>OY821777.1:23350000-25750000 GCA_963682175.1 Triglochin maritima
TCTATGGACTCTGGATCCGGTCTGGATTTGGAGTGGGCTTCTCTGGCTTGATTTCTTCATGTGTGATGCACCCTAGTTTGTTGTTGGAGTTTAGGCCCGAATCAAATTAAACACAAAAATCCACATGATGGTGTGGAGTTTCTTGATTTGCTCGTTAGTCCTTTTGGTTTACATCCGGTCCTTCTCTCTTGCATCTATGTCCATAAGTCTTACAACTCAGTCTTTTTTCTTGGGTTTAGGTCCTTTTTGTTCCTCTTCTCTTCAAACCTAATTATTCCTGAAACTTAAACATAAAACTAGTTATGGATAATTGTTTAGGTGAAAGATAACGGATATAAGACACAAATGTATGCATGATATGATGTCAATCAATGCCACTTCCTACTGTCGGAGGTGTACGTTGTGGCGACTATTGTTGATGTGTTTTACACCTTTGTCAAGAGAATGCTTGATTTGCAAAGAAACTTATTGAATAATTTTCAGAGGTTTGTTGGGCATGCCGTCAAGCAAATTAAAGATGGTACCCCTCCCCCCGCTGCCTTGTTAAGGACACCAGACCCGAACCCATACCCTCTTCATCTAGCAAGCAACAACGGAAATAGAATAATGTGCGATTGAAGGAACACATGTGAAACAAGTGTGGTAGCATGTGCGTCGTGCAACAGGTTCAGCATTCCATTGATCAAGAATCAGTGGTCTCATTCGAGTGGAACCACTGTTTGCCGAAAATGCTTCCGACCAGGGTTTCACTTTTTAGACCATCGTTTTTTTGGTTTTGAACAATGAAGATTTGCGTAACTGATGTATTGTTTTTTCGTCTCTTTTTGTTTTCAGAAATCAAGTTTCATGTAACCAAAGTATCAAGTGTCATGTAACCAAAATGTTATTTTCTTGTCCTCAAATATATTTAAAGTATTTTTTCGAGTCGAATGGAACAAATGAATTGTTCAAACAGGTTAGATAAAGTCCCGCAACGGGAGGACTCAATCCCTGGTATCTACTAGTCAGTCTCATGAAGGAATGGGTTATTCCGGCGGAGGGACTATTGTGCCATGTTTGAGACGAATCAGCCATGTTCCGAGTGTTCGTGAATCTTCCATAGTCGAGATCGTTCCCGAAAATGTACGAGTTTATCATTGTCGGGACGACATTGTGATGTTCGTGGTGAGTCTGCTATGTTTGGGAGGATTAAGTCCCTCGAATGCTTCTCTCAAATCATGTAGGAAACTACTGTGTGCCTCCACATCAGGAAACTTTTGGCACTTCATAAGAGAACTGCTGGCACAAACTTCTGAAGACAGTGAAGAGTCAGAATTTGACCGTGTCGTCCTCTCACGGGATGAGGCAGTCCTCTAGCGGGATGGAACAATCACCTCACTATGATACTCAATTTTACGGAGGGATGACAATTGGCAACTGACTAACAGTAGTGTCATTTGAAGTTGAAGAGACTCAAGTTGACTGTGTCGTCCTCTCGTGGGACGAGGCAGTCCCTTAACGGGACGACACGGGATGGTCCCCTCGTGGGACGGGATAGTCCCTTAGTTGGACGATATTTCAACCCTCATCAAGTGAGGAAATACCAACGCATTTCCTCGTAATAATTTAAAAAGCAATCCCCATCCTCCTGCATGGGTTTTGGAGGCAATTGAGTATTTTGCAATATATTTACGTAATTTTCATTTTGTAGCATAGAACGAGCCAGCTCTAGCACACACCAATCCAGCACTGGGCTAGGTTGTTTGACCCAAGGAGTTTGGTCATTTTCACAAAACTAGTCGTGTCATGATATCAACTGACCTAGCTTGTTTTCACCAAACGAGGTGGGTCGTTTTCACCAAATAAACTGCAACTTAATTAACTTACTACAAGAACAAATGTGCAACTTAATTAACAACCTGGCTCATTTCAAAATATGCATATATTAATATGTGTACCAATTTATGGCACCTTCGTAGATTCAATATCAATGAAGACATTGAGACAGGGAACATTTTCTACAACTAAATAAGTTGGGTTCTTTTCTTCAAGTAATTAAGTTGGGCCATTTTTAATACTAAATAACGTAGGTCATTTTCTTGAGCTAAATGTGGTGGGTTGTTTTTTAGTAATAAATAACCTACATTGTTTTCTTGGGCTAAATAGGTTTGGGTGGTTTCTATACCTAACTAAGCTGGGTCGTTTTCTTGAGACAAATAAGATGGGCCGTATTTTAAAACTAAATAAGTTGGGTCATTTTGTTGATCTAAACAACTTGTGTCTATTCATATAATAATAACATATACCTAGCCGAGTACAAGAAACAAAACTTTCATATTTTACATATTTACAAATTAGGAAACTAATTTGATTTGAGAGGACAGAAAATGAGTTTGGTCATTTTTTCCACCTAATGAGCGGGGTTGTTTTTCCCACCAAATGAGTTGTGATGCAATATTAAAAAGAAAGTTTACAAAGTATGGTAGTGACGTGACTAAGTCGTCCTGTGAGGGTACCGTCCTGTCTCGCGGGGGAAATGAGTCTTTTCGAACTGGTATTGTCCTTGTCCCATCCCAAGATGGGACAAAATAGTGGTGTTGGGGGACTGTTCTGTCCCGAGAGGATTCTGAGTTGTCCTTTGAGAGGACTGCCCTATGATGGGATTGGCTCATTCCACCACGGTAGTTACTATAAAGTGATACAAAGAGATACTAAAATTACTTTCCAAACAAACAAAAGAAAACATTTGAAATAGTAATAAAAAAATTAACACATAGACTGAATAGTTAAATAATTATAGATCATTAACGACCAATTAAACGTTCAATAATTACAGGTCCTATATTTTTACACAGAATGATGGGTATGTGACTAATGAAGAAGCCAATACACCCTTGATTGACTGTGTTGCCTTACGGTCTCATTGCGCCGCAAGTTGTTCTCCATGCAGAAGGCATTCGATCTAGTGCAGACATAAATTGCATAGTCATTGCGATACAGTGCTTGGCATTGCCATTCTCCTCTTTTAATAGCCAGATCTTAGTCCACTTTGAGTGTAGATCTCCAATAATTGGCAATTCTTTTAGCTACCTCTTTGTGGCCTCCCTGCAGCTTTTGTTTGGCCTTTATATTGAAAATCTTTGACAACAAGATATTTACTTGCCTTATTTTCTTCGTCAACCTATCCACAGTTAAGAGTGTTCAGTGCTCCAATGACGTCACAATAGGTTGGACAATCAGAGAGTCATTTTGGTCCCATTTTCCTATTGCTTTTCGAACATTGATGTGGCTAAATCATCAGCTTTGACTAATATATAGTGGGTGGCGAGGTTTGGAATCATAATGACCTTAAGTGGATATGCTTTGGCCTCCTCCCTTTGCTTGAAAATATATAGGTAGGTGTCCACAGTATGTCCAGTAGAAAGAGTGTTATGAATTTGTAAACTCTCGTAGCTTTAAAAGAGGTAAACTATGTTAAGAATTTTTTTCACTTACGTCTGATGATATCCCAACCTCTTTGGTGATTAGATCCTTTAGATCCGATCTACGAACCAAGATGGCTTCATTACACCACATACATTCTTTATCATCTATTCTAGATGCCACTATCTTAGAAGTAACATTCCTTTCGTGTCTAGTTAACCGGTCCATGGCTTCCATGTCCATATTCTCGGTAATACTATCCACTGGCCTATTTAGTGCTCTCTCAGTAGGATGATTGTCCTTTGTTACTTCACACATTTCATCTCCTACGAATATACTTCTTTTCTGGACCCCAGACTCATCAGCAGTCCGTTTGTGTTTTTTCTCTTTAGGTTTCCCTACCTGACCCGGTCTTCCCTTTCCTTCCTTTTCCCCTCGTCTTCCCTCACTCTCCGCCTCTCCCCTCCTCTCCTCTCATTCTTTGCCTCTCCCCTCCTCTCCTCTCATTCTCCTCCTATCTTCCCTCTATTCCATCACTCTCCTCCTCTGCCTCCGCTCTTGATTGACATCATTTCATGCTCATATTTGTATCTTATATCCATTATCTTTCACCTAAATAATGCTATGTTACGAGTTTTATGTTTAGTTTTCAGGAATAATTAGGTTTGAAGAGATGAAGCATAAAAGGGCCCAAAAGCTGGGAAAAAGGACTGGATTATGAGATCTGGGGACCAAGATGCAAGGGAGAAGGACCTGAACGCAAGACAGAGGGACCTAAGAGCAAAACAGAATACTTCACACCATCAGGGGGAATATTTTAGCAATTGGATTCGGGTCGGAGCTCCAACAAACCAACCAGATGCATCCAAGACCAACAAACACTTCAAGCAAAGCCCACAAAGAAAACCAAACGGATCTAAACCATATAGACCGCCAATTGGCGGTCCAGATGGCCCAGAATCCGTTTAGTTTTCTGTAGCACGTGTATTAGTGTATGCTTAGTGTATTTTTGGTATTGGTTTAGTCCCACATCGGGGGATTGTCCCGGATTAGCTTTTTCCATGCCTATAAATAGAACTCTTCACCTTCTTTTGTAATCACTCCATATTTTAAGTGGCTATTCTTCCTACTAGAAGTGAGGCCTTGAAGCACACACTAAAGTAGGAGGATGCTACTTTTAATGTGAGTCATTTTATCAATAAAGTTTTGTGTTTCTTTCATTGTTTGTTTATGCTTCTTTTATTGTTTGTGCATGTTTTAGTTTAATCGTCTTTTATTTCTAGCTTAGTTTTAATATGCTTTCTTTTCTTAGTTTAATAATTAGTGTAATGTTTAGTGAGTAGTTTCTTCCCCTTTGGGGGGTGGAGTAGATGTACATACATGCATTAGAGAATGGGATGAATGCTTTATTTTTGGTGTGTTGATAAAACATGAATTTATGCTTGTTTGTTTAGGATAGAATTTATAACTTGATGAGTTTTGCCAAAATGATTAGACACCTCTCATGCTTGTTTAGGTTCTGAAATAAACAACTTGCATATGTAAATGTTAATCAACCAAGTTGGTGAATAGATTGATAGGTTTTGCCATAACATTTAGACACTTCCTATGCTTGATAAACACCACCTTCATGTGCTTAAAGAATGTATTCTACACCCACCTCTTTGCTTGTGTGCACTCACTCCACCCCTTAGGGGTTTTCCATTCCTGAAATTCCAGCATTCTTGTTTTGTTCTTAGATTAGTTCTTATTTCATCGTTTGTTTGCTTCTTTCACATTCATACTTCTTAGCGTAGGTTAGCATAATCAATCCTTCTCTTCCCTATTTTGCCACTTGATTTCTGATAAACAAGAGGCTGCTCAACTCCCTGAGGACGACCCGTACTTGCCACCGCTTCATCGCGGCCGTGCACTTGCGGCTCCTATCTTCCCTCTATTCCATCACTCTCCTCCTTTGCCTCCGCTCTCCTGTCCTCCCGGGCCTTTATCCTCATTTCCTCCTCTTCACTCACTCTCCTCCTCCTCTCCTCCACCTACCACTAGCCTCCTATTCTCCTGGGACTTATCCTCCTTTCCTCTGCTTCACTCACTCTCATCCTCCTCTCCTCCTCTGCCTCCAGCTTCCTAACGTCCTCAGCTTTTATCCTCCTTTCCTTCTATTCACTCACTCTCCTCCTCCTCCTCCTCCTTTGCCTCCACCTCCTATCCTCCTCTACCTCTATCAATTTCCCCCCTCTTCATGGTTTCTTCTTTTTAAATGATCACCCTCTCCCTCACTCTTCCCCTCCACATCACCTTCCTCTTTTCCACTAATGAATTCCATATTTAGCAATGTATTCAGTTACACGAGTTGTAAAGTCATAGGACATAGAGGTATGAAAGGGCATAACATCTACAATTGGGTTAAAATGAGGATAGGCCTTGGGTAGTTTGGCGAAGAAAATATTACTCGAATGGCGGGTGAAATTAAGACAGATACAAATTAATTTAAGATATTAAGCATACAAATAGTTTTTGCAGATAATTGACTTGAGAAATGCCGATGAATGTTAAAATTCATAATAGACTTTTACGGGACGTGCATGCCTCGTTTGGGGCGCATGTGTCCCACTGGGGAGGCTCATGTCCTGCTAGGGATGCATGCATCCTGCTAGGGACATTTGCGTCCCGCTGGTGAAAGGAAGTGATTGTCCCGAGTTATGCTTTCTTGTTTTTAGTATTTAAAAGTTTTAACACACAAACTATTACATTATTTTAGTCATCTTCAATGATGTGTACTCGCAGAGAAGTCCTCCCCGGTTGGATGGTGTTGGCCCTCGGGGCACATTCTGCAAGGGTCGTCAGCCCGTCATCACGGTCATCTTCCCAAATGTCTTGATGCGAGGAATGCATATGTGGTTGTGACATCTTGGTCGTGTCGACCCCATCTAAGGGAGGAATTAGGACGTCCTGTGGTAGATATCAAGGAATCTTGACAATAACATCTAGGGCGGAATCGATTGGTCGATCGACACTCGTCCCTTGCTCTGAAGAGTTTAAATTTCCATATGGTAGCGGCTCCTCATCCTCTTTCAGGTCAATTTCCCTACCGGCAATTTTGGCAGGGTTATCCCTCCCTTTCCATCACACTTAGCATCTTCCTTCTCCCAACGAAATGGCTCCCCTGGTTCACCAACATGACATATTGTTTCAAACGATTCGCTAGGTTTACATTCTTGGAGAGGCATACCTGCATCCACATTGTGCATATTTTGATTAGTGTATTTGAAATTTGATACTTCAGTGCAGGTGCTCAATGAACTGCAAATCATATGTCCCATTCGGAACTCAGGAGTCCCTATAAGACAATATGGAACCCACTCGGTACACAAATGTACTGGACGGGACGCAGGTGACCCACTCGGAATGAAGGTGTCTCGGTAGGGATGATGTAAAAACAAATATGATTAAAGTCTGACCTGGAGTATGGCTACGTGATTAGTAGTATATCAAACATTGCATTCATACTATATATCCTTTATTTTACCCCAATATTTGTGCTACTCAAGTATTTGTTTGATGTGTATCAGGGTTTAGGGAATAAAGACGAAAAATGAAGAGGAAATGACATAAACGGAAGAACAATAGACTGATTTGGATGGTTTTGGACCTGTTTGTAATGGCCAAGGACTGGATTGTAACTTAGGAAGGACCCAAGTGAAAACCCGGAGGGACTCAAGTGTAAAGGAAAATAAGTTGGTTGCAAAAGTCCAGGATCTCCTCAACCTGAGGAGTAATTCGACAATTAAAACCAAATGGGATCGAACAAACTCTGGGCACACCCCATGTGTTTATTATGTTAACTTAAATTGTGGTCAAAATATGGAGGAAATCCGAGAAATATAATCCGCCAATTGGGGATTAAAATCCTCCACTTGTGGATCAGGTTAAGCGTTTGGCAACCTGATTTCTATGGTGGGTCGGGTTGTATGGTTAAAGAAAAATGCAACCTCGAAATCTAATTTATAGTCGTCTGATCGTGCCCAGATCCATCAAAATCCTCTAATCTTCTATTAATACACTTGTAATTCCTCCTTTCTTCTCCTTCCTCCCTCTCCTCATTAGGTTAGTTTCCTTTCTTGTTTAGTAAAGTAGTTTTTTTTCTTGTTTAGTAGTGTAGAGGAGGAGAAGAGGAGTAACTTTGTAAGCTTTCATTTTAATATAGTTTAGTCTTTTTCTTTATCTTGATGTCTTTCATTTGATGTCATTTCCGTTGTGCTTATTTTTCCTACTTCTAGTTTTCTGAATTTTGCATTATGGTTTTGCATTGTTTTTATGCTTTTTTATTTTAGAGATAAGTAGGGAGTACTCCATCCCCATTGGAGGGTGGAGAAGAAGGTGTTGTGATTATGTGATGTATTAGTGTGTGTATTTATCCTACCTTTGAACCTCATATGAGTTTCGTAACCTCTAATGCTTTGATGTGCTAATGCTCTTCAGTGAAGCTTAGCACATGCTTAGATTACTGGGTCTATTTTATGGAGAATGATGAGGTGAGGATAACGATGGAGTGGAAAAAGGAAACATGACATCTGCATGCATGTGCTCCTGTTGGCATCATCGTAATTATTGTCTTGTATGTTTTAATGATTGTGTCAAATCTTATTTCATGTGGAGACAAAGTTTGATGTGGTCAATTACATGTGCTCAGATTAGTCTTATTTCAATTATTGTCTTGTATACTTTAATGATAATGTTTTATCTTATTTCATGTAGAGGCAAAGTTGGATTTGGTTTATCGATTTCATGTATTACATGTTGTGATGAGCACAATTGAACACACACTACACATATTTTCATTTCCGCATTCTTTTTCTACCCCCTAAGGAGTTTTATTTAGTCGTTTGTTTTTTATTTCACTTGCATCATTGTTTAATTCAGTTCGTATTCCTCTCTCTTCTTCTCCCCCACTAGAGTATTGTAGACGTAGACTCGCATGCGCTCCCTCTGGACTTGACCCGTACATGCGGTAGTACAACTGAATCAATGAAGTTTTTGCACTATGGCCGGGGACGGTGTAAAAACAAATATGATAAAAGTTTAACGTTGAGTTGGCTACGCAACCGTCAATGTGGCCCATTCTCTTGTTTGTAGTGGTGTCGTTGTTTTTCTTCTCGGTTAACACTATACTTGCCTTTTTAATGCCAACAATAAAGATTTCATAATTCCATTGGTCTGAAGTTTTCGATCAGAGGAGCGTACCATTCCTTTGGTCTATCCAAACTGTCACAGAATAGTAATCTACTAAACAGAAGATAGAGCATGACATTTGATTGACAACATATCATGCATATATTTGTGTCATATTTCCCTTATTCTTAGCCTAAGCAATGCTACGTAATGAGTTTTATGTTTAAGTTTCAGGAATAAACATGTTTGAGAAGAAGAGACTATAAAGGACTTAAAAGCAAGAAAAATGACTGAATTGTAGGACTTGTGGACTGAGATGCAAGAGATAAGGACCCGGATGTAAAACAAAAGAATCAATGACAAAATGAAGAAGCTCCACACCATCATGTGGAGTATTTTGGCAATTAGATCCACGACCAAACATCCACAACCAAATCGGGTTCATAAAACATCACGAAATCAAGCCAGAAATGAACAACCAAAATCCCGACTCAATCCAAGACATATTGACCACCAATTGGCTGTCCCAGACTGCCAATTGGCGGTCCAAATGTGTCCAAAGTGGTCACGGTTTAGTCTGGTCATTGGTTGTGTTGTTCTATGTGCATTTATATTATGCTTTTAGTCCCATACCGAGGGATTGTCCCCGATTGCCTTTTTCTATGACTATAAATAGAACTCTTCATTCTCCTTTGTTTTTACCCATCGCTTGGTGGCATTCTCTCTACTTGGAGTAAGCCTTGGAACAAAAATTCAAGGTGGAGAAGAATGCTAGTTGTAATGTGAGTCATGTAATTTCTTCATACTTTGTCTTGATGTTGTCTTTGTTTTAATGCTTGCTTGTGTAGTTTGTTTTGTTTTCTTTATCGTAGTATAAAATAGAATGTCTTCGTTTCTTAATGTAGTTTAAGTTTAATGTGTGAGTAGTTCCATCCCCCTTTGGGAGTGGAGTTGATGTTTATACATATTATGTAGATGGAATGAATGCTAAATATTGTTGTAAGTGAGAAATGTCAGTATGCTTGTTTGAATTATAGAGAATACTTAACTTGATGGTTTCTCCCATAATAGTTAGGTACATACCATGCTTGTTTAGGTTCTTAATAACAAACTTGTCATGCTCATATTAATCACCTAGGTTAGTGATTTGGATGATAGGTCTTGCCATGAGGTACTTCTTATGCATAGCAAACACTAACTACACTTGTGCTTAATGAATGCATTCATCACATCTTATTTCATGTGTACACACACTCCACCCCTTAGGGGTTTTCCATTCCTGATTTCTAGCTTCTTTTATTAGTCACTTAGTTTCATTTGTTCTCGCACATTCATCTTGTTGTTTCTTACTGGTGTAGTGTAGGTTGTCTAGTTAGTTTAATCAATCTTTTCTCCACCTTGTTTCCCACTTGCCATTGAACTAACCAAAGTCGACACACCTCCCTGTGGATCGACCCGTATTTTCCACTGCTTCAACGCGACCGTGCACTTGCGGTTATTATAACTCATTCAATTAAGTTTTTGTACCATTGTCGGGGAGGTGTTATGTCCAGACTTTAGTTTGGACGATTCGAGTGGTTTTAATTTTTTGTTTGTAGTGTTACTTTGTTTCACGTGGTCTTAAAGATCACGAGACGTCGCCAGGAGAAGCCGGGAGGGGAACAAGACTTAACGGACCGCCAATCAGCAGTTGTGGACCGCCAACTGGCGGCTTGGTGAGCACCAAATTCCCTCTCACGTTTTGTGGTTATTTCTAAACTTAGTAGGTCATCTGAGGGCTCAATTTGGAATGTTTTGACTTGCAGTTTGCTCCTAGATTAACAATCAATCGCCTTAGGCATTCTTACTTGTTTAGGTCATGCATCATATACTTGACTTAGGCACGTCGTTGTCTTTTGTTTTAGCTTTCTTTCAGTTGTTGAGTGCTGCCGTGAGATACGCACTTCCTACTCTCATTCATGCATTTTGTATGACCATGCATTAGTTAGTAGGAAATGTATTGCAACAAGAGTGAGGTGAGCGTTTGTTTGGAGAGTTAATTTCTAAATTAAGACTCAAAACGCTACTAAGGAGGGGTTGTCCCATACAAGATAAGGTGGGGGATTCCATCACCCTTTCCTTTGCCCCAAAAAATCACTCTTAATTGAAACCTTAATTCTAAAAGCAAGTAGACATTGGCCCTAAGGATTTCGGACGCACTAGGAGAGTGATCGAGTTGAGACTGTCATGACCTGATCGGCGTCGCCTGCCTTGTCGATAGTAGGAGGTACTGGATCTCTGGATCTGGTATCACTTGCTGCGCATTGTGGTCTTCGTTGTAGGGAGGCGTGTCGAGACTAGTGATCTCAAAGATAGGCTTCGTCTAGCCTAAGGACCTATAGCCTTAAGTTGTTTGAGTCGTGCTTGCTAGATCAGGCTTCTACCCTCTCCCACTACCCACGCTAGCTTTACAGATTCTTCCCTTCTCCTCTGATTCATCTTGTTCGAACCTACTTCGACGTTCTAGTCTACTCCACTTTACACTCTTTGTTAGCCTTTTAGGGTTGAGTCGAGCACTTTTTGCGAGCTTGGACTCGTGGTGGTGACAGTGATCGACTAGAGAGTTTTTGGTGAGATGGATGGTTACATGGGCGACCATCCATATCATTATTTGGACCAGGAAAATTATCCCAAGTATTCCGGACCCATGCAACCTATGGTGCATTAGACAAACACCCTGTATGGTTGAGACAATCTTAATTGTGTGGCTAAGCAATCTTCATATTGGGGTAATATGAGAAAGGAACCGACTACTAGACCACCATCTAGTTATGTCGGATCATATGTTGGTCATCAAACTGAGACAATACAAGAACCTTTGGCCTCTTTTCATGCATGTGGTAGATGACATGAGTGTGCCGGTAGCTCCAGTAGTTGTACAGTGTGACTATTGCGGGTTGAGTGGTCATGTTTTCGGGGAATGTCTTTATGTTCCCCCAGAACCTGAGTATGAGCACACTTTTTCCCAAAATGCTCAATGTGACCCTTACGCTTCCGCGTATAACCCGAGAGGGATGGATTTGTGAGGAGACAATTCTTATTCAAATTCTTATACATCATTTCCACCCCAATATCCTCCTCCCGAATACCCAGAATTCTACCAACACTCCACTCCAAATCATTGTACTCATTCTCAGCCCATCAACACCCAACCCCAAAATTTCCCAAACTCTGACTTGTACCTCATTGTTGACCTCATACCTGATTCCTTGAAACCAACATTTCTTATGTTCATAGAAACCACTCAACCATCCATACAAAATATGACAATGCATGTGAGTCAAATGACACAACAATTACGTGAACGTGAGGAGGGTAACCTTTCTTGTCAACATGAGGATTAATCTTTTGATATCGAACCACCACCACATCCACAAATTCAAAGCACAATCTTTCAAAGTCAAACTCCTAGTAAGCACGAGGGACTTGGGGTTTCAATTCACGATCACATGGTGGGGGATTCGATCCAAATTGAGAATAACAGGATTGTGCCTTACCTTTTTGTCTCGTGGCCCTTGAGCCACATGATCTTCATGTTGTGCCTCTTAAGGACTCACCTCTAGTGGAGCAAGATCTCCCTAGTACCCTTACTTTCAAATGACCTGATGAGAGTTTGCCTCTTGCTAGTGTTCCTGATCATCTTGGAAGTGATGGGACATCAAACAACTACATTGCCAATGAGGGTATTGGGAGTTCCTTAGAGGATACCTTGGGTAAGAGACTCACTTTCTGTTCGCCTGGTTAGTCAGACATGCATACCGAGGTACTGGACCTCGTTCCGACCCACCAGCCTGTTCGTTGGAGAGTTTGGATTGACGATCATAACTTCAGTACTGCAACGAGAGAAACTTTTCTTCCGTTGCCCTATATTTCCCAAACTCTAGAGAGGTTCACGCTCATTCAGTTTGATCCTTTGAATGAGATGCCTTTGCCTCTATTTCATGAACCTCTCCTTCATCTTGTGCTCTTTGTGATAAGGGGCACTCATGAGTATTCTGGCCTCGCGTGGTGTCATGTTCGCATTCCAAGTGCATTGACCCACTTTTGAGGTTCCCATTTGATGTCCTTTGACAAATGAAGATGGTAACTTATTTTTGTACATAGTTATACTTAAAAAAGTACAATAAAAGACTCCATGAGCGAGCATTGATTGTTGTGGGTCCCAACCCTTGTGTATTTGGGTCATATTTCTTTCACGTATTTGTATCCATTCTTTAGCATCTCACAGGTTTTGAGGGGATTCGGGTTTGTGTCCATCAACATAACCATGAACTTCCCTTTACGCTTCACGTTGCTGAGATCTTGTCATTTTCATGCATAAATCCATGTATTGTCATGCTCGCATTCATTGAGGACAATGGATGAAGTAGGTGTGGGGGGTGTTTTACATGTGTACATAGTCGAGTCGTTCTCCTTTGCTTTGGTTTTATTTGTTTTATTTTTTTTGTATTGTTAGGATCATGTTAGTGTGCTGCATTTAATATCGACATATCAGCTTGTCACGGTCCTATGGTGACTTGTCTTGTTTTGCTTGCCTTGTGCTTTCAATTTTCACATTTTTTTCAAAATCTTCATGTGTTTGCGAAAGAAAATGTTTTGTGGGTTTTACGTGTGTTTAGCATGTGCGAAACCGTTGAGAGGCAAAGTAAAAAGAACGCTCCTAAAATTTTCTTGAACATGATACATTAGGATATCTAGTATACCGGTTTTACGTCTTATCAAGTCGTAAGGATGCACCCCAGTTTTCCCTTGGGGGGCGAGTAATCATAGGGTTTTAGTACTCAAACAATTCAAGAAGTCCACCCTGAACCTAGTGAGTTGAATAATTCGTGTCTGTTAATATAAGGAAGTCTGTTGTAGTCAAAGACCCTTTAACTCCTATTGTGAAACATTAAGTGTATGGTTTTGGTTCATGTGTAGATAAGAAATAAGTGAGTAGGTGTTCTCTCTTCTTGCACGGCTCCTATCACTTGGGAAATAAGGTCTGTAGGGACTTTGTGCCTAGTGCTTTCGAGTCATCTGACTTGGGATGCACCTACCGAACTCCCGTTACACGGGTTGTAGGGATTCCCCGATGTGGAGATGTGGGGAAAGGTGTACGTGATAGTGTAAGTCCTCATAGGCAGTGATGCACGAAACCTGACCCTGTGAGAATGACACACCAACGAGTAAAAAAAGAGAAAAAAGAAGAAGAACAAAAGTAGAAGAACAAAAAGAAGAACAAAAAAATGGTAATGCAAATAAGAACCTTAATGGACTTTACACTTTGTATCACTTGAGGATGTTAAGGTTGTCCATGTCTTTCACTTATGTCCTTCATTTACTTGCACGAATGATTCATTAGGCTAGGTGTGTGAACTGGATACATATATAGATTTGGCTTGTAGGATTACCATGTCCAATGATCGACAAAAATGAGTCCATAGAGTCACGTTTCTAAATTGAATAATGCATCAATGTTCAGATTTTGTGGGTATATCCGCTAATGTTGAGGAATAAACCGGTTTGAGAAGAAGAGACTATAAAGGACTCAAAAGCAAGAAAAATGACAGAATTGCAGGACTTATGGACTGAGATGCAAGAGAGAAGGACCCAAATGTAAACCAAAAGAATTAACGAGCAAATCAAGAAGCTCCACACCATCATGTGGAGTATTTTGGCAATTAGATCCAGGCCCAAACATCCACAACCAAGTAGGGTTCATAAATCATCACGATATCAAGCCAGCAACGAACCACAAAAATCCAGACTCAACCCAAGACATATGGACCGCCAATTGGCTGTCGAAGACCGCTCATTGGCTGTCCAAATGTGTCCAAAGTGGTCACGGTTTAGTCAGGTCATTGTTTATGTTGTTTTATGTCCATTTATATTATGTGTTTAGTCTCATACCGGGGGATTGTCCCCGATTGCCTTTTTCTTTGACTATAAATAGAACTCTTCCTTCTATTTTGTATTTACCCATTTCTTGGTGGCATTCTCTCTACTTGGAGTAAGCCTTGGAGCAAAAACTCAAGGTGGAGAAGAATGCTACTTGTAATGTGGGTCATGTAAATAAAGTAATTCTTCATACTTTGTCTTAATGTTATCATTGTTTTAATGCTTGCTTGTTTAGTTTTTTTTATCGTAGTATAATAGAATATCTTCGTTTCTTAATGTAGTTTATAGTTTAGTGTGTGAGTAGTTCCATCCCCCTTTGGGGGTGGAGTTGATGTTTATACATGTTATGTAGATGGAATGAATGCTAAATATTGTTGTATGTGAGAAATCTCATTATGCGTGTTTGAATTAAAGAGAATACTTAACTTGAATAGTTAGGTACATTTCGTGCTTGTTTAGGTTCTTAATAACAAACTTGTAATGCTCATATTAATCACCTAGGTTAGTGATTTGGATGATAGGTCTTGCCATGAGGTACTTCTTATGCATAGCAAACACTACTGATTGACATCATTTCATGCTCATATTTGTATCTTATATCCATTATCTTTCACCTAAACAATGCTATGTCACGAGTTTTATGTTTAGTTTTCAGGAATAAATAGGTTTGAAGAGATGAAACATAAAAGGACCCAAAAGCTGGGAAAAAGGACTGGATTGTGAGATCTGGGGACCAAGATGCAAGGGAGAAGGACCTGAACGCAAGACAGAAGGACCTAAGAGCAAAACAGAATACTCCACACCATCATGGGGAGTATTTTAGCAATTGGATTCGGGTCGGAGCTCCAATAAACAAAGTAGATGCATCCAAGACCACCAAATACACCAAGCAAAGCCCAGAACAAGATTCAACTCGATCCGGAAAATTTGGACCGCCAATTGCGGTCCAAGACCGCCAATTGGCGGTCACTTTTGGCCCAAATCCACCAAGTTTTCTCCTGGACGTGTATTAATGTTTGTTTAGGCTATTTTTGGTATTGGTTTAGTCCCACATCGGGGGATTGTCCCGGATTAGCTTTTTCCATGCCTATAAATAGAACTCTTCACCTCCTATTGTAATCACTCCATATTTTAAGTGGCTATTCTTCCTACTAGAAGTGAGGCCTTGAAGCACACACTAAAGTAGGAGGATGCTACTTTTAATGTGAGTCATTTTATCAATAAAGTTTTGTGTTTCTTTCATTGTTTGTTTTATGCTTCTTTTATTGTTTGTGCATGTTTTATTTTAATCGTCTTTTAATTCTAGCTTAGTTTTAATATGCTTTCTTTCCATAGTTTAATAATTAGTGTAATGTTTAGTGAGTAGTTCCATCCCCTTTGGGGGGTGGAGTAGATGTACATACATGCATTAGAGAATGGGATGAATGCTTTAATTTCAATGTGTTGATTAAACATGAATGTATGCTTGATTGTTTAGGATAGAATTTACAACTTGATGAGTTTTGCCAAAATGATTAGACACCTCTCATGCTTGTTTAGGTTCTGAAATAAACACCTTGCATATGTAAATGTTAATCAACTAAGTTGGTGAATAGATTGATAGGTTTTGCCATAACATTTAGACACTTCCTATGCTTGATAAACACCACCTTCATGTGCTTAAAGAATGTATTCTACACCCACCTCTTTGCTTGTGTGCACTCACTCCACCCCTTAGGGGTTTTCCATTCCTGAAATTCCAGCATTCTTGTTTTGTTCATAGTTTAGTTTTATTTCATCGTTTGTTTGTTTCGTTCGCATTTCATACTTCTTAGTGTAGCGTAGTCTAGATTAGCATAAACAACTTTCTTCCCCCTATTTTTGCCACTTGATTTCGTACAAGCAAGAGGCTACTCACCTCCCTGAGGACGACCCGTACTTGCCACCGCTTCATCGCGGCCGTGCACTTGCGGTTTAATTAAAACGTTCAACAAGTTTTTGGCGCCGTTGCCGGGGAGGTGCCAGTCCAGACTCTTGTTTGGACGATTCGAGTGGATTTAATTTTTGTTTTGTAGTTTTTCTTTGTTTCAGGAGACTTGGAGTGGTCAGGAGGAGCAGCTGGAGAAGTTTTGAAGCAAGCTGAGCATTGTAGACCGCCAATCAGCGGCCTGAGACCGCCAATTGGCGGTCTGGTAAGCTCTGTTTGCTCTCTTATTTCTTTGGTCGGTTTTCATAATTGATGTAGTGATCTGGGATTTAATTTGGCATGTTTTGACTTATAGTTTGTTCCCAGATCCATAATCAACCTCCTTTAAGCAACTTGGACCCTAAAACTCAAAGCAAAAGATTAGGCATTCTTTTTGTTTAGGCCATGCATCATGTATGTGACTTAGGCATTTAGATTGTCTTTTATCTTAGCTTTATTTTCTGTTGCTGAGAGCTGGCGTGAGGTACGCACCTTCTACTCTCATTCATGCATTTCGTATGAACATGCATTAGTTAGTAGGAAGTGCATTGCAACAAGTGTGAGTTGAGCGTTGTTTGGAGAGTTGATTGCTAGATTTAGGACTCCAAAACGCTACTAAGGAGGGGCTGTCCCGTAAAAGATAAGGTGGGGGATTTCATCACCCTTTCCTTCGCCCCAAAAACCACACTAATCAAGAGCCTAATTTTAAAATCAAGTAGACATTGGCCCTAAGGATCTTGGACGCATTAGGAGAGTGATCCGGTCCCGACCGTCATGACCTGATCGGCGTTGCCCACTTTGTCGATAGTAGGAGAGACGAGATCCCCGGATCTTGGCTCACTTGCTGGGCTTTGTGGTCCTCGTTGTAGGGAGGTGAGGCGTGTTGAGGCCGTGTGACCTCGCAGTTAGGCGTCGTCTAGCTGTAAGGACCTATAGCGACCTTAGGATTGCTTGAGCCTTGTTTGCTTGTGTGCTTCTACCTGTACCCATCCGCCGTAGCATAAGGACTTCTTCCCTTCTCTCCTGAGTCATTCTTTCTCTCCTGTGTTCCCCCGTCTTCTCCTCTACGCACATTCTTTGTTAGAAAAAAAAAAAAGAAAAAAAAAGTTTTGTTTTGTGTGTGTGCACCTTTGTGCATGCTTTCGTGGACACGAGACGAGAGTGGTCGTTTGACGAGGAGCGTTGTCAATCCAGCTTCGGTCATCGATTTCTCGACACCTCCCTCCTCTCGTGTCGCACGTAGTTCGGGTCCAATGGCTGCTAATTTCCGTGAGGAGGAGCAGTTGCTGGACCCACCTATTCCACCTGTGCTTCCAGTTGTCGTTCCCATACCTCTTCGTGATCGATGCTACCCGAGCCGTACCGCTCTACCCTCATGCATCGTATTACCAGAGGCTAATGGGAACCATTTTGAGGTTAAGCCTCAATTCATTTCCATGCTCCCTCATTTCACTGGGAAAGGTGACCCCTATATCTTTCTCAGGGAATTTGAGGAGGTCTGTGCTATGTTCAAGCTGCAACAACTTAGCACAGACTCCATCCATCTTAGGCTCGTTCCTTTTGCACTAAAGGATGACGCCAAGAAGTGGTTGTATAGCAACCAGGCGAATTCCTTTAGGACTTGGGATGAGTTTCAATCTGCATTCCTCAAGAAGTACTTTCCTAATCATCGGACTCAAAAATTGAGGAACGAAATCAATTCGTTCTATCAACATGAGACCGAACCATTTCATGCATATCTTGAGAGGTTCAAAGAACTACTATCCTCGTGCCCTCACCATGGCATTGAGTTGTGGCGTCTTTGTCAGATTGTGTATGAGGGTCTTCACATCCCGTCCAGAACGCTCCTTGAGTCCATGTGTCAAGGAGAGTTCTTGGGAAAAGATGAAAGGGAGGCATGGGCCTTCCTAGAAGACCTCGCTGAGAAAACCATGCAGTGGGAGAGTGTGAGGGAACCACCTGCATCATCTAGTATGGGAGCGAGGATCGCGAATGCAAACTCGACTAGATCGGGTGCCGCATTTGCTATCGATACCACTACGGCCACCGAGGCACGCATGGCGGCCTTAATGCGCCGTATGGATTCGATTGAGCTCCAAAACCGACAAAGTGCACCTCACATGTCCACATCTGGTCCAGTTCCTTGTCATTCATGTGGTAGGATAGGTCATGTAGAGAGCGAGTGTGAGTCCATTCCTCCTGAGATGGAGCGTGTCAACGCCATCTATGACAGAGCTAGGAATGACCCATACTCATCATCTTATAACCCTGGATGGAGGAACCACCCCAATTTTTCATGGAACCAAAATAATGCCCCGGGTGGTCCTTCAAACTCCTCTAGACCACCTTACCAATCACACCAACCTCCCATGCATGCACATTCCTATCAACCACCCCAAGCGCAAACCACCAATCCATCGGGTTTCCCAAATTCCAATAATATGGAAACCCGATTCAATTCGCTTGAGACCTTGACTCGTGGACTTGAAAACTCAATGAAAAATTTTATGTCTACCACAAGTCAAGTTCTCACTTCAAATCAGCAGACCATGAAATCTCTAGAGCTTCAGATGGGCCAATTGGCTCAGTCTGTACATGAAAGGGAGAGAGGGTCTTTTCCTAGCCAGCCTGAGGCTAACCCCCGCATGTACCAACAACAACAAATGCAAAATGAGAATGTGGTACCTCGGGGGAGGCAAGTGAACCATGTGGAGGAACCTGTTCACCATGTCAATTCCATTGTGACCTTAAGGAATGGAAAACAGGTTGACAATCACATTTCCTTGCCACACCCACCACCATCTATGCAGCCCCTCAGTGGGAATGGTGGTGAAGAAGAAGCTGAGGGTGCGGGTAATACACCAAAGCTTTCTTCTCAGGCACAGCAGAAAACCTACCTGCCAAAAGCTCCCTATCCAAGTAGGTTAACCAAAAAGCAGAGTGACAACATGGACAAGATAGTAGAGGTGTTTAAGCAAGTAAAGGTTAACATCCCCTTGTTGGATGTCATCCAACAAATACCTCAATATGCCAAAGTGTTGAAGGATCTCTGCACAACCAAGAGGAAGACCAATGTTCCTAAGAAAGCATTCTTGGCTGCAAATATAAGCTCTCTTTTGTCCAATCCCACATACACAAAATACAAGGACCCTGGGTGTCCTACTATTCAGTGTACGATAGGGGACACTAGATTGAGCAATGTATTGCTTGATTTAGGATCAGCGGTCAACCTCCTCCCATTCTCTGTTTATCAACAGTTGAACTTGGGAGAATTGAAACCAACTAAGATCACCCTCCAACTGGCGGATAGATCCATTCGTATTCCCATGGGGATTATCGAGGACGTGCTTATCAAAGTTGGAGATTTTATATTTCCAGTCGATTTTGTTGTCCTCGATACCAATCCTGTTGCGAACACCCACTCTCAAATACCTTTGATTTTGGGTAGACCATTTCTGGCAACCTCCAATGCCTTGATTAATTGTAGAAATGGTCTCATGAAGCTCTCATTCGGTAACATGAGTGCCGAGTTTCATGTGTTCAACTCTGGTAGGCAACAGGAACCCATGGATGAACCTTTAAATCTAAATCTCATCCGCCAATTGGAGAAAGCACCACAAAATCAACGAACACCCCTAACCCCAATGCAACCCATTGAGAATGTTCGTGGGCCCAGCGAAGACTCATTTCCTGTCTTTGCAATGCAACAGAGTGAGCTGGCCTCGAACATGAATGTCCAAAGGGAGTGTTCGTTGCATGATTCAGTTGAGAGTACTAGTGAGAGTGAGACACCTCATCATATGCCTATACCAGAAGATGTCCCTACCTCATGTCCCATGGCCATTGAGCCATTTGAGCTTCATATTGACTCCAACAAGGACCCACCTATGACCGAGCTTATGCTTGATGATCTAAATGATGGTGGGAGGTCCTTGTTGGATGACTTGGGGAGAAGCCCCATTCTTAGTGATGCAGGTCTGCTGCATCCATCGAATGAGCTTGAGGAACTCATTCCGATGCACCCGCCTATTGGTTGGAGGGTTTTCTTCGATGAGCAATTAAACCCTAGTGAGGCAACGCAACTTCATTCTTTGTTGCCCACACCCGACCAATATCATGAGGGGTTCGAGCCTTTCAGCTTTGACCTTTCACCCCGCATGACACCTCAGAGTACCAGTGGAGTTTGCCCATCTCGGCAAGTCTCTGGTCCTCAAAACATGATGTTCTCATTTGATGTTCCTTGACCAAATGATTATGAGAATATCTTGGTTGATGTGTATATCTTGTAAAAAAAAGAAAAAAAAGAAAAAAAAAGAAAAAAAGAAAAAAAAGAAAAAAAATGTGTAATAAAAGACTCCTTCAGTGAGCATCGATTGTTGTGGGCCCCAACCCTTGTGTACTTGGGCCCAATCTCTTCACGTATTTATCTCCCTTCTTCAGCTTCTCACAGGTTTTGAAGGAATTTGGGTTTGTGTCCATCAACATGACCCTGAACGTCCCTTTGTACTTCATGTTGGTGAGATCTTTCCTTTTTCATGCATGTATCCATGTAGTATCTTGTTCACATTCATTGAGGACAATGCATGAAGTAGGTGTGGGGGGGTGTTTTACGTGTGTACATAGTCGAGTCTTTTTCCTTTGGTTTTATTTTATTTTGTTTGTACTGCTAGGGTTATGTTAGTGTGCCGCATTTAACATTGATATATCTGCTTGCCATGATCCTTGGGTGACTTGTCTTCTTTTGCTTGCCGAGTGCTTTAAAATTTTCACATTTCTTTCAAAATCTTCATGTGTTTGCGAAAGAAAATGTTTTTGTGGGTTTTGCGTGTGTTTAGTATGTGCAAAACCGTTGAGAGGCAAAGTAAAAAGAAAGCTCCCAAAATTGTCTTGAACTTGATGCATTAGGATTTCTAGTTTACTGGCTTAAGGACTTATCGAGTCGTTAGGATGCACCCCGGTTTTCCCTCGGGGGGCGTGTAATCATAGGATTTCAGTACTCAAACATTTAAAGAAGTCCACCCTGAACCTAGTGAGTCAAATAATTCGTGTCTGTTAGTATAAGGAAGTTTGTCGTAGTCAAGGGCCCTTAATCTCTTTTTGTGAAACTTAAGTGTAGGGGTTTTGGTTCCCATGTAGATAAATAAATAAGTGGTGTTCTCTCTTCTCGCACGGCTCCTATCACTCGGGAAAGTAGGTCCGAGGGGACTTTGTGCCTGGTGCTTTCGAGTCATCTGACTTGGGATGCATCGACCGAACTCCCGTTACACGGGTGGTAGGGATCGCCCTATGTGGAGATTTGGGGGAAGGTGTACGTGATAATGTAAGTCCTCATGGGCAATGATGCACGAAACCTGATCCTGAGAGAATCAAACACCAACCAATAAAATGCTCCAAAGAAAAAGAAAAAAAAGAAAAAAAAAGAAAAAGAAAAAGAAAAAAAAAAGGAGTCAAATAAGAACCAAAATGGACTTTACACATTGTATCACATTTAGAAGTTAAGGTTGCCCATGTCTTTCACTTAATTCCTTAGTTAACTCTCACGAATAACTCATTAGGTTAGGTGTGTGGACTAATTACATATATAGAGTCGACCCGTAGTATTACCGCATCCCATGATCGACAAAATAAGTCCAACGAGTCGTGTAGCTAGATTGATTAACGCATCTTGTTCGGATTTTGTGGGTGTATCCGCTGAAAACCCTCAGGAGACAACACTCCTCCTCCTTGGCGACAAGGAGGTTTAACGGCTTGGTGCACGTGCTAAGTGCAACCGTGATTCCTACGAAAGTGAGTTAGGATTTCTTGTTTTTCGCATGCTTTTCGCTTTCTTTGTTTTGCTCGGGACTAGCAAAAGTTAGGTGTGGGGGTATTTGATTGACATCATTTCATGCTCATATTTGTATCTTATATCCATTATCTTTCACCTAAACAATGCTATGTCACGAGTTTTATGTTTAGTTTTCAGGAATAAATAGGTTTGAAGAGATGAAACATAAAAGGACCCAAAAGCTGGGAAAAAGGACTGGATTGTGAGATCTGGGGACCAAGATGCAAGGGAGAAGGACCTGAACGCAAGACAGAAGGACCTAAGAGCAAAACAGAATACTCCACACCATCATGGGGAGTATTTTAGCAATTGGATTCGGGTCGGAGCTCCAATAAACAAAGTAGATGCATCCAAGACCACCAAATACACCAAGCAAAGCCCAGAACAAGATTCAACTCGATCCGGAAAATTTGGACCGCCAATTGCGGTCCAAGACCGCCAATTGGCGGTCACTTTTGGCCCAAATCCACCAAGTTTTCTCCTGGACGTGTATTAATGTTTGTTTAGGCTATTTTTGGTATTGGTTTAGTCCCACATCGGGGGATTGTCCCGGATTAGCTTTTTCCATGCCTATAAATAGAACTCTTCACCTCCTATTGTAATCACTCCATATTTTAAGTGGCTATTCTTCCTACTAGAAGTGAGGCCTTGAAGCACACACTAAAGTAGGAGGATGCTACTTTTAATGTGAGTCATTTTATCAATAAAGTTTTGTGTTTCTTTCATTGTTTGTTTTATGCTTCTTTTATTGTTTGTGCATGTTTTATTTTAATCGTCTTTTAATTCTAGCTTAGTTTTAATATGCTTTCTTTCCATAGTTTAATAATTAGTGTAATGTTTAGTGAGTAGTTCCATCCCCTTTGGGGGGTGGAGTAGATGTACATACATGCATTAGAGAATGGGATGAATGCTTTAATTTCAATGTGTTGATTAAACATGAATGTATGCTTGATTGTTTAGGATAGAATTTACAACTTGATGAGTTTTGCCAAAATGATTAGACACCTCTCATGCTTGTTTAGGTTCTGAAATAAACACCTTGCATATGTAAATGTTAATCAACTAAGTTGGTGAATAGATTGATAGGTTTTGCCATAACATTTAGACACTTCCTATGCTTGATAAACACCACCTTCATGTGCTTAAAGAATGTATTCTACACCCACCTCTTTGCTTGTGTGCACTCACTCCACCCCTTAGGGGTTTTCCATTCCTGAAATTCCAGCATTCTTGTTTTGTTCTTAGCTTAGTTCTTATTTCATCGTTTGTTTGCTTCTTTCACCTTTCATACTTCTTAGCGTAGTGTAGCGTAGGTTAGCATAAACATATTTCTCCCCCTATTTTTGCCACTTGATTTCGTACAAGCGAGAGACTACTCACCTCCCTGAGGACGACCCGTACTTGCCACCGCTTCATCGCGGCCGTGCACTTGCGGTTTAATTAAAACGTTCAACAAGTTTTTGGCGCCGTTGCCGGGGAGGTGCCAGTCCAGACTCTTGTTTGGACGATTCGAGTGGATTTAATTTTTGTTTTGTAGTTTTTCTTTGTTTCAGGAGACTTGGAGTGGTCAGGAGGAGCAGCTGGAGAAGTTTTGAAGCAAGCTGAGCATTGTAGACCGCCAATCAGCGGCCTGAGACCGCCAATTGGCGGTCTGGTAAGCTCTGTTTGCTCTCTTATTTCTTTGGTCGGTTTTCATAATTGATGTAGTGATCTGGGATTTAATTTGGCATGTTTTGACTTATAGTTTGTTCCCAGATCCATAATCAACCTCCTTTAAGCAACTTGGACCCTAAAACTCAAAGCAAAAGATTAGGCATTCTTTTTGTTTAGGCCATGCATCATGTATGTGACTTAGGCATTTAGATTGTCTTTTATCTTAGCTTTATTTTCTGTTGCTGAGAGCTGGCGTGAGGTACGCACCTTCTACTCTCATTCATGCATTTCGTATGAACATGCATTAGTTAGTAGGAAGTGCATTGCAACAAGTGTGAGTTGAGCGTTGTTTGGAGAGTTGATTGCTAGATTTAGGACTCCAAAACGCTACTAAGGAGGGGCTGTCCCGTAAAAGATAAGGTGGGGGATTTCATCACCCTTTCCTTCGCCCCAAAAACCACACTAATCAA
Source organism: Triglochin maritima (assembly GCA_963682175.1). Lineage (NCBI taxonomy): Eukaryota > Viridiplantae > Streptophyta > Magnoliopsida > Alismatales > Juncaginaceae > Triglochin > Triglochin maritima. Next base: position 23,374,386 of record OY821777.1, read on the forward strand.
GAGCCTAATTTTAAAATCAAGTAGACATTGGCCCTAAGGATCTTGGACGCATTAGGAGAGTGATCCGGTCCCGACCGTCATGACCTGATCGGCGTTGCCCACTTTGTCGATAGTAGGAGAGACGAGATCCCCGGATCTTGGCTCACTTGCTGGGCTTTGTGGTCCTCGTTGTAGGGAGGTGAGGCGTGTTGAGGCCGTGTGACCTCGCAGTTAGGCGTCGTCTAGCTGTAAGGACCTATAGCGACCTTAGGATTGCTTGAGCCTTGTTTGCTTGTGTGCTTCTACCTGTACCCATCCGCCGTAGCATAAGGACTTCTTCCCTTCTCTCCTTAGTCATTCTTTCTCTCCTGTGTTCCCCCGTCTTCTCCTCTACGCACATTCTTTGTTAGAAAAAAAAAAAAGAAAAAAAAAGTTTTGTTTTGTGTGTGTGCACCTTTGTGCATGCTTTCGTGGACACGAGACGAGAGTGGTCGTTTGACGAGGAGCGTTGTCAATCCAGCTTCGGTCATCGATTTCTCGACACCTCCCTCCTCTCGTGTCGCACGTAGTTCGGGTCCAATGGCTGCTAATTTCCGTGAGGAGGAGCAGTTGCTGGACCCACCTATTCCACCTGTGCTTCCAGTTGTCGTTCCCATACCTCTTCGTGATCGATGCTACCCGAGCCGTACCGCTCTACCCTCATGCATCGTATTACCAGAGGCTAATGGGAACCATTTTGAGGTTAAGCCTCAATTCATTTCCATGCTCCCTCATTTCACTGGGAAAGGTGACCCCTATATCTTTCTCAGGGAATTTGAGGAGGTCTGTGCTATGTTCAAGCTGCAACAACTTAGCACAGACTCCATCCATCTTAGGCTCGTTCCTTTTGCACTAAAGGATGACGCCAAGAAGTGGTTGTATAGCAACCAGGCGAATTCCTTTAGGACTTGGGATGAGTTTCAATCTGCATTCCTCAAGAAGTACTTTCCTAATCATCGGACTCAAAAATTGAGGAACGAAATCAATTCGTTCTATCAACATGAGACCGAACCATTTCATGCATATCTTGAGAGGTTCAAAGAACTACTATCCTCGTGCCCTCACCATGGCATTGAGTTGTGGCGTCTTTGTCAGATTGTGTATGAGGGTCTTCACATCCCGTCCAGAACGCTCCTTGAGTCCATGTGTCAAGGAGAGTTCTTGGGAAAAGATGAAAGGGAGGCATGGGCCTTCCTAGAAGACCTCGCTGAGAAAACCATGCAGTGGGAGAGTGTGAGGGAACCACCTGCATCATCTAGTATGGGAGCGAGGATCGCGAATGCAAACTCGACTAGATCGGGTGCCGCATTTGCTATCGATACCACTACGGCCACCGAGGCACGCATGGCGGCCTTAATGCGCCGTATGGATTCGATTGAGCTCCAAAACCGACAAAGTGCACCTCACATGTCCACATCTGGTCCAGTTCCTTGTCATTCATGTGGTAGGATAGGTCATGTAGAGAGCGAGTGTGAGTCCATTCCTCCTGAGATGGAGCGTGTCAACGCCATCTATGACAGAGCTAGGAATGACCCATACTCATCATCTTATAACCCTGGATGGAGGAACCACCCCAATTTTTCATGGAACCAAAATAATGCCCCGGGTGGTCCTTCAAACTCCTCTAGACCACCTTACCAATCACACCAACCTCCCATGCATGCACATTCCTATCAACCACCCCAAGCGCAAACCACCAATCCATCGGGTTTCCCAAATTCCAATAATATGGAAACCCGATTCAATTCGCTTGAGACCTTGACTCGTGGACTTGAAAACTCAATGAAAAAATTTATGTCTACCACAAGTCAAGTTCTCACTTCAAATCAGCAGACCATGAAATCTCTAGAGCTTCAGATGGGCCAATTGGCTCAGTCTGTACATGAAAGGGAGAGAGGGTCTTTTCCTAGCCAGCCTGAGGCTAACCCCCGCATGTACCAACAACAACAAATGCAAAATGAGAATGTGGTACCTCGGGGGAGGCAAGTGAACCATGTGGAGGAACCTGTTCACCATGTCAATTCCATTGTGACCTTAAGGAATGGAAAACAGGTTGACAATCACATTTCCTTGCCACACCCACCACCATCTATGCAGCCCCTCAGTGGGAATGGTGGTGAAGAAGAAGCTGAGGGTGCGGGTAATACACCAAAGCTTTCTTCTCAGGCACAGCAGAAAACCTACCTGCCAAAAGCTCCCTATCCAAGTAGGTTAACCAAAAAGCAGAGTGACAACATGGACAAGATAGTAGAGGTGTTTAAGCAAGTAAAGGTTAACATCCCCTTGTTGGATGTCATCCAACAAATACCTCAATATGCCAAAGTGTTGAAGGATCTCTGCACAACCAAGAGGAAGACCAATGTTCCTAAGAAAGCATTCTTGGCTGCAAATATAAGCTCTCTTTTGTCCAATCCCACATACACAAAATACAAGGACCCTGGGTGTCCTACTATTCAGTGTACGATAGGGGACACTAGATTGAGCAATGTATTGCTTGATTTAGGATCAGCGGTCAACCTCCTCCCATTCTCTGTTTATCAACAGTTGAACTTGGGAGAATTGAAACCAACTAAGATCACCCTCCAACTGGCGGATAGATCCATTCGTATTCCCATGGGGATTATCGAGGACGTGCTTATCAAAGTTGGAGATTTTATATTTCCAGTCGATTTTGTTGTCCTCGATACCAATCCTGTTGCGAACACCCACTCTCAAATACCTTTGATTTTGGGTAGACCATTTCTGGCAACCTCCAATGCCTTGATTAATTGTAGAAATGGTCTCATGAAGCTCTCATTCGGTAACATGAGTGCCGAGTTTCATGTGTTCAACTCTGGTAGGCAACAGGAACCCATGGATGAACCTTTAAATCTAAATCTCATCCGCCAATTGGAGAAAGCACCACAAAATCAACGAACACCCCTAACCCCAATGCAACCCATTGAGAATGTTCGTGGGCCCAGCGAAGACTCATTTCCTGTCTTTGCAATGCAACAGAGTGAGCTGGCCTCGAACATGAATGTCCAAAGGGAGTGTTCGTTGCATGATTCAGTTGAGAGTACTAGTGAGAGTGAGACACCTCATCATATGCCTATACCAGAAGATGTCCCTACCTCATGTCCCATGGCCATTGAGCCATTTGAGCTTCATATTGACTCCAACAAGGACCCACCTATGACCGAGCTTATGCTTGATGATCTAAATGATGGTGGGAGGTCCTTGTTGGATGACTTGGGGAGAAGCCCCATTCTTAGTGATGCAGGTCTGCTGCATCCATCGAATGAGCTTGAGGAACTCATTCCGATGCACCCGCCTATTGGTTGGAGGGTTTTCTTCGATGAGCAATTAAACCCTAGTGAGGCAACGCAACTTCATTCTTTGTTGCCCACACCCGACCAATATCATGAGGGGTTCGAGCCTTTCAGCTTTGACCTTTCACCCCGCATGACACCTCAGAGTACCAGTGGAGTTTGCCCATCTCGGCAAGTCTCTGGTCCTCAAAACATGATGTTCTCATTTGATGTTCCTTGACCAAATGATTATGAGAATATCTTGGTTGATGTGTATATCTTGTAAAAAAAAGAAAAAAAAGAAAAAAAAAGAAAAAAAGAAAAAAAAGAAAAAAAATGTGTAATAAAAGACTCCTTCAGTGAGCATCGATTGTTGTGGGCCCCAACCCTTGTGTACTTGGGCCCAATCTCTTCACGTATTTATCTCCCTTCTTCAGCTTCTCACAGGTTTTGAAGGAATTTGGGTTTGTGTCCATCAACATGACCCTGAACGTCCCTTTGTACTTCATGTTGGTGAGATCTTTCCTTTTTCATGCATGTATCCATGTAGTATCTTGTTCACATTCATTGAGGACAATGCATGAAGTAGGTGTGGGGGGGTGTTTTACGTGTGTACATAGTCGAGTCTTTTTCCTTTGGTTTTATTTTCTTTTGTTTGTACTGCTAGGGTTATGTTAGTGTGCCGCATTTAACATTGATATATCTGCTTGCCATGATCCTTGGGTGACTTGTCTTCTTTTGCTTGCCGAGTGCTTTAAAATTTTCACATTTCTTTCAAAATCTTCATGTGTTTGCGAAAGAAAATGTTTTTGTGGGTTTTGCGTGTGTTTAGTATGTGCAAAACCGTTGAGAGGCAAAGTAAAAAGAAAGCTCCCAAAATTGTCTTGAACTTGATGCATTAGGATTTCTAGTTTACTGGCTTAAGGACTTATCGAGTCGTTAGGATGCACCCCGGTTTTCCCTCGGGGGGCGTGTAATCATAGGATTTCAGTACTCAAACATTTAAAGAAGTCCACCCTGAACCTAGTGAGTCAAATAATTCGTGTCTGTTAGTATAAGGAAGTTTGTCGTAGTCAAGGGCCCTTAATCTCTTTTTGTGAAACTTAAGTGTAGGGGTTTTGGTTCCCATGTAGATAAATAAATAAGTGGTGTTCTCTCTTCTCGCACGGCTCCTATCACTCGGGAAAGTAGGTCGAAGGGGACTTTGTGCCTGGTGCTTTCGAGTCATCTGACTTGGGATGCATCGACCGAACTCCCGTTACACGGGTGGTAGGGATCGCCCTATGTGGAGATTTGGGGGAAGGTGTACGTGATAATGTAAGTCCTCATGGGCAATGATGCACGAAACCTGATCCTGAGAGAATCAAACACCAACCAATAAAATGCTCCAAAGAAAAAGAAAAAAAAAGAAAAAAAAAGAAAAAGAAAAAGAAAAAAAAAAGGAGTCAAATAAGAACCAAAATGGACTTTACACATTGTATCACATTTAGAAGTTAAGGTTGCCCATGTCTTTCACTTAATTCCTTAGTTAACTCTCACGAATAACTCATTAGGTTAGGTGTGTGGACTAATTACATATATAGAGTCGACCCGTAGTATTACCGCATCCCATGATCGACAAAATAAGTCCAACGAGTCGTGTAGCTAGATTGATTAACGCATCTTGTTCGGATTTTGTGGGTGTATCCGCTGAAAACCCTCAGGAGACAACACTCCTCCTCCTTGGCGACAAGGAGGTTTAACGGCTTGTTGCACGTGCTAAGTGCAACCGTGATTCCTACGAAAGTGAGTTAGGATTTCTTGTTTTTCGCATGCTTTTCGCTTTCTTTGTTTTGCTCGGGACTAGCAAAAGTTAGGTGTGGGGGTATTTGATTGACATCATTTCATGCTCATATTTGTATCTTATATCCATTATCTTTCACCTAAACAATGCTATGTCACGAGTTTTATGTTTAGTTTTCAGGAATAAATAGGTTTGAAGAGATGAAACATAAAAGGACCCAAAAGCTGGGAAAAAGGACTGGATTGTGAGATCTGGGGACCAAGATGCAAGGGAGAAGGACCTGAACGCAAGACAGAAGGACCTAAGAGCAAAACAGAATACTCCACACCATCATGGGGAGTATTTTAGCAATTGGATTCGGGTCGGAGCTCCAATAAACAAAGTAGATGCATCCAAGACCACCAAATACACCAAGCAAAGCCCAGAACAAGATTCAACTCGATCCGGAAAATTTGGACCGCCAATTGCGGTCCAAGACCGCCAATTGGCGGTCACTTTTGGCCCAAATCCACCAAGTTTTCTCCTGGACGTGTATTAATGTTTGTTTAGGCTATTTTTGGTATTGGTTTAGTCCCACATCGGGGGATTGTCCCGGATTAGCTTTTTCCATGCCTATAAATAGAACTCTTCACCTCCTATTGTAATCACTCCATATTTTAAGTGGCTATTCTTCCTACTAGAAGTGAGGCCTTGAAGCACACACTAAAGTAGGAGGATGCTACTTTTAATGTGAGTCATTTTATCAATAAAGTTTTGTGTTTCTTTCATTGTTTGTTTTATGCTTCTTTTATTGTTTGTGCATGTTTTATTTTAATCGTCTTTTAATTCTAGCTTAGTTTTAATATGCTTTCTTTCCATAGTTTAATAATTAGTGTAATGTTTAGTGAGTAGTTCCATCCCCTTTGGGGGGTGGAGTAGATGTACATACATGCATTAGAGAATGGGATGAATGCTTTAATTTCAATGTGTTGATTAAACATGAATGTATGCTTGATTGTTTAGGATAGAATTTACAACTTGATGAGTTTTGCCAAAATGATTAGACACCTCTCATGCTTGTTTAGGTTCTGAAATAAACACCTTGCATATGTAAATGTTAATCAACTAAGTTGGTGAATAGATTGATAGGTTTTGCCATAACATTTAGACACTTCCTATGCTTGATAAACACCACCTTCATGTGCTTAAAGAATGTATTCTACACCCACCTCTTTGCTTGTGTGCACTCACTCCACCCCTTAGGGGTTTTCCATTCCTGAAATTCCAGCATTCTTGTTTTGTTCTTAGCTTAGTTCTTATTTCATCGTTTGTTTGCTTCTTTCACCTTTCATACTTCTTAGCGTAGTGTAGCGTAGGTTAGCATAAACATATTTCTCCCCCTATTTTTACCACTTGATTTCGTACAAGCGAGAGACTACTCACCTCCCTGAGGACGACCCGTACTTGCCACCGCTTCATCGCGGCCGTGCACTTGCGGTTTAAATTAAAACGTTCAACAAGTTTTTGGCGCCGTTGCCGGGGAGGTGTCAGTCCAGACTCTTGTTTGGACGATTCGAGTGGATTTAATTTGTGTGTTGTAGTTTTTCTTTGTTTCAGGAGACTGGGAATAGCAAGTGGAGGCTACTGGAGAAATTTCCAGACGGCCTGAGCACTTCCGACCGCCAATCAGCGGTCTGAGACCGCTAATCAGCGGTCTGGTGAGCTCTGTTCATCTTTTAATTTCTTTCTGTTGTTGCTCTAAATGATCTAGTTATCTGGGACTCAATTTGGCATGTTTTGACTTATAGTTCGTTCCCAGATCAATAATCAAACCTCCTTTAAGCAACTTGGACCCTAAAACTCAAAGCAAAAGATTAGGCATTCATTCTTGTTTAGGTCATGCATCATGTATGTGACTTAGGCATTTAGATTGTCTTTTATTTTAGCTTTGTTTTCTGTTGCTGAGAGCTGGCGTGAGGTACGCACCTTCTACTCTCATTCATGCATTTCGTATGAACATGCATTAGTTAGTAGGAAGTGCATTGCAACAAGTGTGAGTTGAGCGTTGTTTGGAGAGTTGATTGCTAGATTTAGGACTCCAAAACGCTACTAAGGAGGGGCTGTCCCAAAAGAGATAAGGTGGGGGATTTCATCACCCTTTCCTTCACCCCAAAAACCACACTAATCAAGAGCCTAATTTTAAAATCAAGTAGACATTGGCCTTAAGGAATTCGGACGCATTAGGAGAGTGATCCGGTCCCGACCGTCATGACCTGATCGGCGTTGCCCACTTTGTCGATAGTAGGAGAGACGAGATCCCCGGATCTTGGCTCACTTGCTGGGCTTTGTGGTCCTCGTTGTAGGGAGGTGAGGCGTGTTGAGGCCGTGTGACCTCGCAGTTAGGCGTCGTCTAGATGTAAGGACCTATAGCGACCTTAGGATTGCTTGAGCCTTGTTTGCTTGTGTGCTTCTACCTGTACCCATCCGCCGTAGCATAAGGACTTCTTCCCTTCTCTCCTGAGTCATTCTTTCTCTCCTGTGTTCCCCCGTCTTCTCCTCTACGCACATTCTTTGTTAGAAAAAAAAAGTTTTGTTTTGTGTGTGTGCACCTTTGTGCATGCTTTCGTGGACACGAGACGAGAGTGGTCGTTTGACGAGGAGCGTTGTCAATCCGGCTTCGGTCATCGATTTCTCGACACCTCCCTCCTCTCGTGTCGCACGTAGTCTGGGTTTAATGGCTGCTAATTTCCGTGAGGAGGAGCAGTTGCTGGACCCACCTGTTCGACCAGTGCTTCCAGTTGTCGTTCCCATACCTCTTCGTGATCGATGCTACCCAAGCCGTACCGCTCTACCCTCATGCATCGTATTACCAGAGGCTAATGGGAACCATTTTGAGGTTAAGCCTCAATTTATTTCCATGCTCCCTCATTTCACTGGGAAAGGTGACCCCTATATCTTTCTCAGGGAATTTGAGGAGGTCTGTGCTATGTTCAAGCTGCAACAACTTACCACAGACTCCATCCATCTTAGGCTCGTTCCTTTTGCACTAAAGGATGACGCCAAGAGGTGGTTGTACAGCAACCAGGCGAATTCTTTTAGGACTTGGGATGAGTTTCAATCTGCATTCCTCAAGAAGTACTTTCCAAATCATCGGACTCAAAAATTGAGGAACGAAATCAATTCGTTCTATCAACATGAGACCGAACCATTTCATGCATATCTTGAGAGGTTCAAAGAGCTACTATCCTCGTGCCCTCACCATGGCATTGAGTTGTGGCGTCTTTGTCAGATTGTGTATGAGGGTCTTCACATCCCGTCCAGAACGCTCCTTGAGTCCATGTGTCAAGGAGAGTTCTTGGGAAAGGATGAAAGGGAGGCATGGGCCTTCCTAGAAGACCTCGCTGAGAAAACCATGCAGTGGGAGAGTGTGAGGGAACCACCTGCATCATCTAGTATAGGAGCGAGGATCGCGAATGCAAACTCAACTAGATCAGGTTCCGCATTTGCTATCGATACCACTACGGCCACCGAGGCACGCATGGCGGCCTTAATGCGCCGTATGGACTCGATTGAGCTCCAAAACCAACAAAGTGCACCTCACATGTCTACATCTGGTCCAGTTCCCTGTCATTCATGTGGTAGGATAGGTCATGTAGAAAGCGAGTGTGAGTCCATTCCTCCTGAGATGGAGCGTGTCAACGCCGTCTATGATAGAGCCAGGAATGACCCATACTCATCATCTTATAATCCTAGATGGAGGAACCACCCCAATTTTTCATGGAACCAAACTAATGCCCCGGGTGGCCCTCCAAACTCCTCTAGACCACCTTACCAATCACACCAACCTCCCATGCATGCGCATTCCTATCAGCCACCCCAAGCGCAAACCACCAATCAATCGTGTTTCCCAAATTCCAATAATATGGAAACCCGATTCAATTCGCTTGAGACCTTGACTCGTGGACTTGAAAACTCAATGAAAATTTTTATGTCAACCACGAGTCAAGTTCTCACTTCAAATCAGCAAACCATCAAATCTCTAGAGCTTCAGATGGGCCAATTGGCTCAGTCTGTACATGAAAGAGAGAGAGGGTCTTTTCCTAGCCAGCCTGAGGCTAACCCCCGCATGTACCAACAACAACAAATGCAAAATGAGAATGTGGTACCTCGGGGGAGGCAAGTGAACCATGTGGAGGAACTTGTTCACCATGTCAATTCCATTGTGACCTTAAGGAATGGAAAACAGGTTGACAATCACATTTCCTTGCCACACCCACCACCATCTATGCAGCCCCCTAGTGGGAATGGTGGTGAAGAAGAAGCTGAGGGTGAGGGTAATACACCAAAGCTTTCTTCTCAGGCACAGCAGAAAACCTACCTGCCAAAAGCTCCCTATCCAAGTAGGTTAAACAAAAAGCAGAGTGACAACATGGACAAGATAGTAGAGGTGTTTAAGCAAGTAAAGGTTAACATCCCCTTGTTGGATGTCATCCAACAAATACCTCAATATGCCAAAGTGTTGAAGGATCTCTGCACAACCAAGAGGAAGACCAATGTTCCTAAGAAAGCATTCTTGGCTGCAAATATAAGCTCTCTTTTGTCCAATCCCACATACACAAAATACAAGGACCCTGGGTGTCCTACTATTCAGTGTACGATAGGGGACACTAGATTGAGCAATGTATTGCTTGATTTAGGATCAGCGGTCAACCTCCTCCCATTCTCTGTTTATCAACAGTTGAACTTGGGAGAATTGAAACCAACTAAGATCACCCTCCAACTGGCGGATAGATCCATTCGTATTCCCATGGGGATTATCGAGGACGTGCTTATCAAAGTTGGAGATTTTATATTTCCAGTCGATTTTGTTGTCCTCGATACCAATCCTGTTGCGAACACCCACTCTCAAATACCTTTGATTTTGGGTAGACCATTTCTGGCAACCTCCAATGCCTTGATTAATTGTAGAAATGGTCTCATGAAGCTCTCATTCGGTAACATGAGTGCCGAGTTTCATGTGTTCAACTCTGGTAGGCAACAGGAACCCATGGATGAACCTTTAAATCTAAATCTCATCCGCCAATTGGAGAAAGCACCACAAAATCAACGAACACCCCTAACCCCAATGCAACCCATTGAGAATGTTCGTGGGCCCAGCGAAGACTCATTTCCTGTCTTTGCAATGCAACAGAGTGAGCTGGCCTCGAACATGAATGTCCAAAGGGAGTGTTCGTTGCATGATTCAGTTGAGAGTACTAGTGAGAGTGAGACACCTCATCATATGCCTATACCAGAAGATGTCCCTACCTCATGTCCCATGGCCATTGAGCCATTTGAGCTTCATATTGACTCCAACAAGGACCCACCTATGACCGAGCTTATGCTTGATGATCTAAATGATGGTGGGAGGTCCTTGTTGGATGACTTGGGGAGAAGCCCCATTCTTAGTGATGCAGGTCTGCTGCATCCATCGAATGAGCTTGAGGAACTCATTCCGATGCACCCGCCTATTGGTTGGAGGGTTTTCTTCGATGAGCAATTAAACCCTAGTGAGGCAACGCAACTTCATTCTTTGTTGCCCACACCCGACCAATATCATGAGGGGTTCGAGCCTTTCAGCTTTGACCTTTCACCCCGCATGACACCTCAGAGTACCAGTGGAGTTTGCCCATCTCGGCAAGTCTCTGGTCCTCAAAACATGATGTTCTCATTTGATGTTCCTTGACCAAATGATTATGAGAATATCTTGGTTGATGTGTATATCTTGTAAAAAAAAGAAAAAAAAGAAAAAAAAAGAAAAAAAGACTCCTTCAGTGAGCATCGATTGTTGTGGGCCCCAACCCTTGTGTACTTGGGCCCAATCTCTTCACGTATTTATCTCCCTTCTTCAGCTTCTCACAGGTTTTGAAGGAATTTGGGTTTGTGTCCATCAACATGACCCTGAACGTCCCTTTGTACTTCATGTTGGTGAGATCTTTCCTTTTTCATGCATGTATCCATGTAGTATCTTGTTCACATTCATTGAGGACAATGCATGAAGTAGGTGTGGGGGGTGTTTTACGTGTGTACATAGTCGAGTCTTTTTCCTTTGGTTTTATTTTCTTTTGTTTGTACTGCTAGGGTTATGTTAGTGTGCCGCATTTAACATTGATATATCTGCTTGCCATGATCCTTGGGTGACTTGTCTTCTTTTGCATGCCGAGTGCTTTAAAATTTTCACATTTCTTTCAAAATCTTCATGTGTTTGCGAAAGAAAATGTTTTTGTGGGTTTTGCGTGTGTTTAGTATGTGCAAAACCGTTGAGAGGCAAAGTAAAAAGAAAGCTCCCAAAATTGTCTTGAACTTGATGCATTAGGATTTCTAGTTTACTGGCTTAAGGACTTATCGAGTCGTTAGGATGCACCCCGGTTTTCCCTCGGGGGGCGTGTAATCATAGGATTTCAGTACTCAAACATTTAAAGAAGTCCACCCTGAACCTAGTGAGTCAAATAATTCGTGTCTGTTAGTATAAGGAAGTTTGTCGTAGTCAAGGGCCCTTAATCTCTTTTTGTGAAACTTAAGTGTAGGGGTTTTGGTTCCCATGTAGATAAATAAATAAGTGGTGTTCTCTCTTCTCGCACGGCTCCTATCACTCGGGAAAGTAGGTCCGAGGGGACTTTGTGCCTGGTGCTTTCGAGTCATCTGACTTGGGATGCATCGACCGAACTCCCGTTACACGGGTGGTAGGGATCGCCCTATGTGGAGATTTGGGGGAAGGTGTACGTGATAATGTAAGTCCTCATGGGCAATGATGCACGAAACCTGATCCTGAGAGAATCAAACACCAACCAATAAAATGCTCCAAAGAAAAAGAAAAAAAAGAAAAAAAAAGAAAAAAAAAAGAAAAAAAAAAGGAGTCAAATAAGAACCAAAATGGACTTTACACATTGTATCACATTTAGAAGTTAAGGTTGCCCATGTCTTTCACTTAATTCCTTAGTTAACTCTCACGAATAACTCATTAGGTTAGGTGTGTGGACTAATTACATATATAGAGTCGACCCGTAGTATTACCGCATCCCATGATCGACAAAATAAGTCCAACGAGTCGTGTAGCTAGATTGATTAACGCATCTTGTTCGGATTTTGTGGGTGTATCCGCTGAAAACCCTCAGGAGACAACACTCCTCCTCCTTGGCGACAAGGAGGTTTAACGGCTTGTTGCACGTGCTAAGTGCAACCGTGATTCCTACGAAAGTGAGTTAGGATTTCTTGTTTTTCGCATGCTTTTCGCTTTCTTTGTTTTGCTCGGGACTAGCAAAAGTTAGGTGTGGGGGTATTTGATTGACATCATTTCATGCTCATATTTGTATCTTATATCCATTATCTTTCACCTAAACAATGCTATGTCACGAGTTTTATGTTTAGTTTTCAGGAATAAATAGGTTTGAAGAGATGAAACATAAAAGGACCCAAAAGCTGGGAAAAAGAACTGGATTGTGAGATCTGGGGACCAAGATGCAAGGGAGAAGGACCTGAACGCAAGACAGAAGGACCTAAGAGCAAAACAGAATACTCCACACCATCATGGGGAGTATTTTAGCAATTGGATTCGGGTCGGAGCTCCAATAAACAAAGTAGATGCATCCAAGACCACCAAATACACCAAGCAAAGCCCAGAACAAGATTCAACTCGATCCGGAAAATTTGGACCGCCAATTGCGGTCCAAGACCGCCAATTGGCGGTCACTTTTGGCCCAAATCCACCAAGTTTTCTCCTGGACGTGTATTAATGTTTGTTTAGGCTATTTTTGGTATTGGTTTAGTCCCACATCGGGGGATTGTCCCGGATTAGCTTTTTCCATGCCTATAAATAGAACTCTTCACCTCCTATTGTAATCACTCCATATTTTAAGTGGCTATTCTTCCTACTAGAAGTGAGGCCTTGAAGCACACACTAAAGTAGGAGGATGCTACTTTTAATGTGAGTCATTTTATCAATAAAGTTTTGTGTTTCTTTCATTGTTTGTTTTATGCTTCTTTTATTGTTTGTGCATGTTTTATTTTAATCGTCTTTTAATTCTAGCTTAGTTTTAATATGCTTTCTTTCCATAGTTTAATAATTAGTGTAATGTTTAGTGAGTAGTTCCATCCCCTTTGGGGGGTGGAGTAGATGTACATACATGCATTAGAGAATGGGATGAATGCTTTAATTTCAATGTGTTGATTAAACATGAATGTATGCTTGATTGTTTAGGATAGAATTTACAACTTGATGAGTTTTGCCAAAATGATTAGACACCTCTCATGCTTGTTTAGGTTCTGAAATAAACACCTTGCATATGTAAATGTTAATCAACTAAGTTGGTGAATAGATTGATAGGTTTTGCCATAACATTTAGACACTTCCTATGCTTGATAAACACCACCTTCATGTGCTTAAAGAATGTATTCTACACCCACCTCTTTGCTTGTGTGCACTCACTCCACCCCTTAGGGGTTTTCCATTCCTGAAATTCCAGCATTCTTGTTTTGTTCTTAGCTTAGTTCTTATTTCATCGTTTGTTTGCTTCTTTCACCTTTCATACTTCTTAGCGTAGTGTAGCGTAGGTTAGCATAAACATATTTCTCCCCCTATTTTTGCCACTTGATTTCGTACAAGCGAGAGACTACTCACCTCCCTGAGGACGACCCGTACTTGCCACCGCTTCATCGCGGCCGTGCACTTGCGGTTTAAATTAAAACGTTCAAACAATTATGCTAGTGATTTGGATGATAGGTCTTGCCATGAGGTACTTCTTATGCATAGCAAACACTACCTACACTTTTGGTTAATGAATGCATTCATCACAACTTATTTCATGTGTACACACACTCCACCCCTTAGGGGTTTTTCATTCCTGATTTCTAGCTTCTTCTATTAGTCACTTAGTTTCATTTCTTCTCGCACTTTAATTTTGTTGTTGCTTACTAGTGTAGTGTAGTAGTGTAGTTAGTTTAGTTAGTTTAATCTATCTTTTCTCCACCTTGTTTCCCACTTGCCTTCAAACTAACCAATGTCAATACAACTTGCTGTGGATCAACCCGTATTTACCACCATTTCAATGCAGTCGTGCAGTTGCTATTATTATTACTGATTCAATCAACCTTCATGAACTTTTCGTTGTCTCCTTTTTCACGCAACTTCTGTAGTTATACTACAACATCTCCCTTTTGCAGGAGCATCCCTTCTCGTTGGATTGTCTTTCTATTTGACCTATCCATAGCCTTTCCGCCCATTAGGGGACCAAATATCACTGCCAAGTCGGCGACCTTCGGTCTAGTATTTTGTTGCCAAGTTTCAACAATTTTTCTTTATCGTCGTAATTCGAGACGAGGAACTCCATGATGTCATGGTTCTCCAGTGACATCAATTTAGTATCAAGGAAGTGCACGAAGGGGGTCCTTCTAAATACCTCCTTCTCGCTGACAATCATCCGTGATATCATTTTTCCGAACAATCCAGCTCTACACTTTGTGGCCTGGAAGTACAACTTTGGTTTCTGAAACTAGAGAAGGTCAAAAAACAATGCGAGGTAAGAAGCAATCCCTCGAGGGGAAGGCTTCATCCCCTCGAGGAGGGATAAACTTATTCAAACTACAGAAAAACGTGCTCACCTTCTGACTAGTAGCATATCGTACATCGTATTCATGCTATATATCATTTATTTTAACCCATATTTGTGCTACTCGGGTATTTTTTTCTTATATTTTAGGGTTTAGGCAATAAAGAAGAAACTTGGGCCCCTTTCGTGCGTACAGTAGAGGATATGACAGCATGGGTGGTTCCAATAGCCACGTCAGATGACCAGAGTGGATTAAGTGGTCATGTGTTCGGGGAGTGTTGATATGTTCCTCCTGTATCCGAATATGATGATGTCTTTCCCAAAGTAGTCATTATGACCCATACACAGTCACGTATTGTCCAGGGAGGGCATATTCATGGGGAAATTATACAAATCCTAAGTACCATACATCATACCCACCCCAATATCCTCTTCCTGAAGACTCATAACTCTACCAACACCCAACTACCAGTCATTAGACTCATTCTCAGCCCATGCACACCCATTCCTTAAATTTCCAAAATTCTGACATGAACCTCACTGTTGACCTCCAACCTGATTCCTTGAACAAACCTCCAAACGTTCACGCAAACCACTCAAAATTTGATGAAATCCAACTTCAAATCCCTACAAACTCTAGAAATGCAAATGAGTCAAATGAAACAACAATTAAGAGAACGCGAGGAGTGTGACCTTTCTTGTCAAGATGAGGATTCATGTTCTGATTTCAAACCACCACAACACCCATAAATTTAAAGCACAATATGTCAATGTCAAAGTCCTAGTCCGTCTGAGGGACTTGGGGTTGTTGGTTGTTACGCCTTAATCCATGTTTTGATGATTTAATCAACCTTATCTTAATAACAATCATATGTAGTGTACCACATATTATGCTTCGCATATATATTGTATTGTGCTAACATCTACAAGTGATCAAGACTCAAGGAAGAAAGGAATCCAAGTCAAGACATGTGATCAAGCTTTTTGAAGACATGTAATTATGTATTTCTTTTGAGTCTAAGGAACTTGTGTATACTTGAGCATACTAGAGTAAATAACTAATCACATACACACTAGGTTCCTTGTAGAAGTCACACACAAAATCTCAGATCATTTGGACTTCAATAGCTCACCCAAACTTAGACTAGAAAACACTTAAACCTAAACCTGAATTGTCTGAGCAAAATCAGTCGACCGAACGAGTTCACTATTCGACCGATTGGATCAGTTAATCTATTATCCAATAGTGTTAATAATTTGTTCGATCTGTCTACACGTGTCATTTGACTGTTAGACTTCAATAGTCTGGTCGACCATTATGAACATTTTGTTCGACCGTCTACACGTGTCATTTGACCGTTAGACTTGTCATATTATACCTACGGTCGTATTCACATTTTTAGCCATACCCCAAAAATATAAGTGACCACTGGTCCACCGTGGGCCTAGATTCTGTCGACCGAACATAAACGTTTTGTGAACCCCGAAGCGCCAGCTTTGGTCGGTCATCTAAATCAACCATTTTGTTTGACCGTTTATCCCTGGACTTTCCTGGACATTATTCTGGACTCCCTGAACAATCGACTGTCACACCTTTAGTTCGATCGTTCCCTTAAGTTATGGTCAACCGAACTTGCCCAGAACTGTGCCCTGTGCTTTTCTGTTTTGTGGTTCTTATACAAAACATTACCTTATTAATCCCAATACCTATAACCCCTTATGGGCTTATAAATAGATGTTACCAAGACACAATTGAATAACTCTCCCACTTCCAATTGTCACATACATTAGAGAGAAGTCTCCCAATCCTCAAAGCTCCAAATCATACACTCCAAGCCTAAATTCCACACCACTGATGAATTTCAAATCTACTCAAAGTGGGCTCTAGTTAAAAGAGTGTGATCAAGTTCTCAGTCAAGCAAAGTTTGTAAAGACTTCGGTGAAAGCCCGAAGCATCCTTCTCGCCTTGTGAGAAGAGGATTCCAAGCTAGGCGAGGGTTCTTCTCTAGCTTAAAGATTGTAACGATGTTGTCTCCCGGCCCGAAACGGGGAGCGGATAGTGAAGACGTGAGTGGAGATCGAAGTATCGAGTGGAGATTGCAACAAAGGACGTAGGCGGGTGGCCGAACCCTTGTAAAATCCCCGAGTTATTTGAGGTTTGTTTGTTTCTTCCCTACTTTCTTTAAATTGTTTTCGCTACACATCTTGTTTGTTTAAGTAGGGATTCAAGCTTAAAATTGATTAGAATTAGCGACCCAAAACGATCCTACAGGGGTTTCCGGTCACGATCACTTGGTGGAGGATTCGATCTAAATTAAAAATAACATGGACCAACTAGATTTTGTGTTCACACAAGATTGTTCCTTATCATTTTATCCCATGTCCCTTGAGCCACATGATACTAATGTCATGCCCCTCAAGGACCCACCTTTGGTAGTGCAACAACTCCCTAATACACTAAAAAATTTGGAATCCATTATCCATGCACACTTGTTCTTTTCCTTCTCAACTTTTGAGGTCGGAATCAGATTCTAAAAACAATTTAAACCATATAGCCTCATAGGTAATCGGTCAACCGAACCCAATTCGGTCTATCGAAATGTGCTACATGGATGACTGAACAAATCTCAACCTCCAAAATCCCTCATTAAGCAACAAACTCGTGCTCTAAAGGGTAGACTTGAAGTTTAAAGGACATACTTGAGGTTTAAAGGTAAGCATGGTGTTTTAAAGGACATCTCACGTTAGTAATTATCATAGTACGATGTAGTATGAGTCATATTAAAAAATGGGGCTCATCCTACAAATCCACGATCGTGGGATTAAAAAAATGATTTTTGTGGGAGAATTGAAGACCATCAGTACGGTGGGACGCACAGATTGACCTTTTTTTAATTATTTAATTTAATTTTTATGGGACCCACTCATATTTTGAATTGAATAAAATAAATAGAGATTATAAAAAATAGAGATTATCATATTTTAAAATGGAGATATCTAAATAACTAAATGTAATAAAAATTTAAAAAGGTGATATGTAGGAGTTTTCTATTATTGTGAGTTGTCATTTTTATTAGAATTTATTGTGATGTTGGCCCTGTTTGGATGGCACGTTTTGGGAGGGGGATTAATGAAAATGTGCGTTTCCATAATGATAAACTTTATTAACCATTTTTGTAACAAGTTGATTAGTTTTTTGGGTGGAACAACGCATTCCTTTTTGGGAAACCTCTTTCGAACGAAAAAGTCGATTTCATCCCACTTCTCTCCCCTTACTCCAAATGCCCGCCTGCGTACAAAACTGATCATGTTCGTCGAACTCTCCACCAAAAGTTTAATTGAAGTGTACGATGTGGTCATCAAGGTGCCTCAGACTCCTCCACACGACCTTCCACATGAGTGCCCTAAATGCTTCTGTAGTTCGATGCAATGCGAGTCTGTATTTGTGTGGCTTGGGGGTGGTTCAGGTGTATTGGGAGTGCGACGCAGTGAAGTCGAATGTATCTGTTTTCATTTTCAAATTAGTTCTACTTTTCTTTCTGTTATTTGTTGTCCGAATGTTTTAACATTGTGGTGTGTTCGTTGGGGGGGGGGGGGGCACCGCATGTCTATTTGTCCTTTGGGAACAACCTCTGGTCACCTAGGTGGTTATGGGGGAGTACACACACAAGCTAGATCAACTTGTTGGACTCGTTAGTGCATTCAACCACCCATTAGCAACCGTCCAAGACATGTTTGCAGATTCACCATAGACCTCCATATTATTTTTTTGAACAATTGCACATAAGTTTCTTGGTTTATAGGAAATCATTTGAAATATGAAGAAATCAAGGTTGTAATGCATTTGCATGTTTCTTGTATAATGTTTTCATTAAAAATCTCATATGGACCAACTAATATTTGATTATTTTTATTGCATAGTTTCATCCCCGAAGACCCCAAAAACACCACCCGCATTCACCAAGAACAACTAACCCAACTACGGTATGACTTCCTTTACGGAGACACCCACTGCTATTGAGTAGACCACCCAGTGCCTGATGTCTCTCCAGCCTTTGAAGACCATTCTGGCTGTACCAGAAAATTGCCGAAGGTGGAGTTCTAAAGTTAGTGAAAAGCATTTTGTTTGAAACACTTTTTGGGTTTAGGTCGTGTGTACGATCAATTCTAACAATCCATTTTTGGTTGAAAATTTATGTTAGAAATTGTTAAATTTATGTCTGAAACCATTTACTTGAGGTTTGTAGAAATACATTTGGCCCAAGATGGTTTACTCAATAATCATAAATTGTTTCTTCCTCATAAAATATTTACTATAACAGATTAGGACTGCAATTAATGCAATTCTCTCATGACTCACATCCTTTTATCATGAGTTCATGTTTTCATCATGGTTCCAAATAAACTGCCCATAACTATGTCTTAAAAATAGGTCATTCCACCTCGGCCTTACCATTTCATTATGACTACATTTTGTTACTTAAATATGATGATACATGTTTTCGCGACTTATTGCATTGGGAGTTGTTACGAAGGGAGACAAACTCTCAGTTCACATGGTATGAATAGAGACTCAACCTTCCATTCCATCTATAAAATCATCGGTTGTAGTTTATTCCATTCATACTTGCTAAACCTTTGGTGTAATCTGTCCTTCCTCTCCCCAAAAGCCCACCTCTTCAAATGGCCTCCATCGTCGTCAAGGAAGACCACACTCTCTCCCACTGCACGCTGATTGATCTTTTTAAATAATAGCAAGTGCACGGCGACGGTGAAGACTTGGCAAATACAAATCAAACCTCAAGAAGTTCTGCTTGTTGTTCTGACTACCATACTCGAGTCGGAAAGGAGAAGAGAATGAGGGGATTACGCTAAACTAACTACACTAAACGATGAATGAATCAACAATTAAACTAAACCCCCATGGGTGGAGGTGCGTAGGTATCTGTGTGTGTGTGGTTCTTGATTACATGAGGCACAAGTCTGTAAATTATGTGAAATCAACTACAAACTAGTGTAGAGTCTAATTAACATCAACTACATTTACACGAATACAATACTAATATAGTAAGACATGAAGTTAAGATGCAGTTTGGGTTCTCAAGAATGAACTAAGTACCTAGTGTGGCCATCCCCCAATCTCGCAAGTACGCATGAATTTGTCCTGATCAGAGTCATACGCGATGATCGAAGGAGTTACAATAAGAAGCGATACATACAAGACGTACAAAATAAAAACATACATGGGTAGACAAAATGAGACATAGACCGAAAATGGAAATTATCCATATATGGAAATAATATCCAATGCATTACAATGACTTCAATAAAGGAATTATATTATAAAATAATACGAAGGCAAAAGGTAACTAGGAAATCGGTCGACGAGTCCCTCGTGTAATCCTCCAAATCATCTCCGGTCTGACCCCTGTAATAACCTAAGTACTTGGGGCAAAATAATCAACAAATATACTTGAGTTTTCAATAAGAAAACAACGTGTATGCCCCGTGTCAAAAAACAAGATAAGAAGTTATGCATAAGACCTATCTACTACACATGCAAGGCAATAACGCAACAACTCTTCATAGTTTCACCACTCGGGTTCCACCAACGTGATTCTTCTCCATAAAATCCGAGCACTAGATCTGGTCTAATCCACAAGTGGGTATCCCGAAAGTGTGACCCACTGCTTGGCACAAAGTGTTTATCTGGATTGACACCCCAACTCGCCGCAATGACCTACATGATTCTGTCGTGAAGTTTGGAATGCGCGTCCTGTAGCAAATGACGGTGCACACGTCCAGGTCTTATCTTACGCCTGGCCTCTTTATATAAAGGTTTACAATTAGGCCCATCGGCCCTCAACAATAGTGCCCAATATTAATTATATTGTTTAGTATGCAAATGCAAGCTATCAATGGTAATACATCCGATCTATAGCTAAATAATGAACCCATGCCTAACGCAATGAGCATGAATGAACAACCACCAAGCTCTTGAGGATATGACATCATGAAATACCATATGCAATAAAATTACTAGGCAGCAAAGACATGAACATACAACTACCTCAAGATTAACAAAACCAAGCACAACATAATAACTTTGCTATCTATGGGTCATGCGATAATGGTCATAATGTCGAATCCTTAACCTATATGCATCCACAACATAACTCTCATAACAGTAGTAACAACAAAAACACAATCATGTAAGGCTCATGCAACAATAGTTTCTAGAACATAGAACTCAGACATGCAACGTGGAGCTATGGGTCATGCAATATCGATTATAAGATATAAAACATGTCGCACTAACTTTCAGAAATATATTCAATTTCAGGCTACTCTACATCCATAATATGAGCACATATATATCAATATTTCTCTACTGACATGTATTCAGAATATATCATACATTCATCTACTCACATATAAGAGTTCACATTGGCTAGAAAAAATGTTCAAAACATGCGATAGAACATAAGGCATCAACTATATACAAAACCAGGCACATGCATGCACCCTCAACCACTGTCCACCCAGCAGGACATCACGGCCTTGCCTCCTTGACCAACTTAGGGTAGCGTGGCCATGCATGTAGCGAGGCGAGACGATATGTCCAGCCCATACGCAAGGTATGCACTTGCAGCACCAACCGAGCCAACGGGTCAGCACACCCGCGTACCCTCCACGTACAGCCCAGATCACATTCCATGTCAGCCCCACCGGTCAACCACCCACCTAAATCCCACTCACACCGTCAGGATCTAGCCACCATTGAAATTCAGTTGCACCAGTTGGTTGTCCGGGGGCTACACACCCAACCGCCCAAGGTGAAACCTAGGTCTTTTTTCGCACCACAAGCGTCACCACAGCCCCATCTGCAGTTCCCGAACAAACTTCATGGCTCTCTAATCCTTAGTGGTGTAGATGCCTGGACAATACTTCTCTAGAGAGTGGAACTTGTTGACGTAAGCCTCCAAGCCCAACTCTTGCTTCTCTAAAGACAAGAACTCCTCGTACTTCTTGTCGTGTACCTGCTACAAAAAGAACTTCCTATTGAATTCTGTCCAAGTGATGTTTGTCCTGTCCCTGAACATGACCCTAGAGGTCGCCCGCCACCAGGTCACTGTGTGCTACTAGAATACAAAGGTCGCCAGGTCCACTTGCATCTCTGAGGGCCACCCGATGACCCTAAAGATGTGTTGGATCTTGTAGACCGACTCCTCTGCAGCATCTGGATTTAATCTGCCTCTGATGACCGACATATTTTGTCTCATGAAGTGTTTTTGGACCGCCACTACTTCGTCCACTCGGGGGTGCTCCATCTGATTCTCCATAAGAGCGCTCAAATGCCCCACCACCTCAAACAGCAACCGACGATCTGTCTCCCAATTGTCGGCCATCTCAGAAGACTCTGGTTTTCGTCGTCGTGCCATAGTGATTAGTAGTCTATCATACATTGCATTCATGTTATATATCCTTTATTTTACCCCATATTTGCGTTACTCGTGTGTTTGTTTGATGTATTTCAGGTATTAGGTAGTAAAGAAGAGAAAGGAGGAGAAAATTACCAAAATGTAAGAAGAATGGACTCAAATGAAGCAAAATGGACCTATTTATCATGCACAAGGACCCATATGCAATATCAGGAAGGACCTAGATGAAATCCAGAGGGACTTGAACACATGGAAAATATTTCAGGAGCAAAATTCCCTCAATACCATTATCTTGAAGAGTATTTGGGAAATTAATAGCAAATTGGCTCAAACCAACAAACGAGGAGTGCACCCCACATGTCAAATACATCAAGTAAGATACTCAGAAAGTGTGGGGCAGATCAGACCAATTCGATCCGCCACCGGCGCATTTTGGTCCATTATTGGCGGTTCAATTTGGTACAACTCCTCTAAAAATTTATAAGTAGCTCCGACTTCCTTTGTTAGGTGCATTAGACTGTAGAGAAAGTGATTACAACCGCCCAATTACGCCCAGATTCATCCAAACCCTCTAATCTTCTATAAATAGACTTGTAATACCTCCGTTCTTTTTCTTCATCCCTCTCCTCCTTAGGTTAGTTTCCTTTCTTGTTTAGTAGAGTAGGTTTTATTTCTTATTTATTAGAGTAGCTTTTAGATTCTTAATTAGTAGTGTAGAGGAGGAGAAGAGGAGCAACCATGTGATATTTAATTTTAATATAGTTTTCTACGGTTCCATTATGGTTTTGTGTTGTTGTTATGTTTTCTTGGTTAATATGTTGAGTACGGAATAGTCCATCCCCTTTGGGGGATGGAGAAGAAGGTGATGTGATTATGTAATGTAATAAGTGTGTGTTAATCCTAACCTTTGAACCTGACATCTGTTCCATAACCATCTAATGGAATTTTCACTCTTATCTTTTATGTGTGAATGCTCTTGAGTGATGCTTAGCACATGCTTAGATTAGTGGGTTTATTTTATGGGGAATGGTGAGGTGAGGATAAAGATGGAGTGGATATGGAGGAAACATAACATGTGCATGCATGTGCTCATGTTGGGCTCATCCTAATTAATGTCTTGTATGTTTTAATGATTGTGTTAAATCTTATTTCATGTGGAGACATAGTGGTGTTTGGTCATTATACATTTTATGTTAGCCTCATATTAATTATTGTTTTATATGTTTTAATGATAATGTTTTATCTTATTCCATGTGGAGACAAAGTTGGATTTGGTTTTTATTATTACATATTGTTATGGGCACCAATGAACACACACAGGTACACATATTCTCATTTCCATATACTTTCTCTACCCCCTAAGGTGTTTATTTTTATAATTTGTTTTCTAATTTAGTACGTCTCATAGTGTAATTCGATCTCATATCTCTCTTTCCTTTCCCACCCAAGTATTGTGAACTCCGACTCGTATGCGTTCCTCATGGATACGACCCATACTTACTACGTGTTCATCAATGACGTGCACTTGCGGTATTATAACTGATCAAACACATAGTCTACCAAAGAAGCAATAATGACCTATTGCAAACAGAATTGCAATTCTAAAAGGAAAAAAATTACCGACAGGGTTTGGGCATCATGACCCACTTGAGATTTTGCGGATTCCGTACACTTTTTGGACTGACCTGCTCTGATGAGATCCCTTTACATTGGAATCCGAGCACTAGTCATGCTGGTCCAATCCACAAAAGGGTCACCCAAAAGTGTGACCTACTGCTTGGCACAAAGCGGTCTTTCGGATTGACACCCCAACTCATGGCAATGGCTTACATGATGCCATCGTAAAGTTGGGAATGCCCGTCCTCTACTAAATGATGGTGCACAAATCTAGGTCTTATCTTACGCCTGACCTCTCTACGTAAAGGTCTTACAATCAGGCCCATCGGCCCCTCAACAATATTGCCCAAGATTAGTTATACGAATCAGTATGCAAATGCAAGCTATCAGTGGTAATATATCCGAACTATAGCTAAATAGTCAAACCCATGCCTAACGCAATGATCATGATGAACAACCACCAAGCTCTTGAGCATATGACATCACAAAATACCATATGCAATAAAGCGAACAGGCAGCAAAGACATGAGCATACAACTACCTCAAGATTAACATAAGCACGCACAACATAATAACTTTGGTATCTACGGGTCATGAGATAATGGTCATAATGTTGAATCCTTAACCTACATATGCATCCACATCATCACTCTCATAATAGCAATAACAACAGCAACACCATCATGTAAGGATGATGCAACAATAGTTTATAGAACATTGAAATCAGACATGCAACATGGAGCTACAGGTCACGCAATATCGGTCATCAGATAAATAACATGTGGCATTGACTTTCACAAATTTAATCATTTTTAGGCTACTATACATCCATAATATGAGAACATAGCTATAAATATTTATCTACTGACACGCATTCAGAATATATCAGACATTCATCTACTCACATTTCACATCAGTTAGGAATTTTTTTCAAAACATGCGATAGAACATAAGGCAGGAACTATACACAAAACCAGGCACATGCATGCACCCCCAACCATGTCTGTCCAACCAGCAGCACATCCCAGCCTCGACCCCTTACCAACTCAGGGTAACATGGCCATGCATGCAGTGAGGCAAGACGATCTGTCCAGCCTACACGCAAGGGATGCACTCGCAACACCGACCAAGCCAACGGGTCAGCACATGCGCGCACCCTCCACATACAGCCGAGACCACATCCACGCCAACCCATCCAATTAACCACCCACCCAAGTCCCACCCCATGACGTCAGGAGCTAGCCACCACCAGAATCAAGCTGCACTTGCTGGCTGTCCGGGGGTTACACACCCAACGGCCCAAGGTGAAACCTAGGTCATCTTGCACGCACCAGCCACGCAACAGTCGAGCAAAGGTCACCCCACCTTCACCAAGCTGACCAGATATGACATGGCCTGACCTCCCCAGAGCTCGCCGATTCTCCAACGCAACCTGGCCTCCCCAGCAGCCAGCCACACTCCGTGTCCCAACGCTTGCGCACGTCTTTGTTTGGCGAGTGGCTTGGTGGCACAACAAGGTTCACCCAATCCTCCCCTGTGTTGGCCAACCCCCCAGCTAACACCCGCACCTCTTATCTCACTAGTGGGACCGAAGCATACCTTCTATAGACGAAGAATATGCCCGGAGATTGCCTAAGAAGTTGTTGCTGCCCACCTCCTACGCGTGCCTCTTCTTGATGATATTGGATTAATCAGGGATTAATAAGCAATTTGCCCAAAGCACTGACACATGGCGCGTCCCTATTGGACAACTCATTTAGGGTTTAGGGTGGAGCCGTCTATATAAGGAGGGGAGCCTCCCTTTGAGTAGATTGATCTCATGTGCAAAACCCTAGCCTCCACCCTAACCTAGCCGCCACCTCCTATTCTCTCCCATTTCGTCCCTCCACCTCCACCAAGCTCATTCCGTGGACTCTTGGGTTGTGGACTCGCACTCCTTCTCCAAGAGAGTAGGAGACCGACCGGTGAGAAGGATTCCGTAAGGTGACCTCCGATCTTCCTTCCGCTGCCACCGGTTCTCTCCAAGAAAGGTACTCCTGAACCTGTAGAATCGTTATTTGCTTACATTGGTACCAAAGCCATCTCGGTTACCTTCGAATCCTCACCATGCTTGACGAATTTTTGTTTTATGATAATCTATTTTGAGATAAAAACAAAATATTCGGTGGTTATGTTTTTGGAGAAAGAAGGAAAACAAAAAATCAGCATTGCTTATTTACATGATGCGCATGTTATATATGTTGATTGTTCATGATTTGTTTTCTTTCAAATTCGTTTTCATATTCTGGAAATGAAAACTCAGACGTTTTTTTATCTTTAAATGAAATAATATGATCATTCATTTAGAGATATAAGTGGTGCATGTTTGCTGATTTCTTTCTAACATGCAATCAGGGTTTAGACTAGTTTCTACATGTTGCGCATGTTATGGTTCATTAGAGCATGCATCTAGGGTTACATTTTGCTCCTCCATTCTTGCGCATATGTGCATGGTTTAAGATGGGTTTTTCCTGATTTTATTTTGAGCCAATTTGATATGTTGCTCTCCTATTATTGCACATACATAGATGTGACCAGAATTCTGTTTTTTTCTGTGCTGTTACCTCTATTCTTTGTGCATGTATTAGATAAAATCAGAAGTTATTTTCCATGTTGATTCTTCTAAATCATGCACATGTATACATGAAATAAGATGTCTATTTTTCCTGATTTTTACGAATTAGGGTTAGATATTATTTATTCTAATTTTTGAGCATGTATACATCAATATTGAGTTACCATATTCTATATTTCGTTTTTTTTGGAATGAGAGCATGCATTTCATTTGAAATATTTCCTTTATGATTGAATGCACATATATGTTAATCTCATTAAGGATATTTCGGATTTCTTTTGGAATAATTGCATGCATTTCATTTGAAATATTTCCTTTATGATTGAATGCACATATATGTTAATCTCATGAAGGATATTTCGGATTTCTATTGGGATGATTGCATGCATTTCATTGAAATATTTCCTTTTCATCAAATGTGCATATATGTGATGCCATCCACCAAAGAATTTCGAATTTTCCTTTCCATTACAAGTAGCATAATTATTGTTGATCGCATGCTTATATTGATTATGGAAAGATTGGCTAATTCTGAAATTTTTGGAAACATATTATGGGCTGGAATTTTATTGCCTTAAAATATGTTTGGATGCTTTCCTTTGATGCAAAAAATATGTGTTGTTCTCCACCATATAATTTCGAATTTTTTTCTTTCCATTAGAAGTAGCATAATTATTATTGATTGCATGATTATATTGATTATGGAAAAAAGAAAAAAATTCCTGTTTTGAGAATGATTATTGTGGAGATTGGTTGTCATTACCTAACACGTTTTTTTGCCTATTTTCGTGTCCCATTCATGCATTGTTTCCTTATGCATTACTTCCTTATTGTTTTGAATGAGGTGCACACTTTATGGTATTTTTCATACGTCGGATTGTGCTAACGTAAGGAAAGATTGTGGCTATGTGAAATGAATGATTCCTGATTTTATTTACTGCCTTATTGAGAGATGAGCGTAATTTCATTCATTTATTTCCATTTGCAATAGTTATCGCAATGGACTGTAATAATTATGGACTGTGGACTGTTTATTGCCCTAAGGAGACGAGAGGCTCCTTTATTTTTATTATTGCGATATTATTGCTATAAGACTCATGCAGGTTCCCGTCGACGAGGCTAAATCCCTAATGGGGATCATTAGCTCGATATGGAAGTAATGTAGTAATCATATCTGTGTGATGTTGATTGTTTTTTTGAAAACCATTTTTTTGGGAACTCGCATGCCTAGTGGGAGTTGCAAGGTTGAAGTGTTTTGTGTAAACCACCTTGCAACCGGCGGCAAATATTCTTTTATTTGCTGATTTACCATGATTTGAAACGTTTTTTTTGTGTCATTAAATCATGATGGAGCTCAATATCTAGATTAGTAAAATGGCTTTTTTAACTATTGCATGAGGATTTGATCGAATGCTATATGTTTTCTTTTGGTCTGAATGCTATAGCTATTAAGTCAGTTTATTTTTTATGACTATTGTAGCTCGTTATATTTTATGCTAGAACTCATGTATCGCTATGTATTTTGATTGTCCTAGATTCTTTATGGCTGCTTCCAAAAGCATTGTCGCTGATCTGACTCGAGGAGATAAACTAAATGAAAGAAATTACGATCTGTGGCATCGTAAAATTGAGTATCTCTTAGAGGATCAGGACATGTTAGAAAACATAAACCAATCTATGTCTCCCCCCGAGGAGGCGAATACTGCGCAACATCGCAGAAACTTAGATGTTTATAATGCATGGAAAAAGAAAGACCGAATTGCTCGAATCACAATTCTAAGTTCAATAAGGGACAATCTGTTACTGCGGTTTGAAAAGTTTCGAACTGCAAAGGCCTTGTGGGAAGCTGTGAAGTTTCAGTACGGAGTGACCTCCGTCACAAGGGCTCGTCAGCTTGGCCTTATGTTTGATGGGTATAAAATGCGCCAAGGTCACACAATGAGGCAGTATATTACCGCAATGTCAAACATGATTAGCAAGTTGAGTGCTGCCGGTCGTGCTAAGACCGATGAGGAGCAAGTGTCTGCTCTCATCAGATCATTTCCTTCAAAGAGTTGGGAGCATATGAAGGTCCATCTGACCCATGCTGATGACATCAGGAATTTGATCAGGCCGCAAAACACCTAGAGCTGGAGGAGGACCGCATGCTTGCGGAAGCCCCTCTAACTGAAGTGCTTGCTGCTAAAGCTGGCGCTCCTCGGAGGAGTGCAGGTTTTAAGCGCAAAAGAGATAGAGCTCAGGGTTTTAAAGGCAAGAAGGGTGCAAATGCAAGCAAAACAGAAAACAAAGCTGGAAAGAAACAACCTCGAGGATCCAGAGGTGGGAAAGATAAGTCTAATGTGACTTGTTTTAACTGCCGAAAGACTGGATATCTTGCTCGTGAGTGCACTGAGCAAAAGGTAATTACTGTGTGTAATCCCTCGAATTGTAACGTGACTAGTTCTGTGATGCTCACTGATCATTCTCCTGTGTGGATTATGGATTCAGGTGCCACGGACCACGTAACAAAGGATCGTTCTGCCTTCGTGGAATATCGCCGTTATCCAAGTGGGAGGCGAATAAACATGGCAAACAACACTAGCATTGAAGTTCTTGGAGTTGGCACATGCAAAGTGGCTTTGCGAAGTGGCCGGATCCTATTACTTCACGACGTGTTGTATGCACCAGCTATACGGCGAAATATTATTTCTGTTGTTGTCTTGATGAGACATGGTTTTAAAGTTGTTTTTGAGAACAATGATATGGGTTTATACCTTTCTAACATTTATTATGGACGTGCTTTTCTTTCTGACGGTTTTATTGTGTTGGACGCAATTAATGATTTCAATCATAACGCTAGTGCCTTTATGACCCAAAGCTCCATGAATAATGATTCAGTTATGTGGCATGCTAGACTAGGTCACATTGGTGTTGACCGGATGAACAGGTTGGCAAAGGAGGGGGTATTAGGAGAATGCTCCAAATTTGAATTGCCGACCTTTGAATCTTGTCTAGCTGGAAAGGCAACTAGAAAACCGTTCAGAAAAGCCATTAGGGCTACTTCTCCTTTAGAACTAATTCACTCAGATATTTGTGGACCTTTGAATGTGCGTACTAGACATGGACAAAGTTACTTCATCACATTCATTGATGACTTCACAAGATATGGTCATATTTATCTTATTTCTCACAAGTCAGAAGCTCTAGAATGTTTTAAGAAATTCATGAGCTTAGTTGAGAATCAGTTGGATAATAAGATAAAAACTCTTAGAACGGATAGAGGTGGTGAGTATCTCTCCATAATGTTCAAGGAGTTATGTGATGAAAAGGGGATATCTAGACAACTCACTGTGCCTTATACTCCTCAGCAAAATGGTGTTGCCGAGAGAAGAAATAGAACGTTGCTAGACATGGTTAGATCCATGATGGCACATGCGAGCTTACCAATTTCGTTTGGGGGAGATGCTCTAATGATTGCTGCCTATATCCTCAATAGAGGTCCAACAAAATCGGTTCCCTCAACTCCATATGAGTTATGGACAGGACGGAAGCCTGATTTTAGTCTGCTGTGTCCTTGGGGATGTGCGGCATACATTCATTCTACTAGTCACCGATATGGAAAACAAGGACCTAGAGGGAAAAAGTGTATCTTTGTAAAATACAGTGATTTCTCCAAAGGTTATGTTTTTATCGCGGTAGACGAGAATGAAAGAAGGACGGAACTGGAGTCTAGGGATGCCACATTCTTGGAAAATGATTTTCCAACCCTTGCTGGAGCTATCAAAGAGTCAGTGGACTTCTTTGAACAACAAGATGAGGATATTGCCACTCCACGGGATCATGATCTGGAAGTTGAACACGAGGTTCCCCCAGTCGATCCTAGTGGGAGCAGCAATGCTGAGGATCCGATAGCTCTCACGGAGGATGAGCCATCAGATATCCATCTGCGTTGAAGCAAACGCGGGCTCATTCCTCGTAGGCGGTTTCGCTTAGAGGAAGAGGCCCTCATGATAGCTCAAGAAGAAATTGATTATGAATCATCCGGGATGACAGTAATCGATGAGCAAGAACCGGAGACCTTGAAAGAGGCTTTGGACGGTCCAAATGCTAAAGAGTGGTTACAAGCTATAAAGGAAGAGTTGGAGTCGATGAAAGTTAATCGAGTCTGGGACTTGGTCGACTTACCGCCGAACCGAAAGGGCATTGGGGCCAAGTGGATCCTCAAGATTAAGAGGAAGGCGAATGGATCTATTGATAGATTCAAGGCTAGACTGGTAGCTAAAGGCTACACCCAAAGCGAAGGTGTGGATTTTGAGGAAACCTTTTCACCCGTGGTTAGGTTTGCCTCCATCCGCCTTCTACTAGCTATTGTAGCTCAGATGGACTTAGAGCTTTACCAAATGGATGTAAAGACTGTTTTTCTCAATGGAGAACTTGAGGAGGAGATCTATATGGATCAACCTCAAGGTTTTGAAGTCAAAGGACAAGAGCGCAAAGTGTGCAAGCTCAACAAGTCCTTGTATGGCTTAAAACAAGCGTCTAGACAGTGGAACATTCGCTTCCATCAAGCTATATCAGAGAATGCATTCTCTATGCTTGAGGAAGATCACTGTGTGTACGTTAAGAGATCCAATGGTAAATTTGTCATTCTGACCTTGTATGTTGATGACATACTCATGGCTGGCAATAGCAAAGAGTTGCTGAAATCCACTAAAGAGTGGTTGTCCTCCACATTTGATATGAAGGACATGGGTGAAGCTAGCTACGTCCTTGGTGTCAAGATAGTTAGAGATAGGTCCAAGAGACTTCTGGGATTGTCTAAAGAGACTTACATTAACGTCTTGAAGAAATACCACATGGACAAATGCAAACCAATCGACACTCCTGTTGAGAAGGGTTTACACTTAAGCCTTGATAAGCATCCTGAGACTCCTGAAGAGAAGGCCAAAATGAGCAAGGTTCCATACTCCAATGTTGTGGGAAGCCTTATGTACGCTATGATGTGTACTAGGCCAGACATGTAGTATGTTGTGGGCATGGGGAGTCGATACCAGTCCAACCCAAGAATGGAGCACTGGAAGGCGGTCAAGAGAATCATGAGATACCTCAGAGGAACGAGTAACTACATGCTGTGTTACCAAGCATTAGATCTCCGCTTGATTGCCTATAGTGACGCCGATTGGGCTGGAGACATTGATGAAAGGAAGTCTACCTCTGGTTATGCTTTCTTGCTGGCTAATGGGGCCATCTCATGGTCCAGCAAGAAGCAAACTTGTATAGCCCTGTCGACTATGCAAGCAGAGTATGTTGCATGCTCTGCAGCAGTACAGGAGGCAGTTTGGTTGAGGAGGTTCTTACAACATACTGGGCTTGTAGAGACATCTGATGAGCCTGTTGTTGTCTATTGTGACAGCATGGCTGCCCTTTGTTATGTGAAAGACCCCAAATATCATGGAAAAACCAAACATGTACAGGTTAGGTATCATTTTGTGAAGGACATCATAGCAAGAAAGGAAGTTGTGTTAAGACATGTATCTACTAGTCTTATGGTAGCTGACCCTCTTACCAAGGCTATAGCTAAGGACTCGTTTGTGTCTCATGTGTAGTCCTTAGGCTTACGCAGACTTTGATGTTTTGGCATGTCTAACTTCCTTTTATGAGTGATTGTTTTTTCGACTATATCTGTTTGATTGATGTAGTTGTTCTAGCATAAAATATTATTCTGTCAATAGACTGAAGAATGCTTACTCACACGAGCATTCGCCTCTGGCACTTTTGATAGCGAGCAGAGATGAGACTGATCATGAAGAGATCTTGTATGATAGATCCAGAGTAGTTCATGATAGGACAGTTGCCTTGATTAGGAATCAAGATGAGATCCTCTATGTTGGTGAGGATTGACATGAATGTTCCCACGATTCATGTGACCTATAGAAGCCAAGTGCGAGCATCACATGTGGAGCCAGGTGACACTTGTATGGTGTTAAGGCGACAATGATGAAGCTCAGGTCAGGCGCAGAGGGGGTGCGACTGGACTGACTAGTATGGTGTTGAGAGACAGACATACTGTTGTGTGCAGTATGATCCACCATAGCATGTTTGTCATACAACATGTGCTGAGCGACCATTTGGAAATGAAAGGATGGATCCCTGCTCCTTCACTGTGTGAGTCCAAGACTTGATTGTCATTTAGTTGCCCTCAGTTACCTTCGACGACACCATGAAGCAAAGAGTTGATGTGGCTACTTTCGGATGTTATCTATGACCATGAGAGATTCGGTCTAAAGAGGCATCTTCGGGAAAGGAGTCAACTCTGAGTTTAATGGTGGTCTAGGGCGAAGGGAAAGGTTTGACTCGACTGCACTAAAAGTATTTGCTGGGCCCAACTGTATTGGATACAGTAGCAAGTACCTTGAGGACAAGAAGGTATTCACTCCGAGGGATCGAGATACCGTTCGTGTCAAGTGAGTTTCTGAGTAAACCTGGGGAACTGTGATGTGCATTTGACTGCTTATTTATTGGTTTTTGAGGATGTTGTCATTCTGGCCTTCTAGTAAGGTTTCTAGTTTGAGACTCCAAATTGCAGGTACATCACCGGTCGCACGACCCATTTGTCCGTATGATCGGAAGAGTGCATTTGTCAGGGACATAGATGATCTTGTATCGGGGATACATGATCGGAGACTTGCGTATTGTGGATGCGTTCTTGGAGAGAGGAATAGTTGTATATATCAGGGATGTATACGTGTGTGTCGGGGACACATAGAGAGGTGACATATTGCCATTGTGTGATTGTATGTATCAGGGATATATGCATATGTGTCGGGGACACAAAAGCAGATGACATGTTGTTATCGTGCTGTTGTGCAAGTGGGAGATATTGGATTAATCAGGGATTAATAAGCAATTTTCCCAAAGCACTGACACGTGGCGCGTCCCTATTGGACATCTCATTTAGGGTTTAAGGTGGAGCCGTCTATATAAGGAGGGGAGCCTCCCTTTGAATAGATTGATCTCATGTGCAAAACCCTAGCCTCCACCCTAACCTGGCCGCCACCTACTATTCTCTCCCATTTCGTCCCTCCACCTCCACCAAGCTCATTCCGTGGACTCTTGGATTGTGGACTCGTGCTCCTTCTCCAAGAGAGTAGGAGACCGACCGGTGAGAAGGATTCCATAAGGTGACCTCCGATCTTCCTTCCGCTGCCACAGGTTCTCTCCAAGAAAGGTACTCCTGAACCTATAGAATCGTTATTTGCTTACAGATGATGCAACCTCCTCCTTGCAGTTCTGCTGGAGTTTATTGTTGCACCTCCTGCTGGTTGTCAGAGATGGGAAGGGAAAGGGATGGAGAGGTGGTGCGTGAAGGAGAGAAGGGAGGAGTGTGTGCTAAAAGTCGGCTAGGGTTTAGCCTAGTCTTAAATGCAATCTCCAAGTAATGCCACAATGAATTCACAATATCCTCTTTTGAATGCTTTCCAAAACCAATCAAATTCAAATGTATGCATGCTGATGTGAATGTCACCTTAAATGCTGAGTTAGCAGCCAACAACACCCTCAGGCCACGTGGCAAGGAGAAACTCAAGTTTAAGCCACACACGCCCACGCAAAACCGACCGAGCCCAAATGTGAACCCGTCACGATGGTCGCACCCGACCGACCTAAAAGGAAGCTTGCCCCCGAAAGGAAACTTTCCCTGAAAATGTAAACTTTCCCGAAACAAGAATAGGAATAAAAATATAAGTAGGCATACAGTAACAAATCGCACACCAGCACGAAATATGAGAATAGACTTTATTATAAAATCAGGAGACCGGTCTTACACATCAGGACATAAATTAACCATCCATACATATCAATAGATTCATACATTTTCTACTAATCAAGCATCCATACATAACAAGCCAATTCCATACAAAGATAAATCATTACAAGCAACAATATAAACTCTAGATCTAGCATGAGAAAAGTACCTAGTGTGGCCATTATCCCATCTAATACAATTTTAAGCATGTTCAAGTATATATCTATATTAAGCACATGAAATGGCACAAGACAAGAGGAACCCATCACTAACACATCACATAATCTACATCACCTCCACCCCAAATGGGGTGGATCTACTCACTAATCATAAGAACAAGCATGGAAAGCAAGAGATTAAGACTAAACATGGCATAAAATTCTAACTAAAAACTAACCAACAAAATCAAGAACTAATTGGATAGAAAGAAGCTAATGACAAGACGAATCCAAATCTACCTTTTTATTAGCAAAAGAGTAACTTTACAAACTTCAAAGCCCACCTTTCTCTACCGCCCAAATTGGGTAAAACCTAAACTATTCTAATGGTGGAGGCTGAGAAGAAGAGGAAATCTAGGAGAAATATTGATATTTATAGAAGAAAGAGTGGTATAGATGAATATGGGAGCAATCCAAAGGTTCTAATCACTTTTTTTATGGTCTGGTGCACCCAAATACACACACTCGAACCACGGAATAAATTGGGGCACGTTTGGGCCAAAATGATCCCCCAATGCCAGATTAAAATCCACAACTAGCGGATATTTTGTGTCGGTGAAGACGTGGCAAATACGGGTCGTCCACAGTGAGGTGAGCAGTCTCTTGTTTATAAGAAATCAAGTGGCGAAAAATGGAGAAGAGAGTTTGATTATCCTACTCTACTCTACGCTACACTACAAAGTACGAAATGCGAACGAAAGCAATAAACGATGAACTACCAAACTAAACTAAGAACTAAATAAGTGCTGGAATTCAGAAATAGAAAACCCCTAAGGGGTGGAGTGAGTCCACACATGCAAAGAGGTGGGTATTGAACACATTCTTTAAGCACAAATAAAGGTGGTGTTATCATGCATAGGAAGTGTCTAAATGTTATGGCAAAACCTATAAATCCATTCACCAACCTAGTTGATTAACATTTACATATACAACTTGTTTATTTGAGAACCTAAACAAGCATGAGAGGTGTCTAATAATTTTGGCAAAACTCATCAAGTTATAAATTCTATCCTAAACAAGCAAGCATCCATTCATGTTTTATCAACACATTGTAAATAAAGCATTCATTCAATTCTCATTTGCATGTATGAACATCTACTCCACCCCCCAAAGGGGATGGAACTACTCACTACACATTAGACTAATGATTAAACTAATCAAGGAAAGCATATTAACTAAGCTACTAAAACAAATGAAATGAAATTAAACAAAGTAAAACAAGCAACATGAAACAAACAACATAATAAAGAAACTTTTATTAAAATGACTCACAATTCAAGTACCATCCTCCTACTTTAGTGTGTGCTTCAAGACCTCACTTCTAGTAGGAAGAATAGCCACTCAAAATGTGAAGTGATTACAATGGAAGGTGAAGTGTTCTATTTGTAGCCATAGAAAAGGCAATCCAGGACAATCCCCCGATATGGGACTAACCAAATACCAGAAATGGACTAAATACACACAAATACGCGACCCACCAAAATCTTAGCGGATTTGGGCCAAAAAGGACCGCCAATGAGCGGTCTTGGACCGCCAATTGGCGGTCTATATAGTCCAGATCACGCTGGATTTTATTCTGGGCTTTTCTGGATGTCTTTGTTGGTTGTTGATGCATCTACTAAACTTGTTGGAGCTCCGACCCGAATAGAATTGCCAAAATACTCCCCATGATGGTGTGGACTTTTATGTTTTGCTCTTTGGTCCTTTGGTCTTACGTTGAGGTCCTTCTCCCTTGCATCTTACTCCCCATGTCTCACAATTCAGTCCTTTTTCCCAGCTTTTGGATCCTTTTATGCTTCATCTCTTCAAACCTATTTATTTCTGAAATTCAAACATAAAACTCGTCACATAGCATTATTTAGGTGAAAGATAATGGATATAAGATACAAATATAAGCATGAAATGATGTCAATCAAATACCCCCACACCTAACTTTTGCTAGTCCTGAGCAAAACAAAGAAAGAGAAAAACATACAAAAAACAAGAAATCCCAACTCACTTTCGTAGGAATCACGGTTGCACTTACACGTATAACAAGCCGATAAACCTCCTTCTCGCCAAGGAGGAGGAGTGTTGTCTCCTGAGGGTTTTCAGCGGATACACCCACAAAATTCGAACAAATATGCATTATTCAATCTAGCTACACGACTTGTAGGACTTATTTTGTTGATCATGGAACACAGTAATACTACAGGTCGACTCTATATATGTAATCGGTCCACACACCTAGCCTAATGAATTATTCGTGATAGTTAGTTAAGGACTTAAGTGAAGTACATGGGCAACCTTAACTTTTGAATGTGATACAATGTGTAAAGTCCATTAAGGTTCTTATTTGAGTTCTTTTTTTTCTCTTTTTTTTCTTTTTTTCTTTTTTCTTTGGAGCATTTTATTGGTTGGTGTTTATTCTCGCAGGGTCAGGTTTTGTGCATCATTGCCTATGAGGACTTACACTATCACGTACACCTTCCCCTAAATCTCCACATAGGGTGTTCCCTACCACCCATGTAATGAGAGTTCGGTCGGTGCATCCTAAGTTAGATGACTCGAGAGCACCAGGCACAAAGTCCCCTCAGACCTACTTTCCCGAGAGATAGGAGCCGTGCGAGAAGAGAGAACACCACTTATTCACTTATCTATATGGGAACCAAAACCCCTATACTTACAGTTTGACCAAAAGAGTTTAAAGGCCCTTGACTATGACAAACTTCCTTATACTAACACACACGAATTATTGACTCACTAGGTTCAGGGTGGACTTCTTTAAATGTTTGAGTACTGAAACCATACGATTACACGCCCCCGAGGGAAAACCGGTGTGCATCCTAACGACTCAATAAGACCTAAAGCCAGTAAACTAGATATCTTAATGCATCAAGTTCAAGACAATTTTGGGAGCTTTCTTTTTACTTTGCCTCTCAACGGTTTTGCACATGCTAAACACACGCAAAACCTACAAAAACATTTTCTTTCCCAAACACATGAAGATTTTGAAAGAAATGTGAAGAATTTAAAGCATTAGGCAAGCAAAAGAAGACAAGTCACCCAAGGATCATGACCCTATCAATGCACACAAAAGAAAACAAAATGAAAGGAAAAGACTCAACTATGTACACACGTAAAACACCCCACACACCTAATTTATCCGTTGTCCTCAATGAATGTCAGCATGATACT
This sequence comes from Triglochin maritima, assembly GCA_963682175.1. Classification (NCBI taxonomy): domain Eukaryota; kingdom Viridiplantae; phylum Streptophyta; class Magnoliopsida; order Alismatales; family Juncaginaceae; genus Triglochin; species Triglochin maritima. The sequence goes on from OY821777.1 coordinate 23,411,891, forward strand.
ACATGGATTTATTAATGAAAAAGGGAAGATCTCACCAACATTAAGCGCAACAGGAAGTTCATGGTTATAGTGATGGACACAAACCCTAATTCCCTAAAAACCTGTGAGATACTGAAGAAGGGAGACAAATACGTGAAAGAAATCGGGCCCAACTACACAAGGGTTGGGGGCTACAACAATCAATGCTCGCTCATGTAGTCTTTTATTGTACTTTTTTTTGTTTTTTTGGTGTTTGTTTTTTTTGTTTTTGTTTTTTACAAGATATATACATCAACCAAGATATTCTCATAATTATTTGGTCAAGGAACATCAAATGAGAACATCGAGTTATAAGGACTAGAGACTTGCCGAGATGAGCAAACTTCACTGGTACTCTGAGGTGTCATGAGGGGTGAAATGTCAAAGCTGAAAGGCTCGAACCCCTCATGATATTGGTTGGGTGTAGGCAACATGAATGAATGAAGTTGTGTTGCCTCACTAGGGTTTAGTTGCTCATCGAACAAAATCCTCCAACCAATAGGTGGGTGCATCGGAATGAGTTCCTCAAGCTCATTCAATTGATGCAGCAGACCTGCATCACTAAGAATGAGGCTTCTCCCCAAGTCATCCAACAAGGACCTCCCACCATCATTTATATCATCAAGCATAAGCTCGGTCGTAGGTGGGTCCTTGTTGGAGTCAAGATGAAGCTCAAATGGCTCAATGGCCAAGGGACGTGAGATAGAGACACCTTCTGGTATAGGCATATGATGAGGTGTCTCACTCTCACTAGTAATCTGAACTGAATCATGCAACGAACACTCCTTTTGGACATTCATGTTTGATTCCAGCTCACTCTGTTGCATTGCAAAGACAGGCAATGAGTTTTCGCTGGGCCCACAAACATTCTCAATGGGTTGCATTGGTGTTAGGGGTGTTTGTTGATTTTGCGGTGCTTTCTCTAATTGTTGGATGAGATTGAGATTTAAAGGTTGGTCTATGGGCTCTTGTTGCCTACAAGAGTTGAACACATGAAACTCGGCACTCATGTTACCGAATGAGAGCTTCATGAGACCATTTCTACAATTGATTAAGGAGTTGGAAGTTGCCAGAAATGGTCTACCCAAAATCAAAGGTATTTGAGATTGGGTGTTAGCAACAGGATTGGTATCGAGGACAACAAAATCGACTGGAAATATAAAATCTCCAACGTTGATAAGCACATCCTCGATAATCCCCTTTGGAATACGAATGGATCTATTTGCAAATTGGAGGGTGATCTTAGTTGGTTTCAATTCTCCCAAATTCAACTATTGATAAACAGAAAATGGGAGGAGGTTGATCGATGATCCTAAATCAAGCAATACATTACTCATGCTAGTGTCCCCTATCGAACACCGAATAGTAGGACACCCAGGGTCCTTGTATATTGTGTAGGCGGGATTGGACAAAGTGAGCTTACATTTGTAGCCAAGAATGCTTTTTTAGGAACATTGGTCTTCCTCTTCGTTGTGCAAAGATCCATCAACACTTTGGCATATTGACGTATTTGTTGGATGACATCCAACAAGGGGATGTTAACCTTCACTTGCTTAAACACCTCTAATGTAACGCCCCAAAATAGCGGAAAATTTAAAACTTTAAACAGATAAGAATCAACAATGGGGTCGTCACCAAACCACAAATATATACATAATATATAAGCGGTAAACTGTACAATACAAGAGTCAATGATGATTACAACCCAATACAAAAGATATACAACGTATGTACAAGGGAAAATCATCCACCTCGAAGAACAAAAGACATGATCTGGTGTGGGTGCTCCTGTCCGCAGTCACCACTGATTGACATCATTTCATGCTTATATTTGTACCTTATATCCATTATCTTACACCTAAGCAATGCTACGTGACGAGTTTTATGTTTAGTTTTCAGAAATAAAGAGGTTTGAAGAGAAGAGCCATGAAAGGACCCAAAAGCAGGAAAAAGGACCTAATTGTGAGACCTGGGGACCAAGATGCAAGGGAGAAGGACCTGAATGTAAGACAGAAGGACCTAAGAGCAAAATAGAATACTCCACACCATCATGGGGAGTATTTTACCAATTCTATTCGGGTCGGAGCTCCAACAAGTCGAGTAACCGCATCAAAGACCAACAATACCAGAAAGCAAAGCCCACAACAAATTCCAACACGATCCGACAATTTTGGACCGCCAATTGGCGGTCTTGGACCGCTAATTGGCGGTCCATATTGCTCAGGATCTGTCGAAATTTCTCCTGGACTTGTATTAATGTTCGTTTAGGCTATTTTTGGTATTGGTTTAGTCCCACATCGGGGGATTGTCCCCGATTAGCTTTTTCCATGCTTATAAATAGAACTCTTCACCTTCCATTGTAATAACCCATTGCTTGGTGGCATTCTCTCTACTAAGGAGTGAGCCTTGAAGCAAAAACTCAAGGTGGAGATAAATGCTACCTTCAATGTGAGTCATTGTTAATAAAAGTTTATTTGTTTCTTTCAATCTTGTTTTGTTATGTTGCTTGTTTTGTGTGGGTTGCTTTACTTTGTTTAATCTCTTGTTTATTAATTTTAGTATCTTAGTTAAATGTTTTCTTTACTGAGTCTAATCAGTAGTGTAATGAGTAGTGAGTAGTTCCATCCCCATTTGGGGGTGGAGAAATATGTGATATAATCATGTAGTGTATTAAGTGTGTGTTATTTTTATCCCTTGAGCTTTATATGATTTCCATAACCATCTAATGGGTCTCCACTCTTATCTTTGATAGGCTAATGCTCTTGAATGAAGCTTAGCTTATGCTTTGATTAGTGGACCTATTTTATGGGGAATGATAAGGTTAGGATATGGATGAAGTTAATGTTGGAAACACAATTTGTAGTGTATGTGCTCTTGTTGCCTTTACCTTAGCTAATGTCTTGTATGTTTTAATGATGTAGTGAAATCTTAATTCATGTAGAGGCATAGTAGGGTATAGTCTTTATACTTGAGTTCATGTAGCTTCATTCCAATTAATGTCTTGTATGTTTTAATGATGTAGTGAAATCTTAATTCATGTAGAGGCAAAGTTGGATGTAGTTTTATGATTTCATGCACTACATGTTGTGAGGAGCTTAATGAACACACACACACTTCTTTATGTTCACATTATTTCTCTACCCCCTTTGGGGCTTAGTTTATTGCTTATCTCCATTTCCATTTGCATCTTAGTGTAGTTTAGTGTAACCAATCCTTTTCTCCTTTCTTTACCCCTTGCCTTCGCACCAACCAAGTGTCGACACACCTCCCAGTGGACGACCCGTATTTGCCACCGCTTCAACGCGGCCGTGCACTTGCGGTAGAAATATAAAACGATCAATCAAGTTTTTGGCGCCGTTGCCGGGGAGGTGCTCTGTCCAGACCTGAGGATCAAGGGGAAGCGACTGGAGGAATGGGAGAGCAAAAGACCCCAAAGTGACCGCCAATCAGCGGTCTGGGACCGCCAATTGGCGGCCTGGTGAGCCTCAATTGTTCTCAAATTTGTTCCAGTTGTTATATTTTTCAGGTTAGTTATCTGGGAGCACAATTTTGCATGTTGTGACTTCTACTTTGCTCCCAGATTTAATTTCAATCCCCTTTTAATCAAATTGGACCATAAAACTCAAAGCAAAAGATTAGACTTCTTGCCATCTAGGTCATGCATCATTTGTAGACCTTGCATGCATTTGTCTTTTCTTTTCTTTACATTTTGTTGTTGATTGCTGGCGTGAGGTACGTGCACCCCAATCTCTCATTCATGCATGTTTCGATCATGCATTAGTTAGTAAGGTGCATCGGGACAAGAGTGAGAGAGCGTTTGATTGTAGCGATTGCTTGCTAGATCTAGGATCAAATCGCTACTAAGGAGGGGCTGTCCCATAAAAGATAAGGTGGGGGATTTCATCACCCTTTCCTTGGCCCCAAAAATCACTCTTAATAAAGCCTTAACTAAAAGCAAGTAGACATTGGCCATAAGGAATTCGGACGCACTAGGAGAGTAATCTAGTCGAGACCGTCATGACCTGATCGGCGTTGCCTACCTTGTCGATAGTAGGAGGTACTGGATCTCCGGGATATGGTATCACTTGTTGGGCATTGTGGTCCTCGTTGTAGGGAGGTGAGGCGTGTCGAGGCTAGTGACCTCGAAGTTAGGCGTCGTCTAGCTTAAGGACCCATTGCCTTACATTGTTTGAGCCGTGCTTGCTAGTTAGGCTTCTTCCTGATCCCGTTACCTACGCTAGCTTTAGGGATTCTTCCCTTCTCCTCTGAGTCATCTTCTTCTCACCTTCTTCTACGTTATAGTCTCCTCCCCTTTACACTCTCTGTTTGCGTTTTAGGGTCGAGTCGAGCACTTTTTGCGAGCTTAGCCTCGTGGTGGTGAGAGTGATCGACTCGAGAGTTTTTCTTGAGATGGATGGTTACATGGGCGACCATCCATATCATTGTTGGGACCAGGACGATTCTCCCTGGTACTCCGGACCCATGCAACCTGGGGTGCCTCAGACTAACACCCCGTATGGTTGGGATAATCCTCATTGTGTGACTGAGCAATCTTCATATTGGGGTAACATGAGAGAGGCACCGACTGCTAGACCACCATCTAGTTACGTCGGATCATATGTTGGTCATCAATCTGAGACATTACAAGAACCTTTGGCCTCTTTCATGCATGTGGTAGATGACATGGGTGCACCGGTGGCTCCAGTAGCCGTACCGTGTCACTATTGTGGGTTGAGTGGTCATGATTTCGGGGAATGTCCTTATGTTCCCCCAGAGCCTGAGTATGAGCACACATTTTCCCAAAATGCTCACTATGACCATTACGCATCCGCGTACAACCCGAGAGGGATGGATTCGTGGGGAGACGATTCGTATTCAAATTCTTATACATCATTTCCACCCCAATATCCTCCTCCCGAATACCCAGAATTCTACCAACACCCCACTTCAAATCATTGGACTCATTCTCAGCCCATCAACACCCAACCCCAAAATTTCCCAAGATCTGACTTGGACCTCCTCGTTGACCGCATACAAAATCTGACACTTCAAGTGAGTCAACTGACGCAACAATTAAGTGAGGAGAGTAACCTTTTGTTGTCAACTTGAGGATTTATCTTCTGAAATCGAACCACCACCACACCCACAAATTCAAAGCACAATCTTTCAAAGTCAAACTCCTAGTCAGTCTGAGGGACTTGGGGTTTCAATTCACGATCACTTAGTGGAGGATTCGATACAAATTGAGAATAACTTGGACCAGTTCTATTATGAGTCGGCACAGGATTGTGCCTTACCTTTTTGTCCCGTGGCCCTTGAGCCACATGATCTTATTGTTGTACCTCCTAAGGACTCACCTCTGGTGGAGCAAGAGCTCCCTAGTACCCTCAACTTTAAACAACCTGATGAGAGTTTGCCTCTCACTATTGTTCCTGATCATCTTGGAAATGATGGAACATCAAACAACCACATTGCTCATGAGGGTATTAGGAGTTCCTTGGAGGATACCTTGGGTATGAGACCCACTTCCTGTTCTCCTGGTGAGTTGGACATGCATAACGAGGTGCTTGACCTCGTTCCGACCCACCAGCCTGTTGGTTGGAGAGTTTGGATTGATGATCATAACTTCAGTTCCGCAACGGGAGATATTTTTCTTCCGTTGCCCCTTATTTCCCAAACTCTTGAGAGGTTCAAGCTCTTTCAGTTTGATCCTTTGAATGAGACGCCTTTGCGTCCAATTCATGAACCTCTCATTTCATCTGGTGCTCTTTGTGAAGGGGGCCCACGCATGCGTATTCTGGCCCCGCGTGGTGTAATGTTCCCTTTCCAAGTGCATTGACCCACTCTTGAGGTTCCCATTTGATGTCTTTTGACAAATGAAGATGGGAACTTATGTTTGTACATAGTTATATAAAAAAAAAGAGAAAAAAAAGAAGTACAATAAAAGACTCCTTCAGTGAGCATTGATTGTTGTGAGCCCCAACCCTTGTGTATTTGGGCTGCATTTCTTTCACGTATTTGTATCCCTTCTTTAGCATCTCACAGGTTTTGAGGGAATTCGGGTTATGTCCATCAACATGACCTTGCACTTCCCTTTGTACTTCATGTTGGTGAGATCTCTCCTTTTTATGCATCAATCCATGTAGTATCTTGCTTGCATTCATTGAGGACAATGCATGAAGTAGGTGTGGGGGGGTGTTTTACGTGTGTACATAGTCGAGTCTTTTCCTTTGATTTTGTTTTCTTTTGTTTGCATTGTTAGGGTCATGATAGTGTGCTGCATTTAATATCGATATATCTGCTTGCCTTGATCTTTGGGTGACTTGTCTTCTTTTGCTTGCCTAGTGCTTCAAAATTTTCACATTTCTTTCAAAATCTTCATGTGTTTTCGAAAGAAAAAGTTTTGTGGGTTTTGCGTGTGTTTAGCATGTGCAAAAACGTTGAGAGGCAAAGTAAAAAGAAAGCTCCCAAAATTGTCTTGAACTTGATGCATTAGGATATCTAGTACGTGGCTTTAGGATTTATCGAGTCGTTAGGATGCACCCCAGTTTTCCCTTGGGGGTGTGTAATCATAGGGTTTCAGTGCTCAAACATTTAATGAAGTCCACCCTGAACCTAGTGAGTCAATAATTCGTGTCTGTTAACTTAAGGAAGTTTGTTGTAGTCAAGGACCCTCTAAATCCTGTTGTGAGACATTAGTGTAGGGGTTTTGGTTCATGTGTAGATAAGAAATAAGTGAGTAGGTGTTCTCTCTTCTCGCACGGCTCCTATCACTCGGGAAAGTAGGTCTGAGGGGACTTTGTGCCTGGTGCTTTCGAGTCATCTGACTTGGGATGCGCCGACTGAACTCCCGTTACACGGGTGGTAGGGATTGCCCTATGTGGAGATGTGGGGAAAGGTGTACGTGATAGTGTAAGTCCTCATGGGCAATGATGCACGGAACCTGACCCTGGGAGAATGAAGCTCCAACTAATAAAAAGTAAAAGAAAAAAAAATGTGAAAAGAAACAAAAAGAAAAAAAAATATGATAATGCAAATAAGAACCTTAATGGACTTTACACATTGTAGCACTTGAGGATGTTGAGGTTGTCCATGTCTTTCACATAATTCCTTATTTAACTTGCACGAATGGTTCATTAGGGTAGAGGTGTGGACTGATCACTTATATAGAGTCGGCCAGTAGCATTACCGCGTCCATTGATCGACAAAATATTTCCAACGAGTCGAGGTTTAGATTGAATAATGCATCTTGTTCGGATTTTGTGGGTATATCCGCTGAAAACCCTCAGGAGACAACACTCCTCCTCCTTGGCAACAAGGAGGTTTGACGGCTTGTTGCACATGCTAAGTGCAACCGTGATTCCTACGAAAGTGAGTTAGGATTTCTTGTTTTTCGTATGCTTTTTCCTTTCTTTGTTTTGCTCGAGACTAGCAAAAACTTAGGTGTGGGGGTATTTGATTGACATCATTTAATGCTTATATTTGTACCTTATATCCATTATCTTACACCTAAGCAATGCTATGTGACGAGTTTTATGTTTAGTTTTCAGAAATAAAGAGGTTTGAAGAGAAGAGCCATGAAAGGACCCAAAAGCAGGAAAAAGGACCTAATTGTGAGACCTGGGGACCAAGATGCAAGGGAGAAGGACCTGAATGTAAGACAGAAGGACCTAAGAGCAAAACAGAATACTCCACACCATCATGGGGAGTATTTTACCAATTCTATTCGGGTCGGAGCTCCAACAAGTCGAGTAACCGCATCAAAGACCAACAATACCAGAAAGCAAAGTCCACAACAAATTCCAACACGATCCGACAATTTTGGACCACCAATTGGCGGTCTTGGACCGCTAATTGGCGGTCCATATTGCTCAGGATCCGTCGAAATTTCTCCTGGACTTGTATTAATGTTCGTTTAGGCTATTTTTGGTATTGGTTTAGTCCCACATCGGGGGATTGTCCCCGATTAGCTTTTTCCATGCTTATAAATAGAACTCTTCACCTTCCATTGTAATAACCCATTGCTTGGTGGCATTCTCTCTACTAAGGAGTGAGCCTTGAAGCAAAAACTCAAGGTGGAGATGAATGCTACCTTCAATGTGAGTCATTGTTAATAAAAGTTTATTTGTTTCTTTCAATCTTGTTTTGTTATGTTGCTTGTTTTGTGTGGGTTGCTTTACTTTGTTTAATCTCTTGTTTAGTAATTTTAGTATCTTAGTTAAATGTTTTCTTTACTTAGTCTAATCAGTAGTGTAATGAGTAGTGAGTAGTTCCATCCCCATTTGGGGGTGGAGAAATATGTGATATAATCATGTAGTGTATTAAGTGTGTGTTATTTTTATCCCTTGAGCTGTATATGATTTCCATAACCATCTAATGGGTCTCCACTCTTATCTTTGATAGGCTAATGCTCTTGAATGAAGCTTAGCTTATGCTTTGATTAGTGGACCTATTTTATGGGGAATGATAAGGTTAGGATATGGATGAAGTTAATGTTGGAAACACAATTTGTAGTGTATGTGCTCTTGTTGCCTTTACCTTAGCTAATGTCTTGTATGTTTTAATGATGTAGTGAAATCTTAATTCATGTAGAGGCATAGTAGGGTATAGTCTTTATACTTGAGTTCATGTAGCTTCATTCCAATTAATGTCTTGTATGTTTTAATGATGTAGTGAAATCTTAATTCATGTAGAGGCAAAGTTGGATGTAGTTTTATGATTTCATGCACTACATGTTGTGAGGAGCTTAATGAACACACACACACACTTCTTTATGTTCACATTATTTCTCTACCCCCTTTGGGGCTTAGTTTATTGCTTATCTCCATTTCCATTTGCATCTTAGTGTAGTTTAGTATAACCAATCCTTTTCTCCTTTCTTTACCCCTTGCCTTCGCACCAACCAAGTGTCGACACACCTCCCAGTGGACGACCCGTATTTGCCACCGCTTCAACGCGGCCGTGCACTTGCGGTAGAAATATAAAACGATCAATCAACCACCTCCTACTGACGTGCACGTCCTGACATAAAACATGAATATGCCTGAGTTTCCCGAGGGGAAACCCCGTATGCCAAACCCCTAGAATATGAACATAATATGCGTAATGAAACATGAAATGCAAATGCAGTAAAAGCATAACAATCTCCTGTGCACACAAGGCACCGCCAGAAAACATCGGCAACAACAACAAATGTGCACACAAGGCAACGGGTCTCATGGGTCCTCTCACCCCAACCCCACAATCACACGTGCACACTAGGCACCGGGTCTCAAGGGTCCTCTCACCCCAACCCCACAATCACACGTGCACACAAGGCACCGAGTCTCAAGGGTCCTCTCACCCCAACCCCACAATCACACGTGCACACAAGGCACCCGCTCCGTAGAGCCACAACAACGTGCACACAAGGCACCCGCTCCGTCGAGCCACAACAACGTGCACACAAGGCACCCGCTCCGTAGAGCCACAACAACGTGATCCTCCTCTCAGGTCGGCAATGTCTGTACCGTCGCCCCAAAAAGGCCGGAGACCATTGCCCTTGAGGCGGATCCAACCACACACGACAAAAGCATCCATATGCAAACTATGCCCAACCGGTCGAACGGAGGATCCCAAATGGTCGACCGAACACCACAACTATTCCGCTGAAAAACCAAAATAACGTCTAACCGGTCGAACGGCAAAGGGGCCCCGTTCGACCGAAATCCAACAGGGAAAAATCCTCTTTTGCTCAAAAGCACCAACGGTCGAACAACCTAGAAATCACGGTCGACCGATTCCCTCCAGTAAGATCCACCAACAAATCCGCACTACACGGTCGACCGGCCAATAAGTTAACTTAAGTTTCGGTCGGACGAAGTCAATGAACGGTCGACCGTTTAGATGGTCAACGCCCCCAACCGACATACAACAGTGCTTTCGGTCGACCGGCAAAGGGGACCCGTTCGACCGAAAACACCTAGAGCCTTTTTCCCTTGCAAAAACGTACCACCGGTCGACCACTCGAAGAGTATCGTTCGACCGGTGCAAGGGTTTCTGCCCAGAATACACTACGCCCGGTCGACCGTTGCAGAGTAGAAAAGCTGCTACAAGGTTCTCGACGAGCCTTCCGGCCTACTGTCGGCCACCCCAACCCTCGCAAAGGCTAAAAGGAGCATAAAACTAAAGTTTGGCATACCTTAAGGCTTGAAGAAGCCTTTGAAGCACCCACGAAGGTCGCTTCCACGAGCACCTCCTCAACTCCTCCGGCGAACTCCTCACTCGCGATCACCTCTACTCCGGCACTCAACGGGGCTTCACCTCACTCGCCGATCGTCCACTCCACCACGACTCCAAGGCTGGAAGAGAAAGGATCGAGAGAGAGAGAGAGACGCGCGTGAGAGAGAGACAAGAGTGAGGGAGAGAGAGAAGAGAAATCCAACCTTTTATACTTCTCCTCCTTCAATCTCAACCATCCACCACCTCATCTCCCAATCAATCTCAGCCCTCCATCTCCACCACTTCTAATCCACCACCTAAACACAATCAACCCACAATAAGGGGTTAGGATGTAACATCTAATATCTTATCCACTGTGTCACTCTGCTTTTTGGTTAAACTACTTGGATAGGGAGCTTTTGGCAGGTAGGTTTTCTATGGTGCCTGAGAAGGAGGCGTTGGTGTATTACCCTCACCCTCAGCCTCTTCTTCACCACCATTCCCACTGAGGGGCTGCATAGATGGTGGTGGGTGTGGAAAGGAAATGTGATTGTCAACCTGCTTTCCATTCCTTAAGGTCACAATGGAATTGACATGGTGAACATGTTCCTCCACATGGTTCACTTGCCGCCCCCAAGGTACCACATTCTCAATTTGCATGTGTTGTTGCTGGTACACGCGGGGGTTAGTCTCAGGCTGGCTAGGCAAAGACCCTCTCTCTCTTTCATGTACAGACTGAGGCAATTGGCCCATCTGAAGCTCTAGAGATTTGATGGTCTGCTGATTTGAAGTGAGAACTTGACTTGTGGATGACATAAAATATTTCATTGACTTTTCAAGTCCACGAGTCAAGGTCTTAATCAAATTGAATCAGGTTTCCATATTATTGGAATTTGGGAAACCCGATTGATTGCTGATTGGAGCTTGGGGTGGCTGATAAGATTGTGCATGCATGGGAGGTTGGTATGATTGGTTAGGTGGTCCCGGGGCATTATTTTGGTTCCATGAAAAATTGGGGTGGTTCCTCCATCCAGGATTATAAGGTGATGAGTATGGGTGATTCCTAGCTCTGTCATAGATGGCGTTGACATGTTCCATCCGAGGAGGAATGGACGCACACTCGCTCTCTACATGACCTGTCCTACCACATGAATGACAGGGAACTCGACCAGATGTGGACATGTGAGGTGAACCTTGTTGGTTTTGGATCTCAATCGAATCCATACGGTGCATTAAGGTCGCTATGCGGGCCTCGGTGGCCGTAGTGGTATCGACGGCAAATGCGGGACCCGATCTAGTAGAGTTTGTATTCGCGATCCTCGCTCGTATGCTGGATGATGCAGGTGGTTCCCTTACGCTGTCCCATTGCATGGTTTTCTTAAGGAGGTCTTCTAGGTAAGCCTATGCCTCCCTTTCATCCTTTCCCAAGAACTCTCCTTGACACATGGACTCAAGGAGTGTTTGGGACAGGATGTGAAGACCCTCGTAAATAATCTAACAAAGACGGCACAACTCAATGTGATTGACATCATTTCATGCTTATATTTGTATCTTATATCCATTATCTTTCACCTAAACAATGCTATGTGACGAGTTTTATGTTTGAATTTCCGAAATAAATAGGTTTGAAGAGATGAAGCATAAAAGGAACCAAAAGCAGGGAAAAAGGACTGAATTGTGATACCTGGGGACTAAGATGCACGGGAGAAGGACCTGAACGCAAGACCGAATGACCAAAGAGCAAAACAGAAAACTCCACACCTTCTTGGGGAGTATTTTGGCAATTAGATTTGGGTCGGAGCTCCAATGCACAAAGTAGATGAATCAAAGACCAACAAAGAAATCCATAAAAGGCCACAATAAAATCCAACATGATCTGGACCATATAGACCGCCAATTGGCGGTCCAAGACGGCTAATTGCGGTCTGTTTTGGCCCAAATCCGCTACGATTTTTGTGGGTCTCGTATTAGTGTGTATTTAGTCCATTTATGGTATTTGTGTAGTCCCACATCAGGTATTGTCCTGGATTGCCTTTTTCTATGGCTATAAATAGAACTCTTCACCTTCCATTGTAATCACTTCACATTTTGAGTGGCTATTCTTCCTACTAGAAGTAAGGCCTTGAAGGACACACTAAAGTAGGAGAATGCTACTTGAATTGTGAGTCATTTTAATAAAAGTTTCTTTATTATGTTGTTTGTTTCATGTTGCCTGTTTTACTTTGTTTAATTTCATTTCATTAGTTTAGTAGCTTACTTAATATGCTTTCCTTGCTTAGTTTAATCATTAGTCTAATGTGTAGTGAGTAGTTCCATCCCCTTTGGGGGGTGGAGTAGATGTTCATACATGCAAATGAGAATGGAATGAATGCTTTATTTTACAATGTGTTGATAAAACATGAATGTATGCTTGCTTGTTGATTGATAGTTTTAATTAAACCACAAGTGCACGGCCGCGTTGAAGCGATGGCAAATACGGGTCGTCCAATGGGAGGTGTGTCGACGATTGGTTTGTTCGAAGGCGAGAGGTAAAAAGAAGGAGAGAAAGGTTGGTAACACTAAACTACACTAAGATGCAAAAACGAAATGGAGATAAGCAATAAAACTAAGCCCCATAGGGGGTAGAGAAATAATGTGAATATGAAGATGTGCGTGTGTGTTCAATTAAGCTCCCCACAACATGTAGTGCATGAAATCATAAAACTACATCGAAGTTTGCCTCCACATGAATTAAGATAAGACTACATCATTAAAACATACAAGACAATAATTGGAATGAAGCTAAATGAACTCAAGTGTAAAGACTAGACCCTACTATGCCTCCACATGAATTAAGATAAGACTACATCATTAAAACATACAAGACATTAGCTAAGGTAAAGGCAACAAGAGCACATACACTACAAATTGTGTTTCTAATATTAACTTCATCCATATCCTAACCTTATCATTCCCCATAAAATAGGTCCACTAATCAAAGCATAAGCTAAGCTTCATTCAAGAGCATTAGCATATCAAAGATAAGAGTGAAAACTCATTAGATGGTTATGGAAATCATATAAAGCTCAAGGGATAAAGATAACACACACTTAATACACTACATGATTATATCACATATTTCTCCACCCCCAAATGGGTATGGAACTACTCACTACTCATTACACTAAGTATATTAACAAAAGAAAGCATAATACTCAAATGAATGTTAATTAAGAAGGCAAGAAGTATTAAAAAAACATAAAAGGAAAGGAAAGACTAAACAAACATGCCCAAATTAAAAGACAACATTAAAAGAAACTAGAAGAATTATTTTATTAACAAATGACTCACTTTGAAGGTAGCATTCTTCTCCACCTTGAGTTTTTCCTTCAAGGCTCACTCTTAGTAGAGAGAATACCACCAAGCAATGGCTAATTACAATGGAAGGTGAAGAGTTCTATTTATAAGCATGGAAAAAGCTAATCGGGGACAATCCCCCGATGTGGGACTAAACCAATACCAAAAATAGCCTAAACGAACATTAATACAAGTCCAGGAGAAATTTGGGCGGATCCTGAGTAATATGGACAGCCAATTAGCGGTCCAAGACCGTCAATTAGCAGTCCATGACCGCCAATTGGCGGTCCAAAAACTTCGGATCGCGTTGGAATTTGTTGTGGGCTTTTCTTTCTGGTATTGTTGGTCTTTGATGCGGTTACTTGACTTGTTGGAGCTCCAACCCGAATCCAATTGGTAAAATACTCCCCATGATGGTGTGGAGTATTCTGTTTTGCTCTTAGGTCCTTCTGTCTTACATTCGGGTCCTTCTCCCTTGCATCTTAGTTCCCAGATCTCACAATTCAGTCCTTTTTCCCAGCTTTTGGGTCCTTTCATAGCTCTTCTCTTCAAACCTCTTTATTCCTGAAAACTAAACATAAAACTCATCACGTAGCATTGCTTAAGTGTAAGATAATGGATAGAAGATACAAATATGAGCATGAAATGATGTCAATCAAATGCCCCCACACCTAAGTTTTTGCTAATCCCGAGCAAAACAAAGAAAGAGAAAAGCAAACGAGAAACCAGAAATCCTAACTCACTTTCGTAGGAATCACGGTTGCACTTAGCACATGCAACAAGCCGTTAAACCTCTTTGTTGCCAATGAGGAGGAGTGTTGTCTCCTGAGGGTTTTCAGCGGATATACCCACAAAATCCGAACAACATGCATTATTCAATCTAGACACTCGACTCGTTGGACAATTTTTTGTCGATCATTGGACGCGGTACTCCTACGAGGCAACTCTATATAGGTAATCAGTCCACACACCTAACCTAATGAACCATTCGTGCAAGTTAAATAAGGAATTAAGTGAAAGACATGGACAACCTCAACATCCTCAAGTGCAACAAAAGTGTAAAGTCCATTAAGGTTATTATTTGCATTACCATTTTTTTTCTTTTTGTTTCTTTTCACATTTTTTCTTCTTTTTCTTTTTATTAGTTGGAGCTTCATTCTCCAAGGGTTGGGTTTCGTGCATCATTGCCCATGAGGACTTACACTATCACGTACACCTTTCCCCAAATCTCCACATAGGGCAATCCCTACCACCCGTGTAACGAGAGTTCGGTCGGCGCATCCCAAGTCAGATGACTCGAATGCACCAGGCACAAAGTCCCCTCAGACCTACTTTCCCGAATGATAGGAGCCATGCGAGAAGAGAGAAGACCTACTCACTTATTTCTCATCTACACATGAACCAAAACCCCTACACTAATGTCTCACAACAGGATTTAGAGGGTCCTTGACTACAACAAATTTCCTTAAGTTAACAGACACGAATTATTGACTCACTAGGTTCAGGGTGGACTTCTTTAAATGTTTGAGCACTGAAACCCAATGATTACTCACCCCCAAGGGAAAATTGGGGTGTATCCTAACGACTCGATAAATCCTAAGGCCACAGTACTAGATATCCTAATGCATCACGTTCAAGACAATTTTGGGAGCTTTCGTTTTACTTTGCCTCTCAATGGTTTTGCACATGTTAAACACATGCAAAACCCACAAAACATTTTCTTTCGCAAACACATGACGATTTTGAAAGAAATGTGAAAATTTTGAAGCACTAGGCAAGCAAAAGAAGACAAGTCACCCAAGTATCATGGCAAGCAGATATATCGATATTAAATGCAGCACACTAACATGACCCTAAAAATGCAAACAAAAGAAAACAAAATCAAAAGAAAAGACTCGACTATGTACACACGTAAAACACCCCCCACACCTACTTCATGCATTGTCCTCAATGAATGTGAGCAAGATACTACATGGATTTATGCATGAAAAAGGAGAGATCTCACCAACGTGAAGTACACAGGGAAGTTTCGGGTTATGTTGATGGACAAAACCCAACTTCCCTCAAAACCTGTGAGATGCTAAGGAAGTGATACAAATACGTGAAAGAAATGGGGTCCAAATACACAAGGGTTGGGGCTCACAACAATCGATGCTCACTGAAGGAGTCTTTTATTGTACTTTTTTTCATTTTTTATCTTTTTTTTATAAAACTATGTACAAACATAAGTTCCCATCTTCATTTGTCAAAAGACATCAAATAGGAACCTCAAGAGTGGGTCAATGCACTTGGAAAGGGAACATGACACCACGCGGGGCCAAAATACGCATGCGTGGCCCCCCTTCAAAGAAGAGCACCAGATGAAATGAGAGATTCATGAATTGGACGCAAAGGTGTCTCATTCAAAGGATCAAACTGAAAGAGCTTGAACCTCTCAAGAGTTTGGGAAATGAGGGGCAACAGAAGAAGAGTTTCTCCCGTTGCGCTGCTGAAGTTATGATCGTCAATCCAAACTCTCCAACCAACAGGCTGGTGCGTCGGAACGAGGTCAAGAACCTCGTTAGGCATGTCCGACACACTAAGCGAACAAACAGTGGGTCTCATACCCAAGGTATCCTCCAAGGAACTCCTAATACCCTCATGAGCAATGTAGTTGTTTGATGTTCCATCATTTCCAAGATGATCAGGATCAATAGTGAGAGGCAAACTCTCATCAGGTTGTTTGAAATTGAGGGTACTAGGGAGCTCTTGCTCCACCAGAGGTGAGTCCTTAGGAGGTACAACAATAAGGTCATGTGTCTCAAGGGCCACGGGACAAGAAGATAAGGCACAATCCTGTGCCGACTCATAAAGAAACTGGTCCATAGTATTCTCAATTGGAATCGAATCCTCCACCAAGTGATCGTGAATTGAAACCCCAAGTCCCTCAGACTGACGAGGAGTTTGACTTTGAAAGATTGTGCTTTGAATTTGTGGATGTGGTGGTGGTTCGATTTCAGAAGATAAATCCTCATGTTGACAAGAAAGGTTACCCTCCTCACGTTCATGGAATTGATGTGTCATTTGACTCACTTGCATTTCCATATTTGGCAAGATATTCAAGTTGTACTTCAATAAAGTTTGAGTGGTTTCCATGAACGTTTGGAGGGTTCGTTTTAAGGAATCAAATTTGGGGTCAACAGTGAGGTCCAAGTCAGAGCTTGGGAAATTTTGGGGTTGGGTGTTGATGGGCTGAGAATGAGTCCAATGATTTGAAGTGGGGTGTTGGTAGAATGTTGGGTATTCGGGAGGAGGATACGGGGGTGAAAATGAGGTATAAGAATTTGGATAAGAATTGTCTCCCCATGAATCCATCACTCTCGGGTTGTACGCGGATGCGTAATGGTCTCATTGAGCATTTTGGGAAAAGGTATACTCATACTCAGGCTCAGGGGGAACATAAGGACATTCCCCGATAACATGATCACTCAACCCACAACAGTCGCACAGTACGACTACTGGAGTCACCGGTGCACTCATGTCGTCTACCATATGCATGAAAGAGGCCAAAGTTTGTTGTAATGTCTCAGTTTGTTGACCAGCATATGATCCGACATAACTAGATTGTGGTCTAGCAGTCGGTGCCTCTTTCATGTTACCCCTATATGAAGATTGCTCAGTCACACAATGAAGATTATCCCAACCATACGGGATGTTCGTCTGAGCCACCCCCGGGTGCATGGGTCCGGAATAGAAGGACGAATTGTCCTGGTCCCAACAATCATATGGATGGTCACCCATGTAACCATCCATCTCCACAAAGAACTCTAGAGTCGACCACTCTCACCACCTTGAGGCTAAACTCGTAAAAAGTGCTCGACTCGACCGTAAAAACGCTACCAGAGAGTGTAAAGGGAAGGAGACTATAACGTAGAAGAAGGTGAGAAGAAGATGACTCAGAGGAGAAGGGAAGAATCCCTAAAGCTAGAGTGGGTAACGGAAGAGGGTAGAAGCCTAATCTAGCAAGCACGGCTCAAACAATGTAAGGCAATGGGTCCTTAGGCTAGACGACGCCTAACTTCGAGGTCACTAGCCTCGACACGCCTCACCTCCCTACAATGAGGACCACAATGCCCAGCAAGTGATACCAGATGCGGAGATCCAATACCTCCTACTATCGACAAGGTAGGCAACGTCGATCAGGTCATGACGGTCTCAACTAGATTACTCTCCTAGTGCGTCTGCAATCCTTAGGGCCAATGTCTACTTGCTTTTAGTTAAGACTTGATTAAGAGTGATTTTTGGGGCCAAGGAAAGGGTGATGAAATCCCCCACCTTATCTTTTATGGGATAGCCCTTCCTTAGTAGTGTTTTGATCCTAAATCTAGCAATCAATCGCTCCAATCAAACGCTCACTCACTCTTGTCCTGATGCAATTCCAACTAACTAATGCATGGCCATACGAGATGCATGAATGAGTGTAGGAAATTGCGTACCTCACGCCAGCGCTCAACAACTGAAAATAAAGCTAAAAGAAAAGACAACTATATGCTTAAGTCAATACATGATGCGCGACCTAAACAAGTAAGAACGTCTAGTCTTTTGCTTTGGATTTTAGGGCCAAGTTGATTAATGGGGGAGTGATTAATGATCTGCGAGCAAACTAGAAGTCACAACATGCAAATTAGGGCTCCCAGATAACGAAGGTGAAGATTTAAACCACCAGAAGAAAAATGAAAGCAGGGAGACCTCACCAGGCCGCCAATTGGCAGTCCCGGATCGTTGATTGGCGGTCCCTTTTGAAGTGTTGGTGCTCCAACTCTTCCAGTAGCCTCCCCGTGAGCTCTAGGATCCCTGAGACTATGAAAAACTGGAAACAATAAAATTAAAACCCCTCGAATCGTCCAAACCAACGTCTGGATAGAGCACCTCCCCGGCAACCGCGCCAAAAACTTGATTGATAGTTTTAATTAAACCGCAATTGCACGGCCATGTTGAAGCGGTGGCAAATACGGGTCGTCCACTGGGAGGTGTGTCGACGATTGGTTTGCTCGAAGGCGAGAGGTAAAAAGAAGGAGAGAAAGGTTGGTTACATTAAACTACACTAAGATGCAAAAAGGAAATGGAGATAAGCAATAAAACTAAGCCCCATAGGCGGTAGAGAAATAATGTGAATATGAAGATGTGTGTGTGTGTGTGTTCAATTAAGCTCCCCACAACATGTAGTGCATGAAATCATAAAACTACATCGAAGTTTGCCTCCACATGAATTAAGATAAGACTACATCATTAAAACATACAAGACAATAATTGGAATGAAGCTAAATGAACTCAAGTGTAAAGACTAGACCCTACTATGCCTCCACATGAATTAAGATAAGACTACATCATTAAAACATACAAGACATTAGCTAAGGTAAAGGCAACAAGAGCACATACACTACAAATTGTGTTTCTAATATTAACTTCATCCATATCCTAACCTTATCATTCCCCATAAAATAGGTCCACTAATCAAAGCATAAGCTAAGCTTCATTCAAGAGCATTAGCATATCAAAGATAAGAGTGAAAACCCATTAGATGGTTATGGAAATCATATAAAGCTCAAAGGATAAAGATAACACACACTTAATACACTACATGATTATATCACATATTTCTCCACCCCCAAATGGGGATGGAACTACTCACTACTCATTACACTAACTATATTAACAAAAGAAAGCATAATACCGAAATCAAAGTTAACTAAGAAAGCAAGAAGTATTAAAGAAACATAAAAGGAAAGGAAAGACAAAACAAACATGCACAAATTGAAACAAGATTAAAACAAACTAGAAGAATTATTTTATTAACAAATGACTCACATTGAAGGTAGCATTCTTCTCCACCTTGAGTTTTTGCTTCAAGGCTCACTCCTTAGTAGAGAGAATGCCACCAAGCAATGGGTATTTACAATGGAAGGTGAAGAGTTCTATTTATAAGCATGGAAAAAGTTAATCGGGGACAATCCCCCAATGTGGGACTAAACCAATACCAAAAATAGCCAAAAGAACATTAATACAAGTCCAGGAGAAATTTGGGCGGATCCTGAGTAATATGGACCACCAATTCACGGTCCAAGACCGCCAATTGGCGGTCCAAAAACTTCGGATCGCATTGGAATTTGGTGTGGGCTTTTCTTTCTGGTATTGTTGGTCTTTGATGCGGTTACTTGACTTGTTGGAGCTCCGACCCGAATCGAATTGGTAAAATACTCCCCATGATGGTGTGGAGTATCTGTTTGCTCTTAGGTCCTTCTGTCTTACATTTAGGTCCTTCTCCCTTGCATCTTAGTCCCCAGATCTCACAATTCAGTCATTTTTCCCATATTTTGGGTCCTTTCATGGCTCTTCTCTTCAAACATTTTTATTCATGACAACTAAACATAAAACTCGTCACGTAGCATTGCTTAGGTGTAAGATAACGGATAGAAGATACAAATATGAGCATGAAATGATGTCAATCACTTGTTTAGGATAGAATTTATAACTTGATGTGTTTTGCCAAAATGATTAGACACCTTTCATGCTTGTTTAGGTTCTGAAATAAACAACTTGTATATGTAAATGTTAATCAACTAGGTTGGTGAATGGATTGATAGGTTTTGCCATAACATTTAGACACTTCCTATGCATGATACACCACCTTCATTTGTGCTTAAAGAATGTGTTCAACACCCACATTTTTGCATATGTGCACTCACTCCACCCCTTAGGGGTTTTCTAGTTCTGAATTTCAGCACTTATTCAGTTCTTGTTTAGTTTGGTAGTCCATCGTTTATTGCTTTCGTTCGCATTTCATACTTCGTTGTGTAGTGTAGCATAGAGTACAATAATCAAACTCTCTTCTAAATTTTTCACCACTTGATTTCGTGCAAACATGAGGCTGCTCACCTCCCTGAGGACGACCCGTATTTGTCACGTCTTCACCGACATCGTGCACTTGCGGTTTAATTAAAACGTTCAACAAGTTTTTGGCACCGTTGTCGTGGAAGTGCCAGTCTGGACTCTTGTTTGGACGATTCGAGTGGATTTAATTTGTCTTTTGTAGGTTTTCTTTGTTTCAGGAGACTTGGAGTCGCAAGGGGAGGCAGCAGGAGAAGTTGGAGGCCAACCTGGGCACTTTGGACCGCCAATCAGCGGTCTGGTGAGCCTTGTTTCACTTCTCGTTTCTTTAGCTTGTTTCCATAATTTATTTAGTGATCTGGGACTTTGTGCCTGGTGCTCTTGAGTCATCTGACTTAGGATGCACCGACCGAACTCCCGTTACACGGGTGGTAGGGATCGCCCTATGTGGAGATTTGGGGAAAGGTGTAGGTGATAGTGTAAGTCCTCATAGGCAATGATGCACGAAACCTGATCCTGGGAGAATCAAACACCAACCAATAAAATGCTCCAAAGAAGAAAAGAAAAAAAAGAGTCAAATAAGAACCTTAATGGACTTTACACATTGTATCACATTCAGAAGTTAAGGTTCCCCATGTCTGTCACTTAAGTCCTTAACTAACTTTCACGAATAATTCATAAGGCTAGGTGTGTGGACCGATTACATATATAGAGTCAACCCGTAGTATTACCGCGTCCCATGACCAACAAAATAAGTCCAACGAGTCGTGTAGCTAGACTGATTAATGCATCTTTGTTCGGATTTTGTGGGTGTATCCACTCGAAACCCTCAGGAGACAACAATCCTCCTCTTTGGCGACAAGGAGGTTTAATGGTTTGCTGCACGTGCTAAGTGCAACCGTGATTCCTACGAAAGTGAGTTAGGAGTTCTTGTTTTTCGTATACTTTTCTCTTTCTTTCTTTTGCTCGGGACTAGAAAAAGTTAGGTGTGGGGGTATTTGATTGATATCATTTCATGCTTATATATGTATCTTATATCTATTATCTTTCACCTAAACAATGCTACGTGACGACTTTTATGTTTGAATTTCAGAAATAAATAGGTTTGAAGAGATGAAGCATAAAAGGACCCAAAAGTAGGAAAAAATGACTGAATTGTGATACCTGGGGACTAAGATGCAAGGGAGAAGGACCTGAACGCAAGACCAAAGGACCAAAGAGCAAAATAGAAAACTCCACACCTTCTTGGGGAGTATTTTTGCAATTAGATTTGGGTCGGAGCTCCAATAAACAAAGTAGATGCATCAAAGACCGACAAAGAAATCCAAAAAAAGCCAGAATAAAATCCAGCGTGATGTGACCATATAGACCGCTAATTGGCGGTCTGTTTTGGCCCAAATCCGCTATGTTTTTTGTTGGTCTCGTATTAGTGTGTATTTAGTCCATTTATGTTATTTGTTTAGTCCCACATCGGGGGATTGTCCTGGATTGCCTTTTTCTATGGCTATAAATAGAACTTTTCACTTTCCATTGTAATCACTTCACATTTTGAGTGGCTATTCTTCCTACTAAAAGTGAGGCATTGAAGCATACACTAAAGTAGGAGGATGTTACTTGAATTGTGAGTCATTTTAGCAAAAGTTTCTTTATTATGTTGTTTGTTTCATGTTGCTTGTTTTACTTTGTTTAATTTCATTTCATTAGTTTAGTAGCTTAGTTAATATGCTTTCCTTGCTTAGTTTAATCATTAGTCTAATATGTAGTGAGTGGTTCCATCCCCTTTAGAGTGTGGAGTAGATGTTCATACATGCAAATGAGAATGGAATGAATGCTTTATTTACAATGTGTTGATAAAACATGAATGTATGCTTGCTTGTTTAGGATAGAATTTATAACTTGATGAGTTTTGCCAAAATGATTAGACACCTCTCATGCTTGTTTACGTTCTGAAGTAAACAACTTGTAAATGTTGATCAACTAGGTTGGTGAATGGATTGATAGGTTTTGCCATAACATTTAGACACTTCCTATGCATGATAACACCACCTTTATTTGTGCTTAAAGAATGTGTTCAACACCCACCTCTTTGCATGTGTGCACTCACTCCACCCCTTAGGGGTTTTCTATTTCTGAATTCCAACACTTATTTAGTTCTTAGTTTAGTTTGGTAGTTCATCGTTTATTGCTTTCGTTCGGATTTCGTACTTCATAGTGTAGTGTAGCGTAGAGTAGGATAATCAAACCCTCTTCTCCATTTTTCGCCACTTGATTTCTGATAAACAAGAGGCTGCTCACCTCCATCAGGACGACCCGTATTTGTCACGTCTTCACCGACGTCGTGCACTGCGGTGTAATTAAAATGCTCTCCCATTGCATGGTTTTCTTAGCGAGGTCTTCTAGGAAAGCCCATGCCTCCCTTTCATCCTTTCCCAAGAACTCTCCTTGACACATGGACTCAAGGAGTGTTTGGGACCGGATGTGATGACCCTCGTAAACAATCTGACAAAGACGCCACAACTCAATGTCATGGTGAGGGCACGAGGATAGTAGCTCTTCGAACCTCTCTAGATATGCACGAAATGTTTCGGTCTCAAGTTGATAGAACGAATTGATTTCGTTCCTTAATTTTTGAGTTCGATGATTTGGGAAGTAATTCTTGAGGAATGCAGATTGAAACTCATCCAAAGTCCTAAAGGTATTCGCCTGGTTGCTGTACAACCACTTCTTGGCATCATCCTTCAGCGCAAAGGGGACAAGCCTAAGATGGATGGAGTATGTGCTAAGTTGTTGCAGTTTGAACATAGCACTTCTTGGCATCATCCCAAGACCAAATAGAGCCCGCCGGGAGGCTGTACATCCATTTCTTCGCGTTATCCTTCAACGCGAAAGAAATCATCCTCAACCGGATTGAATCCTCGTCAAGCTGTTGAAGCTTGAACATGAAGCATACTTCCTCGAATTCGCGTATAAAAATATACGGATCCTCCTTATTGGCAGTAAAGGTTGGAAGCATGCTCACATATTGAGGTTT
Organism: Triglochin maritima; assembly: GCA_963682175.1. Classification (NCBI taxonomy): domain Eukaryota; kingdom Viridiplantae; phylum Streptophyta; class Magnoliopsida; order Alismatales; family Juncaginaceae; genus Triglochin; species Triglochin maritima. Next base: position 23,435,343 of record OY821777.1, read on the forward strand.
TAGCTCATAGTTTTTCCCGCGAGGAGGGGGAAGAACTATGCAAGAAGGTTGCACGACCCAAACAGGATGGGTCCGCTCCCACAAAGTCATCGGTCTATCCCGTCGAGCTAAAGGTGGTGGTGCACCAAGAACTCGATCCCGACCAAATCCCTCTTCCTCTCGAGTCAGAGGACGAGGAGAAGGAGGTCTACGTGGAGGTGGAAGCGGACCGAGGTAATCCATGTATGGAACCTAGTCTCCCCCGTCCCCACGAGACGACTCGGCATCATGCTCCAAAGGAGCATGAGGCGGAGATGGTCGATCACCTAGACTGTCCATCTCAAAAAAATGCACTCACTCAAGTCGAGCGATCTCACCAGAACGAACCCAACCTCGCATAAAATGCTCGACTCGACTCTAAAAAACACACAACAGAAGGTGTACTCAGAGGAGGAGACTACTCGTAGAGAATAGATGAGGAGAGAAGGGAAGAATCCTTAGATCTAGCGTGGGTACTAGGATCAGGAAGAAGCCTAACTAGCAAGCATGGCTCAATCTGCTTATGGCTATGGGTCCTTAGGCTAGACGATGCCTAACTTCGAGGTCACTAGCATCGACACGCCTCACCTCCCTACAACGAGGACCATAATGCCCAACAAGTGATCCCAGATCCGGAGATCCAGTACCTCCTACTATCGACAATGTAGGCAACGCCGATCAGGCCATGACCGTCTCAACTACATTACTCTCCTTGTCCGTCCGAAATCCTGGGGCCAATGTCTACTTGCTTTTAGTTAAGGCTTGATGAAGAGTTATTTTTGGGGTCAAGGAAAGGGTGATGAAATCCCCCACCTAATCTTTTATGGGAAAGCCCCTCCTTAGTAGCATTTTGATCCTAAATCTAGCAATCAACACTCCAATCAAACGCTGAACTCACTCTTGTCCTGATGTAATTCCTACTAACTAATGCATGGGCATACAAGACACATGAATGAGTGTAGGAAATGTGTACCTCACGCCAGCACTCAACAACTTAAAATAAAGCTAAAAGAAAAGACAACTACATGCCTAAGTCAAGTACATGATATGTGACCTAAACAAGTAAGAATGTCTAGTCTTTTGCTTTGGATTTTAAGGCCAAGTTGATGTATGGGGATTGGTTTAATGATCTGGGAGCAAACTAGAAGTCACAGCATGCAAAATAGAGCTCCTAGATAACTAAAATGAAAGAACAAACTACCAGAATAAAAATGAGAGGAAAAACAGCTCACCACGCCGCCAGTTGGCGGTTCCAGACCGCTAATTGGCGGTCAGTTGGGAGCTTATGTTCCTCAAACTTTGCAGGTGGCCTCCCCTTGAGCTCTAGGATCCCTGAAACCAACAAAAACTAAAACCAAAAAATTAAACCACTCCAATCGTCCATATCAAAGTCTGGACAGAGCACCTCGCCGGCAACGATGCCAAAAACTTGATTGATTCGCTTTATATTAACCGCAAGTGCACGGCCGCGTTGAAGCGGTGGCAAATACAGGTCGATCCATAGGGAGGTGTGTCGACTTTTGGTTTGTGCGAAGGCAAGTGGGAAAGAGAGAGAACAAGAGATTGATTACACTAAACTAACTAGATTAAACTAATGAACTAGAAGCAAGTAATTGAAAACATGAAATGAACTAAACTAAGCTAAGCTGAGAAACTATTAAGAAGAAAGATAAACTAGAAAGAGAAGCTCGAAATCAGGAATCTAAAACCCCTAAGTGGTGGAGTGTGTGTACACAAGATATGAGTGGTGATGAATGCTTTCATTAAGAACAAGTGTTTGTAATGTTTGCTATGCATAAGTACCTAATGGCAAGACCTATCATTTAAAACACTACCCTAGGTGATTAATATGAGCATGACAAGTTTGTTATCAAGACACTTAGACAAGCATGGAATGTACCTAAGCTATAGCAGAAACCATCAAGTAAGTATTCTTTTTAATCAAACAAGTATACTAACATTTTTCACATACACAAAAGTTTAGCATTCATTCCATCTACAAAACATGTATAAACATTGCTCCACCCCCAAAGGAGATGGAACTACTCACTACTCATTAAACTAACGATTACGCTAAGCAAAGAAAACATTTTAACTAAGCTACTTTGTAAACAAGAAATTAAACAAAGTAAAGCAACCAACACAAAACAAGCAACATAACAAGACAAGATTAAAAGAAACAAAGAAACGTTTATTATTAAAATGACTCACAATACAGGTAGCATTCTCCCACTTCAGTGTTTGCTTCAAGGCCTCACTTCAAGTAGGAAGAATTTCCACCAAATGTGAAGTGATTACAATGGAAGGTGAAGATTTCTATTTATAGCCATGGAAAAAGGTAATCCGGGACAATACCCCGATGTAGGACTAAACAAATACCAAAAATAGCCTAAACAAACACTAATACATACGCTCCAAAAATCTAAGCGGATCCGGGAAGATCCGGACCGCCAATTGGCGGTCTACAGCATCCGGATCTGGCTAAATTTTGTTTTGGGCTTTCCTTGATATATTTGTTGGTCTTGGATGCATCTACTTCGCTTGTTGGAGCTCCGACTCAAATCGAATTGCCAAAATACTCCCCATGATGGTGTGGAGTTTTATGTTTTGCTCTTAGGTCCTTTGGTCTTACGTTCAGATCCTTCTCCCTTGCATCTTAGTCCCCAGGTCTCACAATTAAGTCATTTTCCCTTCTTTTGGGTACTTTCATGCTTCTTCTCTTCAAACCTCTTTATTTCTGAAATTGAAACATAAAACTCGTCATGTAGCATTGCTTAGGTGTAAGATAATGGATATAAGATACAAATATAAGCATGTAACCAAACCTCTTCTCCCCATATTTGCAACTTGATTTTTGAAGAAACAGATTTGACACACCTCTTTGTGGATTCGATCCGTACTTGCGACCGCTACATCGCAGTCGTGCAATTGTGGTTTAATCTTTAATCAAAACAAGCATGAATGCAATATATGATATGCTACTAATCACACGCTCACTTGCTTTTGTGGTTTGTTGGAGAAGTGCGATCGAGTGGGGACATCGGAGGTTCCACTCCTTGGGTTTTTTCCTCACTCCTCCAAATCAGGTGGCATTTTTTGTGCCTTTTTCATCATATGTTTTTTATATTTTGGTAGGTCCTAACGTTTATTTTTCTTTATTTTTTTTGTAGGGGTCCCCCATTGTGTCCTGTTTATTTATGAAGACCTAGTGATTGTACCTCATTTGATTTTCCAATGGTTGGACAACATGCAAGTCTGCATGCATGACCTAGGCTGACTTCAGGAGAGGTTGGTATCACTAGGGTAGGAGATCAACTGATTTTCAGGCTCTCGACACCCCTTCCAATTGATGATTTTCTAGAAGTCCACTAATGTAATTGTGGCATTGTTAGCAAGCATGAGAAACCTAATGGAGGCGTCTCCATTCTCAGCCGCACTCCTGCCACCAAAGTCCAGTGCACTAGTGCAAGCTCCGAAGTTGGTGGTCATCTTAAAGAGGTAGTCACCGAGAGTACAAGCTTCCCGACTGGAGATCATCATAGATAAGGAGTCAGCGAGAATTCCTGCCCACCAATTGGACATCATCTAGAAGTCGGCAAGAGCTCAAGGCTCCAAAGTTGGTCGTCAGCGGATCCATATGAACCTTCCAATAGCTCCAGCCTCCCGAGTTGGTTGTCCGTTGATCCTGGTGCACCTTCCTACAGCTCCAACCTCCCAAGTTGGTGGTCAGTTGATCCTGATGCACCTTCCAATTTCCCCTATTATAGACAAATGATAGAAAGCATTACAATAGGCAAGAGGCATTCTTGAACTATGCGTAACTCACCCGGTTAGCAATTCACCACTAGAGAGATGCGAGCTGGTCAACGTATCCTAGTGCAGATAATGATCAATTGATGCAATCAGTGTGAATGCTACGCAGAGTTGCCTGACATCTTTGTGAAGCAAATAAGATGCTAGGCAACTATGCATAACATTCAAACTTAATACATCAATTGATCATTATCTGCACTAGGATACACTAACCACCTCACATCTCTCTAGTGTTGAAATCCTGATTGGGTGAGTTACGCAGAGTTCAAGCATTCCCGAAGAGTAATGTAATGTTGTCGTCTATAATAGTGATCCAGGTTATTAAATTTGCGACATTATAGTATATTTTTGGAATCTACAATGCCTAGTTATTGGTTACAAGTTACCAGCTACAATTCAATTTTGGAAGCAACTATTGTTGTTTTCCTGCAAAAATCGAATGATCAACCACTAATATCTATGTAATTAACTGCAATTTCCAGGTAGAAAAAAAACATCAACCCATATTAATGTAAGAAACCCAAGTATTTACATAAGATTGATCTACAAATAAAAGCTGAGATGCGTCAAAAATAAGATTAACTAAACTAGGTTTTTGGACAAATTGATATTCGTGAAATGTATCGTTAAGCAGCTCAATTTACAATTGGAAACTGAATTCACTGACACTCTAGTACAATGTACAAAGGACTAAAGGACATTTCTAATAACATATACGTGGGTTATCGAACATCCTCGTCCTTCAAAGTGGAGAATTGTACTTGTTGTTACGTTACTTGCGTATGTTTAGTCCTGGACATAACCTGTGTGCCAAGTGATAGACATGCTCCTGTCTAGTGTTGGACAAAAGCATGTCAAACCCTGACTATTAGCATGTCTATCATTGGACACAAGCATGTTCGGCACTGTACACAACACTGGACACCAGAATGTCCAGCAATGTACACAAGTCTGGACAATCCTTTCGACACATGTGACGAGTCTGGACTCCGAAGACGGGTTTGTCCAGTCCTGGATGGTACCATGTCAAATCCTGCACACACGTCTATCCATACTTGTGTACAACGGTTTGTCCAGATCCTGGAGTCAATTTAAAAACTGGAATCGGGTATGCCCAGTGCTTGACTAGAATATGTCCATCACTAGACATGATCATGTCTATTACTGGACACCAGGAAGTTCGGCACTGGACAGAAGCATGCCCATCACTGAACGTAGTCTGGACAATCCTTTGCAAACGTGTGTCTAGAGTGGCCAGAATGTGTCCAGAGTAAATGCATAGTGTGGCCAACGTGTGTCCAGAATGTGTCATTTAAAGGGAACTTTCGAGTATCCAAAGAGAGACTATGTGATTTAATACCATCGAAATTTTGATTTTATTCAACTGGAAATATCCTTTTTATTTGGATAGGAAATTTATTCGATACTTTTTGTTTATAAGTGATATGAAGAAACTAGAGAAGATGTTGAATTTATGTATGGTTGTTCATAAGTTAATACTTCTACATGTGATGGACACGTGACTGGACAACTCTAGACACATGTCTATCTAGACTTTGGACACTGTTTCTCAGATCTTCAACTCGATTTAAAACAAGACACGAGAATTTTCAAGAGTCTGATTCCCGCCAATAGCCTATAATTACAAACCGGGAAACGATTTGTTTCCAAGAAAGTGATGGAACGATTCAAATTCTTTACATTTGTTGTTTAGTTCACAAATCGCAACTTTCTCGTGTTCGGGCTTATGTACAAGTACTGGACTAAAGTATGTTCAGTGATGGACTAGAATGTGTCCAGCAATGGACACGATCGGTGATTAATCATTTTAATTTACTGCAAGTGCACGACGTCAGTAAAGATACGGCAAGTACCGGTCAGTCCATATGGAGTTGTGAATGTTGCTGTGACTACCCTACTCTAGTAGGAAATAAGAGGAGAATGAGGGGATTATGCTAAACTAACTACACGACACAGGCAACAAAAATAAAAACAACTAATCAAAAATGGATCCTGTAGGAGGTGGAAAATGAATTAGAATGTGTAGATATGTATTCGTGTGTGTGTGTAATATTTAGTGCTCATGACATGCATACATGGAAATCTTATGATGCCACAACCCTAAGTGTGTCTCTACATGGATTAAGATTTATCACAATTATTAAAACATACAAAATACTACTCCAAATGAGGAAAAAGACAACCACATGATTACATATTTAATGACATAAAGAACATGGAATTCATAATGACCGAAAACCAACTATGTCTCCACATGAATTAAGATGTAACATTATCATTAAAATATACAAGACATTAATTAAGATGAGGCCAACAAGAGCACATGCTCCCACATGCCATCTTTACTTCTTTACCACTCCAACCTTATCCTCACCTCACCATTCCCCGTAAAGTGGGCCCACTAGCCAAAACATATGCTAAGCATCACTTAAGACCACTAGCACATCAAAGGCAAGAGTGAGGAACCCAACAATATGGCTATGGAATTCAACACACTAATACACACTAATACAAGTTTAGGATTAAACTCCACCCCCTTAAACTCCAAGATTAGGATTAAATACACACTAATACTACACATCAACACTTTACATCATTCTCCACCCCCAATGGGAATGAATTACTCACTAATTAACATATAAACCAAAGAAACAACAACATAAAAACACACATGATCAAGTACAGAAAACTAGAGTTAACCAAAGCAAGTGAACAAAAATTGCATCAATTGAAAGACAACATCATGAAGAACATAAAACCATACCTTGATTAACAAATGAAGATTACAAAGTTGCTCCTCTTCTCCTCCACAACACTACTAAACAAGAAGAAAACCTAGCCTAAATTGGAGAAGAAGGAAGAAGAGAGGAGGAAATTTTACAAGTGTATTTATAGAATATTAGAGGGTCTGGATGAATCTGGATGCAATCGGACTGCACAAGTCTCTAACTCAAAAACTGACCCGCTGGAGAAATAGAACAACAGATACCCGAGTAGTACAAACATGGGATAAAATAAAGGATATATAGCATTAATGTAATGTATGATATGCTACTAATGAAATACCCCCACACTTATCTTTTGCTAGTCCCGAGCAAAACAAAGAAAGAGAAAATATGAAATAAACGAAAAACATACGAAAAAAAAGAAATCCTAACTCACCGAGGACAAAGAGCAGGCTAGGACGATCACTCCTCTTCTAGTAATAGGTCAATCACTCTCTCTCTCTAGTCTCGGACAACAAGTTTAATAAAAGCACGCACACCACGTATGCCCTTGCTCCTATTCGTTCTAATTAATGCTCGCTCCTTTCTGACTAGAAGAGTAGTAAAGAGGACTTCCCACAGCAGGGCAGTCCGATTGAACTAACCAGTTGCTTAGCCTCGTGATATGGTTTCTTTCTCAATGAACTGTGTGTCAACGTTGTGCCTTCCTTGGAAAAAAACCGAGGTCAGTGGTACGAGACCACTTTGCTGAGAAATGTTGCCCCCGTTGTCACCTCTTGGTTGTCTATTCCTTTGGTATTGCCGCCACCAAATAAGCGCATGCCCTTTTGCACGGTCACATAACAGACCTTCGTCTCCTCAGAATATTCTTTCCTCTTTTGTAGGGTTGCACTTAGCACGTTTAAAAGTAGTTAAACCCCCTTGTCGTCAAGGAGAATGAGTGGTGTCTTCTGAGGGTTTTTAGTGGATATACCCCCAAAATCCGAACATTGACGCATTATTCAACCTAACAATACGACTCGATGGACCTAATTTTTTTCGATCACTGGACACGGTAATCTTACGGGCTGACTTTATAATGTATCTAGTCCATAGACCTAGCCTAGGGAACCATTAGTACAAGTTAATTAAGGACTTAAGTGAAAGACATGGGTAACCTTAATATCCTCAAGTGACACAACATGTAAAGTTCATTAAGGCTTTTATTTGTATTACCAATTTTTTTCCTTTTTTTTAAAGCTTGTTGGTCTTTAATTCTCTTAGGGCCGGGTTTCGTGCATGATTCCCTATGAGGACTTACACTATCACATACACCTTCCCCTAAATCCCAACATATGGCGATCCCTACCACCCGTGTAACGGGAGTTCGATTGATGCATCCCAAATAAGATGACTCGAAAGTACGTGGTACTAAGTCCCCTGGAACCTAATTTTCCAACTAATAGGAGTCGTGCTAGAAGAGAGAACACCCCCTCTAAATTATTTCTTATCAACATATGACCAAAAACCCATAGACTTAAGGTTTCACAACAGGAGTTTAAGGTTCCCAAACTACGAAAAACTTCCTTATACTAATAGGTACAAATTATTTGACTCACTAGGTTTAGGGTGGACTTATTTATTTGTTTGAGTACTGAAACTCTATGATTACTCTTCCCCGAGAGAATACCAGGGTGCATCCTACCGATTGGAGATAAGACCTCAAACTGGTGTACTGGATATCCTAATGCATCATGTTGAAGTCAATTCTGGGAGCTTCCTTTTTACTTTGCCTCTCAAAGGTTGTAGAAATGCTAAACACCCACAAAACATTTTCTTTCGCAAACACATGAAGATTTTGAAAGAAATTGAAGAATTAAACACTAGGCAAGCAAAAGAAGCCAAGTCACCCAAGGACCATGGTATAACAGATATATCAATGTAAATTGCAGTACACTATCATTACCCTTACAATGCAAACAAAAGAAAATAACAGAAAAGACTCGACAATATGCACACGATAAAACTCCCCTCCCCCCACACTTAGGTCATGCATTGTCCACATTGTTTGCAACGAATAAAATGTACAACCTAACCCACACATGTCACCTCCGTCAACGCCGAGAGGAGGATGCCCCTTGTGATGAAGAACCCCCTAGCTCCACATTCTTGAGCAAGTTGTAGATCTTACGGTTTTGTTGTGAAAGCACTATATTTTGCTCAGATAGTGATAATGTGTCAAAGTCGTAGCCAAAAAATGTCTCCAAGTCCAAAGACCCATCGACACAATGAGTAGAACTTGTGGGATCATGAGGGTCTCTTATTCTAATCACTTTTAAACTAATTACCTACTTGTTTAAGAAATCATATATACAGCGGAATTTAAACAAATAAACAAGCAAGTAAAGAATACAAGGAAAACCACAAAATTACCAGGTGATTTTTATAGAGGTTCAGTCTCCCGCCTACTTCCTCTCTTGCAAGCTCCACTCGATCTCCCTCGAGCTCTGCTCGCATCTTCACTATCAACCTCGTTCCGGGCCAAGATTAAGCCTTTTAGAAAACAAGCTCCACAAACATCCTCGTGAGCTCGACTTTCTTCTCTCACAATCCGAGAGGAACACTTCGGGCTTTCACCAAAATCTTTGCTTCTTTACAACAGAGATGATGAGTGGAACAAACTCTAACTTGAGCACACTTAGCTTAGGATGTGGAATTGATACTTAAGTGTGGAATGTAAGCTTGTATAGTAGATTTGGGGAATGGGAGACTTGGAGTTTTCTCTTAAGTGTATATGACAAATGGATGTGTAAGAGCTTTGTAATTGTGTCATGGGAACATGTATTTATAAGCTCTAAGTGAGTTATAGCCGTTGGGACAAGTTTGGTAAGTGTTTGTGGAAGAAATACAAAATAGCAAATTGCAGAACCCAAAACTGAGTGAGTTTGGTCGACCGGATCAGGCTGAACGGTCGACCGTTCGGCAAATTTAAACTTGGTTCGGTCGACCGATAAAGGTACGGTCGACCGGATAAGGTATAACTGAGGTACACTTAAGTTATCGGTCGAGCACCGAATAGGGTTCGGTCGACCAAAAAATAACAAGCTCTTTGGGTAGACAAACAAGATCAAATTCGGTCGACCGAAACAAGGTCCACGGTCGACCGAAAACCATCATGCACTTTGGGTTTGTCGAGATATCATAAGTTCGGTCGACCGAACAAGGACCTCGGTCGACCGATACACTAAATCTATTTTGGGGTATATGGAAATAATACGAATATGATCGTTGGGTATAATACGACAAATATAACGGTCGGATAAATATATTTACACGGTCGACCGAAACTGGGCAGGAAATACACTACAGGGTAATCGATCACTCGGTCGACCGAATGTGGGTAGACAGTTCAGGTTAAGTGTTTAGTGTTTTCCGGCCTAAGTTTGAGTTATCTATTGAAGTCCAAATTATATGAAATTTTGTGTGTCACTCCTATATGGAACCTGGTGTGTTTTAGTAGCTTTTAGCTCAAGTATGCTCAATTTACACAATGTTCCTAAGACTCAAACAAATGCAAATTACATGTCTTGACTTGATTTTCTTCCTTCCTTGAGTCTTGATCACATGTAGAAGTTAGCACATAACAATATATATGCAATGCAATATGTGTGCTACTCTAAATTGATTATAATTAAGATTAGGTTGATTAAATCATCAAAACATAGATTAAGGCCAAAAAGCCAACAGAACTTCCTCGTCATTGTCTTGATTCTGCCAGGTATCAGGAAACGCTCGACTATATGCTGGTGTGATATGCTTCATGTCAATGGTGACCCCTTATGTGTCGATGAGATTTTGAGTGTACCAGGGTTCGAAATGAATGCAAATATGAGTTACCAGAAGGGGTAAAGGCTGTAACACCCCCTATTCCGTGTGTACGCACACTGGAAAAACACAAGTGTCGCGATTAGAGATCTCTAACGACCGAAGAAGTTACAAGAACTGACTTGACTAGACAACTCTACAATACGTAAAGAGATCATACATGGATAGACTAAAATAAAATATATCTGAAAAGAGAGAGATTATCCATATATGGTAATAAGGTCAAATACATTACATCCAGTTCAAAAGGGAAGTACATCATAAATAATGCGGAAGCAAAAGTCACACTGAAGAATTTGGTCGACGTGTCCCTCGTGTACAGAATCCTCTGAAACATCTCCAGTCTACCCTCAAAGGAACCTAAGTACCTGAAGCAAAGAATCAACATATATGCGTGAGTTTTCAATAAAGAAAACTCAGTATGCCCCGGGCCCAAAAAGAGATGGGAAGCTATGCATGAGTCCTATCTAACACACATGCAACAAGAAGGCAACAACTCTACATAGTTGTGTCGGGCGACAACTCTGCATAGCTGCACCGGGTGACGACTCTACATAGCCGCACCGCTCGGGTTACATCCAAAGTGATCCCTCTACATAGGACCCGACCACCAGCCAGGGTGACAGACGAGGACTCTAGATAGCCGCATCTCCTGGGCCTCGCCCGACATATCCCTCTACATAGGGATCGAGCCACCAGCTTTGTCGGTCCAAATCCATAAGCAGGTCACTCGACAGTGACCCACCGCTTGGCACAATGTGGTCTTCAAAATTGACATCCCAACTCGCGACAAGTGACCTACATGGTGCCATCGCGACGTTGGATATGCCCGTCCTGTAGCAAAAATGGCAGCGTGCCTACCCAGGTCTTATCTTACGCCTAACCTCTCTGCATAGAGGCCTTAGCGAATAGGCCTCTCTACATAGAGGTCCTACACATGGCCCGTCACCCCAGAATCAAACGTGCCAAGAGTTCATTTATTATTAAATGCAATGCAATGCAAGCTATCTATAGATCTACTTATCTTTATAGCTACCTTAATCAAAATGAGCCCAACGTGATGAGTATGCAAATACTCTCCTCACAGCTCCACACATACCAGAATTAACACTACCATTAACGAAAACAAACAACCAATCATTCATCACCACAACATTACCAATCACCACAACAATTTGGGGCTAGCTACGGGACATGAATAATGGTCATGAGGTCAACTTCCTAAGTCACATTCATGCATTCATAAAAGCACACTCTAATCAGCAGCAAGTAAAATTATAAGATTCGCAATACATGCACAACAAACAAATTCGGCATTTGGAGTAGGATACCACAAAATTTACATGACACAAATGTCTACTTGATAAGTATATCCACACTTAGTTTAACATATATAAGACATATTCAGATTCTTGCAGGAGCATATAACTTCAATAACTCAATAAAATCAGAACATGCATGTGCAATACGTAAACCAAACACATTCATAAATCTACAAACACATGAACATGCATGTAGCGAAAATCATAGATGATAGAATTTCTGATTTCATTCTCCTACTAAGTGCATATATATGTATATATTTCAGAATATTCTCTGGAAATCAGATCATAGATAAGAGTTAATACTAAAGGAGAAAAATCAGAAACACTAAGCATACCACTTAATCGACAAACATACAATATCTATAGATACATGGAGCTTGGATACGCTTTCCCGATCGGAGATCCATGGATCACAGACGGTATCTCCCCCAAAATTGGACCACATCTATGCATGCAACCCTCCTGCATCCGTCCCCCGACCTTCTGACCTCTTCCTTCCAGACTTCCCAAGGCAAGTCAGATCAGCCAACCCCACACCGCAGGAACCACAAGTATGGTGCTAACTGATTACCCGATTTGTCCCACCTTGCACCTGAATGCTGGTCAGATCTTCTCCCATCACATCCGTGCCCCCTTCCCTACCCCATAGGTTATCATGGATGGAACAAGGCCCAACCCCTCCAGAGCTCCGACAGCAACCACAGCCACACAGGAAGCTTCCTGTGCCAAAAGGTTGCTGGCGTGATGGTGCAACACTCGCACCACAAGCCACTTCGCGTGATAGCCAGCCCTCTAACCATCACCCCCACCTCTCATCTCATTCAAGGACAATGAGCATACTTGAGTTCACCAAACGTTTTCTTGAGATCATCAGAGATCTGCCCACCAAGATCTTCTTCTAGACGCTCCAAAAGATGCACTCTAGCTTGCTCCACCTGAAGTTCCAGGCACTATGTTTAATCATTTTAAATTTAGACCGCAAGTGCACAGCCGTCGGTGAAGACGGGGCAAGTACGGGTCGATCCGCAAGGAGGAGAGCAACCTCTGGTTTGTCAGAAATCAAGTGGCGAATAAAGGGAGAAAAGATGTGATTATGTTAAAGCTAAACTACACTAAACTAGTAAGTAAGAAATGTGAAAGGAATGAACGAAAGATGGTGAATCAAGAAGAGAAACCCCAAAGGGGTGGAGTGTGTGCACATATGAAGTTAAATAAGTGATGAATGATGCATGTAAGCATGTACGTGTGTGTGTTGTCATGCATAGGAACTGTCTAAAGATGTGAAAACTACGGGTCTACCCATTCACACAATCTATCGGCAATTCCTACTTGATTATCAAAAGATTAGGATCAGCATGAGAAGTGTCTAAAGATATGGAAAGACTCATCAAAAACCATAAACTCATTAATGAACAAAGGTAAGTATGGTAGGTGTCTAATGTTATGGAAAAAACCATCAAAACAAAGCTTCTACAATCAATCAAGCAAGCAAACACATAACTAACATGTAGCATATTCAATAGGAAATTGCAGTGTAGATGTTATGGCATGAGAAAACTAAGCATGATTAGTGTCTAAATGTTATGGCAAAACCCATCAAAATTTCCCAACATGTAGATGATTAAAATATCCCCAATGAACAAACAAAACATGCAAGTCTACACAATCAAAATTTCATCAAACATCCAAACTTCACAATATATATGAACATCATCTCCACCCCCCTAAAGTGGATGGAGCTACTCACTACAAATTATGCTAGCAATTAAACTAACGAAGAAAGGAGACATTCTAACTAATTTAGCCAAAGATCAAAGAAACAAGACTAAGCTAAGCATGCATAAAAAGAGACAACATGAGAACAAAACAATGAAAAATTATTTTATTAAATGACTCACATTACTAGTAGCATTCTTCTCCACCTTGAGTTTTTGCTCAAAGGTGTACTCCAAGTAGAGAGAATGCCACCAAACAATGGGTGAATACAAATGAAGGACAAGGAGTTCTATTTATAGTCATAGAAAAAGGCAATCGGGGACAATCCCCCGATATGGGACTAAAACACTAATAGAAATAGACATAAAACACTCTAATACATGACTCAACTAAACCGCATCGGATCCAGAGCAACCCAGACCGTCAGTTGGTGGTCTATAAGGTTTGTATCGGGTCAGGTATTTATGTGTGGTTGTCTGGCTCGATTTCATCATGTTTGATGCACCCTAAGCGGTTGTGTAGGTTGCGACCCGAATCCAATTTCCAAAGTATGCCTCTTGATGGTGTGGAGTTCCTTCATTTCCTTAGTGGCCCTTTGGTTTTACATTGAGGGTCCCTCTCTTGTGCATCTTAGTCCATAAGTCTTGTAACTTAGTCCTTTTTCTTGCTTTTAGGTCCTTTTATGCCTCTTCTCCTCAATCATGTTTATTCCTAAAACTCAAACATAAAACTCGTTACGTAGTATTGTTTAGGATCAAGATAATGGATATAAGACATAAATGAATGCATGAAATGATTTCAATCAAATACCCCCACACCTAACTTTTGCTAGTCCCGAACAAAACAAAGAAAGAAAAAAGCATACGAAAAACATGGAAATCCTAACTCACTTTCATAGGAATCACGGTTGCACTTAGTACGTGCAACAAGCCGTTAAAACTTCTTGTCGCCAAGGAGGAGGAGTATTGTCTCCTGAGGGTTTTCAGCGGATATACCCACTAAATCCGAAGATTGATGCATTATTCAATCTAGAAACTCGACTCGATTGACTCATTTTTGTCGATCATTGGACATGGTAATCCTACGGGCCAACTCTATATAGGTATTAGTCCACACACCTAGCCTAATGAACCATTCATGCAAGTTAATTAAAGACTTGTGTGAAAGAAATGGAAAACCTCAACATCCTCAAGTGATACAAAGTGTAAAGTCCATTAAGGTTCTTTTTTGCATTACCTTTTTTCTTCTTTTTCTTTCATTAATTTTTTCTTCCTTTTGGAGCATTATGGATTACACTAGTTGGTGTTTGCTTCTCCCAGGGTCGGGTTTCGTGCTTCATTGCCTATGAAGACTTACACTATCACGTACACCTTCCCCCAAATCTCGACATAGGGCGATCCCTACCACCCGTGTAATGGGAGTTCGGTTGGTGCATCCCAAGTCAGATGACTCGAAAGCGCCAGGCACAAAGTCCTCTCAGATCTAATTTCCCGAGTGATAGGAGTCGTTGATAAGAGAGAACACCTACACACTTAGTTCTTATCTACACATGAACCAAAACCCCTACACTTAATGTCTCACAACTGGATTCAAAAGGTCCTTGACTACAACAAATTTCCTTATATTAATAGACACGAATTATTTAACTCAGGAGGTTCACGGTAGACTTCCTTAAATGTTTGAGTACAGAAACCCTATGATTACTCGCCCCCCAAGGCAAAACTGGGGTGCATCCTAACGACTCGAAGACCTAAAGCCGGTATACTAGATATCCTAATGCATCATGTTCAAGACAATTTTGGGAACTTTCTTTTTACTTTGTCTCTCAACGGTTTTGCACAAGCTAAACACACGCAAAACCCACAAAATATTTTCTTTTGCAAACACATGAAGAATTTGAAAGAAATGTGAAAATTTAAAGCACTAGGCAAGCAAAAGAAGACAAGTCCCCAAGGATCATGGGAGGCAGATATATAAATATTACATGCAGC
This sequence comes from Triglochin maritima, assembly GCA_963682175.1. NCBI lineage: Eukaryota > Viridiplantae > Streptophyta > Magnoliopsida > Alismatales > Juncaginaceae > Triglochin > Triglochin maritima. Next base: position 23,450,817 of record OY821777.1, read on the forward strand.
ACACTATCATGACCCTAACAATACAAACAAAAGAAAACGAAAGCAAAATGAAAAAGCCTCGACTCCACTTATATGCAAACGTAAAGCACAGCTGTATGCAACGGTGCAAAAAACTTGTTTAATCGTTTTCAATTTAGACCGCAAGTGCACGACCGTGATGAAGCGGTGGCAAGTACGTGTCGATCCATAGAGAGGTGAGTAGCCTCTGGTTTGTCAGAAATCATGTGGCAAATAAAGGGAGACAATATGTGATTATGCTAAAGCTAAACTACACTAAACTAGTAAGTAAGAAATGCGCAAGAGAGGAACAAAAGATTAGAAATCAAGAAGAGAAACCCCTAAGGGGTGGAGTGTGTGCACATATGAAGTTAAATAAGTGATGAATGATGCTTGTAAGCATTTATGTGTGTGTGTGTTGTGTGTGTGTTGTCATGCATAGGAAGTGTCTAAAGATGTGGAAAGTACGGGTTGATCCATTCACACAATGTATCGGCAATTACTACTTGATTATCATAAGATTAGGCTCAGCATGAGAAGTGTCTAAAGATATGGCAAGACTCATCAAAAACCATAAACTCATGTGAAGAAAAAAGGTAAGCATGGGAGGTGTCTAATGTTATGGCAAATCCCATCAAAACAAAGTTTCTTCAATCAATCAAGCAAGCAAAGACAAATACAAACACATAACTAACATGTAGGATGCTAAACAGGAAATTTCTGTCAATAAACTTGAGAAAACTAAGCATGGGAAGTGTCTAAATCTTATGGCAAAACCCATCAAAATTCCCGAACATGTAGATGATTAAAATACCCCCAATGAACATACAAAACATGCAAGTCTACACAATCAAAAATTCATCAAACATTCAAACTTCACAATGTATATGAACATCATCTCCACCCCCCAAACGGGATAGATCTACTCACTACACATATGGCTCGAAATTAAACTAAAGAACAAAGTTGACATTCTAAATAACTTAGCCTAAGATCAAAGAAGCAAGACTAAGCTAAGCATGCATAAAAAAGAGACAACATGAGAACAAAACAATGAAAAACTATTTTATTAAATGACTCACATTACTAGTAGCATTTTTCTCCACCTTCAGTTATTCCTCCAAGGCTTACTCCAAGTAAAGAGAATGCCACCAATCAATGAGTGAATACAAATAGAGGAGGATGAGTTCTATTAATAGTCATAGAAAAAGGCAATCGGGGACAATCCCCCTATATGGGACTAAAACACTACTAAAAATAGACATAAAACACTCTAATACATGACCCGACTAAACCGCATCGGATCCAGAGCAACCCAGACGACCAATCCACGGTCTTGGACCGCCAAATGGTGGTCTATAAGGTTTCGATCGGGTCAGGTGTTGAAGTGTTGTTGTCTGGCTTGATTTCTTCATGTTTGATATACCCTAAGCGGTTGTGTTGGTTGCGACCCAAATCCAATTGCCAAAATACTCGTCATGATGGTGTGGACTTCGTTCATTTGCTCAATGTCCCTTTTGTTTTACATTAGGGACCCTCTCTTGTGCATCTTAGTCCATAAGTCTTGCAACTTAGTCCTTTTTCTTGCTCTTAGGTCCTTTTATGCATCTTCTTCTCGATCATGTTTATTCCTACAACTCAAATATTAAACTCGTTACGTAGCATTATTTAGGTTCAAGATAATGGATATAAGACAAATGAATGCATGAAATGATGTCAATCAAATACCCCCACACCTAACTTTTGCTAGTCCCGTGCAAAACAAAGAAAAGCAAAAATGAAAGAAAGGAAAAAGCATACGGAAAACATGGAAATCCAAACTCACTTTTATAGGAATCACGGTTGCACTTAGCACGTGCAACAAACCGTTAAACCTCCTTGTCGCCAAGGAGAAGGAGAGTTGTCTCCTGAGGGTTTTCAGCGGATATACCAACAAATTCCGAACATTGATGCATTATTCAATCTAGAAACTCGACTCGATGGTCTCAATTTTGTCTATCATTTGACACGGTAATCCTACAGGCCGACTCTATATAGGTATTAGTCCACACACCTAGCCTAATGCACCATTCGTTCAAGTTAATTAAGGACTTAAGTGAAAGACGTGGACAGCCTCAACATCCTCAAGTGATACAAAGTGTAAAGTCGATTAAGCTTCTTATTTGCATTACCTTTTTTTCTTCTTTTTCTTTCACTCATTTTTTTCTTCTTTTTGGAGCATTATGGATTACACTAGTTGGTGTTTGCTTCTCCCAGGGTCGGGTTTCGTGCATCACTGCCTATGAAGACTTACACTATCACGTACACCTTCCCCCAAATCTCCGCATAGGGTAATCCCTACTATTTAACCATTTTGAATACCGCAAGTGCACGACCGTGTTGAAATGGTGGCGAGTATGGGTTGATCCCCAGGGAGGTGAGTAACCTCTAGTTTTTCAGAAATCAAGTGGCAACAAAAAGGGGGAAGAGTTTGTCTATGCTAATCTACACTACACTAAACTACTAAGAAGAAAAATGCAAAGTAAAGCAACTAACGATTACTTCAAATCAAAACTAAATGAATGTAAAACTAAGCTAGAATCAAGAAGAGAAAGATTCCTAGGGGTGGAGTGTGTGCACACATGTAAAACAATGGTGAAGAATGCATTCTATAGGCACAAATGTAGGTAGTTTTTCATGCATAGGAAGTGTCTAAAAGTTATGACAAAACCTATCAATCCATTCAGTAACCTAGTTGATTAATATTCATATACACAAGTTGGTTATTTCAGAACCTAAACAAGCATGGGAGGTGTCTAAGATGTGTGGCAAAACCCATCAAGTGTAGTATTCTACTCTAACAAGCAAGCATACATTCACATTTATCAACACAATCAAAATATAAAGCATTCATATACATTCTTTAATGCATGTATGAACATCATCTCCGCCCCCAACAGATGGATCTACTCACTACACATTATTCTAACAATTAAACGAAAGAAGAAAGGAAACATTCTAACTACTTTAGCCTACAATCGAAGAAATAAAACTAAGCTAAGCATGCATAAAGAAACAACATAAGAACAAAACAATTGAAAAATTATTTTATTAAATGACTCACATCACTAGCAGCATTCTTCTCCACCTTGAGATTTTGCTCCAAGGCTTACTCCAAGTAGAGAGAATGCCACCAAGCAATGGGTGTACAAAGGAAGGTGAAGAGTTCTATTTATAGCCATAGAAAAAGGTAATCGGGGACAATCCCCCGGTATGGGACTAAACAAATACCACAAATAGACTAAATATACACTAATACGCGACCCTACAAAATCTTAGTGGATTCGGATCAAAACATACCGTCAATCAGCAGTCTTGGACCGCCAATCAGCGGTCTTGGACCGCCAATTGGCGGTCTATATTGTTTGGATCCGGCCGTTGTTTTGTGTGGGTTTTCTGGAGGTCTTTGATGGTCTTTGATGCATCTACGCCACTTGCTGAAGCTCTGACCCGAATAGAATTCCCAAAATACTCCCCATGATGGTGTGAAGTATTCTTATTTGCTCATTGGTCCTTCGATCTTACATTCAGGTCCATCGATCTTGCATCTTACTCCTTGAGTCTCTCAACTCAGTCTTTTTTATGCTTTTAGGTCCTTTTATGCCTCCTCTTCAAACCTATTTATTTCTGAAATTCAAACTGAAAACTCGTCACGTAGCATTGTTTAGGTGAAAGATAATGGATATAAGATACAAATATAAGCATGAAATGATGTCAATCAAATACCCCGACACCTAACTTTTGCTAGTCCCGAGCAAAACAAAGAAAGGGAAAAGCATACGAAAAACAAGAAATCCTAACTCACTTTCCTAGGAATCACGGTTGCACTTAGTACGTGCAACAAGTCGTTAAACCTCATTGTCGCCATGGAGGAGGAGTGTTGTCTCCTAAGGGTTTTCAGCGGATACACCCACAAAATCCAAACAAAGATGCATTATTCAATCTAGAAACTCAACTCGATGGACTCGTTTTTATCGATCATTGGACGCGGTAATCCTATGGGCCGACTCTATATATATAATCAGTCCACACAACTAGCCTAATGAATCATTCATGAAAGTTGATTAAGGACTTAAGTAAAAGACATGGGCAACCTTAACTTCTGAAACTGATACATTGTGCAAAGTCCATTAAGGTTCTTATTTGTCTCTTTTTTTTTCTTTTTCTTTTTTCTTCTTCTTTGGAGCATTATATTGGTTGGTGTTTGATTCTCCCAAGGTCGGGTTTCGTGCATCATTACATGTGAGGACTTACACTATCACGTACACCTTCCCCCAATTATCCACATAGGGCAATCCCTACCACCCGTGTAACGGGTGTTCGTCGGTGCTTCCTAAGTCAGATGACTCGAGAGCACCACGCACTAAGTCCCCTCGGACCTAATTTCCCGAGTGATAGGAGTCGTTCGAGAAGAGAGAACACAACTTATTCATTTATCTACATGGGAATCAAAACCCTACTCCTAATGTCTCACAATAAGATTCAAATGGCCCTTGACTTTGAAAAACTTATTTATACTAACAGACACGAATTATTTAACTCACTAGGTTCAGGGTGGACTTATTTATTTGTTTGAGTACTGAAACCCTATAATTACTCGTCTCCCGAGGGAAAAATGGGGTGCATCCTTACGACTCGATAAGACCTAAAGTCAGTAAACTAGATATCCTAATGCCTCATGTTCAAGACAATTTTGGGAGCTTTCTTTTTACTTTGCCTCTCAACGGTTTTGCACATGCCAAACATACGTAAAAGCCACAAAACATTTTCTTTCGCAAACACATGAAGATTTTGAAAGAAATGTTAAAATTTTAAAGGATTAGGCAAGCAAAAGAAGACAAGTCACCCAAGAATCATGGCAAGCAGATATATGAATATTGAATGCAGCACACTAACATGACCCTACCAGTACAAACAAAAGAAAATGAAATCAAAGGAAAACGACTCGACTATGTACACACGTAAAGCACCCCCCACACCTACTTCATGTGTTGTCGTCAATGAATGTGAGCATCATACTACATGGATTTATGCATGAAAAAAGGGAAGATCTCACCAACATGAAGCGCAACAGGAAGTTCATGGTTATAGTGATGGACAGAAACCTAAATTCCCTCAAAACCTGTGAGATATTGAAGAAGGGAGACAAATACGTGAAGAAATAGGGCCCAAGTACACAAGGGTTGGGGCCCACAACAATCAATGCTCGCTCATGGAGTCTCTTATTACTCACTTTTTTTTACTAGATACATACATCAACAAAGATATTCTCATAATCATTTGGTCAAGGAACATCAAACTAGAACATCGAGTTATGAGGACCAGAGACTTGCCGAGATGGACAAACTTCATTTGTACTCTGAGGTGTCATAAGGGGTGAAAGGTCAAAGCTGAAAGGCTCGAACCCCTCATGATATTGGTTGGATGTTGGCAACATGAATGAGTGAAGTTGTGTTGCCTCACTAGGGTATAGTTACTCATCGAACAAAACCCTCCAACCAATAGGTGGGTGCATCGGAATGAGTTCCTCAAGCTCATTCTATGGATGCAGTAGACCTGCATCACTAAGAATGGGGCTTCTCCCCAAGTCATCCAACAAAGACCTCCCACCATCCTTTATATCATCATGCATAAGTTCGGTCGTAGGTGGGTCCTTGTTGGAGTGAATCTGAAGTTCAAAGGGCTCGATAGCCCTAGGACACGGGGTGATGACACCTTTTGGAATGGGCATATGTTGAGGTGTGTCCCCCTCACTAATGGTCTCCACTAAATCATGCAACGAACACTCCCTTTGGACATTCATGTTTGATGTCAGCTCACTCTGTTGCATTACAAAGAGAAGCAATGAGTTTTCGCTGGGCCCACAAACATTCTCAATGGGTTGCATTGGTGTGAGGGGTGTTCGTTAATTTTGCGGTGCTTTCTCTAATTGGTGGATGAGATTGAGATTTAAAGATTGGTCCATGGGCTTATGTTGCCTACTAGGGTTGAACACATGAAATTCGGCACTCATGTTACCGAATGAGAGCTTCATGAGACCATTTCTACAACTAATTAATGGTTTGGAGGTTGCCAGAAATGGTCTACCAATAAACAAAGGTATTTTACAATGGGTGTTTGCAATAGGATTGGTATCAAGGATGACAAAATCCACTGGAAATATAAAATCTCCAACTTTGATAAGCACATCCTCGATAATCCCTTTTGGAATACGAACAAGGGGATGTTAACCTTCACTTGCTTAAACACCTCTAATATCTTGTCCATTGTGTAACTCTACTTTTTGGTTAACCTACTTGGATAGGGAGCTTTTGGCACTTTAGTTTTCTACGGTGCCTGAGAAGGAGGCGTTGGTGTATTACCCTCACCCTCAGCCTCTTCTTCACCACCATTCCCACTGAGGGGCTGCATAGATGGTGGTGGGTGTGGCAAGGAAATGTGATTGTCAACCTTCTTTCCATTCCTTAAGGTTACAATGGAATTGACATGGTGAACAAGTTCCTCCACATGGTTCACTTGCCGCCCCCGAGGTACCACATTCTCATTTTGCATGTGTTGTTGATGGTACATGCGGGGGTTAGCCTCGGCTGGCTAGGCAGAGTCCCTCTCTCTCTTTCATGTACAGACTGTGCCAATTGGCCCATCTGAAGCTCTAGAGATTTGATGGTCTGCTGATTTGAAGTGAGAACTTGACTTGTGGTTGACATGAAAAAATTCATTGAGTTTTCAAGTCCACGAGTCAAGGTCTAAAGCGAATTGAATCGAGTTTCAATATTATTGGAATTTTGGAAACCCGATTGATTGGTGATTTGAGCTTGGGATGGCTGATAAGATTGTGCATGCATGGGAGGTTAGTGTGGTGGGTTAGGTGGTCGAGAGGAGTTTGAAGGATCACCCAGGGCATTATTTTGGTTCCATGAAAAATTAGGGTGGTTCCTCCATTCAGGATTATAAGATGATTAGTATGGGTCATTCATGGCTCTATCAAAGATGGCATTTACATGTTCTATCTCAGGAGGAATGGACGGACACTCGCTTCCTACATGACCTATCCAACCACATGAATGACAGGGGACTGGACTATATGTGGATATGTGAGGTGCACCTTGTTTGGTTTGGAGCTCAATCGAATCCATACGGCGCATTAAGGCCGCCATGCGTGCCTTGATGGCCGTAGTGGTATCAACAGCAAATGCGGCACCCGATCTAGTCGAGTTTGCATTCGTAATCCTCGCTCCTATGCTGGATGATGCTGGGGGTTCCCTCACACTCTCCCACTGCATGGTTTTTTCAGTGAGGTCTCTAGGAAAGCCCATGCCTCCCTTTCATCCTTTCCTAAGAACTCTCCTTGACACATGGACTGAAGGAGTGTTCGGGACGGGATGTGAAGACTCGTCGTCGACAATCTGAAAAAGGCACCACAACTCGATGCCATGGTGAGGGCATGAGGATAGTATCTCCTTGAACCTCTCTAAATATGCATAAAAATGTTTCGGTGTCAAGTTGATAGAACGAATTGATTTCGTTCCACAAATTTTGAGTCTGATGATTTGGAAAGTACTTCTTGAGGAATGCAGATTGAAATTCATCCCAAGTCCTATAGGAATTTGCCTGGTTACTGCACAACCATTTCTTGGTATCATCCTTTAGTGCAAAAGGGACTAGCCTAAGATGGATCGAGTCTGTGCTAAGTTGTTGCAGCTTGAACATAGCACAGACCTCCTCAAATTCCCTAAGAAAGATATAGGGGTCACTGTTCCCAGTGAAATGAGGGAGCATGGAAATGAATTGAGGCTTAACCTCAAAGTTGTTCCCATTCACCTCTGGTAATATGATGCATGAGGGTAGAGCGGTACGACTTGGGTAGCATCGATCACGGAGAGGTATGGGAGCCATAACTGGACGAACACGTGGGACAGGTGGGTCCAGCAACAGCTCCTCCTCGCGTAAATTAGCATATTGAACAGGAAATTTCATTCAATAAACATGAGAAAACTAAGAATTGGAGGTGTCTAAATGTTATGGAAAAACCACTCAAAATTCCCCAACATGTAGACGATTAAAATACCCCCAATGAAAAAAAAAAACATGCAAGTCTACACAATCAAAAATTCATCAAACATCCAAACTTCACAATATATATAAACTTCATCTCCACCCCCTAAAGGGGATGGATCTTCTCACAACACATTATGCTAGCAATTAAACTAAAGAAGAAAGGAGACATTCTAACTAATTTAGCCTAAGATCAAATAAACAAGTCTACACAAATCAAAAATTCATCAAACATTCAAACTTCACAATGTATATGAACATCATCTCCACCCCCCAAACGGGATAGATCTACTCACTACACATATGGCTCGAAATTAAACTAAAGAACAAAGTTGACATTCTAAATAACTTAGCCTAAGATCAAAGAAGCAAGACTAAGCTAAGCATGCATAAAAAAGAGACAACATGAGAACAAAACAATGAAAAACTATTTTATTAAATGACTCACATTACTAGTAGCATTTTTCTCCACCTTCAGTTATTCCTCCTAGGCTTACTCCAAGTAAAGAGAATACCACCAAGCAATGAGTGAATACAAATGGAGGAGGATGAGTTCTATTTATAGTCATAGAAAAAGGCAATCGGGGACAGTCCCCCTATATGGGACTAAAACACTACTAAAAATAGACATAAAACACTCTAATACATGACCCGACTAAACCGCATCGGATCTAGAGCAACCCAGACCACCAATCCACGGTCTTGGACCGCCAAATGGTGGTCTATAAGGCTTCGATCGGGTCAGGTGTTGGGGTGTGGTTGTCTGGGTTGATTTCTTCATGTTTGATATACCCTAAGCGGTTGTGTTGGTTGCGACCCAAATCCAATTGCCAAAATACTCGTCACGATGGTGTGGACTTCGTTCATTTGCTCAATGTCCCTTTTGTTTTACATTCGAGACCCTCTCTTGTGCATCTTAGTCCATAAGTCATGCAACTTAGTCCTTTTTCTTGCTTTTAGGTCCTTTTATGCATCTTCTCCTCAATCCTGTTTATTCCTACAACTCAAATATTAAACTCGTTACGTAGCATTATTTAGGTTCAAGATAATGGATATAAGACAAATGAATGCATGAAATGATGTCAATCAAATACCCCCCACACCTAACTTTTGCTTGTCCAATGCAAAACAAGGAAAAGAAAAAATGAAAGAAAGGAAAACGCATACGGAAAACATGGAAATCCAAACTCACTTTTATAGGAATCACGGTTGCACTTAGCACGTGCAACAAACTGTTAAACCTCCTTGTCGCCAAGGAGAAGGAGAGTTGTCTCCTGAGGGTTTTCAGCGGATATACCAACAAATTCCGAACATTGATGCATTATTCAATCTAGAAACTCGACTCGATGGTCTCAATTTTGTCTATCATTTGACACGGTAATCCTACAGGCCGACTCTATATAGGTATTAGTCCACACACCTAGCCTAATGCACCATTCGTTCAAGTTAATTAAGGACTTAAGTGAAAGACGTGGACAACCTCAACATCCTCAAGGGATACAATGTGTAAAGTCGATTAAGCTTCTTATTTGCATTACCTTTTTTTCTTCTTTTTCTTTCACTCATTTTTTTCTTCTTTTTGGAGCATTATGGATTACACTTGTTGGTGTTTGCTTCTCCCAGGGTCGGGTTTCGTGCATCACTGCCTATGAAGACTTACACTATCACGTACACCTTCCCCCAAATCTCCGCATAGGGTAATCCCTACTATTTAACCATTTTGAATACCGCAAGTGCACGACCGTGTTGAAATGGTGGCGAGTATGGGTTGATCCCCAGGGAGGTGAGTAACCTCTAGTTTTTCAGAAATCAAGTGGCAACAAAAAGGGAGAAGAGTTTGTCTATGCTAATCTACACTACAGTAAACTACTAAGAAGAAAAATACAAAGTAAAGCAACTAACGATTACTTCAAATCAAAACTAAATGAATGTAAAACTAAGCTAGAATCAAGAAGAGAAAGATTCCTAGGGGTGGAGTGTGTGCACACATGTAAAACAATGGTGAAGAATGCATTCTATAGGCACAAATGTAGGTAGTTTTTCATGCATAGGAAGTGTCTAAAAGTTATGACAAAACCTATCAATCCATTCAGTAACCTAGTTGATTAACGTTCATATACACAAGTTGGTTATTTCAGAACCTAAACAAGCATGGGAGGTGTCTAAGATGTGTGGCAAAACCCATCAAGTGTAGTATTCTACTCTAACAAGCAAGCATACATTCACATTTATCAACACAATCAAAATATAAAGCATTCATATACATTCTTTAATGCATGTATGAACATCATCTCCGCCCCCAACAGATGGATCTACTCACTACACATTATTCTAACAATTAAACGAAAGAAGAAAGGAAACATTCTAACTACTTTAGCCTACAATCGAAGAAATAAAACTAAGCTAAGCATGCATAAAGAAACAACATAAGAACAAAACAATTGAAAATTTATTTTATTAAATGACTCACATCACTAGCAGCATTCTTCTCCACCTTGAGATTTTGCTCCAAGGCTTACTCCAAGTAGAGAGAATGCCACCAAGCAATGGGTGTACAAAGGAAGGTGAAGAGTTCTATTTATAGCCATAGAAAAAGGTAATCGGGGACAATCCCCCGGTATGGGACTAAACAAATACCACAAATAGACTAAATATACACTAATACGCGACCCTACAAAATCTTAGTGGATTAGGATCAAAACATACCGCCAATCAGCAGTCTTGGACCGCCAATCAGCGGTTTTGGACCGCCAATTGGCGGTCTATATTGTTTGGATCCGGCCGTTGTTTTGTGTGGGTTTTCTGGAGGTCTTTGATGGTCTTTGATGCATCTACGCCACTTGCTGAAGCTCCGACCCGAATAGAATTCCCAAAATACTCCCCATGATGGTGTGAAGTATTCTTGTTTGCTCATTGGTCCTTCGATCTTACATTCAGGTCCATCGATCTTGCATCTTACTCCTTGAGTCTCTCAACTCAGTCTTTTTTTATGCTTTTAGGTCCTTTTATGCCTCCTCTTCAAACCTATTTATTTCTGAAATTCAAACTGAAAACTCGTCACGTAGCATTGTTTAGGTGAAAGATAATGGATATAAGATACAAATATAAGCATGAAATGATGTTAATCAAATACCCCGACACCTAACTTTTGCTAGTCCCGAGCAAAACAAAGAAAGGGAAAAGCATACGAAAAACAAGAAATCCTAACTCACTTTCCTAGGAATCACGGTTGCACTTAGTACGTGCAACAAGTCGTTAAACCTCTTTGTCACCAAGGAGGAGGAGTGTTGTCTCCTAAGGGTTTTCAGCGGATACACCCACAAAATCCGAACAACGATGCATTATTCAATCTAGAAACTCAACTCGATGGACTCATTTTTATCGATCATTGGACATGGTAATCCTATGGGCCGACTCTATATATGTAATCAGTCCACACAACTAGCCTAATGAATCATTCATGAAAGTTGATTAAGGACTTAAGTAAAAGACATGGGCAACCTTAACTTCTGAAACTGATACATTGTGCAAAGTCCATTAAGGTTCTTATTTATCTCTTTTTTTCTTTTTTTCTTTTTCTTTTTTCTTCTTCTTTGGAGCATTATATTGGTTGGTGTTTGATTCTCCCAAGGTCGGGTTTCGTGCATCATTACATGTGAGGACTTACACTATCACGTACACCTTCCCCAAATATCCACATAGGGCGATCCCTACCACCCGTGTAACGGGTGTTCGTCGGTGCTTCCTAAGTCAGATGACTCGAGAGCACCACGCACTAAGTCCCCTCGGACCTAATTTCCCGAGTGATAGGAGTCGTGCGAGAAGAGAGCACACCACTTATTCATTTATCTACATGGGAATCAAAACCCTACTCCTAATGTCTCACAATAAGATTCAAATGGCCCTTGACTTTGAGAAACTTCTTTATACTAACAGACACGAATTATTTAACTCACTAGGTTCAGGGTGGACTTATTTATTTGTTTGAGTACTGAAACCCTATAATTACTCGTCTTCCGAGGGAAAAATGGGGTGCATCCTTACGACTCGATAAGACCTAAAGTCAGTAAACTAGATATCCTAATGCCTCATGTTCAAGACAATTTTGGGAGCTTTCTTTTTACTTTGCCTCTCAACGGTTTTGCACATGCCAAACATACGTAAAAGCCACAAAACATTTTCTTTCGCAAACACATGAAGATTTTGAAAGAAATGTTAAAATTTTAAAGGATTGGGCAAGCAAAAGAAGTCAAGTCACCCAAGAATCATGGCAAGCAGATATATGAATATTGAATGCAGCACACTAACACGACCCTACCAGTACAAACAAAAGAAAATGAAATCAAAGGAAAACGACTCGACTATGTACACACGTAAAGCACCCCCCACACCTACTTCATGTGTTGTCCTCAATGAATGTGAGCATCATACTACATGGATTTATGCATGAAAAAAGGGAAGATCTCACCAACATGAAGCGCAACAGGAAGTTCATGGTTATAGTGATGGACAGAAACCTAAATTCCCTCAAAACCTGTGAGATATTGAAGAAGGGAGACAAATACGTGAAGAAATAGGGCCCAAGTACACAAGGGTTGGGGCCCACAATAATCAATGCTCGCTCATGGAGTCTCTTATTACTCACTTTTTTTTTACAAGATACATACATCAACAAAGATATTCTCATAATCATTTGGTCAAGGAACATCAAACTAGAACATCGAGTTATGACGACCAGAGACTTGCCGAGATGGGCAAACTTCATTTGTACTCTGAGGTGTCATAAGGGGTGAAAGGTCAAAGCTGAAAGGCTCGAACCCCTCATGATATTGGTTGGATGTTGGCAACATGAATGAGTGAAGTTGTGTTGCCTCACTAGGGTTTAGTTACTCATCGAACAAAACCCTCCAACCAATAGGTGGGTGCATCGGAATGAGTTCCCCAAGCTCATTCTATGGATGCAGTAGACCTGCATCACTAAGAATGGGGCTTCTCCCCAAGTCATCCAACAAACACCTCCCACCATCCTTTTTATCATCATGCATAAGTTCGGTCGTAAGTGGGTCCTTATGGAGTGAATCTGAAGTTCAAAGGGCTCGATAGCCCTTGGACATGGGGTGATGACACCTTTTGGAATGGGCATATGTTGAGGTGTGTCCCCCTCACTAATGGTCTCCACTAAATCATGCAACGAACACTCCCTTTGGACATTCATGTTTGATGTCAGCTCACTCTGTTGCATTACAAAGAGAAGCAATGAGTTTTCGCTGGGCCCACAAACATTCTCAATGAGTTGCATTGGTGTGAGGGGTGTTCGTTGATTTTGCGGTGCTTTCTCTAATTGATGGATGAGATTGAGATTTAAAGATTGGTCCATGGGCTTATGTTGCCTACTAGGGTTGAACACATGAAACTCGGCACTCATGTTACCGAATGAGAGCTTCATGAGATCATTTCTACAACTAATTAATGGTTTGGAGGTTGCCAGAAATGGTCTACCAAAAATCAAAGGTATTTTAGAATGGGTGTTTGCAACAGGATTGGTATCAAGGATGACAAAATCCACTGGAAATATAAAATCTCCAACTTTGATAAGCACGTCCTCGATAATCCCTTTTGGAATACGAACAAGGGGATGTTAACCTTCACTTCCTTAAACACCTCTTATATCTTGTCCATTGTGTCACTCTGCTTTTTGGTTAACCTACTTGGATAGGGAGCTTTTGGCACTTTAGTTTTCTACGGTGCCTGAGAAGGAGGCGTTGGTGTATTACCCTCACCCTTAGCCTCTTCTTCACCACCATTCCCACTGAGGGGCTGCATAGATGGTGGTGGGTGTGGCAAGGAAATGTGATTGTCAACCTGCTTTCCATTCCTTAAGGTTACAATGGAATTGACATGGTGAACATGTTCGTCCACATGGTTCACTTGCCGCCCCCAAGGTACCACATTCTCATTTTGCATATGTTGTTGATGGTACATGCGGGGGTTAGCCTCAGCTGGCTAGGTAGAGTCCCTCTCTCTCTTTCTTGTACAGACTGTGCCAATTGGCCCATCTGAAGCTCTATAGATTTGATGGTCTGCTGATTTGAAGTGAGAACTTGACTTGTGGTTGACATGAAAAAATTCATTGAGTTTTCAAGTCCACGAGTCAAGGTCTAAAGCGAATTGAATCGGGTTTCAATATTATTGGAATTTGGGAAATCCGATTGATTGGTGTTTTGAGCTTGGGATGGCTGATAAGATTGTGCATGCATGGGAGGTTAGTGTGGTGGGTTAGGTGGTCGAGAGGAGTTTGAAGGATCACCCAGGGCCTTATTTTGGTTCCATGAAAAATTAGGGCGGTTCCTCCATTCAGGATTATAAGATGATTAGTATGGGTCATTCCAGGCTCTATCAAAGATGGCATTTACATGTTCTATCTCAGGAGGAATGGACGCACACTCGCTTCCTACATGACCTATCCTACCACATGAATGACAGGGGACTGGACTATATGTGGACATGTGAGGTGCACCTTGTTTGTTTTGGAGCTCAATCGAATCCATACGGCGCATTAAGGCCGCCATGCGTGCCTTGATGGCCGTAGTGGTATCAACAGCAAATGCGGCACCCGATCTAGTCGAGTTTTCATTCGTAATCCTCGCTCCTATGCTGGATGATGCTGGGGGTTCCCTCACACTCTCCCACTGCATGGTTTTTTCAGTGAGGTCTCTAGGAAATCCCATGCCTCCCTTTCATCCTTTCCTAAGAACTCTCCTTGACACATGGACTGAAGGAGTGTTCGGGACGGGATGTGAAGACCCGTCGTCGACAATCTGAAAAAGGCACCACAACTCGATGCCATGGTGAGGGCATGAGGATAGTAGCTCCTTGAACCTCTCTAAATATGCATAAAAATGTTTCGGTGTCAAGTTGATAGAACGAATTGATTTCGTTCCACAATTTTTGAGTCTGATGATTTGGAAAGTACTTCTTGAGGAATGCAGATTGAAATTCATCCCATGTCCTATAGGAATTTGCCTGGTTACTGCACAACCATTTCTTGGTATCATCCTTTAGTTCAAAAGGGACTAGCCTAAGATGGATCGAGTCTGTGCTAAGTTGTTGTAGCTTGAACATAGCACAGACCTCCTCAAATTCCCTAAGAAAGATATAGGGGTCACTGTTCCCAGTGAAATGAGGGAGCATGGAAATGAGTTGAGGCTTAACCTCAAAGTTGTTCCCATTCACCTCTGGAAATATGATGCATGAGGGTAGAGCGGTACGGCTTGGGTAGCATCGATCACGGAGAGGTATGGGAGCCATAACTGGACGAACACGTGGGACAGGTGGGTCCAGCAACAGCTCCTCCTCGCGTAAATTAGCATATTGAACAGGAAATTTCATTCAATAAACATGAGAAAACTAAGAATTGGAGGTGTCTAAATGTTATGGAAAAACCAATCAAAATTCCCCAACATGTAGATGATTAAAATACCCCCAATGAACAAACAAAACATGCAAGTCTACACAATCAAAAATTCATCAAACATCCAAACTTCACAATATATATAAACTTCATCTCCACCCCCTAAAGGGGATGGATCTTCTCACAACACATTATGCTAGCAATTAAACTAAAGAAGAAAGGAGACATTCTAACTAATTTATCCTAAGATCAAATAAACAAGACTAATCTAAGGATGCATAAAAAAGAGACAACATGAGAACAAAACAATGAAAATTATTTTATTAAATGACTCACATTACTAGTAGCATTCTTCTCCACCTTGAGTTTTTGCTCCAAGGCTTACTCGAAGTAGAGAGAGTGTCACCAAGAAATGGGTGAATACAAATGGTGGAGGAGGAGTTCTATTTATAGTCATAAAAAAGGCAATCGGGGACAATCCGCCGATATGGGACAAAAACACTATTAAAAATAGACATAAAACACTCTAATACATGACTCGACTTAACCGCATCGGATCCAGAGCAACCCAGACCACAAATCCACGGTCTTGGACCGCCAAATGGTGGTCTATAAGGTTTGGATCGGGTCAGGTGTTGGGGTGTGGTTGTCTAGCTCGATTTCTTCATGTTTGATGCACCCTAAGCGGTTGTGTAGGTTGCGACCCGATTCTAATTGCCAAAATACTCCTCATGATTGTGTGAAGTTCCTTCATTTGCTCAGTGTCCCTTTGGTTTTACGTTCAGGTCCCTCTCTTGTTCATCTTAGTCCATAAGTCTTGCAGCTTAGTCCTTTTTCTTGCTATTAGGTCCTTTTATGCCTCTTCTCCTCAATCATGTTTATTCCTGAAACTCAAGATAATGGATATAAGACACAAATGAATGCATGAAATGATGTCAATCACACTAGCACACCAGAGAGGGAGATGGAAAAGGTATGAATTTTGTAAGTGAGGAAGAGAGAATGTAGGGACGGCTAGCATTGTGGCGGTTTTGTTTCAAATAACCCTGCAACTTCCATGCCAATTGTGGCTATTCAAGTCACCTCACTGCATGCCTGATTGATTCGTTTTATATTAACCACAAGTGCACGGCTGCGTTGAAGTGGTGGCAAATACGGGTCGATCCACAGGGAGGTGTATCGACTTTTGGTTTGTGCGAAGGCGAGTGGGAAAGAAAGGAAAGAAAGGTTTGTTACACTAAACTACACTAAAATGCAAAAAGGAAATGGAAGAGAAACAATAAAACTTAACAACATAAGGGATAGAGAAATAAAATGAGTATAAAGATGTATGTGTGTGTGTTCAATTATGCTCCTCACAATATGTAGTGCATGAAATCATAAAACTAAATCCAACTTTGCCTCCACATGAAATAAGATAAGATCATATCATTAAAACATACAAGACAATAATTGGATTGAAGCTAAATGAACTCATGTATAAAGACTAGACCCTACTATGCGTCCACATGAAATAAGACAATCCAATATCATTAAAACATACAAGGCATTAACCAAGGTAAAGGCAACAAGAGTACATACAGTACGAATTGTGTTTCCAATATTAATTCCATCCATATCCTCACATTATCATTCCCCATAAAATAGGTCCACTAATCTAAGCATAAGCTAAGCTTCATTCAAGAGCATTAGCATATCAAAGATAAGAGTGAAATCCCATTAGATGGTTATGGAAATCATATAAGGCTCAAGGGATTAAGATAACACACCTAATACACCATATGATCATATCACATTTCTCCACCCCCAAATGGGGATGGAACTACTCCCTACTCATTACACTAACTACATTAACAAAATGAAATATTATACTAAAAGAAACTTCAACTAAGCAGGAAAGAAATATTAAAGAAACTAATTCAAATGAGCATAAAACTAAAGAGACATGCAAAAATCAAAAGACAAGATTTAGAGAAACTAAGAACAATTATTTTATTAACAATGACTCACATTGAAGGTAGCATTCTTCTCCACCTTGAGATTTGCTTCAAGGCTTACTCCAAGTAGAGAGAATGCCACCAAGCAATGGGTCGAATACAATAGAGGAGCAGGAGTTCTATTTATAGCCATCGAAAAAGGTAATCCGGGACAATCCCCCGGTATGGGAATAAACATATACCAAAAATAGCCTAAACAAACACTTATACAAACTTCTTCTTTTTTGAATATAAATATGTACAAACATAAGTTCCCATCTTCATTTGTCAAAAGACATCAAATGGCAACCTCAAAAGTGGGTCCAGAATACTCATGTTTGGGCCCCCTCACAAAGAGGACAAGATGAAAGGAGAGGTTCATGAATTAGACGCAAAGGCGTCTCATTCAAAGGATCAAATTGAAAGAGTTTGAACCTCTCAAGAGTTTGGAAAATATGGGGCAACAAAAGAAGAGTTTCTCCCGTTGCGGTGCTGAAGTAATGATCGTCAATCCAAACTCTCCAACCAACATGCTAGTGGGTCGGAACGAGGTCAAGAACCTCGTTAGGCATGTCCGACTCACCAGGCAACAAAAAGTGGGTCACATACCCAAGGTATCCTCCATGGAACTCCTAATATCCTCATTAGCAATGTAGTTGTTTGATGTTCCATCCTTTCCGAGATGATCAGGAACAATAGTGAGAGGCAAACTCTCACCAGGTCGTATGAGATTAATGGTACTAGGGAGCTCTTGCTCCACCCAAGGTGAGTCCTTAGGAGGTACAACAATAAGATCATGTGGCTCAAGGGCCACGGGACAAAAAGGTAAGGCACAATCCTGTGCCGACTCATAATAGAACTGGTCCATGCTATTCTCAGTTTGAATCGAATCCTCCACCAAGTGATCGTGAATTGAAATCCCAAGTCCCTCAGACTGACTACGAGTTTGACTTTGAAAGATTGTGCTTTGAATTTGTGGAAGTGGTGGGGGTTCGATATCAGAAGATAAATCCTCATGTTGACAAGAAAAGTTACTTTCCTCACGTTCACGTAATTACTCCGTCATTTGACTCACTTGCAGTGCCATATTTTGTATGGACTTTTGAGTAGTTTCCATGAACGTAAGGAAAGTTTGTTTCAAGGAATCAGGAATGCGGTCAACTATGAGGTCCAAGTCAGAATTTGAGAAATTTTGGGGTTGGGTGTTGATGGGCTGAGAATGAGTCCAATGATTTGGACTGGGGTGTTGGTAGACTTCTGGGTATTCAGGAGGAGGATACTGGGGTGCAAATGATGTATAAGAATTTGAATAAGAATTGTCTCCCCACGAATCTATCCCTCTCGGGTTGTACGCGGATGCGTAATGGTCATAATGAGCATTTTGGGAAAATGTGTGCTCATACTCAGGATCAGGGGCAACATAAGGACATTCCCCGATAACATGACCACTGAACCCACAACAGTCACATGGTACAACTACTGGAGCCACTGGTGCACTCATGTCATCTACCACATGCATGAAAGAGGCCAAAGGTTCTTGTAATGTCTCAGTTTGATGACCAACATATGATCCGACGTAACTAGATGGTGGTCTAGTAGTCAGTGCCTCTCTCATATTACCCCAATATGAAGAATGCTCAATCACACAATTAAGATTATCCCAACCATACGGGGTTTTTCTCTGAGGCACCCCAGGATGCATGGGTCCGAAGTACCAGGGAGAATTGTCCCGGTCCCAACAATGATATGGATGGTCGCCCATGTAACCATCCATCACAACAACAAAAAAGTCTCGAGTCGACCACTCTCACCACCACGAGGCCAAGCTCGCAAAAAGTGCTCGACTCGAGCCTAAAACGCTAACAAAGAGTGTAAAGGGGAGGAGACTAGAACGTAGAAGAAGGTGAGAAGAAGATGACTCGGAGGAGAAGGGAAGAATCCCTAAATCTAGCGTGGGTAAAGGGTGAGAATAGAAGCCTAGTCTAGCAAACACGGCTCAAACAAGCTTAGGTTGGCTATGGGTCCTTACAGCTAGACAATGCCTAACTGCGAGGTCACATGGCCTCAACACGCCTCACCTCCCTACGATGAAGACCATAATGCCCAACAAGTGAGCCAAGATCCGGAGATCTCGTCTCTCCTACTATCGACAAAGTGGGTGACGCCGATCAGGCTTTGACGGTCGTGACCGGATCACTCTCCTAATGCGCCTGAGTCCTAATGGCCAATGTCTACTTGGTTTTAGTTAAGGCTTGATTAAGAGTTATTTTTGGGGCCAAGGAAAGGGTGATGAAATCCCTCACCTTATCTTGTATGGGACAACACCTCCTTAGTAGCGTTTTGATCCTAAATCTAGCAATCAACGCTCCAATCAAATGCTCAGCTCACTCTTGTCCTAATGCAATTCCTACTAACTAATGCATGGTCATACAAGATGCATGAATGAGTGTAGGAAATGTGTACCTCACGCCAACACTCAACAACTGAAAATAAAGTTAAAATAAAAGACAACTACGTGCCTAAGTCAAGTACATGATGCGTGACCTAAACAAGTAAGAATGTCTAATATTTTTCTTTGGATTTTAAGGCCAAGTTGATTAATGGGGATTGATTTAATGATCTGGGAGCAAACTACAAGTCACAACATGCAAAATAGTTCTCCCAGATAACTACAATGAACAAAACAACAACCAGAACAAAATTGAGAGATTTTGAGGCTCACCAGGCCGCCAATTGGCGGTCCCAGACCGCTGATTGGCGGTCATTGTTGGGTCTTTCGCTCTCCAATTCGTCCAGTCGCTTACCCTTGAGCTCTAGGCTCCCTGAAACACACAAAAATTAAAAACAAAAAATTAAAACCACTCGAATCGTCCAAACCAAAGTCTGGACAGTGCACCTCCCCGGCAACGGCGCCAAAAACTTGATTGATTCGTTTTATATTAACCGCAAGTGCATGGCCGAGTTGAAGTGGTGGCAAATATGGGTCAATCCACTGGGATGTGTGTCGACTTTTGGTTTGTGCGAAGGCTAGTGGGAAAGAAAGGGGAGAAAGGTTGGTTACACTAAACTACACTAAAATGCAAAAAGGAAATGGAAGAGAAGCAATAAAACTTAACCCCATAAGGGGTAGAGAAATAATGTTAGTATAAAGATGTATGTGTGTGTGTGTGTTCAATTATGCTCCTCACAATATGTAGTGCATGAAATCATAAAACTAAATCCAACTTTGCCTCCACATGAAATAAGATAAGATCATATCATTAAAACATACAAGACAATAATTGGAATGAAGCTAAATGAACTCATGTATAAAGACTAGACCCTACTATGCCTCCACACGAAATAAGATAAAGACAACTTTGCTCTTGTTGCCTTTACCTTAGCTAATGTCTTGTATGTTTTAATGATGTAGTGAAATCTTAATTCATGTAGAGGCATAGTAGGGTATAGTCTTTATACTTGAGTTCATGTAGCTTCATTCCAATTATTGTCTTGTATGTTTTAATGATGTAGTCTTATCTTAGTTCATGTAGAGGCAAAGTTGGATGTAGTTTTATGATTTCATGCACTACATGTTGTGAGGAGCTTAATGAACACACACACACTTCTTTATGTTCACATTATTTCTCTACCCCCTTTGGGGCTTAGTTTATTGCTTATCTTCATTTCCTTTTTGCATCTTAGTGTAGTTTAGTGTAACCGACCCTTCTCTTCCCTTTCTTTACCCCTCGCCTTCCCACAAACCAAGTGTCGACACACCTCCCAGTGGACGACCGGTATTTGTCACCGCTTCAACGCGACCGTACACTTGCGGTTAAATATAAAACGATCAATCAAGATTTTGGCACCGTTGCCGGGGAGGTGCTCTGTCCAGACATTGGTTTGGACGATTCGAGGGGTTTTTAATTTTTTGTTTCCAGTGTTTCTTAGTTTCAGGGAACCAGCACATCAAGGGGAGGCTACTGAAGAAGTTTGAGGAAGAGAAACCACAAAAGGACCGCCAATCAGCGGTTGGAGACCGCCAATTGGCGGCCTGGTAAGGGTGTCCTGCTTCTAAATTTTTTGTGGTAGTTATTTCTGTAATTGGTGTTATCTAGGAGTCCAATTTTGCATGCTGAGACTTTGTGTTTGCTCCCAGATCATTAATCACTCCCCCTTTAATCAACTTGGACCATAAAACTCAAAGCAAAAGATTAGACTCTTTGTCATCTAGGTCATGTATCGTATGTAGACCTTGCATGCATCTTTCTTTTCTTTGCTTTACATTTTGTCGTTGATTGCTGGAGTGAGGTACGCATTCCTTATCACTCATTCACGCATTAGGACATTCATTAGTGAGTAAGGTTTGAATCGAAACAAGAGTGAGGTGAGTGCTTGTTTGGTGAGTTGCTTGCTAGCCTAAGATTTCAAAACATCTTTAAGGGGCATCACCTATAGTCTTCAAAGATAAGGTGGGGGATTTCATCACCCCTCCCTTAGCCCCAAAAAGCACACTCAAGTAAAGCCTTAACTAAAAGCAAGTAGACATTGGCCCTAGGATTTTGGACGCACTAGGAGAGTAATCTAGTTGAGACCGCCATGACCTGATCGGCGTTGCCTACCTTGTCGATAGTAGGAGGTACTGGATCTCCGGATCTGGTATCACTTGCTGGGCATTGTGGTCCTCGTTGTAGGGAGGTGAGGCGTGTCGAGGCTAGTGACCTCGAAGTTAGGCGTCGTCTAGCCTAAGGACCCATTGTCTTACATTGTTTGAGCCATGCTTGCTAGTTAGGCTTCTACCTGATCCCATTACCCACGCTAGCTCTAGGATTCTTCCCTTCTCCTCTGAGTCATCTTCTTCTCACCTTCTTCTACGTTATAGTCTCCTCCCCTTTACACTCTCTGGTAGCATTTTAGGGTCGAGTCGAGCACTTTTTGCGAGCTTGGCCTCGTGGTGGTGAGAATGATCAACTCGAGAGTTCTTTGTTGACATGGATGGTTACATGGGCGACCATCCATATCATTGTTGGGACCAGGACGATTCTCCCTGGTACTCCGGACCCATGCAACCTGGGGGGCTCAGACTAACACCCCGTATGTTTGGGACGATCGCAATTTTGTGACTGAGCAGTCTTCATATTTGGGTAACATAAGAGAGGCACCGACTGCTAGACCACAATCTAGTTATGCCGGATCATATGCTGGTCAACAAACTGAGACATTACAACAAACTTTGGCCTCTTTCATGCATGCGGTAGACGACATGAGTGCACTAGTGGCTCCAGTAGCCATACCGTGCGATTGTTGTGGGTTGAGTGGTCATAATATCGGGGAATGTCCTTATGTTCCCCCAGAGCCTGAGTATGAGCATACATTTTTCCAAAATGCTCAATATGACCATTACGCATCCGCGTACATCCCGAGAGTGATGGATTCATGGGAAACAATTCTTATTCAAATTCTTATACTTCATATTCACCCCAGTATCCTCCTCCCGAATACCCAGAATTCTACCAGCACCCCACTCCAAATCATTGGACTCATTCTCAGCCCATCAACACCCAACCCCAAAATTTCCCAAGCTCTGACTTGGACCCCATCGTTGACCGCATACCTGATTCCTTGAAACAAACTCTCCAAACATTCATGGAAACCACACAAAACTTATTGAAGTCCAACTTGAATTCCTTGCAAACCATGGAAATGCAAGTGAGCCAGATGACACAACAATTCCATGAACGTGAGGAGGGTAACTTTTCTTGTCAACATGAGGATTCATCTTTTGATATCGAACCACCACTACATCCACAAATTCAAAGCACAACCTTTCAAAGTCAAACTCCTAGTCAGTCTGAGGGACTTGGGGTTTCAATTCACGATCACTTAGTGGAGGATTCGATTCAAATTGAGAATAACTTGGACCAGCCTCATTATGAGTCGGCACAGGATTGTGCCTTATCTTTTTGTCCCGTGACCCTTGAGCCACATGATCTTCATATTGTGCCTCTTAAGGACTCACCTCTGGTGGAGCAAGAGCTCCCTAGTACCCTCAATTTCAAACAACCTGATGAGAGTTTGCCTCTCACTATTGTTCCTGATCATCTTGGAAATGATGGAACATCAAACAACTACATTGCTCATGAGGGTGTTAGGAGTTCCTTGGAGGATACTTTGGGTATGAGACCCACTTCTTGTTCTCCTGGTGAGTTGGACATGCATAACAAGGTGCTTGACCTCGTTCCGACCCACCAGCCTGTTGGTTGGAGAGTTTGGATTGATGATCATAACGTCAGTTCCGCAACGGGAGATATTTTTCTTTTGTTGCCCCTTATTTCCCAAACTCTCGAGAGGTTCAAGCTCTTTCAGTTTGATCCTTTGAGTGAGACGCCTTTGCGTCCAATTCATGAACCTCTCATTTCATCTGGTGCTCTTTGTGAAGGGAGCCCACGCATGCGTATTCTGGCCCCGCGTGGTGTCATGTTCCCTTTCCAAGTGCATTGACCCACTCTTGAGGTTCCCATTTGATGTCTTTTGACAAATGAAGATGGGAACTTATGTTTGTACATAGTTATATAAAAAAAAGAGAACAAAAAAAAAGAAAAAAAGAAAAAAAAGAAGTACAATAAAAGACTCCTTCAGTGAGCATTGATTGTTGTGAGCCCCAAC
Source organism: Triglochin maritima (assembly GCA_963682175.1). Classification (NCBI taxonomy): domain Eukaryota; kingdom Viridiplantae; phylum Streptophyta; class Magnoliopsida; order Alismatales; family Juncaginaceae; genus Triglochin; species Triglochin maritima. The sequence goes on from OY821777.1 coordinate 23,474,940, forward strand.
CCTTGTGTATTTGGGTTCCATTTCTTTCACGTATTTGTATCCCTTCTTTAGCATCTCACAGGTTTTGAGGGAATTCGGGTTTGTGTCCATCAACATGACCTACTTCCCTTTGTACTTAATGTTGGTGAGATATCTCCTTTTTTTCATGCATAAATCCATGTAGTATCTTGCTCACATTCATTGAGTACAATGCATGAAGTAGGTGTGGGGCGGTGTTTTACGTGTGTACATAGTCGAGTCTTTTCTTTCGATTTTGATTTCTTTTGTTTGCATTTAGGGTCATGTTAGTGTGCTGCATTTAATATCGATATATTTGCTTGCCATGATCCTTGGGGGACTTGTCTTGTTTTGCTTGCCTAGTGCCTTAAAATTTTCACATTTCTTTCAAAATCTTCATGTGTTTGCGAAAGAAAATGTTTTGTGGGTTTTGCGTGTGTTTAGCATGTGCAAAACAATTGAGAGGCAAAGTAAAAAGAAAGCTCCCAAAATTGTCTTGAACTTGATGCATTACGATATCTAGTACTGTGGCTTTAGGATTTATCGAGTCGTTAGGATGCACCCCAGTTTTCCCTTGGGGGTGAGTAATCATAGGGTTTCAGTGCTCAAACATTCAAAGAAGTCCACCCTGAACCTAGTGAGTCAATAATTCGTGTTTGTTAATTTAGGAAGTTTGTTGTAGTCAAGGACCCTCTTAATCTTGTTGTGAGACATTAGTGTAGGGGTTTTGGTTCATGTGTAGATAAGAAATAAGTGAGTAGATGTTCTCTCTTCTCGCACGGCTCCTATCACTCGGGAAAGTAGGTCTGAGGGGACTTTCTGCCTGGTGCTTTCGAGTCATCTGACTTGGGATGCGCCGACCGAACTCCCGTTACACGGGTGGTAGGGATTGCCCTATGTGGAGATTTGGGGAAAGGTGTACGTGATAGTGTAAGTCCTCATGGGCAATGATGCACGAAACCTGACCCTGGGAGAACGAAGCTCCAACTAATAAAAAGAAGAAAAAAAATTAAAAAAAAAGTGAAAATAAACAAAAAGAAAAAAAATATGGTAATGCAAATAAGAACCTTAATGGACCTTACACTTTGTATCACTTGAGGATCTTGAGGTTGTCCATGTCTTTCACTTAATTCCTTATTTAACTAACACGAATGGTTCATTAAGTTATGTGTGTGGACTGATTACCTATATAGAGTCGGCCCGTAGGATTACCGCGTCCAATGATCGACAACATAAGTCCAACGAGTCGAGTGTCTAGATTGAATAATGCATCTTGTTCGGATTTTGTGGGTATATCCGCTGAAAACCCTCAGGAGACAACACTCCTCCTCCTTGGCAACAAAGAGGTTTAACGGCTTGTTGCACGTGCTAAGTGCAACCGTGATTCCTACGAAAGTGAGTTAAGATTTCTTGTTTCTCGTTTGTTTTTCTCTTTCTTTGTTTTGCTCGGGACTAGCAAAAACTTAGGTGTGGGGGTATTTGATTGACATCATTTCATGCTCATATTTGTATCTTATATCCATTATATTACACCTAAGCAATGCTACGTGATGAGTTTTATGTTTAGTTTTCAGGAATAAAGAGGTTTGAAGAGAAGAGCCATGAAAGGATCCAAAAGTAGGAAAAATGACTTAATTGTGAGACCTGGGGACTAAATGCAAGGGAGAAGGACCTGATCGTAAGACCAAAGGACCTAAGAGCAAAACAGAATACTCCACACCATCATGGGGAGTATTTTACCAATTCGAGTCGGGTCGGAGCTCCAACAAGTCAAGTAACCGCATCAAATACTAACAATACCAGAAAGAAAAGCCCACAACAAATTCCAACACGATCCGAAGATTTTGGACCGCCAATTGGCGGTCCATATAGCTCAGGATCCGTCGAAATTTCTCCTGGACTTGTATTAATGTTCGTTTAGGCTATTTTTGGTATTCGTTTAGTCCCACATCGGGGGATTGTCCCCGATTAGCTTTTTCCATGCTTATAAATAGAACTCTTCACCTTCCATTGTAATTACCCATTGTTTGGTGGCATTCTCTCTACTAAGGAGTGAGCCTTGAAGCAATAACTCAAGGTGGAGAAGAATGCTGCCTTCAATGTGAGTCATTGTTAATAAAAGTTTATTTGTTTCTTTTAATGTTGTTTTGTTATGTTTCTTGTTTTGTGGGGGTTGCTTTACTTTGTTTAATCTCTTGTTTAGTAATTTTAGTATCTTAGTTAAATGTTTTCTTTACTTTGTCTAATCAGTAGTGTAATGAGTAGTGAGTAGTTCCATCCCCATTTGGGGGGTGGAGAAATATGTGATATAATCATGTAGTGTATTAAGTGTGTGTTATCTTTATCCCTTGAGCTTTATATGATTTCCATAACCATCTAATGGGTTTTCACTCTTATCTTTGATATGCTAATGCTCTTCAATGAAGCTTAGCTTATGCTTTGATTAGTGGACCTATTTTATGGGGAATGATAAGGTTAGGATATGGATAAAGTTAATATTGGAAACACAATTTGTAGTGTATGTGCTCTTGTTGCCTTTACCTTAGCTAATGTCTTGTATGTTTTAATGATGTAGTGAAATCTTAATTCATGTAGAGGCATAGTAGGGTATAGTCTTTATACTTGAGTTCATGTAGCTTCATTCCAATTATTGTCTTGTATGTTTTAATGATGTAGTCTTATCTTAGTTCATGTAGAGGCAAAGTTGGATGTAGTTTTATGATTTCATGCACTACATGTTGTGAGGAGCTTAATGAACACACACACACTTCTTTATGTTCACATTATTTCTCTACCCCCTTTGGGGCTTAGTTTATTGTTTATCTTCATTTCCTTTTTGCATCTTAGTGTAGTTTAGTGTAACCGACCCTTCTCTTCCCTTTCTTTACCTCTCGCCTTCGCACAAACCAAGTGTCGACACACCTCCCAGTGGACGACCCGTATTTGTCACCGCTTCAACGCGGCCGTGCACTTGCGGTTAAATATAAAACGATCAATCAGTCAACTAATCTAAGCATAAGCTAAGCTTCATTCAAGAGCATTAGCATATCAAAGATAAGAGTGAAATTCCATTAGATGGTTATGGAAATCATATAAGACTCAAGGGATTAAGATAACACACACCTAATACACCACATGATCATATCACATATTTCTCCACCCCCAAAATGGGGATGGAACTACTCACTACTCATTAAACTAACTACATTAACGAAATGAAACATTATACTGAAAGAAAATTCAACTAAGCAGGAAAGGAATATTAAAGAAACTAATTGAAATGAACATAAAACTAAAGAGACATGCAAAAATTAAAAGACAATATTTAAAGAAACTAAGAACAATTATTTTATTAACAATGACTCATATTGAAGGTAGCATTCTTCTCCACCTTGAGTTTTGCTTCAAGGCTTACTCCAAGTAGAGAGAATGTCACCAAGCAATGGGTCGAATACAATGGAGGAGCAAGAGTTCTATTTATAGCCATAGAAAAAGGTAATCCGGGACAATCCCCCGGTATGGGACTAAACAAATACCAAAAATAGCCTAAACAAACACTAATACATGTGCACGCGAAATCTTAGTGGATCCGAAGAGATACGGACCGCCAATTAGAGGTCCCAGACCGCCAATTGGCGGTCCATAAACTCTGGATCCGGCTGGAATTTGTTGTGGGTGTTTCTGGATTTCTTTGTCAGTCTTTGATGCATATACTTTTTTTATTGGAGCTCCGACCCGAATGGAATTGCAAAAATACTCCCCATAATGGTGTGGAGTTATCTGTTTTGCTCTTTGGTCCTTCGGTCTTACGTTCAGGTCCTTCTCCCTTGCATCGTAGTCCTCGAGTCTCTCAACTCAGTCCTTTTTCCTATCTTTTAGGTCCTTTCATGCGTCTTCTCTTCAAACCTCTTTATTTCTAAAATGCAAACATAAAACTCATCACGTAGCATTGCTTAGGTGTAAGATAATGGATATTAGATACAAACATAAGCATGAAATGATGTCAATCAATGCCAAAATGGCATCATTCCAAAGGCATCCAAAAGCCACGAAATAATGGGCATCCAAACCCCAAATGCACCCCTTCCAATTCCTAGCCACCTCTAAATGGGCTCAGCTCAAACTCGCACCATTCACCCATTTTTACCCGAATTGAGTCGATCAAGCCAGAAAATGCACACTCGCTCGGATACTCAATCGACCGACATGAAACCCGATTAAAATTAAGCATACAGGATACCACAAACACAATTAGATAATCTAAGAACTAAATTATGCATAAACAAGGAGAATGGACTTATTAATATTATAGCAGGAGAGTGGCTCTTACAAATGCGTCATGACTTCCCGTGCACCTTTTTGTAGTGTGTTGAAGAGCTCCTTGCATATGCATTGTTAGTCTCTGGTCATTAAGACATAGACCAAATCTAGACAGGCAACGGAGAATGTGGAAGGGTGCCTCAAACCCAAGATGTTTTTACTAACCCATTGAGCAACCACATGCACATTCTTAAATAGATGGGTGTTAAACTCCCATGAGGGTTTATCGGGTTCCCTCTACCCATCACTAAATAGTAGAAGTTCAGTGTGCGGGATTGGTGGACCTTACAATCCAAAAATGGTAACCCGGTAATATCTGTAATAACAGTGGGAGTGAGCGGATAAGTACTACCATTGATGGTGAACATCATGCATTCACCATCATTGATTAGGGAACGATAAAATGAATTTACCACAGATGGGGTAGATTTCCAACTTCCATCTCCATAAAAAAAAGGTGTCCACCCAAGTTTGGCAATACGAACATCAAGGCATCCCTAAACGAATAATGATAAATGCAAAGGCTTAAGGGGAAGAGAGGTTTCCAATTAGGCATCGTCTGCAAGCTCAGAAGATAGTGTAGTGCACCTCTACTGTCTGACTCAACTTAGCAATCGACCAAAGCATTTTACGCAACCCTGGGTCTGTTGCTTTCAAGTTGGATTCCCCCATCGTCCCAGACAAACTATGGGCAGTAGAACTTGCGGCTAACGATGTCGAGGGTGTTAGACCACAACTCCATGGCCTTGAAATTGTTGCTACAAGTGTGATAGGTAGTCATGGGACCCCCTGTATATCAACAAAGGGATACCCTCCCCATATAGGCCCACCAGTAGGTCCTCATAATCACTAGATTAGTAGAAGATGGAATTTTGTTGGAATGCCATTTTTTCATTGGAGTAGTGGCAGTTGAAATTGTGTTGGAAGGTTATAGAGTTTAGTAAGTATAAATGGAATACACTACAACTAATGATTTTATAGAAGGAATGGCAGGTTTAGTTTCTTCGTATACCTAGAACTGAAATGTTTCCTGCCTCTCTTCGTAATGACTAGCAGTGCAATAAGCCGCCAAAACTTGTATCTTCATATTAGGACATTCCACTACCGATTTTCCTAACTAAAATCACAAGTTCGGACAACCAAAATGCATTCAGTTAATATAAGACAAATGCTTGGGAAATATTCTGCGGGGATGGTCAACATAAGACAAGACATGATTATACCACATAAATTAAAGAATCGTATGGAATTTTAGTGAAGGAAATGTTTTCAAGAATATTGATTAGAAAATTTCTACATTATTAAGATTTCAGTATAATGTTTTAACACAATTAATAAATGGATGTTTAATAAATATTTAAGAGTGATGATACATGGACACGACGCATCCGTGATGCGCTCCACCCGTCACCTTTCATGTCATTTGCTATTTTAATTTTATTGTTTTAAAGAGATTAGAAAATGTGATTTCCGATAAAGTAAGAGACATTTGGAAAGAAAATTGAACCTCATCCTCCCAAACCCTAAATTCAAAATTCACCAAGCCGACCCCAAAAACCAAATCCAAGAAATAGCAACAAAGATGGACGTTGCAAGCACCAACAAAAAAGAGCAGGTGAGCGGCTTGTTTGCATTTCGACCAGCGTAGACGTTTCCAGTTTGACGAGATATTGTCCCATAAAGGTGTGGTCGTGTCCAGTTCAACCTAGTTTGATCATGTACACTTCGTCGGAGTGTGGTCGTGTCCACCTTCAAATGTAGTGTAACCGTTTACATCAGAGTAGTGTCACTTTGAGGAAAGGTTTGTCCTTTAAAGGAAACCCGCCCCATGAAGGACCGATCTATCCCATTAAGTTGGTGGTCCATGGTTTTTTAAACGGGTCGAGGGGTTCCGCCGTGTAGCGTTCATTTTATGTTTGTCGGGTCCATCCTTCTAACATTCGAACTCTGACTGACATTTGGAGTGTGTCTATTTAACATTGGAGGTTGTGTCCGTGGAAGGACACATGTGTCCCTCGACATACACTTGCATCTCTCGAAGGAGAGGAGTGTCCTTCGAAGGACCATTGTGTCCTTTTAGGTTGTGTCCCTTATGATTCTAAGTGAGGGGAATGTGTTCTACAAGTATTCTTTTATATGTCAAATATTATGAATTGAATGTGCAAACATTTTGTTCCTTGAATAATGTATTTGTCTTTTGGAAGTGTTGAGGAAGAGGCTCTTGGTCCTTAACAATAGAGGTCTAAAAAATAATGGTTTACATAAATCAAAAATTATTCACAATCATGGAAATTGACATGGAACATTAATTACCGAGATAAGATTTTCGTGTCGGTTAAAGAGTATTGTAGCTCTACAAATTTTTAACGTCACGAGTATCTAGAAGAGGAAAATGGTTTCTTTTATATATTTAATAGACCTATCAAGTGAAACATTATTGAATTGTGTTATGTGTCCTCAATGTTTTTATTGTGTCTTGAATCCTAAGATATGAGACTTATGTCTTTTGACATAGGAAGTGTTTAATTTGGTTATTATCAAAAGTTGTCATTGAGCATAGTGATAAAAGCAATACTTGGTTAAACGTGACTTATGCTGGAAAAGATAGTTCGTCAAAAGATTATCATTACCCCTAGTTACTTGAGTAATGATATTAGCCCCCTTTGATAAAGCAAAATTATAATGTGCACAATGTCACTTGTGTTAACTTACATATTTTTAATTAGCTTAAGAGATCAAAAAATGAATATATAATACAAAGGTGACACATTTCTACTTTGTATAATATTCTTAATATCATGGGGCAGGGGATAGATACAGGTGATGTTCTTACATCACTAAATGGATCGTGTTTAGTTCGAGTGAACAAGACATCTTTGAAAATTTGGTAACTATAATGTGTAGCTAGATACCACTTATTGTTTGTGATATTAAGTGTTTAATATCATTGCCAATATAACTTAGATCCTCCTATAAGCCACACGACAAAACTGGGAAACAAGAAGTTTGATTTATGTTCATATGATGTATCGAGTTTCATGTGAAATACTATACATGTGGTGAATCGATAAAATCAATATGCCGTGAAAACGACATAGTTAGAATCATAAATGAATTCATATGAGAAGTATGTATTATAGGGTGTAATGTATTGACATTGCATATGATAATATACAACATGATATAATGTATTCAACATTATGACATATGAATTTGCTAAGACCCCAAAGATTGAATTTTGTTGAATATAAATCCAAAATTTGATAAAGGCCGGTCGACCGGATATTCATAGTAGTTGTTGCGTATGTGAATGGTCGACCGGATGGATGTGTTTGGTCGATCAAAAACTTTCAGGAGTTTCCGTAAAATCTTCTTGGTAGTGATTGGTCGACTGGGTAAAGTCGTGGTTCGATCGATAATTTATGGGAACTTCTCCTGGTAATAATCAGTCGACCGACTTGAAGTGCAGTCCAACCGAAACTTCCAGTGGCTTTCTAGTGTAGAAACGGTCGACCGTTTGGGCGTGTTTATTGTACCGAAAAATCACAGTAGCTTTGGTAGCGTGTGATGGGTCAACTGCCCGGTTTCATGGTCCAACCGAAACCGCAATTAAGTACCAATCAATGAACCGGTAGGCAAGTTTCGGTCGACCAATGAGCATGATTTTGCTAGAATTAATTAAAGAATTAGTGTTGATCATGGATTCGATTTATTCTAATTATGGTTGAACGTGGATGAGGGTGATTATGTGTAAATTAGTGATTTGTTTTAGGGAGAGAAAAGCAAAAGATCATGGGTTAGTGGATAGCTCATGATGTGGGTGATGGGTGAGTCTATAAATATGTCCCATCTCCCTCCTTGTTTTAATTAATGCAAAAATATTCTCTCCCTAACCTCTCCACTAATCCATCAGAAAGTCTCTTAGTTAATTAAGCTTTTGGAGATTAAATTCTCAGGGAGCTTTAGATTATTAGCTAGATTCTAACCTTGATTTAGAGAATGATTGGCTAGCTCCTTTCTCTCTAATTTTGTTTAGAGTTTGGTGAACACTTGGAGGCGAATCGACAGACCATTCAACGGGAAACACGACTTTGGATCTTCATAAAGGTTTTAGAGAACCTTTGGGTATGATCTCCTTTTATTTATTTAAATATATATGTAGATTACATGATATTAGAATAAATATAAAATAATATACATGAAATCGACGAAAATATGAAAATCGATCTTGTATGCATGTGTAAATTTTTTAAATTATATACATACATAGGGGCACGAAATTAAACACTAAGTTTGTGGTTTAATATTGAAATTATGCTTTTGAGGTACTAAGTCTGATCTTTTATTTGTTGCTGACATCGAAGTTCTTCCAGCCTACAAAGTGTAGATGGGCACCCTTCAAGAAGGAGAAAAACTGCTTTCTGAAAGACTTTATGAGATATTCAAAAGGACCCTTTCACACACTTCCTAAATTGCAAAGTATCACGGTGGACAATGACATCGTGGAGTTCTTGATCGAGAATTACCATGAGGAAGAAGGAGGCTTCATACTTTGGAATAAAGTTATGAATCTGAAAGACTCTGATGTTGATATGATATTGGGACTACCTCAAGGCGGAGTATCAGTCGACATGACTGAGAAGTTGTCAATCGACGAACTTGGCGACTAGAGAAGGCAGAGTTTGGAATACAATTGGCTGAAGCGTGGGAGAGTGAAGATGGCAAGGATTTATCTTCTTTCTATTACCCTCATTTTCTACGACGGTTCGCACAGAGTGAAGAGATGGTACTTGTCTGTGATCAAAAACTGGAGGAAATGAAGAAACGTACGCCTGGGAGGAGGCAGTTTTCGAGGACCTGACTGCTGGCATAGAAAACCCGATTGAGATATGAAGACAAGGAAATCTACCAGCAACGTTACCCAAAGTGAGGGTAACGTGGACGGATATGTCGCCATACATAGGTAAAAAATAACTATTTCAATCATTTTTCCTCATTTTATGATGCCAATAGCTTTCCCTGAAACGCGATATCTATATGTTGATGCAAGTAAGACTCTGTGAGAACATAGAAATAGAAAATGGAATGTCATCCTTCTTCCTACTAATGAACCACTGAAGTTCCTTAATTGGGGCAAGGAATATGCGGAGGGTGTTGAAAATGCAGGGCATAACCCTCCTCAAAATAGCGAGTGGAGAAGTTTAGTTGAGAGAAGAAGATGAGTTGGACCCCCTGGAAATGCAGAGACAAGTGACGACTGTAACGCCCCGAAACAGCGGAAAATTTCAAACTTTAAACAGATAAAAGAATTAACACCGGGGTCGTCACCAAACCACAAGTATATATAATATAAAGTGGAAAACTATACAATACAAGAGTCAAGGATGATTACAACCCAACACAAAAGATATACAACACATGTACAAGGGAAAATCATCCACCTCGAACGATAAAAGGACATGATCTGGTCTGGGTGTTCCTGCCCGCAGTCACCACCTCCTACTGACGTGCACGACCTGACATGTAAACAAACAATGTCTGAGTTTCCCCTAGGGAAATCCCGTATGCCAAACCCCTAAATATGAACATAACATGCGTATATGAAACATGAAATGAAAAATGCATTAAAATCATAACTAACTCTCGTGCACACAAGGTACCGCCGAAAAACATCGGCTACGGGTCTCAAGGGTCCTCTCACCCCAACCCCACAATCACACGTGCACACAAGGCACCGCCGGAAAATCATCGGTCACGGGTCTCAAGGGTCCTCTCACCACAACCCGACAATCACACGTGCACACAAGGCACCACCGGAAAATCATCGGCCACAACAACGTGCACACAAGGCACCGCTCCGTAGAGCCACAACCACGATCTCTTCTTAGGACGGCATGTCCGTACCGTCGCCCCAGGAGGCCAGGGACCCGTTGCCCTCGAGGCAGATCCAACCACACACGACACAAGCATCCATATGCAAAACTGTGCCAAACGGTCGAATAGAAGACCACAAACGGTCGACCGAACATCACCACTATTCCACAATAAAACCAAAATAACGTCCAACCAGTCGAACGGTAAAGGGGCCCCGTTCGACCGAAATCCAACAGTGAAAAGCCTCTCTTGCTCAAAAAGTACCAACGGTCGAACGACCCAAAAATCACGGTCGACCGATTTCCACCAGTAAAACTCACCAACAACCCGCACTACACGGTCGACCGAAACAACTCTTCGGGTCGACCGGCCATTAAGTTAACTTAAGTTCCGGTCGGACGAAGTCAACGAGCGGTCGACCATTTAGATGGTCAACGCCCCCAACCGACTTACAACAGTGCTTTCGATCGACCGACAAGGGGGACCCGTTCGACCGAAAACACCTAGAGCATTTTCCCTTTGGTAAAATGTATCACCGGTCGACCACTCCTAGAGTATCGTCCGACTGGTGCAAGGGGTTTTGTCCGAATCACACTACGCCTGGTCAACCGTTCCAGAGCAGAAAAGCTACTGCAAGGTTCTCGACGAGCCTTTCGGCCTACCGTCGGCCACTCCAATCCTCTCAAAGGATAAAATGAGGATTAAACAAAAGCTTGGCTTACCTTTATGGCTTGAAGAAGCCTTCGAAGAACCCACGAAGGTCGCTTCCACGAGCACCTCCTCTACTCCTCTGGCGAACTCCTTGCTCACGATCACCTCTACTCCGGCACTCAACGGGGCTTCACCTTGCCTTGCCGATCGTCCACTCCACCACGACTCAAAGGCTGGAAGAGAAAGGATTGAGAGAGAGTGGGGAATGCTCGGGAGAGAAAGGAAAAAGAGTGAGAGAGAGAAAGAGAGAAATCCAACCTTTAAACCCAAACCAAACCAATCTCAGTCGTCCATCTCAATCTCCTCTAATCCACCACCTAAACACAATAAAACCCATAACCAAGGGGGTTAGCATGTAACAACGATGGTGAGGAGGACGAACCAGTTGAGACTGGGACGAGTGGCGATCGAGAAATCAACGACACTCCACGCTATATTCTACCTCAAAGGATAATGGTGGGTGCTCACTACATTCTGAGGGACCCACTGGATAATGTGACAATGTAGACGACCCTTCTGCACGACGAGGTCGACAACCAATACCTCAAATTGAGATGGATCAACTTTGAGCCAACCATACTTAACCTATGGCAACAACTAGGGGAAAAGGACAAAGAAAGAAATTTCTGGAAAGAAATGTTGATGGATTCCCTGCAAGGCAAGAAAGACGTGTACACGTATGCCTTTCCATAATTTACCCAATACACCCAGCATGAGAGAACTTCTTTGGTATAGCACAACAACAAAGACGTCGGCGAGGACACATTCAAGATGCTTCCAGAAGGTGCCTCCACATTGCAGTTCGAAGCGTCAGACGTGTACAACAATATAATGGTACGTGTAATATGAACCCTTGAAACAATAAAATTGCAATTCAATGAACACTTGTGTCCGGCGAGGGGCAGAAGTGTCCTACGGGGGAAGCTATTGTCCTGCGAGGGACACATGTGTTTCGTGAGGGACACTTCTTTCCCACTGGGACACATATGTCCCACGGAAAATGCACTTGTCCCACGAGCGACACTTCTGTCCCGTGGGGGAAACTCACATCTCGCCAAGGACACATGTGTCGCGATGGACAATTGAGTCCCACAAATGATAGTTGTGTCCCGTGAGGGACAGTTGTGACCCACAACTAACTATTGTATAACTTAAGGGACAGTTGTGTCCCGTTGGGGACAGTTGTGTCCCGTTGGGGACAGTTGTGTCCCGTTGGGGACAGTTGTGTCCCGTGGGCGACAATTGTGCCCTGTGTGCGCCAACTGAACATAAAGAAAGGAATCAAACACGAATTTCTACTACATTCATCGACAATTCGCGATCGTGACGACATAAGATGATATTTAACAAGAAAAAATGATAAATCTGGAATTCATTGGTGGACAACAAGAAGAAGTAGAAGACAAGAGAAAAGAGTGAGAGGAAAAGAAGGAGAAGGAAAGAAAGGAAAAGAAGGAGAAGGAAAGAAAGGAAAAGAGGAGGAGAAGGAAAAACAAGTGGAGAGGAGAAGATAGGAAGAAGAGGAGGAGAAAGGTAGAAGAGGAGGAGACGAGGATAAAGAATGAAGAGGATATAGAAGAACATGAGGAGAAAGGAAGAAGAGAGGAAGAAGAACGGAGAAGAGGAAAACATGAAACAAGGGTTCAAGAAGAAGAAGGGAGGAGAAAAAAAAAGATGAGGAGAAGAAGAAGAAAAATGGAAAAAAGACAATAAGATCTGGGGGATTAAACATCGAAGGATCAGGAAATATCCCTGGAAAAGGAAACTAAGGAAGAAAGGAAGGAAAGGAAAGAGAGAAGATGATAGACGAGTCTCAAGTAGTCCGAGTTGGACTTCAAAAAGAGGAACGAGAAGAAAAGAAATATAGCACAGACTTCTAAGGATCAATCATGGAGAAGATGCACAAATTTGATGGAAATGAAATTGCACCCAAACCAAACAAATTTGCTCCTACAAAGAACCAGCTAAACATGCCATTGGTGAAATTAAATGAAAAAATCGACAAGGAAGCCATGGCCAGGTTGACCTATTCCAAGAGGAACACTGGACACTGCTACCCATGGATGGGAGGATGCAAAAGTTAACCCAACTAAGCAGCCTTCATCGACTAGTTGGAGACAATAAGAAAGACTGCCAACAAGTAGTGGGTGCCCACGAAAAAAAGCAGCGCAATTAGTGACCGAATTCTGGAGATGCATGATTGATAGTTTTACTTAAATCGCAAGTGCACGGCCGCGTTGAAGTGGTGGCAAATACAGGTCGTCCACTAGGAGGTGTGTCAACTATTGGTTTGTGCGAAGGCGAGTGGTAAAGAAAGGAGAGAGTGGTTGATTACACTAAACTACACTACAATGCAAAAAGGAAACGAAGAGAATCAATAAAATTGAACCCCATAGGGGGTAGAGAAATAATGTGAATAGAAAGATGTGTGTGTGTGTGTGTGTTCAATTAAGCTCATCACAACATGTAGTGCATGAAATCATAAAAGTACATCCAACTTTGTCTCCACATGAATTAAGATAAGACTACATCATTAAAACATATAAGACAATAATTGGAATGAAGCTAAATGAACTCAAGTATAAAGACTAGACCCTACTATGCCTCCACATGAATTAAGATAAGACTACATCATTAAAACATACAAGACATTAACTAAGGTAAAGGCAACAATAGTACATACTCTACAAATTGTGTTTCCAATAATAATTCCATCCATATCCTAACATTATCATTCCCCATAAAATAGGTCCACTAATCAAAGCATAAGCTAAGCTTCATTCAAGAGCATTAGCATATCAAAGATAAGAGTGAAACCCCATTAGATGGTTATGGAAATCATATAAAGCTCAAGGGATTAAGATAACACACACTTAATACACTACATGATCATATCACATATTTCTCCACCCCCTAAATGGGGATGGAACTACTCACGCATATTTAAACTAACCACTCTAACAAAATAAAGCATTATACTGAAATGAGACTACACTAATCAAGCAAGAAATATTAAAGAAGCATAAAACAAAATAAACAAGCAAGCATGCATATGAATGGAAATTAAACTAAGAGAGAAACAACACAATTAAAGGAAAAACATCTAGTATTAACTCACTCAATACAAGCAGCCCTTCCTCCACCAGAGTTTTGCTTCAAGGCTTCACTCTTACTAGGGAAGATGTCCACCAAAGAGAGAGATATGTACAATGGAAGGTGAAGAGTTCTATTTATAGGCATGGAAAAAGCTAATCCGGGACAATCCCCCGATGTGGGACTAAACAAATATCAAAAATAGACTAAGAATACACTAATACACGTGCCCGCCAAAGATTAGTGGATCCGGAGCCAAACAGACCGCCAATTGGCGGTCTATTAGTTCTGGATCGGGCTCATTTTTGTTGTGGGCTTGTGTTGATGTATTTGTTGGTCTTGGATGCATCTACTTCGTTTATTGGAGCTCCGACCCGAATCGAATTGTCAAAATACTCCCCATGATGGTGTGGAGTTTTCTGTTTTGCTCTTAGGTCTTACGTTCAGGTCCTTCTCCCTTGCATCTTAGTCCCCAGGTCTCACAATTAAGTCCTTTTTCCTGCTTTTGGGTCCTTTCATGGCTCTTCTCTTCAAACCTCTTTATTTCTGAAATTCAAACATAAAACTTGTCACGTAGCATTGCTTAGGCGTAAGATAATGGATATAAGATACAAATATAAGCATGAAATGATGTCAATCAATCGACCCACAAAATGGACAAGGACCTGACTACAAAAAATAAACATGCCAACATCAAGCACCATATAGCAACAACTGTGCAGTGAATGTCATGCACTAGATCATATGCCAGATGTTGGGCATACATCCCACTACGGAGATGGAGCGCAAACATCTACACTCGGTCAGGGGTGAAATAACAATGTATTTAGAGAGACAACAGATTCAAAGGCCACATGTTGTAACATACTGTAACTGATTAGTAGCATATCATGCATCATATTCATGCTATATATCCTTAATTTTACCCCAATATTATGCTACTCGAGTGTTTGTTGTTATATTTTAGGTATTAAGTAATAAAGAAGAGAAGGGAAGAGAAAAAGGATTTAAACGTACGAAGAAATGACTTAAATGAAGCAAAATGGACCTCTTTGTCGGACCATCCCGATGGTGAAGGTCCGTTGGCAGCACCACAATGTGAGTGAGGCTACTTGGGAGTGTGATGATGATTTGAGGAGTTTGTATCCCGAACTTTTTGTTGAGAGTTAGGAATAGCAAATTTCGAGGACGAAATTTTGTTTAAGGGGAGTAGGTTGTAAAACCTACTCTCCTACTACCTTAATAAAGTCTTATTTCATCTTCATGCTTGTTTATGTGTTATGTGTATGTTTGATGTTTGTATTGGGTTCTTGTTTCATTTCAGGAAAGTTTCCTTTTTGGGCGAGTAACGTGACTATTGAGCGGGTGCGACTCATCAGGCAACCTTGTAACTGATTTACTGAACCGGGTCAATCCGGTGCGAGATGCTTGTGAAATTTGGTTCTTTCTTAGTGTTAGAGACGTGTAGGGCTGACTACGTAGAGGTGGATGATGTGGCATCCTAGTCAGCATGGGAGAATCCAATTTTAATTGCATGCCTTTGAATTGTCACTGTTTTGGCATGTTTTGATGGGGTGTAATTAACTTTGATGTATTTCCTTGTTGATGGATTGCCTTGTGTGTGCATGAAACAAAAAGGAAAGCACAACCCTAGTCATCCCTACCCATTCTCTCTCCCCCTCATGCACACAACTCCATACCATCTCCTCCTCCTTCTCTCCGACGACCTGGTGGTCAGCAGCTCCGGCGAAGCATAACTCCAGCGTGGTGCAGGAGAGTTGCGGTTATTTGGTGCGGTTAGGAAAAGGTTGTTTGGGTTGTTCTCCGGTGATCTCCAGCAAGTTCTCTAGTAATCTCATGTATGTTTCTAGACCTGGAAGAGTTTACTGAGTGGGGGTATTGATTGGAGGGTCGGCCAGCACCACGTTGATGGGTGGTACAATCGGTTGCACCACCAAACCGAGTTCTCCCTCTAGCGCGCGCATGATGTGTGCGTTGGAAGGGCTATCTGTGGATTCAGCCAGGCATGCCAGAGCTCTGGTGAGGTCCAACCAGGTATGAGGTTATCACTCCAGGGCTGAGGTGGGATAGTCATTTCGGATCTGGGCTGGTGTGGCTATAGTACACACTAAATCCAATTAGGGTTTCTCTCCAACCATTTTGACGCCTAACTCTGAGTGTCTGGCTGGTGCAACCCATCTCAAGTGGTGGCTGGGGTCAGGAGGAGTAGGGAGGAACCCTAGGGAGACTAGGGATGTGAGGGGTCAGTGCTGGCTTGATCGGTCTGTGCTTGGCGGCGCAAGAGTGAGCTGACCGTTTGTGGGGTTGGTGCAACTCACCCACCTCGTGCACTGTTCATAGGATGGAACGACTCAGCCTGATTCCTCCAACCCTCCCTCACCACAAGACGTCTTGGAAGGGTGTTCGGAGCTAGTGGCTGGACGGACCAGGGGGTTCAAGTGCATGGCCACGAGTTGCATGATTTTGTTTCAAGCTTTGATGCAATCGGTATAAGTGTTATGTGTTGAATGTTGTGATGTGTTAATCGATTCTGATTTTGTTCCAGCAGCAACTATTTCAAGTATATGATCTAATTTTGTAAATCTACACCGATATATTTAGTTATGCACTCACATGAGAATGAAATCAGAACATACTTATATATCATGCAATTCATTCTATGCCATATTGTTGTATGTAATCAATATGAATGCATGTATAATAACTTATGGATGTATTTGGAATCCTGATTTCACGTGCATTCTCTATCCAATTGTGTTACTGATATATGTTGATGCATGTTCATATAACACCTGATTATGTCCTGAGTTGCACAATTAGATGTATTTATGTTCTGAATTAAGTGATCATGCAATATAACTCTCGTAGTATCTTTATTGTGATAACTCTTGCTGTTGTGTATGTTTTATCATGTATTTTATGTACATATGCTACTGAACTGATGTATTATTGGGTGAATGAGTGTGCCACTTAGGAATTCGACCCATAACTCATTTTCATGACCCGTAGATGACTTATAGAGTTGTCAGATTGTTTGATTGATTTTTGTTATGGTTGCTTGTTGTTATTGGTGCCTTTTGGTTGCTGATTTGAGTGTAGTAACTCTGATTGGTTTGGTGTTGTGAAGAGAGTAATTGTATACTCATAATGTTGGGCTCATTATGGTTATATGTAGCCATAAAGATTAGTAGATCTATAAATGGCTTGCATTGTATTAATAATAACTGAATTCTTGGCACGTTGGATTCTGGACAGACGGGCCACGAGTGGGTCCTCTACGTAGAGAGCCCATTCACAACAGACCTCTATGTAGTGAGGTCAAGCGTAAGATAAGACTTGGACAGGCGCACTGTCATTCTGTCTCTGGTTAGGTGTTGCCAATGTCGTAGTGACATCATATAGGTCATTTGTCACGAATTTGGGTACCTATCCAGCGTACCACTTTGTGCCAAGTGGTGGATCATTGTTGAGTAACCCGCTTCTGGATTTGAGCAGCACGGCTAGTGGGGTGATTCCTATGTAGAGGGATCCCTTCGGGTGTAACCCGAGCGGTGCGGCTTTGTAGAGTTGTGGCCATTCTATTGCATCTGTGGTAGCTAGACTTCATGCATAACTCTATAAACATGGATTGGACCCGGGGCATATGGGGTTTTCTTTATTGAAAACTGACGCATATATGTTGATGTTTTTGCCTCAGGTACTTAGGTTCCTTCAGGGATGGACTAGACGAGTTTCGGAGGATTCTGTACACGAGGCACACGTCGACCAAAGTCTTCTTATTATCTTTGTTTCTGCTTTTATATTAATGTATTTCCCTTTTGAACTCTATCTATTGTAATCGAATTATTTCCATATATGGATAATCTATTGTCTCAGTTATTTTATATTCTGTCTATCCATGTATGTCTTCTAAGTATCATCAAATTGTCTAGTTTGGTCTGTCTTCGTAACTTATTTGGTCGTCACGGAGATCTCTGATCGCGACACTTGTATTGTTTTCCCAGTTTGCATACCCACGAGATTGGCGGCGTTACAAGGTTAGTGATTGGAATGATTGGTTTTGCCACAACCATTAGGTACTTCCTCTGCATGAAAACACAACCAACACTTGTGCCTTGTTGAATGCATTCTTCACCACATTATCCCATGTGTACTGATCGAACGTTTTAATTAACCGCAAGTGCACGGCCACGTTGAAGCGGTGGAAAATACGGGTCGATCCACAGGGAGGTGTGTCGACTTTAGTTTGTGCGAATGTGAGTGGGAAAGAAAGGAGAGAAAGGAGTTATGTTCTACACTACACTACAATGCAAAAGTAAATGGAAAATAAGCAATAAAGCTAAACCCCAAAGGAGGTAGAGAAAAGAGTGTGAATACAAAGATATGTGTATGTGTGTGTGTGTTCAATTAAGCTCAACACAATATGTAGTGCATGAAAATCATAAAACTACATCCAACTTTGCCTCTACATGAATTAAGATAACACAATATCATTAAAACATACAAGACAATAATTGGAATGAAGCTAAGTGAACTCATGTATAAAGACTAGACCCTACTATGCCCCCAAATGAAATAAGATAACACAATATCATTAAAATATACAAGACATTTAACCAAGGCAAAGGCAACAAGAGTACATGCAACGACAAGTCATGTTTCCTTTATCAATTCCATCCATATCCTCACCTCATCATTCCCCATAAAATAGGTCCACTAATCTAAGCATATGCTAAGCTTTATTCAAGAGCATTAGCATATCGAAGACAAGAGTGAAATCCCATTAGATGGTTATGGAAATCATGTAAGGTTCAAAGAATTAAGATAACACACACCTAATACATCACATAATCATATCACATATTTCTCCACCCCCCAAATGGGGATGGAACTACTCACTCATATTTAAACTACAACCTACATTAACAAAATGAAACATTCTCCTGAAAGAATATTAAAATAAGCAAGCAAAAAATATTAAAAAAGCTAAAAGGACATAAAACTAAAGAGTCATGCAAGACATATGAAAGGAAATTAAACTAAGAAATAAGCAACACAACTAAAGGAAAACTTTATTAATTTCAAACTCACAATACAAGTAGCCTCTCTCCACCAGGGTTTTTGCTTCAAGTCTTTTACTCCTAGTAGAGAGGATGGACACCAAGAGAGTGATGATTACAAGGGAGGAGGAGGAGTTATTTATAGCCAAAGAAAAAGGTAATCCGGGACAATCCCCCGGTATGGGACTAAACATATACCAGAAATAGACTAAACCGCATCGGATCCGGAGCAACCGGGACAGCTAATCAGCGGTCCCAGACCGCCAATTGGCAGTCTACAGTGTTTGGATCACGTTGGACTTTCGTGTGGGCTTTTCTGGATGGCTTTGTTTATGTTTGATGCGTCTAGTTCGGTTGTTGGAGCTCCGGCCTGAATAGAATTGCCAAAACAATATTGTCCATGATGGTGTTGAGTTTCTTCATTTGCTCATTGGTCCTTTGGTTTTGCATTCGGGTCCCTCTCTATTGCATCTTAGTCGGTAAGTCTTGTAACTTAGTCCTTTTTCTTGCTTTGAAATCCTTTTAGAGTCTCTCCTTCTCAAACCTACTTATTCCTGAAACTTAAACATTAAACTCGTTACACAGCATTGTTTGGGTGAAAGATAATGGATATAAGACACAAAGATATGCATGATAAGATGTCAATCATGAACACACACTCCACCCCTTGGGGGCTTTCCCTTACTGAATTTCATCTTGCTTTGCTAGTTGCTTAGTTAGTTTTAGTTAGTCTTCTGCTTTTATCTTTGTTGTTGGTTAATTGTTTATTTAATGTAGCCTAGTTTAGTGTAATCAAACTTCTTCTCCCCCTTATTTTCCACTTGATTTCTAAAGAACCATAGTTGACACACCTCCCTGTTGACTTCACATGTACTTTCCACCTTTTCATCGCGGTCGTGCACCTGCGGTATTATAAATCAATCAACCAAATTTTTGACGTCGTTGTCGGGGAGGTGCTCTGCCCAGACTTTGGTTTGGACGATTCGAGTGGATTTGATCTTTGTTTAGTAGTTCTCGTTTGCTTCTTGGCATCTCAGGATCGAGGGGAGGTACTAGGAGAAATTAGAGGGAGGAAGAAGCTACTATGACCGCAATTGAGCAGCCTAAGACTGCCATTTGGCGGTCTGGTGAGAAGTTTTTGCTTATTTTTTCTTCTGTTTGTTTTATAAGTGTCTGGAAGCCCAATTTGCACGTCTTAACCTGTAGATTGCTTCCAGATTAATCGATAAACCAATCAATCCCTTTTTTATACAACTTGGACCTTAAAACTCAAAGCAAAAGATTAGATCAATTGCCATCTAGGCCATGCATCATCTGTAGATCTTGCACACATATTATCTTTTCTTTGCTTTATTTTTTTGTTGACGAGTGATAGTGTGAGGTACGTGCACGTCTCTCAATCATGCATGGTTAGAGCATACATTTGTGGATAAGGTGCATCAAGACAAGAGTGTGGAGAGTACTTTTTTGGTGAGTTTCTTGCTAGCCTAAGGATTCAAAACATCTTTAAGGGGCACCACCTATAGTCTTCAAGATAAGGTGGGGGATTTCATCACCCCTCCCTTAGCCCACACAAACCAAACTCAAGTGAAGTCTAATTTTTAAATCAAGTAGACATTGACCCGTAAGACCTCAGGTGCATTAAGAGAGTGATCCGAACTTGACTGTTATAGCCTGATCAGCGTCGCCCTCTTGATCGATAGTAGGAGAGATGAGATCTCCGGATCTTGGCTCACCTTCTGGGCTTTGTGGTGTTCGTCATAGGGAGGTGAGTCATGTTGAGGCTTGTGACCTCGTAGTTTGGCATCGTCTAGCTATAAAGACCTATAGTGACCTTATGTTGTTTTAGTCATGTTTGATAGATTAGACTTCTACCCTCATCCTTTACCCACGCTAGCTTAGGGATTCATCCCTTATCCTCTTAGTCATCTTCATCTCACCTACTTTTACATTCTAGTATCCTCCCCTTTACATTCTCTATAAACGTTTTAGGATCGAGTCAAACACTTTTTGTGAGCTCGGCCTCGTGGTGGTGAGAGTGGTCGACTCGAGAGTACTGTGTCGAGATGGTTGGTTATATGGGTGACCATCCATTTCATTATTGGGACCAGGATTATTCTCCCTAGTATTCCTGACCCATGCATCCTGGGGTGCCCCAGACTGACATTCGCATGGTTGGGACAATCTTAATTGTGTGGTTGAGTAGTCTTTATATTGGGGTAATATGAGAGAGCCACTGACTTCTAGACCACCATCTAGTTGTGTCAGATCATATGTTGGTCAACAAACTGAGACTGTACAAGAAACTTTGGCCTCTTTCATGCTTGCGAGAGAGGATATGAGTGTATTGGTAGATCCAGTAGTTGTACCGTGTGACTGTTCTGGGTTGAGTGGTCACGTTATCGGGAAATGTCCATATGTCCCCCTAGAGCCTGAGTATTAGCATATTATTTCCCAAAATGCTCAATGTGACATTGCCACATTGATTGATTCATTTTAATTAACCGCAAGTGCACGGCCGCGTTGAAGCGGTGGCAAATACGGGTCGATCCACAGGGAGGTGTGTCGACTTTAGTTTGTGCGAAGGAGAGTGGGAAAGAAAGGAGAGAAACGAGTTACGTTTTACACTACACTACAATGCGAAAGTAAATGGAAAATAAGCAATAAAGCTAAACCCCAAAGGGGGTAGAGAAAAGAGTGTGAATACAAAGATATGTGTATGTGTGTGTGTTCAATTAAGCTCAGCACAATATGTAGTGCATGAAAATCATAAAACTACATCCAACTTTGCCTCCACATGAATTAAGATAACACAATATCATTAAAACATACAAGACAATAATTGGAATGAAGCTAAATGAACTCATGTATAAATACTAGACCCTACTATGCCTCCACAAGAAATAAGATAACACAATATCATTAAAACATACAAGACATTAACCAAGGTAAAGGCAACAAGAGTACATGCAACTGAAAATTGTGATTCCAATATTAATTACATTTATATCATCACCTTATTATTCCCCAAACAATAAGTCCACTAGTATAAGCATATGCTAAGCTTCATTCAAGAGCATTAGCATATCAAAGACAAGAGTGAAATCTCATTAGATGGTTATGAAAATCATATAAGGCTCAAAGGATTAAGATAACACACACCTAATACACCACATGATCATATCACACATTTCTCCACCCCCCAAACGGGGATGGAACTACTCACTTATCATTACACTACAACCTACATTAAAATGAAACATTCTACTGAAATAAAACTAAACTAAGCAAGCAAGAAATATTAAAGAAAGTAAAAGGACATAAAACAAAAGAAGCATTCACGCATACGAAAAGGAAATTAAACTATAAAACAAACAACATAACTAAAGAAAAACATATATTATTACTGACTCAATTACATGTAGCCTCTCTCCACCAGGGTTTTTGCTTCAAGGCTTGAACTCCTAATAGAGAGGATGGCCACCATGAGAGAGATGGGGTACAAGAGATGAGGGAGAGTTCTATTTATAGCCATAGAAAAAGGTAATCCGGGGCAATCTCCCAATATGGGACTAAACAAATACCAAACATAGACTAAACACACTCTAATACATGCCCCCACATAAATCTTAGCGGATCCGGACCAAAAGAGACCGCCAATTAGCGGTCTTGGAGCGCTAATTAGCGGTCTACAGTGTTCAGATCGCTCTGGATTTTCTTCTGGGCCTTTCTGGATGTATTTGTTGGTCTTTGATGCATCTACTTCGCTTGTTGGAGCTCCAACCCGAGTAGAATTACCAAAATACTCCCCATGATGGTGTGAAGTATTCTTGTTTGCTCATTGGTCCTTCGATCTTACGTTCAGGTCCTTCGATCTTGCATCTTAGTCCTTGAGTCTCTCAACTCAGTCATTTTTCATGATTTTAGGTCCTTTTATGCCTCTTCTCTTCAAACCTATTTATTTCTGAAGTTCAAACACAAAACTCGTTATATAACAATGTTTGGGTGAAAGATAATAGATATAAGACACAAAGATATGCATGAAATGATGTCATTCACACGTCCGCGTACAACCCAAGAGGGATGGATTCATGGGGAGACAATATTGATTCAATTTTTTATACATCATACCCACCCCATTATTCTCCTCCCGAATACCCACATCCCTACCAGCCACCATCCATGACCACATGGACTAATTCTCAGCCTATCAACACCCAACCCATCCATTTCCCAAATTTTAACATGAACCTCATTGTTGACCCCAGACTTGATTCTTTAGAACAAGCCGTCCAAACGTTCATGGAAACCACTCAAAATTTATTGAAGTCCAACTTGAATTCCTTGCAAACTATGGAAATGCGAGTCAAATGACACAACAATTAAGTGAACGCGAGGAGGGTGACTTTTCTTATCAACATGAAGATTCATCTTTTGAAATCGAACCACCACCACATCCACAAATTCAAAGCACAATCTCCCAAAGTCAAACTCGAAGTCAGTCTGAGGGACTTGGGATTTCAATTAACGATCACTTGGTGGGGGATTCGATTCAAATTGATAATAGCATGAACCAGTTTCATTATGAGTCGACACAGGATTGTGCCTTATCTATTTGTCTCGTGGCCTTTGAGCCACATGATCTTAATGTTGTGGCTCTTATGGACTCCCTAATACCCCTAATTTTATACGACATGGTGAGAGCTTGCCTCTCACTATTGTCCCTAATCATATTGAAAATGAAGGGACATCAAACAACTACATTGCCAGTAAGGGTATTAGTAGTTCCTTAGAGGATACCTTGGGTAAGAGACTCACTTTCTGTTTGCCTGGTGCGTCGGGCAAGGAAAATGAGGTTGTTGGCCTCGTTCCGGTGCACCAGCCTGTTGATTGGAGTTTGGATTGACGATCATAACTTTAATACCGTAACGGGAGAAACTCTTCTTCCGTTCCTCAATTACGACCAAACTTTTGAGAGGTTCGAGGTCTTTAAGTTTGATCCTTTGTATCAGATGCCTTTGTGTCTTGATCATGAACCTCTCATTGTATTTGATACATTTTGTGAGGGGGTCAACACATGAGTATTTTGGCCTCGCGTGGTGTCATGT
This sequence comes from Triglochin maritima, assembly GCA_963682175.1. NCBI lineage: Eukaryota > Viridiplantae > Streptophyta > Magnoliopsida > Alismatales > Juncaginaceae > Triglochin > Triglochin maritima. The sequence continues at coordinate 23,499,124 of OY821777.1, forward strand.
TCCTATTACAAGTATCTTGGCCTACTTTTGAGGTTCCCATTTATGTCCTTTGACAAATGACGATGAGAACTTATTTTTGTACATAGTTATATTTGAAAAAAGAAAAAGAAAAAAAGAAGACTCCAAGAGTGAGCATTGGTTATTGTGGGCTCCAACCCTTGTTTATTTGGGGCACATTTGTTTCACGTATTTGTCTCCCTTCATAAGAATCTCACAGGTTTTCGGGAATTCAAGTATATGTCCTTCCACATAACCATGAACTTCCTTTTGCTCTTCACGCTAGTGAGATCTTTTATTTTTCATGCATAAATACATGTAGTATAATGCTTGCATACATTGAGGACAATGCATGAAGTAAGTGGGGGAGTGCTTGAAGGGAATGTGTTCTAAAAGTTTTACTTTTAAATGCCAATTATTATGAATTGAATGAGAAATCATTTTGTTCCTTGTTTATGTTATTCGTCTTTTAGAAGTGTTAAGGAAGAGGCTCTTGGTCCTTAACCGTAGAGCTCTAAAAGATATTGGTTTACATAAAACAAAAGATATTCGCAATCATGGTAATTAACATGGAACATTAATTACCGAGTTAAGATTGTCGTGTTGGTCATAGATCATTGTAGCTCTACAAGTGAGTGACAACACGGGTATGCAAAAGAGGAAAATATTACTTTTGTATACTGAATAGACCTAATAAGTAAAATATTATAGAAATGTGTTTCTGTGTCATTAATATTTTACTGTGTCTTTGGTCCTTTGATATGAGACTTATATCTAATCACTTAAGGAATACTTAATTAGATCAGTGTCTTGAACTATTGATCAGTGTAGTGTAAAGGCATTGGTTGGTTAAGTACAACTTTTGTTGGAGAAGATAGTTAGTCAAAAGACTATCATTGCCCCTCTTAATTGAGTGATGATATTAGTGGGCCCCTTGATAAAGCAAAGTTATAATGTGCACAATGTGATTTGAGTTAAGTCACATATTTATAACTAGCTTAAAGAGATCAAGAAATGAATACAAATACAAAGATGACACAATACTACTTTGTGTGTATTCTTAATATCATGAGGCAAGGGACGGACACAAGTGGTGCACTCCATCACTAATTGGATCGGGTTTTGGTTCGAGTGGAATTAAGACATCTAACTAATTGGGAGCTATAATGTGTAGCTAGATACCTCTTATAGCTTGTGATATTAAGCTCTTAATATCACTGTCAACTTAGTTTAGATCCTCCCATAGGTCACACCGCAAAACTGGGAAATAAGAAATGGGGATTTTGAGTTCATAAGATGTGTCGGGTTTCATGTAGAAAATATGACACATGGGGTGAACAAGCAAAATCAAAATTATGTTGTGATTAATAACATAATTAGAATCTAAATCAAATTCATATGTGATGTAAATATTATGGGGTGTAATGATTGATCATTACATAGGATAATATGTTACATAAGTTGTGAATTTACTACTAATCCCGAAATGTCAAATTTTGTAGGGGTTAAACCGAAATTTGACAAGTCTGCAGAACAGTGCTCAAACGGTCGACCGGATAGCAGTAAACGGTCGACCGATCAGGCGCGGTCGACCGGACGTGTCTCGACCGATAACAGGGAATTTTCATCTGTTCGAACGGTCGACCGAATGTGATCGGTCGGTCGACCGAACATTGCGATGGAATAGTTTGTGTTACGAACGGTCGACCGAGTTATAGAACGGTCGACCGAAACATGGTTCGAGCGGTCGACCGAACCTTGAAACGGTCGACCGGTCCAGACGGTTTTGTGCAGAATTAATTTAAGAATTAATTAGATCATGCATGGAATTGGTCCATAATTGATTTAATTCGTGGCTAATATTATTTATTATTAAATAATGGATGGTTAGATGGAATTTTGCATGAGATCATGGGAAAGGGGTTGCACATGAATAGGTAATTTGGAGAGAGCTTATAAATACAAGCTTATTTCATTACCCAATTAATTCATTCATTATTTCTTGTGCAAAAATTCTCTCTCCATAATTCTCCACGAAAATCCCTTAATTCTTAAGTTTAGTTTTAGTTCTTAAGAGATCATCTTCTCAAGAGAATTAAATAGAGGTTAGTAATTGGATTCTAAACCATATCGGAGATTGAGAGACTAGCTTCCCTCTCTCCGATCTTGTTTAGAGTTTGGTGAATACTCGGAGGCATCCGGCACAGCGAGGCGCTTCCCCAACGTCTCCGAATCTTCAAGAAGTTTTAGAGAACTTCTAAGTATGAATTTCGGAGTCCAAATTTGTTTTAATAAAGTTTTGAAACTAGATATTGAAACAAATTGATGCATGCATGAAATAAATTATAGAAAATTGAAAATTGATCCTTATTATACATAAAAAATTCGAAAATATATATGTATAATTAAACATGAAATCCTACAGTGCTTAAATTTGTATATATGTGGAGTCAAGTCTTTTTCACTTTGTTTTTTGTTTTCTTTTGTGTATATTGTTAGGGTCATGTTAATGTGCTGCATTTAATATCGATATATCTGTTTGCCATGATCCGGGGATAACTTGTCTTTTTTGCTGTCCTAGTGAATCAAATCGTCTATTTCTTTCAAAATCTTCATGTGTTTGTGAAAGAAAATGTTTTGTGGGTTTTGCATATGTTTAGCATATGCAAAACCGTTAAGAGGCGATGTAAAAAGGAATCTCCTAGGATTGACTTGAACATGATGGCTTAGGATATCTAGTACACCGGCTTTAGATCTTATCGAGTCGTAAGGATGCACCATGATTTTCCCTCAAAGGGTGAGTTATCATAGGGTTTCAGAACTCAAATAAATAAAGAAGTCCACCCTATACCTAATGTGTCGAATAATTCTTGCATGTTAGTATAAGGAAGTTTCTTGAAGTCAGGGACCATTAAACTCTTATTGTGAACCCTTAAGTGCAGGGGTTTCAGTGCCCATGTAGATAAGAAATAATAATTAAGTAGGGTGTTCTCTCTTCTCGCACGGCTCCTATCACTCGGGAAATAAGGTCTAAGGGGATTTGCTGCCTAGTGCTTTCGAGTCATCTGACTTGGAATGCGCCAACCAAACTCCTATTACACGGGTGGTAGGGATCACCCTATGTGTAGATTTGGGGGAAGTTGTACGTGATAGTGTAAGTCCTCGTCGACAATGATGCACAAAACCCGACTTTGGAAAAATTAAAAACCAATTAGAACAAAAGACACAAAAACAAAAAAAATAAAAAAAATGATAATACAAATAAGAACCTTAATGGACTTTACGCGATGTATCACTTGAGGATGTTAAGGTTTCCCATGTCTTTCACTTAATTCCTTGATTAACTAGCATGAATGGTTCCCTAGGCAAGGTGTGTGGACTGGATACATATATAGAGTCGACCCGTAGAATTACCGTGTCCAATGATCGACAAAAGTAGGTTCATCGAGTCGTGTTGCTAGGTTGAATAAAGCATCTATGTTAGGATTTTGCGGATATATCCGCTGAAAACCCTTAGGAGACACCACTCCTTCTCCTTGGTGACAAGGGGGTTTAATGGCTTATTGCATGTGCTAAGTGCAACCGTGATTCCTACGAAACTAAGTTAGGATTTCCTTGTTTTTCGAAAGTTTTTTTCCCTTTATTTCATTTTTCTCTATCTTTGTTTTGCTCGGGACTAGCAAAAGGTAAGTGTTTGTTCGTTTTAAATTTAGACCGCAAGTGCACAGCCGTCGGTAAAGATGGGGCAAGTACGGCTCGTCCGTAGGGAGGTGAGCAGCCTCTAGTATGACCGAAATCAAGTGGTGAATAAAGGGAGAAAAGATGTGATTATGCGAAAGCTAACTACACTAAACTAGTAAGTAAGAAATATGAAAGGAAGCAACGAAAGATTGAGAATCAAGAAGAGAAACCCCTAAGGGTTAAAGTGTGTGGACATATGAAGTGAAATAAGTGATAAATGATGCATGTAAGCATGTATGTGTGTGTCGTGTGTCTTCATGCATCGGAAGTGGTTAAAGATATGGCAAAACCTATCAATCCATTCACACAACGTATCGACAATTACTACTTGATTAACATAGGACTAGGCTCAGCATGAGAATTGTCTAAAGATGTGGCAAGACTCATCAAAAACCATAAACTCAGGTGAAGAACAAAGGTAAGCATGGGAGGTGTCTAGATGTTATTACAAAACCCCTTAAAACAAAGTTTCTTCAATCAAGCAATCAAGCAAACACATAACTAACATGTAGCATATTCAATAGGAAATTTCAGTCAATAAACATGAGAAAACTAAGCATGGGAAGTGTCAAAATCTTATGGCAAAACCCATCCAAAATCCCCAACATGTAGATGATTAAAATACCCCCAATGAACATACAAAACATGCAAGTCTACACAATCAAAAATTCATCAAACATCCAAACTTCACAATATATATGAACATCATCTCCACCCCCCAAAGGGGATGGATCTACTCACTACATATTCTTCTAGCAATTAAACATGGAAACCAAAACCCCTACACTTACAGTCACAAAAAGAGTTTAAGGGCCCCTGACTACGACAAACTTCCTAATATTAACATGCAAGAATTATTAGACACATTAGGTATAGGGTGGACTTCTTTATTTGTTTGAGTACTGAAACCCTATGATTACACGACCCCCGAGGGAATACTCCAGTGCATCCTTACGACTCGATAAGACCTAAAACCAGTATACTAGATATTGTAATGCATCATGTTCAAGACAATTTTTGAAGCTCTCCTTTTACTTTGCCACTCAACGGTTTTGCACATGCTAAACACACGTAAAACCCACAAAACATTTTCTTTTGCAAACACATGAAGATTTTGAAAGAAATGTGAAAATTTAAAGCGCTAGACAAGCAAAAGAAGAGAAGTCACCCAAGGATCATGGCAGGCAAATATATCAATAATAAATGCAACACACTATCATGACCCCAACAATACAAACAAAAGAAAACGAAAAGCAAAACGAAAAATACTCGACTCCACATATATACAAACGTAAAGCACCCCCACACTTACTTCATACAATGTCCTCAATGAATGTGAGTATGAAACTACATGGATTTATGCATAAGAAAGAAAAGATCTCACCAACGTGAAGCACAATGAGAGTTTCATGGTGATGGTGATGGACAACCCGAATTCGCAAAAAACTGTGAGATACTTAAGAAATGAGACAAATACGTCAAATAAATGTGGTCCAAATACACAAGGGTTGGGGCCCACAATAATCATTGCTCACTGGTGGAGTCTTTTATTACTCTCTTTTTTTCTATTATTTATTTTTTTCCTAAACAAGATATATACATCAACAATGATATTCTCATAATCATTTGCTCAAGGAACATCAATTGAGAACATCGAGTCCTGCGGGCTAGGGATTTGCAAATATGTGCCCACTTCATTGGTACTTTGAGGTGTCATGAGGGGTGAAAGGTCAAAGCTGAAAGGCTCGAACCCCTCATGATATTGGTTGGGTGTAGGCAACATGAATGAGTGGACTTGTGTTGCCTCACTAGGGTTTAATTGTTCATCGAACAAAACCCTCCAACCAATAGGTGGGTGCATCGGAATGAGTTCCTCAGTCTCATTCGAATGATGTGAAACACTAGTTTCACTATGAATGGGGCTTCTCCCCAAGTCATCCAAAATGGACCACCCAATCTCCTGTATATTATCATGCATCAGCTCGGTCGTAGGTGGGTCCTTGTTGGAGTCAATATGAAGCTCAAAGGGCTCAATAGCCCTGGGACACATGGTGACGACACCTTCTAGAATGGGCATATGCTGAGGTGTGTCCCCCTTACTAATGGTCTCAACTGAATCATGCAACGAACACTCCCTTTGTACATTCATGTTTGATGCTAGCTCACTATGTTGCATTGCAAAGACAAACAATGAGTTTTCGTTGGGCCCACAAACATTCTCAATGGGTTGCATTGGTGTTAGGGGTGTTTGTTGATTTTGCGATACTTTCTCTAATTGGCGAATGAGATTGAGATTTAAAGGTTGGTCCATGGGCTCCTGTTGCCTACCAGAGTTGAACACATGAAACTCGGCACTCATGTTACCGAATGAGAGCTCATGAGACCATTTCTACAATTAATTAAGCCGTTGGAGGTTGCCAGAAATGGTCTACCCAAAATCAAAAGGTAATTGAGAGTGGGTGTTCGCAACAGGATTGGTATCAAGGACAACAAAATCTACTAGAAATATAAAATCTCCAACTTTGATAAGCATGTCCTCGATAATCTCCTTTGGAATACGAATGGATCTATCCTCCAATTGGAGGGTGATCTTAGTTGGTTTCAATTCTCCCAAGTTCAACTGTTGATAAACAGAAAATGGGAGGATTTTTACCGCCGATCCTAAATCAAGCAATACATTACTTATGCTAGTGTCCCCTATCATACACTGAATAGGACACCCAGGGTCCTTGTATTTTGTGTAGGTGGGATTGGACAAAAGTGAGCTTACATTTGCAGCCAAGAATGCTTTCTTGATTGATTCATTTTATGTTAAACTGCAAGTGCACGACCGCGTTGAAGCGGTGGCAAATACGGGTCGATCCACAGCGAGGTGTGTCGACTTTTGGTTTGTGCGAAGGCGAGTGGGAAAGAAAGGAGAGAAAGGTTGGTTACACTAAACTACACTACAATGCAAAAAGGAAATGGAAGATAAGCAATAAAACTAAACCCCATAGGGGGTAGAGAAATAATGTGAATATAAAGATGTGTGTGTGTGTGTGTGTTCTATTAAGCTCCTCACAACATGTAGTGCATGAAATCATAAAACTAAATCCAACTTTGCCTCCACATGAAATAAGATAAGACTATATCGTTAAAACATACAAGACAATAATTGGAATGAAGCTAAATGAACTCATGTATAAAGACTAGACCCTACTATGCCTCCACATGAAATAAGATAACCCAATAACATTAAAACATACAAGGCATTAACCAAGGTAAAGACAACAAGAGTACATACACTACAAATTGTGTTTCCAATATTAATTCCATCTATATCCTCACCTTATCATTCCCCATAAAATAGGTCTACTAATCTAAGCATAAGCTAAGCTTCATTCAAGAGCATTAGCATATCAAAGATAAGAGTGACATCTCATTAGATGGTTATGGAAATCATATAAGGCTCAAGGGATTAAGATAACACACACCTAATACACTACATGATCATATCACATATTTCTCCACCCCCCAAATGGGGATGGAACTACTCACTAATCACCCACATTAAAATGACACATTCTACTGAAATGAAATTAGACTAAGCAAGAAAGGAATATTAAAGAAGCTAATTGAAATGAACATAAACTAAAGAAACATGCAAGAATTAAAAGACAAGATTAAAAGAAACTAAGAACAATTATTTTATTAACAATGACTCACATTGAAGGTAGCATTCTTCTCCACTTTGAGTTTTGCTTCAAGGCTTACTCCTTAGTAGAGAGAATGCCACCAAGCAATGGGTCGTTTACAATAGAAGGTGAAGAGTTCTATTTATAGCCATAGAAAAAGGTAATCCGGGACAATCCCTCGATGTAGGACTAAACAAATACCAAAAATAGCCTAAACATCCTCTAATACACGCGCTTCAGAAGTTTCATTGGATCCGGGAAGATCCGGACCGCCAATTGGCGGTTCCAGACAGCCAATTGGCGGTCTACAGGATCCAGATCGAGTTGAAATTTGTTTTGGGCTTGTCTTAATATATTTGTTGGTCTTGGATGCATCTACTTCGCTTGTTGGAGCTCCGACCCGAATCAAATTTCCAAATACTCCCCGTGATGGTGTGGAGTTTCCTGTTTTGCTCTTAGGTCCTTCGGTCTTACGTTCAGGTCTTTCTCCCTTGCATCTTAGTCCCCAGGTCTCACAATTAAGTCTTTTTTCCTGCTTTTGAGTCCTTTCATGGCTCTTCTCTTCAAACCTCTTTATTTCTGAAATTCAAACATAAAACTCGTCATGTACCATTGCTTAAAGATAATGGATATAAGATACAAATATGAGCATGAAATGATGTCAATCAGTGGGATTTGACAAAAGTGAGCTTACATATGCAGCCAAGAATGCTTTCTTAGGAACATTGGTCTTCCTTTTGGTTGTGCAGAGATATTTTAACACTTTGGCATATTGAGGTATTTGTTGGATGACATCCAACAAGGGGATGTTAACCTTCACTTGCTTAAACACCTTTAATATTTTATCCATTGTGTCACTCTGCTTTTTGGTTAACTTATTAGGATAGGGAGCTTTTGGAAGGTTGGTTTTCTGCGGTGCCTGAGAAGGAGGCATTGGTATATTACCCTCACCCTCAGCCTCTTCGTCCCCACCATTCCCACTACGGGCTGTAAAGATGGTGGTGGTGGCAAGGAAATGTGATTGTCAACCAGCTTTCCATTCCTTAAGGTTACAATGGCATTGACATGGTGAATAGATTTCTCCACATGATTCACTTGCCTCCCCTGAGGTACCACATTCTCATTTTGCAAGTGTTGTTGCTGGTACATGCGTGGGTTAGCCTCAAGCTGGCTAGGCAGAGTCCCTCTCTCTCTTTCATGTACAGACTGAGCCAATTCGCCCATCTAAAGCTCTAGAGATTTGATAGTCTGCTGATTTGAAGGGAGAACTTAACTTGTGGTTGACATAAAAAATTTCATTGAGTTTTCAAGTCCACGAGTTAAGGTTTCAAGCGAATTGAATCGGGTTTCCATATTGTTGGAATTTCGGAAACCCGATTGATTGGTGATTTGAGCTTGGGTCGCTGCTAAGATTGTGCATGCATGGGAGGTTAGTGTGGTTGGTTAGGTGGTTGAGAGGAGTTTGAAAGACCACCAAGGGCATTATTTTGGTTCCATTAAAAATTAGGGTGGTTCCTTCATTCGGGATTATAAGCTGATGAGTATGGGTCATTCTTGGCTATATCATAGATGGCATTTACATGTTCCATCTCAAGAGGAATGGATGCACACTCGCTTCCTACATGACATATCCTACCACATAAATGACAGGGAACTAGACCATATGTAGACACATGAGGTGCACCTTGTTGGTTTTTAGCTCAATCGAATCCATACGGTGCATTAAGGCCGCCATGCGTGTCTCGGTGACCATAGTGGTATTGATAGCAAATGCGGCACCCGAACTAGTTGCGTTTGCGATCCTCACTCTGATGCTAGATGATGCTAGTGATTCCCTCACACTCTCCCACTGCATGGTTTTCTCAGCGAGGTCTTCTAGGAAAGCTCATGCCTCTCTTTCATCCTTGACACATGGACTCAAGGAGCGTTCGGGACGGGATGTGAAGACCCTCGTAGACAATCTGACAAAGGCACCACAACTAGATGCCATGGTGAGGGCATGAGGATAGTAGCTCCTTGAACCTCTCTAAATATGCACGAAAGGTTTCAGTCTCAAGTTGATAGAACGAATTGATTTTGTTACTCAATTTTTTGAGTCCGATGATTTGGAAAGTACTTCTTGAGGAATGCATATTGAAATTCATCTCAAGTCCTGAAGGCATTTACTTGTTTGATGTACAACCACTTCTTGGCATCATCCTTTACTTCGAAGGGGACAAGCCTAAGGGGTAGCATCGATCACGAAGAGGTATGGGAGCAAGAACAGGAAGAACAGGTGGGCCAGGTGGGTCCAGCAACTCCTCCTCCTTGAGGTAATGAGCAGCCATTGAACCTAGACTGTGTGCAACACGAGAAGATGAAGGCATCGAGAAATTGACTACTGAGAAGGATTGACGACACGCCTCGTCAAACGGCCACTCTCGTCTCGTGCCCACACAAGTTTTCACAAAGGTGCACACATACACAAACCAAAACTTTTTTTAAACAACTAAAATAGAATGTGCGTAGAGGAGAAGACGCGAGGACACAGATGAGAGAGAATGACTAAGGAGAGAAGGGAAGAAGTCCTTATGCTATGGCAGGTGGGTACAAGTAGAAGCACACAAGCAAATAAGGCAAAAATAGCCTAAGGTCGCTATAGGTCCTTAAGCTAGACGACGCCTAACTGCGAGGTCACGCGACCTCAACACGCCTCACCTCCCTACGGCGAATACCACAAAGCCCAACAAGTGAGCCAAGATCCGGAGATCTCGTCTCTCCAACTATCGACAGAGTGGGCAATGTCAATCAGGCCATGACGGTCGTGACCGGATCACTCTCCTAATGCGCCTGAGATCCTTAGGGTCAATGTCTACTTGATTTTAAAATTAAACTCTGAATTAGTGTGGTTTTTGGGGCGAAGGAAAGGGTGATGAAATCCCCCACCTTATCTTATATGGGAGGGCCCCTCCTTAGTAGCATTTTGGAGTCTTAATCTAGCAATCAACTCTCCAAACAAACGCTCAACTCACACTTGTTGCAATGCAATTCCTACTACCTAATGCATGTTCATACGAAATGCATGAATAAGAGTAGGAAATGCGTACCTCACGCCATTAGTCAGCAACTGAAAGTAAAGCTAAAATAAAAGACAATCTACGTGCCTTAGTCAAGTACAGGATGCATGACCTAAACAAGAAAGAATGCTTAATCTTTTGCTTTGGGTTTTAGGGTCCAAGATGCCTAAAGGGAGATTGATTATTGATCTGAGATAAACTACAAGTCAGAACATGCCAAATTAATCCCCAGATCTCTATATCAGATAAAGAAACATGACACGAAAAGAAGAAGTCGAAAGGAGCTTACCAGACCGCTGATTAGCGGTCCAACAAGCTTTATTTGCCTCCAAACTTCTCCAGTTTCCTCCCCTTACGTCTCCTAAAATAAAGCAAAACTACAAACAAAGAATTGAATCCATCCAAATTGTCCAAAGCAGAGTCTTTACTGGCACCTCCCCGGCAACGACGCCAAAAACTTGTTTGTTTATTTGTTTTAAATTTAGACCGCAACTGCACAACCGTCTGTGAAGACGGGGCAAGTACGGCTCATCCGCAGGGAGGTGAGCAGCCTATGGTATGACTGAAATCCAGTGGCGAATAAAGGGAGAAAAGATGTGATTATCCTAAAGCTAACTACACTAAACTAGTAAGTAAGAAATACGAAAGAAAGTAACGAAAGATTGAGAATCAAGAAGAGAAACCCCTAAGGGGAGGAGTGTGTGCACATATGAAGTGAAGTAAGTGATGAATAATGCTTGTAAGCATGTATGTGTGTGTGTTGTCATACATAGGAAGGAGGTGTTGGTGTATTACCTTCACCCTCAGCCTCTTCTTCCCCACCATTCCCACTACGGGCTGCAAAGATGGTGGTGGTGGCAAGGAAATGTGATTGTCAACCAGCTTTCCATTCCTTAAGGTTACAATGGCATTTACATGGTGAATAGATTCCTCCACATGGTTCACTTGCCTCCCCTGAGGTACCACATTCTCATTTTGCAAGTGTTGTTGCTGGTACATGCGAGGGTTAGCCTCAGGCTGGCTAGGCAGAGTCCCTCTCTCTCTTCCATTTACAGACTGAGCCAATTCGCCCATCTAAAGCTCTAGAGATTTTATAGTCTGCTGATTTGAAGTGAGAACTTGAGTTGTGGTTGACATAAAAAATTTCATTGAGTTTTCAAGTCCACGAGTTAAGGTCTCAAGCGAATTGAATCGGGTTTCCATATTGTTGGAATTTGGGAAACCCGATTAATTGGTGATTTGAGCTTGGGTCGCTGATAAGATTGTGCATGCATGGGAGGTTAGTGTGGTTGGTTAGGTGGTCGAGAGGAGTTTGAAGGACCACCCAGGGCAGTATTTTGCTTACATGAAAAATTAGGGTGGTTCCTCCATTCGGGATTATAAGCTGATGAGTATGGGTCATTCCTGGCTATATCATAGATGGCATTTACATGTTCCATCTCAAGAGGAATGGACGCACACTCGCTTCCTACATGACATATCCTACCACATAAATCACAGGGAACTGGACCAGATGTAGACACATGAGGTGCACCTTGTTGGTTTTGGAGCTCAATCGAATCCATACGGTGCATTAAGGCCGCCATGCGTGCCTCGGTGTCCGTAGTGGTATTGACAGCAAAAGCGGCACCCGATCTAGTCGCGTTTGCGTTTGCGATCCTCGATCTGATGCAAGATGATGCTGGTGGTTCCGTCACACTCTCCCACTGCATTGTTTTCTCAGCGAGGTCTTCTAGGAAAGCCCATGCCTCCCTTTCATCCTTGACACATGGACTCAAGGAGCGTTCGGGACGGGATGTGTAGACCCGCGTAGACAATCTAACAAAGGCACCACAACTCGATGCCATGGTGAGGGCATGAGGTTAGTAGCTCCTTGAACCTCTCTAAATATGCAGGAAAGGTTTCAGTCTCAAGTTGATAGAACGAATTGATTTCGTTACTCAATTTTTGAGTCAGATGATTTGGAAAGTACTTCTTGAGGAATGCATATTGAAATTCATCTCAAGTCCTGAAGGCATTTACTTGTTTGATGTACAACCACTTCTTGGCATCATCCTTTAGTTTGAAGGGGACAAGCCTAAGATGGATGGAGTCTGTGCTAAGTTGTTGCAGCTTGAACATAGCATAAACCTCCTCAAATTCCCTAAGAAAGATATAGGGGTCACCCTTCCCAATGAAGTGAGGGAGCATGAATATAAAATGAGTCTTAACCTCAAAGTGGTTCCCATTTGCCTCTCGAAAGACAATGCATGAGGGTAGAGCGGTACGGCTCGGGTAGCATCGATCACGAAGAGGTATGGGAGCAAGAACAGGAAGAACAGGTGGGACAGGTGGGTCCAGCAACTGCTCCTCCTTGAGGTAATGAGCAGCCATTGAACCCAGACTGTGTGCAACACGAGAAGATGAAGGCATCGAGAAATCGACTACCGAGGAAAGATTGACGGCACGCCTCGTCAAACGGCCACTCTCGTCTCGTGCCCACACAAGTTTTCACAAAGGTGCACACACACACAAACCAAAACTTTTTTAAACAACTAAAATAGAATGTGCGTAGAGGAGAAGACGCGAGGACAGAAGAGAAATGACTCAGGAGAGAAGGGAAGAAGTCCTTATGCTATGGCAGGTGGGTACAAGTAGAAGCACACAAGCAAACAAGGCTAAAACAACCTAAGGTCGTTATAGGTCCTTAAGCTAGACGACGCCTAACTGGGAGGTCACGCGACCTCAACACGCCTCACCTCCCTACGGCGAATACCACAAAGCCCAACAAGTGAGCCAAGATCCGGAGATCTCGTCTCTCCTACTATCGACAGAGTGGGCGATGTCGATCAGGCCATGACGGTCGTGACCGGATCACTCTCCTAATGCGCCTGAGATCCTTAGGGCCAATGTCTACTTGATTTTAAAATTAAACTCTGAATTAGTGTGGTTTTTGGGGCGAAGGAAAGGGTGATGAAATCCCCCACCTTATCTTATATGGGAGGGCCCCTCCTTAGTAGCATTTTGGAGTCTTAATCTAGCAATCAACTCTCCAAACAAACGCTCAACTCACACTTGTTGCAATGCAATTCCTAGTACCTAATGCATGTTCATACGAAATGCATGAATAAGAGTAGGAAATGCGTACCTCACGCCATTAGTCAACAACTAAAAGTACAGCTAAAATAAAAGACAATCTACGTGCCTTAGTCAAGTACAGGATGCATGACCTAAACAAGAAAGAATGCTTAATCTTTTGCTTTGGGTTTTAGGGTCCAAGATGCCTAAAGGGAGATTGATTATTGATCTGGGATAAACTACAAGTCAGAACATGCCAAATTAATCCCCAGATCTCTATATCAGATAAAGAAACATGACACAGAAAGAAGAAGTCGAGAGGAGCTTACCAGACCGCTGATTAGCGGTCCAACAAGCTTTATTTTCCTCCAAGTACGGCTTGTTCGCAGGTGGGCAGCCTCTGGTATGACCGAAATCAAGTGGCGAATAAAGGGAGAAAAGATGTGATTATGCTAAAGCTAACTACACTAAACTAGTAAGTAAGAAATACGAAAGAAAGTAACGAAAGATTGAGAATCAAGAAGAGGAACCCCTAAGGGGTGGAGTGTGTGCACATATGAAGTGAGATAAGTGATGAATGATGCTTGTAAGCATGTATGTATGTGTGTGTGTTGTGTGTTTGTTGTCATACATAGGAAGTGTCCAAAGATGTGGAAAGTACGGGTCTATCCATTCACACAATGTATCGGCAATTACTACTTGATTATCATAAAATTAGGCTCAGCATGAGAAGTGCTCAAAGATATGGCAAGACTCGTCAAAAACCATAAACTCATGTAAAGAACAAAGGTAAGCATCGGAGGTGTCTAATGTTATGGCAAAACCCATCAAAACAAAGTTTCTTCATTCAATCAAGTAAGCAAACACAAATACAAACACATAAGTAACATGTAGCATATTCAACAGGAAATTTAAGTCAATAAACATGAGAAAACTAAGCATGGGAAGTGTCTAAATCTTATGGAAAAACCCATCAAAATTCCCCAACATGTAGATCATTAAAATACCCCCAATGAACATACAAAACATGCAAGTCTACACAATCAAAAATTCATCAAACATCCAAACTTCACAATTTATATGAACATCATCTCCACCCCCAAAGGGGATGGATCTACACACTACACATTATTATAGCAATTAAACTAAAGAAGAAAGGAGACATTCTAACTAATTTAGCCTAAAATCAAAGAAATAAGACTAAGCTAAGCATGCATAAAAAAGAAACAACATGAGAACAAAAAAAATGAAAAATTATTTTATTAAATGACTCACATTACTAGTAGCATTCTTCTCCGCCTTGAGTTTTTGCTCCAAGGCTTACTCCAAGTAGAGAGAATGCCACCAAGCAATGAGTGAATACAATGAGGGAGAAGAGTTCTATTTATAAGCGTCAAAAAAGCTAACCATGGACAATCCCCCGATATGGGACTAATAAAACCTTTCCAGAATACACATAAACACATAACCCATGTTCTGAAGAAACCGGGTCGGATTCGGAGATAAACGGACCGCCATTTGGCGGTCACTTTTTCCCAGATTCGACCCATTTTTGGATATGTTCTTTCATTCCTTAATTCGTCACATGGGATGCGCTTGGTTCAGTTATTGGAGTGTCAGACCAAATCTAATTGCCAAAATACTCCTCATGATGGTGTGGAGTTTCTTGATTTTCACATTGGCCCTTCGGTTTTACATTCGAGTCCCTATCTTGTGCATCTTAGTCCATAAGTCTTGCAAGTTAGTCCTTTTTCTTACTTTAGGTCATTTTATGCCTCTTCTCCTCAATCCTGTTTATTTCCTGAAACTCGAACATAAAACTCGTTATGTAGCATTGTTTTGGTTCAAGATAATGGATATAAGAAATAAATGAATGCATGAAATGACGTCAATCAGTAAGTGTAGGGGTATTTGATTAGTAGGATATCATGCATCATATTCATGTTATATATCCTTAATTTTACCCCAATATTGTGATACTCAAGTGTTTGTTGTTATATTTCAGGTATTAGGTAATAAAGAAGAGAAGGGAAGACTAAAGGACTGAAATGTAAGAAGAAATGACTTAAATAAAGCAAAATGGACCTCTCTATCATGCACAATGACCCATCTGCAGTAGGGAATGACCTGGACGTAAGCCAAGAATGACCAAATAGCAAATCCAAAACTTCACACCATCACGAGGAGTATTTTGGCAATTAGATTCAGGAGAAAACTCAAATGCCTGATCAGGGCATTATTGATTCGCATCTGACCAATTTGGACCGCCAAATGGCGGCCCAAGATCGCCAATTGGTGGTCCCTTTTGGTCAGAATGCAACCCGATTTCGCACGGATATGGATTATATGTTTATGTATATTCAGGGATTGTTTCATTACTCTCATATCGGGGGATTGTCTCCAGTTGCCTTTTTCATGTCTATAAATAGAACATTTCTTCCTCCTTTGTAATCACTCATTGTTTGGTGGTCATTCTCTCTACTTGGAGTAAGGCCTTGGAGCAAAACTCAAGTGGAGAAGAATGTTACTTGTAATGTGAGTCATGTAAATAAGATATGTTCTTAGTTTTGTTTTAATGTTGTCTCTTTAAATGCTTGCATATTTAGCTTAGTTTTGTTTCCTTAATCTTAGTATAATTAGTTATAATGTTTCTCTTCCTTAGTATAATTGTTAGCTTAATGTGTAGTGAGTAGTTTCATCCCTTTTTCAGGGTGGAGATGATGTTTATACATGTAATGAAGAATGAGAATGAATGCTATCTTATGCAATTTGTGATGAAGGAATGCTTATTTGTTTAAAAGACAATACTTAACTTGATGTGCCTTGCCATAATCATTAGGTACTTCTCATGCTTGTTTAGATTATTAATAACCAACTAGTTTATGCTCATGTTAATCAACTAGGTTAGTGATTAGAATGATAGGTTTTGCCACAACCATTAGGTACTTTCTATGCATAAAAACACAACCTACACTTGTGCCTTATTGAATGCATTCTTCACCACCTTATCACATGTGTACACACACTTCACCCCTTGGGGTTTTTCCGTTACTGAATTTCATCTTGCTTTGATAGCTCCTTAGTTAGTTTTAGTTAGTCTTGTTCTTTTATCTTTCTTGTTGGTTAATTGTTTGTTTAGTGTAGCCTAGTTTAGTGTAATCAATCTTCTCCCCCCCTTTATTTTCCACTTGATTTCTGAAGAACTAGAGTTGACACACCTCCCTGTGGACTTGACATGTACTTGTCACCGCTTCATAGTGGTCGTGTACTTGCGGTATTATAACTCAATCAACCAGAAAACTATCGTACTGTAAACTTTCAAATGAAACATTATAAACTTTCAAATAAGATATCATAAACTTTAACCTAACATACTGTAAATGTTCGTACTATTCAAGTCATTGAGTCACTGTAATTTTTACATTTAGGTTCGTCTTGAATATTATCGTAGTTATATATTATCCTACTTGTCCTGCGAGGGACGGATGTGTGTCCCTCGCGGGACAAGGGTGTATTTGATGAGGGGCGAGGTTTATTATCTGTGGGACAAATGTGTGTCTTTTAAAGGACATAAGTTGCCTTGTTCTGACAAACTTTTATTTAAAAGGACACGTTCGAATTTAAAGGACACAAGTGTCCTTTAAAATAGAGGGTTGTTATTCAATGATATTTCTTGTGTTTTAAAGGACACACTTGATTTTTGAAAAAACATACTTTGGATTTAAAGGACAGATTAGTGGGTTTAAAATGACAACATTTGTAAGTCGTTTTTGTAGGATCGTGAGGGTCTCTAATTGATTGACATAATTTCATCCATATTTTTGTGTCTTATATCCATTATCTTTCACCCAAACAATGCTATGTAACGAGTTTAATGTTTAGTTTTCAGGAATAAGTAGGTTTGAGAAGGAGAGACTCTAAAAGGACCTAAAAGGAGGAAAAAGACTGATTTGAGAGACTCGAGGACTAAGATGCAAGATCGAAGGACTTGAATGCAAGATAGAAGGACCAATGAGCAAATAAGAATACTCAACACCATCATGGGGAGTATTTTGGTAATTATATTCGGGTCAGAGCTCCAACAAGTAAAGTAGATGCATCAAAGACCAACAAATACATCCAGAAAAGCCCAGAAGAAAATCCACAGCGATCCGAACACTGTGGACCACTAATTAGCCGTCACTTTTGGTCCAGATCCGCTAAGATTTATGTGGGGCGTGTATTAGTATGTATTTAGTTTATTTCTGGTATTTGTTTAGTCCCATACCAGGGGATTGTCCGAGATTACCATTTTCTATGGCTATATATAGAACTCCTCCTCCTCCATTGTATTCTACCCATTGCTTGGTTGCATTCTCTCTACTTGGAGTAAGCCTTGAAGCAAAACTCAAGGTGGAGAAGAATGCTACCTTCAATGTGAGTCATTGTTAATAAAATAATTGTTCTTAGTTTCTTTAAATCTTGTCTTTTAATTTTTGCATGTCTCTTTAGTTTTATGTTCATTTCAATTAGTTTCTTTAATATTCCTTTCTTGCTTAGTTGAATTTCCTTTCAGTATAATGTTTCATTTTGTTAATGTAGTTAGTGTAATGAGTAGTGAGTAGTTCCATTCCCATTTGGGGGGTGGAGAAATATTTGATATGATCATGTAGTGTATTAGGTGTGTGTTATCTTAATCCCTTGAGCCTTATATGATTTCCATAACCATCTAATGGGATTTCACTCTTATCTTTGATATGCTAATGCTCTTGAATGAAGCTTAGGTTATGCTTAGATTAGTGGACCTATTTTATAGGGAATGATAAGGTAAGCATATGGATGGAATTAATATTGGAAACACAATTCGTAGTGTATGTACTCTTGTTGCCTTTACCTTGGTTAATGCCTTGTATGTTTTAATGATATTGTGTTATCTTATTTCATGTGGAGGCATAGTAGGGTCTAGTCTTTATACATGAGTTCATTTAGCTTCATTCCAATTATTGTCTTGTATGTTTTAATGATATGATCGTATCTTATTTCATGTGGAGGCAAAGTTGGATTTAGTTTTATGATTTCATGCACTACATATTGTGAGGAGCATAATTGAACACACACACACATCTTTATACTCACATTATTTCTCTACCCCTTATGGGGTTTAGTTTTATTGCTTCTCTTCCATTTCCTTTTTGCATTTTAGTGTAGTTTAGTGTAACCAACTATTCTCTCCTTTCTTTCCCACTCGCCTTCGCACAAACCAAAAGCCGACACACCTCCCTGTGGATCGACCCGTATTTGCCACCGCTTCAAAGCGGCCGTGTACTTGCGGTGTAATTAAAATGAATCAATCAAGTTTTTGGTGCCGTTGTCGGGCAGGTGCTCTATCCAGACTTTGGTTTGGACGATTCGAGTTGGTTTAATTTTTTTTTTGTTTTTGTTTGTTTCAGGAATATCTTGGCATCAAAGGGAGGCAACTGGAGAAATTGGAGGAAGAAGGACACCAAAGTGACCGCCAACTGGCGGTCTGGTGAGCTGACTTTGTTCCAAATTTCGTTCTGGTTGTTTGTTTCGTCAATTTAGTAGTCTGGGAGTTCAATTTTTCATGTTTCAACATGTAGTTAGCTCCCACATTAATCAATTACCCTTTTAAGACAACTTGGACCATAAAACTCAAAGCAAAAGATTAGACTTCTTGCCATCTAGGTCATGCATCGTTTGTAGACCTTGCACACATTTGTCTTTTCTTTTCTTTACATTCTTGTTGTTGTTGCTAGCGTGAGGTAGGTGCACCCATTCTCTTATTCATGCATTGTTAAAACATGCATTAGTTAGTAAGGTGCATCGGGACAAGAGTGAGGTGAGTGCTTGTTTGGTGAGTTGCTTGCTAGCCTAAGATTTCAAAACATCTTTAAGGAGCATCACCTATAGTCTTCAAAGATAAGGTGGGGGATTTCATCACCCCTCCCTTAGCCCCAAAAAGCACACTCAAGTAAAGCCTTAATCTAAAAGCAAGTAGACATTGGCCCTAAGGAATTCGGACGCACTAGGAGAGTGATCGAGTTGAGACCGTCATGACCTGATCGACGTCGCCTGCCTTGTCGATAGTAGGAGGTACTGGATCTCCGGATTTGGTATCACTTGCTGGGCATTGTGGTCTTCGTTGTAGGGAGGTGAGGCGTGTCGAGACTAGTGACCTCGAAGTTACGCGTCGTCTAGCCTAAGAACCCATAGTCATAAGTCGTTTGAGTTGTGCTTGCTAGATTAGGCTTCTACCCTCTCCCACTACCAGCGCTAATTTCTAGGGATTCTTCCCTTCTCCTATGAGTCATCTTCTTCTCACCTACTTCTACGTTCTAGTCTCCTCCCCTTTACACTCTCTGGTAGCGTTTTAGGGTCGAGTCGAGCACTTTTTGTGAGCTTAGCCTCGTGGTGGTGAGAGTGGTCGACTCGAGAGTTTTTGTTGAGATGGATGGTTACATGGGCGACCATCCATATCATCGTTGGGACCAGGACAATTCTTCCTGGTATTCTGGACCTATGCAACCTAGGGTGGCTCAGACTAACACCCCGTATGGTTGGGACAATCTTAATTGTGTGACTGAGCAATCTTCATATTGGGGTAGTATGAGAGAGGAACCGACTACTAGACCATCATCTAGTTACGACGGATCATACACTGGTCATCAAACTGAGACATTGCAAGAAACTTTGGCCTCTTTCATGGGTGCGGTAGACGACATGAGTGCACCGGTGGCTCCAGTAGCCATACCGTGCGACTGTTGTGGGTTGAGTGGTCATGTTATCAGGGAATGTCCTTATGTTCCCCCAGAGCCTAAGTATGAGCATACCTTTTCCCAAAATGCTCAATATGACCATTACGCATCCGTGTACAACCCGAGAGGGATGGATTCGTAGGGAGACAATTCTTATTCAAATTCTTATACACCATTTTCACCCCAGTATCCTCCTCCTGAATACCCAGAATTCTACCAACACCCTACTCAAAATCATTGGCCTCATTCTCAGCCCATCAATATTCAACCCCAAAATTTCCCAAATTCTAACATGAACCTAACTGTTGACCCCAAACTTGATTCCATAAAACAAACCCTCCAAACGTTCATGGAAACCACTCAAACTTTATTGAACTCCAACTTGAATTCCTTGCAAACTATGGAAATGCAAGTGAGTCAAATGGCACAACAATTCCATGAACGTGAGGATGGTAACTTTTTTTGTCAACATGAGGATTCATCTTTTGATATCGAACTAGCACCACATCCACAAATTCAAAGCACAATCTTTCAAAGTCAAACTCCTAGTCAGTCTGAGGGACTTGGGGTTTCAATTCACGATCACTTAGTGGAGGATTCGATTCAAATTGAGAATAACATGGACCAACTTCATTATGAGTCGGCACAGGATTGTGCCATATCTTTTTGTCCCGTGGCCCTTGAGCCACATGATCTTCATGGTGTGCCTATTAAGGACTCACCTCTGGTGGAGCAAGAGCTCCCTAGTACCCTCAATTTCAAACAACCTGATGAGAGTTTGTCTCTCACTATTGTTCCTGATCATCTTGGAAATGATGGAACATCAAACAACTACATTGCTAATGAGGGTATTAGGAGTTCCTTGGAGGATACCTTGGGTATGAGACCTACTTGTTGTTCACCTGGTGAGTCAGACATGCCTAACGAGGTTCTTGACCTCGTTCCGACGCACCAGCATGTTGGTTGGAGAGTTTGGATTGACGATCATAACTTCAGTACTGCAACGGGAGAAACTCTTCTTCTGTTGCCCCTTATTTCCCAAACTCTTGAGAGGTTCAAACTTTTTCTGTTTGATCCTTTGAATGAGATGCATTTGCGTCTAATTCATGAACCTCTCTTTTCATCTTGTGCTCTTTGTGAGGGGGGGGCAAACATGAGTATTCTAGCCCCACGTGGTGTCATGTTCCCTTTCCAAGTGCATTGACCCACTTTTGAGGTTCCCATTTGATGTCTTTTGACAAATGAAGATGGGAACTTATGTTTGTACATAGTTATATTCAAAAAAAAAAACTCAACCAGTGAGCATCGATTGTTGTGGGCTCCAACCATTGAGTATTTGGGCCTCATTTTTTTTCACGTATTTGTATCCCTTCTTTAGCATCTCACAGGTTTTGAGGAAATTCAAGTTTGTGTCCATCAACATGACCTTGAACTTACCTTTGTACTTCATGTTGGTGAGATCTCTCCTTTTTCATGCATACATCCATGTAGTATCTTGCTTGCATTCATTGAGGACAATGCATGAAGTAGGTGTGGGGGGTGTTTTACGCGTGTACATAGTCGAGTCTTTTTCCTTTGATTTTGTTTTCTTTTGTGTGTATTGATAGGGTCATGTTAGTGTGTTGCCTCTAATATCGATATATCTGATTGCCATGATCCTTGGGTGACTTGTCTTCTTTTGCTTGCCTAGTGCTTCAAAATTTTCACATTTCTTTCAAAATCTTCATGTGTTTGCGAAAGAAAATGTTTTGTGGGTTTTGCGTGTGTTTAGCATGTGCAAAAGAAATCTCCCAAAATTGTCTTGAACTTGATGCATTAGGATATCTAGTACAGTGGCTTTAGGACTTATCTATTCGTTAGGATGCACCCCGATTTTCCCTCGGGGGGGTGAGTAATCATAGGGTTTCAGTACTCAAACATTTAAAGAAGTCCACCCTGAACCTAGTGAGTTAATAATTCGTGTCTGTTAATTTAAGGAAGTTTGTTGTAGTCAAGGACCCTTTAAATCTTGTTCTGAGACATTAAGTGTAGGGGTTTTGGTTCATGTGTCGATAATAAATAAGTGAGTAGGTGTTCTCTCTTCTCGCACGGCTCCTATCACTCGGGAAAGTAGGTCTGAGGGGACTTTGTGCCTGGTGCTTTTGAGTCATCTGACTTGGGATGCGCCGACCGAACTCCCATTACACGGGTGATAGGGATTGTCCTATGTGGAGATTTGGGGAAAGGTGTACATGATAGTGTAAGTCCTCATAGGCAATGATGCACGAAACCTAACCCTGGGAGAATGAAACTCCAACGAATAAAAAGAAAAGAAAAAAAATGGTAATGCAAATAAGAACCTTCATGGACCTTACACTTTGTCTCACTTGAGGATGTTGAGGTTGTACATGTCTTGCACTTAAGTCCTTAATTAACTTTCACAAATGATTCATTAGGCTAGGTTTGTGGACTGATTACCTATATAGAGTCGACCCGTAGGATTACCGCGTTCAATGATCGATAAAAATAAGTCCATCGAGTCGAGTTTCTAGATTGAATAATGCACCTATGTTCGGATTTTGTGGGTATATCCGTTGAAAACCCTCAGGAGACAACACTCCTCCTCCTTGGCGACAAGGAGGTTTAACGGCTTGTTGCACGTGCTAAGTGCAACCGTGATTCCTACAAAAGTGAGTTAGGATTTCCCTGTTTTTCGTATGCTTTTTCCTTTCTTTTATTTTTATTTTTCTTTGTTTTGCTCGATACTAGCAAAAGTTAGGTGTGGGGTATTTGATTGACATCATTTCATCCATATCTTTGTGTCTTATATCCATTATCTTTCACCCAAACAATGCTATGTAAGGAGTTTAATGTTTAGTTTTCAGGAATAAGTAGGTTTGAGAAGGAGAGACTCTAAAAGGACCTAAAAGGAGGAAAAAAGACTAAGTTGAGAGACTCCAAGACTAAGATGCAAGATCGAAGAACCTGAATGCAAGATAGAACGACCACTGAGCAAACAAGAATACTCCACACCATCATTGGGAGTATTTTGGCAATTATATTTGGGTTGGAGCTCCAACAAGTAAAGTAGATGCATCAAAGACCAACAAATACATCCAGAAAAGCCCAGAAGAAAATCCAGAGCGATCCGAACACTGTAGACCGCTAATTAGCGGTCGGCGGTCACTTTTGGTCTGGATCCGCTAAGATTTATGTGGGGCGTGTATTAGTGTGTATTTAGTCTGTTTCTGGTATTTGTTTAGTCCCATAGCGGGGGATTGTCCCGGATTACCATTTTCTATGGCTATAAATAGAACTCCTCCTCCAGTGTATTCTACCCATTGCTTGGTGGCATTCTCTCTACTGGGAGTAAGCCTTGAAGCAAAACTCAAGGTGGAGAAGAATGCTACCTTCAATGTGAGTCATTGTTAATAAAATAATTGTTCGTAGTTTCTTTAAATCTTGTCTTTTAATTTTTGCACGTATCTTTAGTTTTATGATCATTTCAATTAGTTTCTTTAATATTCCTTTCTTACTTAGTTGAATTTCCTTTCAGTATAATATTTCATTTTGTTAATGTAGTTAGTGTAATGAGTAGTGAGTAGTTCCATTCCCATTTGGGGGGTGGAGAAATATGTGATATGATCATGTAGTGTATTAGGTGTGTGTTATCTTAATCCCTTGAGCCTTATATGATTTCCATAACCATCTAATGGGATTTCACTCTTATCTTTGATATGCTAATGCTCTTGAATGAAGCTTAGCTTATGCTTAGATTAGTGGACCTATTTTATTGGGAATGATAAGGTGAGGATATGGTTGGAATTAATATTGGAAACACAATTCGTAGTGTATGTACTCTTGTTACCTTTACCTTGGTTAATGCATTGTATATTTTAATGATATTGGGTTATCTTATTTCATTTAGCTTCATTCCAATTATTGTCTTGTATGTTTTAATGATATGATCGTATCTTATTTCATGTGGAGGCAAAGTTGGATTTAGTTTATGATTTCATGCACTACATATTGTGAGGAGCATAATTGAACACACACACACACATATTTATACTCACATTATTTCTCTACCCTTTATGGGGTTTAGTTTTGTTGCTTCTCTTCCATTTCCTTTTTGCATTTTAGTGTAGTTTAGTGTAACCAACTATTCTCTCCTTTCTTTCCCACTCACCTTCGCACAAACCAAAAGTCGACACACCTCCCTGTGGATCGACCCGTATTTGTCACTGCTTCAACGCGGTCGTGCACTTGTGGTTTAATTAAAACGAATCAATCACTAATTCTAACACTTTTATGCTTATTACCTACTTGTTTAATTAATCAAGATATGCACAGCGGAATTTAAATAAATACAAGTTAGTAAAGCAAACCAGAATGATGACACCGGCTTTTTATAGAGGTTCGGTCTCCCGACTACTTCCTCTCTTGCAAGCTCTGCTCGATCTCCCTCGAGCTCCGCTCACCTCTTCACTATCAACCTCGTTCCGGGCCAAGATTAAGCCTTTTACAAAACAAGCACCACGAACACCCTCGTGAGCCTGACTTTCTTCTCTCACAATCCGAGAGGAACACTTCGGGCTTTCACCGAAGTCCTTGCTTCTTTACAACTGAGATCTTGAGTGGAACACACTCTCTAACTTGAGCACACTTACCTTAGGATGGGAATTAATGCTAAGATGTGGAAGTTTAAGCTTGGAGAGTAGGATTTCGGGAATGGGAGACTTAGTTATTTCTCTTAGGTGTATTTGACAAATGGAAGTCTAAGAGATGTCTAATTGTGTCAAGGGAACACCTATTTATAAGTTCCTAAGGTATTATAGCTGTTGGGGATGAATCGAGTAAAGATTGTGTAAGATAGACAAAACAGAAACTGACAGGACCCAATTCTGGGTAAGTTCAGTCGACTGGATCGTGCTCTCGGTTGACCATTTGGCAATTTTGAGTAAGGTTCGGTCGACGGTTAAGGAATGGTCGACCACCAAAGGCTATGACTCAGGTACACTTAAGTGATCGGCCGAACAACGAGATAGGTTCGGTCGACCGATTTACACCAGGCACTTTGGGGTTGACAAACAAGATCATATTCGGTCGACCAAAAACCAACAGGCACTTTGGGTTTGTCAAGTAACATAAATTCGGTCGACTGAACAAGGTCATCGGTCGACCGATGCACTAAATGTATTGTGGTATATGGAGATAATAAGAATACGACCATTGGGTATAATACGACAAAACAAACGGTCGGAAAAATATGTTGACTCGGTCGACCGAACTTGGGCAATTAAACACTAATAGGATATATGATCACTCAGTCAACCGAACAGTCTGTTTCGGTTGAATGTGGGCAGACAGCTCAGGTTAAGGTTTGGTGTTTTTCAATCAATGTTTGGGTGATCTATTGAAGTCTAAATTATGTGAAATTTTGTGTGTGACTTCTATAGGGAACCTAGTGTGTGTTTGAGTAGGTTTTTGCTCAAGTATGCTCAATTGCACAAAGTTCCTAAGACTCACAGAAATACAAATTACATGTCTTCAAATGAGCTTGATTACATGTCTTGACTTGATTTCCTTTCTTCCTTAAGTCTTGATCACCTGTAGAGGTTAGCACAAAGCAATATATATGCAATGCAACATGTGTGCTACTCTACATGATCACAATTAAGATTAGGTTGATTAAATCATCAAAACATAGATTAAGGCCAAAAAGTCAACAATCTCCCCCTTTTCGATGATGGCAACCTATATCTTAATACTTGAAATTTTTAGATGTAAACTATGCATATAAATGCTCCCCTAAGGATGTGCATAGTTTTTGTGCAATTTTAATCAAATTTCAAGTTACCTCCTTAATTATCTCTCCCCCTTTGACATCCGTGAAAAATTATAAGTATTACGCATAGAATTGGGGATGTCTTGTAATGAAGTTGCTCCCCCTAAAATTTGCACTTCATTACACTAAGAAAATGATATTCATTAAGCTCCCCTATCAATATGGATATGATTTTTCAATTAAGTTCAATTCTTAATTCTCCTCTATTAACATCAAGTAAATATTACAATATAGCATGTGATGTATTAATTTCCCATTTTGACACCCATTTAGAAAATATGACACTTAAGCAATGGATGTTATTAAAATTCAAAGATTTGCAATGAATGAATATATGATTTGTCAATTAAGCATATAAAGACTTAAACTAGAACCAATTGGTTGAAAATTTTAGAGGATAAGAATTATACCCACTTTGAAGCTTGAATTGGTTCTAATCTCCATTTGGTGATGCAACTGGCTTTGAATTCAACTCTTAAGCTCGCCCGGTCACCACCGATTTTTCCCTCAAGCACCTACAAGTGTAGATTTCGGTACCCAACCAACTTTGGGTAATTGAATATTAGCTTTGGGAATCCAAACCATTTTGGTTTTAGTAGCCCACACACTTGAAGAGCTATGATTAATGAACACATGCTTGCCATTTAGTGTAGTATGAGATACATGGTTTTTCAATTTTGCATTGTATCCTAAACCATGTTTATCTAGTGATTGTCTTTGACTACCTAAAAGCATGTCAAGCATCTTGGTTCCATTAGTGAATCTTTCTAAAACTTTTCTTAATTGCACATTGCAAGCTTGAAGATCTAGTTGTTCACTATCAATAGGTGTTGCTTTTAAACAATCAAGAGTTGATGCATTAGTTTCAAGTTTAGTAAGCACCTCATTTTTCTCATGCATGATTGATTCAATTTGGCTTTGGAGATCTTTGATTAGCTTTCTAGCATTCTTATTTTTATCACAAATGATCTCATATTGATTAACTAAGTCATTGAATTCATTTTGAAGCTCATCATGTGTATAAGTTTCTTCATTAACACTAGAATGTGAGCTATCACTATAGAATGACTTAGTTGAACATGCAAATGATTTGGTAGAGTAAGAGTTAGAGGATACCTCACTTCCTTCATATTGAATTGCCATGAAGCACATATGTGCATATTCCTTTGTTGATGAAGGTGTGGTTGGTTGGGATTATGATGAAGACGATGAATCATCCCAAGTAGCCTTGTGAGCTTCCAACCTCTTCTCCCTTCTCTTACTCCTCTCTTTTTCTCTCCTTCTCTCCCTTCTCTCATTTTTCTTCTCCTTCTCTTTTCTCTCATTTTCACTCTCCTCCTTCTCCTTCTTCTTTTCTCTCATTTCACTTCTTCTACCTCTTCTTTCATTCTTTTCTTCCTTATCCTTCTCGAGTTATTTGAAGAAGTCTTTGACTAGGACTTCAATGTCCTCATCTTCTACACTCCTCCTTGGTTCCTCAATGTTTGCATGTAATGACAAGAAGGATTTGTTCTTTGAAGCTTCCTTCTCCTTTCGATGGTTAATTTGGAGCTCATAAGCCATGAGATTTCCAATTAACTCCTCCATCTTTAGTTGGGAAAGATCGTGTGATTCTTCAATCGCGACCACCTTATCTTTCCAATCGTTGATTAGCGACCGAAGGAATTTCCTTGTCATATCTCCTTCATTTAGTTTTCTTCCAAGAACAAAAGAAAGTTAGTAATATCGGTGAAGCGAGTGTTCATTTCGCTTATGTTCTCACCAATTTGTCTAGAAAATATTTAATATTTATGCATGAGGAGACTAATGCGGGTTTCCTTGGTTTTGCTATCCTCCTCATGATGCATTTGTAGTCGATGTCATATTTCATATGCACTTTCACAACCCCTAATTCTATTGTATTCACCCTCATTAAGGCCACAATAAAAAATGTTCATGATTTTTGAGTTCATCTCAATTTCTTTCAGTGGGCCTAGTAAGTGAATCTAATTCATCTTCATTTGGGGGTGTGCATGGATTTTGAAGAAACATCAAATACTTAAGATCATTAGAAATTAGGAAAATTTTCATCATATTCTTCAAATAATCATAATTAGACCCGTTAAGCAAAGGAGGTCTAGTTGTGCATAGACCCTCTACATGATTAGATGTGCTAGGCATTGCTAAAAATTACGGTTAAGTAATGAAATTTAGCTCAAAAGGCTCTGATACCAAATGTGGGATCGTGAGAGTCTCTAATTCTAATCACTTTTAAGCTAATTACTTACTTGTTTAATCAATCAAGATATGCACAGCGGAATTTAAACAAATACAAGTAAAACAAACCACAATGATGACACCAGATTTTTATAGAGGTTCGGCCTCCCACCTACTTCCTATCTTGCAAGCTCTGCTCGATCTCCCTCGAGCTTCGCTCGCGTCTTCACTACCAACCTTGTTCCGGGCCGAGATTAACCCTTTTACAAAACAAGCTCCACGAACACCCTCGTGAGCCTGACTTTCTTCTCTCACAATCCGAGAGGAACACTTCGGGCTTTCACCGAAGTCCTTACTTCTTTACAACTGAGATCTTGAGTGGAACACACTCTCTAACTTGAGCACACTTACCTTAGGATGTGGAATTGATGCTAAGATGTGGAAGTTTAAGCTTGGAGAGTAGGATATGAGGAATGGGAGACTTGGGAGTTTGTCTTAAGTGTATTTGACAAATGGAAGTCTACAAGATGTCTAATTTTGTCAAGGAACTAAATTGAAGGCACGTAGTTCACAAAGATGTAGTTCATATTTAAAGGCAACTAAATTGAAGGAACGTAGTTCACAACACAAACATAGTTTACAACACCAACTCAATTTACACAACAAAGATAATTTACAGCACTATCTTCACTTTAGCGAATTACTTATATATATACCCTGACCTCCCATTTAAGTTGGAAAACAGTCGACGACCTTTTAGGATAACCGTGGAGATCCTACTTTCCAACAAACGCACACAAGTAATTTTATAAACAAATTTACAACTTCATTTTTTTGCAAGTGTACGGCTATTTATGTTGGATATACATATTAAAACTTTTGAGATTATATATATATATATATCAGTTAACCTATTATACATATATGTGTATGTGTGTGTGACATTTTTGGTATATACATTTCAAGGATCCTAGTGTAAACTGAGATATATATACCATTTTTGGAATATACATTGGCAGAATATAATCAAATGTATATGCGATGATCAGAATGTTGTGGTGTGTGTCTGTTTCAATTGCAAGAAATTTTATGTGGTGTATTTATGTTTCAATTGCAGAGATTTTTATGCGGTGTATTTCTATTTCAATCGGCTGAAATTTTATGAGAAATTAAAAATAATTTTAAAAAATAATTCAATAAAAGACATAACATGTCGTTGTGTTGGAAGAAACTGACGTGGTCTTGAACTATTATTTTAATGAAAATGGCATACCATGGTGGTGATTGTTTGTCAACTAACCAACGTGGTATATTCTATGATTTGATTTTTTTATAAATTTTTTAATCATAGGACAAATCACGCTGGCCTTTTGTTTCAACCGATGTGGTGTCTATAGATCACGTCGGTCATTTGTCAACAAACCGACTTGGCATGGCCTATTATTGAATATATATTTTCCCAAATTTCTTGTTTTAATAACATGACATACCACGTCAACCTTGTGGGTGCAGCAGACGTGATATTGTGTAAATACCACGTCGGTGTTATTGCTAAATATCGACATGGTATACTTACATACTAAGCCGAATTAGTGGCCGACGCGATATCCCTTCCCTTACTACGTCCCCCGGACACACATCAGTTTGATATGTCAAAAAAATCGACGTAATAATCAGGTATTGCAGTAGTGTTATGGATTTTTTTAATAGATTTTGGGCATCTTCCAATTTTTAATACTTTGTTGTATATTTTCGTAATTCATATGTTCTGGGACTTCGATCAGGGTTACTTGACAGGTATGATAGCAATCTTGACATCTTAAAACACACTCTAAACCTTAGTGGTCTGCAAATAGAAATACATCTGAACAACGAACAAAATCACAAAGAGCAAATTACGACACGGAGGCCTCAAACCTTACATTTAAAGTATATGAGGCTATCAAGACAAGTGTTAAATAGTTTGTAGAAACTATTTGGCTATGATGGCAATTGAAACATGATCACCAATGATCTAATAGTTATAGGTAATTGTAGTATTTTTACGAAATTAAACGGGATGCAATTTTACTTTTTTTTATAACGACAATAATAGATGACTTAAAATATCATATAATACTTACAATACTAACATAACAATAAAAGACTTATAATATAAAAATATCATAAAATGCTTACATAGAAATTCTCCAAATCAAGGTCTAACAAGTGGAGTCTGGGTTCACACAAACACTTCACAAGAGAAGGTACACTCAAAATAGCATTAGAAATACAACAAAGAGACTTAAATTGATGATGCCCCCAAGCTTCTTCTCCTCTTCTTTTAATAGATTCCATGAGAAGTTCTACCGTATAAATGGACTTTGCTCCTCCAATATTGATGTAACATCTTTTTTAAAGGAAGACTTGTCATTATGGCAAATACCCAAGAGCTTTGTTGTTGCATTATAGTCTCATTTAGGGTGCATTTGGTTCGTCTCCTTCAGCCTAACTTATGATCTAAAAGCTAGCTTCTAAATGTATGAGATGGCAAACATCTTTCAAAAATAGCTTGTCACAAGAAGCAGGGCCGTCTCGGGAATTTTTGAGGCCTGTGCAAAAACTAACGATGAGACCCCTAAACTTGAAAAGTTTTGTCCTCCTAGCCTAAATCATAAAAATTCACTAACTTAGTGCAATATCGCTTGAAAAGTTTTTTCCTCCTAGCATTCTTTGCGGCAAATTTATCAATTAACTGCTCATAACCAACATTCTCAAGAATAGAGTTCTTGATTGCCACTAAGGCTAGTCCATTAAGTCTTTCCTGGGACATAGAACTACGCAAATAAGATTTAAGCAATTTAAGCTTAGAGAAACTTCTTTCGGTTGATGCAACTGTTACAGGAATTGTTAATAATACCCTATATGCAATAATTGCATTAGGAAAACAACCAAGGAGCTTCAAATACTTCAAAATATCAAGAGCTCCCATCTTTTCACAGGCAAGTAATCTTGAAGTAACTTAAGTTCCACATACAAATCATATCCATCAATATCAAACTTATCGTCATTCTTAAGTGCATCTTCCAAATAACTACAACAAGACTTTAAAGCCAAATCATCAAAGGAACACAAATAATCGGAATTAAACAAGAAACCAAACACCTTTTCATATTCTTTATATTGTTCAAACCTTCTATCAAGTGAGACAATCGCTTGATCAATGATGCAATTAAAATAATTAACTTTGAAAGACTCTTCTGCAGATTGTGGATTGACGTCGTCTAAATTTTCATCAAATTGCCTTTCCTTCGAATTTGGCACCTTTGAGGAAAAATAGGATCAATATTCATTTCAATGGAGATTTCCTTAGTGGTTTCAACGGAACTAGAGTAACCATTTTCTCTATATTCCTTTAAAAAGTTGATAAGATGTTGTACTTGCTTAATAGCAATATCAATAGCATATCTTTTGATTGTGAATGCTTGCTAACGGAATTTACAACATATAACAAATCATACCAAATGACTATTCATACCAAAAACTGAAATTCACCAAGCCTATTATTAGCTAAAGATTTAGCTTCACTTCTTATTTTGGGGTCATTATCACAGTCAGATACTTGAAGCAAGGCTTCTCTTATCTCTAAAATCTGAAATCTTACTGCCTTAAAACTATCAATGTGACTCTCCCAACGAGTTGATGATAATAATTTAGGAGTTAGATCATTCAAATTATCTTTTAGAATCTTCCATCTCTTCGTAGAGTTCGCAAAAATTGTGTAGACACGTTGGATGACACCAAAGAAATCCTTAGCTTTTCCAACAGTATTAGTCATGTCACACAACATTAAAGTAAGACTATGAGCACCACGAGGAGTGTAAAATGCTCTACGATTCATTTCTAAAAGTTTCCTTTGCAATCCTTGATTTTTTTTCCTTTCATATTGGAGCCATTATCATATCCTTGTCCACGCACATTGTCTATATCAAGCTCAAGAATGTGTAATTCACTTAATAAAAAGTCAAAAAGTCCTTGTCCTGTAGTGTCATTCACATCCAAAAATCCTAAAAAGGACTCTTCAATCATACCATCATTGTAAGAAACATCAACATATCTTAAAATCAAAGACATTTGCTCTTGGTGACTAACATCAGGGGTACAATCTAGTATAACTGAAAAATATTTCACGTCTTTTTTTTAACAATTTCAGATTTAATAGCAGAGGAAAGAAAAAGAATCAGCTCATTTTGGATGTTGTGTCCAAGGTAATGCACATGAACCTCATCATTAGTGATGTGATGAAGATGCTCTTGCATAACTGGATCAAACTCTGACACCATTTCAATGAATCCCAAAAAGTTTCCATTACTTTTTTTATACAATTTCTCATTGGTACCACGAAATGCTAAATTATGTTTACTAAGAAACATTATGTTTACTAAGAAACTTCACAATTTAAATAATTCTTACAAGACATTTTTCCACTGCTCTTTCTCTTTCTCTAATTGTTGTAGAGCCACTTTGTCTATATTTTGATTCTTTTGGAGTCTTAGTCGCAAATCATACCAATGTTGGCTTTTTGGCCTTAATCCGTATTTTGATGATGTAATTAAACCTAATCTTAATAAGGACATGTAGATTAGCACATGTAGTATAATAGTATACATGTTGTATTGTGCTAACATCTACAGGTGATCAAGACTCAAGAAAGAAGAAAAATCAAGTCAAGACATGTAATCAAGCTAGGATTGAAGACATGTAATTTTACCTTTCTTTGAGAATTAGGAACTTATGTGAATTGAGCATAACTTAAGCTAATATGCATGCATTCACACACTAGGTTCCTTTTAGGAGTCACACACAAAATATCATATAATTTGGACTCCATTAGATCACCTAAACACCTAAAACATTGGTCGCCAGTCTGCCTGAGTTCGGTCGACCGTTCACCTTTCGGTCGACTGGTTATACACAATTTTTGTTATACCAGACCAATCTGTTCAACCGATCACACATCTATTGAACCGATTACCCAGACCTGTTCGGTCGACCGGTAAACCTTCGGTCGACCGTTTCGTTTGCTGTTTTTGGTAAAAATACGACCGTTTTATTTGTCGTATTATACAACGGTCGTATACACATTTTTCTCAATATACACCCCCATATACATTAGAACCGGTCGAACCATTTGCCTAGTTCGGTCGACCGTTCAAATAGGTAAAATCTACCTGCTATCGGTCGACACAAGTTTGTCCAACCGATCAAGATTTCTCTCTACCGAACCCAGTAGTTCGGTCGACCGGTACCTGCTCGGTCAACCGTTGACCTATAGAACTTAAGTGATTCGGTCGACCAGTACCTATGTTCGGTCAACCGATCCATCAACAGACTCAAGGGTTCGGTCGACCGATACACCTTTCGGTCGACCGTTTCTGGACAGATTTCTGAACCCGATTTTCTGTTTTGTGTATCTTGCACAAAACCCAATCAAATCTTGTCCAAACGGCTAGAAATCTTTAGGAGCTTATAAATAGAGGTTCACACTTAGTTTTCCATAAGATTTCACAACTCCAAAGTGTCAAACTTATAGTGAGATTTTCCACAACCTCAAAGCTCCCAATTAGTGATTCCAAAGCCTAATTTCCACATCCTTCATCATACATTCATATTAGCATATGTTGTGCTCAATACTAGAAGAGTGAGTTCCACTCCAATTGTTGTCAAGAGAGCAAGGGTCTTGGTGAAAGCCCAAGACAAAGTGAGCAAGGGTCTTGGTGTAAGCCCAAGACAAAGAAGCAAGGATTTCGGTGAAAGCCCGAAGTGATTCTCTCGGTTTGTGAGAGGTGGTGCCAAGCTCGGCGAGGGTTGTTCGCGAGCTTGAAGACTTGTAAAAGGCGTTGCTCCCGGCCCGGAACGGGGAGGCATAGTGAAGACGCAAGAGGAGCTCGAACGGGGATTCGAGAGGGGCTTGCAAGAGAGGACGTAGGCGCGGCCGAACCTCTGTAAATCCGGTGTCTTCTTGTGTGGTTTGCATTGCTTTCCTACTTGTGTTTGATTTGTTTTTAATTTCCGCTGCAATTCTTTGATCAATCAACCAAGTAGTTAATTAGGGCTTAATCGTGATTAGTTTGTGGACCCATAGACCCACACGATCCTACAACCAAGTGGCCATATTTTTTACATGTTCCACACCCTTTTCATGCTCTCTTAGTCTAACACAAAGGTGTGCCCAATCACTAAAACTGTCATTTGCTAATTGACCTATACCACACCCTTTCTTAAATATTTTACAACAAAAGAAAGAACGGGAACTGGGTCGATCTATTCCATTGTTCATGCTGGAAAGGTACGAAAAAGTACTCTATCAAGTTCTTTTAAGTATATAAGCCAATCTCTATCACAAATCTCACCATTTGGTAAAAATCTATTATAGAATATGGTAGAAAAATTGTCTTCAAGCCTTTCACATTCAAGAAGTCTCTTTTAGGACCATCAATCACTAAAGTATCAATCATTTGAGAATCTAATGCATCCTAATTTCTGACGCCGGGTAGAGTTGTGATGGACTCTACAAGCGTATGTCACCAAGACTACAAAGAAATTGAAGAGAAAAACACCAAGTTGAGATAGAACTATCTCTGATTTTTTTTGTATATTAATTCAAACGAAAATTGGGATTCTCTTGACCTACAAGCCAGGTCTTTTATAGCTTCAAATCAGTATAGAAATTAGGAAGTTAACCAACAAGGCAACTCCTATTATTTGCAACAAAAAAAGCAAATAACAACAAAGGAAATAAGTAACTACCGAAATTCTGTCTAAAGGAAATAAAAATCAGGAAACCTTCCATAAACCAAAATTAGTAATTCATATGTGGATGGGGGAGGAAACTTCTTGTTGACTTGGCTTGTTGGCTGGAAGGAAACTTCCTTGCTGAGCTGGCTGGTCGGTAGGAAGTTTACTTCCTTGCTGATTTGGCAATGGCTCCAGCATGGATGCTCCTGCATCAGTCACCCTTGGTTGGAAAGAACTCGTCCTCGAGTTTGTCTCAGCGTCCCCCTCGTTGCTGAAGCACGGGCTCAGATGCTTCACATTAAACACATCAGCAGTTTTCAAATGCTTTGGTAGGAGTAATCGGTAGGCATTATCGTTGATCTTCTGAAGTATCTCACAAGGTCCGACTTTCCGCTCCTTCAACTTGCTGTATTCTCCCACGGGAAACCGGTCTCGCGTTAGAACAGCCCACACGAAATCTCCTTCCTTAAAAAGTACTTGCCGGCGACGACGATCTGCAGAGCTCTTGTATTTGGTGTTGTTCTCATGGAGAGTTTGCTGCACTTGTGTGTGAATGTCTCGCAAGTGCTCAGTCATCTCATCAGCCTTGGGATGCAATCGACCAATACGAGGAATAGGCGCTAAGTCTAGCACCCCAGAAGGATTAAACCCATAAACGATTGCAAATGGACTCAGCCCAGTAGTTCTGTTTGCTGATCGGTTGTAAGCAAATTCTGCTTGAGGCAAGGAGAGGTCCCATTGCTTAGGTTTAGTGCTCGCCAAACAACGTAGGAGATTGCCCAAACTCCGGTTGACTACTTCGGTCTGGCCATCCGTCTGAGGGTGGTACGCACTGCTGAAATTCAGACGAGTCCCCAACTTCTCCCATAAGCTCTTCCAGAAGTTGCTGATGAACTTAGTGTCACGATCAGAGGTAATGGAGTGGGGAACTCCATGCAAACGCACCACTTCTTTGAAGTAGAGGTGGGCAATCCGGGCTGCATCCATCGTTTTTTTACAGGCTACAAAATGTGCCATCTTGGAGAACCGATCCACTATCACAAAAATGGAGTCCGCTGCCCGTTGTGTGCGGGGTAACCCCAGCACGAAATCCATGCTAACATCACGCCACGGACCTTCAGGGATAGGCAAAGGCGTGTACAAACCGGCGTTGGTGAGGGTACCTTTGGATCGCTGGCAAACGTAGCACCTTGCCACATAGTGGGCTACATCGCTAGGTAGCTTGGGCCAGTAAAAATCAGAGGAGATCAAGGCTAAGGTCTTGTCCCGTCCGAAGTGTCCCTCGCCATGTAATTCGCTGATGATTTGTTGCCTTAATGAGCAATCCGGAATGCACAACTTCGTTCCTCGGAATAGGTAGCCATTGTGTATTAGAAAATCGCAACGCTGACCACCCATGACTTGCTGGAATATCTTCCCAAAGGAGGGATCAACTGGATACATGTCGGAGAAGGTCTCGAATCCGGTGACTTGACTGCTCATGGTCGTGAGAAGAGTGTTGCGGCGGCTTAGGGCATCAGCGACACGGTTTTGACTTCCTGATTGGTGCCGAAGGGAGAAGGTGAACTCCTGCAAATACGCCACCCATTTAGCATGACGTCGGTTGAGTTTGTGCTGGCCATTTATGTACTTCAAGGCTTCGTGGTCGGTGAAGAGGATGAATTCGCGTTGCACCAAGTAGTGCCGCCAATGCTTCAGCGATTGCACAATTGCGTAGAACTCCAAGTCATAGGTGGAATAATTCTTCTTGGATCCAGATAGTTTCTCGCTGAAGAAAGCTATTGGACGTCCCCCTTGACTCAGAACTCCACCGATACCAATTCCAGATGCGTCACAATTTAGTTCGAACACTTTTTCGAAGTCCGGCATTGCTAAAACTGGAGCCTCGATCATCTTTTGTTTCACCAGCTGGAAGCTCGCCTCTGCCTCCTCAGACCATTTGAGATCTCTTCCCTTTAGACACTCGGTGATAGGTGCGATCAGGGTGCTGAAAATTCGAATGAACCGCCGGTAGAAGGAAGCCAAACCGTGGAAACTCCGAACATCATGCAACGACTTTGGCCTTGGCCACTCAGAAATGGCACTAACCTTGGCGGGGTCAGCATGCACACCGTCGATAGACACCACGAACCCCAGGAAGGTGACGGAGGTTGTGAAGAACGCACATTTCTTTTGATTAATAAACAAACATTCGGATCTCAGCGTGTCAAGAACTGCACGCAGATGTTCTATATGCAGCATGGGGGTCTTGCTATAGATGAGGATGTCATCGAAATAAACAACAACAAACTTCCCCATGAAAGGACGAAGAACCTGGTGCATGACCCTCATGAAGGTGCTAGGCGCGTTGGATAGTCCAAATGGCATCACCAACCATTCGTACAACCCATGCTGCGTTTTGAATGCCGTCTTCCACTCGTCTCCTGGTCTGATCCGTATCTGATGATATCCACTCTTGAGGTCGATTTTTGAGAAGATTTTGGATCCCGATAGCTGGTCCAACATGTCATCTAAGCGGGGAATCGGGAATCGGTACCTCACGGTGATACGGTTGATTGCTCGGCTGTCGATGCACATACGCCAGGAACCATCCTTCTTTGGTACCAACAGGGCAGGAACGGCACAAGGACTCATGCTCTCTCGGATATAGCCTTTCTCCAGCAGCTCCACCACTTGTCGTTGTAATTCTTCAGACTCTTTAGGGCTGAGACGATAAGCCGGCCGGTTCGGGAGAGTCGATCCTGGGATAAGATCGATTTGGTGCTGGATATCTCTCAACGGTGGTAAGCCGTGGTTGAGATCTTCGGGCATCAGCTCGGAGAACTCTTCCAGAAGTTGTTGGACCTCCTCAGGCATGCTTGAGCTTGAGCCAACCTTGGATTCATCCCGGGGCAGCAAAGCAAAAACCACCTCTTCTTGCTTCATTTCAGCCAAAAAGCTGGATAAGGATAGCAAGTTGTTGTGATGAGTTGCCTGGATTGAAGGGGTTGCTTCAGAAGTTCCAGAAGTTGAAGGGGTTGCTTCTTGGTGCGGTGCCAAGACAATCTTTTTCCCTTTGAGGTTGAGGGAATAGGTATTCTTTCGTCCATCGTGAATGACGCTTCGATCGTACTGCCATGGCCGTCCCAGCAGTAGGTGACAAGCGTCCATAGCCACCACGTCACACCAAGCATTGTCAAAGTATTTTTTGCCAATGGAAAAGGATACCAAACACCTCTTGTCCACCTTTATTTCCGTCTCCTTGTTCAGCCAAGATAATTTGTAGGGTTTGGGATGAGAGTCGGTCTTCAGCTTCAACTTTTGGACTGCTTCTTCGGACACCACGTTCTCGCAGCTGCCGCTATCGATGATCATCTTGCACACCTTGTCCGAGACCGTGCAAGTGGTACGAAAAATGTTATTTCTCAACCACTCATCTCCTGACCCTCCCTTAGGGGTTAGAAGACTCTTGCGGATGACTAAAGTTTCTGGTCCGTCCCCGTACAACATTCCACCTTCGTCCTCATATTCATCAAACACGGGCTCGCTATCGATCTCGTCCTCACTCCCAAGATTATCCTCGATCAGGAGGGTCTTGCCACCTTTGCTGGTGGTTTTCCCACAGCTGGAGGCGATGTGTCCCTCCTCTCCACACCTAAAACACTTCACGCCCGTCTTAGGTCTGCCCTGGAACGACACTTGCTGAGGGCGCACCTCTGAAGGTCTAGAAGTTCGTGCGGGCTGCTGCTGCTCATGGCTGGTGGTGGCTCGCCTTCTTTGCTGCTTCTCCGCTGCGAGGGCTCGCTGATAGGCCTCAGAAACCGTCCATAGTGAGTGGAGGCTGAGGGCATCTTGTAGGGATGGTCGTAACCCCCCCAAGTATCGCGCCACCGATTGTTCCTCCGATTCCGATAGATCATTCCGAGCCACCAATTGATAGAACTCCTCCGTGTAGTCATCTACTGATCTTGCTCCTTGTCTCAATGCATGAAGCCTTTGAAACAGGGATTGAGTATATCCGAAAGGAAGGAAGTGCTCCTTCATCTTCTTCTTCATCTTGCACCATTCGGTCAGCTTTGCCTTGCCTTGCCTCTCGCGTGTGCGCCTCATTTGCTCCCACCACGCAGAAGCTCTTCCCTTGAGTCGGACGGCGATTAGCTTAACCTTCATATGCTCCGGGACCTCCTTGTAGTCGAATACTCGTTCGACTTCATTCAGCCAGTCCACGAAGGCATCAGCATGCAACGTACCAGAAAATTCTGGCAGCTCCATCTTGAAACCGAGGTCTCCATGCCGATCACCCCAACCCCGATGTCCTTGACCAGTACCACGATCATGGAACATGTTGTGGAGATTTGAGCTTGTGTCGGAGCCTGGATCTTCAGTCTCTCGATGGTTTAGGTCTTGCGCGGCAAGACGTTGGGTTAAATCAGCAATTTGTCTTTGTAGACCCTCAATCAACTCAGCGTCTTCGTTGCTACGACCATGGTACGGGACTTCCTCAGCTGGAGTAGGCCCACGACGACCACGACCACCACGTCCACCAGCCATCAATGCTGATGAAGAAACAACGAAAAGGGAGGATTCTTTTGGCTCTGGTACCAACTGACGCCGGGTAGAGTTGTGATGGACTCTACAAGCGTATGTCACCAAGACTACAAAGAAATTGAAGAGAAAAACACCAAGTTGAGATAGAACTATCTCTGATTTTTTTTGTATATTAATTCAAACGAAAATTGGGATTCTCTTGACCTACAAGCCAGGTCTTTTATAGCTTCAAATCAGTATAGAAATTAGGAAGTTAACCAACAAGGCAACTCCTATTATTTGCAACAAAAAAAGCAAATAACAACAAAGGAAATAAGTAACTACCGAAATTCTGTCTAAAGGAAATAAAAATCAGGAAACCTTCCATAAACCAAAATTAGTAATTCATATGTGGATGGGGGAGGAAACTTCTTGTTGACTTGGCTTGTTGGCTGGAAGGAAACTTCCTTGCTGAGCTGGCTGGTCGGTAGGAAGTTTACTTCCTTGCTGATTTGGCAATGGCTCCAGCATGGATGCTCCTGCATCAATTTCTTAGATCAAATATGTCAACCATATGAAAAGGTTTTGATGATTCTTGGTGGTCACTGTTAGGCACATCATCAACATTAATAGGCACATCATTATTAGGGTCATTGATTGACATCATTTCATGCATTCATTTGTGTCTTACATCCATTATCTTGAACCTAAACAATGCTACGTAATGAGTTTTATGTTTGAGTTTCAGGAAATAAACAGGATTGAGGAGAAGATGCATAAATAGACCTAAAAGTAAGAAAAAGGACTAAGTTGCAAGACTTATGGACTAAGATGCACAAGAAAGGGACCCGAATGTAAAACTGAAGGGCCAATGTGAAAATAAAGAAACTCCACACCATCATGAGGAGTATTTTGGCAATTAGATTCGGTCTGACACTCCAATAACCAAATCGAGCGCACCCCATTTGACAAATTAAGGAACGAAAGAACATATCCGAAAATGGGTCGGATTTGGGAAAAAGTGACCGCCAATTCGCGGTATGTTTGTCTCCGAATCCGATCCTGTTTCTCCAGGACATGGGTTATGTGTTTATGTGTATTCTGGGAAGGTTTCATTAGTTCCATACTGGGGGATTGTCCCCGGTTACCTTTTTTCATGCCTATAAATAGAACTCTTCCTCCTCCATTTGTATTTACTCATTGCTTGGTGGCATTTCTTTCTACTTGGAGTAAAAGCCTTGAAGCAAAAACTCAAGGTGGAGAAGAATGTCACTTGCAATGTAAGTCGTGTTAATAAAATATTTTTTCTTAGTTTCTTTTAATATTGTCTTGTCTTTTAATTCTTGCATGCTTCTTTAGTTTAGTTTCCTTTCATTTAGCTTCTTTAATATTTCTTGTTTGCTTAGTTTAATTGTCTTTCATTAGAATGTTTCATTTTGTTAATGTAGTTTGTAGTGTAATGATTAGTCAGTAGTTCTATCCCCTTTGGGGTGGAGATGATGTTCATGCATGCATTAAAGAATGGAAATGAATGCTTGATTTTGAAATGTGTTGATAAATGTGAATGTATGCTTGCTTGTTTAGAGTAGAACACTTCACTTGATGAGTTTTGCCGCATATATTAGACACCTCTCACGCTTGTTTAGGTTCTGAAATAACCAACTTGTATATGTGAATGTTAATCAACTAGGTTAGTGAATGGATTGATAGGTTTTGCCATAACCTTTAGACACTTCCTATACATGAAAACACTACCTACATTTGTGCCTATTGAATGCATTCTTCACCATCTTATTACATGTGTGCACACACTCCACCCCTTAGGGGTTTTCCATTTCTGATTTCCAGGTTCCTTTGTTACTGGTTTATCTTACTTTTAGTAGTCTTGTACTTTCATCTTTCTCCTTTGTTAGTTTCTAGTTTAGTGTAGCTTTAGGTTAGCATAATCACATCTTCTCCCCTTTGTTTCCCACTCGCCTTCGAACTAACCAAAGTCGATACACCTCCATGTGGATCGACCCGTATTTGTCACCGCTTCAACGCGGTCGTGCACTTGCGGTTATTTTAAAACTTTCAATCAGTCATTGCTCAATATAAGTGCATTAATATCAATATTAGCACCATTACCATTAACATCATCAATATTAGCATCACTAACATTAACATTGACATTTTGATTATCAGATTCTTTTACAATAAACTTATCGAGAGCTCCTTTTTGGGATTGAGTTAATTCTTCAGTTCTCCTTTTCTTTTTACGCTTTTCAACGCCAGACGCAAACTTTCTAGGAAACATAATTAAAAAACAACAAGAGTGAAACGAAAATTTGTAATTAAGAAGTTGGAGCAATACAACCTGATCTAGAAGGCGTAAGACGTAGTTGCTTGTCCAATATGACTTTGTTTAATCATTCAAAATCGAAATTCACTTTGTTGCGCAATCCTAATTGAATACAAAAATCATTACAAGATTGCTTTCTATAATCCCACAATCAATCAATATTCAAGACTAAGAAATAAAAAAACAAAATTCCGTGTTTTAATATATAAAAAAGTGTACTTTTGTTCTAATAAATTTCAAAAGATTGCTCAAACATGGAACCACATGGAAACCCTAAAAAAGGTTGTTTGTGACCATTTTTTTTACCTTTCTTGGGTTTGGAGACAGGAAAAGGCGGGTTGGAGTCATCGACAGTGGGGAAGGCTTGCTGGCGTCGTCCGTTGTGGTCGCCGACGACGGTGGTTGTGGATGTTGGTGGAAAATCAAAGAGAGAGAGAGATGGAGGCGAAGAGTTTAAAGACTCAAGTACATATATCAAAATGAGACCCGTAGCAGGGGCTCACCCTGCTCCTGTTATGGGTCGGGCCTGACCAGAAGCTCACGAAATCCTATGTCAGCCTCCCCCCCCCCCCCCCCCCACACACACACACAAGTGAACAATACTGAAGAAGCTTGTTGGGGTGACCTTATCTCATCTTCTCTACCCCTTCAAAGCAAAAAAATGTTATTTTTTGGCGATATTTTGGGCAGGTAATCTCGTAGAAGAGGAAATGGGGTCAGTGAAGTTGAGTAGAATCTCATGCAGAAAGCAAACGACATAGTTTCTCTTTGTGCTTCAAGTGATGGTGGGACGGAAGCTAATGTCATGTAATAATTGAGTTTCTAGCGGAAAGTTGGGGCAAAAAGCTCATTATCAAATGCACCCTTATTCTCTTACATACATATGTATACCATAATTCTAGAACCACTCTCAAGTTCAAAGAAACGAAATTGAGTTCCTTTGGTGTTTCTCACAAACTGCAACTCGTAAGATAAACTGATTGTTAGTTTTTGTGTACCATGCTATTTACAGAGATATAAAGAAATCAATAATTTTTGTTATACGAATTTCATAAATACCCGGTTTTGTACAATTATATTCATATTTGCAGTTTGCGGAATGATGAACGGCTGAGATGCGTTTGATGCATCCCATTTAAGCACCGCACCACCACCTTCCAGGCTTCCACCCTCCCCAAAATCCGAAACAAAACCCTAAAAACCCTAGGCAGAGGCACCGACCCAGCTGGTAGCGGGGAAGATGGACAAGAGCATGTTAGGCGATCTGGACGCTCTTCCTGAGGAGGACAAGATCCGGATGTCCCAGATGATCGACCAGCTCCAGATCCGCGACAGGTTCGCCCCTCTTCCCCTTTCCCTCTTGTTTCCTCCTCGGGAGTCGGAAAAATCCCATCTCTTTGGTGTCGCTGATCTTTGAGTTTTTTTCTTGTTAAATGCTGCTGTCGGGTTTGTGTTTGTTTGTGACGCCCGAGTGAGATTGGTGGGTGTGAACATATCCATTCTTTTTCCTATTCAAATATTGGGCTGTCAACTAAGATGTCATACTTTATTACGTAAGCGGAGTTTCCGTTCTATTACTCTATCTGAGAGTTTAGTATTTGATGCCGATTTAGACGTACTAAACCTACCGGAGTAGTTTTCGATAAACTGCCCGCCTCGATCTACTGGAGTTAGAAGATACAGCTCGACATGAATCATACTTGGCTGTTGAATTTTATTTGTAGAAGAACCTCCCTAAGTATACCCAACTCCAATTCATTCATAATGGAAGGTTGAAGGTTCAACTCCAATCATTACTGTCTTGGGCTAACTCATGGATACTACTCCTTTATACTTCTTTGCTTGTGCTTCTGTCTACATCTCAAATGTTCGATGAAGTTCAAGTTAACTGTTGGACAACTTAGAATAAACAGTGCACAACCTCCTTTGGGTTGTATATTTATCTTAAGGATTTGGATAATCAATTTAAGCGAATCCTTCCTATTTCTTGTGTTGTTTCTTGGCAATTTTTAATACTTAAGCGAATATCTTAATGTTGTATCAAATTTCTATCCCCTCAATATGTAGCCAATATTTTTCATATTTTTTCTATTTTAAGGACCATTTTGATAGCTACTTGTCAAGATATCTTCCTCTTCGTTTTTGGCCATTCAACATTTTGAGGTCCTCTATGTTTTATCATCTAAGGAATCATCTTAGATTCGTAATGAAGTAATGGTCGGCCCCCAACAAAACAAAGACACAAGGTGCAAGTTCATAGTCTTCTTTTATACTTCATCAAGCTTGAGTGTTTGACTTATTCAGTTAAAATTGATAAAAAAGAAATCAACTTATTCAGTTAAAATCTTTGTTCTAGAAGTTGACGTTTTACCCTTTGAATATAATCTTTGAGCATTAAATGTCAAACAGTCAAAGCCTCTGTGGAGAACACCATCTAATCTTAGTGGTGCATCTAGTGAAGAGGAAGAAGATGGACATGTTTTAAATGGGAGTCTGTTGGTTTTTTCTTAGTTAATTGTCATTTTATTTAATAGAAGAAGTATGTCTCTTGTCATGCACTCTTTTGGTTGCTGGAATTTAGAACCACCAGAACATCTACTTCTCTTAACAATTACGTGGTAGTAACATTGTTTCAGATTTAGTCGATACGAGAGGTGGAATGCTTAGTAGTATGGGTGTCACCGGGGTGTATTCAGATTAGATCTTCCAACATTTGTATCCATATGGAAGATATTAATCTGTGCATTTGTATTTGTACCGACATGCTCTTTGCCTAAGCTTTCAGGATGATGGTGCTAATAAGTTCATCATTCGTATTTGCCTAAACTTGGTCAGTTGGTGGTGTATTTGAAAAGGGTGGTGAACTGATGGTTGAGCCCACAT
This sequence comes from Triglochin maritima, assembly GCA_963682175.1. NCBI lineage: Eukaryota > Viridiplantae > Streptophyta > Magnoliopsida > Alismatales > Juncaginaceae > Triglochin > Triglochin maritima. Next base: position 23,543,934 of record OY821777.1, read on the forward strand.
GCTCTTCTGGAATGTTGAGATTATTTTTGTACTATTTCCTGCTATAGTGATTAAGATGTGCTAATGGATGTTATTTCACCTCTTGTATCCTTTTTTTCTTACTCTATCAATGATCAAAAAAAAAAAAGATGTGCTAATGGATGCCAGCTTTCATGAATTGTTGCTTATGAATCTCATTTGCAGCCTGAGGATGTACAACTCCCTAGTTGAAAGATGCTTCACCGATTGTGTTGACACATTCAGGCGAAAGACACTAGACAAGCAAGAGGAGTCGTGTGTTCGTCATTGTGCTGAGAAGTTCCTAAAGCATTCAATGAGAGTTGGGCTGCGATTTGCAGAACTCAACCAAGGAGCACCTACTCCTGATTAGAATCAGCTGCAATCTTGTTATAAGAACAGCCATTTTAACCGCTTTTATTTATTCCAGGAAATAATATTAGCCTTCTGCATGGATAAAATTTTATTTCTGCTCCTGTCTTGTCCCCCTTCACTTTCGGCATTGATCAATCAGATGGTGTCAAATGTGTTTAAGAATGTGCGTTCATTTTGTAAGATAACAAATTTCCTGGAGTTTCACTGTTTTGGATATATGTTCGAAATACAATGCTGAAGTTCAAGAAATTGCATTTGATTGTGATTTACTGGTTGGAAAACATGCCAGCGTTTGCAGGTATGGATTCATCATGCCTTGTAAACATCACAAATGAGTGTATTTCATATGCTTTGTGTAGTTGCTGGAAAGTTATTATGGGTAATTGACCTTACATTAAAGTTTTTACTATCTATGAGTTTATCTTGGTGATGCAATGGTTGCAGACATGCTGTTGAAGTCATATACATTACCTTCGAGGTTCAGTTCATTTATAGTTTATTTGCAATGAGTTTGTTATTCGTAGGTGTGAACAAAATTGCTCTTGGAAGTTTGAAAGGGTTAAGTTTCAGCTACGCAAATGAACTTTTCACTGGACCATTACTAATGAACTCATTTTTTGGTAGTCAAAAATTAAAATCATTAATTTTGTTAGGAAAAATAATTTCCAAGTTATGTTTCAAAGAATATATTCCTTTTAGATCAAGAAAACATTGACAAATCAAGTCTTATCTATGGATGGACGCCTGAAGCTCCTTTTAATCTTGTGATATCGACCTAGAAGTGTAACTTTATTTTGCTTCATCAGGTTTGAAACTGAATCTCAGTTCGCTGAGAACACTTAGCAGAAGTTGCTGTTACTTTGAGCTAACTTGGTTTGATTTAGCAGTCTTGTAACTGGATTGGTGTAAAATTATCCCATTATAATAATTTGGTGTTCATTTTCTATGACATTAAATTGAGGTTGGTTTCTTTTGTGACGATCCGATCAAGCGACATGAAACAGCATAAAGTTAGGGTATTTGGCTGCGAACTTGTAATCCGATAATCAAATAAGCATGTTGAAGCTTGTAACAATCAATAAATCAATTATATTTGGATATATGGAGTAGACACGATGAACATAAATAAAACATTAATTAATCATGTAATAGGTACATGTACAAGAGTAAAACATGATTACTGGTACGGTTCCCCAGGACTGAGCCATCGGATGCGATCAAAGGAACACATTGGGTCATAAAGGCTCGTAAGTGCAAGGCATTTTGAACTAACGGGTTAGGGTGCTAACGGGTCAAACAAATTCGAACAACTTGCTAGAACTTGGGTACATCCTTATTCTGATCAAGGACTCGTCGTGTCAGTCAGGCATCATGTAAAGACCCTAACCATGTTTATGGTTTAATGGTGATTAGGTGGGCTTATTGGTGGAGGTTTGCATGGGGAGTTGAAGAGGGAATAGTGGAGGCATGGTGGTGACGTGAAGAAGGCTTTGGGTAGGGGGTAGGTGCATGGTGAAGTGTTGGAGATGTGATGGTGGAGGCATGGGTTGGCTGGCTTTGGTGGAGAGAAAACCCATATCTCTCTCTCTTCCTTCACACTCTCTCATGTTTCTTCTTCTTCTTCAACCTTTCTTCCTCTCCTGTGGTGCTCGAGCTCCGGTGGAGAAGGTGCGCGTGAGGCAAGGAGTGCTGGGTTTGGTGCGGTGCGAGGAAGACGCGCGTGAGGTCGCGGTCTCGAGGTGCCATCTTGTGAGCTCCGGTGTCTTCGTCGTTCTTCAAGAAAAGGTATGTCAAGTTCTTGCATTAGAGGTATTTAATGATCACCCATGTTGGGGTGATGTTGTGGTTGGTCGCGGGAGGTCGGAGACCTCGCCGGCGACGAGGTTCAGCGTCAAAACCTCGGCTGGCGCGAGGTTGAAGATGACTGTCGGTCGACCGGGTCCCTCGGACGGTCGACCGAGCGTAGTGTATTTCGTCTGTCTGTGGTGTTTTGGTCGACCGGGTCCTTGTGTTCGGTCGACCGGGACTTAAGTGTACCAGACTTTTAGTGTGGTTTGCGGTCGACCGTTATATGACGTAGAAATAATAGGTTGACCCTGTTATTTTTCGGTCGACCGAGACCCCTGAGTCGGTCGACCGATAGTTTTGAATTTAATGTTGACCAGACTCCGGATTTTGACCTCGTTCAGTCGACCAGTTTTAGACCTTCGGTAGACCATTGGGACTTATGTTTTGCGCAAATATTTCGACCGTGGTAGACGCTTCGGTCGACCGATTCCCTTGTGGAAGCGGTCGACCGAGTTGTCACTTTCGGTCGACCGATTCCCTTGTGGAAGCGGTCGACCGGATGTCACTTTCGGTCAACCGATTCCCTTAAGGAAACAGTCGACCGAGTTGTCTTTTTCGGTCGACCGTTTTGCACAGGACAAAATTCATGGTTTCGCTTAGGATGCCAACTCTGTCCACGGAAACCCCTGTCCTCGCCTTATGCGTGGGGCGGGAGGTGACGGTGGGCGCGTTGCACGTGCCTGCTCAGGGACCGCCGTGTGGAAGAGTGTGGGCGTCCGGAACACGTCACCTCCATGTATGGATCGTGACAAATCTGGTGGATTGATTTGACTCGCGTTAGAGTAGCAGCCTGAGGGATTGCAGATCCTATTGCTTCAGCGGGCACGCAACTGTCGTTGGGTGAAGTGACTTCCGGCCTGAGGGGCTACAGAGGCCGCTGCCCTGCTTTTATAGCGGTGGAGTTGGTGTCTGCACGTAGAGCTCGTTGGCCCTGCGGACTTCGGTTCGGATCTGTCGATTTTCTGGCCTTTGTGTGGCGGATATGTTCGACTGACCTTGATGGCAGTTATTGCACGTGCCCGTGCGGCCTGTGTGGCGGAGAGAGGCCCCCTGTGCGGCCTGTGTGGCGGCAGGGAGGATCGCGCGTAACCTGTGCGGTTGCGGCGATGGACTGCCGATGATGTGTTCCGGCAGGTAGCTCGAGTGGGCACCTATCGAGCGAGGTACCGTGCGGCCTGTGTGGTGTCGGTGATGGACCGACCTGAGCAATGGCTCCGTTGGTGTGGTGGTTGACCACGATGTTTTCATATCTGATTCTACCTGCGCGGAAGTGCGAACGCCTCCTCACCGATCCCTTGGTCTGTGTAGTCGCGTGTGGGGATGTGTTGCGTACTGTCTGTTAGAGCGTATGTGCCTACGGTAGGTCTCTACGGGGCCCGATGTTGGACCGTGCAGCCTGTGTGGCGGCGGTGATGTTTGACCGTGTGGCCTGTGTGGTATCGGTGGTTGTTGGACCGTGCAGCCTATGTGGCGACGACGATGTTGCAGACCGTGGGGTCTGTGTGGCAGCGGTGGCGATTGTAGACCGCGGGGCCTGTGTGGCAGCGGGAACGATTGCAGGACGGATGTCCGATTTTGCCCTTGTGGGAATGTTGTTTACTGCTTTGTATTTCATGTCATGCTATACTAGTATGTTAGGGCATATAAGTGAGCTTGTCATACGGGGTTTCCTTATGGAAACTCAGGCATTGTTGTTGCATCTTTTTCAGGACCGCGTTAGGTTCCGGCAGGTGGTGACCGAGAGAGATTACACTTTGGGACTGGATCCTGTTGTCTGCCTATTTTAGGTTGTCGTGATTACGTGTTTATGTATTTCGTATTCTGATGTAATCACTCTTTTGACAAACTCTTATGTAATAGTGCACCAGATGTATTTGGGTATTTCTTACAGTAATGTCCCCACTCTTGATGGTTTTATCCTTGTGTTCCTCTTCATTTTAAAAGTTTAAATTTTCCGCTGTTCGGGGATATTACACGTCATGTTTCAATTGAGTAGATTTGGCAAGTTGGAGGCGTTACACCTGAGGCGTAGTCAGCAAGCAAGGCAAAATATGGCAAGCACTTAAAAGCAGCATATCAGAGCGGAGCACATTAGAAAAGTTTGTTAGTTCAAACAATGAAACTTTTCTGGCTCCTCATGCGTTTCCAGGAGGGACAAGATCTGGATTTGAAAGGGCATTGAGTGGGTACTTGAATACCTCTTGGAGCAACAACTATAGGCTGAGGCCTATATAAAGGGGTGCTGAGTTGTGGGGAGACAACCAACCAACCGGACAACTAGCCAGTGATATTGCATGAGCGGGTGTTGAGTTGTGGGATTATTACAACAAACTAGTGTAAGCACTGTACTAGTGGACGTTTAGTTGTACGGTTGTCACAACCAACGATTATAGACTTTTATTTTTGTATACTTGTGTAGTGAATACAAAAAAGGGGTTGCTCCATCTATGTGTGTTTGGAGACTAACACAGGGGTTGGGACATTCGTAGGGCCGACTTTAGGGTCTTACACATAGCTAACGGCTGAGAGCTGATTGAGGTTTTGAGCTTGAACCCAAAGCATAAAGAAACCATGTCACTATTTCCATATAGAGCGTACATGATTAATGTTTATACAAACATATTTAGAGTATACAATTTACAACTTATAATATTTTATTTAAATGAAACTATAAGTTTAAGTCTAACTCCTTAACTTTTGATCTAGTTGCACTTTACATACATGTCCTTTGGAAACAGGTAGTTCTTCCGAAATTGTCATTGATTACTTTGTTTTCTTTTTTTTATCAAGAGAGTTGGAATTGCTCTGATAGAGGAGAAACCTATACAACATCTCCTGAAATGGTTTGGACATATACAAAGAAAACCTATGGAGACACTGATAAGAAGGAGAATATTGAGCCATGATGTAGACATAAAAAGAGAAAGAGGCAGACCAAAATCAACTATGGAAAAGCGGTTAAAAGACTAAAAGATGGGGGCATTCCCTGTGATATGGCTTTGGATAGGAGTGCGTGGAAGAAGGCTATTCACGTGTCCGCAACATGATTCTTTTGAGTTCATTTGGATTAAAGACTCTAGAAGCTATTGAAGAAAGAAAAGAAAGGGAAATAAATAAAAATAAGGAAGAATGGAATATTATTTTGCAATATTAAGGAAAAAATAGAAAGTAAAATTGAAGAGGCAAAATGCCAAAATAACAAAGGTTGGATCACAACCTTATTTTCGAAGGACAAAGATGCAGTGCAACTAAATCAAAGATTTCAGGGGCAAACTACAATTTACCCTAAATCAAAATAAGGTTGTGATACAAGTAAATTACTCGGCTTGTGGTCGTCCCGCGTGGGAAACTCCAGTCAATCTCGGGACACACTCGTCCTGTGCGTGACACATCACTTGTTTTACTCATAACAGCCACATCGATACAGAATTTGATAATTTCAGATCCATTGGAAAGATAATTGAAAGTAGAACATATTAGTCTCTAACAACTTGCACAATTTGGATGATACGGGCATGACAAATGTGTATCAAGACATACTGTATTTGGAAACTCGACAATCGACAGATTATCAATAATTTATGTATTACTCACTCGTCCGATATCCAAATAAGGTGATTCAATACTCATTACAAATAAAATTTTGAGAACCAAAACTTTGATATTTTACATATTTCCACATTAAGAGCCTAATGAGCATATAAAAGGCATGGAAGACTGCTGATTTGAGAGAATATAAACGAGTTGGGTTGTTTTTTGCAAACGAGTCGGGTCGTTTTTTTCATCACATCCACATACATATACGGAATTTGATGATTCTAAATCCATTGGAAAGAAAATTAAAAGCAGAACATATTAGTTTCTTACAACGTGCCAAATTTAGATGAAAATAGGGTGAAAAACGTGCGTCAAGATGGAACGTATTTTTAACTTTACAATCGATAGATCATCAATAATGTGTGCATAACTTGCTCCTCCGATATCCAAATAAGGTGGTTCAAGACTATTACAAAGACGATTTTGAGAAGAAAAACTTTCATATTTTATATATTTCAAAATTAGGAAACTAATGGGCCTCAAATTAGTCCTGAGTTGTCCCAAGTAGTCCAGAGCTGTCTCGAGCAGTCCAGAGTTCTCCAGGGCAGTCCCAAGCCAGTCTAGAGCCAAGTCCCGAGCTGTCCCGAGAAAGTTTTGACCCCTGTCCTGAGCAGTCCCGAGTAGTCCCCAACCAGTCCTGAGCCCAGTCCCAAGCCAGTCCTGAGCACTCCCAAACCAGTCCCGAATGAGCTGGATCGTTTTCACCAAATGAGTTGGGTCATATGACTAAACAAGTTGGGTCGTTTATTCATAACATTGACGGAATACGATGATACGGATACAGAATTTGGAATTTTATGATTCCAGATTCGTTCGAAAGAAAATTGAAAGAAACACTAATTCGTTTCTCTTATGACTTGCCAAATTACGATGATACGAGGGTGAAAAACGTATCTCAAGACAGATCGTATTTGAAAACTGGACAATCGATGGATCTTCAATAAGTTGTGCAACTCTCTCCTATGATATCCAAATAATGCAATTAAAGACTCGTTAGGAATAAAATTTTGAGATGCAAAACTTTTATATTTAACATATTTCCGAATTAAGAATCTATAAGGTTCATAATGGGTGTGGAAGACTGTTGATTTGGGGGAACAGAAAACGAGCTGGGTCATTTTTTCCACCAAACAAGTTGGGTCATTTTTCCACCCCAGATACGCTAGGACACACCAGTCTTGTGCGGGAGGAACTTGTCTAGTGCGGGATGTTGGCTTTTTGGCCTTAATCCGTATTTTGATGATGTAATTAAACCTAATCTTAATTAGGACATGTAGATTAGCACATGTAGTATAATAGTATACATGTTGTATTGTGCTAACATCTACAGGTGATCAAGACTCAAGAAAGAAGAAAAATCAAGTCAAGACATGTAATCAAGCTAGGATTGAAGACATGTAATTTTACCTTTCTTTGAGAATTAGGAACTTATGTGAATTGAGCATAACTTAAGCTAATATGCATGCATTCACACACTAGGTTCCTTTTAGGAGTCACACACAAAATATCATATAATTTGGACTCCATTAGATCACCTAAACACCTAAAACATTGGTCGCCAGTCTACCTGAGTTCGGTCGACCGTTCACCTTTCGGTCGACCGGTTATACACAATTTTTGTCATACCAGACCAATCCGTTCAACCGATCACACATCTATTCAACCGATTACCCAGACCTGTTCGGTCGACCGGTAGACCTTCGGTCGACCGTTTCGTTTGCCATTTCTGGTAAAAATACGACCGTTTTATTTGTCGTATTATACAACGGTCGTATACACATTTTTCTCAATATTCACCCCCATATACATTAGAACCGGTCGAACAAAATACATCTTTCGGTCGACCGTTTAATTCGTGAAAAACCCCCTGCTATCGGTCGACACAAGTTTGTCCAACCGATCAAGATTTCTCTCTACCGAACCCAGTAGTTCGGTCGACCGGTACCTGTTCGGTTGACCGTTGACCTATAGAACTTAAGTGATTCGGTCGACCAGTACCTATGTTCGGTCAACCGATCCATCAACAGACTCAAGGGTTCGGTCGACCGATACACCTTTCGGTCGACCATTTCTGGACAGATTTCTGAACCCGATTTTCTGTTTTGTGTATCTTGCACAAAACCCAATCAAATCTTGTCCAAACGGCTAGAAATCTTTAGGAGCTTATAAATAGAGGTTCACACTTAGTTTTCCACAAGATTTCACAACTCCAAAGTGTCAAACTTATAGTGAGATTTTCCACAACCTCAAAGCTCCCAATTAGTGATTCCAAAGCCTAATTTCCACATCCTCCATCATACAATCATCTAGCAATTGTTGTGCTCAATTAGAGAGTGAGTTCCACTCAAGTTACCATTGTTGTAAAGAGAGCAAGGGTCTTGGTGAAAGCCCAAGACAAAGTGAGCAAGGGTCTTGGTGAAAGCCCAAGACAAAGAAGTAGAGATTTCGGTGAAAGCCCGAAGTGATCCTCTCGGGTTGTGAGAGGTGGTGCCAAGCTCGGCGAGGGTTGTTCGCGAGCTTGAAGACTTGTAAAAGGCGTTGCTCCCGGCCCGGAACGGGGAGGCATAGTGAAGACGCAAGAGGAGCTCGAACGGGGATTCGAGAGGGGCTTGCAAGAGAGGATGTAGGCGCGGCCGAACCTCTGTAAAACCGACGCGTCTTCTTTTTGTGGTTTGCATTACTTTCTACTTGTGTTTGATTTAGTTTAATTTCCGCTGCATTTCTTTGATCGATCAACCAAGTAGTTAATTAGGGTTCAATAGGTGATTAGCTTAAAAGTGATTAGTGGACCCATAACCCACACGATCCACGATCCTACATTTGGTATCAGAGCCTCGTTCGTTAATTTTGTTCTTAATCGATAAATTAACATGGCTCTTAATGCATCCACACCAAATGAATCATTTAAACCACCATATTTTGATGGAGATAACTTTGTATCATGGAAATCTGAAATGTCTTCATTTGTTAAATCCATGAACATTAACATGTGGTTTATGATTCAAACTCCATATGAATCACCTAGATATCATATTAGTAAATGGAGTTTAGAAGATGAGAAAAATGCATCCCTAAATGCTAAGGCTATGAATGTCATATTTTGTGCATTAGGAGATGAACTTTTTAATGTTGTTTGCTCATGTGATAGTGCTTATTCAATATGGCAAACATTAGAAAAGAATTTTGGTGAAGGAGATTCACCAACCGGGAAGAAGGGAGAAGCAAATCCTAAGGATGTAGCTCAAGCAAAGAAAATGGAGATTAACTCAACATCTTCATCATCATTAAGCTCATCCGATGGAGAAAGTGAAGATGAGGTATCCTCTAGCTCTTCTTCAAGTAGTAGTTCAAAAGATAATGCCCATGATTTTAATGAACTACAAAATGCATTTCAAAGATTATTTGAAAAATATAAAGAACTTCACAAGACTAATCAATTAGCAAATGAGCAAATCCATGATCTTAAATGTCAAAATGCATCTATCTTAGATGATAAAACGAATTTGCTTGCTAAAATTGATGCTCTTACTTTAGAAAATGCATGCTTGAAGAATGAGTGCTTAAATGATAAATCTACCTCATCTAATGCAATTGAAAGTCATATGCTTGAAAATGACAAAATTGACTTGCTAAAGAAACTAGATAAATCATATCTTGAAAGCAAGCAAACTTTAAATGACTTAAATTGCATGAATGAAAAAGTTGCAAATTTAGAGATTCACATGCTTAACATGAATGAAAAGCATAATTCAATGATTAAAAATCTAAATTGCTTAAATGAATCTCTAGCAACTAAAAATAGTGAACTTAATGCCTTAAATGAAAATTTGTCAAATAAATTGCATAAGTTCACACATGGCAATAAAAACAATTTTTATGTTAAAAACTTTCCTATTCAAATTAATGTTAAACATAATTTTACCATGAAAAAGAAAGTAAGTGTAGAGGTACCAAAATCAACTTGGATTTGGGTACCAAAAGCTAAACTTAATGGACCCAAGCAAAAATGGGTACCAAAATCTACACTTGTAGGAGCTTGAGGAAGAGATTGGTGGTGACCGGGTGAGCCAAAGCGTCGAATTCGAATCCGGTTGCATCACCAAATCAAGATTGGAGCTATTCAAGATTCAAGTTTGGTATAAAAATTTCTATCTCTAAAATTTCTGAAAAATAGCTCTAATCTAGTTAATATGCTTAATTGTCATATCCTTAGAGTTCAATTCATTGCAAATCATATACCCTATTCATTGCAAATCATTTATCACATCCATTGATTCTAAATGTCAAATTTTAAATGGATGTTAGAATAAGGCTTAAGTAGAAACTTAAATGATTTTAACTTTCATCATACTCATTGTTTCCATTTAGCCTTATTGATAGGGGGAGCTTAAATGTTATATCTTTTATTAGAGTAATGAAGTGCAAAATTTAGGGGGAGCAACTTCATTACAAGACATCCAAACTCTATGCTTAAAGTCATAAATAATTGTTGTTTTTGATGGATGTCAAAGGGGGAGAAGTAATAGATTAAGGATACTTGAAATATACATGAAAATTGTCAAGAAAAACTATGCACATCCATAGGGGGAGCATTTATATGCATAGTTAACTTATACATTTTTCAAGTATTAGGTTGGTTTAAGATATAGGTTGCCATCATCAAAAAGGGGGAGATTGTTGGCTTTTTGGCCTTAATCCGTATTTTGATGATGTAATTAAACCTAATCTTAATTAGGACATGTAGATTAGCACATGTAGTATAATAGTATACATGTTGTATTGTGCTAACATCTACAGGTGATCAAGACTCAAGAAAGAAGAAAAATCAAGTCAAGACATGTAATCAAGCTAGGATTGAAGACATGTAATTTTACCTTTCTTTGAGAATTAGGAACTTATGTGAATTGAGCATAACTTAAGCTAATATGCATGCATTCACACACTAGGTTCCTTTTAGGAGTCACACACAAAATATCATATAATTTGGACTCCATTAGATCACCTAAACACCTAAAACATTGGTCGCCAGTCTACCTGAGTTCGGTCGACCGTTCACCTTTCGGTCGACCGGTTATACACAATTTTTGTCATACCAGACCAATCCGTTCAACCGATCACACATCTATTCAACCGATTACCCAGACCTGTTCGGTCGACCGGTAGACCTTCGGTCGACCGTTTCGTTTGCCATTTCTGGTAAAAATACGACCGTTTTATTTGTCGTATTATACAACGGTCGTATACACATTTTTCTCAATATTCACCCCCATATACATTAGAACCGGTCGAACAAAATACATCTTTCGGTCGACCGTTTAATTCGTGAAAAACCCCCTGCTATCGGTCGACACAAGTTTGTCCAACCGATCAAGATTTCTCTCTACCGAACCCAGTAGTTCGGTCGACCGGTACCTGTTCGGTCGACCGTTGACCTATAGAACTTAAGTGATTCGGTCGACCAGTACCTATGTTCGGTCAACCGATCCATCAACAGACTCAAGGGTTCGGTCGACCGATACACCTTTCGGTCGACCGTTTCTGGACAGATTTCTGAACCCGATTTTCTGTTTTGTGTATCTTGCACAAAACCCAATCAAATCTTGTCCAAACGGCTAGAAATCTTTAGGAGCTTATAAATAGAGGTTCACACTTAGTTTTCCACAAGATTTCACAACTCCAAAGTGTCAAACTTATAGTGAGATTTTCCACAACCTCAAAGCTCCCAATTAGTGATTCCAAAGCCTAATTTCCACATCCTCCATCATACAATCATCTAGCAATTGTTGTGCTCAATTAGAGAGTGAGTTCCACTCAAGTTACCATTGTTGTAAAGAGAGCAAGGGTCTTGGTGAAAGCCCAAGACAAAGTGAGCAAGGGTCTTGGTGAAAGCCCAAGACAAAGAAGTAGAGATTTCGGTGAAAGCCCGAAGTGATCCTCTCGGGTTGTGAGAGGTGGTGCCAAGCTCGGCGAGGGTTGTTCGCGAGCTTGAAGACTTGTAAAAGGCGTTGCTCCCGGCCCGGAACGGGGAGGCATAGTGAAGACGCAAGAGGAGCTCGAACGGGGATTCGAGAGGGGCTTGCAAGAGAGGATGTAGGCGCGGCCGAACCTCTGTAAAACCGACGCGTCTTCTTTTTGTGGTTTGCATTACTTTCTACTTGTGTTTGATTTAGTTTAATTTCCGCTGCATTTCTTTGATCGATCAACCAAGTAGTTAATTAGGGTTCAATAGGTGATTAGCTTAAAAGTGATTAGTGGACCCATAACCCACACGATCCACGATCCTACACGGGACACATCAACGAGTTGGGTTGTTTTCACCAAACGCGTTGCCTTGTTTTCACCAAACAAGTTGGGTCGTTCGGTCGAAACGAGCAGGAACGGTGGTTCGAGGGCAGGGTCGTCAGCGTTTGGAATGTTTGGGATTTGGTGTGGGAATAGGGAAGATTTGATGGTTTTGTTTGGGATATGAGATTGTGGTAACGTGGGTGGGGGTATTTTAGGGATAAAATTGTAAATATATTAAATTTTTGGCCTTCAAAAGAACTTGTACAGTGATTGACTTATGTAACATTTGGCTTCCCTACTTTGACCTTTAATATATTCTCCTTATAATTAAAGATGAATTATCATTTAGTGAATGTGAATTTCCAAACCTTAGAGAGACATTTAGTTACCATAACCCACAATTTCAACCATTTTCCTAACACACATTTAATAATGCTGCAAATAAAAAATATGAAACCGAAAAAATTGATTTAATTAATACATATACATCAATGACCTATAAGATAGCATTAACTAGCGACGTTTGGACCAGTCCTAACTGCTCATTTTTTAGAAAATCCATGGGTTTTACATAAACTAATTATTTCTTTTGCACCGATTTTGCACCCACACACTACTATAACTATATATGACCAGATAAGATATTTATTACAAGCTTATTCAATAGAAAATAAAATTTGTGCAATTTGTTTTAACATTGTTATTAATAACTCTGCAACAATATAATTACTTAAAAATTTATGTAATCCACCCTTAGATGATTTTAATTTTAATTTTCATGTTAGATGTGTTTGTCATGTTTTAAACTTAGTCGTACAAGATGAACATGAAATAATTAAATCTAATTTATAAAATGTTAGAGATGTTATTCTCTTTGTAGCAATAATACACATAGATATCAAGGATTTAGGGAATTGTGCTCTAGCGGTGATGTTAAACCTAAGAATTTTAAATTAGATATCCCTCGTAATGGAATTGTACTTATGAAATGTCGAAATGTTGTTATCCTTATAGTCATTTAATTTTGGCTTTTATAATGAAAAACAAAATGAAAACTTTTTAAATAATCTTGATTGAGAAAATTGTAGTATTATGTTCGATTTTTGAAACCATTTTTTAACTTCACTAAGAAATTAAGTGGAACGTATTACCCAATTGCTAACATATTTATATCCGAATTACTTCTAATTACTAAACTATTTATGAAATATAGGATTAATGCTAGTTTTGTTGAAATTATAAATGTAATTGAGACTAAATTTAATAAATATTGGAAATCTCCACCATTAAAATGACCAGTTTACAAATTTACTTAGAATCTTTTTTTGAAAACATGAATTATGAAGGTTGTGAAGATTATTTAAAATAAATTAAAGTACATCTGAATATATGTTTTAATATATATGAAGGATTACATAATATTAATCAAATAAATTAAAACATTGCTAGTTCATCATTATCCCAACAACACCTATTTATGGATTAAGATGAAGATGATGAGAACTCTCAAGGGAATGGGTTAAACAAGAAAAAATAATATTAGTACACAATGAAACACAACGAATTTACTGAATATTTAAATAGTGAAATGTACTTAACTCCTGCATAATCAATTTTTTTTTGATGTTTTAGACTGGTAAATGTAACTATGCTAGATTTCCAATAGTATATTTATTAGCACACAATTTACTAACTCCTCCGGCATCAACTATGACATTTGAATTTGTATTTAGCGCAGATAAATGGGTCTTGATCGACAAGAGGCACAACACGTCCGACAGATCACTTGAAACAAACATTTACGTGAAGGACTGGTTGGACACAATAGATAGAATGCAGATCATACAAATCAATTAGAGCACCAACGAAGACGAATGAACTATTTATAATTATATGTAATTTGCAATTGTAATACTTAATACATTAGAATTTGTATGTAATTTGTAAACTTATTGTACTTGATAAAATTTTACTATCTTTTTGGATTGGTAGATAGAGTAGTTGGTGAGGCAATGACATCGTTGAACCGATTATTTTGTTGAAGTGTATATTTGTGCGCATCGGATGCATTTAGGTCCTACAAGAGTACTTGTGCCCTATAGCTGCAAGAGCTTGTGCCTACCTCAGAGGTCTAATTTGATAGTGTTTTTAATTTAATTTTGTAAGTTACTTCTATCTGAATGGTACGAAAAATAAGACCCTCAAACCCAATCAACAAGAACCCAAACTTGACTGAACCGAACCCAACCCGAAACCGACATGACCCGACATGGCCTACTGGGCCTAGCCAGGCATGGTCCGCCACGGGTCGCAGGCTGGGCCCGGCGGCCCGGTACCCAGGTCTAAAGAAACCTATCAAACTTGGCGTTTCGAGGAAGGTGTATATGTAAAGAAAGGTATGTATAATTAGAATCTTATCTCAATTTGAACTTGATGTAGGAATTAGAAGTTTTTGTGGAAGTGTTGGCAGAACCTAAATGGGTTGTGTCCAACTTATATGTTAGAACCTAATCCTAATTATTTAGGCTAATTGGGTTTTATGACTTTACTAACCTTCTTAGGATATTTTGTAGTGTGAGTGGTTGTGGTTGGTTGAGAGAAAGGTGATGGGATGGTTAGAAGCTTGTGATTGGTTGGGTCTAAGGTGAGGGCCTTAAGAAGCTAATCTAATATCTTTCTCTTTCTGATCTCATCTCTCTCAAACCATCACTCTCTGGTAGTTGCAAGGAAGAAGATCTCAGTGAGAGTGGTCGGCGGAGTTGTGCTTGTGGTTGACGAGGTGATTGGAGTTAGGTTTGTCGGAGAAAAACTTAAGAGAAGTAAGGGAGAAAGGAGGAGTTTGAAGAAAGAGATTGAGAGAAGAGAAGAAAGGAGTTGCTAAGAAGACGAAGTGTTTTGGCCATGAGAACAGAGGGATTCTTGCTAGGATGGAGGATCAAGAGGAGAAGGCGGAAGATTTGGGAGAAGATTCAAGCTTCATCAAACTCGGAGTTCGTCGGAGAAAGCTCGTTGGCGTGGAAGCGATTGCCGTTGTTCTTCGAAGGCTTCTTCAGGCCTTAAAGGAATGCCACCTTCAATTAGTTGGTTTTTATTACATAAGTTGTGTAAGGGGTTGGGCTTCAAGCCGGTGTCCGGAGGCCTCATCGTTGATGAGCTGCAGCTGAGATTCTGTCCTTTTTAAGTGGAGGCTTGTCCTTTATAATTTGTTATTCCGTCCTTTTTAAGTGGTGGCTAGTAGTTTATAATCTGTTATTTTGTCCGTAATAAGTGGAGGCTAGTCCTTTATAATCTGTTATTTTGTCCTTAATAAGTGGAGGATAGTCCTTTATAATATGTTATTCTGTCATTTTTAAGTGGAGGCTTGTCCTTTATAATCTGTTATTCTGTCCCTTTTAGTTGGTGGCTTGTCGTATATAATCTGTTATTCAGTCCCTTTAAAGTGGATGCTTATCCTTTATAATATGTTATTCTGTCCTTTTTAAGTGGAGGCTTGTCCTTTATAAGCTGAGACTCTGTCTGTTTTAATACACAAGATTGATTCTGAGAGCGTTGGTACGTGTGCTACTTTTATGACTTTATGTTTTGCTTGAAATATGCATTGAGACCCTATATAGTAGACCTATGAGATCGCGGATCCCAATGCATTGCATGGTACCTGACTCATTGAAACAGGATACCTGCCATGGCGTTGGCCGGGGGAGGGGGTATTACAGCTTTTGTTAGCAGTTGTTGCCACTTGAGTGAATATCGGTAGTACAGCTTTTGTGAGCAGCCGATGTTTACAACTGCTGTTAATAACCCTGTTCCGGCCTGTGTGGCGGCAGGTGATGTTGTGGACCGTGCGGCTTGTGTGGCGGCGTTGTTGGTTGTGAACCGTGCGGTCTGTGTGGTGGCAGTGATGATTGTTATTGTTGGAGGGACGCATGTCCTGTGGTACCCTGGCTAGGAAGATGTTTTATTGCACTGTAATACTAGTATGATAGGGTCATTCATTGTACGTAGTATGCATGTAGGTGGACTTCGTATACGGGGTTTCCTTATGGAAACTCAGGCATTGTTGCATGTTGTTTTTCAGGCCCAAAGTGTCTTGAGTGGGTGGTGACTGAGGGTGACTGCACCTAGAGCCGGATCCTCTGGTCTTTTGAGGTTATTATGATTACATGTATCCTTGATGTTGTATTTTGATGTAATCATTCGTTTGACAACTCTTGTATACTGTGCACTTTTATGTATATAATCAATAGCATTCCCCGTGAGCTGTTGTTGATATCTTTTGAATATTTTAAAATTTAAATTTCCATTGTTTTCGGGACGTTACAATTTGGTATCAGAGCATGTCGGTTCTGGTGTACTTGTCCAAAGAAACCACCCTTAGGAGTAGTTGTGTAGAATCACCCATTCTTTCAGTAGATCATGCGTGCATCATTAAGTTGATTATGTTGTTTCTTTTTTGTGCTACGTTTTCCTTATTCTGAGAAAGTTCGGAAGAGGACGAAATTCCATTAAGGATGATGGATAGAACCTAATCCTAATTAGTTAGGCTAATTGGGTTTAATGACTTTACGAACCTTCTTAGGATATTTTGTAGTGTGAGTGGTTGTGGTTGGCTTAGCGATAGGTGATGGGATGGTTGGGAGCTTGTGATTGGTTGGGTGGAAGGTGAGGGCCTTAAGAAGCAAATCTCATATCTTTCTTTTTCTCTTTCTAATCTCATCTCTCTCAAACTGTCTCTCTCTCTGGTAGCTGCAAGGAAGATCTCTGTGAGAGTGGTCGGCGGAGTTGTGCTGGTGGTTCACTAGGTGATCAGAGTTCGGTTTGTCGGAGAAAAGCTTAAGTGAAGTAAAGAAGAAAGGAGGAGTTTGAAGAAAGAGATTGAAAGTTGAGAAGAAAGGAGTTGCTAAGAAGAAGAAGTGTTTTGGTTGTGAGAAGAGAGGGATTCTTGCTAGGATGGAGGATCAAGTGGAGAAGGAGGAGAAGTGAAGGAGGAAGATTTGGGAGAAGATTCAAGCTTCATCAAACTCAGAGTTTTTCAGAGAAAGCTTGTTAGTGTGGAAGCGATCGTCGTTGTTCTTCGTAGTCTTGTTCAAGCCTTAAAGGTATGCCAAGTTCAATTAGTTGGTTTTTATTGCACAAGTCGTGTAAGGGGTTGGGCTTGACGCCGGAGGTCGAAGGCCTCGTCATTGATGAGCTGCAGCTAAGATTCTGTCCTTTTTATGTCAACTGAGATTATGTCCTTTTTAAGTGGAGGTTTGTCCTTTATAATATGTTATTCTATCCTTTTTAAGTGGAGGTTGGTCCTTTATAATAAGTTATTTTGTCATTTTTAAGTGGAGGCTTGTCTTTTATAATCTGTTATTTTGTCATTTTTAAGTGGAGGCTTGTCCTTTATAAACTGAGACTATGTACTTTTTAAGTGGAGGCTTGTCATTTATAATATGTTATTCTGTCATTTTTAAGTAGAGGCTTGTCGTTTATAAACTGAGACTGTAATTTTTAAGAGGAGGCTTGTCCTTTACTATCTGCTATTCTGTCATTTTTAAGTGGAGGCTTCTCCTTTATAATCTGTTATTATGTCCTTTTAAAGTGGAGGCTTGTCCTTTATAAATTGAGAATCTGTCCTTTTTAAGTGGAGGCATGTCCTTGATAATTTGTTATTTTGCCCTTTTTAAGTGGAGGCTTATCCTTTATAATCTGTTATTCTGTCCTTTTAAGTGGAGACTTATCCTTTATAAGTTGAGACTCTGTCCTTTTTAAGTGGAGGTTTGTCCTTTATAATTTGTTATTCTGTCTTTTTAAGTGGAGCTTGTCCTTTATAATATGTTATTCTATCTTTTTGAAGTGGAGGCTTGTTCTTTATAATCTTCTATTCTGTCCTTTATATGCTTAAATTCTATCAATTTTAAGTAGAGACTTGTCCTTTATAAGCTGAGACTCTGTCCTTTTTAAGTGGAGGCTTGTCCTTTATAATCCGAGACTCTGTACTTTTTAAGTGGAGGCTTGTCCCTTATAAGCTGAGACTCTATCCGTTTTAATACACAGAATTGCATTGTATGATTATTAGAGAGTTGGTGTGTGCTACTTTTATGACTCTATGTTTTTCTTGACATATATAGTAGATGTTAAACATTTTATTAATTAACCGCAAGTGCATAGCCGTCGGTGAAGACATGGCAAATACGGGTCGATCCACGAGGAGGTGAGTAATCTCTAGTTTGTCAGAAATCAAGTGGCGAAATAGGGGAGAAGAGATGTGATTACACTAAACTATACTACACTAAACTAGTAGTTAACAGATGCAAAAGAAAGCAACTAAAGATTGACTAAAACTAACTAAAGACCTAACAAAGAGATTTGAATGCAGGAAGAGAAACCCATAAGGTGTGAAGTGTGCACACATATGAAGGGAAATAAGTGATGAATGACGCGTGTAAGCATTTATGTGTGTGTGTCATGTGTGTGTCTTCATGCATAGGAAGTGTCTAAAGATGTGGCAAAACCTATCAATCCTTTCACACAAGGTATCGACAATTACTACTTGATAATCATGAGACTAGGCTCATCATGAGAAGTGTCTAAGGATATGACAAGACTCATAAAAAACTATGAACTCATGTTAAGAACAAAGTTAAGCATGGGAGGTGTCTAAATCTTATGGCAAAACCCATCAAAACAAAGTTTCCTCAATCAATCAAGCAAGCAAATACAAATACAAACACATAACTAACATGTAGCATATTCAACAGGAAAATGTCAGTCAATAAACATGAGGAAACTAAGCATGGGAAGTGTCTAAATCTTATGGCAAAATCCATAAAAAATCCCCCAACATTTAGATGATTAAAACACCCCCGATGAACATAAAAACATGCAAGTCTACACAATCAAAAATTCATCAAACATCCAAACTTCACAACATATATGTACACCATTTCCACCCCCAAAGGGGATGAAACTACTCACTAATCATTAACCTAACTATTATGTTAAGACAGGAAAATATATTAACTAAGTCTACTAAGATTAATGAAACGAATTATGCTAAGCATGCAAGCAATAAAGGAGGCACAACATGAACTAAAAAAGATTTATTTTATTCATAACTCACAAGACAAGTAGCATCTCTCCATTTGAGTTTTTACTCCAAGGCTTTGCTCTAAGTAGAGGGATTAACCACCAAGCATGTAGTAGATTACAAGGGAGGAGGAAGAGTTCTATTTATAATCATAGAAAAAGGTAACCGGGGACAATCCCCCGACGTGGGACTAATGAAACTGCTACAAATGGATAAACACAACATAATAAACAACCACGAGAAGCCGAATCGAAATTGGACTAAAATGTGCCACCAATTGGCGGTCACTCTTTGCCTGATTTGCTCCAAATTTGTATATCTTCTTCAATGCTTCTATTTATTACGTGTGGTACACCCGGATTGGTTGTGTGAGTGTCGGACCAAATCTAGTTGTCAAAATACTCCTCATGATGCCGTGAAGTTTCTTGATTTTCTCATTGGTCCTTTTGGTTTACATCCGGGTCCTTCCCTCTTGCACATCCGTCCATAAATCTCACAATTTAGTCATAAATTATATGGAACTTGTTCGGGTAGGGATTCAACAACAGTTATGATACGATTATTAATAGGTCGTAAATGGATTAGCATATATGGTTTATACATATGAGTGTACACGACACAAACAAAAAGGCAAAACACAATGGATATCATACATAAAATGCGCAAATATAACAAACATGCGTAGCCACTTTTCCTTCAGAAAAAACATACACTGTCACAGGTAGCGGAGAGCTTCGGTCCGGACCCGGACCGGACCCGGATTCTCTCCGGGGTCCGGACCGAAGACCAGACTGGTCAGGTTCGGTCCGGACCGAACCCGGACCGATCTGTCCGGTCCGGTACAAAATACCGGACCGGACCGAATTTTTGTGGGGATTTTTGGGTTTTGGTCCGGGACCGGACCGGACCGAAACCCGAATCCCTTCCGAGGGTCGGACCGAAACCCGGACCGGTTGGTTTCGGTCCGTACCGATCGGTCCGGTCGAAAAACCCGGACCGGACCGAAAGTTGCTCTCCCCTAGTCACAGGAGACATGTCAGGAAAAAACTGTTAGCTGATCTTTGAAGTTCGAAATTCCATCATTCTGTTTGTTCCTTTTTTTAGACATATTTCTTGTTGGTAGCGTCATGAAATTTACCTTCAAACAGATGATTGCGTCCTGGTAAATATGAGGCTTCAAGGGTGTTGTTAGAAATTGAATATCTTATAATAGCCACCACAATATGAGGTGGTCCATCTATGAAATTTATCAGTTCAGTTTTTTTAGTTGATCCACCTAACGCGTATGTGATTATAAGATCAAGTATAGCAGCAAATCCACAAAACTAAATCGATGGTTAGCTCTAAAATAAACAGTTGAGCACCAGCGTCTTTCATATTTCCCTCAGTTTTCATATTCTTTTCATATTAGACTAACACAAACATTGCAGTTTGCATGCCCGATCAAACACAAGTAACAAAAAATGATTGTGTTGGTTTATGTCATTCTTACTATTAGAGAGTGAGGAAACTCGTTATAGGTAAGCCAACATTTCACAAAAGAGGCTACTACATGAAACTCTCCCCCACAAACTACAAGTCCACAAACTATCAAATACTAATGCTTGAAATAACCACAAGCTCAAGCACTGGTCTAATACACAAGATTACAATCTATTTCTAGTCTGGTAGCTTCACATTCCCCAAACCGCCTTTGCTGTGGTCACTTTGTTCGGTCTTGAGGTTAGCTCGTATAAGATCCGAGCGAATATGTCTGAATACTTTCCATCAGAGAATACAAGCTCAGCAAATGAATTCTCGTGAGGAAGCAGCACTTGTCTGTTTTGAGGTTCAGAAACCAAACTCTTGAGTATCATAGACGCCTTCCGACAAACCTCAGGTACCGGGTGTGGAGCTTTTACTACTCTCAGAAGTCTGTCCACTGCCCTGATATTATAAAGGAAATAAAGTTAAGTCATTGATCTTAGATGTACAAACTTGGTAACTGCAAAAGCTCAAAGCATTACACAGTTTAAGTGCAAAAAATCTAAGCAATTTGTATTTACCACCGTTCGCTAGCAAGCTTAAGCCGGCAATCCATGTTGACCTCGGCAAGGTTATAAATTGCTCCAACAGCCGCTGCTTGTGCATCTACTACTGGCAGGCTCAGCAGATCAACTAACCGTTTGTATATCTGCATGGTTATTCAAACTAATAAAAACGGCAAGAATGAAAAGTCGATGTTACATACACCTATTTATATTTCACTCTTAGTTTGCCCCCCAACATACTTTATGCGATTCAGAGCATAATACGAACTGAACTAATTAACACAATTTCCATGTTTATGCTAATGAGATTTATAGCATGGTTTATCAATATTTCTCTACTTATTACAGGAAGTATTACCATAGACAGAGAATCCAATTCATTTTTTGGTACATTTTTATAGTCCTCCAAAAGTTTCCAGATCGGTTCCCATTTACAGATGCTGCTATAGCAGTTTACCCTTCTTCAGCTATACAACTAATATGTTAAGAATACTGAAAAATCAAATAACAAGCCAAGGATTGAATCATGTTATCAAACCTGAGGAGCAAATGGAAGAAGAAAAGGCTCATTATCAGGATTTATTATCACACGCCCAAGTAATTCAGCTGCAGCACAGTGCCAAGCCCTGACTGTAGAACTTAACATCCCCATGATAGACTGAACTGCCCGTTTCTCACTGGTTGAAGAACAAGGGAAAACATAATTTAGTAGCAAGTTTCTATTAAAGCAAACCACCTATATTTATTTAGATTGGCCTTACGTCATTTGTATAAAAGATGGTTTCGAGGAGCTGAATATCCGCAGGTCAAACAGTGGTGCTATGTTAACAATTGTTTCGAGAGCATTTGTTACAAGTTCCTCAACTTCTGCAAATTGGAAAATAAGAAATATATATATATATATATATATATATATATATATATATATATATATATATATATATATACAGAAATGAAATTGCAACAGGAACTCTATCACACTATTTTAGTACAATATGCATATTGACATGCAAATAACATGTAAAATGAAATTCTATGTTCGTGATACATAAGGTGTTACAGTGAAGCCCAACATGATCTTAATTACAGTGACGACCGGCTAATTGTTAATCATGTCAGGATAACCATAAAGTCAACCTTTAGACTGGATTTTACATATAAAATATATCTATACCTATAGGACAAAAATAACACCATTCTAAATAGTTTTATTAGTATTCTACAATCCGAGTCGAAATGCGCTTCTCGGTACAATTTTTTTAGACAGCCTTGTAATTAAGTATAAGAGTTCGAGACAAAATTCATAATTTTTTCACAAAAAACACATGTACCTCTTAAGGAAATGTCAAAGTTTGTTTACTATCGAGACCTCACTACCTCAGCAAGAGGCATCATCAATATATGCATACAATTGTGCGTATACATATGTAAGAAATTTATGGGCTTTTTTTATCAGTTATAAGCATCTTAAGTTATGCATGTACTCAGATAATATAGTATATGCACGATATTGAAGAGCTTAAACATGGCAACCTAAACTGAAATTCAGCTAAAGCATCGTTGAAGTGTTACCTATTAACCAATGGAATAACACAAGCAGAAATCATAAATAAGATGTACAATAAGCAGGTTTTATATATAGGAGGTCCAAATGAAAGAACTTGAAGGTTATTAATTTGTAAGATTAATTATTTACATGTTTTAAAAATCTGAAATCAAAATAAAATAAAAAATTTAAAAACTAAAAGCTAAAAGCTAAAACATAATTACTTACAACAAGAAGATTCTTAGGCAGTTAGAACTTCAAGTACGATTCCTTACTATCTATAGCATACATATAAACATCAAGATGAATCATTTAAAAGCTCAAATATGCTATGATAAAAGTGACAATAACACGTGATGTTTTTATATTGTAATGTAGTCGAATCTTAAAATTAATAACTAAGTAGGTCTTCTAAGTAGAAAGTATTTTTGAAAGTTGAAAATACTTTTCATATGCATTTCTTATGCATTTTTGAAGGAAATATTACAAGTTGAAAATGTTATACTGGAAAAGGGAAGAAAGTGTGGGCATGCAAGATTGCTAAGAAAACCCTCCTAGGCTACAAATATCTAAAAATATGGAAATTCATACCATCTGCACAAGATTACATTCGTCAACAAGTTAAAATGGTTACATAATCTAGCTTTGCAGGTAATATACAATAAGATATTACATACTGACAAGTAAACACCAGAATGGAACCAATTTGCAGGGAATGTGCTTTTCGTAAAACAGTTGGTTTGCCTATTGTTCAAGCAATGTCAACAACTCAAAAAGACATTTACCTTTTAAATGTTGATAAGAAAGGATCATGACTAGACAATATGAAAGATGGAGAACTCGTAACTACCTGTAAGATGACCTTCCATGCACTGGACTACTGTCTCCAAGCAGTGCCTATGCTGGGCCATAATTGTCTCATTATCTGGCATAAATGAGAAGTTACGAATGATATTTGAAGCAGCAATAGCACACAGCTGTTTCTCAGCCCGACCATCTTCATCTGTATTAAACAAACCCTCCTCTTCAAACCACCATTCCACATAACGGTGCTTCACACCCTTCCTGCTTAAAAAATAAAAAAAATATATTTTAGATATATACCAGAACCTCAAAATAAGATCACTGCCATATCTTAACATGAATGTGTGTTTAAATGTTGGAGGACGATTACTCACAAATAAAAAGAATATCAAAAGTTTAAAAGTATTGTATTTTGTTACCCCTGCGTGGAATCTGAATCATTCTGGTTAGTAGCATCATAGTCATTACCATTACCAAACCCCGTAATTGTAGAATTTGCGCCCAATGACCTGACTCTTAAGGGTTTTCTGACATCTCTAGGAACAGATATGTCACGCCAATCATCAATCTGTACCAGAAAAAATGTTTCTATAGAGTACATCGAACTATGAACTATATAATATAAGAGTTAAAAATCGAAATAGGGCATAAGAAAACTGATTAAGTGAAATATGAAATCATATCTAATATGAACTGAAACCATGACATTACGATGAAAAAACAGAAAGTAAATAAGCAACTGGAGGTCACAGAAATGGAGAAAGATGAATATGTTCAAATAAATATTGAAGTTTTAGATAGAATCAGAAAATACCAGATATTGAGAAAAATTAAAGATATTTTAACTCAAGACTAATTTCAAATAAATTATTGCCGGAGGAGCTACTTTGAATAAGAGGTAAATGTAACTGACAGCTTACAGAAATGGGGACACTCAATCGAAAATTATTGGAAAATAAGACGTACAGGCAAAGAAAAACTCAAAGCAGAATGAACTGAGTTATGCCTCGAGACCGTATTTGCTAATTATATACGCATATTTAAATGAAAAACTTGTGATTGAAGCACCTTTAGGACATATATGGAACCTAAAAACGAAATATAGCTTATAGAAGTATCTGATTAATAAATAAATTGCCTTTGGATCATATACAAGCTCAAGGAAAATTGGAGAATGTCTACGAGCTCTAGGAAGGAAAAAATGGCTTCAGGTTTAGCTGGTAATCCATCAATGTGGATCAATGGTTACTAGCATGTCAACAAAACTGAATATGAGCCTCAATTAGATATATAGTCTTTGTATGAATTAGGGAGCGGAAAATGTTATTACATGAATAACGTATGCGCATAAAACCTCATCCAAAAATCAAGTTCAAGCACTCAACTAACTATAGCAACCTTAAGTAGCTACCCGAGCGATTGGCTAAGAGATACTTCAACTTAAAGTTACTATAAGTAGCTTAAATGTTTAATCTCATGTCAGCGTGAAGGCTCACATCAGTCTATGAGAGCCTTCACGCTGGCAACTCAAAGAGTCAGATTATTTCCATTTCAACTCTTGATCTTCTCTTAAGTAATTCAACCCACCACGGCCAGCTAGAGAATCAACTGACCTAGGAACAATCAAGGTTGCTCTAATAAATTCCAGAGGTACTTCAAATACAATGGTCATAATATTCAGTCTCAAACAAGATATAACAATTCAAAACTTAAAATCAAGAGTATACAACCTAAACCAGTGTATCATCATCCAACAATTCGTCAATTACATTGGATTCATAAATGATGCTAACTAGATTGGTCGAACGATTAGGAATGAAAGTGTTCTCTGAATTTACCAAAGAGAACATTCATGGCCCACACAAATGGTCTTGCTAGATACAAAATGCAAAGGTACAAGGTGTCACATCAAGGTCAAGTTTGGAACTTCACAAGCATTTTTTGTGACAAACTGACAATGAGATAAAAACTTCAATTAAAGATTATAATACGACCAGCGAGAATAAATGAGAATCTGAGTCCAGATATTCAACGCATACTCATGCATAGGTCGGACAGAACCTCTAATTGGCATGTGAGGCCTTTCAATAAAAAATGGTACACGAACATATGTTCATACAATGGTTGCATAATGTGCTATAGTTTGACATAATTTTAAGTCCAGGATTTTTTTAAGAAAACTACCACAATGACATTTTTGTGATACACATTATGCGAAATATGCGTTACACAGTTGCACAGGCATGAACCTCTATCTGTTCACACAAAAACTCAAAAGTCCAAAATATGATTTGAGTCATTCAACTAGTAGTTACATGAATTGGAAAATGAAATGCGAAAATGATCTACATTAAAAGAGAAAGAGCAAAAAAAAAAATTCTAAATGACTTAAAATACCCACTTACAACTTGAAGGAGGGCATCAAGCAATCCAGGTATCTTTGCAAGAGGTGTTGCATCTCTTCTCATATCATCCTTCTCTTTGAATGACAGCAAAGTAAGAACATTCAATGCCCATGTGAGTTCACTCTTGAGCCCACTTTGTAGAGCTAGTACTATTCTCTTGTTATTATGATCTGGATAATCAATTAAATCATCAAAACTTCATTTCTTCAGGTTTGAAATTGATTGTCATCTTTTATAAATAACTACAAATTTGAGGATGTGTAGCGCTAAATATAATAAGCAACACAAATACTGGCTACAGAACTAATGTTTTCACTACCGCAATGCAGATTGCAGAAACCACCATCGAAAAGCAAATAGGTATGAAAACAATAAGGAAAAAAAATGCAATTTTTGCAAAGTCCTAGCTCCTCGATTTAAATGCCATAAGAACCGAGCCTTATCTGAAAACACAACTGCACCTATAAAACTGTTCAACATTTTAGGTTGTCATTAAAGACGGAAATCTTACAAGAAAAATCCTACAAGATGCACTCATATAGTCATATATGAAATGCAAAGTTCAAGAGTCATACAGACTTCGTTCTAAGATTAAGAACTTCATTGGACTATCATGTGCAAAGAATCTAGACCAATCAAACACATCGCATGATTGAATATTCAATATTGAGCACAAAGAGTTTAAAGTTACTCGAGTATCCCAGATGTCTTTAAACCTTAACCACTACTATAGTTTTACAAACACATAAAATTACATAGAGGTGATCCGAGTCCGACGATCCTGACGAGTTTTCCCTCTTCTGTGTCATACCAAGTAAGCGTCTCAATACCAAAGTGGTCATGACTCCTGCGACACAATCCGATCTCAATACCATGTTAAACGTAAGTTGGGGTGTCAGGTTAATCAAACTGGTGCCGACGCAATACGATCCCAGAAGATAACTACAATTACATTCGGAAAAGAAAGAAGAATAGAGCCTCTCCACAAAACCCTAAAAGAGAACACCAGAATCGCCCTATAATCATAGAGAGGGAGGAGAGTGGGGACCTGCGAAGGAGGTGGGGAGCTGGAGAGTGGGGCCGTGGAGGGCGGCGGCGGCGGCGTCACTGGCGGCGAGCGCGGCGAGACCGGCGTTTTGGCTGGAGGTGCTACCGAAGGGGCGACCGCGCTTCGGTGGCGTCGGCGTGGCTCCGCCGGCTGCTTTCCCGGCGTCTCTCTTCTGCATCATTAAAAAACTAAGCCCCACAGACGACTACTTGGTTTTTGTCTCCAAATCCAAACCAAACCAACCAAACTTGGTTCGACCCAATAAATCAAAGCCAATGTGTATGGATATTTGATCATTCAAACGGATCCTACCGATTGATTAAAATCCGGTTTAAACGCAGCCTGATCCGACCATGCGTTTTATTTCAGAAAATTTTCAAAATAGAGTTTTTTTATTTAAAAATTACCAAAATAAATCTCATTCAAAAAACAAATTCACACTATACACCGCTGTCACCACGTGGTGACACATGGCGGTGGCGGATTTGTGTTTTAGTGTGTACAGAACTCTGCATCATCAGTACCGAGTTCTTCTTGAGAGAACTCAGCATCACAAGTGTCGAGTTCATTTTGGTTTTTATTGCACAACACTTGTCATATTTCTCTCGAAGTGAATTGTCAGGAGAACATGATTTCAAATAGAACTCGGAAACACAAGTACCGAGTTTTTCTGAAGCGAACTCGACACTGGAGATGCCGAGTTCACATCAACAGAACTCAGCATCACCAGTGTCGAGTTCAGATAAGAGAAATCGGCATCACCAGTGTTGAGTTCTGTTGAAAAATCGGGAAATCCTTTTAATCTAAGAACTCGACAAATTCATTTCTCACTTCTTAAATTTCAACAAACACTATCATTTTCAACAACAAATATTGCAGCAAACACAATCATTTCAACCACAAAATACAAACAACTACAATAAAATCAAAATAACATCCACACTAACAAGTTTAACATTTTAACATAAATAAAACTAAAAGTAGTGTAATAATAAGCAAATAAGTTTAATACAACCAAATATCTATCCTAAGTGACCTTTCAATCTCTTCTGATTTTTGGACGTGTCTGAGCACGTCCTCTCCCCCAGCCGCGTCCCCCTCCTCGTGCTGCATTCTCTGCTTGTTCTGTATCCTGAGTCAGACCGCCACAGTATTCTTGTGTGTGTGGATCTTCTTCTTCAACGACATGATCCTGACTCAAATGTAATGTGGGTTCTTCAACACCAAAAAACATGAAGCCAAACCTTCATTTTTTCCTTCAATTTTCCAACCATCGAAGAGTCTGTCTTGTGATCTCTAATCGCCTCGTGAATTTGATGGAGTTCTTCGTGGAACTCATAAACTTCGTGCACCTACAAACAATTAAACCGTTTAACAAACACTAAACACAATTTAAAAACATTGTAATTATTTAATTAAATGTTTAGATCTTACCATCTCTCTCTCTACCCGTTTGGGGTTTGTACACGTTACGTTTCAGAGTCAA
Organism: Triglochin maritima; assembly: GCA_963682175.1. Lineage (NCBI taxonomy): Eukaryota > Viridiplantae > Streptophyta > Magnoliopsida > Alismatales > Juncaginaceae > Triglochin > Triglochin maritima. The sequence goes on from OY821777.1 coordinate 23,572,427, forward strand.
AGTATGGTGAACAATCCAACGCACCGTGATGTTCCAATACCATTCCATATATAACTGTGTGCTCTCTTCACGAGTGACACCTAAGAGTGATCGCTCAAACTGTATATGATCTCTTCTATGAGACCAATACTGGATGGATCTGTGATTTTCCACCAACCAATTAACGTCTACTCTTCCCTGAGCTGATTTCACTTCATGTCTCTCCATCGGCTCTAGAATGTGTTGTTGTAGACTGAACTGCCTCATGACTCGGTCTGGACAATGCATAACCACCTCTCTAAAATGTATTAAGTCATGTACGACTCGTCCAAATCTCAGAACCTTCTGTACATAGAGGTGGTAACTGAGTAAGATCCAAATGCTCACACGGATCCCATGCGACCAGATCGACCTCCTACACGTCGAGCTCATTCTAATAAAAATCAAGTGTCATCGTCTTACCAATACCCTTGAATGTTCTTGGACGTCCCCAACGGGAACCTAATGGTGCTATTTCATCCTCTGGGTACACTAATGATCTGCTCTTCATAGGTCTCCGAATGTGGAAATGTTTCCAGCACCACAACTGCAGAAACGTAAGAAATCCGCACAGATGTTTGGTCGTGATCAATGCAGCTTCTTCCAAACTTTGATATAAGTGGGTCAAAGCCTCACTACTCTAACTATACTCTGATGCGACAGCCAAATATCTGAGCAAAAGAAGGTACTTCAAGTGACATCTTGTGTCTCCAGAACGACTTCATTAGCAGAAACACCTTCAGATTCATCTTCTACAGCGAATGATGTAGTGTAATCCACTAATTCCTCAGTGTCAACATCTTCAACGTTATGCATCTCTTGCATGCATTCTGGTCGACTAAAATGAATTGGGTCAACAACTGACAAAACCAAGCCCAAGGGAGGGATATGAGGTAGATGATCCAACCCTACCAGCAAACTCATCATGACTGTAATGCATGAGTTCAAATTGCGACAGACCAGGATAAGGATTTGCACAACTGGAAGGAATGTCACATGCATTTTATGGCCATTCATTGCCTGTTTGGAAGTTCTGCGATTGGAAAAATAGAATTTCCTGATATGCTGGAACTTTGGTTGTAGGATTTAGAGTTATATTCAAATCTATTCCGCAATCCCAACCAGTCAACCTTACTGTACCATACTTCGACAATGAGTGTTGGTTGTTAGCGTAGGGTCGGGCACTTTAGGTTCAGTCTCCACATACACTCCAACCACAGACATCCGTTTAAACAAACACATCATTCCATAAACCGACCTATCATTGGTTAATGGAGCGTATGTCCAATCATTGTTTATGATAATTTCGCCGTCAACTTGACATCAAACGTATTGTGTGGATAACAACATTCGGATCTTATGACATCCATCAAACCCCCATATTTTAGTTTCAATGGAACAACTACCAATTTGTGATCAGATCATGTATACTCTGTCACATCTCCGTTACATTCTAATTCCCATTATACATGACCAACAAATATCCTTCATCATCTTTATACATTCCTATCATATATTAATTAAATTTGAAAATATGTTCAAGTGAGATGGTTGTTCTTCTATTACTAATTAATTAAAAATTTGAAAGTACTAAGAAGTTTTAGAAATTACCTCAATCGAGTGTAGTAGCAAACGACTGTAAACGTCGAGCAATGAGTGTAGTAGCAAAATCAACTACAATAAACAACATTACGATTAATGTTAGAATTTATTATAAAATTTGACAAAACCTACCCTATATTTCAAATTCGTAAATTTCAAACCTGCAATGTAGAATGAACTGACAATACTACAAATAACATCCTCAAATTCCAAACATCTAAATAACGACGTTTTTCAAAACTTCAAACGACATACATTCAAACAACATGCAAATCCTCACATATTCAACATACATATTTCTCAACTTCAAAACATTTTTTTCATTAAACCCCACATACATTCATTACTCTATTTTTAAGATAAAAAATCAAACTTAAATTTCCACATACATTCAAAGTCACATACATTCAAACCCAAATAAATTATTTTTAAGTTTACATTCATTAAAACTAACATACATTCAAACCAAAATGACAACTCTAATTTCAATCACAATAATCAAACTTAAATTCAATTATTTTTAAGATTACTACCGTAAACCTACAATCAACAAAAATGAAATCAATAATCAACTAAGAAACAAGAAAATAAATAGTTTTGCCTAAAAACCCAAAACCAAAATCGAGTTTGCACCAAAACGGGTTCCTAAACCAACAAAAACACTACAATCATACCTAAAACAACAATGTATATCATCCTAATACATAAAATTGCAGGAAAATGGTTAAAACGAAAAAAAATCGAAACCCTAACCACCAAATCTCGAGAACTCGACGTGAGGGAGAAGGGGGCGTCAGGCTATTTTTGTAGCCCGACAAAACTCGGCGTTACGAACTCCGAGTTCTATTTCAAACTGCTCTCCTGACCCACAAACCGTCTCATGCACGATCTGAGTGGGGAGAATAAAAACCAAAAATGAACTCGGCACTTGTGTTGCCGAGTTCTATTTGAAATCTTGTTCTCCTGGCAACTCAATTGGAGAGAAATATGGCAAGTGGTGCAAAAAAACAAAAATGAACTCGGCACTGGTGATGCTGAGTTCTCTCAAGTAGAACTCGACACTAGTGATGCAGAACGAGTTCTCTCAAGCAGAGCACTGGTGATACCAAGTTCTGTATATAATAAAAACAAACCCGCCGCCGCCACATGTCACCACGTGGTGACAGTGAGTGTAGTGTGAAAAATACTTTTGATGGAGGTTTATTTTGGCAATATTTAAAAAAAACTATTTTCAAAAATTTTCATTTTATTTCGAGGGTTTTGTTTGGATGTCACTACAAGACAACAAATTTCACTGCATCAATATTTATCCTAGTGTCATTATATTAAATGTGTATTTGCTTGGATGACACTCCAAAACAATCAATTCCACTTTATGTCATCACTGCATCAATATTTATCCTAATGCCATTATATTAAATCGTTATTTATACTAATACCATTTTGACAGTGGGTCTGACGTAGGGATGCAAGTGGTTACCAACTATCCGAGTATTCGATTCGAAAATTTCTATTTAGTTGGTATTTGGTAAGTTCAATGTTACCAATTTAATTTCGGATACGAATTTGGTTTAAAAAATTACCAATTAGAATTCGGATATGAATTCGGATACAAGCTATTTAAAATTCTAATTATCCGAATTATTCGAATAGATGGTCAAATACACAAATTAGTATTCGAAAATTTTAATACGAAAATTTAGTATTCGAAAATTTTGATTCGAAAATTAATTACAATATATATATATATATATCTATTCAATTTCGGATAATATCCGAATACCAATTAGTATTCGAAAATTTTGAAGTTTCGGATTCGGATAGTTCTACTGAATTCGTATTCGAATTTGGTAATGGAATATGGTATTCGGATTCGAATTCGGATATAGTAGGTATCCGAGTCAAATTATCCGAGTTGCACCCCTAGTCTCATGCCACAATCGATCCAGGCCTAAATTTAGACATGAACCAGACTAGTCTAGACCAGACCGATGGATTCAGGTCCAGTCTTGGGTCCAGGGAAATGCTTGATACTGGGTTTCCAACCTGGTCCAGACCAGTGACCTGGTTTTTGAAATAAAAAAATTTCATGGGCAAAACCGGATCCAAATTCCGAGTTTTCTAAAATATTTTTTTTCATGGGTTTCCTCACCCATGAAAAAAATTATTTTAGAAAATCAGGTCACTAGCCTGGACCGGAATATTCCGAGTTTTGCCTGGACCTAGGGGTGCAAACCAAATCCGTAACCGAAATTAAATTGGTAAGATGGAACTTACCAAATACCAACTAAATAGAAATTTTCGAATCGAATACCCGGATAGTTGGTAACCACTTGCATCCCTACGTCAGACCCACTATCAAAATGGTATTAGTATAAATAACGATTTAATATAATGGCATTAGGATAAATATTGATGCAGTGATGACATAAAGTGGAATTGATTGTTTTGGAGTGTCATCCAAGCAAATACACATTTTAATATAATGACACTAGGATAAATATTGATGTAGTGAAATTTGTTGTATTGTAGTGACATCCAAACAAAACCCTCGAAATAAAATGAAAAATTTTCAAAATAGTTTTTTTTAAATATTGCCAAAATAAACCTCCATCAAAAGTATTTTTCACACTACACTCACTGTCACCACGTGGTGACATGTGGCGGCGGCGGGTTTGTTTTTAGTATATACAGAACTTGGTATCACCAGTGCTCCGTAATTCTATCCGATTTCTAATTGGTAATTTTTTTAAACCAAATCTGTAACCGAAATTAAATTGGTAAGATGGAACTTACCAAATACCAACTAAATAGAAATTTTCGAATCGAATACCCGGATTAGTATAAATAATGATTTAATATAATGAAATTAGGATAAATATTGGTGCAATGATGACATAAAGTGGAATTAATTATTTTGGAGTGACACCCAAGCAAATACACATTTAATATAATGACATTATGACAAATATTGGTGCAGTGATGACATAAAGTGGAATTTGTTGTTTTAGAGTGACATTCAAGCAAAAACCCCTTTTATTTTTGTGTAGAATTGCGCAATGCTCCCTCTTCAACTTCTAAAAGGTATTACTTTCACCTCATCATTTGTTATTTTATTTTATCTACTCTACTATCTCATCCTATTATTATTATTAATGAATAATGATATACCCACGCTCAAAGTTCACGCCACTTTCACACTATCCTACGTGGACCCTATACGGAGGATAAAGAAAATCACACGTGATATAAGGGAAAAAGTGTGATATTAAGAAAAGAAGTTGTGGAGCTCGTGGGTCATTCTCCCCCGTAAGATCTTTTATCTTTTGTAGTTCTGCCCATCTGTTTGTTTCTAATTATAAGTCCAAGTTTTTTGATTTTTAATTTTAATCTCATATTTTGATAACCACAATACGTTTTTGAGAGATGTAAACAAAATTTTGGGTTCTTCTCATCAAACTGATTCGTTTGAGTACTATATTCGCTATGTTTCTAGTAGTTTTTGAGATCATCGTTTTTATTTAGTTTTATATGCTGATGATAACCTTCTAATTTGTGTTGTGGAGCTTCTACATATAATCAATGACCTTGAAATTTATATTCTTACATGTGGACCTTGTAAATCAACATGACGCTATACTTTTTTATTAGGGCCTTGTAAATCAAAAACATGACTTTTATGTCGTTACAATAGACACTGTAAATTGACAAACACTCCCCCTTTACTTTTACATTAACGCGTTTTAAATTAATGAGTTTGTACTTATGATATTCGATTTCTAGTCATTTCACCACTTGAGCATGAAATTCATTCATTAACGGATGAGGATCTATTGTTTGGACACTCAGACTATGTCACAAATTAGTCAATACTTATTGTTTCGTAATTTTTCTTATGTAGTTCTTATGCACACTTTAAGTTCACACATTACATTAGTGTTGACTTTTTGGCTAATAATCTTTAATACTATTTTATGATTAATTAACATATCAATAAATCCATGTGTATCTTTTTCTACCTCATATGTACATGCATATATATTTGGTTTACTAACCCTTTCAGGAGACAAGTGTTGATATAAGACAAGAAATCAAGGTTGAAGAATAGTATAGGAAATATGTTTCTTGTACTTAGGATTCAAATGTAATTTGAACACTTGAACTCTTATTGATTTGCATTGCATGGTCCATAGAAAACCTATAGAAGTCTCATTCAAAATTGCATATCAAACTGACTATCTTAGGTGACCTATTTCACGTAGGAATTCCCCTTGGAACATAGTTTCTGCTCCATTCGGTCGACCAGTAGACTATCTGGTTCAACCGAATTTAACAGACACTCATCCCTTCCTTAAATGGTCAATCAGTCTGATCCCAGTTCGGCCATTAGCCTTTGTTGACCAATATATGCCTTAAACTTTGTATTTTACTTCATTGGTTATTTCTTTACACGTGTCCCAGTTAGTGTACAAACCGGTCGACCAAAAATTGAGTTTGGTCCGACCGTTTCACACCTCATATTGTCTTTAATATGATTGTTGTATTCTTCAACGGTCGTATACACACTTCACCTAACACCCATTTTGTTTTTGGCCACCGGTCAAACAATGCCATGACGGCGGTCGACCGGATCAAGATCTATTCAAGCTCCAAACTCTTTGTTATTTTCGGTCAGACGAGATTCCTTTTGTGTCAGACCGTTAACTCTTTCGTTTATTATTATCCTGGCCAAAACCTTCAGAATAGCCGACCGCCACTAGAATTGGTTTGACTGTTCACTTCAGTTAGAGTCTTAGTTTTTGACCGACTTGTACTTCAATTCAGACGTTTTCTCATTTATAAGAAAAAAGTCAACCACGTAACCTCTACCGGTCGACAGTTGTGTCCAGATTTGAGTTCTTACCAGTTTTGTTTCTATATCTTACACAAATCTTTACAAAATCAATCCCAAAGTCAAGATTAAGTTTAGAGCCTATATATAGAGCTTACAACAAGCTTTACAAGTTACCAATCCTTTCTCAAAAGCCCTCATACTCATATTACTTCCTTGTGCTCTCAAACTTGTCATTGTGCTAAATCTTTCCACTTGAGTCTTTTATTGCTATCATCAATCATTAAAGTGCTTGATTAGAAGTGGTTACCGATTGACATCATATCATGCATATATTTGTGTCTTATATCCTTTATTTTTAGGCGAAGCAATGCTACGTAACGAGTTTTATGATTAAGTTTCAGGAATAAACATGTTTGAGAAAAAGAGACTCAAAAAGGACTTAAAAGCAAGGAAAATGACTAGGTTGCAAGACGTATGGACTGAGATGCAAGAGACAAGGACCCATATGTAAACCAAAAGGACCAATAAGAAAATAAAGAAACTCCATACCATCATGAGGAGTATTTTGGCAATTAGATCCGGGCCTAAACTCCAATAACCAATCCGAGTGCACCTCATGCATAGAATTGAAAAGCGGAAGAAGATATCCGAAAATGGTTCGGATCCTGGAAAGAGTGACTGCCAATTGGCGGTCTTGGACCTTCCATTAACGGTCCATTTTTCTTAGAATCCGACCCAATTTCGCTCGGATATGGGTTATGTTTTTATGTCTATTATGAGAATGTTTCATTAGTCCCACATCGAGGGATTGTCCCCGATTATCTTTTTCCATGAGTATAAATAGAACTCTTCCTCCTCTATTGTAAACATCTCCTCTCTTGGTGGTCATTCTCTCTACTAGGAGTAAAGCCTTGGAACAAAATTCTGGTGGAGAGATGCTACATGTAAGTGAGTGAGCAATAAAGAATGTTTTGTTAGTTTTATATTGTCTCTTTCAATTCTTGCATGCTTAGTTTAATTTCGTTTTGTCTATTTTCTTAATGAGTAGTGAGTAGTTTCATCCCCCTTTGGGGGTGGAGGTGATGTAGATTATATGGTAGTGTTAAGTTCTTTTTTTGTGCCATTTCATATGCTTAATGTAGATCTGTACTTGTAGCATGCTTAAACTTGTATTAGATGAGATAATATCCACACTACGTACTTATCTCATGCTAGCTTTAGAGTTTATCTTGTTGCTTGTAATGGTTTGATGGGAATAGTTTGTTATGTATGGATCCATGTTTGGTGCACATTCACATGAATAATTTAGGTTGTATGTAGGATTGATTGATGCTCTAATGGTCACACTAGGTACTTGTTGCATGCTTGATAATTTTAAATCAACATCTACTTCATGTGAGATATGCATGTTCATGGTTTTCCATGTAGTGTTGTGTATCATACACTTAGATTCTACATTAGCTTCTACTTGTATGCCACACAAACTACATTTGTTCCTAATTGAAATGAAGACTCACTCACACACACATACCTACACGCCTCCACTCCATGGGGGTTTAGTCCACTTGTTAGTTCATTCGTAGTTTAGTTTAGTGTAACCAACTTCTTCTCCCCTCTCTTCCCACTTGCCTTCGAAAGAACCAGAGTCGACACACCTCCCTGTTGATCGACCCGTGTTTGCCATGTCTTCACTGATGCCATGCACTTGCGGTATTTAAAACGAACACAACAAGTTTTTGGTGCCGTTGCAAGGGAGGTGCTCTGTCCAGACTCTGGTTTGGACAATTTGAGTGGTTTTCATTTTTTTGTTTGTAGTTGTACTTTACTTAAGCAGGCTCTAAAGATTAAGAGATGTCACTAAGAGAAGTTTGGAGGGGAACAAAGATAAACATACCGCCAATTAGCAGTGGTGGACCGCCAACTGGCGCCGGCCTTGTGAGCTCAGTTTTCCCTCTACTTTTTCCCGTTTGTTTCTACATTAACTAGCATGTTCTGGGCCTAAAATGGGCATGTTTTGACTTGTAGTTTACCCCCAGATTAACAATCAATCCCCTTTAATCAGCTTGTTCACTAAAATCCAAAGCAAAAGATTAGGCATTCTTGCTTGTTTAGGTCATGCATCATATACTTAACTTAGGCATGTAGTTTGTCTTTTATTTTAGTTTTACTTTCAGTTGATGAGCGCTGGCGTGAGGTACGCATTTCCTACTCTCATTTATGCATTTTGTATGACCATGCATTAGTTAGTAGGAATTGCATTGCAAGAAGTGTGAGTTGAGCGTTTGTTTGGAGAGTTGATTTCTAGCTTAAGACTCCAAAACACTACTAAGGAGGGGTTGTCCCATAAAAGATAAGGTAGGGGATTTCATCACCCTTTCCTTTGCCCCAAAAATCACACTAATCAAAGCCTAATTTCTAAAAGCAAGTAGACATTGGCCCTAAGGATTTCAGACGCATTAGGAGAGTGATCGAGTTGAGTCTGCCATGACCTGATCGGCGTCGTCTGCCTTGTCGATAGTAGGAGGTACTGGATCTCCAGATCTGGTATCGCTTGCTGGACATTGTGGTCTTCGTTGTAGGGAGGTGAGGCATGTCGAGACTAGTGATCACGAAGTTAGGCGTCGTCTAGCCTAATGACCTATAGCCATAAGTTGTTTGAGCCTTGTTTGCTTGTCTGCTTCTACCTTCTCCAATTACCCGCGCTAGCTCTAGGGATTCCTCCTTTCACGTTTGAGTCTTCTCCTCCTCTACATTCTTCGTTATAGTCTCCTCCTCTGATTACACCTTTTGTTGTGTGTTGTTTTAGAGTCGAGTTGAGAGTTTATGCGAGGTTGGGCTCGTTCTGGTGAGAGCGCTCGACTTGAGAAAGTGCATTTGTCTGAGATGGACAGTCTAGGTGATCGCCCATCTCTGCCTCGAGCTCCTTTGGAGCATGAGGCCGAGTCATCTTGTGGCAATGGGGGAGACCGGGTTCCATACATGGATTACCTCGGTCCACTCCCACCCCTACATAGACCTCCTCCGACGACGACTCGGGAGGAAGAGGGATTCGGTCAAGATTGAATTCTTGGTGCATCACCGCCTTTAGCTCAACGGGATAGACCGATGACTCTATGGGAGCAGACCCATCATGTTTGGGTCGTGCAACCTTCTTGCATAGTTCTTCCACCAGCTCGCGGGAACAACTATGATTTGAAACCTCAATATGTGAGCATGCTTCATACCTCCACTGCCAATAAGGACGATCCGTATATTTTTATACGTGAATTCGAGAGGTATGCTCCATGTTCAAGCTTCAACAGCTTGACGAGGATTCAGTCCGGTTGAGGATGATTTCTTTCGCGTTGAAGGATAAGGCGAAGAAATGGATGTACAGCGTCCCAGCGAGCTCTATTCGGTCTCCCTCAAAGGAAAACTCAACAGATAGGGCACCAACTACATCAAATATATCAGACTGAGACTGAATTTTTTCATGCTTTCTTTGAGAGGTTCAATGACCTTCTCTTGCAGTGCCCTCATCATAGAATTGAGTTGTGGCAGTTGTGCCAAATTGTTTATGAGGGCCTAAACTAGAAGACCCGTACATTGTTGGAGTCAATGTGTCATGGTGATTTTCAAATGAAACTCATCGATGAGGCATGGGACACCTTTGAATTAATGGTTGAACGTACCTTTGAGTGGGACACCATGAGAGAGCCACTAGCCTCCAGGTCTTCTAGTCGAGTTGGATCATATCAAGTTGAGTCAACTATCGTGTCTGAGGCGAAAATGGTTGCTCTCATACGTAGGATTGAGAGTTTAGAGTTGGACCGAGCTCCTGTAGCTCAGGTCGCTACTCCCACGTGTAGTAGGTGTGGATTTAAGGGACATAATGACTTGGAATGTGCTTACGCTCCAAGTGATACTGAGTATGCAAACGCAAGAGGGCCCGTAACGACCCGTACAATCACTCCTACAACCCAAGATGGTGAAACCACCCTAACTTCTCTGAGGGCCTAGTGGGGGCAACGATCAGAGCTCGCACGCTCAACCTCAACCTCCACCTCATCACCCTCCATGCCCATCGGTGACCTACCAACCCCCACATCAAATGTCTTAGCCCCATACTCACAAACCTACTCAGGCTTCACCATCGGGTTATTCTAGTCAGACTCTACCTCAGCGGGTTGACCCAGGGGACTCCACTCTTCAACAAACTTTTCACGCGTTCATACAGAGCATGCAAACCATGCTTGCAACCAATAACTCCATGGTCAAAGCAATGGAAATGCAAGTTAGCCAGTTGGCTCATCAGCTCCATGAACGTGAGAAGGGTCAATTCCCAAGTCAACCTGAGGTAAATCCCCGGGGTACACAATCTCAAGGAAAGGCCACCAGTTTCTCAAGCTACCTCTGAACCGACCCATCATGTTAATGTTATTCATACTTTGAGGTCCGGTAAGGAGGTGGACAACCAAATTGGGTTGTCTTCCTTGCAATCACCATCTCTTGATGTCACGAGACCTGCGGTGATACCGACAGCTATGAGGGAGCCAGATCTTGAGGTTCCTTCTACATTTATTTCGACAATGGGGGCGAACCCTGAGGTCCCCTTGTCTCATCTTGTGTCGAAGGAATCAGATTTTGAGGTCCCCACTCATGTTTCTATGGACCAGAATTATGAGGTTCCTTCGAAAGACCCTTATGCCCCGAAGGTGCCAATCCTTGAGCGCCTTAAAAAGAAAACTTTTGATCAGCATGACAATATGCTTGAGATCTTTCGGCAAGTTAAGGTGAAAATTCCTCTATTGGAGTTGATTCAGCAAATGCCACCTTATGCCAAGGTTCTCTAGGATTTATGCACCAAGAAGAGGAAAACCAATGTTCCCAAGAAAGTTTTTCTTGCTGCTAATGTGAGTTCATTATTGGCACAACCCACGCAAGTCAAATACAAGGACCCTAGTTTCCCTACTATTTCTTGTGATTGGTGAGGTGTCAATACATCGAGCTTTATTGGATGGTGTATCTGTTAATCTTCTGCTGTATTCGGTCTACGTCCACCTCGGTCTTGGAGACCTCAAACAAACAAAAATCACTCTTCAATTGGTTGATAGGTCTATGAAGAAACCAAGGGGCGTGGTGGAAGATGTTCTGATCAAAGTGGGAGAGTTCATTTATCCAGTCGATTTCTTTGTTTTGGATATTTAACCTTTGCCAAACTCACTTGGACAAATTCCTGTTATTTTGGGGCGACCATTTCTAGCGACTTTCAATGCCTTGATCAATTGTCGCAATGCTCTGATGTGCTTGACATATGGTAGTCAATGCACCGATTTCAACATCTTCACCATCGGCAAGAAGCCAGGTGCCTTCGATGACCCTATTGCGGTCAACCTTATGTAGAGCAAGGATGAGATTGAAGTCGAAGGCACCTTTAAGTATTTCAGAGAGTTATTCAATGGAGATCCTGATGGTGGTGAAGATGTTTCACCTGGGCTTGCACAAGAAGGTGCCTTATCTTGTGATTATGTGGAATTTGAGCCACATCCTTTCGATCATGCTACTCTTGAGCCACAAGATACCATTTTTGTTGCCTCTAGGCCACCTGCTCTTCACTCTATATCTATTGAGGACCCCATGTAGGTTAAGAATCAACCACCTGATACCCTACATTTCAAACAACCAGACAGAGATTCACCTCTCATTCATGCCTCCTATCGTTCTCATTCTCAAGAGGCATCAAACGACCACAATGCTTATAAGGGTGTTAGGTGGTCAAACAATTCTGTTTTTGGACTTCGCCATCTGGGTAATAAGTCCACGGTGTCACCTTGTGTGGATGAAATGATCCTGGTGCACTCAAATATCGGTTGGAGGGTATACATTGATGACCCTTAACTCTGTCGTGGAGTGGAAACATCTTTGTTTCAATTTCCTTTCACTGACCCTGGTTTTGAGAGGCATGAACCGCCATTCTTCGTTCATAAACCTCTTAACAATCCTCCTGTTTCTTATGTTGCGAGCCCATGTAGTTGCATTTTTGGCTCGAGAGATGACGGGTTCCCATTTGATGCCTCTTGACAATGAAAATGGGAGCCCATTTTGTACATAGTTATTTCAAAAAAAACAAAAAACACAAAGAAACAAGAAAAAAAAGAAGACAAAAGACTCCATGAGTTAGCATAGCTTTTTGTGGGCTACAACCCTTGTTTATTTGGACCCCATTTCTTTCACGTATTTGTATCATTTCTTTAGTATTACACAAGTTTTCAGGGGAATCAGGTTTTGTGTCCATCAACATAACCATGAACTTCCTTTTCTGCTTCACGTTAGTGAGATATTTTCTTTTTCATGCATAAATCCATATAGTATGATGCTCACATTCATTGAGGACAATGCATAAAGTGTGGGGCGGTGTTTTACGTGTGTACATAGTCGAGTCTTTCTCCTTTTGTTTTTGTTTTCTTTTGTGTGCATTGTTAGGGTCATGTTAGTGTGCTGCATTTAATATCGATATATCTGCTTGCCATGATCCTTGGGTGACTTGTCTTCTTTCGCTTACCTAGTGCTTTAAATTTTGGCATTTCTTTGAAAATCTTCATGTGTTTGTGAAATAAAAATATTTTGTGGGTTTTGCGTGTGTTTAGTATGTGCAAAACCGTTGAAAGATAAAGTAAAAGGAAGCTCCCAAAATTGACTTGAATTTGATAAATTAGGATATCTAGTACACCGGCCTTAGGCCTTATCTGAACGTTGGGATGCACCCTGGTCTTCTCTCTGGGTGAGTAGTCATAGGGTTTCAGTACTCAAACTAATAAAGAAGTCCACCCTGAACCTAGCGAGTCAATTAATTTGTGTCTGTTAGTATAAGGAAGTTTGTCGTAGTCCGAGACCCTCAAAATCTTGTTGTGAAACTTTAAGTGTAGGGGTTTCGGTTCATCTGTAGATAATGAATAAGTGGGTAGGGTGCTCTCTTCTCGCATGGCTCCTACCACTTGGACAATTAGGTCTGAGGGGACTTAGTGCCTGATGTTTTTGAGTCATTTGACTTGGGATGCACTGACCGAACTCCCGTTACACGGGTGGAAGGGATTGCCATATGTGGAGATGTTGGGGAAAGATGTACGTGATAGTATAAGTCCTCATAGGCAATGATGCACGAAACCTGACCCCGGGAGAAGTACACACCAACTAGAAGAAAAGAAAAAGACCAAAGAAGAACAAAAAGAAAAAAAAAGAAATGGCAATGCAAATAAGAACCTTAATGGTCTTTACACTTTGTATCACTTGAGGATGTTAAGGTTGCCATTGTCTCTCACTTAAGTCCTTAATTAACTTGCACGAATGATTTATTAGGCTAGGTGTGTGGACTGAATACCTATATGGAGTCGGCTCGTAAAATTACCGTGTCCAATGATTGATAAAAATAGGTCCAATAAGTCGTGTTGCTAGATTGAATAATGCATCAACGTTTTAATTTTATGGGTGTATCTGTTGAAAACCCTCATGAGACAACACTCCTCCTCCTTAGCGATAAGGAGGTTTAACGGCTTGTTGCACTTGCTAAGTGCAACCGTGATTCCTATGAAAGTGAGTTAAGATTTCTCTTTTTTACGAATGATTTTTCCTTTCTTTCATTTTTCTCTTTCTTTATTTTGCTCGGGACTAGCAAAAGTTAGGTGTGAGCGTATTTGATTGCCATCATATCATGCATATATTTGTGTCTTATATCCTTTATTTTTAGCCTAAGCAATGCTACGTAATGAGTTTTATGTTTAAGTTTCAAGAAAAAACATGTTTGAGAAGAAAAGACTCAAAACGGATTTAAAAGCAAGGAAAATGACCAAGTTGCAAGACTTATGGCTTGAGATGCAAAAGACATGGACCCGGATGTAAAACAAAGGACCAATAAGCAAATCAAGAAACTCCACATCATCATGAAGAGTATTTTGGCAGTTAGATCCGGGCCATAACTCCAATAAGAGATCCAAATGAAATGGAAAAATTAAAAGCAAGGCAAGCAAAATAAGGCAAGTCACCCAAGGATCATGGTATCACAAGATATATCAATGTAAATTGTATCACACTATACTAACCCTAACAATAGAAAACAAAAGAAAAAGACTCGAATATGTGTATACGTTAAACATCCTTCACACTGACTTCATGCATTGTCCTCAATGTTACAAATGGAAAATAAGGTGAGTTGCATGACATGCATTAAAGTTTGACGATCTCACCAACATTTAGTATAACCTGCCACTTGCAAAAATAGTTAGAAATCACAAGGCACCCTTTTACTCAAGGGTTGAGACACAAAACAAATAAAACTTCTCTCTCTCTCTCTCTCTCTCTCTCTCTCTCTTTGAAAGAAAACACGACCTATGTTATTGGGGGAAGGACGTATAGACACCCGACCTCTCCTTGAAGTTCAGATGGAAGGTCAAGATAAGGCTTTAATCATTGACCATTAACTTTCATGATCTCCCCACTTGTGGGGCTCCACTGCTCCATGAGGGAAAACAGTTTCAACCAAATATGGTCATGTCCACCTACTTTTCAATTTGCCAGGAATTAGATCTAGTATGGAATTATACCTGAGAACTTTTTGTCCTATGGAAAATGACTTTTGTACGATATATTTATCATGGAATTTTTTGTTTTCTCATTGTTTATCCTTGAGTTCTCCTAAGCCACATTCCAAAGTTGTTCTAGTTCAAACAAATCTAATTTCTTGATTGCACCGGCTTCATTGATATCCATATTCAACTGCTTAATGGCCCAAAGAGCATAGTGCTCCAACTCGACAAGCAAATGACAAGGTTTGTCGTAGCCAAGTCGGTATGGGGACATTTGCAAATTGGTTTTGAATGCAGTTCGATAATCTTAAAAGGCATCATTCAACTTGACCGCCCAGTCCCTCCGCGAGGCACTCACAGTTTGTTCCAAAGATTTGCTTAAGTTGTCTATTAGAAACTTCCACTTGCCCACTTGTTTGGGGATGATATGGAGCGGTTAGTTTATGAGCGGTTAGTCACGTCAGATTATTTGGTCTGGACAATATTTGAACAAATATGGCTCGTCTGAATAGAAGTGTTATAATCAAATTGTGTAATATATGTTTAAGTTTCAAGAAAAAACATGTTTGAGAAGAAAAGTGTTATAATCAAATTGTGTAATATATGTTTAATGTGTAGGTATTCTCTTACTCATTACCTAACCGCTCCATATCATCCCCAAACAAGTGGGCAAGTGGATGTTTCTAATAGACAACTCCAGCAATTGGAGGAACCACATTCACAACTCTGTCTTCTTGCTCTCTACAATAGCAAATGCTAAAGGAAAATTTTCGTTGCTTGCATCTTTCGCCACAATAATCAACAATAATCCTCTATATTGCTATAGAGGGGCATTCTATTCACACTGACAATGAGTCTGCAAAATTCAAATCCTCTAATTGAAGGCCTGAACACCCAAAACACCCATTGAAACATCTCCTCGTCTCAATTTAACCGTATGACCTTTATTTCGACAATAGATCATGGATTGTTCTGACACAGAATGGTGAGAAACCTTTGCAAATCCTTAAAACTATCTTCTTCTGCACTATAAATTTGGTTCAATGCTTTTTGCCTGACATGTCATGTTTTAGCGTAACCAATTTCAAGTGAGTATTTGGTTTTGACCATTTCCATTATTTCAGAAGGGCTGATTGTGAATTTGGTTCTAACATAAGGCATTATCAAGTCGCAACTAAATTAGCACTGGATTGTTTATTGTCATTCCGCAAAATTGGATTAGAACAAGTGTGCTCAGCGTTGTATGTTTTAATTTTAAAATATCTGCAACATTTTGGGATAGACGCATGTAGACACCTTTGCAGTTATCCTCATCATGACAAAGACAATGAACAGTGTAGTATTTCATTGAAGAAACCACAACTGAATACTGAACATATTTTTTAATGTGTCACGACTACAGAGCATGAACCAAATCATCTTTGGTCGAGAAAATCCGTTTATCCTAGAAAGAACAACCATCTTCCATCCTCTAATCCCTTCATGACAAATTGTTCGAAGCATCAAAGAATGAGTATTCAATGACAGAGTTTTCTATCCAATTGTCATCGTCGAAGATATTGGGGAGTTCATTCAGAGTTGAAACCATGTCATTGTTAGCAACTACATCATCAACAACGTCGTCCTATTCCCAGTTTATGGATTGACCCATCACATATATGACCTCCTACGTCTCGGGAACTACTTCATCAGCAGACAATTGTAATCCTCTAATTTCTCGGTGTCATCTTCTTTATCACTATTCATCTCTTTTTCCGGGCATCGAGTTTCTAGTCACCCGTAATGAATCGGGTCAACTGGCGACAAACCAAGACCAATGGAGGGATATGAGGTCGACGGTCCAACATTGCCAACAAACTCATCATGACTGTAATGCATGGTTTCAATTTGCAACAAACCAAGATAAGGATTTTTACTAGTCGAAGGAATGTCACCGAAATTTTGTGGTCATTCACTGCCTTTTTGGAAGTTCTACGATTGGAAAACGGGAATTTCTTGGTATGCCGGAACATTGGTTGTAGGATTTACACTTATATTCAAATATATTCCGCAGTCCCAACTGGTCGACCTTATTGTATCATACTCCGGAAGATGAGTGTTGATTGTCAGCGTAGGGTCAGACACATCATGTTCAACTTCTACATAGACTCCAACCACAGACACCTGTTTAAACAGATGCATCATTCTATAAGCGACTTATCATTGGTTAATGGAGTGTATTTCCAATCGCTGTTTAAAGGCAATTTCACCGTCAACTTGACATCAAACATACTTTCTGGATAACAACATTCAGATCTTATGACATCCAATAAATCCACATGTTTGATGTTCAATGGAACTATAACTAATATGCGTTCGGACCCTGAATATTCTGCCACATCTCAGTTACATTCTAATTTCCCATCATACATGACCAAGAAAGAACCTTCATCATCATTATCTATTCCTTACCTATATGAATTACATTTAAAAATGTGTTCAAGTGAAATAGTTGTTTTTTATTCCTAACTAATTAAAAAATTGAAAAGACTTAAATGATTTAAAAATTATCTCAATCGGGTGTAGAAGAAAATGACTCTAAATGGCGAGTAATCACTCCAACAAAATTAACTACAATAAACATTAAAAATAATGTCATAATTGATAATAACAAATTGACATAACCTCCCCTATATTTTCATATTTGAAAAGTTTAAACCTGCATTGTAAAAAGCATACAAACAACATTTTCAAATTCCAAACATCTAAATACTAAATTTATTGAAATCACGACATATTTAACTCATATATTTCTCAAATTCAACCTTTTCCATTACGAACCACATACATTCATTACTCATCGCATTTAATTTTTTGTGAACAACAAGAACAACAACAAACAATTTAAAACAAATCAAAACATCAAGTAATAACAAATATAATTTCAATCCAATAATCAAACTTAAATTCAACAAATTTTAAGATTATCATTGTAAACCTACAATCAACAAAAACTAAATCAATAATCTACTAAGAAGCAGGATTTTTTTTGGCCTACGAAACCTGTCAACTCAGTCCTTTTTCATGCTTCCAGGTCATTTTATGCCTATTCTTTTCAAACCTATTTATTTATGAAATTCAAACATAAAACTCGTCACGTAGCATTGTTTAGGTGAAAGATAATGGATATAAGATACAAATATAAGCATGAAATTATGTCAATCAAATAACCCCACACTTAACTTTTGCTAGTCCCGAGCAAAACAAAGAAAGAGAAAAGCATACGAAAAACAAGAAATCCTAACTCACTTTCGTAGGAATCACGGTTGCATTTAACACGTGCAATAAGCCGTTAAACCTCCTTGTCGACAAGGAGGAGTGTTGTCTCCTGAGGGTTTTCAGCGGATACACCCACAAAATCCGAACAAAGATGCATTATTCAACCTAGCTACACGACTCGATGACTCATTTTGTTGATCATTGGACACGGTAATGCTACATGCCGGCTCTATATATGTAATCAGTCCACTCACCTAGCCTAATGAATCATTCGTGAAAGTTAATTAAGGACTTAAGTGCAAGACGTGGACAACCTCAACATCCTCAAGTGATACAAAGTGTAAGGTCTATTAAGGTTCTTATTTGCATTACTTCTTTTTTTTTCTTTTTTTTCTTTTTTTCTTTTTCTTACGAGTTAGATTTTCATTCTCCCAGGGCCAGGTTTCGTGCATCATTGCCTATGAGGACTTACACTATCACGTACACCTTTCCCCCAAATCTCCACATAGGGCCATCCCTACCACCCGTGTAACGGGAGTTCGGTCGGTGCATCCCAAGTCAGATGACTCCAAAGTACCAGGCACAAAGTCCCATCAGACCTAATTTCCTGAGTGATAGGAGCCGTACGAGAAGAGAGAACACCTACTCACTTATTTATTATCTACACATGAACCAAAACCCCTACACTTAATGTCTTACAAAAAGATTTAAAGGGTCATTGACTACAACAAATTATCTTATATTAACCGACACAAATTATTGACTCACTAGGTTCAGGGTGGACTTCTTTAAATATTTGAGTACTGAAACCCTATGATTACTCGCCCCTCGAGGAAAAAGGAGGTGCATCCTTACGACTTGATAAAACTTAAAGTTAGTAAACTAGATATCCTAATGCATCATGTTCAAGACAATTTTGGGAGCTTTCTTTTTACTTTGCCTCTCAATGGTTTTGCACATGCCAAACACACGCAAAACCCACAAAATATTTTCTTTCGCAAACACATGAATATTTTGACAGAAATGTGAAAATTTTAAAGCACTAGGCAAGTAAAAGAAGACAAGTCACCCAAGGATCATGACAAGTAGATATATCGATATTAAATGCAGCACATTAACATGACCATAACAATGCACACAAAAGAAAACAAAATCAAAGGAAAAGACTCGACTATGTACATACGTAAAACACCCCCCCACACCTACTTCATGCATTGTCCTCAATGAATGTGAGCATGATACTACATGGATTTATGCATGAAAAATGGAAGATCTCACCAACTTGAAGTGCAACAGGAAGTTCATGGTTATAGTGATGGACACAAACCCGAATTTCCTAAAAACCTGTGAGATATTGAAGAAGGGAGACAAATACGTGAAGAAATAGGGCCCAAGTACACAAGGGTTGGGGCCCACAACAATCAATGCTCGCTCATAGAGTCTTTTAGTACTAGTTTTTTTTTTCTTTTCTTTTTTATTTTTCACAAGATATATACATCAACAAAGAAATTCTCATAATCATTTGGTCAAGGAACATCAAATGAGAACATCTAGTTATGAGGACCAGAGACTTGGCCAAGATGGGCAAACTTCACTGGTACTCTGAGGTGTCATGAGGGGTGAAAGGTCAAAGCTGAAAGGTTCGAACCCCTCATGATATTGGTTGAGTGTAGGCAACATGAATGAGTGAAGTTGTGTTGTCTCACTAGGGTTTAGTTGCTCATCGAACAAAACCCTCCAACTAAAAGGTGGGTGCATCAGAATGAGTTCCTCAGGCTCATTCGATGGATACAGCACACCTGCATCTCTAAGAATGGGGCTTCTCCCCATGTCATCCAACAAGGACCTCCCACCATCATTTATATCATCAAGCATAAGCTCGGTCGTAGGCGGGTCCTTGTTGGAGTCAATCTGAAGCTCAAAGGGCTCAATAGCCCTAGGACACGAGGTGGCAACACCTTCTAGAATGGGCATATGATGAGGTGTGTCTCCCTCACTAATGGTTTCAACTGAATCATGCAACGAACACTCCCGTTGGACATTCATGTTTGATGCCATCTCACTCGGTTGCATTGCAAAGATAGGCAATGAGTTTTCGCTGGGCCCACAAACATTCTCAATGGGTTGCATTGGTGTTAGGAGTGTTCGTTGATTTTGTGGACTTTCTCTAATTGGCAGATGAGATTGAGATTTAAAGGTTGGTCCATGGGCTCATGTTGCCTACCAGAATTGAACACATGAAACTCGACACTCATGTTACCGAATGAGAGCTTTATGAGACCATTTCTACAATTAATTAAGGCATTGGAGGTTGCCAGAAATGGTCTACCCAAAATCAAAGGTATTTGAGAGTGGGTGTTCGCAACAGGATTGGTATCGAGGACAACAAAATCTACAGGAAATATAAAATCTCCCACTTTGATAAGCACGTCCTCGATAATCCCCTTTGGAATACGAATGGATCTATCAGCAAATTGGAGGGTGATCTTAGTTGGTTTCAATTCTCCCAAGTTCAACTGTTGATAAACAAAAAAATGGGAGGAGGTTGACCGCCGATCCTAAATCAAGCAATATATTACTCATGCTAGTGTCCCTTATCGTACACTGAATAGTAGGACACCCAGGGTCCTTGTATTTTGTGTAGGTGGGATTGGACAAAAGTGAGCTTACATTTGCAGCCAAGAACGCTTTCTTAGGAACATTGGTCTTCCTCTTGGTTGTGCAGAGATCCTTCAACACTTTGACATATTGAGGTATTTGTTGGATGACATCCAACAAGGGGATGTTGACCTTCACTTGCTTAAACACCTCTAACATCTTGTAAACTCTGCTTTTTGGTTAACCTACTAGGATAGGGAGCTTTTGGCAGGTAGGTTTTCTGCGGTGTTTGAGAAGGAGGTGTTGGTGTATTACCCTCACCCTCAGCCTCTTCTTCACCACCATTACCACTGAGGGGCTGCATAGATGGTGGCGGGTGTGGCAAGGAAATGTGATTGTCAACCTGCTTTCCATTCCTTAAGGTTACAATGGAATTGAAATAGTGAACAGTTTCCTCCACATGGTTCACTTGCCTCCCCTGAGGTACCACATTCTCATTTTGCATGTGTTGTTGTTGGTATATGCAGGGTTAGCCTCAGGCTGGCTAGAGAGAGACCCTCTCTCTCTTTCATGTACAGACTGAGCCAATTGGCCCATCTGAAGCTCAAGAGATTTGATGGTCTGCTGATTTGAAGTGAGAACTTGACTTGTGGTTGACATAATTTTTTTTATTGAGTTTTCAAGTCCACGAGTCAAGGTCTCAAGTGAATTGAATCGGGTTTCCATATTGCTGGAATTTGGGAAACCCGATTGATTGGTGATTTGTGCTTGGGGTGGCTGATAGGATTGTGCATGCATGGGAGGTTGGTGTGGTTGGTTAGGTGGTCGAGAGGAGTTTAAAGGACCACCTGGGGCATTATTTTGGTTCCATGAAAAATTGGGGTGGTTTCTCCATCCGGGATTATAAGATTATGAGTATGGGTCATTCCTAGCTCTATCATAGATGGTGTTGACACGTTCCATCTCAAGAGGAGGAGACGCACACTCGCTTCCTACATGACCTAATTCACCACATGAATGACAGGGAACTATACCAAATGAAGACACATGAGGTGCACCTTTTTGGTTTTGGAGCTCAATCGAATCCATACGGCGCATTAAGGCCGCCATGCGTGCCTTGGTCGCCGTAGTGGTATCGACAGCAAATGCGGTACCCGATCTAGTCGAGTTTGCATTTGCGATCCTCGCTCCTATGCTAGATGATGCTGGGGATTCCCTCTCACTCTCCCACTACATGGTTTTCTCAGCGAGGTCTTCTAGGAAGGCCCATGCCTCCCTTTCATCCTTTCCTAAGAACTCTCCTTGACACATGGACTCAAGGAGCATTCGAGACGGGATGTCAAGACCCTCGTAGACAATCTGACAAAGGCGCCACAACTCGATGTTATGGTGAGGGCATGAGGATAGTAGCTTCTTGAACCTTTCTAAATATGCATGAAATGTTTCGGTCTCAAGTTTATAGAACGAATTGATTTCGTTCCTCAATTTTTGAGTCCGATGATTTGGAAAGTACTTTTTGAGAAATGCGGATTGAAATTTATCCCAAGTCCTAAAGGCATTCGCCTGGTTGCTATACAACCACTTCTTGGCATCATCCTTTAGTGTAAAAGGGACAAGCCTAAGATGGATGGAGTCTGTGCTAAGTTGTTGCAGCTTGAACATATCACCGACCTCCTCAAATTCCTTGAGAAAGATATAGGGGTCACCCTTCCCAGTGAAGTGAGGGAGCATGGAAATAAACTGAGGCTTAACCTCAAAGTGGTTCCCATTTGCCTCTGGCAATACGATGCATGAGGGTAGAGTGGTACGGCTCGGGTAGCATCGATCACAGAGAGGTATGGGAGCGACAACATGAAGAAAAAGTGGGAAAGGTGGGTCCAGCAACTGCTCCTCCTCGCGGAAATGAGCAGCCATTGAACCCAAACTGTGTGCGACACAATAGGAGGGAGGCGTCGAGAAATTGACTACCGAAGCAAGGTTGACGAAACGCCTCGCCAAACAGCCACTCTCGTCTCGTGCCCACACAAGCATGCACAAAGGTGCACACACAAAAAACCAAAACTCCTTTTTTTAAACAAAGAATGTGCGTAGAGGAGAAGACGGGAGGACACAGTAGAGAAAGAGTGACTCAGGAGTGAAGGGAAGAAGTCCTTATGCTACGGCAGGTGGGTACAGGTAGAAGCACACAAGAAAACAAGGCTCAAACAGTCCCAAGGTCCTTACAGCCAGACAACGCCTAACTGCGAGGTCACACATCCTCAACACGCCTCACCTCCCTACGACGAGGACCACAAAGCCCAGAAAGTGAGTCAAGATCCGGAGATCTCGCCTCTCCTACTATCGACAGAGTGGGCGACGCCGATCAGGCCATGACGATCGGGACCGGATCACTCTCCCTAATGCGCCCGAAATCCTTAGGGCCAATGTCCACTTGATTTTAAAATAGGCTCTTGGTTAGTGTGGTTTTTGGGGCGAAGGAAAGATGATGAAATCCCCCACCTTATCTTATATGGGACAACCCCTCCTTAGTAGCATTTTGGAGTCCTAAATCTAGCAATCAACTCTCCAAACAAACGCTCAACTCACACTTGTTGCAATGCACTTCCTACTAACCAATGCATGTTCATACGAAATGCATGAATGAGAGAAGGAAATGCGTACCTCACGCCAGCACTCATCAACTGAAAGTAAAGCTAAAAGAAAAGTCGAGCACATGATGCATTACCTAAACAATAAATAATGCCTAATCTTTTGCTTTTGGGTTTTAAGGTACAAGTTGCTTAAAGGGAGATTGATTATTGATCTGGGAGCAATCTAATAGTCAAAACGTGCAAAATTGAGTCCCAGATTTCTAATTCAGTAATAGCAAAACTCCACAGAAATAATGAGATGAAAAGAGATTACCAGACCGCCAGTTGGCGGTCTCAGGCCGCTGATTGGCGGTCTTGGAGTCTCAGATCGTCTCCAAACTTCACAAGATACTTCCTCTTCCCAATGTGAGTCTACTGAAACAAAGCAAACTACAAAACACAAATTAAATCCACTTGAATCGTCTAAACCAGAGTGTGGACTGACATCTCCCCGGCAACGGCGCCAAAATCTTGATTGATACGTTTTAATTAACCGTAAGTGCACGACCGCGTTGAAGCGGTGGAAAATACGGGTCGATCCACAAGGAGGTGTGTAGACTCTGGTTTGTTCAAAGGCAAGTGGGAAAAGAGGGGAAGAAGTTGTGATTACACTAAACTAGACTAACTACACTAAACGAGTAAGCATCAAACAAGGAAAATGAAAGCGAGGGAAATTGAAAGCTGGAAATCAGAAATGGAAAACCCCTAAGGGGTGGAGTGTGTGCACACATGTAAAAAGATGGTGAAGAATGCATTATATAGGCACAAATTTAGGTAGTGTTTTCATGCATAGGAAGTGTCTAAAGGTTATGGGAAAACCTATCAATCCATTCACTAACCTAGTTGATTACATTCATATACACAAGCTTGTTATTTCAGAACCTAAACAAGCATGGGAGGTGTATAAGATGTATGGCAAAACCCATCAAGTGTATTATTCTACTCTAACAAGAAAGCATACATTCACATTTATCAACACAATCAAAATATAAAGCATTCATATCCATTCTTTAATGCATGTATGAACATCATCTCCACCCCCAAAGGGGGATGGATCTACTCACTACACATTACTCTAACAATTAAACTAAAGAAGAAAAGAAACATTCTAACTACTTTAGTCTAGAATCAAAGAAATAAAACTAAGCTAAGCATGCTTAAAAAAACAACATAAGAACAAAACAATGGAAAAATTATTTTATTAGATGACTCACATTGAAGGTAGCATTCTTCTCCACCTTGAGATTTTGCTCCACGGCTTACTCCAAGTAGAGAGAATTCCACCAAGCAATGGGTAATTACAATAGAAGGTGAAAAGTTCTATTTATAGCCATCAAAAAAAGGTAATCTGAGACAATCCCTCAGTATGGGACTAAACAAATACCAGAAATAGACTAAATACACACTAATACGCGACCCTATGAAATCTTAGCCGATCCGGATCAAAACAGACCGCCAATTAGCGGTCTTGGACCGCTAATTAGTGGTCTATATTGTTTGGATCCGGCCATTGTTTCGGGTGGGCTTTTCTGGATGTCTTTGGTGGTCTTTATGCATCTGCTTCGCTTGCTGGAGCTCCGAACCGAATAGAATTGCCAAAATACGCTCCATGATGGTGTGAAGTATTCTTGTTTGCTCATTGGTCCTTCGATCTTACATTCAGGTCCTTCAATCTTGCATTTTAGTCCGTGAGTCTCTCAACTCAGTCATTTTTCATGCTTTTAGGTCCTTTTATGCCTCTTCTCTTGAAACCTATTTATTTCTGAAATTCAAACATAAAACTCGTCACGTAGCATTGTTTAGGTGAAAGATAATGGATATAAGATACAAATATAAGCATGAAATGATGTCAATCACGTGTTCCTAAACCAATAATAACACTACAATCATACCTAAAATAACAATGTATATCATTCTAATGCATAAAATAGGAAATTCGGTGGAAAAAGAAAATAAAAGAAAACCCTAACCTCAACAGGAAGTGAAGTCGAGGTAGGGGGTCAGACTTCTTTTATAGTCAAACACACGTCGATGTCTGTAACGTCGAGTTCACTTTTTTAAAATGAACTCGGCTCTACAGATGCCGAGTTCTTCCATCAGAAGTCCACATCCTAGATGTCATGTTCAATGGTAATTCTGGGTTAACGAAAATCGCCGCATGCATGATCTCCTTTAATTTTAGAAAACGAATAAAAATAAAAATGAACTCAGCACTGGTGGTGCCGAGTTCAAATTGGACTCCAACCGCCTTTTCCCTGTTCGCATCCTCGTGGGGTAGAAAAAAAATTCTAAGTGTTTGAACATGGCACAACAATGTCAATTTCATCTATGAGGAACACAACTTTATCAACGTCGAGTTTATCAAAGAAATTTTTCTAAAGAACTCGACGTCCTTCTAGATTTGGAATTTAGGAGATGTTTATTTTGGAATTTTAATTTTTTTTGAAAAAGTCCTTTGGATTATTCATTTCACGTCCTTCTAGATTTGTGTTTAAAATTTTGTGTTACTAGTACATTCTAACTTTTTGATGATACCCAATCAGTTTAAATTGATATAGAGAATGGTGGGATAAGGATAATAATAAAAAAGGGAATTACTAAACATCACCCATTTTTTACTTAAATCGCCCGTCTCAATTACCATCTTGCCTTTCACAATCCATTTAAAACCCAATTCATCCCGTCTCTTGAACTAAGGCTTCTATCTCAGTATTTCTCACTCTACCCAGACGCCACACCCTTGTGGGAGGCATTCTAGCTAGATGCCCCTCCCTGGGAGAGGCGTCCTAGTTAGACGTTTCTCCCGTAGGTGGTGGCGTCTGGCTTGGACGCCCCCCATGGGGAGGCGTCCTAGCCAGACGCCATTTTTTTAATATGTGTGTTATTTCAACTTATTTTAGGGTCCGTTGCAAGAGTTCGGTGGTGATGGGGTAGATTAAAGTGAGATTTTTGTAAGTCAGCAGATATTTGAAACAATCGATGACGCGAATAATTGGGCGAAACAAGTTGCGATTGGAGCTTGATTTTTTGGGTAAGATCATCCTATAAACCACAAGCAGATAATCAGATGAATTGTTATCTGAGATGCGATCACAGAAATGAAATGGGTTCCCAAGATATGGATATTGCAATACATAAGAACACGAAAAGAAAGGGTTGCAGGTGTTGTTTTTTGATAAAAGTGGTCGAGCGACAAGACTGTGATGGATGGGTTGTAGTTTCTAATAGTAATACTGGTAATCACAACCACATACTTGCAATTTATCCAGAGGGCCACCGACAGATCAATGGTCTTAGTCCTGGGGCTAAGAAAATTGTTCGTGAGATTAATGAGGCACAAGCAAAACCACGTAACATCTTGTTGGCAGTGAAGCAGAAATTCACGGAGGATAATTCGAATCAGAGACACATTTATAACTGTAGAGAGTACATGAGGTAGATGAAATCTGAAGATAGAAATGTCCCTCAGCAGTTTCTACACCAGGCAGAGAAGTATCAGTACTTCTATTGGATTCTGGTGGATGAAGAAACTGATGTCGTCGTTCACACATTCTTGGCACATCCGACGTCAGTTCAGTTGTTACGCACATACCATTCGGTAATTTGCATGGATTCGACGTACAAAACGAACAAGTAAAAGATGACTTTATTCTAGATGGTTGGGGTGACACCAACAAACATGAACTTCTTAATCGGCTATGCAATTATGAAGGATGTGACTGAGTCTAGTTACCGGTGGGTGTTGGAGAAGTTGCGAGATCTATTATTGAGTATTGTCAGCCCGATTGCAATAATAATGAACCGGGAGTTAGGCCTTATACGACCAGTGAGAGAGGTTTTTCTTGACTCTGCTCATTTACTTTGCACCTGGAATATCAAAAAAGACGTATACAATTACGCAACCCACGTATTCGGCAAAAACAAGTAGGCAACAGAGGGTTTTAAGTGTGGACGGTGGAGGAAAGTCATGCTTTCTAGTTCAGAGGCCGAGTATAATAGAGTTGTGTCTGCTCTGAAAGATACGTATAGGGATTTTCCGGCACTCACGGAGTATGTGGACAGGACGTGGTTAGTGTAGGATCGTGTGGGTTATGGGTCCACTAATCACTATTAAGCTAATCCCTAACTAATCAAACAATAAACGCAGCGGAAACAAATTTAAAAACAAGTAGGGAAATTAACAGAAAATGCAAACCACAAAGAGACACGGCGTTTTTATAGAAGTTCGGCACCCCACCCGGGTCCTAGTCCTCTCTTGTAAGCTCCGCTCGACTCCGCGAGCTCCGCCTACGTCTTCACTATCCACTCCCCGTTCCGGGCCGGGAGAGAACGCCTTTACACCACAATTAACGCGAACAACCCTCGCTTGCTTGAATTCTTCCTCTCATAATCCGAGAGGGACACTTCGGGCTTTAACCAAAGTCCTTGCTTCTTTTGAAAACACTTGTAACTGAGTGAGATTCACTCTCTAATTGAGCACACTTTGAGTAGGATGAGTATACGATCACTAAGTGTGGATTTAGGCTTGTGGAGTGAAATTGGGAGCTTTGAGGATTGAGAGCTTCTCTCTAATGAATTGGACAAATGGAAGTTGGAGAGTTATCTTAACAACAAGTCTTGATCCTCTATTTATAAGCTCCTAAAGATTTCTAGCCGTTTGGACAAGATTTGATTGGGTTTTGTGCAAGATACACAAGGCAGAAAATCGGGCTGCAAATCTGTCCAGAACCGGTCGACCAAACTACTAAACCGGTCGACCGTTGATGCATTGCATACATTGCATCATATGTCTTTCATTTAGATTGATTTTATATCGATAAATGCTACTAAGGTATGTGTTTAGTCTTATTTACAGAATACAAGGACCTGAATGCAAATTACCCACATCCCGAGCATAAACGCGTGCAAAAGACTCACTTCTATCATAAAGACCAAGTTCAAGTTTATCAGGTTACAAATGGAAATGTATCCAAGCATAAAAGCATTCAAGATCTAATTCCAAAAAAGTACAAGGACTTAAGCACAAAAGTAGCCGGGGACTTAATTGCAAAAAGCCAAGGACCTAATTGCAATTAAAGCACCAAAATATTATCTTGGAGAAAATCTAAAGAAAAATCAATGTGGATCTCCAAATATATAAAGAAATAAAGTCGGAGCTCAAAAGAAAGGAAAGAAATCATCCGGATATGCAAAGGACATTGAAATCATACCATAAACACACAGGAAAAATCCGGATCGAATCCGAGCCAAAAAGGTGGCGATTCCGCCGCACCTCATGTACAAATTGCGGCGATTTAGCGGCACAAAAGTCGATCCGTGTGCTCAAATTTTTACCAATGTTGTATTGACGCGTGTACGTTCCATTTATATATTGGGATCCCTTGTATCGGCTATAAATAGCCCCGAGAACGATGTTAGAAGGGTCCTTGGCCTTAGACCTAGTTTTTAGTTGTTGTTTTTATTTGTAATCTTTTCTTTGGATTAATAAAATTCTGTCTTTTAGTTCTTGTTTTTACTTTTCTTTTGTAATGCCTCTAGGACCCCTTCTTCCTCCCTCTATGAGTTTCTAACTCCTTCCAAAGGGTGGAGGTGACGGATTAGGGTGAAGAGAAGATGAATGAATGTTATTATTTTAAGTTCGTGATTAGTATATTTTGATTACTTGAGTTTATGTTAAATCATTTATCATGTAATGCTTCATAACTAACATGATTTATTATAAGTTTCTGAATTCTCTAATCTAAACCCCAAATCTAAACCTCCACCCGACGGAATTCACCTCTTTGTTCTTGTTTTAGTTTATTTGTTCTTGTTTCTTGCTTTAGATAATTAAAAACCAAAAAGCTCAAAACCCAATTTATTTCTTCTCTCCTTCTTTCCCCCAATCGAAATCACATTAATAACAAATCTCTCCCTCCTTGTGTTCGACCCGTATTTGCCACGTCTTCATTGACACCGTGCACTTGCGGTATAAATTTAATTACCATCAAGTTTTTGGCGCCGTTGCCGGGGAGGCGACGCAGATTTTGTTTTTTGTTGATTTCGATTTTATCCTGTTTATCTTGTGCGCGATCTAAATATTTGGATTTGTGTTTCAGGAGACAACAGAGTGCACGACGAAATCCGGGCACATTCTGAGCTTAACGAGCGGCGGAATCGCCGTATACCAAGAACAACTTGCGGCGGAATCGCCGCATATTTGAAGCATCTGGGCTTCAAATTTTTCTGGGACGCGACTTATCTTTGGGTGGACGCGTGAAGCTACTGAAATTTCGACAGCGGGCGGTGAACCCGACTGAGCATTGCGTAGGTAACCTTTGTTGCCTTTTTCCTCGTAATTTCTAGTTTCGGAAAATTTCCTTTTGTAGAACTGCACGTGTTAAGCTTAAATTCCATAATTGGCAATAATTCAACTCTGACCTAAAAATTGGCAAAACTAGAAGAACTTAGTGCATGCATCATATAATGTTTTGTTTGCATTATTCTTGCTAAATTCTTGCAAATTAATTCTTGTTGAAGAGTGCTGGAGGCAAGGTACGTATCGTGGTTTTTATCGAATGCATTTAAGCATATAATCTAATTTGCATACAACCTTGCAATTGCCCCCCTCTAAAGACCATTGTTTGACTATCTTTGCTAGATCTAAGTTAAACTATCTTAAGGGCAACTCCGTTGGCAAAGATACAGTGGGGATTTCACCACCCTTCCGTGGCCCACAAATCACAATCCTAAAGTGTCACCCAAGCCTTAAATTAAAATCAATTAGACATTGACCCCTAAGGACTCGGACTCAATTAAGGAGAAGAATTGGTTTGACTTGCTATGACCTGAAGCCGATCGAATTTAATTTGGTGTCTAGAAAGTGTTTTTGTGTTGACGAAAGTCTTCCAAGCGAAGTGGTTGTCTAATTGGCACCGACTCTGTCGGAAGCGCCCCCACTAGCTATACACGGCCTGGCCAAGTTGGTTTGATTAGTGAGGGAGGTGAATCAAGCAAATCAATTCGACTCAACCAGTTAGGAGTCGTCTAGATCTAAGTGACACTAGGTCTAGGATTGTTTGAACCGTGCTTGTTTGGGAAACCTCTGACCGACCTTCTTTTCTATCTTTAGAGTTAAGTTTCTCTTCTCTTCTGAGTCATCTTCTTCTCACCTACTTATACGTTCTAGTCTCCTCCCATTTACATTCTCTATTAGCATTTTAGGGTCGAGTCGAGAACTTGTGCTTGCTTAGCCTCATAAGGGTAAGAGTACTTGACTCAAGAGTGTTTTGATGGATGGTTACATGAGCAACCATCCATATCATTGTTGGGACCAGGACAATGCTTCCTGGTATTCTAAAACCATGCAACCTGGGGTGGCTCAGACTAACACCCCATATGGTTGGGACAATCCTAATTGTATAACTGAGCAATCTTCATATTGGGGTAACATGAGAGAGGCACCGACTGCTAGACCACAATCTAGTTATGTTGGATCTTATGCTGGTCAACGAACTGACACATTACAACAAACTTTTGCCTCCTTCATGCGTTGGGCTGACAACATGAGTGCACCGGTGGCTCCAGTAGCCGTACCGTGCGACTGTTGCGGGTTGAGTGATCATGTTATCAGGGAATGTCCTTATGTTCCCCCAGAGCCTGAGTATGAGCATACCTTTTCCCAGAATGCTCGATATGACCATTACACTTCCGCATATAACCCAAGAGTGATGGATTCGTGGGGAAACAATTCATATCCAAATTCTTATACGTCATTTTCACCCCAATATCCTTCTCCCGAATACCCAGAACTCTACCAACAACCCACTTCAAATCATTGGACTTATCCTCAGTCTACCAACACCCAACCTAAAAATGTCCCGAGTTCTGACTCGAACCTCATAGTTGACCACATACCTGATACCTTGGAACAAGCTTTCCATACGTTCATGACAACGACTCAGCAGTCCGTAGGCAATATGGTACTGCAATTGAGTCAAATGTCGCAGCAATTAAGTGAGGAAAGTAACTTTTCGTGTCAACATGAGGACTCATCTTTTAGTATCGAACCACCACCGCATACACAAATTCAAAGCACAATCTTTCAAAGTCAAATTCCTAGTCGGTCTGAGGGACTTGGGATTTCAATTCACGATCACTTAGTGGAGGATTCGATTTATATTGAGAAAAACATGGACCAATTTCATTATGAGTCGGCACATGATTGTGTCTTATCTTCTTGTCCCGTGGCCCTTGAGCCACATGATCTTCATGTTGCATCTCTTAAGGACTCAGCTCTGGTGGAGCAAGATCTCCCTAGTACCCTCAATCTCAAACAACCTGATGAGAGTCTACCTCTCACCATTGTTCCTGATCATCTTGGAAATGATGGAACATCAAACAACTACATAGCTCATGAGGGTATTTGAAGTTCCTTAGAAGATACCTTGGGTATGAGACCCACTTTTTGTTCGCCTGGTGTGTCGGACATGCCTAACGAGGTTTTGGACCTTGTTCCGACGCACCAGCCAGTTGGTTGGAGAGTTTGGATTGATGATCATAACTTCAACACCACAACGGGAGAAACTCCTCTCCCGTTGCCCCTTAATTCCCAAACTCTCGAGAGGTTCAAGCTCTTTTAGTGTGATCCTTTGAATGAGACGCCTTTGCGTGGAATTCATGGACCTCTCATTTCATCTAGCGTTTTTTGTGAAGACGGCCCACACATGCATTTTCTGGCCCCACGTGGTGTCATGTTTCCTTTTCAGGTGCATTGACCCACTCTTGAAGTTTCCATTTGATGTCTCTTGACAAATGAAGATGAGAACTTATGTTTGTACATAGTTATATATGTATAACAATAAATAAATAAATAAATAAATCATCTGTTGTATTTATCCTTTCTTTAGCATCTCACAGGTTTTTTTGAGGGAATTCGGGTTTTTGTCCATCAACAGAGCCATGAAATTTCCTTTGTACTTCACGTTGGTGAGATCTTTCCTTTTTCATGCATAAATCCATGTAGTATCTTGCTCACATTCATTGAGGACAATGCATGATTTAGGTGTGGGGGGTGTTTATGTACATATCTATCTATATATCTGTTCTTTTATCTCTATAAAAAAAAATCAATGTTTCATAACATAGCTTAAGATTGAATTACCAAAACCCGAGTACAAATTGCATTGAATTTTTTGTTCCTTATTATATAGTTCTGCTTGTAGAAACTATGACATAAATCTAAGTTCCAAAGAAATAACTCATTCCCCTTTAAGACATGTATGCACTTAAATTGGATGAATCAAATCTTTGAAGTGGTTGATAAAAAGCAGAGGTTGAGGAAAATATACCGGGAAGTGTGGACTTCTAAATAGCAATTAAGCCTTGAGGAAAATAAAATTAAAAATAAAGGAATAAAGTGAGGAAAACACATTCTGCAAAATGATTACAAAAGCCCAAGCCTTTGAGTCACTGGTCCGTAGGGGTATCTTGAAACCCGGTAACTTGAGTCTACCAGCTCGGGATTATCGACCAAACTCGCTACACGAATGCAAAAAAGGTAAAAGTGTCAAAAAGCAAATGTGTTGAATCACGGAAGAAAAGAAGAAAAAAAACTCAAGGCCGAAAGCTAAAAGAATGATCCATGCCATGATTGATCCAAATGATACTTCACCACCAGAGGAGGCGTGCAAAATAATTTAAGTGATATCATGTGTAGAAGGGTTAGTGGTGTGAATGTTGGAGGAACAAAGACCAAGTCATATTTTTAATGAGTTAGATTTATATAATGAGCATGCAAGAATTCTCAGTGAGATGTACAAGGTTGAGGTAGGGATATTGAGAACTATTAATGAAATGTTGATTTAGGATTTTGTGGGTATATCCGCTGAAAACCCTCAGGAGACAACACTCCTCCTACTTGGCAACAAAGAGGTTTAAAGGCTTGTTGCACATGCTAAGTGCAACCGTGATTCCTACGAAAGTGAGTTAGGATTTCCCTGTTTTTATTTTTCATATTTTCTGTTTTGCTAGGGACTAGCAAAATCTAGGTGTGGGGGTATTTGATGCATTGCATACATTGCATCATATGTCTTTCATTTAGATTGATTTTATATCGATAAATGCTACTAAGGTATGTGTTTAGTCTTATTTACAGAATACAAGGACCTGAATGCAAATTACCCACATCCCGAGCATAAACGCGTGCAAAAGACTCACTTCTATCATAAAGACCAAGTTCAAGTTTATCAGGTTACAAATGGAAATGTATCCAAGCATAAAAGCATTCAAGATCTAATTCCAAAAAAGTACAAGGACTTAAGCACAAAAGTAGCCGGGGACTTAATTGCAAAAAGCCAAGGACCTAATTGCAATTAAAGCACCAAAATATTATCTTGGAGAAAATCTAAAGAAAAATCAATGTGGATCTCCAAATATATAAAGAAATAAAGTCGGAGCTCAAAAGAAAGGAAAGAAATCATCCGGATATGCAAAGGACATTGAAATCATACCATAAACACACAGGAAAAATCCGGATCGAATCCGAGCCAAAAAGGTGGCGATTCCGCCGCACCTCATGTATAAATTGCGGCGATTTAGCCGCACAAAAGTCGATCCGTGTGCTCAAATTTTTACCAATGTTGTATTGACGCGTGTACGTTCCATTTATATATTGGGATCCCTTGTATCGGCTATAAATAGCCCCGAGAACGATGTTAGAAGGGTCCTTGGCCTAAGACCTAGTTTTTAGTTGTTGTTTTTATTTGTAATCTTTTCTTTGGATTAATAAAATTCTGTCTTTTAGTTCTTGTTTTTACTTTTCTTTTGTAATGCCTCTAGGACCCCTTTTTCCTCCCTCTATGAGTTTCTAACTCCTTCCAAAGGGTGGAGGTGACGGATTAGGGTGAAGAGAAGATGAATGAATGTTATTATTTTAAGTTCGTGATTAGTATATTTTGATTACTTGAGTTTATGTTAAATCATTTATCATGTAATGCTTCATAACTAACATGATTTATTATAAGTTTCTGAATTCTCTAATCTAAACCCCAAATCTAAACCTCCACCCGACGGAATTCACCTCTTTGTTCTTGTTTTAGTGTATTTGTTCTTGTTTCTTGCTTTAGATAATTAAAAACCAAAAAGCTCAAAACCCAATTTATTTCTTCTCTCCTTCTTTCCCCCAATCGAAATCACATTAATAACAAATCTCTCCCTCCTTGTGTTCGACCCGTATTTGCCACGTCTTCATTGACACCGTGCACTTGCGGTATAAATTTAATTCTCATCAACCGTTCACTTGATTTCAAGGAGAACGGTAGAACAAAAGAATACTCGGTCGGACAAATACGCTAGAACTTAACTCTACTTAAGTTAAACGGTCGAACCAAAGTATGGGGCGGTCGATCGTTGAGGGGATTCGGTTGAGATAAAGGTGCAACGGTCGAACGAAGAATGAGTCGACCGATAGCAGGGAATTTTGTTTCTTGAAGAAATGTTCCACCGGTTGACCGAAACAAGGTCGTCGTTCGACCGGTTACCAAATGTATTTTGGGGTCAAGTTTGTTTTATACGAATACGACCGTTATAGGAATACGACAAGAAAAACGGCCATATTAAAATCCGGGATTGGTCGACCGAAAAGGTAAAACTGGTCGACCGGTATAGTTCGGTAAAAACACTGTGGAGAGTCTGTTATAAACCGGTCGAACTGAGAACTGGTTCGGTCGACCGGTTTCACACAGCAATTCTGGATATAGGTTTTAAGTGATTTCCGACTAAGGTTTGGGTGATCTAATGGAGTCCAAATGATATGAGATTTTATGTGTGACTCCTACAAGGAACCTAGTGTGTAAGTGATTAGTTTTTAACTCTTGTATGCTCAATTTACACATGTTCCTAAGACTCAAAATAAAATCAAGATTACAAGTCTTCATATAGCTTTATTACAAATCTTGACTTGATTTCCTTCCTTCCATGAGTCTTGATCACCTGTAGAGGTTAGCACATGCAATATATATGCAATGAAATATGTGTGCTACTCTACATTACTTATGATTAAGATTAGGTTGATTAAATCATCAAAACAAGGATTAAGGCCAAAAAGCCAACAATCTTCCCCTTTTTGATGATGGCAACCTATATCTTAATACTTGAAAAGTTTAAATGTGAACTATGCATATAAATGCTCCCCTATGGATGTGCATAGTTTTTGTTCAATTTTAGCCAATTTTCAAGTAACTCCCCTTTAATTATCTCTCCCCCTTTGACATCCATCAAAAACAAAAATAATTATGACTTTAAGCATAGAATTTGGATGTCTTGTAATGAAGTTGCTCCCCCTAAATTTTGCACTTCATTACTCTAATAAAAGATATAACATTTAAGCTCCCCATATCAATAAGGCTAGATGGAAACTATGAGTATGATTCTAGTTAAGTTCAATTTAGTTTCAATTTAAGCCTTATTCTAACATCCATTTACAATATGACATTTAAAATCAATGGATGTGATATATGATTTGCAATGAATAGGGTATATGGTTTGCAATGAATTAAATACTAAGGATATGACAATTAAGCATATAAAACTAGATTAGAGCTAATTTAACATGAATTGTATAGATAGGAATTTTATACCAATGTCGAATTCGAATTTAGCTCCAATCTCATTTGGTGATGCAACCGGATTTGAATTTGACTCTTGAGCTCACCCGGTCACCACCAATTTCCTCTTCAAGCTCCTTCAAGTGTAGATTTAGGTACCCAAACAACTTTGGGTCCTTAAACATTAGCTTTTGGGATCCAAACCATTTTGGCTTTGGGTGCCCACACACTTGAGGAACTAGACTTAACAAATAAATGCTTGCCATTTAAGGTAGTATGAGATACATGGTTTTTCAAATGCACATTGTATCCTAAACCATGTTTAGCTAAGGATTGTCTTTGACTACTTAAAAGCATATCAAGCATTTTTGTTCCTTTTGTGAACATTTCTAGATCTTTCCTTAGTTGCATATTTGAAGCTCTAAGATCTAAATATTCATCAACAATCGGTGTTTTACTTAGACTAGCAAGTGATGATTTATTTGATTCAAGTCTAGCAACCACCTCATTCTTTTCATTCATGATTAATTCAATTTGGCATTTGAGATCATTTATAGTTTTTCTAGCATTTTTGTTCTTTTCACAAATGATCTCATATTGTTTAACTAAATCATGAAATGCATTTTGTAGCTCATCATGTGTATATGATTCATCATTAGCATTAGAGTTAGAGCTAGCACTAAAATATGATTTACTTGAACATGAATTACTTCTAGTGGAATAAGATTTAGAGGAGTTAGAAGCTACCTCACTTTGTTCATCTTCAATGGCCATGAAGCATGAATGTGCAACCTCTCTTCTACTTTGCAAGGAAGAGGATGATGATGATGGAGATGAAGAGTCATCCCAAGTGGCTTTGTGAGCTTCCTCCTTCCTTTCTTTCCTCTTACTCTTCTCCTTTTCTCTTCTCTCATTTTTCTTTTCCCTCTCTTTTCTCTCATTTTCGCTCTCCTCCCTCTCTTTTTCTTTTTCTCTTTTCTCACTTCTTCTACCTCTTCTTTCATTCTTTTCTCCCTTATCCCTCTTGAGGTATTTCAAGAAGTCTTGGGCAAGGAACTCAATGTCCTCTTCTTCCACCCTCCTTGGTTCATCAAAATTTGCATGCAATGCCACCATGGAGTTTTTCTTTGAAGTTTCCTTCTCTCTTCGATGACTCAATTGGAGCTCATAGGCCATGAGATTTCCAATGAGTTCCTCCATCTTCAATTTTGAAAGATCGTGCGATTCTTCAATTGCGACGACCTTGTCTTCCCAATCGTTGCTCAATGACCGGAGGAATTTTCGAGTCATCTCTCCTTCATTTATTCTTCTTCCAAGAATCAAAAGAGAGTTAGTAATATCGGTGAAGCGAGTGTTCATGTCGCTTATGTTCTCACCGATTTGCATAGAAAATATTTCATATTTATGCATAAGGAGACTAACCCTAGTTTCTTTAGTTTTACTATCACCCTCATGATGCATTTGTAACCTATGCCATATTTCATTTGCACTTTCACAACCCCTAATTCTATTGTATTCTCCCTCATTAAGGCCACAATAAAGAATGTTCATGATTTTAGAGTTCATCTCAATTTCTTTCATTTGAGCCCTAGATAGAGAATCTAAATTATCTTCATTTGGGGGTATGTAAACATTTTGAATAAACTTCCAATACTTAAGGTCATTTGATATTAAAAAGATTTTCATTCTATTTTTCCAATAATCATAATTTGACCCATTAAGCAAAGGAGGCCTTGTGGTGCATAAACCCTCTAAGTGATTAGATGTTGAAGTCATGCTAAAATTACGGTAAAGTAATTAAATTTAGCTAACAAGGCTCTGATACCAAATGTAGGATGGTGTGGGTTATGGGTCCACTAATCACTATTAAGCTAATCCCTAACTAATCAAATAATAAACGCAGCGGAAACAAATTTTAAAAAACAAGTAGGGAAATTAACAGAAAATGCAAACCACAAAGAGACACGACATTTTTATAGAGGTTCGGCACCCCACCCGGGTCATATTCCTCTCTTGTAAGCTCTGCTCGACTCCGCGAGCTCCGCCTACGTCTTCACTATCCACTCCCCGTTCCGGGACGGGAGAGAACGCCTTTACACCACAAGCAACGCGAACAACCCTCGCTTGCTTGAATTCTTCCTCTCACAATCCGAGAAGGACACTTCGGGCTTTCACCGAAGTCCTTGCTTCTTTTCACAACACTTGTAACTGAGTGGGATTCACTCTCTAATTGAGCACACTTTGAGTAGGATGAGTATATGTTGACTAAGTGTGGATTTAGGCTTGTGGAGTGAAATTGGGAGCTTTGAGGATTGAGAGCTTCTCTCTAATGAATTGGACAAATGGAAGTTGGAGAGTTATCTTAACAACAAGTCTTGATCCTCTATTTATAAGCTCCTAAAGATTTCTAGCCGTTTGGACAAGATTTGATTGGGTTTTGTGCAAGATACACAAGGTAGAAAATCGGGCTGCAAATCTGTCCAGAACCAGTCAACCGAAACTACTAAACCGGTCGACCGTTCACTTGATTTGAAGGAGAACGGTCGAACAAAAGAATACTCGGTCGGACAAATACGCTAGAACTTAACTCTACTTAAGTTAAACGGTCGAACCAAAGTATGGGGCGATCGACCGTTCAGGGGATTCGGTTGAGATAAAGGTGCAACGACCGAACGAAGAATGAGTCGACCGATAGCAGGGAATTTTGTTTCTTGAAGAAATGTTCCACCGGTCGACCGAAACAAGGTCGTCGTTCGACCGGTTACCGAATGTATTTTGGGGTTAAGTTTGTTTTATACGAATACGACTGTTATAGGAATACGACAAGAAAAACGGCCATATTAAAATCCGGGATCGGTCGACCGAAAAGGTAAAACCGGTCGACCGGTATAGTTCGGTAAAAACACTGTGGAGAGTCTGTTATAAACCGGTCGAACTGAGAACTGGTTCGGTCGACCGGTTTCACACAGGAATTCTGGATATAGGTTTTAAGTGATTTCCGACTAAGGTTTGGGTGATCTAATGGAGTCCAAATGATATGAGATTTTGTGTGTGACTCCTACAAGGAACCTAGTGTGTAAGTGATTGGTTTTTAACTCTTGTATGCTCAATTTACACATGTTCCTAAGACTCAAAATAAAATCAAGATTACAAGTCTTCATATAGCTTTATTACAAATCTTGACTTGATTTCCTTCCTTCCATGAGTCTTGATCACCTGTAGAGGTTAGCACATGCAATATATATGCAATGCAATATGTGTGCTACTCTACATTACTTATGATTAAGATTAGGTTGATTAAATCATCAAAACAAGGATTAAGGCCAAAAAGCTAACAATTAGTGCATAAAGAAAAGTTTGTATTGAATTGGATGAACAAAGTGCTTCATTTCGGCAACACTATGAACTGTAAGGTCGAAAATGCTCATACGGCTCTGAAAGATTGGATTACTTCATCGACTGCAGCTATGGACACTCTTTTCAACCACGTCAATGAGGCCATTGAAATGCAACTGACGAATATTTGACACTTTTTTGAAGATTCAAGACGTTGAAATTGCACTAACTTAAGTTTTTTTTATATCAACGTATAAATGGTCGAGTTTCGCATCATTGCTTGACAATGTTGTTGGACGAGTTCAATAGAATACAAGACTTCAGTGATGAAGTTGAATATCGTTGTGTGTGTGCTTTTCTGACTTCACATGAGATTCCTTGTGCATGTACCATACACGGTTTTATTTAGTCAGGCGAAGGAATTTATTTAGAGCAGATTCATTCATTCTGGAAAACACTTATCATTGGAAAAGGAGTCGACATGCTAGAGTTTGTGGATCAGTCATCACAAGACGTTGACCATTTTTCGAGGCTCGTTGACAAGATTTCTGGCAACGACCCTGTAGTAATTCGTAGTGTCTCTCGTATTTATAAACCAAGTTACACCCAGATCAGTCGAATTATGAAGAGCCCACAGAAAATACTAAGATACGAGGTCAACCAAGGGGATAGTGGACACAACACGACCTGAGTGCCTTTGAGTTTGCCGAGTAAGGTCGTGGTCGATCTTCTAGTAGTCGGAGGAGGGGTCGTGGTCGATCTTCTAGTTCATCTCGATCGTCCGTAAACATGAGTCGGAGGACCTTGTGGCGAGAGTCACTATATGGAGGTTTGGTGCGTCTTGTTCCCGATTGCCAATTTCCACATGTGTGGAGTTATGTATTTCTCAGTGGGGACGGATGGTTCATTGTACTCGTGTATTACAGTGCTACCTTGGGAGAGTCTCTCTAACACGACGAAGCCATGCAGACCTCATTTAGGGAGTTAATAGACATTTTATTGGCTTAGAATTAGCTGAGGGATTCCCAGTACCTCCTATAGCGACCTTATGGTTTCTAATGTGAGATGACAGTGTTACTGGATCGGAGGTGGAGTACGAGCAGAGGAGAATATCTTGGGAGCAGATACATAGCAGATTTTGATTAAATTACTGTATTTTTAATGTATAATTTTTTCGTACATTATATCGTGTTTCTTTTTTATCAGATTTCAAATTTAAAATGCATTACATATATCAAATAAGGAAAAGATATGTTTGTCAGAAATAAATAATAAGAGTACAACAGATACGCAAATAAGGAGAAAATAGGTTTGTCAGAAATAAATAATAAGAGTACAACAGATATGTAAATACCAATACAAATGATAATAGTTCAACAGATAATAAAGATAATGTACAACCTGACTACGACTCATCATCCTCCAAATCATGGTCAGAAATGCTCAACTGAGTGTTCCACGAGTGTATGAAGTGATCCCAATCTACACATGCAGCTCTGGTTGCGTCATCCGGCATCATGTCCCTCTTCTTCAAGAATGGTTGTGCAAGACGTATCACCCTACTCATCCACTGTATATAACATCAAAATTAGTGTACATTAACAAGGAAAACAAAATATACATTACAAATAAAAAATAATTTAGAAAACGTACCGTATCGCCACATGTCCTATCCAGCGGTCTCTCAGGTCTCGGGGCGGTACCACGCACGAGAGATAGATGTGAGTATCTACCGAACCAATCCAAATAATCTGCAACACAAGTGGAGGGGTCACGGGTACATGTGAGGTCGCCAAGGTGAAGTCGGCCTCCTCTCGGAAATGTCCGCGAATCGTCTCCGCCATCGAAGTAGTGTACCTCACGTCGTACGTTGCAGAAGTCCCAGACCGCACTACATGGTCTGGGGTCGAGATGTCAACCAGTATCACCTGAACGTTGCCTAGCTGACGCATGACGCGATCAGGCAAATAAGGCTCCATGATATCTCGATAACGAATAAGGCCCATCAATAAAGTCCTCGGCACATCCACAGGAGGCTCAGGACCATAGGGCAACCACTCTACCTAAAATGTTAACATGTTAATAATAATAAAAATTAAAATTAAAAAAACAAAATGGTATAAAGTTTTATACCTGCGACGCAGTCATCTGATCTAGCCGTCTACGAATGGAATGGAGTGCCTCCTCGCTCTTATCCTTGCTCCGGACCGCCCACATACACGAACGAGGATAGTGCAACTAAATGATCTTCTACTCCCGATGTGGCCGGAAAGCAAGAAAATACTCATATATCCAAGTCTGCAGCAACATCAGCCAATTCGCAATACCCGAACAATCAGCATGGCTAGCTATCCCTAACTGGCGATACAAGTATGACAACGTCACCGACCCCCATGAGTACTAACCAATCGTCTCCGGGTTCCTAACCTCCAATATGTCGCGTGGT
This sequence comes from Triglochin maritima, assembly GCA_963682175.1. Lineage (NCBI taxonomy): Eukaryota > Viridiplantae > Streptophyta > Magnoliopsida > Alismatales > Juncaginaceae > Triglochin > Triglochin maritima. Next base: position 23,614,291 of record OY821777.1, read on the forward strand.
CTGATCGTGCAACCTCTCTTGTCGACAAACAAGATTCATCCCAATAGTAAGAACATGTATCCAGTCAACTGCGTATCCTCAGTCCGCGGAGGTCATCCCCGTCTACAACAGTCCTCAACAACGTCAATGCTAACACCACCGCCACACCAAAAGGGGCTATCCTTCCTAAGACTATCGATGGTCACCCCGAGCAACTCTGCTATGTAACACTTCAGCTCACTCGTCGATGTCTGAGCACTGACGAAACGGCCCTCAACAGGAATGCGCAGGATGTGGAACATGTCATGCAACATGATCGTCATCTCTCCGAAAGGCAGGTGGAAAGTGTTGGTGTCAGGCTACCGCCGCTCCACAAACACAGATATCAACGACATGTCAAGGCAGGGGAACATACTAGAAGGCAAGTGACCCAATCCGCTATTAGTAAGGATCCTGATGCAGTCATCACTCAAAATTGAGTGCCAACTCTGCAATGAAGAACATGCTCTGTGCCAATTATGGCACTTCAAAACCTTCCGATCCCCACCCTCCCAAATGCACCTGGCGATGTGACCCCTGTAACTAGGAATGACACTCCCACCTAAAAGACCATCGGGCATCGCAACAATCACGATCCAAGAATTGTCCACAACCCTCCTATTCTTCTGAGTTCGGGCATCAACGGTGCACGAACTCGAATCACCGGTCATAAGCCTACCACCTCTACCCTTTCAAATCACCCACTCAGTAGTAGAATAACTACCATGTCGCCCACGTCCTCTACCATACTCCCCCGACCTCTCCTCCTCCAACCCCAATTGGCCTCGTCGTTACTCTCCACCTGATCTGAAACATCCTCATCATCAAAGGAATCCTCACGTGTCTGACGAAGACGTAAACTCTCTCCTTACCGAAGCAGATATATCCCGTCTACGTGGATGAAAAGGAGCTGAATCATCATCTAACCTATATACAACGCATAAAGGAACTGATTTCTCTTTTCCTCCACGATAACCCGATGACTATTAATTCAATTTTAGAAATTAAATTTCGTTAATGGATTTAAATTACTAAATTTACAAATTGATCAATTAATGAAACTATTTATAAAAATTAATCAATTTAACTAATTATAATAAATTTAACTAATGATTATAACTAATTATAAACAATTAATTAATTGAACTAATTAATCAATCAATGTAACTAATTATAATAATTATAACAATTAATCAATTTAACTAACAATTATAACTAATTATTCAATTTAACTAATTATAACAATTTAATTACCTAATTAATCAATTTAACTAACAATTAAACAATTTAATTAACTAATTAATCAACTTAACTAACAATTAAAATTTATTCATTAAAAACGGTGTTTGCGGGAATTTTTATTGTTAACTTAAAATAAATGGGAATTTGTACCTGATTTGAGTGCATCGGGGTCCGTTGTCTCCTTCTCTGGCCTCCAAGATATTTTTTGATGACTTTTAGGAAAATGAAGTGAGAGTGATGGTTGGAGAGTGAAATGAAGAGATATATAAGTAGAAATGAGGGAAGGGCAAGATAGTAATTCAAACGGGCGATTTAAGAAATTTACGGGCGACGTTTAGCAATTCAGTAAAGAAATTGTTAAGGGTTACCAATAAATTCATCTAAAAATATTGTTGCAATGTCCCTTCCGTAGAGAGATGACTACTGACTAGGTCAGATGTTAGAAGAATCATTACCCCCATCAGAACGTAACATTGCATTTCCCTCCTACCATTTAGTTTTAATAACAATTAGAGTGATCAGTGCGGACCCACCCTTTGGGCAGGTGGGGTAGCTGCCCCACCCAGATTTGTGGAAAAAAAACCCAAAATCTTTTTTACAACCTAATTCCTTCACACACAGCCAGCAGTCGACTCCTCCAAGCTCCACCCTCCGCTCCTCCTTAGGACCTCAACTCCCTCATCCGTGGATGTGTGCGGGCGTGCAACTTCTCAGTTCTCTCCTCCTCTGTGCGTCCCAGCCTCCGGTCCTCCCCTACTCCGCCCCTGCCTCCGGTCCTCCCCTACTGGCTACTCGGATCCGCCCCAACCTCCAGTTCTCCACTCCTCCGGACTTTGGTCCTCCCCTACTTGGTGCCGCGGACTGCCGATCGTGCGAAGTACGATCTGGTAATACACAAACTTGGGTCCACCTCTTATTTTAGTGGTTAGTTGTGGTCGTGTTGGTTGTCGCCTTATCGGATTGTGATTTTGTGAAGTTTATATTTATGTTGAAGTTTATATTCATGATTTTGCGAAGTTTATATTCATGTCGAACTGTCGAAGTTGAAGTGTTGAACGGATGTGGAATGAAAAAGAAGAAGTTTATATTCATGAATCATGATTTTGCGAAGTTTATATTCACGTCGAACTTTCGAAGTTGAAGTGTTGAACAGATAAGGAAAGAAAAAAATAAATAAGTTGAAGAGTAGAATGTTTGAGACTTTGAGTATTCTGATCTTGTGGTTGTCTAGTTGAAAGAAAAATCTCAATTTGAGATGTTAACATGTGATCAGACTTGTGTGTTATACATGTTGTCTAAAAGAATTTTGATTTTTTTTTAATTAGGATGGAAAAATTTATTGGAACTTTCTTTACAAGTTCAAGCGGGAGTAAACATTCTAGATCTGAACCTTCGACTGTTGAACTCACTCAAGAGTCACGTAATAAATGTCGATCTTCAAATGATGCTAATCTGATGGGCGATGATATTGTTGTGGACCCAGGTATAAAACTTCCTATTTCTGAGCTTGCAAAGAACTCTATTGAATTGGAGAATATTCGGAGGGCATATATCATCAAAGGTCCTCATCAACCAATACTTGACAACTTTCCTAAAAGAAAAATTTGTGAAATAAATCGTAAATTCAATCCTAATGTTCAAAGTGTTGGGATTAACAAACGACTTGTCATAGGCACTACATAGGAGAGATCAAGATTTGGTCAATAGCATTAAACTTGTTAAACTGTCAAAGGATCTATTGCAACAGTTGAGAGAAAATTGGTGGGTTGATTTGTTTAAGAAAACTTGTGATTGCTGTGTGAAGCAACATATAGATGTTCCTGATATGGAATGTATACTTGTGGTTCAAGGAAGGAAAAAACATGGAGAATGACATTTTCCATGTAGTGATTGACACCCAACTTCAAGAGCTTAATGATCGGTTTAACGATGTTAATAATGAGTTACTCCTCTGTATGACGTGTTTGGATCCACGTAGAACTTCTTTGAATTCGATGTAAGGAGATTATGTGAATTCACTACCTTCAATTTCGTGGTGTTCAATGAGAATGAACTTGTAATGCTTGAAGTTCTACATTACTCATGTGAGAAGCAGTCCAGCCTTTTCAAATTTGACAGGCATTGCTGATCTTGCAAGGAAGATGGTTGAGAAAAGAATAGATAAGGCATATCGTTTGGGTTTTTTGTTTATCAAGTTAGCATTAACTTTACTGGTAGCAACCACAACAGTTGAGAGAGCATTCTCGGCTATAAAGTAGCTAGTACACACACATAATACCAAAATATTGATTTTCAAGTAGCCAGTAAAACGGTGACACCTCTATGTTCCATATAACGGCATCAAATATTAGAAAATTACAAGGTGTTGTAATATTATTGGTCAAGTAGTTACGTTTGAATTGAAGGTATATATTTAGTCACCTAACTCAATTTGTATCAACACTAAATCACCCTACTAATTATAGGGGTGTGTCGAATAATAAAAAGATGAGGGATCCACTACCTTTAAATGTTTTTGACGCAAATTCACCATTATTAATAACTTGATATATATTTAGACTAGGAATAGAAAAAACGAACCGTAGATCTTCATCTTAGACTCATATAATCTATGTATATTGAAAATAAAAAAATTGAAAGTCATTTGATACAAGATCAAGAGACCGATTTTTTAGCGAAGGTGATACGTCCATTTTTTGCATCTTTTGACCTTATATCAAATGGATCTCAATTTTTTTCATCTTCAACATACATAGATTATATAATTCCTAAATCAAGATCACGGTTTGAATTTTAGATTCGGAGTCTAAATACTAAGTTATTAACAATGATAATTTTTTGTCAACAAAATATAATGGTAGCATATTCCTCTAATAAAAATTCATACTAGTTTAAACAATTTTGGTTTGCGAATATCAACCGAGATGGATGGGTAAATGGTTGGAAGCTATTTGCTTATCGGATAAAACTTTTAGCTTTAAATAGTGATGTCGGGAGCTGAGTTCCGAATATCCATTTAGTGATATTATATACTTTACCACATACTTCATTTGAAATTTCAAACATGCAAATGAAATTGTTGGGATGGGAACATTGCTCGTAACTATCTTAAGACAAGAGATCTTGTAATCGAGCTACGGCAAGTTGGTTGAACATTCATTTTCATCTAGTCAAACATGAAAGGAGAAGTTATAGTAGTAAATAGTTGTGCTGAAAGCTAATACGCTAAGCCCAATATGTTCAACAACATTCAGAAAGTAATAAAAGACAGCTCAGCACAATATCTGGAAGGAAAGTTTTAAACCAGTAAAAATAAATTGATTGCCCGTGTGAAGTTGAAATTGTTGCGATGATTCAGTATCTTTCAAAACAGTACAGATCTAGTAGTTGGCCAATCAATTTGTTCAAATAAAGAAAGATAAAAAAATCACCAAACGAACAAGTGCTAAAACGTATAAAATACTCATATTAATTAAATTATTGAAAATTAAACGTTGCAATCATATTCAAATAAAAAAAACACGTTGCAATCACAAGATCATATTTACAAAAAATTTTAAAAAAAAACAGACAAGCAGTGAACATGATGCCTGTTTATATTCGAAGCAAAACACATCAACCACGTGGAACTCACAATAATGATATGAATTATCTCGCGAGCGTAGTTGGAGATTAAATATTTTCAACGTGAACAAATTAAAAACAAAAATATTAGATTACCAAGGTTACCTTGAAAATTCCTCTCAAGTCATCGTCAATCAGCTAAGTTGAAAAAGTACTGTGCGAAAATGGAAAGATATCGTGGGTGATGTAAAACAATACGAGAAATTCGTCCACAAAAAAAACAGGAAAATCACATAAAAATTTGGAATCGCCACCTGCCTTTTACAATATCTCCACAACTAACCACGGAAATACATGGAAAGATCAGGAAAAGCTAATGAGCACTTAATAACTCACGTCCGGAGTGTAATGCCCAGAGATAGGATTCAAGAGTTGGTTATCGTAGAAGAAAATGCGACCAAATCGAAATCGATTCCTCCCAGTCGAAGTAGTTCAAAATGACGTTATAGAGGTATGGAATGCTGCAAGAAACAATAGAAAACAGATGATGCAACACAAACATAAGAGTTAGAAGGAGTGTTAGCATAAGCTGTAGCATGCTCCATCCTATAGGGTTCAGAAGTTGCATTAGAATGTTAGCGTTCGTTAGGCAGTAATATTGTCCATCTTAACACCTTCTTTTAGGATTTAGAGCATTTTTCGGAGAGGAGATTGTTTCTGGCTTAGGATATTATATATAACAATTGATTCAATTATTGGTGCGAAGTTGTAAGTACAAGTAAGTACAAGGGAGCCTGTCGACAATTCGATTGTTAATGCATTTTGACCCTACCAGACTTAAGGCCAGTTTTTCACCTCCACACTGGTCGATAACGAGTGATTTTGGGTTCCCATGGTGGGTATTTAAGAGGGCTAGGTTATAGGATAGGTTAGGGCCTCTCGTGAATCATCTATAGTAGGTAGAAGACGGAAACGACTCTAGTATAGTCATTTTATCGGTATCATTGTAACGTCTCGGAAATAGTGGAAAATTCAAAATTTATCAATCAAAGAATCACCAGGAATAAAACCCAAGAGCGCGGGAACATTACTCATAAATAATCAAGAGGCGCACCAAAATACATCAGAGTTGTCAAAAGGTATGATTACATCAAGTACAGGAAAAGGTAAATACAAGTAATCATACAACCTAGGAAGATGAGATAGGAGAATCTGATCCCAGAGTGCCCTCGTCCTCAGTCACCACCTACCATAACCTATTGCGGTCCTGAAATGAAAATATTACAACAATGCATGAGTTTCCATTTGGAAATCTCGTATACCAAGCTCACTTATATGCATGTCAAGTACAATGAATAACCTATCATACTACTATAGCATCAAAATATAATGCAATCAGTAAACATCTCCTCTAAGGGTAGTAAAGGATATTTGTCCCACAATCCATCACCGGGTCTCCCATAGAGACCTACCGTAGGCACATACGGTCTTACGGAGAGTACACAACGCACCCTACACGTGGCTACACTAATCATGGGGTTCGGTGAGGGGCGTCCGTACATATGCGTCACTAGAATCAGCTGAATATCGAGGTCAACACCTCACCGACAGAGCCTTCGCTCAGGTCGGTCCACTCACCTAGTTGTGCCACAGCCAAGCTACCTGTCGGAATACCTCGTCGGACAGTCACCGCCGCTATCTAGGTCACACGGTCCTCTCTGCGACTACTCGGTCGCGCGGAGGAATCCACACCTGGTTGTCTCTCAACATAGGCTACCAACAACACCGGCATCAAGGTCGCGCGGGTCACATCATCGCCATCAATGCCAGTTGAAGGTATCCACCGGCCGCAGGCCGGCCAATCGACTCATTCGGATCAGAGTCCGCGGGGTCATCATGCTCCGTAGAGCCATGCAACATCGTGCACCGGGATCCGTGATCTCTCAGTGCTACTACTCTAGTATGAGTCAAGTAAGCTTTAAGCTACGCCATAGTCTATAAAATAGGGGTGGCACGTCCCAAGTGTACACACTCTTCCACTCGGCTGTCCCTTGGCAGGCACGATCAACGCACCCACTGTCACCTTCCGACTCACACACTAGGCGGGGACATGGGCTTCCGTGGACATAGTTGACACTCTACAAGTACAAGGATTCATTCCTGAGCACAAACGATCGACCGAAAAAGGCGAACCGGTCAATTGTTGCCAAATGAATAGGAAACGTTCAAACAGACCCCTCAACCGGTCGAACCCTGGGCTCATGACTTAAGCCCCCAACAGTTAAAAAAAGGTAGAAATAAGTCGACCGCTAGGTGGTCAAAGGCCATACTACCTCTAAGTCAAACAAAAAATAATAGGGTCTTCCCATTTTCCATTAGCCACCACCAGTCGACCAAAATATTGTTGGCTTTTATGCCTTAATCCAAATTTTCAAGATTTAATCAACCTAATCTTAATATCAATCCAAAGTAGGGTAGCACACATTATGCATAGTATATATATTGGCTTGTGCTAACTTCTACAGGTGATCAAGACTCAAGGAAGAAAGGAAATCAAGTCAAGCTTTTGAAGACATGTATTTTACTTTTAATTGAGTATTAGAAACGTTTTGTACTTGAGAATATAAGAGTTAAAACCTACTCACATACACACTATGTTCCTTGTAGAAGTCACACACAAAATTTCACATCAATTGGACTTCAATAGATCACCCAAACCTTAGACTGAAAAATCACCTATACCTAAACATGATGTGCCTGTGAGCAACGGTCGATTGAACCCAGTTCTCAGTTCGACCATTTCAACCAGTTATCATACATTGATTCTACCTAACTCCTCCGGTCAACCGCTTAGACCTTTTCGGTCGATCGTTCCCATATTTTTCAGATGATCGTTATCGTATTATACAACGGTCGTATACGTATAATTTCAACCCACCCCTAGAATACAATTGGCCACCGGTTGAACATTGACCTCAGAACGGTTGACCGGATGAAGATTTCTCTTGAACCTCAAAGTGCTTGGATGTTTCCGGTCGACAATTCCGAAGACCTCGGTCGACCATCCCACAGTTTAGTTCGAGCATTCACTTAAGTTATAGCATTATCTGTGCGACTGCCCATTGTTTGGTCGACCGTTTTGTTCCTGGATGTCTCTGGACTTTTCTGGACAACGCTCGGTAAACTGTTAAGCATGTTTTGGTCGACCAAACTTAACCAGAACTGTGCCCAAAGCTTTTCTGTTTTGTGCTTCTTACACAAACACTTACTATATTAATCACAATTGCTATAACACCTTAGCAGCTTATAAATAGATGTTACCAAGACACAATTCAACAACTCTTACACTTCCTATTGTCATATACATGTAAGAGAAAGCTCCCAATCTTCAATTCCCCAAATCCTACTCTCAAAGGCAAAACTTCCACACCTTTGATCAATTCGTAATTGATTGATCGTTTTATTTAAACCGCAAGTGCACAGCCGCGTTGAAGCGGTGGCAAATATGGGTCGTCCACTGGGAGGTGTGTCGACGATTGGTTTGTTCAAAGGCGAGAGGTAAAAAGAAGGAGAGAAAGGTTGGTTACACTAAACTACACTAAGATGCAAAAAGGAAATGAAGATAAACAATAAAACTAAGCCCCATAGGGGGTAGAGAAATAATGTGAATATGAAGATGTGTGTGTGTGTGTGTTCAATTAAGCTCCTCACAACTTGTAGTGCATGAAATCATAAAACTACATCCAACTTTGCCTCCACATGAATTAAGATAAGACTACATCATTAAAACATACAAGACAATAATTGGAATGAAGGTAAATGAACTCAAGTATAAAGACTAGACCCTACTATGCCTCCACGTGAATTAAGATAATACTACATCATTAAAATATACAAGACATTAGCTAATGTAAAGGCAACAAGAGCACATACACTACAAATTGTGTTTCCAATATTAACTTCATCCATATCCTATCCTTATCATTCCCCATAAAATAGGTCCACTAATCAAAGCATAAGCTAAGCTTCATTCAAGAGCATTAGCATATCAAAGATAAGAGTGAAAACCCATTAGATGGTTATCGAAATCATATAAAGCTCAAGGGATAAAGATAACACACACTTAATACACTACATGATTATATCACATATTTCTCCACCCCCCAAATCGGGATGGAACTACTCACTACACTAACTATATTAACAAAAGAAAGCATAATACTGAAATGAAAGTTAACTAAGAAAGCAAGAAGTATTAAAGAAGCTTAAAAGGAAAGGAAATACGAAACAAACATGCACAAATTAAAAGACAAGATTAAAAGAAACTAGAAGAATTATTTTATTAACAAATGACTCACATTGAAGGTAGCATTCTTCTCCACCTTGAGTTTTTGCTTCAAGGCTCACTCCTTAGTAGAGAGAATGCCACCAAGCAATGAGTCATTACAATAGAAGGTGAAGAGTTCTATTTATAGCCATAGAAAAAGGTAATCCGGGACACTCCCCCGATGTGGGACTAAACGAATACCACAAATGGACTAAATACACACTAATACGTAACCCAGACAAATCTTAGCGGATTTGGGCCCAAAGTAACCGCCAATTAGCGGTCTTGGACCGCTAATTAGCTGTTTACAGTGTTTTGATTGGTCTAGATTTTCTTGTGGGCTTTTCTGGAAGGCTTTATTTGTCTTTGATGCATCTACTTCGCTTGTTAAAGCTCCGACCCGAATAGAATTGCCAAAATACTCCCCATGATGGTGTGAAGTATTCTTGTTTGCTCATTAGGTCCTTCGATCTTACATTCAGGTCCTTCTCCCTTGCATCTTAGTCCCCAGGTCTCACGATTAAGTCATTTTTCCTGCTATTGAGTCCTTTCATGGATCTTCTCTTCAAACCTCTTTATTTCTGAAATTCAAACATAAAACTCGTCACGTAGCATTTCATAGGTGTAAGATAATGGATATAAGATACAAATATAAGCATGAAATGATGTCAATCACTAATCTACTCAATGTGTGCTCAAGTTAGAGAGTGTTAGATCCACTCAATCCACTTTTGTCAAAGAGTAAAGGTTTCAGTGAAAGCCCGAACCATCCTTCTCGGATTGTGAGAGGAAGAATCCAAGCTTGCGAGGGTGTTCGTAAGGCTTGCTTTGTAAAGACGTTCTCTCTCGGCCCAGAACAGGAAGTGGTTAGTGAAGACGTAGGCGGAGCCCGCGGAATCGAGCGTAGCTTGCAAAAGAGAAAGTAGGCGGGAGGCCGAACCTCTATAAAAATCCACCGTCTTCATTGTGGTTTGCATGTTTCTTTCCTACTTTGTTTAAATTGTTTCCGCTGCACATCTTGTTTTTTTAAGTAGGAATTAAGTAAAAATTGATTTGATAATTATGGCCATCTCGATCCTACATTTGGTATCAGAGCATAGGTGCTAAATTTGATATACTTAATCGTATTTCAGCATGACATCATCTAGTTCTAATCATGTAGAATGACTTTGCACAACTAGGCCTCCTTTGCTTAATGGATCAAACTACGATCATTGGAAGAATAGAATGAAAAGATTCTTAATCTCAGATGAGCTTAAGTATTGAATATTTCTCCAAAATCCCTACACACCCTCTAGTGAATAAGTGTTAGCCTCACTAACTAGAGCCAAAATGAAAGAGTATGAAATGAATTCTAGCATCATGAACATTTTATTTTGTGGCTTAAATGTGGGTAAATACAATAGGATTAGAGGGTGTGAAAGTGCACATGATATTTTGCATCGGCTTCAAATGCATCATGAGGGAGATAGTAAGACTAAGGAAACTCGCATTAGTCTTCTCACACATAAATATGAAATTTTTTCTATGCAAATGGGTGAGAACATAAGCGAAATGAACACTCGCTTCACCGATATCACTAATTTGTGTTCTTGGAAAAAAAGATTAGTGAAGGAGAAATGACAAGGAAGTTTCTCCGATCGCTCAACAATGATTGGGAAGACAAGGTGGTTGTAATAGAGGAAGCTCACGATCTTTCCAAACTAAAAATGGAGGAAGTAATCGAGAACCTCATGGCTTATGAACTCCAAATCAATCATTGTAAGGAGAAGGAAGCCTACAACAAACCTACCTTGGTATTGCATGCAAAATCTGACGAACCATGGAGGAGAGGAAAATGAGGACATCGAAGTCCTTGCTCAAGACTTTTCAAAATTTCTCAAGAAATATAAGGGATAATTGAGAGAAAGAAGAAGAAGAAGAAGTTAGAAGAAGGAAAAGGAAAATGAGATTGAAAATGATAAGAAAAATGAGAGAAGGGAGAGGAGAAGAGAAAATGAGAAGAGCAAGAGAAAAGGGAAGAAGATGGAAGCTCAGAAAGCTACTTGGGATGGTTCTTCATCACCATCATCATCATCATCTTCTCTACAAAGCAGAAGGGAGTTTGCCCACACATGCTTCATGGCTATTGAAGATGAACAAAGTGAGGTAGCTTCTAACTCTTTCTCTACTAGATCTAATTCATGCTCTACTAAGTCATATTCTAGTGATAGCTCAAACTCAAATGCTAATGATGAATCTTACACATATGATGAGCTTCAAAATGCATTTCATGATTTAGTTAATCAATATGAGATCATTTGTGTAAAGAACAAGAATGCTAGAAAGCAAATAAATAATCTCCAATGCCAAATTGAAATGATCATGAATGAGAAAAATGAGGTGATTGCTAGACATGAAAATATGCATTAGAACATGGTAATCTGAATGCAACACCTATTGATGTTGAAGAACTAGATCTTAGAGCTTCTAATGAACAACTTAGAAAAGATCTAGAAATGTTCACAAAAGGAACTAAAATGCTTGACATGCTTCTAGGCAGTCAAAGGCAATCCTTAGATAAACATGGTTTAGGATATAAAGATTCATATGTTAAAAACCATGTAGTTAATACTACTTTAAATGGAAAGTATTTGATTGCTAAACATAGTTCTTCAAGTGTGTGGGCTCCTAAAACCAAAATGGTTTGGGTTCCTAAAGTTAATGCTCAAGGACCCAAAGTTACTGGGTACCTAAATCTACAATTGTAGGTGCTTAGAAGATGGGAGATCGATAGTGACCTGCCAAAGCATGAAGAGTCAAATTGAAACACGGTTGCACTATTGAAAGGAGAATGGAACCAAAGCATGAGGATCACAAAGCTGGGTAACATTATTAATCCTCCTAAGCATATAGAATTGGTTCCAATAGGATTATTAATGCTAAACTCTAGTTCAAAGAACTTGGCATACCTTCTCCTTCGAGGTCGTTGGAGCTCGCCCGCAATCTCCTCCGGTCAACAACTCGAATGTCGCTCGTCTTCACATCACAAACACATGCCTAGCCATCTCCTCTGCCTTCGACCAAACTCCTGCTACCTCGTCTGAAGTTGGTCTTCGTTGAACTGAGAGAGGTAGAGAGTGTGAGAGATGAGTGGGTTGGGAGAGGAAGAGAAGAAAAGAAGAGGAGTGAGTGTTGGTTTCTCCTTAAAACCCACCACCAAAACACCCCACCCATACCTCCTTAACCCTTCCCATACCCCCATCACCTCACCATCACTTCACTATACCTCCCCACCTAATCTGGGATTAGCACCCTAATTAGGGTTTGGGATTTCACAATCGTACATGTTGACATGACAACTTGTAATCAACTAAAAAAACATTGAGATGGAAGTGTATTTATGTAGGATCGTGAGGGTCTCCAATTCTAATCACTTTTAAGCTAATTACCCACTTGTTCGATCGATCAAGTTATGCGCATCGGAATTTAAACAAACAAGCAAGTAAGGAAGGAATAATGCAAACCACAATGGACTCGGGGGTTTTTACAGAGGTTCAGCCACCGCCTACGTCCTCTCTTGCAAGCTCCGCTTGACACTTCGAGCTCCGCTCGCATCTTCGCTATCCACTCCCCGTTCCGGGCCGGGAAGAATGCCTTTACAAAACAAGCACCGCGAACGCCTTCGCTTGCTTGACCTTCTTCCTCTCACAATCCGAGAGGGAACACTTTGGGCTTTCACAGAAATATCCTTACTTCTTGAACAACCAATGAGTGGGACAACACTCTTTAAATATTGGAGCACACTTTAAGTATGATTTGGATCTGATCAAATGTGTGGAATTTAGGCTTAGAGTGTAGGATTGGGGAAATTGGAGCTTGGGAGTTTCTCTCTAGTGTATGTGACAAATGGAAGTGTGAGAGATGTCTAATTGTGTCAAAGAAACTCCTATTTATAAGCTCCTAAGGTATTATAGCCGTTGGAGTTGATTGGGTAAGAGTTGGTGTAAGATCTACAAAACAGAAACTTGGAGGACCCAATTCTGAGTTAATTCGGTCGACCGGATCAGACTGTTCGGTCGACCGTTTGGCAGTTTTGAACTCAGTTCAGTTGATCGGTTAAGGAACGGTCGACCGCCCAACGCTAAGACTCAGGTACACTTAAGTGATCGGTCGAACACCGAATAGAGTTTGGTCGACTGATTCACACCTAGCAGTTTGGGGTTGACAAACAAAGTTCTATTAGGTCGACCAAACCAAGATCTTCGGTCGACCGAATTCCAGCAGGAGATTCAGGTTTGTCTAAAGACATAAATTCGGTCGACCGAACAAGGTCCTAGGACGAACGATACATGAAATGTATTTCGGGTATTCTTTATTAATACGAATACGACCGTTGGGTATATACGACAAAACAAACGGTCGAAAAAATACTTGTGACTCGGTCGACCGAAAAAGGTCTGAACGGTCGACCAAACTTAGGTAGTTAAACACTAACAGAATAATTGATCACTCGGTCGACCGAATGTGGACAGATTGTTTGGGTTCAGGTTTAGTGTTTTCCGGTGTAAGTTTGGGTGATCTGTTGATGTCCAAATAGTGTGAAATTTCGTGTGTTGTGACTTCTATAAGGAACCTAGTGTGTGGTTGAGTAGTTTTTAGCTTAAGTATGCTCAATTAGACAAAGTTCCTAAAGACTCAAAGAAATACAAAATACATATCTTCAAATGAGCTTGATTACATGTCTTGACTTGTTTTCCTTTCTTCCTTGAATCTTGATCACCTGTAGAGGTTAGGACAAAGCAATATATATGCAATGCAACATGTGTGATACTCTACTTGATCATAATTAAGATTAGGTTGATTAAATCATCAAAACATAGATTAAGGCCAAAAAGCCAACAATCTCCCCCTTTTTGATGATGACAACCTATATCTTAATACATGGAATTTTTAGATATAAGTTATGCATATAAATTCTCCCCCTATGAGTGTGCATAGTTTTTGTTCAATTTATATCAAATGCCAAGTTACCCCCTTAATTATCTCTCCCCATTTGACATCTATCAAAAAATTATACGATTTATGTTCAATGTGGATGTCTTGTAATGAAGTTGCTCCCCCTAAATTTTGCACTTCATTACACTAAGAAACTGATATTCAATAAGCTCCACCTATCAATATGAATATATTTTTCAATTAAGTTCAATTCTTAATACTCCCTTATTTACATCAAGCAAAATATTACAATTGAGCATGTGATGTATTCATTTCCACTTTTTGACATCCATTTTGAAAATTTGACTCTAAAACATTGGATGTGATTCAAATTTAAAGATTTTCAATCAATGAATAAAAGACATGCCAATTAAGCATATAGCCTAGAGTATAACCCATTTGATTGAAAATTTTAGAGGATAAGAAAATCATACTAACTTTAATCTTGAATTGGTTCTATCTCCATTCAGTGATGCAACCGGCTTTCAATTCGACTCTTAAGCTCGCTCGGTCACCACCGATTTCTTCCTCAAACACCTACAAGTGTAGATTTAGGTACCCAAACGACTTTGGGTCCTTAAATGTTAGCTTTGGGAACCCAAACCATTTTGGTTTTAGGAGCCCACACACTTCAGGAACTATGCTTTACAACTAAGTGCTTTCCATTTAAAGTTGTATAACATGCATGGTTTTTCAATTTAGCATTGTATCCTAAACCATGTTTTTGCAAAGATTGTCTTTGACTTCCTAATAGTGTGTTAAACATCTTAGTTTCATGTGTGAACTTTTCTAGATCTTTTCTTAATTGCACATTGCAAGCATGAAGATCTAATTGTTCAACATCTATAGGTGTTGCTTTTAATTTATCAAGATTTGATGCATTATTTTCAAATTTAGCAAGCACCTCATTTTTCTCATTCATGCAAGTTTCAATTTGACTTTGGAGAAATTTGATTAGCTTTCTAGCACTTTTGTTCTTTTCACAAATGATCTCATATTGTTTAACTAAGTCATGAAATGCATTTTGAAGCTCAACATGTGTATAGGTTTCTTCATTAACACTAGAATGTGAGCTATCACTATAATATGACTTTGTTGAGCATGAATTACCAGAAGAATAGTTAGATTTTACCTCACTTTGATCAACTTCAATAGACATAAAGCACTAGTGAGCCACCTCTTTTCTTCTTTGCAAGGAAAACGATGATGATGATGGTGATGAAGAATCATCTCATGTAGCCTTGTCTGCTTCTTCCTTTCTCTTCTCTTGCTCTTCTCCATTTCTCTTCTCCTCTCCCTTTTCTCATTTTTCTTCTCCCCTTCTCTTCTCTCATTTTCACTCTCTTCCTTCTCCTTCTTCTTTTCTCTCTTTTCACTTCTTCTACCTCTTCTTTCATTCTTTTGTTCTTTATCCTTCTTGAGGTATTTGAAGAAGTCTTTTGCTAGGACTTCAATGTCCTCATCTTCTACACTCCTCCTTGGTTGGTCGATATTTGCATGTAATCCCAAGGTAGGTTTGTTCTTTGAAGCTTCCTTCTCCTTTCGATGGTTGATTTGAAGTTCATATGCGATCAAGTTTCCAATTAATTCCTCCATCTTTAGTTGGGAAAGGTCGTGTGCTTCTTCAATTGCGACCACCTTATCTTCCCAATCGTGACTTAGCGACCGAAGGAATTTCCTTGTCATCTCTCCTTCATTTAATCTTCTTCCAAGAACCAAGAGAGAGTTAGTAATATCAGTGAAGCGAGTGTTCATTTCGCTTATGTTTTCACCGATTTGCATAGAAACAATCTCATATTTATGCATGAGGAGACTAATGCGGGTTTCCTTAGTTTTGCTATCCCCCTCATGATGCATTTGTAGTCTATGCCAAATTTCATATGAACTTTGACAACCCCTAATTCTATTGTATTCACCCTCATTTAGCCCACAATACAAGATATTCATGATTTTTGAATTCATTTTGATTTCTTTCATTCTGGGCCTAGTAAGTGAATCTAATTCATCTTCATTTGGGGGTGTGTATGGGTTTTGAAGAAATATCCAATACTTAAGGTCGTTAGAAATTAGGAAAATTTTCATCATATTCTTCCAATAATCATAGTTTGACCCATTTAGCAAAGGAGGTCTAGTAGTGCATAATCCTTCTATGTGATTAGATGGTGTAGAAGTCATGCTAAAAATATGATTAAGTATGCGATTTAGCTCAGGAGGCTCTGATACCAAATGTAGGATGGTGAGGGTCTCTAATTCTAATCACTTTTAAGCTAATTACCCACTTGTTTGATTGATCAAGTTATGCACAACGGAATTTAAACAAACAATCAAGTAAGGAAGGAATAATGCAAACCACAATGGACTCGAGGGTTTTTACAGAGGTTCAGCCACCACCTACGTGCTCTCTTGCAAGCTCCGCTCGACACTTCGAGCTCCACTCGCATCTTCACTATCCACTCCCCGTTTCGGGCCGAGAGAGAACGCCTTTACAAAACAAGAACCGCGAACACCCTCGCTTGCTTGACCTTCTTCCTTTCACAATCCGAGAGGGAACACTTCGAGCTTTCACCGAAATCCTTGCTTCTTGAACAACCAATGAGTGAGACAACACTCACTAAATATTGGAGCACACTTTGAGTATGATTTGGATATGATCAAATATGTGGAATTTAGGCTTAGAGTGTAGGATTGGGGAAATTGGAGCTTGGGAGTTTCTCTCTAATGTATGTGACAAATGAAAGTGTGAGAGATGTCTAATTGTGTCAAAGAAACTCCTATTTATAAGCTCTTAAGGTATTATAGCCGTTGGATATGATTGGGTAAGAGTTGGTGTAAGATCTACATAACAGAAACTTGGAGGACCCAATTCTGAGTTAATTCGGTCGACCGGATCGGGCTGTTCGGTCGACCGTTTGGCAGTTTTGAACTCAGTTCGGTTGACCGGTTAAGGAACGGTCGACCGCCCAACGCTAAGACTCAGGTACACTTAAGTGATCGGTCGAACACCGAATAGGGTTTTGTCGACCGATTCATACCAAGCAGTTTGGGGTTGACAAACAATGTTCTATTCGGTCGACCGAACCAAGATCTACGGTCGACCGAATTCCAGCAGGAGATTCAGGTTTGTCAAGAGACATAAATTCGGTCTAGTTGTTTAGGTGAAAGATAACGGATATAAGACACAAATGTATGCATGATATGATGTCAATCAAATACCCCCACACCTAACTTTTGCTAGTCCCGAGCAAAACAAAGAAAGAGAAAAATAAAAGAAAGGAAAAAGCATATGAAAAACAGGGAAATCCTAACTCACTTTCGTAGGAATCACGGTTGCACTTAGCACGTGCATAGAAGCCGTTAAACCTCCTTGTCGCCAAGGAGGAGGAGTGTTGTCTCCGGAGGGTTTTTAGCGGATATACCCACAAAATCCGAACATAGATGCATTATTCAATCTAGAAACTCGACTCGATGGACTCATTTTATCGATCATTGGACACGGTAATCCTACGAGCCGACTCTATATAGGTATTAGTCCACACACCTACCCTAATGAACCATTCGTGCAAGTTAAATAAGGACTTAAGTGAAAGACATGGACAACTACTTAATCGTTTAAACTACCGAAAGTGCACGACGCCGGTGAAGAAGTGGCAAATACGGGTCGATCCATGGGGAGGAGAGAAATCTCTGGTTTTCAGAAATCAAGTGGCAACAAAAGGGGGAAGAGTTTTGTCTATGCTAATCTACGCTACACTAAATTACTAAGAAGAAAATGTAAAGGAAAGAGACTAACGATTACTTCGACAAAACTAAAAGAACTTAATACTAAGCTGGAATCAGGAAGACAAAGACCCTTAGGGGGTGGAGTGATTACACATATACAATAAGAAGGTAAGAATGCATTCGAATGGGTACAAGTGGAGGTAGTGTTTTCATGTATAGGAGGTGTGTACTTATCATGGCAAAACACATCAACTCAATTACTAACCTACTTGATTAACATTCATAAACACAAGCTGATCATTTCAGAAACTAAACAAGCATGCTAGGTGTCTTAAGATTTGTGACAAAACCCAACAAGTGAAGTATTCTATTCTAACAAGCAAGCATACATTCATATTAATCAACACATTTCAAGATAAAGCATTCTTCAATTCTTAATTGCATATATAAGTATCATCTCCACCCCCCAAAGGGGAGTGGTTTTACTCACTAAACATTAAACTAACTATTATACTAAGATAGGAAAACATATTAACTAAGCCTACTAGATTTAATAAAAGACAATTAAGCTAAACATGCAACAATAAAAGAAGCAACAAAACAAGGAAAACTTTATTGATTTCAGACTCACAATACCAGTAGCATCTCCCCACTTGAGTTTCTTGCTTCAAGGCTTTCACTTCAAGTAGAGAGAATGGCCATAGAAAAAGTAATCCGGGACAATCCCCCGGTATGGGACTAAAATATACCAGAAATAGACTAAATACACGATAATACACGACCCAAAGAAATCTTAGCGGATCCGGAGCAAACCAGACCGCCAATCAGCGGTCCCAGACCGCTCATTGGCGGTTTACAAGGTTTGGATCGCGTTGGGCTTTCGTCTGGGCTTTTCTGGATGACTTTGTTTGTCTTTGATGAATCTACTTCGCTTTCTGGAGCTCCGACCGGAATAGAATTGCCAAAATACTACCCATGATGGTGTGGAGTATTCTTGTTTGCTCATTGGTCCTTCGATCTTACATTCAGGTCCTTCTCCCTTGCATCTTAGTCCTCGAGTCTCTCAACTCAGTCTTTTTTCGTACTTTTAGGTCCTTTTATGCCTCTTCTCTTCAAACCTATTTATTTCTGAAATTCAAACATGAAACTCGTTACTTAGTATTATTTAGGTGAAACATAACGTATATAAGACACAAATGTATGCATGAAATGATGTCAATCAACAACCTCAACATCCTCAAGTGATACAAAGTGTAAAGTCCATTAAGGTTCTTATTTGCATAACCTTTTTTTTCTTTTTGTTTATTTTCTTACTTTTCTTTTCTTTTTCTTACTAGTTGGAGTTTCATTCTCCTAGGGCCAGGTTTTGTGCATCATTGCTATGAGGACTTACACTATACTACTAAGAAGAAAATGTAAAGGAAAGAGACTAATGATTATTTCGAGAAAACTAAAAGAACTTAATACTAAGCTGGAATCAGGAAGAGAAAGACCCCTAGGGGGTGGAGTAATTACACATATACAATAAGAAGGTAAGAATGCATTCCAATGGGTACAAGTGAAAGTAGTGTTTTCATGTATAGGAGGTGTCTACCTTTTCCCAAATCTCCACATTGGGCAATCCCTACCACCCATGTAACGAGAGTTCGGTCGGTGCATCCCAAGTCAGATGACTCTAAAGCACCAGTCACAAAGTTCCCTTAGACCTAATTTCCCGAGTGATAGGAGCCGTGCGAGAAGAGAGAACACCTACTCACTTATTTATTATCTACACATGAACCAAAACCCCTACACTTAATGTCTCACAACAAGATTTAAAGGGTCGTTGACTACAACAAACTTTCTTATATTAACAGACACAAATTATTGATTCACTATGTTCAAGGTGGACTTCTTTAATTGTTTGAGTTCTGAAACCCTATGATTACTCGCCCCCCGAGGGAAGCCCGGGGTGCATCCTAACGGCTAGATAAGTCCAAAACCCACTGTACTAGATATCCTAATGCATCAAGTTCAAGACAATTTTGGGAGCTTCCTTTTACTTTGCCTTTCAACGGTTTTGCACATGCTAACACATGCGAAACCCACAAAACATTTTCTTTCGCAAACACATGAAGATTTTGAAAGAAATGTGAAAATTTTAAAGAACTAGGCAAGCAAAAGAAGACAAGTCACCCAAGGATCATGGCAAGAAGATATATCGATATTAAATAGAGCACACTAACATGACCCTAACAATGCACATAAAAGAAAACAAAATCAAAGGAAAAGACTCGACTATGTACACACGTAGAACACCCCCCACACCTACTTCATGCATTGTCTGCAATGACTGTAAGCATGATACTACATGGATTTATGCATAAAAAGAGGAAGATCTCACCAACATGAAGTGCAAAAGGAAGCTCATGGTTATGTTGATGGACACAAACCTGAATTCCCTCAAAAACTTGTGAGATGCTAAAGAAGGGATACAAATACGTGAAAGAAATGTGGCCCAAATACTCAAAGGCTGGAGCCCACAACGATCAATGCTCACTCATGGAGTCTTTTGTTTATTTTCTTCTTCTTTTTCTTCTTTTTTTCAAATTTAACTTTATACAAACATGAAAGCTCAACCATTCATGCAGGAACATGAATGGTTGAGTGCAAGAGAGGTTCATGAAGGAACATGACCTCCTCGACTTCAGTTGGTGCCCCCTCTAAGTAGGGTTTGAGGCGTTGTCCATTAACTTTGAACATGTCCCCATTCCCTAGGTTCAGGATGTCAACCGCTCCATGAGGAAATACGGTTTGGACAATAAAGACCAGGGACTGTGGAGCTTACCTGCACACAGATGAAGCCAAGAATTGTAGAGCAACACCTTCTGCCGATTGTAAACACCTTTTCCATAATCATGCGATTGTGAAACAACTTGGCTTGCACTTATGAACTTTGGCATTTTCATACGCACCATTGCGTAGCTCTTCCAACGCCACAATGTCGAGTTTATGCTGCACCCTGTTGAACGTTTTATTTAAAACCGCAAGTGCACGGCCGCGATGAAGCGGTGGCAAGTACGGGTCGTCCTAAGGGAGGTGAGCAGCCTCTTGTTTATCAGAAATCAAGTGGCACAAAAGGATGGAAGAAAGTTGTTTATGCTAATCTAAACTATGCTAACACGAAGAAGCAAATGCGAAGGAAACAAAACAAACGAATACTTCAACTAAGCTAGAGAAACTTGATACTATGGAGAAATCAGTAAGAGAGAGAGACCCCTTAGGGGGTGGAGTGACTACACATACACAATAAGGAGGCAAGAATATCTTCCTATAGGCATAAGTGGAGGTAGTGTTTGCATGTATGGGAGGTGTCTACTTATCATGGCAAAACCCATCAATTAAATCACTAACCTACTTTGATTAACATTCATAAACACAAGCTGGTTATTCAAGAAACTAAACAAGCATGGGAGGTGTCTTAAAACTTGTGGCAAAACCCATCTAGTGAAGTGTTCTATTCTAACAAGCAAGCATGCATTCATATTAATCAACACATTTCAAAATAAACATCCCCATTTCCTTAATTGCATATATGATAATCATCTCCACCCCCCCAAAAGGGGAGTGGTTTTACTCACTACACATTACACTAAGATAATAAAACATATTAACTAAGCTAGATTTAATAAAAGATAATTAAACTAAAACATGCACCAACAATAAAAGAAGCACAAAACTAAGGAAATTTTATTGATTGAAGACTCACAATACCAGTAGCATCTCCCCCATTGAGTTTCTTGCTTCAAGGCTTTCACTTCAATTAGGGAGAATGGCCACAAGCATGGAGTGATTACAATGGAAGGTGAAGAATTCTATTTATAGCCATGGAAAAAGCTAATCCGGGACAATCCCCCAATATGGGACTAAACAAATACCATAAATAGCATAAGCACGCTCTAATACACACGCCAGAAAAAGCTAAGCGGATTCGGATCCACCTGGACCGCCAATTAGCGGTTCCAGACCGCCAATTGGCGGTCTACAGGATCTGGATCCATCGGAAATTTATACTGGGCTTTGCTTAGTGTAGTTGGTGGTCTTTGATGCAGTTACTTGACTTGTTGGAGCTCCGACCCGAATTGAATTGGTAAAATACTCCCCATGATGGTGTGGAGTATTCTGTTTTGCTCTTAGGTACTTCTGTCTTGCAATCAGGTCCTTCTTCCTTGCATCTTGGTCCCCAAATCTCACAATTCAGTCCTTTTTCCCAGCTTTTAGGTCCTTTTATGCTTCATCTCTTCAAACCTCTTTATTCCTGAAATCTAAACATAAAACTCGTAACATACCATTGTTTAGGTGAAAGATAATGGATATAAGATACAAATATAAGCATGAAATGATGTCAATCAAATACCCCACACCTAACTTTTGCTAGTCCCGAGCAAAACAAAGAAAGAGAAAAGCATACGAAAAACGAGAAATCCTAACTCACTTTCGTAGGAATCACGGTTGCACTTAGCACGTGCTACAAGCCGTTAAACCTCCTTGTCGCCAAGGAGGAGGAGTGTTGTCTCCTGAGGGTTTTCAGCGGATACACCCACAAAATCCGAACAAGATGCATTAATTAATCTAGCTACACGACTCGTTGGACTTATTTTGTCGATCATGGGACGCGGTAATACTACGGGTCGACTCTCTATATGTAATCGGTCCACACACCTAGCCTAATGAGTTATTCGTGAAAGTTAGTTAAGGACTTGAGTGAAAGACATGGGCAACCTTAACTTCTGAATGTGATACAATGTGTAAAGTCCATTTTGGTTCTTATTTGACTTTTTTTTTCTTCTTTTTTTCTTCTTCTTTTTTTTCTTCTTTTTTTCTATTAGGAGCATTTTATTGGTTGGTGTTTGATTCTCCCAGGGTCAGGTTTCGTGCATCATTGCCTATGAGGACTTACACTATCACGTACACCTTCCCCCAAATCTCCACATAGGGCGATCCCTACCACCCGTGTAACGAGAGTTCGGTCGGTGCATCCCAAGTCAGATGACTCGAAAGCACCAGGCACAAAGTCCCCTCATACCTACTTTTCCGAGTGATAGGAGCCGTGCGAGAAGAGAGAACACCACTTATTTATTTATCTACATGGGAACCAAAACCCCTATACTTAAGTTTCACAAAAAGAGATTAAGGGCCCTTGACTACGACAAACATCCTTATACTAACAGACACGAATTATTTGACTCACTAGGTTCAGGGTGGACTTCTTTAAATGTTTGAGTGCTGAAACCCTATGATTACACGCCCCCCGAGGGAAAACCGGGGTGCATCCTAATGACTCGATGAGACCTAAAGCCCGTAAACTAGAAATCCTAATGCATCAAGTTCAAGACAATTTTGGGAGCATTCTTTTTACTTTGCCTCTCAACGGTTTTGCACATGCTAAACACACGCAAAACCTACAAAAACATTTTCTTTCGCAAACACATGAAGATTTTGAAAGAAATGTGAAAATTTTAAAGCAATAGGCAAGCAAAAGAAGACAAGTCACCCAAGGATCATGGCAAGCAGGTATATCAATGTTAAATGCGGCACACTAACATGACCCTAGCAATACAACCAAAAGAACACGAAAAAATAAAAAAAACAAAAAGACTCACAAACTATGTACAAACGTGAAAACACCCCCCACACACCTAATCCATGCATTGTCCTCAATGTATGGCAAAATGGTGCCAATGCATGGATAGGGTTTACCGGACTAATGACGACGGCCAGAAGTCCCCGAGGAGGCACCTCTCTCAAGAGCCGACAACTTCCTATAGATCTTCCAGTTTTGCTTGGCTAAGATGACGTTCTGCTGCTCGACCGCCATCTCAGAAATGTCGGTGTTAAAGAGTGTTCCTGAGCTCACAGACGAGCTTGAGGAACTTGCTCTAACATCCTCCTCCATATAGTCAGGCACCCATGCCTCAGGAAGGCAATGGCGAAATGACGGGGTCATCTTCGCTACCTCGAGGTCGGTGCCTTGGCGACTCAGCATGCGCTCAAATTGTGGGATGTCCAACATGCCACACAATTTGGTAACCAGAGTCGGCAAACAATGTAAATCTTTCAGACTGGCGTTCACTAAAATGTTGAACAATGTTCGACAAATGCAGTGTGGTGAACCGTCCATCAGACTATACACGATTCGCAAACTAGGTGTAAAAAATGTGGAGGTCTGCTCTTGGCCCAACACATTTCTACAGACCCACCTGGCTACAATGTGCACATTGGAGTAAATGTGCGCATTCGGTACTCCCCCATGTGATGATACAGGCTGCCCACGCCCAAGCATAGATCAATAAAAAATGATATCGTGGGTAGGCGCGAGCTCATCAACCAAGGGGATCCCAGTCGCGTCGGAGATCAGCTGGGGTGTCACGGTGTGTTTCACCCCTCTGAGAGTGATACTGAACTCGAGTGGACCGGTCTGGTCACACTCGAGTTTAGTAAAGACTTCATGTACCAAAGGCTCTACGTACATGGACTCATCGCCCTCATACAATAAATGGTGCCACCCTTTAGCTACGATTCGATCGTAGAAGGGCTCTCCGAATGCACGAATCAGGGAGGCAAAATTAAGTTCAGGAATTAAATGATGGCTGGCCATACCTGAAGCTACCTAGGCGAGCTTTAGTGGCGAAGCACACTACGGCGAAGACGAGCACGGCGCGAGAGGAGAAGAGACCACCGCACGCCGTTTCCCGCAGAAACACAGACTCCCAACCACGAAACCAATAGAGAATACCAAATCCAACACCCAGACGAAGAGAATCTGGAAACGAAGACCAAACGACCGCTGATTGGCAGTTCTAAACCGCTAATTAGCGGTCGGTTCAGGGGATCGGGTGAAAGAATTTGGGTGGATGCGCTATCTGAAGGAGAAACGCGTTTTTCTCTGCTGGAATAATGCGTAGGGCAGGAGAAATGCGTTTTTAATCAAGGGAAAGGGCAAATATCACATAGGTCTTCTAGTTTTTTTCGTTTTTATTTTTTTTCCAACACAAAACAAAGATATGTACAAACTAATGGAGGGATGGACCACATCAAGTGACCACATCCGTGGGGAGTTCGTGCAAAGGCACGACTTCCTCCTCGACCTCTGCCGTGGTTCCTTCCAAGTATGGTTTGAGGCGTTGTCCATTAAGTTTGAACACGTCCCCATTCCTAGGATTTTGAATCTCAACCGCCCCATGAGGGGAGACGGTTAAAACAATGAAGGGACCTGACCAACGGCTCCGAAGTTTCCCCGGAAACAAGTAGAGGCGAGAATTATACAACAAGACCTTTTGTCCCACCTCGAAGGTTTTGATTCGCACCAAGCGATCGTGGAAAATTTTAGTGCGGGACTTGCAGATCTTGGCATTCTCATAAGCTTCATTTCTCAACTCCTCCAACTCGTTGAGGTCTAACTTGCGATTGGCACTGGAAACATCAAGACTCATGTTAAGATGTTTGATTGCCCATAATGCCCGGTGCTCAAGTTCTACCGGAAGATGACAAGCTTTGCCATAAACTAGCCGGTAGGGGGACATGCCAAGGTCGGTTTTAAATGCAGTGCGGAAAGCCCACAATGCATCATTAAGCTTGACCGACCAATCTTTCCTTGAAGCATTAACCGTTTTCTCAAGAATTTGCTTGAGTTGACGGTTGGAAATTTCCACCTGGCCACAGGTTTGAGGATGATAAGGTGTGGCCAACGTGTGCGTGATTGAGTATTTCCTCAGCACTGCCTCAAGGGATCGGTTCACAAAGTGTGTCCCCCGATCACTTATGATACAACGAGGTGTCCCAAACCTTGCGAAGATGTGTTCTTTAAGAAATTTGATCACAACCTTGCGATCGTTAGTGCGAGTGGGGATTTCTTCAACCCACTTTGACACATAATCGACCGCCACCAGGATGTAAGTGTGACCATGGGACACGGGGAAAGGACCCATGAAGTCAATTCCCCAAACATCAAAGATGTTAACCACTAAGATGGGATTGAGTGGCATCATATCTCGTCTACCAATGCGGCCCACACGTTGGCACCTATCGCATGCTTTGCAAAATGCAAAAGCATCTTGGAACAATGTGGGCCAGTAAAAACCGCATTGGAGTACTTTGGCAGCGGTTTTCTTGGCACCGAAGTGCCCACCACATGCCTCCTTATGGCAAAAGGACAAGACACTCTGAATCTCGTCGTCAGGAATGCACCTCCTTATGATTTGATCAGCACAATACTTAAATAAGTATGGATCATCCCAATAGAAGTGCTTGACTAACGACTTGAACTTCGCTGTCTCACTGTGTCTCCAATGAGCCGGCACCTCCCCGGTTGCTAAATAGTTCACAATGTCAGCAAACCAGGGAGGTGACGCTATTGCCATAAGGTTCTCATCAGGAAAAAACTCGTTCACCGGTGGATCCGGTGAAAGATCAATAGGGATGCGAGATAGGTCATCAGC
Organism: Triglochin maritima; assembly: GCA_963682175.1. Lineage (NCBI taxonomy): Eukaryota > Viridiplantae > Streptophyta > Magnoliopsida > Alismatales > Juncaginaceae > Triglochin > Triglochin maritima. Next base: position 23,640,616 of record OY821777.1, read on the forward strand.
CACGACATTCTCGCATCCCTTCTTGTCCCGTATTTCAAGGTCAAATTCTTGTAACAACAAGATCCAACGCAGGAAACGGGGTTTCGCATCCTTTTTAGACAAAAGGTAGCGAAGAGCTGAGTGATCAGTGTAGATGATGACATGCGACCCGATGAGGTACTGACGAAATTTTTCCAACGCAAATATGATCGCGAGGAATTCTTTCTCAGTAACGGAGTAGTTGAGTTGGGCGTCATTGAGAGTACGACTTGCATAATAGATCACATGAGACAATTTGTCGACTTTCTGACCCAAAACCGCTCCTATCGCGTAATCAAAAGCATCACACATCAGCTCGAACGGTAGAGTCCACACCAGTGCCTTAATAATAGGAGCGGAGGTCAACTCACGCTTCAAAAACTCAAAAGCAGTCAGGCACTCGGGTGTGAACTCAAATGAGGTTCCTTTAGCAAGCAAGCTCGTGAAAGGACGAGCTATCTTGCTGAAATCCTTAATGAATCGCCGGTAAAAACCGGCGTGTCCAAGGAATGAACGGATTTCTTTTACCAAGGTGGGTGGCGGAAGCTTAGAAATAAGCTCAATCTTTGCCCTATCCACCTCGATACCATCACAAGATACCACGTGACCCAACACTATGCCTTTTGTGACCATGAAATGACACTTTTCCCAATTAAGGGCTAAGTTTGTTTCCGAACACCTTTTATTACAAGGCTCAAGTGGTGTAAGCACTCATCAAAGGAGGTGCCATGAATCGAGAAATCATCGATGAAGATCTCAAGGAAGTTCTCGACCATATCGGAAAAGATACTTAACATGCAACGTTGGAATGTTGCAGGTGAATTGTATAGCCCAAAAGGCATTCGTCTATAAGCAAACGTCCCAAAAGGACAAGTGAACGTGGTTTTCTCATGGTCTTCGGGGGCGACTGGGATTTGATTGTACCCCGAATAACCATCAAGGAAACAGTAATAGGCGTGCCCGGCGAGTCTCTCCAACATTTGGTCGATGAAAGGTAGAGGGAAGTGGTCCTTACGCGTGACCGCGTTCAACTTCCTATACTCAATACAAACTCGCCACCCAGTTTGAAGTCGTGTGGGTACAAGCTCATTGTTATCATTCTGGACAACAGTGATACCCGACTTCTTGGGCACAACCTGGACATGACTTACCCAAGTACTGTCCGAAATGGGGAAAATGATGCCATGATCTAAACACTTGATGATCTCTTTCTTAACTACTTCTGTCATGGCTGGATTTAAACGCCTATGTGGGTCACGACGTGGTCGTGCCTCATCCTCCATAAAGATGTGGTGCTGCACGACGTCGGGACTTATCCATTTGATGTCCCTCAAGGACCACCCAATGGCTGATTTGTGCTCCTTTAGGACTTGAATCAGGCGCTCTTCCTGATCACCAGTGAACATCGATGAAATAATCACCGGAAATGACCTATTGGGACCAAGAAAAACGTGTTTCAATTCCTTGGGGAGTTCCTTTAGCTCAGGCGTGGGTGACTCCTCAAGGCGAGGCGTGATATCTAGCTCGAGATGTAAGATAGGAGGAGCTCGCATGTACTGAACAACATGCACATCATTACTCAACTCACCCCCGTCCTCTTCATGATCGAAGTCATCCATGAAGTGATCATTTAAATTCTCATGAATCAGGGGGTACTCTTCTTCCAATTCTTCTTCCAAATCCCGGATAAGATTGACTTCCATGGGGTCTTCGAAAGATGCCGGCTGTCTAGCCATATTGAACACATGGAATGTCGTGGTTAAATTCCCGAACGACAATTTCATGAGTCCCGTACGACAATTGATCAAGGCATTTGACGTCGCCAAAAAAGGTCTACCCAAAATCAATGGAATCTGAGAGTGGGTAGTCTTAATTGGTTCGGTCTCAAGGACGACGAAGTCAATAGGAAATATGAAATCGCCGACTTTGATTAGGACATCTTCAATGACCCCCAACAGGACTTTGATCGAACAATCAGCCAACTGCAAAGTTGTTTTCGTAGGCTTGAGAGTACCTAGGCTTAATCGTTGATACACAAAAGCAGGTAAGAGGTTAATCGCCGACCCTAGATCTAGCAAAACATTGTTAATGCGAGAGTCCCCAATGATACATGAAATTGTTGGACTGCCCGGGTCCTTCAATTTTATGTATGTTGGGTTCGAGATGATCGAACTCACATTAGCCGCCAAAAAGGCTTTGCTAGGGACATTGGTTTTCCTCTTAGTTGTACAGAGATCCTTCAGGAATTTTGCATATGGAGGTATTTGTTGAATCATCTCTAACAAAGGAATGTTGACATTCACTTTCTTAAATATCTCCATCATTTTATCCACACTGTCACTCTGTTTCTTAGACAACCTACTAGGATAAGGAGCTTTTGGTAGGTATGTCTTGGGCGGAGCCGGAGAAGGAGGCTTTGGTGTATTACTCTCACCCTCGGCCTCTTTCTCACCATCATTCCCACAAGGGGCGGCACAGATGGATTTTCTGGCAAGGATACGTGGTTGTTGACCTGTATCCCATTTCTCAGGGTCACAATGGCATTAACATGGTCCACAGGTTCTTCCACGTAATTCACTTGCCCCCCCTGTGATCTTGAACTTGCATTTTGCATGTTCACGTGCTGTTGAGCACGGGGGTTAGCCACAGGTTGGCTAGGCAGGCTCCCTCTCTCTCTCTCTCTCATGTACAGACTGAGCCAACTGACCCATCTGAAGCTCGAGAGATTTGATGGTCTGCTGATTCGAAGTGAGAACTTGACTCCTGGACGACATAAAGTTTTTTACGGAGTTCTCAAGTCCACTAGTTAAGTTCTCAAGCGAATTAAACCGGGTTTCCAAGTTGTTTGAATTTGGGAAACCTGGTTGGTTGGTATTCTGACTTTGGGGTGGCTGATGAGACTGTGAATGCATGGGAGGGTAGTGTGGTCGGTTAGGTGGTCGAGAAAAGTTTGAAGGACCACCTAAGGCATTGTTATGGTTCCATGAAAAATCAGGGTGGTTCCTCCATCCAGGGTTATATGATGATGAATATGGGTCATTCCTGGATCTATCATAGATGACATTTACATGTTCCATCTCAGGAGGAATGGATGCACACTCACCCCCTATATGACCTATCCTACCACATAAATAACATGGAACTGAACCAGATGCAGACACATGAGATACATCATGCTGGTTTTGGAGCTCAATCGAATCCATACGGCGCATTAAGGCCGCCATGCGCGTCTCGGTGGCCGTAGTGGAATTGACAGCAAATGCGGAACCCGATCTAGTCGAGTTTGCATTCGTGATCCTCGCTCCTATACTAGATGATGCAGGTGGTTCCCTCACACTCTCCCATTGCATTGTTTTCTTGGTGAGGTCTTCTACGAAAGCCCATGCCTCCCTTTCATCCTTTCCCAAGAACTCTCCTTGACACATGGACTCAAGGAGCATTCGGGATGGAATGTGAAGACCCTCGTAGATAATTTGACACAGGCGCCACAACTCAATGCCATGGTGAGGGCATGAGGATAGTAGCTCCTTGAACCTCTCTAAGTATGCATGAAATGATTCGGTCTCATGTTGATAGAACGAATTGATTTCGTTCCTCAATTTTTGAGTCCGATGATTTGGAAAATACTTTTTGAGGAATGCAGACTGAAACTCATCCCAAGTCCTGAAGGCATTCGCCTGGTTGCTGTACAACCACTTCTTGGCATCATCCTTAAGCGCAAAGGGGACAAGCCTAAGATGAATGGAGTCTGTGCTAAGTTGTTGCAGTTTGAACATAGCACAGACCTCCTCAAATTCCCTGAGAAAGATATAGGGGTCACCTTTCCCAGTGAAATGAGGGAGCATGGAAATAAACTGAGGCTTAACCCCAAAATGGTTCCCATTAGCCTCTGGTAATACGATGCATGAGGGTAGAGCGGTACGGCTCGGGTAGCATCGATCATGTAGAGGTATGGGAACGACAACTGGAAGCACTGGTGGAGCAGGTGGGTCCAGCAACTGCTCCTCCTCACGGAAATTAGCAGCCATTGAACCCGGATTGCGTGCGACACGAGAGGAGGAAGGCGTCGAGAAGTCGACTACCGAAGTAGGGTTGACAACGCGCCTCGTCAAACGACCACTCTCGTCTCGTGCCCACGAAAGCATGCACAAAGGTGCACACACAAAACAAAACATTTTTTTAACAAAGAATGTGCGTAGAGGGGAAGACGGGGGAACACAGGAGAGAAAGAATGACTCAGGAGAGAAGGGAAGAAGTCCTTATGCTACGGCAGATGGGTACAGGTAGAAGCACACAAGCAAACAAGGCTCAAGCAATCCTAAGGTCGCTATAGGTCCTTACAGCTAGAGGACGCCTAACTGCGAGGTCACACGGCCTCAACACGCCTCACCTCCCTACAACGAGGACCACAAAGCCCAGCAAGTGAGCCAATATCCGGGGATCTCGTCTCTCCTACTATCGACAAAGTGGGCAACGCCGATCAAGTCATGACGGTCGGGACCGGATCACTCTCCTAATGCGCCCAAAATCCTTAGGGCCAATGTCTACTTGATTTTAAAATTAGGCTCTTGATTAGTGTGGTTTTTGGGCGAAGGAAAGGGTGATGAAATCCCCCACCTTATCTTTTATGGGACATACCCTCCTTGGAGTCCTAATCTAGCAATCAACTCTCCAAACAAAACGCTCAACTCACACTTGTTTCAATGCACTTCCTACTAACTAATGCATGTTCATACGAAATGCATGAATGAGAGTAGAAGGTGCGTACCTCACGCCAGCTCTCAGCAACAGAAAATAAAGCTAAGATAAAAGACAATCTAAATGCCTAAGTCACATACATGATGCATGACCTAAACAACAAGAATGCCTAATCTTTTGCTTTGAGTTTTAGGGTCCAAGTTGCTTAAAGGAGGTTGATTATGGATCTCGGAACAAACTATAAGTCACAACATACCAAATTAAATCCTAGATCACTACATCAATTATGAAAACCAACCAAAAAATACGAGACAAAACCGAGCTTACCAGACCGCCAATTGGCGGTCTCAGGCCGCTGATTGGCGGTCTTAAATGCTCAGAGTCACTCAAAACTTCGCCAGGCGTTCCTCCTGATGACTCCAAGTCTCCTGAAACAAGGAAAAACTACACAACACAAATTAAATCCACACGAATCGTCCAAACAAGAGTCTGGACTGGCACCTCCCCGGCAACGGCGCCAAAAACTTGTTGAACGTTTTATTTAAAACTGCAAGTGCACGACCGCGATGAAGCGGTGGCAAGTACGGGTCGTCCTCAGGCAGGTGAGCAGCCTCTTGTTTATCAGAAATCAAGTGGCACAAAAAGATGGAAGAAAGTTGTTTATGCTAATCTAAACTATGCTAACACGAAGAAGCAAATGCGAAGGAAACAAAACAAACGAATACTTCAACTAAGCTAGAGAAACTTGATACTATGGAGAAATCAGTAAGAGAGAGACCCCTTAGGGGGTGGAGTGACTACACATACACAATAAGGAGGCAAGAATATCTTCCTATAGGCATAAGTGGAGGTAGTGTTTGCATGTATGGGAGGTGTCTACTTATCATGGCAAAACCCATCAATTAAATCACTAACCTACTTTGATTAACATTCATAAACACAAGCTGGTTATTCAAGAAACTAAACAAGCATGGGAGGTGTCTTAAAACTTGTGGCAAAACCCATCTAGTGAAGTGTTCTATTCTAACAAGCAAGCATGCATTCATATTAATCAACACATTTCAAAATAAACATCCCCATTTCCTTAATTGCATATATGATAATCATCTCCACCCCCCCAAAAGGGGAGTGGTTTTACTCACTACACATTACACTACACATTACACTAAGATAAGAAAACATATTAACTAAGCTAAATTTAATAAAAAGATAATTAAACTAAAACATGCACCAACAATAAAAGAAGCACAAAACTAAGGAAATTTTATTGATTGAAGACTCACAATACCAGTAGCATCTCCCCCATTGAGTTTCTTGCTTCAAGGCTTTCACTTCAATTAGGGAGAATGTCCACAAGCATGGAGTGATTACAATGGAAGGTGAAGAGTTCTATTTATAGCCATGGAAAAAGCTAATCCGGGACAATCCCCCGATGTGGGACTAAACAAATACCATAAATAGCATAAGCACGCTCTAATACACACGCCAGAAAAAGCTAAGCGGATTCGGATCCACCTGGACCGCCAATTAGCGGTTCCAGACCGCCAATTGGCGGTCTACAGGATCCGGATCCATCGGAAATTTATACTGGGCTTTGCTTAGTGTAGTTGGTGGTCTTTGATGCAGTTACTTGACTTGTTGGAGCTCCGACCCGAATCGAATTGGTAAAATACTCCCCATGATGGTGTGGAGTATTCTGTTTTGCTCTTAGGTCCTTCTGTCTTGCAATGAAGTCCTTCTTCCTTGCATCTTGGTCCCCAGATCTCACAATTCAGTCCTTTTTCCCAGCTTTTAGGTTCTTCATCTCTTCAAACCTCTTTATTCCTGAAAACTAAACATAAAACTTGTAACATAGCATTGTTTAGGTGAAAGATAATGGATATAAGATACAAATATAAGCATGAAATGCTCACCTCCACCTTATCTTGTATGGGACAACCCCTCCTTAGTAGCGTTTTGATCCTAAATCTAGCAATCAACTCTCCAATCAAATGCTCACCTCACTCCTGTCCCGATACAATTCCTACTAACTAATGCATGGTCATACAAAATGTATGAATGAGAGTAGGAAATGCGTACCTCATGCCAACACTCACCAACTGAAATTAATGCTAAAATAAAAGACAACTACGTGCCTAAGTCAAGTATATGATGCATGACCTAAACAAGTAAGAATGCCTAATCTTTTGCTTTTGATTTTAGTGGCCAAGTTGATTAAAGGGAATTGATTTTTAATCTGAGAGAAAACTAAAAGTCACAACATACAAGATTGAGCTCTCAGAGAACTAATATGAAACAACAAATAACCAGAACAAAAATTTAAGCTAACGAAGCTCACCAGGCCGCCAATTGGCGGTCCCAGACCGCTGATTGGTGGTCACTGTAGTGCATTTCGTCCTCCAATTCTGGAGTAGCCTCCCCTTGATCCTGAGGATCCCTGAAACAAACCAAAACTAAAAACAAAAAAGTAAAACCACTCGAATCGTCCAAACCAAAGTTTGGACACAACACCTCCTCTGCAACGACGCCAAAAACTTGGTTGAACGTTTTAATTAACCGCAAGTGCACGGCCGCGTTGAAGCGGTGGCAAATACGGGTCGATCCATAGGGAGGTGTGTCGACTTTGGTTTGTTTGAAGGTGAGTGGGAAAAAAAGGGGATAAAGATTGATTAAACTAAACTACACTAAACTAGTAGCAACAATGAAGGAAATGAATGCACAAAATAAACTAAAACTAAGCGACTAATAAAAGAACATAGAAATCAGGAATGGAAAACCCCTAAGGTGTGGAGTGTGTACACATGAAATAAATGTGGTGAATGCATACAATAAAATCAAGTGTAGTTAGTGTTTGTTAATGCTTTAAAGGAATGTACCTAATGGCAAGACCTATCATTTAAAGCACTAACCTAGGTGATTAATATGAGCATGGCAAGTTTGTTATTAAGAAAATAAACAAGCATGGAATGTTCCTAAATATTATGGCAGAAACCATCAAGTAAGAGATCTTATTAATTCAAACAAGCATACTAACATTTCTCTCTGATTGATCGTTTTATATTAACCGCAAGTGCACGGCCGCGTTGAAGCGGTGGCAAATACGGGTCGTCCACTGGGAGGTGTGTCGACGATTGGTTTGTTCGAAGGCGAGAGGTAAAAAGAAGGAGAGAAAGGTTGGTTACACAAAACTACACTAAGATGCAAAAAGGAAATGAAGATAAGCAATAAAACTAAGCCCCATAGGGGGTAGAGAAATAATGTGAATATGAAGATGTGTGTGTGTGTGTGTTCAATTAAGATCCTCACAACATGTAGTGCATGAAATCATAAAACTACATCCAACTTTGCCTCCACATGAATTAAGATAAGACTACATCATTAAAACATACAAGACAATAATTGGAATGAAGCTAAATTAACTCAAGTATAAAGACTAGACCCTACTATGCCTCCACATGAATTAAGATAAGACTACATCTTTAAAACATACAAGAGATTAGCTAAGGTAAAGGCAACAAGAGCACATATACAACAAATTGTGTTTCCAATATTAACTTCATCCATATCCTAACCTTATCATTCCCCATAAAATAGGTCCACTAATCAAAGCATAAGCTAAGCTTCATTCAAGAGCATTAGCATATCAAAGATAAGATTGAAAACCCATTAGATGGTTATGGAAAACATATAAAGTTCAAGGGGTAAAGATAACACACACTTAATACAAATACATGATTATATCACATATTTCTCCACCCCCCAAATGGGGATGGAACTACTCACACATATTTAATCTAGCTACTCTAATAAAATGAAGCATTATACTGAAATGAAACTATACTAATCAAGCAAGAAATATTAAAGAAGCATAAAACTAAACAAGCACCAAAGCAAACACATTAAAGGAAATTAACTAAGCAAGAATTAACAAGCTAACGAAAACATCTATTATTAACTCACTCAAATTACAAGCAGCTCTTCCCCCACCAGAGTTTTGCTTCAAGGCTTCACTCTTAGTAGGGAAGATGCCACAAAAGAGAGATATGGATACAATGGAAGGTAAAAGAGTTCTATTTATAAGCATGGAAAAAGCTAATCCGGGACAATCCCCTGATGTGGGACTAAACCAATACCAAAAATAGCCTAAACACACATTAATACAAGTCCAGGAAAAAGCTGAGCGGATCTAGGCTGATCCAGACCGCCAATTGGCGGTCTATAAGGCCCAGATCCGTCTGGGTTTTGTGTTGGGCTTTGCTGGAAGTATTTCTTGGTCTTTGATGCATCTACTTGGTTTGTTGGAGCTCTGACCCGAATCGAATTGCCAAAATACTCCCCATGATGGTGTGGAGTTTCCTGTTTTGCTCTTAGGTCCTTCGGTCTTACGATCAGGTACTTCTCCCTTGCATCTTAGTCCCCAGGTCTCACAATTAAGTCCTTTTTCCTACTTTTGGGTCCTTTCATGGCTCTTCTCTTCAAACCTCTTTATTCCTGAAAACTAAACATTAAACTCATCACGTAGCATTGCTTAGGTGTAAGATAATGGATATAAGGTACAAATATAAGCATGAAATGATGTCAATCAAATAACCCCACACCTAAGTTTTTGCTAGTCTCGAGCAAAACAAAGAAAAAGAAAAACAAACGAGAAACAAGAAATCCTAACTCACTTTCGTAGGAATCACGGTTGCACTTAGCACGTGCAACAAGCCGTTAAACCTCCTTGTTGCCAAGGAGTAGGAGTGTTGTCTCCTAAGGGTTTTCAGCGGATATACCCACAAAATCCGAACAAGATGCATTATTCAATCTAGACTCGACTCGTTGGACAAATTTTGTCGATCATTGGACGCGTTAATCCTACAGGCCGACTCTATAAAGGTAATCAGTCCACACCAAGCCTAATGAACCATTCGTGCAAGTTAAATAAGGAATTAAGTGAAAGACATGGACAACCTCAACATCCTCAACTGATACAAAGTGTAAGGTCCATTAAGGTTCTTATTTGCATTACCATTTTTTCTCATTTTTTTTCTTTTCTCATTTTTTTCTTTTTCTTTTTATTAGTTGGAGCATCATTCTCCCAGGATCAGGTTTCGTGCATCATTGCCCATGAGGACTTACACTATCACGTACACCTTTCCCCAAATCTCCACATAGGGCAATCCCTACCACCCGTGCAACGGGTTCGGTCGGCGCATCCCAAGTCAGGTGACTCGAAAGCACCAGGCACAAAGTCCCCTCAGACCTACTTTCTTGAGTGATAGGAGCCGTGCGAGAAGAGAGAACACCTACTCACTTATTTCTTATCTACACATGAACCAAAACTCCTACACTTAATGTCTCACAACAATATTTAAAGGGTCCTTGACTAAAACAAACTTCCTTAAGTTGACATACACAAATTAGTGACTCACTAGGTTCAGGGTGGACTTCTTTAAATGTTTGAGCACTGAAACCCTATGATTACTCACCCCCAAGGGAAAACTGGGGTGCATCCTAACGACTCGATAAATCCTAAAGTCACTGTACTAGATATCTTAATGCATTAAGTTCAAGACAATTTTGGGAGCTTTCTTTTTACTTTGCCTCTCAACGGTTTTGCACATGCTAAACACACGCAAAACCCACAAAACATTTTCTTTCGAAAACACATGAAAATTTTGAAAGAAATGTGGAAATTTTAAAGCACTAGGCAAGCAAAATAAGACAAGTCACCCAAGGATCATGGCAAGCAGATATATCGATATTAAATGCAGCACACTAACATGACCCTAAAAATGCAAACAAAAGAAACAAAATCAAAAGAAAAGACTCGACTATGTACACACGTAAAACACCCCCCACACCTACTTCATGCATTGTCCTCAATGAATGTGACCAAGATACTACATGGATTTATGCATGAAAAAGGAGAGATCTCACCAACATGAAGTACAAAGGGAAGGTCATGTTGATGGACACAACCCAAATTCCCTCAAAACCTGTGAGATGCTAAAGAAAGGATACAAATACGTGAAAGAAATGGAGCCCAAATACACAAGGGTTGGGGCTCACAACAATCGATGCTCACTAAAGGAGTTTTTTTTATAACTATGTACAAAAATGGGCTCCCATCTTCATATGTCAAGGGACATCAAATGGGAACCCGCCATCTCTCGAGCCAAAAATGCACATGCATGGGCTCGCGACATATGATTGATCGTTTTATATTTCTACCGCAAGTGCACGGCCGCGTTGAAGCGGTGGCAAATACGGGTCGTCCACTGGGAGGTGTGTCGACACTTGGTTTATTCGAAGGCGAGAGGTAAAAAGAAGGGAGAAAGATGTATTACACTAATCTAAACTACAAAGCTGAAATGAAATGCAAAAGGAAATGCAGATAAGCAATAAAACTAAGCCCCAAAGGGGGTAGAGAAATAATGTGAACATAAAGATGTGTGTGTGTGTGTGTTCAATTAAGCTCCTCACAACATGTAGTGCATGAAATCATAAAACTACATCCAATCTTGCCTCTACATGAATTAAGATAAGACTACATCATTAAAACATACAAGACAATGATTGGAATGAAGCTACATGAACTCAAGTATAAAGACTAGACCCTACTATGCCTCTACATGAATTAAGATGACTACATCATTAAAACATACAAGACATTAGCTAAGGAAAAGGCAACAAGAGTACATACACTACAAATTGTGTTTCCAACATTAACTTCATCCATATCCTAACTTTATCATTCCCCATAAAATAGGTCCACTAATCAAAGCATAAGCTAAGCTTCATTCAAGAGCATTAGCATATCAAAGATAAGAGTGAGACCCATTAGATGGTTATGGAAATCATATAAAGCTCAAAGGATGAAAATAACACACTTAATACACTACATGATTATATCACATATTTCTCCACCCCCCAAATGGGGATGGAACTACTCACTACTCATTACACTACTGATTAGACTAAGCAAAGAAAACATTTAACTAAGATACTGAAATTACTAAACAAGAAATTAAGCAAAGTAAAACAAACCACACAAAACAAGCAACATAACAAGACAAGATTAAAACAAACAAATAAACTTTTATTAACAATGACTCACATTGAAGGTAGCATCCTTCTCCACCTTGAGTTATTGCTTCAAGGCTCACTCCTTAGTAGAGAGAATGCCACCAAACAATGGGTGATTACAATGGAAGGTGAAGAGTTCTATTTATAGGCATGGAAAAAGCTAATCCGGGACAATCCCCCGATGTGGGACTAAACCAATACCAAAAATACACTAAGCATACACTAATACACGTGCTATAGAAAACTAAATGGATTCTGGGCCATCTGGACCGCCAATTGGCGGTTCCAGACCGCCAATTGGCGGTTCCAAACCGCCAATTGGCGGTTCCAGACCGCCAATTGGCGGTCTATATGGTTTAGATCCGTTTGGTTTTCTTTGTGGACTTTGCTTGAAGTGTTTGTTGGTCTTGGATGCATCTGGTTGGTTTGTTGGAGGTCCGACCCGAATCCAATTGCTAAAATACTCCCCATGATGGTGTGAAGTATTCTGTTTTGCTCTTAGGTCCTTCTGTCTTGCATTCAGGTCCTTCTCCCTTGCATCTTGGTCCCCAGATCTCACAATTCAGTCCTTTTTCCCAGCTTTTGGGTCCTTTTATGCTTCATCTCTTCAAACCTATTTATTCCTAAAAACTAAACATAAAACTCGTCACGTAGCATTGCTTAGGTGTAAGATAATGGATATAAGGTACAAATATAAGCATGAAATGATGTCAATCAAATACCCCCACACCTAAGTTTTTGCTAGTCTCGAGCAAAACAAAGAAAGGGAAAAACAAACGAGAAACAAGAAATCCTAACTCACTTTCGTAGGAATCACGGTTGCACTTAGCATGTGCAACAAGCCGTTAAACCTCCTTGTTGCCAAGGAGGAGGAGTGGTGTCTCCTGAGGGTTTTCAGCGGATATACCCACAAAATCCGAACAAGATGCATTAATCAATCTAGCTACACGACTCGTTGGACTTATTTTGACGATCATGGAATGCGGTAATACTACGGGTCGACTCTATATATGTAATCAGTCCACACACCTAGCCTAATGAGTTATTCGTGAGAGTTAACTAAGGAATTAAGGGAAAGACATGGGCAACCTTAACTTCTGAATGTGATACAACGTGTAAAGTCCATTTTGGTTCTTATTTGACTCTTCTTCTTTTTTTTCTTTTTTTTTTCTCTTTTTTTTTTCTTTTTGTTTTGGAGAATTTATTGGTTGGTGTTTGATTCTCCCAGGGTCAGGTTTCGTGCATCATTGCCTATGAGGACTTACACTATCACATACACCTTCCCCCAAATCTCCACATAGGGCGATCCCTACCACCCGTGTAACGGGAGTTCGGTCGGTGCATCCCAAGTCAGATGACTCGAAAGCACCAGGCACAAAGTCCCCTCAGACCTACTTTCCCGAGTGATAGGAGCCGTGCGAGAAGAGAGAACACCACTTATTTATCTATATGGGAACCAAAACCCCTACACTTAAGTTTCACAAAAAGAGATTAAGGGCCCTCGACTACGACAAACTTCCTTATACTCACAAACACGAATTATTTGACTCACTAGGTTCAGGGTGGACTTCTTTAAATGTTTGAGTACTGAAACCCACTGATTACTCACCCCCAAGGGAAAACTGGGGTGCATCCTAACGACTCGATAAATCCCAAAGCCACGTACTAGATATCCTAATGCATCAAGTTCAAGACAATTTTGGGAGCTTTCTTTTTACTTTGCCTCTCAACGGTTTTGCACATGCTAAACACACGCAAAACCCACAAAACATTTTCTTTCGCAAACACATGAAGATTTTGAAAGAAATGTGAAAATTTTGAAGCACTCGGCAAGCAAAAGAAGACAAGTCACCCAAGGATCATGGCAAGCAGATATATCGATATTAAATGCAACACACTATCATGACCCTAACAATGCAAACAAAAGAAAACAAAATCAAAGGAAAAAGACTCAACTATGTACACACGTAAAACACCCCCCCACACCTACTTCATGCATTGTCCTCAATGAATGCAAGCAAGATACTACATGGATGCATGCATGAAACAGAAGAGATCTCACCAACGTGAAGTACACAAGGAAGTTCATGGCTATGGTGATGGACACAACCCAACTTCCCTGAAAACCTGTGAGATGCTAAAGAAGGGATACAAATACGTGAAAGAAATGGGGCCCAAATACTCAAGGGTTGGGGCCCACAACAATCGATGCTCACTGAAGGAGTCTTTTATTGTACTCTCTTTTTTTTCTTTTTTTTTCTTTTTTTTTCTTTTTTTTTCTTTTTTTTAATATAACTATGTACAAACATAAGTTCCCATCTTCATTTGTCAAAAGACATCAAATGGGAACCTCAAGAGTGGGTCAATGCACTTGGAAAGGGAACATGACACCACGCGGGGCCAGAATACGCATGCGTGGGCCCCCTTCACAAAGAGCACCAGACGAAATGAAAGGTTCATGAATTGGACGCAAAGGCGTCTCATTCAAAGGATCAAACTGAAAGAGCTTGAACCTCTCGAGAGTTTGGGAAATGAGGGGCAACGGAAGAAGAGTTTCTCCCGTTGCGCAGTTGAAGTTATGATCATCAATCCAAACTCTCCAACCGACAGGCTGGTGCTTCGGAACGAGGTCAAGAACCTCGTTAGGCATGTCCGACACACCAGGCGAACAAAAAGTGGGTCTCATACCCAAAGTATCCTCCAAGGAACTCCTAATACCCTCATGAGCAATGTAGTTGTTTGATGTTCCATCATTTCCAAGATGATCAGGAACAATAGTGAGAGGCAAACTCTCATCAGGTTGTTTGAAATTGAGGGTACTAGGGAGCTCTTGCTCCACCAGAGGTGACTCCTTAAGAGGCACAATATGAACATCATGTGGCTCAAGGGCCACGGGACAAAAAGATAAGGCACAATCCCGTGCCGACTCATAATGAAGCTGGTCCAAGTTATTCTTAATTTGAATCGAATCCTCCACTAAGTGATCGTGAATTGAAACCCCAAGTCCCTCAGACTGACTAGGAGTTTGACTTTGAAAGGTTGTGCTTTGAATTTGTGGATGTGGTGGTGGTTCGATATCAAAAGAAGAATCCTCATGTTGACAAGAAAGGTTACTCTCCTCACATTCACGTAATTTCTGCGACATTTGACTCACTTGCAGTGTCATATTTTGTATGGACTGTTGAGTGGTTTCCATGAACGTAAGGAAAGTTTGTTTCAAGGAATCAGGTATGCGGTCAACGATGAGGTCCAAGTCAGAGCTTGGGAAGTTTTGAGGTTGGGTGTTGATTGGCTGAGAATGAGTCCAATGATTTGGAGTGGGGTGTTGGTAGAATTCTGGGTATTCGGGAGGAGGATACTAGGGTGAACATGAAGTATAAGAATTTGAATAAGAATTGTCTCCCCATGAATCCATCACTCTCGGGTTGTACGCGGATGCGTAATGGTCACATTGAGCATTTTGGGAAAAGGTATGCTCATACTCAGGCTCAGAGGGAACATAAGGACATTCCCCGATAACATGACCACTCAACCCACAACAGTCGCACGGTACGGCTACTGGAGCCGCCGGTGCACTCATGTCGTCTGCCATACGCATGAAAGAGGCCAAAGTTTGTTGTAATGTCTCAGTTTGTTGACCAGCATATGATCCGACATAACTATATTGTGGTCTAGCAGTCGGTGCCTCTCTCATGTTACCCCAATATGAAGACTGCTTAGTCACAAAATTGCGATCGTCCCAACCATACAGGGTGTTAATCTGAGCCCCCCCAGGTTGCATGGGTCCGGAGTACCAGGGAGAATCGTCCTGGTCCCAACAATGATATGGATGGTCGCCCATGTAACCATCCATCTCAACAAAGAACTCTCGAGTCGATCACTCTCACCACCACGAGGCCAAGCTCGCAAAAAGTGCTCGACTCGACCCTAAAACGCTACTAGAGAGTGTAAAGGGGAGGAGACTAAAACGTAGAAGTAGGTGAGAAGAAGATGACTCAGAGGAGAAGGGAAGAATCCCTAAAGCTAGCGTGGGTAGAGGGATCAGGAAGAAGCCTAACTAGCAAGCACGGCTCAAACAATGAAAGGCAATGGGTCCTTAGGCTAGACGACGCCTAACTTCGAGGTCACTAGCCTCGACACGTCTCACCTCCCTACAACGAGGACCACAATGCCCAGCAAGTGATACCAGATCCGGAGATCCAGTACCTCCTACTATCGACAAGGTAGGCCACGCCGATCAGGTCATGACGGTCTCAACTAGATTACTCTCCTAGTGCGCCCGCAATCCTAGGGCCAATGTCTACTTGCTTTTAGTTAAGGCTTTATTAAGAGTGATTTTTGGGGCCAAGGAAAGGGTGATGAAATCCCCCACCTTATCTTTTATGGGACAGCCCCTCCTTAGTAGCGATTTGATCCTAGATCTAGCAATCAATCGCTCCAATCAAACGCTCTCTCACTCTTGTCCCGATGCACCTTACTAACTAATGCATGAAAGAAACATGCATGAATGAGGGATGTGGGTGCACGTACCTCACGCCAGCAATCAACGACAAAATGAAAAGCAAAGAAAAGACAAATGCATGCAAGGTCTACCAATGGTGCATGACCTAGATGGCAAGAAGTCTAATCTTTTGCTTTGAGTTTTATGGTCCAAGTTGATTAAAGGGGATTGAAATTAAATCTGGGAGCAAACTAAAGATCACAGCATGCACAATTGGGCTCCCAGATAACTAAAGTAAAGCAATAAACCACCAGAAGAAATTTGAGAGGAGGCAGACCTCACCAGGCCGCCAATTGGCGGTTTGAAACCGCTGATTGGCGGTCCCTTTGTAGATTCTTTTGCTCCAACTTTCCCAGTAGCTTCCCCTTGATGTTCGCGTTCCCTGAAACTAAACAAAACTGGAAACAAAAAATCAAAAACCCCTCGAATCGTCCAAACCAAGGTCTGGACAGAGCACCTCCCCGGCAACGGCGCCAAAAACTTGATTGATCGTTTTATATTTCTACCGCAAGTGCACGACCGCGTTGAAGCGGTGGCAAATACGGGTCGTCCACTGGGAGGTGTGTCGACACTTGCTTTATTCGAAGGCGAGAGGTAAAAAGAAGGGAGAAAGATGTATTACACTAATCTAAACTACAAAGCTGAAATGAAATGCAAAAGGAAATGAAGATAAGCAATAAAACTAAGCCCCAAAGGGGGTAGAGAAATAATGTGAACATAAAGATGTGTGTGTGTGTGTGTTCAATTAAGCTCCTCACAACATGTAGTGCATGAAATCATAAAACTACATCCAATCTTGCCTCTACATGAATTAAGATAAGACTACATCATTAAAACATACAAGACAATGATTGGAATGAAGCTACATGAACTCAAGTATAAAGACTAGACCCTACTATGCCTCTACATGAATTAAGATGACTACATCATTAAAACATACAAAACATTAGCTAAGGAAAAGGCAACAAGAGTACATACACTACAAATTGTGTTTCCAACATTAACTTCATCCATATCCTAACTTTATCATTCCCCATAAAATAGGTCCACTAATCAAAGCATAAGCTAAGCTTCATTCAAGAGCATTAGCATATCAAAGATAAGAGTGAGACCCATTAGATGGTTATGGAAATCATATAAAGCTCAAAGGATGAAAATAACACACTTAATACACTACATGATTATATCACATATTTCTCCACCCCCCAAATGGGGATGGAACTACTCACTACTCATTACACTACTGATTAGACTAAGCAAAGAAAACATTTAACTAAGATACTGAAATTACTAAACAAGAAATTAAGCAAAGTAAAACAAACCACACAAAACAAGCAACATAACAAGGCAAGATTAAAACAAACAAATAAACTTTTATTAACAATGACTCACATTGAAGGTAGCATCCTTCTCCACCTTGAGTTATTGCTTCAAGGCTCACTCCTTAGTAGAGAGAATGCCACCAAACAATGGGTGATTACAATGGAAGGTGAAGAGTTCTATTTATAGGCATGGAAAAAGCTAATCCGGGACAATCCCCCGATGTGGGACTAAACCAATACCAAAAATACACTAAGCATACACTAATACACGTGCTACAGAAAACTAAACGGATTCTGGGCCATCTGGACCGCCAATTGGCGGTCTATATGGTTTAGATCCGTTTGGTTTTCTTTGTGGGCTTTGCTTGAAGTGTTTGTTGGTCTTGGATGCATCTGGTTGGTTTGTTGGAGGTCCGACCCGAATCCAATTGCTAAAATACTCCCCATGATGGTGTGAAGTATTCTGTTTTGCTCTTAGGTCCTTCTGTCTTGCATTCAGGTCCTTCTCCCTTGCATCTTGGTCCCCAGATCTCACAATTCAGTCCTTTTTCCCAGCTTTTGGGTCCTTTTATGCTTCATCTCTTCAAACCTATTTATTCCTGAAAACTAAACATAAAACTCGTCACGTAGCATTGCTTAGGTGTAAGATAATGGATATAAGGTACAAATATAAGCATGAAATGATGTCAATCAACATACAAATCCGAATTGCTTGACCACCTGATACCCTTATAGGTGTTGTGGTCGTTTGATGCCTCTTGGGAGTGAGCAAGATAGGAGGCATGAATGAGAGGTGAACCTCTATCAAGTTGAAGGTTATCAGGTGGTTGATTCTTAACCCACATGGGATCCTCAACAGATACAGAATGAAGATCATGTGGCCCAGAGGCCATAAAAATGGTATCTTGTGGCTCAAAAGCCACATGATCGAAAGGATGTGGCTCAAGGGCCACGTGATCAAAAAGAAGTGGCTCAAGGGCAACATGATCAGAAGAATATGGCTCAAGGGCCACGAAATCAAAAGGATGTGGTTCAAGGGCCACAAGATCAAAAGGAGGTGGTACTGAGGCCACATGATCAGAATATAAGGCACCTTCTTGTGCTAGCCCAGGTGAAACATCTTCACCACCTTCAGGGTCTTCATCGAACAATTCTCTGAAGTACTTGAAGGTGCCCTCAACTTCAATTTCATCCAAAACCTGGATAAGGTTGATCCCAACAGGGTCATTGAAGGCACCTGGCTTCTTGCCGATGGCGAAGATGTTGAAATCAGCGCATTGACTACCATAAGTCAAGCTCATCAGACCATTGTGACAATTGATCAATGCATTGGAAGTCGCAAGGAATGGTCTCCCCAGAATGACAGGAATTTGCCCAAGTGGGTTTGGCACAGGTTCAGTATCCAAGACAAAGAAGTTGACTGGATAAATGAACTCTCCCACTTTGATCAACACATCTTCCACCACACCCCTCGGTTTCTTCATAGACCTATCAGCCAATTGAAGAGTGGTCTTTGTTTGTTTGAGGTCTCCAAGACCGTGGTGGACGTAGATAGAATATGGAAGAAGATTAACAGATGCACCAAGGTCCAATAAGGCTCGATGGATGGGCACATCACCAATCACACAAGAGATAGTAGGACATCCAGGGTCATTGTACTTGACTTGCATGGGTTGTGTCAACAAAGAACTCACGTTAGCCGCAAGAAAAGCTTTCTTTGGAACATGAGTTTTTCTCTTCTTGGTGCATAAGTCCTTGAGAACCTTGGCATAAGGTGGCATTTGCTGAATCACCTCCAATAGAGGGATGTTCACCTTAACTTGCCTAAACATCTCAAGCATCTTGTCATGCTGATCAGAGGTTTTCTTTTTAAGGCGCTCAGGGAATGGCGCCTTCGGGGCACAAGGATGTGAAGGAACCCCAGAATGGTGGTCCAAAGAAACATGAGTGGGGACCTCAGAATCTGGTTCCTTCGACACAAGAGGAGACAAGGGGACCTCAGGGTTCGGCCCCTTTGTCGAAGGAAATGTAGAAAGAACCTCACGATCTGGCTCCTTCCTGAAAGTATTTGTGGAGGGAGCCTCAGGATCCGGCTCCCTCAAAGATGGTGATGACAAAGAAGGCACCCCAATGTGGTTATCCACGTCCTTACCAGACCTCAACGTATGAATCACATTAATATGATGGGTCGGTTCAGAGGTAGCATGAGGTAAAGGTGTCCTTCCTTGAGAATGGGTACCCCGAGGATTCTCCTTAGGTTGACTCGGGAACTGACCCTTCTCGCGTTCATGGACTTGATGAGCCAACTGGCTAACTTGCATTTCCAAAGCCTTGACTGTACTTTGCAACGCTTGAAGGGTCGGATCACAAGAAGGGTCCTTGGGGTCAACCCGCTGGGGTGGTGGAGTCTGGTTGGAATAACCCAAGGATGAGGCATGAGGAGGTTGGTAATTATGGTTCTGAGACCTTTGATGTGGAGGTTGGTAGGTCGCCGATGGGCGTGGAGGTTGATAAGGTGGAGGTTGAGGTTGAGCGTGTGAGCTCTGACCGTTACCCCCACTAGGCCCCCAAGAGAAGTTAGGATGGTTACGTCATCCTGGGTTGTAGGAGTGACTGTACGGGTCGTTACGGGGTCTCTGTTGATACATAGCATTCGCATGCTCAGTATCCCTTGGAGCGTATGCACACTCCAAGTCATCATGGCCCGTAAGTCTACACCTACTACACCCAGGAGTAGCGAACTGAGCTACAGGAGCTTGGTCCAACTCTAAACTCTCAATCCTACGCATGAGAGCAGCCATTTTCGCCTCAGACGTGATCGATGACTCAACTTGATAAGATCCAGCTCGACCAGAAGACCTGGCGGCTGGTGGCTCTCTCATGGTATCCCACTCGAAGGTACGTTCAGCCATAGACTCAAAAGTATCCCATGCCTCCTCGATGGGTTTCATTTGGAAGTCACCCTGACACATCGACTCCAATAATGTACGGGTGTTGTAGTTGATGCCCTCATAAACAATTTGGCACAACTGCCATAACTCAAATCCATGATGAGGGCACTGCTGGAGAAGGTCCTTGAACCTCTCAAACAAACCATGAAACGATTCAGTCTCGGTCTGATACATTTGATGTATCTGGTGCCGTATCTGTTGCGTTTTCCTTTGAGGGAAAAATCTCTTCAGAAAGACGGTCACAAAGTCCTCCCATGAGCGAATCGAGCTCGCCGGGAGGCTATACATCCATTTCTTCGCATTATCCTTCAATGCGAAAGAAATCATCCTCAACCGGACTAAATCCTCATCAAGCTGTTGAAACTTGAACATGGAGCATACTTCCTCGAATTCACGTATAAAGATATACGGATCCTCCTTATTGGCAGTAAAGGTTGGAAGCATGCTCACATATTGAGGTTTCAGCTCATAGTTGTTCCCGTGAGCAGGGGTAACAACTATGCAAGAAGGCTGCGCGGCCCGAACAGGATGGGCCCGCTCCCACAAAGTCATCGGTCTATCATGTCGAGCTAAAGGTGGTGGTGCACCAAGAACTCGATCCTGACCGAATCTCCCTTCCTCTCGGGTCAGAGGAGGAGGAGAAGGAGGTCTACGTGGTGGCGGAAGCGAACCGAGGTATTCCATGTATGGAACCCGGTCTCCCCCGTCACCGCGAGATGACTCGGCTTCATGCTCCAAAAGAGCACGAGGCGGAGATGGTCGATCACCAAGACCGTCCATCTCAGAAGAATGCACTATCTCGAGTCGAGCGCTCTCACCAAAACGAGCCCAACCTCGCATAAAATGCTCGACTCGACTCTAACAAACACTCAACAGAAGGTGTACTAGAGGAGTAGACTAAACGTACAGAATAGATGAGGAGAGGACTCAGGTGAGGAGGGAAGAATCCCTAGAGCTAGCGTGGGTAGTGGGATCAGGAACAAGCCTAACTAGCAAGCACGACTCAAACAATGCAAGGCAATGGGTCCTTAGGCTAGACGACGCCTAACTTCGAGGTCACTAGCCTTGACACGCCTCACCTCCCTACAACGAGGACTACAATGCCCAGCAAGTGACACCACATCCGGAGATCCAGTACCTCCTACTATCGACAAGGTAGGCAACGCCGATCAGGTCTTGACGGTCTCAATTAGATTACTCTCCTAGTGCGCCCGCAATCCTAGGGCCAATGTCTACTTGCTTTTAGTTAAGACTTTATTAAGAGTGATTTTTGGGGCCAAGGAAAGGGTGATGAAATCCCCCACCTTATCTTTTATGGGACAATCCCTTTTTAATAGTGTCTTGATCCTAAGTCTAGCAATCAATCGCTCCAATCAAACGCTCGCTCACTCTTGTCCTGATGCAATTCCTACTAACTAATGCATGGGCATACGAGTTGAATGAATGAGTGTAGGAAATTTGTGTACCTCATGCCAGCACTCAACAACTGAAAATAAAGCTAAAAGAAAAGACAACTACGTGCCTAAGTCAAAACATGATGCGTGACCTAAACAAATAAGAATGTCTAGTCTTTTGCTTTGGATTTTAAGGCCAAGTTGATTAATGGGAAAGTGATTAATGATCTGGGAGCAAACGAGATGTCATAACATGCAAAATAGGGCACCCAGATAACACAAATTACAGAACTAACTACCAGCAAAAATGTGAGAGCACGAAACCCTCACCAGGCCGCCAATTGGTGGTCTCCAACTGCCGATTGGCGGTCCTTTTAGAGCTTCTATTCCTCAATCTTGTCCAGTAGCCTCCCCTTGATCCGATGGTTCCCTGAAACTAAAAAAAACTGGAAATAAAAAATTAAAAACCCCTCGAATCGTCCAAACCAACGTCTGGACAGAGCACCTCCCCGGCAACGACGCCAAAAACTTGATTGATCGTTTTATATTAACCGCAAGTGCACGGCCGCGTTGAAGCGGTGGCAAATACGGGTCGTCCACTGGGAGGTGTGTCGACAATTCGTTGGTTCGAAGGTGAGAGGTAAAACGAATGAGAGAAAGGTTGGTTACACTAAACTACACTAAGATGCAAAAAGAAAATGAAGATAAGCAATAAAACTAAGCCCCATAGGGGGTAGAGAAATAATGTGAATATGAAGATGTGTGTGTGTGTGTGTGTTCAATTAAGATCCTCACAACATGTAGTGCATGAAATCATAAAACTACATCCAACTTTGCCTCCACATGAATTAAGATAAGACTACATCATTAAAACATACAAGACAATAATTGGAATGAAGCTAAATGAACTCAAGTATAAAGACTAGACCCTACTATGCCTCCACATGAATTAAGATAAGGCTACATCTTTAAAACATACAAGACATTAGCTAAGGTAAAGGCAACAAGAGCACATACACTACAAATTGTGTTTCCAATATTAACTTCATCCATATCCTAACCTTATCATTCCCATAAAATAGGTCCACTAATCAAAGCATAAGCTAAGCTTCATTCAAGAGCATTAGCATATCAAAGATAAGAGTGAAAACCGATTAGATGGTTATGGAAATCATATAAAGCTCAAGGGATAAAGTTAACACACACTTAATACACTACATGATTATATCATATATTTCTCCACCCCCCAAATGGGGATGGAACTACTCACACATATTTAAACTAACTACTCTAATAAAATGAAGCATTATACTGAAATGAAACTATACCAATCAAGCAAGAAATATTAAAGAAGCATAAAACTAAACAAGCACCAAAGCAAACACATTAAAGGAAATTAACTAAGCAAGAATTAACAAGCTAATGAAAACATATATTATTAACTCACTCAAATTACAAGCAGCTCTTCCTCCACCAGAGTTTTGCTTCAAGGCTTCACTCTTAGTAGGGAAGATGCCACCAAAGAGAGATATGGATACAATGGAAGGTGAAGAGTTCTATTTATAAGCGTGGAAAAAGCTAATCCGGGACAATCCCCCAATGTGGGACTAAACCAATACCAAAAATAGCCTAAACACACATTAATACAAGTCCAGGAGAAAGCTGAGCGGATCTGGGCTGATCCAGACCGCCAATTGGCGGTCTATAAGGTCCAGATCCGTCTGGGTTTTGTGTTGGGCTTTGCTGGAAGTATATCTTGGTCTTTGATGCATCTACTTGGTTTGTTGTAGCTCCGACCCGAATCGAATTGCCAAAATACTCCCCATGATGGTGTGGAGTTTCCTGTTTTGCTATTAGGTGCTTCGGTCTTACGATCAGGTACTTCTCCCTTGCATCTTAGTCCCCAGGTCTCACAATTAAGTCCTTTTTCCTGCTTTTGGGTCCTTTCATGGCTCTTCTCTTCAAACCTCTCTATTCCTGAAAACTAAACATAAAACGCGTCACGTTACGAGTTTTATGTTTAGTTTTCAGGAATAAATAGGTTTGAAGAAATGAGCCATGAAAGGACCCAAAAGCAGGAAAAAAAGGACTTAATTGTGAGACCTAGGGACTGAGATGCAATGGAGAAGGACCTGATCGTAAGACCAAAGGACCTAAGAGCAAAACAGGAAACTCCACACCATCATGGGGAGTATTTTGGCAATTCGATTCGGGTCGGAGCTCCAACAAACCAAGTAGATGCATCCAAGACCAACAAATCCATCAAGCAAAGCCCACAACCAAAAGCAACTCGATCTGAAGTTTATAGACCGCCAATTGGCGGTCTTGGACCGCTAATTGGCGGTCCATATAGCCCCAGATCCGCTAAGCTTTCTCCTGGACTTGTATTATTATGTGTTTAGGCTATTTTTGGTATTGGTTTAGTCCCACATGGGGGGATTGTCCCCGATTAGCTTTTTCCATGCTTATAAATAGAACTATTCACCTTCCATTGTAATTACCCATTGCTTGGTGGCATTCTCTCTACTAAGGAGTGAGCCTTGAAGCAAAAACTCAAGGTGGAGAAGAATGCTACCTTCAATGTGAGTCATTTGTTAATAAAATAATTCTTCTAGTTTCTTTTAATCTTGTCTTTTAATTTGTGCATGTTTGTTTAGTCTTTCCTTTCCTTTTAAGCTTCTTTAATACTTCTTGCTTTCTTAGTTAACTTTCATTTCAGTATTATGCTTTCTTTTGTTAATATAGTTAGTGTAATGAATAGTGAGTAGTTCCATCCCCATTTGGGGGGTGGAGAAATATGTGATATAATCATGTAGTGTATTAAGTGTGTGTTATCTTTATCCCTTGAGCTTTATATGATTTCCATAACCATCTAATGGGTTTTCACTCTTATCTTTGATATGCTAATGCTCTTGAATGAAGCTTAGCTTATGCTTTGATTAGTGGACCTATTTTATGGGGAATGATAAGGTTAGGATATGGATGAAGTTAATATTGGAAACACAATTTGTAGTGTATGTGCTCTTGTTGCCTTTACCTTAGCTAATGTCTTGTATGTTTTAATGATGTAGTCTTATCTTAATTCATGTGGAGGCAAAGTTGGATGTAGTTTTTTGATTTCATGCACTACATGTTGTGAGGAGCTTAATTGAACACACACACACACACACATCTTCATATTCACATTATTTCTCTAACCCCTATGGGGCTTAGTTTTATTTCTTATTTCCATTTCCATTTGCACCTTAGTGTAGTTTAGTGTAACCAACCTTTCTCTCCTTCTTTTTACCTCTCGCATTCGAACAAACCAATCGTCGACACACCTCCCAGTGGACGACCCGTATTTGCCACCGCTTCAACGCGGCCGTGCACTTGCGGTTTAATTAAAACGATCA
Source organism: Triglochin maritima (assembly GCA_963682175.1). NCBI lineage: Eukaryota > Viridiplantae > Streptophyta > Magnoliopsida > Alismatales > Juncaginaceae > Triglochin > Triglochin maritima. The sequence goes on from OY821777.1 coordinate 23,665,966, forward strand.
ATCAAGTTTTTGGCGCCGTTGCCGGGGAGGTGCTCTGTCCAGACCTTGGTTTGGACGATTCGAGGGGTTTTTGATTTTTTGTTTCCAGTTTTTCTTAGTTTCAGGGAACCTGAGGATCAAGGGGAAGTGACTGGAGGAATGGGAGAGCAAAAGACCCAAAAGTGACCGCCAATCAGCGGTCTGGGACCGCCAATTGGCGACCTGGTGAGCCTCCATTGCTCTCAAATTTGTTCGAGTTGTTATGTTGTTCATTTTAGTTATCTGGGAGCACAATGTTGCATGCTGGGACTTCTAGTTTGCTCCCAGATTTAATTTCAATCCCCTTTAATCAACTTGGACCATAAAACTCAAAGCAAAAGACTAGACTTCTTGCCATCTAGGTCATGCATCATGTGTAGACCTTGCATGCATTTGTCTTTTCTTTGCTTTACATTTTGTTGTTGATTGCTGGCGTGAGGTACGTGCACCCAAATCTCTCATTCATGCATGTTTCGATCATGCATTAGTTAGTAAGGTGCATCGGGACAAGAGTGAGCGAGCGTTTGATTGAAGCGATTGATTGCTAGACTTAGGATCAAAACGCTACTAAGGAGGGGCTGTCCCATAAAAGATAAGGTGGGGGATTTCATCACCCTTTCCTTGGCCCCAAAAATCACTCTTAATCAAGCCTTAACTAAAAGCAAGTAGACATGGGCCCTAAGGATTGCGGACGCACTAGGAGAGTAATCTAGTTGAGACCGTCATGACCTGATCGACGTTGCCTACCTTGTCGATAGTAGGAGGTACTAGATCTCTGGATCTGGTATCACTTGCTGGGCATTGTGGTCCTCGTTGTAGGGAGGTGAGGTGTGTCGAGGCTAGTGACCTCGAAGTTAGGCGTCGTCTAGCCTAAGGACCCATTGCCTTACATTCTTTGAGTCGTGCTTGCTAGTTAGGCTTCTACCTGATCCCTTCAGCCACGCTAGCTTTAGGGATTCTTCCCTTCTCCTCTGAGTCATCTTCTTCTAACCTACTTCTACGTTTTAGTCTCCTCCCCTTTACACTCTCTGGTAGCGTTTTAGGGTCGAGTCGAGCACTTTTTGCGAGCTTAGTCTCGTGGTGGTGAGAGTGGTCGACTCGAGAGTTGTTTGTTGAGATGGATGGTTACATGGGCGACCATCCATATCATTGTTGGGACCATGACAATTCTTCCTGGTATTCCGGACCCATGCAACCGGGGGTGGCTCAGACGAACACCCCGTATGGTTGGGATAATGTACATTGTGCGACTGAGCAATCTTCATATAGGGGTAACATGAGAGAGGCACCGACTGCTAGACCACAATCTAGTTATGTCGGATCATATGCTGGTCAACAAACTGAGACATTACAACAAACTTTGGCCTCTTTCATGCACATGGCAAACAACATGAGTGCACCGATGGCTCCAGTAGCCGTACCATGTGACTGTTGTGGGTTGACTGGTCATGTTATAGGGGAATGTCCTTATATTGCCCCTGAGCCTGAGTATGAGCACACATTTTCCCAAAATGCTCATTATGACCATTACGCATCCGCGTACAACCCGAGAGGGATGGATTCGTGGGGAGACAATTCGTATTCAAATTCTTATACATCATTTCCACCCAAGTATCCTCCTCCCGAATACCAAGAATTCTACCAACACCCCACTTCAAATCATTGGACTCATTCTCAGCCCATCAACACCCAACCCCAAAATTTCCCAAGCTCTGACTTGGACCTCATAGTTGACCGCATACCTGATTCCTTGAAACAAACTTTCCTTACGTTCATGGAAACCACTCAACAGTCCATACAAAATATGGCACTCCAAGTGAGTCAAATGTCGCAGCAACTACGTGAACGTGAGGAGAGTGACATTTCATGTAAACATGAGGATTCTTCTTTTGATATCGAACCACTACCACATCCACAAATTCAAAACACAACCTTTCAAAGTCAAACTCCTAGTCAGTCTGAGGGACTTGAGGTTTCAATTCACAATCACTTAGTGGAGGATTCGATTCAAATTGAGAATAACTTCGACCAGCTTCTTTATGATTCGGCACAGGATTGTGCCTTATCTTCTCGTCCCGTGGCCCTTGAGCCACATGATCTTATTGTTGTACCTCCTAAGGACTCACCTCTGGTGGAGCAAGAGCTCCCTAGTACCCTCAATTTCAAACAACCTGATGAGAGTTTGCCTCTCACTATTGTTCTTGATCATCTTGGAAATGATGGAACATGAAACAACTACATTGCTCGTGAGGGTATTAGGAGTTCCTTGGAGGATACCTTGGGTATGAGACCCACTTACTGTTCTCCTGGTGATTTGGACATGCACAACGAGGTGCTTGACCTCGTTCCGACCCACCAGCCTATTGGTTGGAGAGTTTGGATTGATGATCATAACTTCAGTTCCGCAACGGGAGAGATTCTTCTTCTGTTGCCCCTTATTTCCCAAACTCTCGAGAGGTTTAAGCTCTTTCAGTTTGATCCTTTAAATAAGACGCCTTTGCGTCCAATTCATGAACCTCTCATTTCTTCTGGTGCTCTTTGTGAAGGGGGCCCACACATGCGTATTCTGGCCCCGCGTGGTGTCATGTTCCCTTTCGAAGTGCATTGACCCACTCTTGAGATTCCCATTTGATGTCTTTGACAAATGAAGATGGGAACTTATGTTTGTACATAGTTATATATAAAAAACAAAAAAACAAAAAAAGTACAATAAAAGACTCCTTCAGTGAGCATCGATTGTTGTGGGCTCCAACCCTTGTGTATTTGGGCCCCAGTTCTTTCACGTATTTGAATCCCTTCTTTAGCTTCTCACAGGTTTTGAGGGAATTTGGGTTGTGTCCATCAACATAGCCGAAACTTCCCTTTGTACTTCACGTTGGTGAGATCTATTCTTTTTCATGCATAACTCCATATAGTATCTTGCTCACATTCATTGAGGACAATGCATGAACTAGGTGTGGGGGGTGTTTTTCGTATGTACATAGTTGAGTCTTTTTCCTTTGATTTTGTTTTCTTTTGTTTGCATTTTTAGGGTCATGTTAGTGGGCTGCATTTAATATCGATATATCTGCTTGCCATGATCCTTGGGTGACTTGTCTTCTTTTGCTTGCCTAGTGCTTTAAAATTTTCACATTTCTTTCAAAATCTTCATGTGTTTGTGAAAGAAAATGTTTTGTGGGTTTTGCGTATGTTTAGCATGTGCAAAACCGTTGAGAGGCAAAGTAAAAAGAAAGCTCCCAAAATTGTCTTGAACTTGATGCATTAGGATATCTAGTATTGTGGCTTTAGGATTTATCGAGTCGTTAGGATGCACCCCAGTTTTCCCTTGGGGGTGAGTAATCATAGGGTTTCAGTGCTCAAACATTTAAAGAAGTCCACCCAGAACCTAACGAGTCAATAATTCGTGTCTGTTAAACTTAAGGAAGTTTGTTGTAGTCAAGGACCCTTTAAATCTTGTTGTGAGACATTAAGTGTAGGGGTTTTCGTTCATGTGTAGATAAGAAATAAGTGAGTATGTGTTCTCTCTTCTCGCACGGCACCTATCACTCGGGAAAGTAGGTCTGAAGGGACTTTGTGCCTGGTGCTTTCGAGTCATCTGACTTGGGATGCGCCGACCGAACTCCCGTTACACGGGTGGTAGTGATTGCCCTATGTGGAGATTTGGGGAAAGGTGTACGTGATAGTGTAAGTCGTCATGGGCAATGATGCACGAAACCTGACCCTGGGAGAATGAAGCTCCAACTAATAAAAAGAAAAAAAATGATGAAAAGAAACAAAAAAAAATGGTAATGCAAATAAGAACCTTAATGGACTTTACACTTTGTAGCACTTGAGGATCTTGAGGTTGTCCATGTCTTTCACTTAATTCCTTATTTAACTTGCACGAATGGTTCATTAGGCTAGGTGTGGACTGATTACCTTTATAGAGTCGGCCCGTAGGATTACCGCGTCCATTGATCGACAAAAAATTGTCCAACGAGTCGAGGTCCAGATTGAATAATGCATCTTGTTCGGATTTTGTGGGTATATCCGCTGAAAACCCTCAGGAGACAACACTCCTCCTCCTTGGCAACAAGGAGGTTTAACGGCTTGTTGCACGTGCTAAGTGCAACCGTGATTCCTACGAAAGTGAGTTAGGATTTCTTGTTTTTCGTTTGCTTTTCTCTTTCTTTGTTTTGCTCGGGACTAGCAAAAACATAGGTGTGGGGGTATTTGATTGGCATCATTTCATGTTTATATTTGTATCTTATATCCATTATCTTTCACCTAAACAATGCTATGTTACGAGTTTTATGTTTAGTTTTCAGGAATAAATAGGTTTGAAGAGAAGAGCCATGAAAGGACCCAAAAACAGGAAAAAAAGGACTTAATTGTGAGACCTAAGGACTGAGATGCAATGGAGAAGGACCTGATCGTAAGACCGAAGGACCTAAGAGCAAAACAGGAAACTCCACACCATCATGGGGAGTATTTTGGCAATTCGATTCGGGTCGGAGCTCCAACAAACCAAGTAGATGCATCCAAGACCAACAAATCCATCAATCAAAGCCCACAACCAAAAGCAACTCGATCTGAAGTTTATAGACCGCCAATTGGTGGTCTTGGACCGCTAATTGGCGGTCCATATAGCCCCAGATCTGCTAAGCTTTCTCCTGGACTTGTATTATTATGTGTTTAGGCTATTTTTGGTATTGGTTTAGTCCCACATCGGGGAATGTCCCCGATTAGCTTTTTCCATGGTTATAAATAGAACTCTTCACCTTCCATTGTAATTACCCATTGCTTGGTGGCATTCTCTCTACTAAGGAGTGAGCCTTGAAGCAAAAACTCAAGGTGGAGAAGAATGCTACCTTTAATGTGAGTCATTTGTTAATAAAATAATTCTTCAAGTTTCTTTTAATCTTGTCTTTTAATTTGTGCATGTTTGTTTAGTCTTTCCTTTCCTTTTAAGCTTCTTTAATACTTCTTGCTTTCTTAGTTAACTTTCATTTCAGTATTATGCTTTCTTTTGTTAATATAGTTAGTGTAATGAGTAGTGAGTAGTTCCATCCACATTTGGGGGGTGGAGAAATATGTGATATAATCGCGTAGTGTATTAAGTGTGTGTTATCTTTATCCCTTGAGCTTTATATGATTTCCCTAACCATCTAATGGGTTTTCACTCTTATCTTTGATATGCTAATGCTCTTTAATGAAGCTTAGCTTATGCTTTGATTAGTGGACCTATTTTATGGGGAATGATAATGTTAGGATATGGATGAAGTTAATATTGAAAACACAATTTGTAGTGTATGTGCTCTTGTTGCCTTTACCTTAGCTAATGTCTTGTATGTTTTAATGATGTAGTCTTATCTTAATTCATGTGGAGGCAAAGTTGGATGTAGTTTTATGATTTCATGCACTACATGTTGTGAGGAGCTTAATTGAACACACACACACACACACATCTTCATATTCACATTATTTCTCTACCCCCTATGGGGCTTAGTTTATTTCTTATTTCCATTTCCATTTGCACCTTAGTGTAGTTTAGTGTAACCAACCTTTCTCTCCTTTTTACCTCTCGCATTCGAACAAACCAATCGTCGACACACCTCCCAGTGGACGACCCGTATTTGCCACCGCTTCAACGCGGCCGTGCACTTGCGGTTTAATTAAAACGATCAATCAATAAGCATGAAATGATGTCAATCACTCTCATACAACAATGTTTAGCATTCATACCATATACATAACATGTATACACATCTACTCCACCCCCAAAGGGGAATGGAACTATTCACATATATTTAAACTAAAATTTATACTAAGGAAAGAAAACATGCTTAAACTAATTATAAGAAGACTAAAATAAACAAGTTAACTAAGTACGCAAGAATTGAAAAGAGGCAATATGAAGAAAACTTAACAAAACATCTATTATTACTCACTCAATTACAAGTAGCCTCTCTCCACCAGAGTTTTTGCTTCAAGGCTTTTACTCCTAGTAGAGAGGATGGCCACCAACAGAGAGATGGGATACAAACGAGGAGGAAGAGTTCTATTTATAGCCGTAGAAAAAGTTAATCTGGGACAATCCCCCGGTATGGGACTAATACAATACCAAAAATAGACATAACACGCAATTATACATGACCCGACTGAACCGCATCGGATCCGGAGCAACCCGGACCGCCAATTGGGGGTCTACAAGGTTTGGATCCGGTCTAGATTTTTTGTGGGCTTTCCTGGATGGATTTATTCATGTGTGATGTATCCAAGTTGATTGTTGGAGCTCCGACCCGAATGGAATTGCCAAAATACTCCCCATGATGATGTGGAGCTTCTTTATTTGCTCATTGGTCCTTTGGGCTTACATTCAGGTCCTTCTCCCATGCATATTAGTCCCTAAGTCTCTCAACTCAGTCCTTTTTCCTACTTTTAGGTGATTTTATGCCTCTTCTCCTAAATCCTGTTATTCCTGAAACTCAAACATGAAACTCGTTACACAGCATTGTTTAGGTGAAAGATAACGGGTATAAGACACAAATGTATGCATGATATGATGTCAATCACTAGGGGAGCAAGGGCTCCAGCGAGCTTCGGTGGGGTTTGACAAGGATTGATGAGGTTTCTTCTGGGCTGGGTTTTGTAGTGGATACATATCTGGTTGGGTGTGGCTGGCGCACACAACATCCAACATTCTTGGATGGTGGCTTGGGTCAGGAGGGGGTGGGGACGTACCCTAGCAAAGCGAGGGGTCTGGCTGGGGTTGCTCGGTCTAAGATGGGTACGTTCGAGTGGGCCAACCCCGCGGTTGGTGCACCTATTGCGTCATCTTGCTCGGTGGATAGACAGAGCAGCATGGAAGGATCCCTACTGACCTCTTCCCACTTCAGATCTCCTGAGATGTGTTTTCTAAGCACCTGGGTGGGACGGGTCAGAGGCTCACATGGCTGGATGTGAGTTGGGTGGCTTGGGTTAGCTCGTTGGTTGTAAGTTTCATGTTCTAGGTTTGATTGTTGTTTTCTATATACGATTTGTTCTGTTCCAACAACAATATTTTATGTCTATGTGCTGTGTATTTCCTAATTCCGGAGTTACGCATGCATATCTGAAAGTAATCTAGCACCTTCATATCATGTGTATCCATGTTACATCTCAATGCAATGAGTCAACTCGGATTCATGCATGTGGCCTAGTTTAAATATTGATATCGTGACAGTTGTTTACCATGTGCATGCTCATCATGTAAGCCTACTGACATGCATGTTATTTCATACTTATGCCACCTGATCATGTCTAGAGTTGTTAATTTTATTCGCATAAATGCTCTGAATCGGATGATGCATGTTATCGTTTACAGCGTTGTTCGAATATGATATCTCTTGCTGTGATTCATCTATTTATTGCTCCCTTCATGTCTATGTGATTCTGATTTGATATGTTATATTATGGTTGGGTTTGACCTTAGGAAATCAGGCCTCATAACATTTTTATCATGACCCGTAGATGACCCGTTTAGTGGTTAGAAGGTTTTACCGATCCTTGGATTGCTTGTGGTTTTGGATGCAAATTGATTCATCATTTGGGGTGTTGATTCCTGATTATCGTTGGGGTTGTGAGGAGGGTATTATTATTCTCTTCCTTGAGCTCATTATGGTTTCTATAGCTACACCATATGCATAGATGCGTAGGTAGCTTGCATTGCATTTATATTGATAATTAATTTTGGGCACGTTCTATTTTCTGGGACAACGGGCAACAAGTGGGTCCTTTAGATTCATATGCCATTCGCACAATACCTTCACGTTGGGAGGCCAGGCGTAAGATAAGTCCTGGGCAGGCATGCTGCCATTCTATCTCAGGTTAGATGTTCCCCAATTCGTGATGACACCGTGTAGGTTTATTTTCGTGAATTGGGGCATCTATCCGGCGTACCACTTTGTGTCGAGCGGTGGGTCACTGTCGAGTGACCCTCTTCTCACCAGCATGGCTGCTTTCTGTTTCTGACCAGTATGGCTGGTGTTCTGGTTCCCTTGGAGGGATTTCTGTGGGTGTTGCCCGATTGGCATGTCTGTTGGAGTTTTTGTCGTCTGATGCATTATGTGTTTTCTGTTCTGTTTTTTATGCTTTTGTCTTAGTTAGACTGCTTGCATTCTTCTGTAAAACTCTGATTGGACTGGGGCATACAAGGTTTTCTTAATTGAAAACTCACGCATTTGTGTAATGTGGTGCTTGCAGGTATTTACATTTCGACAGGGCAGACTGGACGAGTGTCGAAGATTCTGTACACGAGGGACGCGCCGACCAAAGTCTTCAGTTATCTTTTTCTTCCACTTTATTGATGTATTTCCTGTTTGAAACTCGAGTTTTGTAATGAATCTTACGTATATGGATATTCAGTTACTTCAGTTATTTTTATTCGTCAGCTATCCATGTATGTCTTTATTCATTGTCGAGTTAGTCCATCTTGTCTGTTGATTGTGTTTCTTTGTAACTCCTTTGCTCATCGCGGAGGTCTCTGATTGCGACACTCGTGTTTCTTCCCAGTGTGCGTACCCGCGAGATCGGGGGCGTTACATGCATGGTGGTGTCTGGCCACGTTCCGAGGGTGTCGGTCACTCTCGAAATGGATTGGCTTTCTGATCACAACACATATGTTTATTGTCGGGACAGGAGAGTGGTGATCTCCAGACCGAAGGGACACCCTTTGGTGGTCAAAGGCATTAGGAACAGGGAGGTTCGTGTGATGGTCTCTGCTTTGAAGGCCCAGCGGTTGCTCTAGAAAGGTTGTCGTGCATTTCTGGCCAGTGTTGTGTCGACCGAGGGGACTACTAAATTTGTAGAGGAGATCGAAGTGGTTTTGGAGTTTCCTGACGTGTTTCATGATGAAATCCAAGGATTACCTCCACCTCATGAGATTGAGTTCTTCATCGATCTAACGTCAGGGACGATGCCTATCTCCAAAGCACCATATCGCATGGCTCCAACGGAGTTGGCTGAATTGAAGGATCAATTGCAGGAGTTGTTGGATAAAGGTTTCATCAGACCCAATGTTTATACGTAGGGATCTCCAGTACTGTTGGTGAAGAAGAAGGATGGGTTGATGTGGATGTGTATCGACTATAGGATGCTAAATAAGGTCACATTCAAGAATCGGTACCCCCTACCAAGGATTGTTGACTTGTTTGACCAGTTGCAGACGGCGAAGGTGTTCTCCATGATTGACCTGAGGTCTGGGTATCATCAGTTGAGGATTAACGAGGACGATATTCAGAAGGCGACGTTCAGGACCCGTTACGGTCACTTTGACTTTTTGGTGATGCCTTTCAAATTGACCAATGCGCCTGTAGCATTCATGGACCTAATGAACTGCAAATTCAAGCCTTTTCTGGACCAGTTCATGATTGTCTTTGTGGACGACATCCTGATTTATTCTCCAAATAGGGATTTGTTGGCTTCTTGGTCTTAATCTATGTTTTGATGATTTAATCAACCTAATCTTAATTGTAATCTATGTAGAGTAGCACACATATTTCATTGCATACATATTGCATTGTGTTAACCTCTACAGGTGATCAAGACTCAAGGAAGAAAGGAAATCAAGTCAAGACATGTATTACAGCTCATTTGAAGACATGTAATCTTGATTTATTTTGAGTCTTAGGAACTATGTGTAATTGAGCATACTTGAGCTAAAAACCACTCACATACACACTAGGTTCCCTATAGAAGTCACAGACAAAATTTCACATCTCTTGGACTTCAATAGATCACCCAAACTAGAACCGGAAAACACTTAAACCTTACTTGAACTGCCATGACCAAATTGGTCGACCGACACGAGTTCTTCATTCGACCGATTGGGTTATTTATTCTGTTAACAAGATTTAGTGTTAAATCGGTCGACCGTTTAGTGTATTTAGTTCGACTGTTACACGTGTCACATGACCGTTACACTTGTCGTATTCTACAACGGTCGGATTTTCCAAAACCTCAATTTTACCAAATGTCCGGTCGACCGAAACTTTCCTAGCGGTCGACCGATCCAACATTTCTTGGTCGCCCTGAACATTGTGGAAGTTTCTGGTCGAACGTATCATAGACCTTGGTCGACCGAAACCCAATTTCTCCTTGAACCCAGAAGTGTCTGGATATTTCCGGTTGAACCAACCATTTGCTTAGTTCAACCGATCCATCCTTTACCAGACCAAAACCCCGAACGGTTGACCAAACCAAAACCTTAGTTCGACCGTTCACTTAAGTGAACTTAAGTTGTAGCCAAAATTGACCAACCGGTCGACCGATATACCCGATTCGGTCAACTGATTTTGTGCTGAATTGTGTCTTGAACTTCACAGTTTTGTGTTTCTTACACAAACTCTTACTAAACTTGTCCCAATGGCTATAACTCACTTAGAGCTTATAAATAGAGTTGTCGAACACACTTTCACACAACTCTCCTACACATATTTGCCTACTACATTAGAGAGATCATTCCAAACACTCCAAACCTCAATTTCCACACTTAAGATCAATTCTTATCTTTCTCAAGTGTGCTCAAGTTTGAGAGTGATTGTCCCACTCAAGTTTGTTGTTGCCAAAGTCTTGTAAAGGTTTCGGTGAAAGCCCAAAGTGTCCCTCTCAGATTGTGAGAGGAGCCAAGCTCGGCGAGGGTTGTTCGCAAGCTTGAAGATTGTAAAGGTATTCTCTCCCGTCCCGGAACGGGGAGTGGATAATGAAGTCATGAGCGGAGGTCGGTGATTCGAACAGAGCTCGGTGATTTGAGCGAAGCTTGTAAGAGAGGACTAGGACCCGGGTGTGGGTGCTGAACCTCTATAAAAATCCCCCGTCTCCCTTGTGGTTTGCATATTTCTATCTTCACTTATTTTTGTTTTCAATTCCGTTGTGCATATTTGATTGAGCAAGTAAAGTTTTAATTAAACCTAAAAGTGATTAGATTAGAGACCTTTATCGATCCAACAATACAAGATCAGCACGAGGAGCATCTGAGGACAGTGTTGGATATTCTGAAGGAGCAGTTGTTTGCGAAGTTCTCGAAGTGTGAGTTCTGGTTCGAGCAGGTGGCTTTTCTTGGGAATATCATGTCAAAGGATGGCATTATGGTGAACCCTGTGAAGGTAGAGGCAGTCTTGGACTAGAAGGCGCCAACCAATGTGTATGAGATTTAGAGCTTTGTTGGACTGGCGGGTTATAATTGGCGATTCATCCAGGACTTCCCCAAAATCGTCGCACCTTTGACGACACTCACCAGGAAGGGAATGATGTTCGAGTGGTCTTGGAAGTGAGAAGTGAAAGGAATGTGTTCTAAAAGTTTTACTTTTATATGTCAATTATTATGAATTGAATGTGCAAGCATTTTGTTCCTTGATTATAGTATTCGTCTTTTGGAAGTGTTAAGGAAGAGGCGCTTGGTCCTTAACCGTAAAGCTCCAAAAGATAATGGTTTACATAAATCAAAAGATATTCACAATCATGGTAATTAACATGGAACATTAATTACCGAGATAAGATTGTCGTGTTGGTCATCGATTGTTGTAGCTCTACAAATAATTGACGACACGAGTATATAAAAAAGGAAATATTAATTTTATATATTGAATAGACCTAACAAGTAAAACATTATGGAATTATGTTTCGTGTCATTAATGTTTTTACTGTGTCTTGGATCCTAAGATACGAGACTTATATCTTTTCACTCAAGAAGTGCTTAATATGATTATTGTCAAAAGCTACCAATGAGTGTAGTGATAACAGGAATAGTTGGTTGAACGTGACTTGTGCTGTAAAAAATAGCTAGTCAAACGATTATCATTGCCCCTCTTAATTGAGTAATGATATTAGTGGGCCCCTTGATAAAGCAAAATTATCATGTGCACAATGTGACTTGAGTTAAGTCACATAGTTATAATTAGCTTAGAGAGATCAAGAAATGAATATAATACAAAGGTGACACATTTCTACTTTGTATATATTCTTAATATCATGAGGCAAGGGACGGACACAAATGGTGCACTTACATCACTAAATGGATCGTGTTTTGGTTCGGGTAGAACAAAGACATCTATGCTAATTGGGTAACTATAATGTGTAGCTAGATACCGCTTATAGTTTGAGATATTAAGTATTTAATATCACTGTCAATTTGGCTTAGATCCTCCTATAGGTCACACCACAAAACTGGGAAACAAGAGGTTGATTTTAAGTTCATATGATGTATCGGGTTTCATGTGAAAATAGGACACATGTGGTGAATTAATTAAAATCAATATGTTATGAAAATTAACATCATTAGAATCATAATAAATCATATAAGGTGTATATATTATGGGGTGTAATAATTAAATATTACATAGGATAATATTACATAAGATATGAATTTTCTAAAAACCCCAAAAGATCAAATTTTGTTGGAAATAAATCCAAAATTTGACAAAGGCAAAATCGGGGTCAAACACGGTGAACCGTTCATGGTTCGGTCGACCGGGGCATCTTCGGATCGGTTTACCAAATAGGGAACGGGTAAGCGTAATTGGTTGACCGAGATTGCCCAGAGTGCCTGGACAATCGAGTTCGGTTAACCGATTGGAAACGGTCAACCGAGAAGTAGTATTTTCGGTAGACCGAAGGTGACCCGAATATCCGATGACTATGTTCCAGGAGCGATTTTGGTGGATCAAAAGTAGACTGATTAAAAGACGTGGTTCGTCCGAATTCTTCTAAGGAATTTTTCTCATACAGATTCGGTCGACCGTCTAGCTCACGGTGCACCGAACACGTGTTATGACCGAATGGTTCGGTTGACCGAATAATACTCGGTCTACCGAACAAGAACGATTCTGCCCGAATTATTAAGAGATTAATTAAATTATGGGTGGAATAATTCCAGATTTAATTAAAACGTTTTTTGTGGGTGATTATGTGGAATTTAGAGATTAATTTTAGGAGAGAAAAACAAGGGATCATGGCTAAATAATATCTCTTGATAAGGATGTTTTGGGAGCCTATAAAAGGGCACCTATTCCTACTTATTTTAAGACTAATGCAAAATTCTTTCTCTCATTAATCTCTCCATAATCACCACGAAAATCTCTTAGTAAAATTAAGTTTTAGAGATAAGATTCTCAGGAGCTTAAAGAGGGGCAATTAGCTTGATTCTAAACCTTGTTAGAGATTCATTGGCTAGCTCCATTCTCTCTAACTTTGTTTAGAGTTTGGTGAACACTCGGAAGCAATTCCGTGGAAGATTCAGCGGGCAACACGACTCCGGGTCATCAAAAAGGTTTTAGAAAACCTTTAGGTATGATTCTATCTTTGTGGATTATTTTAATAAATGTAGGTTGCATGTTATTAGAACAAAACACAAATAGATGTACATAAAATTGCTGAAAATATGAAAATCGATATTGTATGTTATATTAAAATATTTAAAATATATACATACATAGGGACACAAAATCCTACAGTGGTATCAGAGCGTTTAGTTTATATTTTCAACAATTAGACTATATAATTAATTTTAGTTTACCATCTACAATCAAAACAATTCATGTTCTATGTCTTTTTCGAGTTTTCGATAGTTTTGTTGATTTAATTCTAATTGATTCTTTTGATAGTTTTAAATGTTTTAAAACACATCATGTGAATGTTAGAATTAAGATTTAGACTTATGTATGATTTATAGAATTTTTGTTTTAATTAAATGATTATTTTATAAGGAATCAACAAAACGAAAAAGGCATATGTTTATCTTTCTTTAAATGTTTAATTTTAGAAATTGGATAAACAGCGGTTCAAATATTTTATGAATTGAACTATGGATGCATAAAATCATTTTTAATGGATTTCAACTTATTTTAGAATTTTTTGATTTAAGAGATGCATGACAAACTAAATCGAGTAATATATAGTATATGTACATGCGTTGCTCGAGTTCTCTAATGCAGGGATATGTGAGTTTATATGTTCCATCGAAGTCATGTGTGAATGAATGAATGAATGTGTATGTTACTATTATTCAATCACAGGGGCTTATGTATGTAAAAGCCAAATTTTATTTCTATGTATATCCATGCATATGAGAGGATTATTACATAGGACTTGCACTAGACAATTTTCAAAATTGAGGATGCATGTTTATATTTTTGCAATATCAACATCCATGGTGCAAGAGGAAGACGCTGAAGAAGCGCAAGGATCAAGGACGCGGGAACATATAAACTCACGCAATGTTTGTGTGAATGGATTTATTTATGTTTGTCTGCTTGATATATATGATTGTATGGATGAATGTAAGGATGTGTGTAGATGATAAATATGCATGATCACCTAAATTCTAAAATAACATATAAATGTTTAAATTGTCCAACCAAAAATTAAGAGTATCTTTCTTTCTTATTTCATCCACTAGCAGCCATCGATCGAGGGATATTCTGCTCGCCCTTAACGGGAGATAGCTTCCTCCATCTTTGGGAATAGTTGGAGATATAAGGTTGTCTATTGTTGTGCCACGAATAGATGTACGAGGTGGGATTCGCCCTTAGCGGACGCCGAGTATATTTTTTTGTGAATACAATGGATAAACGTATCTCGTATCAAATGAAATAAGTTTTCTTAACAAGACCCGGAGCCCTAGCTCGGTTTTGGAAAAGAGAGTTTTTCTTACGAGGATTGGTCATATTCCCTCCTAATTAAAAATACAAGAGTCATAAGAGTTTGAAAATGCAAATGTTGCGATATTTCGAACACGTGTTATAACCGAATGGTTCGGTTGACCTAATAATACTCGGTCTACCGAACAAGAACGATTCTGCCCGAATTATTAAGAGATTAATTAAATCATGGGTGGAATAATTCCAAATTTAATTAAAACGTTTTTTGTGGGTGATTATGTGGAATTTAGATATTAATTTTAGGAGAGAAAAACAAGGGATCATGGCTAAATAATATCTCTTGATAAGGATGTTTTGGGAGCCTATAAAAGGGCACCTATGTAGAGCGATCACTTCAGGTGAAGCCCGAGTGGCGCAACTATGTAGAGTTGTCGCTCGACTGATTTGTCACCCAACGTCGCAATGTTACCATGTAGGGCACTTGCCGCAAGTTGGGATGTCAATCCGGAAGATCGCTTTATGCCAAGCGGTGGGTCACTAGCGAGTGACCCGCTTGGGGATTAGACAGTATGGCTGGTGGTTTGATTCCTATGTAGAGCGATCACTTCAGGTGAAGCCCGAGTGGCGCAACTATGTAGAGTTGTCGCTCGACACATGTAACACCCCCGAAATAGTAGAAATTTAAAACTTAATCAGATATAAACATACACCAGGTACGCTACGAAACCACGTACATAGATATTATATATATATAAGATGAAGCAGTGTAACATACAGGGAAACAAAGTATGATTACACAACACATGATATACAAGATGTACAAAAGTAATCATATCGACCTCAAAATAAGGAACAAGATTGGGTCTGGGTGCACCCACCCTCAGTCGCCACATCATAACGACGCTCACGACCTAAAATGCAAACATAAACTATGCCTGAATTTCCCATAAGGAAACCTCGTATGCCAAACTCCTAAATGCATGAATAAACAATAGTGAGACATGATATGGAAATGCAATATAACACAACTGCCACGAACAACACGGGTCTCAAGGGTCCTCTCACCCCAACCCCACAACCACTCGTAAAGACAAGACACCTGCCGGAAAATCATCGGCCAACAATCACAGCTGCTCAAGGTACCGCGAGTTCGAGTCTCTGCCACAACAAGCGTGCACACAGGCACCCGCTCCGTAGAGCCACAACCACGATCGCTATTAGGCCAGAATGTCCTTCCCGTTGCCCCCAAAAGGGTCGGCGAACCTGTTTCCCTCCATACCGATCGCAAAAATAATCGTCACAAGCAATAGATTCCAAAGTGGGTAAAAACGGTCGAACGAACCACAGATAGCGGTCGACCGATCCCCACACACAATTCTAGTCCAATTGAAGTAACCTCCAACCAGTCGAACGGCAAAGGGGACCTGTTTGAATGAAAATAACCAGTAATTCCCTCCTCTTGCTCAAAGTGCACAACCGGTTAAACAAACAAGACAAATCAGTCGATCGAATAAAACCAGTAAAACCAGACATCAAATCAAACAACACCGGTCGACCGAAACAACAATTGGGTCGAACAAACTTTAAATTATCTTAAGTCGTCGGTCGAATGAAATCATAGGGTGGTCGACCATTTTGAGGTTTACACCCCCAACCGACTTCAAACAGTCTTTTTCGTCGAACGGGAAAGGTTCACGGTCGACCAAAAACTCCCAAGGCTTGCCTAAAGACTTGACCAGTCGATCGCACGAAGCAATGTTCGACCGGTGCAAGGCAGAACCCACAAAATTACACTACCACCGGTCGACCGAAAATGCACACCGGTCGACCGAAACAGAGCCTGTTTGACCAAATGACAATCATCGACTAAATCCACTACTTACACACCTCGGGTGACTCTTAAATTGAAGCTTGGCATACCTTGAAGCCTTGTAGAAGCCTTTGAAGATCACAGCGAGCACCTCTCGCAAAAGCTCTTCTCTCCGGCAAACCTCTAGAGCCCAATCACCTCAACTCCGGCAACCGCCCGAGCTTCACCTCGCCTCACCGAAAGCACACCTCTCCGGAGGTCCTATCTTCTAGCACAGAAAGTATTAAGAGAGAGAAAAAGAGCGGGAGAGTAAGAGAGATGAGTGAGTGAGGGAGAAAGAGAAATCAACCATTTATACTCCTCTCCTTAAACCATCTCAGTCGTCCAATCCAATCTTCCCCTAATTAACCACCTAAACACCAATTAACCCATAAAACAAGGGTTAGGACATAACAACACAGCTATGTAGAGTTATTGCCTTCTTGTTGCATGTGTGTTAGATGGTACTCATGGATAACTTCTCTTCTTTTTTCGGACCGGAGCATACGGGGTTTTCCTTATTGAAAACTCACGCATATTTGTTGATGTTTTACCTCAGGTGCTTAGGTTTCCTTCTGGGGTGGACTCGACGAGGTTCAGAGGATTCTGTACACGAGGGACACGTAGACCAGAGTTTTCGAGTTATGTTTTACTTCCACATTATTGATGTATTCCCCTTTTAAACTCGATGTATTGTATTTGAATTGTTTCCTTATATGGATGAACTATCATTTCAGTTATGTTCTAGTCTAGTCTATCCATGTATGATCTCTTTACGTATTGTCGAGTTGTTTAGTCGAGTATTTTTTGTAACTCTGTCGGTCGTCGTGGAGGTCTCTGATCGTGACACTCGTTTTGTTCTCCCGGTGTGCGTACCCGCGAGATCGGGGGCGTTACAATTCAGACCTTGAAGGATATGCTCAGAGCCTACGCATTAGATCGTTCAGGGAGTTGGGATGATCACTTTCTGTTGGAGGAGTTTGCTTAAAACAACAACTATCACGCGAGCATTTGCATGGCAATTGTTGGGGCTAGAGATTGTGTAGTTGTATGTAGACAGAGTGGATCCGATTCGACATAGATTGGTGGCAGCTCAGGATAGGCAGAAGAGTTATGTTGATCGGAGCGTCGCGAGTTGTAGTTTGAGATCGGAGACCATGTCTTATTGGAGGTTTCACCTGTGAAGTGTGTGATGAGGTTCGGTATGAAAAGGAAGTTGAGTCCGAGGTATGTCGGGTCATTCAAGATTCTAGAGCGCGTTGGTGTAGCGGTTTATCGGGTGGCTTTAGCGCAACAGTTTGCTGGGTTGCACAACGTTTTCCACATCTCTATGCTGAGGAAGTATGTTGGAGATCCATCGTACGTGATTTCACATGAGCTACCGGTGATTCAAAGCAACATGACCTTGGAGGAGCGATTAGTGGACATTCTGGAGCGTGCGGAACGGCAGCTGAGGAGTCGGATCATACCGATGGTGAAGGTCCATTGGCAGCATCACAGTGTAAGTGAGGGCACTTGGGAGTGTGAGGATGATATAAGAAGTTTGTATCCCAAACTCTTTGTTGAGGGTTAGCGATATCAAATTTTGAGGATGAAATTTATTTAAGGGGTAGGTTGCAAAACTCACTCTCCTGATACTTTAATAAAATCCATTTTCCATATCTTATACTTGGTTATTGATTTATAGCTTATGTTTGTTTTTGTGGTGTTTATTCTTATTTTGGGAAAGTTTCTGTTATAGGGAAAAGTTTCCATTTGAGGAAATGTTTCCTTTTTAGTCGGGCAGGTGCACGCACAACTAGACTCGGTTGGTTTAGCTTTGGTTGTGGCAGGCATTATACTCCAAATTCTTCATGCCACGTGGGCTGATGTGTAGGGCATGGTTAGTCAGCGGGTGAGGTGACGCCATGTCAGCAAACGAAGATTTGAATTGGCTTGAGAAGGGAAGGAAGATCATGGGAGATTTGGTACAATCTTGTGGGATTTGTTTGGAAATTCCGTGCATGACTAGGGCTCAACCCTAGCCGTCACTTGCACAACTCTCCTCTCTCTCGCACGCACAAACTGTTTCCCTTTCCATCTCCTGCGATGAGGCAGCATCTTCGGCGAGCTATAGCAAGGAGGTGAGGCTAGCAAGAGGATAAAGGGTGGAGGGCCGGCAAGCACCGATGAGGCTAGTGGTGCAGTCGGGCTGCGCCACCATGCCAAGTGACAAATTAGGCATGCGCGCTAGAGTGTGTGTGATGTTGGGGGCTTGCTGCTGGGGCAGCCAGGCGGTGCCGGAGATCCGGCCATGTCAGGCCTGGTCAGCCTGGACGGGGGTGGGGTAGCCGCTGCTCGAATCTTATGTGGACGGCCCGTGTAAGTAGCTTGGCTGTCATCTTTAGTATGTTGGGCAGGTAGTCCCCGGATAGCTGGCTTGTGCGGTTAGATCTTGGTGGTGGCTGGATCCTGTCGTCTTGGGGTGGTATCAGGGTGGGTGGCTGACCGGCATGGCTAGGGTCGGGGTTGTTTGGCCTGATGCATGGTGTGTGCGTGTTGCTAACCTGTTGCTCGGTTGGTGTTGCACGTGCTCTACTTGCACGGTAGTTGCTGGCCTGGTCACCTCGTCTTGTTACGTTCATATAGATAGAAGTTTTAGTAAAAGTAGAAAGGTGTGCCACAAGTCAATTATCTGTCAAGGCCTATACTACTGATGGAGCCGAGTAAAGAGGGAATTGTAGACAAGTGAGAGAAAGTAGTGCGAAGAACTAGTCAGATTTTTGCCTGCCATCCAATTCGTGACGCATGGCAAGATTCTTCTACATTCTATAGCTATAATATGTTCATTCACACCAATATGCCTACTAACGCAAACCTCACTCGTTCTTTAACCGAAGCAGCAACACTCGCTTTGTCACGTTGTCCCTGGTTTTCCGTGAATTTTATTGAAGTAGCGCATATCATGCCGATGGCCCCAGGTAGAGTACTCAATGGTCTCGGGTAGCCCCATAGGAGCTTGACCGACCTTAGGGAAAGTCTGGATACAAGTTTTCATCGTTTATACAGACATACTTTTTGGGTGCAAAACAGATAAACCGGCAGATGGAGCAACGTTAGGACGAAGTGTGATGAGGCCATTATAATTAGGATACTCTTCAAGACTGAGCGTCCCCAACCCATGGTGTTATGATAACACTTAAGGTTTCAAGGAGGAGGCAAACTGAGGTGGAGATAGCTCAAGGCAATTATAGAAAGAGTAAGCATTGGATTATTGGGATAGCCCCAGTGACAACTAGGTATTATTGTGGCCAAGATGAAGATTTGGATAGTTGGTCTGCATGTGATTGGGATGAGGATGATTGTGCTATTTTGATAGTGGATGACTCAAGCAGTAGCAGTGCTGATGAGAAGGATTTGCTAATGTTATTAGTAAGATCACTTGACTTTGGTCAGGAGTTGAGCCGAAGACCTTGAAGTTTATCTACCTTCCCATATTGCGAGAAAGTTCTCGAGGCCCTTGGCATCACGCGTGCCTACAAAAACATGTGGTGAAGGAAATGAACACAGAGCCACAACAAATTGTTGGGAGTGCAAGTAGTCATTGGACTCCTCCTATTCCAGGGCCTCCTCTAAACTTTCCTGTGTGAGACGTTCATCAATTCCCAGTGCCTATGATATTTCCAATAGTCTTGTTCTTACTATTAAGTACTCAAAATGAGACAAATTCCTCATTCGGTTAGTCGTTCCATATTTGGTCCATCAATTCTTTTCACATTCTTTAAGTTTTCTTCAAAACCTATATTGTATTGTCGATTCCCAACCAAACGTCCACTCAAGGGTCTTCTTCATTGTGAGCATGTTTTGGAATTCTTGATTTTGTTGTGTGATCGTAGGGAGAAAAAATCCTGATAAAGCGTAAATATGCAACAATCCATCAGAAAATAGTAAAATGACATTAACATTGAAGTCACCACAATCCCTTTACAACACCTTCACACACAAATACGAAAATAATAAGGAAGAAATGGAAAAACCAACAAACCACTTAAAATATACCCGTTTCAGGGGTCAAATTTTGAGAGATCAAGTTCAAGATTTTGTAGATATGGTTCAAGCATATGACTATCGATAACATGAGATGAATTCACTTCTAAGGTTATGATCTAAGGATGAAAGTATTCATTCTTATTTTTCAAACATGATTTTTCCAAAGTAATTTTATCAAGTTTAGCAAACAAGTCATGTTTCTCATCTATGATTGATTAATTCAAACATTGTAGATCATCATTTGCTCTCCTAATTAACTTGTTCTTTTGACAAATTTGCTCATACTTTTCTACTAACTCATGGAATGCATCAAGAAGCTCATTATGAGAATGTGATTGATCATTAGAGTAAGATGATACCTCATTTTCTTTGTCTTCCAATGTTATGAAACACATGTAAGTAACATCCCCCATTGGATGAGCATGATGAAGAATATGATGTAGAAGTGTTCATGTCTCACCTCTCATGAGCTTCATCTGTTGTTGTTGATTTACCTTCACTCTTAGTTAGTAATTCTTCCTTGTCACCAAAATTGAGCTTGAAGAGTTTGCCATATCTCATATGTACTTTCACAAGAAGAAATAAGATCAAAAGGTTGATCCTCAAGTGCACAATATAAAAATTCATGACCTTGGCATTCAAACAAGTTTTTCTTCGTCTTCTAAACTCCATTGTCTATAATCATATCTAGGCAAATCATATGGAATTATGATCATGGACCACTTATTTAAAGTCATGGATTTTAAGTATGTCTTCATTTTACTTCTCTATGGACAAAAGTTAGTTCCATCAAAATATGGTGATCTAGATGAACATGGGGATACTTTTAAATCATTTAAGATAGATATGGATGAAATTTCGGTCGTGCTTAACTATAGTTAAGTAGATGATTTAAGCACTTATGTTCTGATACCAATTGTTAGGATTGATGGACATCTAATCTCAAACTAAATGTGGAATTAAAGAGATAAGTATAGAGATAAAAGAATGCAAATAACCACAAAATAGACTCAGGATTTTTATAGAGGTTCGGCACCCCCACCGGAGTCCTAGTCCTCTCCTCAACTTTTATCGATCCTCTGATCCTTACTTGAGTATTCACTATCCGATCTACATTTAGGGTCGAGATCAACGCCTTTGCAGAACGAGCCTTTACGAACACCTCGCTTTGCTCGATTTTCACCTCTCACAACCCGAGAGGAAGCTTCCTCGAAGCTTTACAACTTTTTTGATTCTTGGTTATGGAATTAGAAACACTAGCTAACACTCTAATACTTGAGCACACTTAGATATAATATGGAATGGATACACAAGTGGGGAAGTTTGGCTTTGAGTGTAAGAAAATGAGAGCTTGGAGATGTAGAAAGTTTGGCACTGTGGTATGGATCAATAGGGAGTAATTAAGGTGTGTAAAACAAAAGTATGAGACCCTACTTATAAGGTTTTAAGCTTTATTATCCGTTTGGGACAGTTGGTAATATTTGGACCAATGAGAGATTTTACTTAAGCTCGGGCAGAAATCTGCACAGATTCGGTTGTCTATTTGAAGAACAGTTGTCCAAAATAAAGAGTTAATTTGGTAAAAAGTTAAGTTTTTGGTTGACCGAATAAGGTTCGGATAGTCGATCCCCAACTTTCAGTAGTTTTTTGTCGAATTTCTTCTCATTTAATGTATGTTGACCGAATTGGGTTTGGTTGACCGATCCAAAATAACAGTAAGGATTTAATAGACTCTTCTCACAAGATTTCGATCTTTCGGATAAATATTTTGTTAGTACCACCCTTTCGATTTCAAATATTTGGTGTGAGTCGAAAAAGTAAATGATTGACCATTTGAAGAACGATCATCCGAAAATAGACATAGCAAATAGGCTCTAGGGCAAAATATAAATGTGACTGTTGGAGTAAAATACAAAACCAATCCAGAGAGATTTCTAGCGACTACTGATATGATGATTTTAGTTATTCGTTTGATGTTCGATTGTTCAAATATAGCTGGGACAGAACCCTAGTGCTCAAGTTTACATTTGATCATATGGACTCAATAAATGGAAATTTACAAGTTTTGGTCCAAAACTTTGTTACAATCTTGAGTCTTTCTCCCAATGCTTCTTCGTCTTTTAATAATATCGACCAACCTATTAAGAGGATTTGCACACATGCAAGTATAAATCCAATGCATGTACTCATGTTTGTCAACTTTGATTGACTAGGTTTATTTATTAAGATTAGTTTGATTAATCATCATAATTAGCATAGATTAAAGCCTAAATGTTATTGGATTTCAGGTCTTGAGTTGCATGGCTTTTGGTGTGATTGAGGTATTGGTTTAGTATAAGTTAAGATTTGGGCGAGGGTTCATTAAGTCGGCTAGTAGGCTAGTAGGATTTTCTCTTTATCTGGGTAGTACAAATAATGTGGTTATTGAGCAATTATGATTTTGTGTTTGGGATTGTTTTGGTACGAGGGCTAGGCTATAGGGTCGTCTAGGTTCTAGGTGTTGTTTTGGGAAGTCCTAAATGTGAGTTTGTAAGAAGGACGTGGCCTATGATAGGGTTAGAAGCTTGAATAGAGTTGGTATACGGTGTTGTCATTACAGTCATTTGTAACAACAATATTTACCAAAATGTTATCCAAGTTTTCTCGCTCTG
This sequence comes from Triglochin maritima, assembly GCA_963682175.1. Lineage (NCBI taxonomy): Eukaryota > Viridiplantae > Streptophyta > Magnoliopsida > Alismatales > Juncaginaceae > Triglochin > Triglochin maritima. The sequence continues at coordinate 23,689,128 of OY821777.1, forward strand.
CATCATAGTTAACTACTGTGGCATTTAACTACAATTTTCTTCTCTTTATTCTTCTCAATCATGACATTTAATAGAAACTTCTTGCTGTCAAATCGACTTTTCTCTTTACTTTCAACTTATTTCTCACTATTTACAAATAAAATTATAATTTAACTTTTATATATTAATTCTAATTATTAAAAAACTCGACTATTAACTAAGGAATATATTCATCTGAAATGAGGTATTTGTTCCATTTAAATTAACCACTTGTTATTTGGAATTTTAAAATTACAAAAATTATATAACAATACGAGTGTCTATATTTGTTAGACCCTAACCTTGTTTTGCACTAATCCCGTGATTACTGGGTTTTGCATGAGGAAGGGCTCGTGCACAGTGTTGTGCGTGGGGAAGGGGAGGAGAATAGTGATGGGTGATGGGTTAGGGTGGTTATTATGATGGGTTTTAAGAGAAAAACGTTTCTCTCCATCTTTCCTTCCTTCCTCACTTTTCTTTCACTCAACATCACTCTCTCACACTCTTCTTCTCTTCGGGCGACCAGAGGTGGTGGAGGAGACTCCGGAGCGTGGCGGCGAGCGTGGAGTCAAGGAGGCGAGCGTGAGGCGCACGTGATCGGAGGGTGCTGTCGGGCGTAGACGTTGAGCGGATCTCCGACGCGCTCCGTCGTCTCTTCAAGGTATGTCGGCTTCTAGTGTGTTTTTATTGTTCCCCACGTTAATGGGAAGTTGTGGTAGGTCATGGGAGGTCGGCGACCTCGCCGGCGACGAGAAATGGCGTAAAATCCTTGGCTGGCGCAAGGTTGCTGTCAACCAACGGTCGACCGGTGCCTTCGGGCGGTCGACTAGTGCCTTCGGGCGGTCGACCGGTTTTACCTTTTTCCCCGATTTTAACCAACATCGGTCGAACGATGTCATTGTGGCAGTCGACCGGTTGCTTATGTGCTGGTGAGTTGGAGAACTACTGTTGATTTTCAGTCGACCGTTCATGGTTTTTGGGTCGACCGGAACTTAAGTGTACTTGATGAATATGCTTGTTGTTCAACCGATTTATCTATATTGTTCAACCGTATATAACATAGACTATTAGGATGACCATGGTAGTTTTCGGTCGACCGGGACCCCTGAGTCGGTCGACCGAATAGTCTTGTTGATTTCGACCAACTCCGGATTTTGACCTCATATTCGGTCGACCGGTTTTAGACTGTTGTTCGATCGTTTGGACTTAAGTGACATGCAGAATAGTTCGACCGTTGCAGACTTTCGGTCGACCGAACCTATTGGAGACGGTCGACCGGTTAGGCTCTTTCGGTCGACCGTTTGTGTGCAGAACTGAATCCTGGTCCTTGTGTTGTGTCAACATTGTCCACGGAAACCCGTATCCTCGCTTAGAGCGTGAGCCGGGAGGTGACGACGGGTACGTGCTCGTGCCGCCCAGGGACCGCCGTGTGGAAAAGTGTGGACGCTTGGGTCGCGCCACCTCCTTATTGGACGTTGTGTGACGTGTTGTTGCCTTACTCTCATTTGAGTAGCATACCTGAGGGATCCCGGATCCCAATGACTCGTGGAGTATGATAACCCTGTAGACTACGGTCTGGACCCGTCCGATGTTGTGTTGGACGTATGCAGTACCGCCGAGGTTGTGCCGACGATGATGGTGCTGACGATGTTCCGACTTGTGGTTGTGCCGGACGTATGTTGTACCGCCGATGTTTGTGTCGGCGATGCCGCTGATGTTGTGCCAGCGATGATCCCCGATTGCGCACCTATCCTACGATGTTGACCGACCGGGCTACGACTCCGTCGAAGGTGGTGTAGACCACGTAGTTCTTTGTGCGGAAGTGCGGACGCTCCTCACCGATCCCTAAGGCTCGTGTAGTCGCATGTGGGGGGACGCATCGCGTACTGTCCGTAAGACCGTATGTGCCTACGGTAGGTTTCCGAGCGAGACCCGTTGTTGTTGCTAGACTGATGTCCTTGTGGACCTTGTTGAGGGTCGTTGTCGTTGTTGGATTGAGGTCTCGTTTACCCTTGGAGGGATTTGATGCATCCAGATATGATATGACATGCTACTAGTATGATAGGTTCATTTACCGTACTATTGCATGCATATAGGTGAGCTTGGCATACGGGGTTTCCTAATGGGAAACTCAGGCATCGTTGTTTGATTCATGTTTCAGGACCACAGTAGGTTCTGTCGGGTGGTGACAGTGGGCGCACACATTTTGGGGCCAGGATCCTCATCGGACTCTTCGAGGTCGTCGTGATTGCTTTACCTGTCTTTTCATTGTATTGTTGTAATCACGTCTTTGACAAACTCTGATGTATTATTGGTGCACCGACTGTTGATTTATCTGAGTAACATTCCCGTCGATGAGTTTATTCTGATAATCTCTTGATTGTTTGAATTTTTAAGTTTCCTTTGTTTCGGGATGTTACAACTTGGTATCAGAGCGGTCGGTCCCTATGTGTGGCTCCTAAAGAAATCACCCCAGTGTAGTAGTGTAGGTTGCACTTTACATTTAGCATTCATTCATGGCTGATTCTGAGTTGTTTCTTGTGTCAGATGCCTCCGAGACGTGTGAGGAACGCCGCGAATGAGCGCATTGCTAGTGATGCGACTGAGGGCGCTACCTGGGATAGGTTGAGTGAGTTCCTCGAGCGTCAGGCAGACCACTGATTGGCAGTCCCTTTTCAAGATTTTGTTCTCAAACTTGTCTAGTATCCTCCCCTTGTTCTAACGGTCCCCTAAAACAAACAAAAACTAAAAACAAAAAAATTAAAACCACTCGAATCGTCCAAACCAAGGTCTGGACAAAGCACCTCCCCGGCAACGGCGCCAAAAACTTGATTGATCGTTTTATTTAAATCGCAAGTGCACGGCCGTGTTGAAGCGGTGGCAAATAGGGTCGTCCACTGGGTGGTAAAGAAAGGAGAGAAAGGTTGATTACACTAAACTACACTAAGATGCAAAAGGAAATGAAAGATAAGCAATAAAACTAAACCCCATAGGGGGTAGAGAAATAATGTGAATAGAAAGATGTGTGTGTGTGTGTGTGTGTGTGTGTGTGTGTTCAATTAAGCTCCTCACAACATGTAGTGCATGAAATCATAAAGCTACATCCAACTTTGCCTCCACATGAATTAAGATAAGACTACATCATTAAAACATACAAGACAATAATTGGAATGAAGCTAAATGAACTCATGTATAAAGACTAGACCCTACTATGCCTCCACATGAATTAAGATAAGACTACATCATTAAAACATACAAGACATTAACTAAGGTAAAGGCAACACGAGTACATACACTACAAATTGTGTTTCCAATATTAATTCCATCATATCCTAACCTTATCATTCCCCATAAAATAGGTTCACTAATCAAAGCATAAGCTAAGCTTCATTCAAGAGCATTAGCATATCAAGATAAGAGTGAAAACTCATTAGATGGTTATGGAAATCATATAAAGCTCAAGGGATTAAGATAACACACACTTAATACACTACATGATCATATCACATATTTCTCCACCCCCAAGTGGGGATGGAACTACTCACACATATTTAAACTAACTACTCTAACAAAATGAAGCATTATACTGAAATGAAACTACACTAATCAAGCAAGAAATATTAAAGAAGCATAAAAGGAAAGGAAAGACTAAACAAACATGCACAAATTAAAAGACAAGATTAAAAGAAACTAGAAGAATTATTTTATTAACAAATGACTCACATTGAAGGTAGCATTCTTCCCCACCTTGAGTTTTTGCTTCAAGGATCACTCCTTAGTAGAGAGAATGCCACCAAGCAATGGGTAGTTTACAATAGAAGGTGAAGAGTTCTATTTATAGCCAAAGAAAAAGGTAATCTGGGACAATCCCCCAATGTGGGACTAAACCAATACCAGAAATGGACTAAATACACACTAATACGTAACCCAGAGAAATCTTAGCGGATTTGGGCCAAAAGTGACCGCCAATTAGCGGTCTTGGACCGCTAATTAACGTTCTACAGTGTTTTGATCGGTCTGGATTTTCTTGTGGGCTTTTCTGGAATGATTTGTTTGTCTTTGATGCATCTACTTCGCTTGGTGGAGCTCCGACCCGAATAGAATTGTCAAAATACTCCCCATGATGGTGTGAAGTATTCTTATTTGCTCATTGGTCCTTTGATCTTACGTTCAGGTCCTTCGATCTTGCATCTTAGTCCTTGAGTCTCTCAACTCAGTCCTTTTTCCCTGCTTTTGGGTCCTTTTATGCTTCATCTCTTCAAACCTATTTATTTATGAAATTCAAACATAAAACTCATCACGTTGCATTGCTTAGGTGTACGATAATGGATATAAGATACAAATATAAGAATGAAATGATGCCAATCAGGGAGCGAAAGCCGCCAGTGAGCATGGGAGGACGTGCAGTTGGACGTTCCACTACCCGGGCAAGAGGCCCCGGGTTGATGTTGGAGGATCACGCCAGTCTGGTGCGTACGGTAGTTGTGGGAGATCTCATCCGAGTTAGGAGTGCCTCCGACGTACAGGTGCATGCTTGGGTTGCGGTCAGATGGGCCATTTTATCCGGGATTGCCTGAGCAGGCAGGACGAGACGAGCAGGAGGCCAGGACCACCGGTTGCAGGGAGGAGCGGAGGCAGTAGGTCCGTTGTCCCGCAGAACCAGACCAGGAGAGCAGGGCAAGTCTTCACCGTCCGGGCTGAGGAGGCGAAGTACTCCAGCACTGTTGTGGAAGGTACCCTTGCGCATTTCAGGTTTGGGTGCTCGTGTTTTATTTGATTGTGGTGCCACAGACTCCTTCATTTCGGAGAAGTTTGCTGGCGAGGTTGATCGGACCCCTGAGCTACTGACTAATTTGTTGGAAGTTAGTAGACCCATGGGTGAGGTGGGCACTGTTGGGAGCTTTCTCCCCGGCACCACAGTTGTTTCGGGAGACCATGATTTTCCGGCAGATCTGGTCTTGCTACCAATGGAGGACTTTGACGTCATACTGAGGATGGGCTGGCTATCACAGTACGATGTATGAGTCTTTTGCCGTGAGAAGAATATCCTTATTCCGAGGAAGGACGTGCCTGATGTATTGATCAGAGGGACGAGGAGTAGAGGAGGTTGTCTGATTTTGTTAGCGGTTAAGGCACATAGGTTGTTGCGTCAGGGTTGCAGAGCGTTTGTGGTGACATTGGTTGTTCCTAATCCTGAGACGAGGAGGCCGGAGGACATAGAGATTGTACAGGAGTTCCCTGATGTGTTTCTTGCAGACATTCCTCGTTTGCCGCCGCACCGAGAGATCGAGTTCGGCATTAAGTTGGTGGCTGGCACGACACCCCACTCGAAGGCACCTTATCGGATGACACCTGCTGAGTTGACAGAGCTGAAGAAGCAGTTGCAGGAGTTGATGGACTCCGGGTTTATCCGACCAAGTGTCTCACCGTGGGGATGGGTCGTTACGGATGTGCACCAACTACAGGATGTTGAATAAGGTTACCGTCAGGAACCGATACCCTTTGCCCAGGATTGATGATCTGTTTGATCAGTTGCAGACTGTGAGAGTGTTCTCGAAGATTGATCTACGTTCGGGTTATCACCAGTTGCGGATCAGAGAGGCAGATGTTCAGAAGACAGCCTTAGGACGCGGTACGGGCACTACGAGTTCTTAGTGATGTCTTTGGACTGACGAATGCTCCTGCAACATTCATGGATCTGATGAATAGGACCTTCCAGCCGTACCTCGACAGTTTTGTGGTGGTCTTCGTGGATGACATCTTGGTGTACTCGCCTGACAGGGAACAACACCAGGAGCACCTGAGGATAGTGTTTGGCATCTTGAGGGATCAGCAGCTTTATGCCAAGTACACGAAGTGTAAGTTTTGGTTGGATCTGGTGGTATTTCTGGGGCATATTTTTCCGCAGATGGGATTTCAGTGGATCCAGCGAAGGTTGAGGTTGTGACTCAGTGGAGAGCCCCGACGAGCATGACAGAGATCAGGAGCTTCGTGGGACTTGATGGGTATTACAGACGGTTTATTCAGGATTTTCCCAAATTGCTTCTCCGCTGACAGCGTTGACGCAGAAGGGCGACAAGTTCGTTCGGTCCCAGAAGTGTGAGGACAGTTTCCAGGAGCTAAAGAGGTGACTGATGACAGTGCCGATTCTGACGCTACCGAGTCGCAGCGGAGGCTATGTGATTTACAGCGATGCGTCAAGGGTTGGCTTGGGCTATGTTATGATGCAGCACGGGAAGGTCGTGGCGTACGCTTCGAGGCAGCTGAAGGTGCACGAGAAGAACTACCGCACTCATGATCTGGAGTTAGCGGCGGTGGTTCACGCACTGAAGACATGGCGACATTATCTTTATGGAGAGCAGTTTGAGGTCTTCACAGAACATCAGAGTTTGAAGTATCTATTCTCACAGAAGGATCTGAATATCAGGCAGCGCAGATGGCTCGAGTTCATTAAGGACTACGACTTCACCATCACATATCATCCGGGGAAGGCGAATTCGGTTGCGGATGCACTGAGCAGGAAGGTTGAGGTGTCAGTTGCTAGTTTGTGCATCCAAGAGTGGAGGCTACTCGAGACGTTGTCAGAGTGGAGGCCGTTCATTGAGGGCTCCGAGGGAGCAGTGATTGCTGGGCTTCGGGTGGAGTCGCAGACCGTCTCACATGTTGTGCAGGCTCAGCGTGATGATGAGGAGTTAGCTGGTCTATTACAGTTGGCTGTCAGAGATGGATCAGACTTCAGTGTGGGGGTCGATGGTGGTCTGAGGTTCAGGAGTCGGATCTGGGTGCCGAAGGTTGATGGGTTGAGAGATGACGTCATGAAGGAGGCACACCAAGCGAGATATATCATTCACCCGGGGAGTACGAAGATGTACAAAGACCTGCAGCGGAACTTCTGGTGGAAGGGCATGAAGAGAGATAGTGCTGAGTTTGTGGGCCGGTGCTTAGTCTGTCAGCTGGCGAAGATTGAGCATCAGCGACCAGCGGGACCAATGCAGTGTATTGAGCTTTCTGAGTGGAAGTGGGAGCACGTGACGATAAATTTTGTCACGGGGTTGCCGAAGACGAGGAGATTCCACGACGCGATTTGGGTGATAGTCGATCGACTGACCAAGTCGGCGTAATTCTTAGCAATCAGGACTACGTTGCCTCTGGACGGTCTAGCTAAGTTGTACGTGGAGGAGATAGTCAGACTGCACGGAGTGCCACTGAGCATCATCTCTGATCGAGATCCCTGATTTACGTCCAAGTTTTGGGGGAGTCTGCAGCAGGCTTTGGGGACACGACTAAGGTTCAGTACAGCATTTCACCTACAGATAGATGGTCAGTCAGAGAGGACGATCCATACCCTAGAGGATATGCTGAGAGCATGCACATTGGATTGGGCAGGACTATGGGATGAGCATCTGCCGTTGATAGAGTTTGCCTACAACAATAGCTACCATTCGAGTATTGGGATGGCACCATACGATGCCTTGTACGGGAGGCCTTGCAGATCACCAGTATGCTGGAGTGATGTGGGCAAGAGGCAGTTAGTGGGGCCAGAGCTCGTGCAGATGTATGCAGAGAAGGTGAATGTGATCATGAGGAGATTGGCCACAACACAGAGCAGGCAGAAGAGTTATGCCGACAGACGCAGACGGGCGTTGAGCTTTGAGGTTGGTGACCACGTGTTTCTGAAGATCTCCCCAGCTCGAGGAGTGATAAGGTTTGGGAATAAGGGGAAGCTCAGTCCGAGGTATGTCGGACCGTTTGAGATCCTAGACCGAGTTGGAGAGGTTGCCTACCGGATTGCTTTGCCACCGCAGTTTTTGGGTCTTCAAAATGTCTTCCATGTATCGATGTTGCGGAAGTACATTGCAGATCCAGCTCACGTGATTGAGATAGCAGTGCCAGAGATCCAGTAGGACTTGTCGCTCGAGGAGAGATGATTGATCGTTTTATATTTCACCGCAAGTGCACGGCCGCGTTGAAGCGGTGGCAAATACGGGTCGTCCACTGGGAGGTGTGTCGACACTTGGTTTATGCGAAGGCGAGAGGTAAAGAAAGGGAGAAAGATGTCTTACACTAATCTAAACTACAAAGCTGAAATGAAATGGAGAAGAAACGATAAAACTAAACCCCAAAGGGGGTAGAGAAATGATGTGAACATAAAGATGTGTGTGGTGTGTGTGTAATTAAGCTCCTCACAACATGTAGTGCATGAAATCGTAAAACTACATCCAACTTTCCCTCCACATGAATTAAGATTTCACTACATCATTAAAACATACAAGACAATAGTTGGAATGAAGCTACATGAACTCAAGTATAAAGACTAGACCCTACTATGCCTCCACATGAATTAAGATAAGACTACATCATTAAAACATACAAGACATTAGCTAAGGTAAAGGCAACAAGAGCTCATACACTACAACTTGTGTTTCCAATATTAACTTCATCCATATCCTAACCTTATCATTCCCCATAAAATAGGTCCACTAATCAAAGCATAAGCTAAGCTTCATTCAAGAGCATTAGCATATCAAAGATAAGAGTGGAGACCCATTAGATGGTTATGGAAATCATATAAAGCTCAAGGGATAAAAATAACACACACTTAATACACTACATGATTATATCACATATTTCTCCACCCCCCAAATGGGGATGGAACTACTCACTACTCATTACACTAACTATATTAGCAAAAGAAAGCATAATACTTAAATGAAAGTTATACTAATCAAGCAAGAAATATTAAAGAAGCATAAAACAAAACAAACAAGCAAACATGCATATGGAAGGAAATTAAACTAAGAGAGAAACAACACAATTAAAGGAAAACTTCTATTATTAACTCACTCAATTACAAGTAGCTTTTCCTCCACCAGAGTTTTGCTTCAAGGCTTCACTCTTAGTAGGGAAGGTGGCCACCAAAGAGAGAGATGGATACAATGGGAGGTGAAGAGTTCTATTTATAAGCATGGAAAAAACTAATCCGGGACAATCCCCCGATGTGGGACTAAACCAATACCAAAAATAGACTAAGCACACATTAATACAAGTCCAGGAGAAAATTAGGTGGATCTGGGCCAATCCAGACCGCCAATTGGTGGTTCCAGACCGCCAATTGGCGGCCTATATGATCCAGATCCGTCTGGATTTGTTTGTGGGCCTTCCTTGTTGTGTGTCTTGGTCTTGGATGCATCTGGTTGGTTTGTTGGAGCTCCGACCCGAATCCAATTGGCAAAATACTCCCCATGTTGGTGTGGAGTTTCCTGGTTTGCTCTTAGGTCCTTTGGTCTTACGATCAGGTCCTTCTCCCTTGCATCTTAGTCCCCAGGTCTTCACAATTAAGTCATTTTTCCTGCTTTTGGGTCCTTTCATGGCTCTTCTCTTCAAACCTCTTTATTTCTGAAAACTAAACATAAAACTCGTCACGTAGCATTACTTAGGTGTAAGATAATGGATATAAGATACAAATATAAGCATGAAATGATGTCAATCAAATACCCCCACACCTAAGTTTTTGCTAGTCCCGAGCAAAACAAAGAAAGGGAAAAGCAAACGAAAAACAAGAAATCCTAACTCACTTTCGTAGGAATCACGGTTGCACTTAGCACGTGTAACAAGCCGTTAAACCTCCTTGTTGCCAAGGAGGAGGAGTTTTGTCTCCTGAGGGTTTTCAGCAGATACACCCACAAAATCCGAACAAGATGCATTATTCAATCTAGACACTCGACTCGTTGGACATATGTTGTCGATCATGGGACGCGGTAATCCTACAGGCCGACTCTATATAGGTAATCAGTCCATACACCTCACCTAATGAACCATTCGTGCAAGTTAAATAAGGAATTAAGTGAAAGACATAGACAACCTCAAGATCCTCAAGTGATACAAAGTGTAAGGTCCATTAAGGTTCTTATTTGCATTACCATATTTTTTTCTTTTTGTTTCTTTTCACATTTTTTTTCTTCTTCTTTTTTATTAGTTGGAGCTTCGTTCTCCCAGGGTCAGGTTTCGTGCATCATTTCCCATGAGGACTTACATTATCACGTACACCTTTCCCCAAATCTCCACGTAGGGCAATCCCTACCACCCGTGTAACGGGAGTTTGGTCGGCGTATCCCAAGTCAGATGACTCGAAAGCACCAGGCACAAAGTCCCCTCAGACCTACTTTCCCGAGTGATAGGAGCCGTGCGAGAAGAGAGAACATCTACTCACTTATTTCTTATCTACACATGAACCAAAACCCCTACACTAATGTCCCACAACAAGATTAAGAGGGTCCTTGACTACAACAAACTTCCTAAATTAACAAACACGAATTATTGACACACTAGGTTCAGGGTGGACTTCTTTGAATGTTTGAGCACTGAAACCCTATGATTACTCACCCCCAAAGGAAAACTGGGGTGCATCCTAACGACTCGATAAATCCTAAAGCCACGTACTAGATATCCTAATGCATCAAGTTCAAGACAATTTTGGGAGCTATCTTTTTACTTTGCCTCTCAACGGTTTTGCACATGCTAAACACACGCAAAACCCACAAAACATTTTCTTTCGAAAACACATAAAGATTTTGAAAGAAATGTGGAAATTTTAAAGCACTAGGCAAGCAAAAGAAGACAAGTCACCCAAGGATCATGGCAAGCAAATATATCGATATTAAATGCAGCACACTAACATGACCTTAAATGCAAACAAAAGAAAACAAAATCGAAAGAAAAAACTCGACTATGTACACACGTAAAACACCCCCCCCCACACCTACTTCATGCATTGTCCTCAATGAATGTGAGCAAAATACTACATGGATGTATGCATGAAACAGAAGAGATCTCACCAACGTGAAGTACACAAGGAAGTTCATGGCTATGTTGATGGACACAACCCAACTTCCCTCAAAACCTGTGAGATGCTAAAGAAGGGATACAAATACGTGAAAGAAATGGGGCCCAAATACTCAAGGGTTGGGGCCCACAACAATAGATGCTCACTGAAGGAGTCTTTTTTTTTTAACTATGTACAACAATGGGCTCCCATCTTCATATATCAAGGGACATCAAATGGGAACCCGCCATCGCTCGAGCCAGAAATGCACTTGTATGGGCTCGCAACATACAAAACAGAATTGCTTGACCACCTGACACCCTTATTAGCATTGTGGTCGTTTGATGCCTCTCGAGAGTTATCAAAAGAGGAGGCATGAATGAGAGGTGAACCTCTACCAGGTTGAAGGGTATCAGGTGGTTGATTCTTAACCCACATGGGGTCCTCAGCAGATACAGAATGAAGAGCATGTGGCCTAGAGGCCATAAAAATAGTATCTTGTGGCTCAAGGGCCACGTGGTCAAAAAGAAGTGGCTCAAGGGCTACATGATCAGAAGAATGTGGCTCAAGGGCCACGTGATCAAAACATAAGGCACCTTTTTGTGCCAGCCCAGGTGAAACATCTTCACCACCTTCAGGATCTTCATCGAACAATTCTCTGAAGTACTTGAAGGTGCCCTCAACTTCAATCTCATCCAAGCCCTGGATAAGGTTGACCTCAACAGGGTCATTGAAGGCACCTGGCTTCTTGCCAATGGTGAAGATGTTAAAATCAGCGCATTGACTACCATAAGTCAAGCGCATCAGACCATTGCGACAATTGATCAAGGCATTGGAAGTCGCAAGAAATGGTCGCCCTAAAATGGCAGGAATTTGTCCAAGTGGGTTTGGCACAGGTTCTGTATCCAGGACAAAGAAGTCGACTGGATAAATGAACTCTCCCACTTTGATCAGCACATCTTCCACCACACCCCTCGGTTTCTTCATAGACCTATCAGCCAATTGAAGAGTGGTCTTTGTTTGTTTGAGGTCTCCAAGACCGAGGTGGACGTAGACAGAATATGGCAGAAGATTAACAGATGCACCAAGGTCCAATAAGGCTCGATGTATGGACACATCCCCAATCACACAAGAGATAGTAGGACAACCAGGGTCCTTGTACTTGACTTGCATGGGTTGTGCCAACAAAGAACTCACGTTAGCCGCAAGAAAAGCTTTCTTTGGAACATGAGTTTTTCTCTTCTTGGTGCATAAGTCCTTGAGAACCTTGGCATAAGGTGACATTTGCTGAATCACCTCCAAAAGAGGGATATTCACCTTAACCTGCCGAAACATTTCAAGCATCTTGTCATGCTGATCAGAGGTTTTCTTTTTAAGGCGCTCAGGGAATGACGCCTTCGGGGCATAAGTGTGCGAAGGAACCTCAAAATTCTGGTCCAAAGAAACATGAGTGGGGACCTCAGAATCTGGTTCCTTCGACACAAGAGGAGACAAGGGGACCTCAGGGTTCGGCCCCTTTGTCGAAGGAAATGTAGAAAGAACCTCAGGATCTGGCTCCTTCCTGGAAGTATTTGTGGAGGGAGCCTCAGGATCCGGCTCCCTCAGAGATGGTGATGACAAGGAAGGCACCCCAATGTGGTTGTCCACCTCCTTACCAGACCTCAAAGTATGAATCACATTAATATGATGGGTCGGTTCAGAGGTAGCATGAGGTAAAGGTGTCCTTCCTTGCGAATGGGTACCCCGAGGATTCACCTCGGGTTGACTCGGTAATTGGCCCTTCTCGCGTTCATGGAGCTGATTAGCCAACTGGCTAACTTGCATTTCCAATGCTTTGACCGAATTGTTGTTGGCCGAAAGCATGGATTGTGTACTCTGAATGAACGCGTGAAGGGTTTGTTCAAGAGTGGAGTCCTTAGGGTCAACCCGCTGGGATGGTGGAGCTTGGTTATTATAACCCGACGAAGAGATCTGAGGAGGTTGGTAATTGTGGTTCTGAGACCTTTGATGTGGAGGTTGGTAGGTCGCCGATGGGTGTGGAGGTTGATAAGGCGGAGGTTGAGGTTGAGCGTGCGAGCTCTGACCGTTACCCCCACTAGGCCCCCAAGAGAAGTTAGGATGGTTACGCCATCCCGGGTTGTAGGAGTGACTGTACGGGTCGTTTCGGGGCCTTTGTTGATACATCGCATTTGCATGCTCAGTATCCCTTGGAGCGTAAGCGCATTCCAAGTCATCATGTCCCGACAATCCACACCTACTACACTCGGGAGTAGCGACCTGAGCTACTGGAGCTTGGTCCATCTCCAAACTCTCAATCCTACGCATGAGAGCAGCCATTTTCGCCTCAGACGCGATCGATGACTCAACTTGATAAGATCCAGCTCGACCAGAAGACCTGGCGGCTGGTGGCTCTCTCATGGTATCCTACTCGAAGGTGCGTTCAGCCATGGATTCAAAAGTGTCCCAAGCCTCCTCGATGGGTTTCATTTGGAAGTCACCCTGACACATTGACTCCAACAATGTGCGGGTGTTGTAGTTGATGCCCTCATAAACAATTTGGCACAACTGCCAAAGCTCAATCCCATGATGAGGGCACTGCTGGAGAAGGTCCTTGAACCTCTCAAAGAAACCATGAAACGATTCGGTCTCGGTCTGATACATTTGATGTATCTGGTGCCGTATCTGTTGAGTTTTCCTTTGAGGGAAAAATCTCTTCAGAAAGACGGTCACAAAGTCATCCCATGACCGAATCGAGCTCGCTGGGAGGCTATACATCCATTTCTTCGCATTATCCTTCAATGCGAAAGAAATCATCCTCAACCGGACTGAATCCTCGTCAAGTTGTTGAAGCTTGAACATGGAGCATACTTCCTCGAATTCGCGTATAAAGATATACGGATCCTCCTTATTGGCAGTAAAGGTTGGAAGCATGCTCACATATTGAGGTTTCAGCTCATAGTTGTTCCCGCGAGCAGGGGGAACAACTATGCAAGAAGGTTGCGCGGCCCGAACAGGATGGGTCCGCTCCCACAACGTCATCGGTCTATCATGTCGAGCTAAAGGTGGTGGTGCACCAAGAACTCGATCCTGACCGAATCTCCCTTCCATGTATCGATGTTGCGGAAGTACATTGCAGATCCAGCTCACGTGATTGAGATAGCAGTGCCAGAGATCCAGCAGGACTTGTCGCTCGAGGAGAGATGATTGATCGTTTTATATTTAACCGCAAGTGCACGGCCGCGTTGAAGCGGTGGCAAATACGGGTCGTCCACTGGGAGGTGTGTCGACACTTGGTTTATGCGAAGGCGAGAGGTAAAGAAAGGGAGAAAGATGTCTTACACTAATCTAAACTACAAAGCTGAAATGAAATGGAGAAGAAACGATAAAACTAAACCCCAAAGGGGGTAGAGAAATGATGTGAACATAAAGATGTGTGTGTGGTGTGTGTGTAATTAAGCTCCTCACAACATGTAGTGCATGAAATCATAAAACTACATCCAACTTTCCCTCCACATGAATTAAGATTTCACTACATCATTAAAACATACAAGACAATAGTTGAAATGAAGCTACATGAACTCAAGTATAAAGACTAGACCCTACTATGCCTCCACATGAATTAAGATAAGACTACATCATTAAAACATACAAGACATTAGCTAAGGTAAAGGCAACAAGAGCTCATACACTACAACTTGTGTTTCCAATATTAACTTCATCCATATCCTAACCTTATCATTCCCCATAAAATAGGTCCACTAATCAAAGCATAAGCTAAGCTTCATTCAAGAGCATTAGCATATCAAAGATAAGAGTGGAGACCCATTAGATGGTTATGGAAATCATATAAATCTCAAGGGATAAAAATAACACACACTTAATACACTACATGATTATATCACATATTTCTCCACCCCCCAAATGGGGATGGAACTACTCACTACTCATTACACTAACTATATTAGCAAAAGAAAGCATAATACTGAAATGAAAGTTATACTAATCAAGCAAGAAATATTAAAGAAGCATAAAACAAAACAAACAAGCAAACATGCATATGGAAGGAAATTAAACTAAGAGAGAAACAACACAATTAAAGGAAAACTTCTATTATTAACTCACTCAATTAAAAGTAGCTCTTCCTCCACCAGAGTTTTGCTTCAAGGCTTCACTCTTAGTAGGGAAGGTGGCCACCAAAGAGAGAGATGGATACAATGGGAGGTGAAGAGTTCTATTTATAAGCATGGAAAAGCTAATCCGGGACAATCCGCCGATGTGGGACTAAACCAATACCAAAAATAGACTAAGCACACATTAATACAAGTCCAGGAGAAAATTAGGTGGATCTGGGCCAATCCAGACCGCCAATTGGCGGCCTATATGATCCAGATCCGTCTGGATTTGTTTGTGGGCCTTCCTTGTTGTGTGTCTTGGTCTTGGATGCATCTGGTTGGTTTGTTGGAGCTCCGACCCAAATCGAATTGGCAAAATACTCCCCATGTTGGTGTGGAGTTTCCTGGTTTGCTCTTAGGTCCTTTGGTCTTACGATCAGGTCCTTCTCCCTTGCATCTTAGTTCCCAGGTCTTCACAATTAAGTCATTTTTCCTGCTTTTGGGTCCTTTCATGGCTCTTCTCTTCAAACCTCTTTATTTCTGAAAACTAAACATAAAACTCGTCACGTAGCATTGCTTAGGTGTAAGATAATGGATATAAGATACAAATATAAGCATGAAATGATGTCAATCAAATACCCCAGTCGAGATAGTCGATCGTATGGATCACCATCTCAGGAGGAGGACCATTCCGATGGTGAAGGTCCAAAGGCAGCATCATAGTGAGCGCGAGGTGATTGACATCATTTCATGCTTATATTTGTACCTTATATCCATTATCTTACACCTAAGCAATGCTACTTGACGAGTTTTATGTTTAGTTTTCAGAAATAAAGATGTTTGAAGAGAAGAGCCATGAAAGGACCCAAAAGTAGGAAAAAGGACCTAATTGTGAGACCTGGGGACCAAGATGCAAGGGAGAAGGACCTGATCGTAAGACAGAAGGACCTAAGAACAAAACAGGAAACTCCACACCATCATGAGGAGTATTTTGTCAATTTGATTCGGGTCGGAGCTCCACTAAACAAGTTAGATGCATCCAAGACCAATAAACACACCAAGGAAAGCCCACCAGAAGACCCAGACGGATCTGGGCTTTATAGTCCGCCAATTGGCGGTCTGGATCATGCCAGATCCGCCCCAACTTCTCCTGGACTTGTATTAATGTTCGTTTAGGCTATTTTTGGTATTGGTTTAGTCCCACATCGGGGGATTGTCCCGGATTAGCTTTTTCCATGCTTATAAATAGAACTCTTCACCTTCCATTGTAATTACCCATTGCTTGGTGGCATTCTCTCTACTAAGGAGTGAGCCTTGAAGCAATAACTCAAGGTGGAGAAGAATGCTACCTTCAATGTGAGTCATTGTTAATAAAAGTTTATTTGTTTCTTTTAATCTTGTTTTGTTATGTTGCTTGTTTTGTGTGGGTTGTTTTACTTTGTTTAATCTCTTGTTTAGTAATTTTAGTATCTTAGTTAAATGTTTTCTTTACTTAGTCTAATCAGTAGTGTAATGAGTAGTTAGTAGTTCCATCCCCATTTGGGGGGTGGAGAAATATGTGATATAATTATGTAGTGTATTAAGTGTGTGTTATTTTTATCCCTTGAGCTTTATATGATTTCCATAACCATCTAATGGGTCTCCACTCTTATCTTTGATATGCTAATGCTCTTGAATGAAGTTTAGTTTATGCTTTGATTAGTGGACCTATTTTATGGGGAATGATAAGGTTAGGATATGGATGAAGTTAATATTGGAAACACAATTTGTAGTGTATGAGCTCTTGCTGCCTTTACCTTAGCTAATGTCTTGTATGTTTTAATGATGTAGTGAAATCTTAATTCATGTGGAGGCATAGTAGGGTATAGTCTTTATACTTGAGTTCATGTAGCTTCATTCCAATTATTGTCTTGTATGTTTTAATGATGTAGTCTTATCTTAATTCATGTAGAGGCAAAGTTGGATGTAGTTTTATGATTTCATGCACTACATGTTGTGAGGAGCTTAATGAACACACACACACTTCTTTATGTTCACATTATTTTTCTACCCCCCTTTGGGGTTAGGTTTTCTTGCTTTTCTTCCATTTCCATTTGCACCTTAGTGTAGTTTAGTGTAACCAACCTTTCTTCCCTTTCTTTACCTCTCGCCTTCGCACAAACCAAGTGTCGACACACCTCCTAGTGGACGACCCGTATTTGCCACCACTTCAACGCGGCCGTGCACTTGCGGTTAAATATAAAACGATCAATCACGAGGCCACTTGGGAGATCGAGGAGGAAGTTTGGAAGCAGTACCCGGAGCTTTTCGGTGAGTTGCTTATTTGATTTCGGGACGAAATCTTTTTAAGGTGGGTGGGTTCTTAGACCCTAACCTTGTTTTGTACTCATCCCGTGATTAGTGGGTTTTGCATGGGGAAGGGCTCGTGCAGAGTGTTTTGCGTGGGGAATGGGAGGAGAATAGTGATGGGTGATGGGTTAGGGTGGTTGTGATGATGGGTTTTGAGAGAAAAACGTTTCTCTCCATCTTTCCTTCCTTCCTCACTTTTCTTTCACTCAACTTCACTCTCTCACACTCTTCTTCACTACCAGCGACCAGAGGTGGTGGAGGAGACTCCGGCGCGTGGAGGCGAGCGTGGAGTTGAGGAGGAGAGCGTGAGGCGCACGTGATCGGAGGGTGCTGTCGGACGTAGACGTTGAGCGGATCTCTGGCGCGCTCCGTCGTCTCTTCGAGGTATGTCAGCTTCTAGTTTGTTTTTATTGTTCCCCACGTTGGTGGGAAGTTGTGGTCGGTCGTGGGAGGTCGGAGACCTCGCCGGCGACGAGAAACGTCGTAAAATCCTTGGCTGACGCAAGGTTGCTATCGACCAACGGTCGACCGGTGCCTTCGAGCGGTCGATTGGTTTTACCTTTTTTCCCGACTTTAGCCAACATAGGTCGAACGATTCCATTGTGGTGGTCGACCGGTTGCTTATGTGCTTGTGAGTTGGAGGCCTACTGTCGGTTTTCGGTCGACCGTTCATGGTTTTTGGGTGGACCGGAACTTAAGTGTACTTAATGAATATGCATGTTGTTCGACCGATTTATCTATATTGTTCGACTGTATATAACGTAGACTATTAGGATGACCCTGGTAGTTTTCGGTCGACCGGGGCCCCTGAGTCGGTCGACCGAATAGTCTTGTTTTTTTCGACCAACTCCGGATTTTGACCTCATATTCAGTCGACCGGTTTAGACTGTTGTTCGACCGTTTCGACTTAAGTAACGCGCAGAATAGTTCGATTGTTGTAGACTTTCGGTCGACCGAACCTATTGGGGACGGTCGACCGGTTAGGCTCTTTCGGTCGACCGTTTGTGTGCAGAACTAAATTTCTGGTCCTTGTGTTGTGACAACTCTGTCAACGGAAACCCGTGTCCTCGCTTAGAGCGTAAGCCGGGAGGTGACAACGGGTACGTGCTCATGCCGCCCAGGGACCGTCGTGTGGGAGAGTGTGGACGCTTGGGTCGCGCCACCTCCAAATTGGACGTGGTGTGACGTGTTGTTGCCTTACTATCTCTTGAGTAGCAAACCTGAGGGATCGCGGATCCCAAGGCGTGTGACGCATGGCTCGTGGAGCATGATGACCCTGCAGACTACGGTTTGGACCCGTCCGATGTTGTGCCGGACGCATGCAGTACCGCCGAGGTTTTTGCCGGCGATGATGGTGCCGACGATGTTCCGGCTTGTGGTTGTGTCGTCCGATGTTGTGCCGGACGTATGTTGTACCTCCGATGTTGTGCTGGCGATGCCGCTGATGTTGTGCCAGCGATGATCCCCCATTGGGCACCTATCCTAGGATGTTGACCGACCGGGCTACGACTCCGTCGAAGGTGGTGTAGACCACGTGGTTCTTTGTGCGGAAGTGAGGACGCTCGTGATGCATTGCATACATTGCATCATATATCTTTCATTTAGAGTGTTTTTGTATAAATAAATGCTACTAAGGTATTGTTTTGAGCAATTGTGCAAAATTCAGGAGTTACAATGCAATTTACCAATATTCGAGCTAAAATGCGTGCAATGGACTTAGATGGATCACAAAGACCAATTAGATAGAGATTCAAGCTCAAGTTGAAGTCCAATTGATTGCATAAGAAGCCAGGGACCTGATCGCAAATTAGAAGGACTAAAAAGTTATTTTGGAGGAGTATTCAAGAAGAAATCAAATTCGGATCTCCAAAGATATGCAATAATTGATTTATACGCGTGGAGGCCACCAACAACATACCAAAAACACACCCACAAAAGCACGAATTCATCTGGACCATCCATGCGGCGGAATCGCCGCATCTAACGGTCAATATGCGGCGGAATCGCCGCTCGGGTTGCTATCCGTGCCTCCCATTTTCGTCCAATTATGTAATCACACGTGTCCTTCCTGATGCATACTTAGGGTTTCTTGTATCGGCTATAAATAGCCCCGAAATTGTGTTGTGGGGGAGCTTTTTGGTATTACATTTTAAAGCAATAAAATTCTGCCATTTTAATTCTCCATTATCTTTGTCTTTTGTAAGCTTAGTTTTAGATTAATGTTTCATGTTCTTAATTCCAGTAGAGTAATTTAGTTGTTCTTTATTTTTCTCTTAGAATAATTTGTTGCGTGTTTAGAATAATTGTATTTGTTTTCGTAGATCGTAGTTTAGTATAATATTTCTTTCTTTTTGTTTTCATAGTCTCTCGATGATCTCCATGACCCCTTCTCCTCATCTTCTCCCCATGGGTTTCTAAAACCCTCCAAAGGGTGGGGGTGACGGATTTAGGGTTAGAGAAGAGAGATCGTTTTTATTTTAATTTCTTGTTAGTGTTTTGATCATATGAGTTTTTGTTAAATCAATTATCATATGATGCTTAATATCTCACTTGATTTATAATAATTTTCGTAATCTCTAATCTAACTCGAAGATATATAACTCCCACCCACTGGACTCTCATCCATAGTTATTTCTTCTTAGTTTTTGTTCTTGTTGTTCTTGCTTTAGAAAAATAAAAAAATAAAAAATAAATCCAAAAATCTCAAACCAACACTATTTCTCTTCTGCTTTCCTTAATCAAAGAAAATCACAAAAATATAAGAATCTCTCCCTCCTTGTGTCCGACCCGTACTTGCCACCGCTTCAACGTGGCCGTGCACTTACGGTATAAATAAAAATCACAACAAGTTTTTGGCGCGGTTTCCGGGGAGGCGACGAGAATTTTAAGTTTTTTTGTGATTTCGTTTTTTTGTTTTGTTTGGATTTTGGTTTTTCACGATCTAACGTTTTCTCTGTGCTTTTCAGGAAGTAGTAGAGAGGACACGAAAATCCGGAGACCATCCGATCTGAACAGGCGGCGAAATCGCCGTATAATAAATAGAGTCTGCGGCGGAAACGCCGCACGGGTTGACTATCTGGATCTGAAATTTCTCCGGAACGCGACTCATCTCTGGGTGGACGCGTCTAGCACTGGAAATTGTCGAGAGCGGGCGGCGAACCCGACTTAGCGTGCGTAGGTAACATTTGTTGCCTTTTCCTCGTAATTTCCATTTTCGGAAAATTTCCTTTTTGGTAGAATTGGATGTGTAGGGAAAACTTCCAAAATTGGCACTAATTCAACTTGTGACCTAAAATTTTGCAAAATTAGAAAGGCCTTAGTGCATGCATCATTTAAAGATTTTCTCGCATTATGTATGCTAAATTTTGCAAATCAATTCATTGTTGAAGAGTGCTGGAGGCAAGGTACGTGCGCGGTTTTTATTGATTGCATTTAAGCATATAATTTAGTTTGCATACAACCATGCAATTGTCCCCCACTAAAGACCAATGTTTGACTATCTTTGCTAGATTTAAGTTAAACTATCTTAAGGGCAACTCCGTAGGAAAAGATACGGTGGGGATTTCATCACCCTTCCGTGGCCCACAAATAACAATCCCAAAGTGTCACCCAAGCCTTAATTTAAAATCAATTAGACATTGGCTCCTAAGGATTCAGACTCAATTAAGGAGAAGATTGATTTGACTTGCTATGACTTAAAGCTGATCGAATTAAATTTGGTGTCTAGAAAGTGTTTTTGTGTTGACGTAAGTCTTCCAAGCGAAGTGGTTGTCTAATTGCCACCGACTCTGCGGAAGCGCCCCCACCAGCTATACACGGCCTGGCCAATTTGGTTTGATTAGTGAGGGAGGTGAATCAAGCGAATCAATTCGACTCAACCAGTTAGGAGTCGTCTAGACTTAAGCTACACTAGGTCTAGGATTGTTTGAACCGTGCTTGTTTAGGAAACTTCTGACCAACCCTATCATCTATCTTTTAGAGTAAAGTTTCCCTTCTCATCTGAGTCTTCTTTCTCTTCTCACCTCAATGCTCTAGATTAGGATTCCTTTCTCATCTTTTCCACTTCTATTATTTGTTTCCATTTTTTTAAAAAAATTATTACAAAAAAATAAAAAAAAAATCAATTGATTCTTGAATTTGAATTTGGAATTTAAATTTCGAATTTGAATTCATAAATTAATTCGAACCGGTGCACTCAGATTTGGGTTCGGGACTTGAGCAATCGACTCTCACGAGTTCATCTAGATTCCAGTCTAGAGCTTAGCCCCAATCCACCTGTTGCACCACCTCACCCGGATCCAATGGGTGAGAATGTAGTGGACCCACCTGTTGCACCACCTATGACTCTGAGGGATCGGTGCTACCCAACGATGGTTGCTCAGCCATCGTGCATCGTTATGCCCACCATACCGGGTCGCGACTTCGAACTCAAGGCACAATACCTGAGTATGTTGCCCAAGTTCACCTCTAAGGAAGATCCATATCTCTTCCTTAGAGAATTTGAGGAAATCTGCTCCCTTATGCAATACCAGCATATCCCTGAGGAGGCAGTGCGTCTTAAATTCGTGTCTCTAGCACTGAAGGACGACGCTAAAAAATGGCTATATAGTCTAGCCGAAAGATCCATTAGGAGTTGGGCTGAGTTTGTTCAAGTGTTTTTAAAGAAATATTTCCCCAACCATAACACTATTAGGATTAGGAACAAAATTTGTGCATTCGTTCAATCTGAGAGCGAGCCATTCTATTCCTATTTGGAAAGATTTAAGCACCTTCTGACCCAATGCCCTCATCATGGAATTCCAAGATGGCAATTGTGCCAAATTATCTATGAGAGATTGACACCTACATCTAGAGTTATGCTAGAATCTGTAAGCCAAGGAAGCTTTATGTCCAAAAATGAGAATGATGCTTGGACTTTTCTTGAAGACTTGGCTGATAATAGTATGCAATGGGACACTGCTAGGGCACCGACCAACCCGAGTATTGGATCTAGAATAGCAAATCAATCCAGATCAGGTGTCTTAGCTATAGATGCTTCTATAGCTGCTGAAGCGAAATTAGCCACCCTTATGCGTAGGATGGAAACTCTAGAGCTTCAAACCCGACCCCTAGTAAATCAAATCTCTTCTGTTTCTTGCTCTAGGTGTGGTCAACCTGGTCATGTTTTGGAGGAGTGTGCACACATTTCTTCGGACATGGAACAAGTTAATGCTGCATTTAATCGTCCTAGGAATGACCCTTATTCGTCAACCTATAATCCAGGTTGGCGCAACCATCCTAATTTTTCATGGAGCCAAGGGAATTCAAATCCTGCACCCATGCCTCAGCAAGGCCAACCACCTAGACAACAAATGTATTCAAACAACAACAACAATAATAATGATGGCCGATTAACTGATTTGGAAAACTTAATGAAAACATTTGTTCAAACAACTACTCAATCTTTTCAAAAGCTAGAGACTCAAGTAAGTCAATTAGCACAAGTTGTGGGTGAAAGAGAAAGAGGAAGATTCCCAAGCCAACCCGAGGTGAACCCAAGAATTAACAATCCACATAATCAACATATGACATATCAACCACATCAACATATGCCATATCAACCACCTCAACCATTTAATCCTCAATCATTCAATCCTCAACACATTAGGCATCCACCTAATGTACCACATAATGCACCACCTCCTAATGTGAACAATAATAACAGACCAGTTCATATGGTTCAAGAAGAAGAGCAAAATCAACACATTAATGCTATACCTACATTAAGATCTGGGAAATCTGTTAATAACAATGTCACTCACCTTTTGGCTAATGAGCCTAATAATTCTGTCACACCTGAGCCATCTAATGAGCCACCAATTCAATCTGAGGAACCAATTGAAATTGAACCAACTGAACCTGAAAGAGTATTCATTCCTAAAGCACCGTTCCCTAATAGACTTAATAAGAATCATACAAATCAAATGGAGAAAATGTTGGAAGTCTTTAAGCAAGTAAAAGTAAACATCCCTTTATTAGAAGCTATTCAACAAATTCCGCCTTATGCAAGATTCTTAAAAGACTTATGCACCAAGAAAAGGAAAACACAAGTACCAAAAAGAGTCTTCTTAACTGCAAATATAAGCTCTGTGTTAACCCAACCCACACAAATCAAATATAAAGACCCTGGTTGTCCAACTATTTCATGTGTAATTGGTAACACCTTAATCAATAGGGCCTTGCTGGATTTGGGTGCTAGTGTTAATCTGCTTCCCTACTCTGTATATAAAGAATTGGATATAGGAGACCTTAAACAGACTAGGACCACACTCCAATTGGCTGATAGATCTGTTAAGATTCCTAGAGGTGTGGTTGATGATGTTCTGATCAAAGTGGGTAAATTCATATTTCCTGTGGACTTTGTTGTCTTAGACACGGAGCCTGTTGCTAACCTAGCAATCAAATTCCTGTGATCTTAGGAAGACTTTTTTTAGCCACTTCCAATGCCCTGATCAATTGTAGGAATGGATTGATGAAATTGTCATTTGGAAATTTGACTGCTGAGCTAAATATTTTTAACTTAGGGAAGCAACCTGGATTTTCTCTGATGAATCGAGTGAATTGAATTATATTCAGGATTGTAGTGAGGATGATTTGATTTCGGATTACTTAAATTTCACCCAATTGGATGAAGTTGATTTTCAAAAGAACCTGAGTGGTGAGGCCATAATTTGTGACCAAATCAATCATATAGGTTCGAATCGATCTTCACCCAATTGGTCAGCCTTAGGTAGACTTTTAGCCGAACCAAGACCTCAATCCAAATCCTCACTACAAGAACCACCATCACTAGAGTTGAAGCATCTCCCTACTACACTGAAGTATGCATTTTTAGGACCCGCATCCACCCTCCCAGTTATCATAGCATCGGATTTGATCCCTAATCAAGAGAAGGAATTGTTGAGAGTCCTCAGTAGGAATAAAGAAGCTATTGGATGGACCATGGCCGATATCAAGGGGATTAGCCCATCTATAGTCCAACATAGGATCCATTTGGAAGATAATACTCAACCCCATAGGGATCCGCAAAGGCGGCTTAACCCGGTCCTAACTGAGGCGGTCAAAAAGGAAATACTTAAGTGGTTGGACAATGAAATTATATACCCTATATCCGATAGTGCTTGGGTTAGTCCTGTTCAGGTTGTCCCTAAGAAATCTGGATTTACTGTAGTTGAGAATGAGCTTAATGAGTTAGTCCCGACCCGTATCCAAACCGGTTGGAGGATTTGCATTGACTATAGAAAACTGAATTCTGCAACCCGTAAGGACCACTTCCCTCTTCCTTTCATAGATCAAATGTTAGAATGGTTGGCCGGATATGAGTATTATTGTTTTCTAGATGGATATTCCGGCTATAACCAAATTCTTATCGCTCCTGAGGATCAGGAGAAAACTACCTTCACGTGCCCATTCAGCACGTTTGCTTTCCGTCGCATGCCCTTTGGCTTGTGCAATGCTCCTGCCACATTTCAAAGATGTATGGTTAGCATCTTCTCTGATATGGTGGATAATTTCGTGGAAATTTTCATGGATGATTTCTCTGTCTTTGGTCCCACTTTTGCCAATTGTTTGAACCATTTGGAATTAGTACTAGTAAGGTGTAAGGAGAAGAACTTGACCTTAAATTGGGGAAAATGTCATTTCATGGTTAAGAATGGAATAGTGCTTGGTCACATTGTGTCTAAGGATGGCATTCAAGTGGATAAAGCTAAGGTGGAATTGATTAAGCATCTCCCTCCACCAGCAAATGTCAAAGAGATTCGTTCATTTTTAGGGCATGCCGGATTCTATCGAAGGTTTATCAAGGACTTTAGTAAGGTGGCTAGACCATTGACTGAATTATTAGCAAAGGACTCTAAGTTTGAATTTTCTGATAAATGTTTGGAGTCCTTTAACCACCTTAAGAGGGAATTGACGTCGGCACCCATTATTCATTCACCCGATTGGACCCAACCCTTTGAGATAATGTGTGATGCATCGGATTACGCCATAGGAGCGGTGTTGGGTCAGAAAATTGAAAAGAAACCTCACGTGATATATTATGCTAGTAAAACCTTGAATGATGCCCAATTGAACTACACGGTAACTGAGAAAGAATTTCTAGCAGTCATTTTTGCCTTGGAAAAATTTCGACAATATTTGATAGGCACACATGTGATTATTTACACGGATCATGCGGCAATAAGACATTTAGTGAACAAAAAGGATGCCAAGCCGTGGTTATTGCGTTGGATCTTACTACTGCAAGAATTTGATGTCGAAATCCGTGATAAAAAGGGTTGTGAAAATGTAGTCGCCGATCACTTGTCTAGAATTCCTCTTATCCCAGTGAATGAGAACTTTCCGGATGAACAAATTATGGCTGTGTCTGGCGAACCATGGTTCGCCGATATAGTCAATTTCTTAGTAACTGGTGTGACCCCGACTGAATGGTCTAAGAACGATCAAGCCAAATTTAGGTCCCTAGTGAAGAATTTTTATTGGGATGACCCATATCTTTTCAAATATTGTTCGGATCAAATCATTAGGAGATGTGTTCCTGAGGAGGAATTTGCAAGTATTCTATCTTTTTGTCATGACCAAGCATGTGGAGGACATTTTGGAGCTAAGAAAACCGTAGCCAAAGTTTTACAGTGTGGATTTTATTGGCCCACCCTATTTAAGGATGCATTTACATTTTGTAATTCTTGCTCTAGATGTCAAATGCTAGGAAAACTCTCTCGTAGAGACATGATGCCTCTGCACCCTATTCTCATAGTTGATGTCTTCGATGTTTGGGGCATCGATTTTATGGGCCCGTTTCCAATGTCTTTTGGGAAGGAGTATATCTTGCTAGCTGTGGACTATGTGTCCAAGTGGGTTGAGGCTATCCCCACAAAATCCAAGGACAACAAAGTTGTTGTCAAATTTCTGAAGGAGAATATTTTCTCCCGATTCGGTACTCCACGTACATTATCAGTGACCGGGGTACTCTTTTTTGTAATCGATCATTTGAAGCTTTGATGAGAAAATATTCCATAACTCATAAGTTAGCTACCCCGTATCACCCTTAAACAAGTGGACAAGTTGAGGTTTCCAATAGACAAATCAAGCAAATTCTGGAAAAAACGGTTAATGCCTCACGTAAGGATTGGTCTGTAAAAATTAATGATGCATTGTGGGCCTAACGGACCGCTTTCAAGACCAATTTAGGAATGTCCCCTTACCGGTTAGTCTATGGAAAAGTGTGCCACTTACCGGTCGAATTGGAGCATAGAGCCCTTTGGGCTATTAAGCAACTGAATATGGATTTAGAGTCAGCCAGTAATGCCCGAAAATTGGATTTAGTTGAGCTTGAGGAAATAAGAAATGAGGCTTATGAGAATGCTAAAATTTATAAGGAAAAGACCAAGGTTTTTCATGATAAATCCATCGTTAGGAAATCTTTCTCTCTTGGACAATTGGTCCTTCTCTATAACTCTCGCCTTCATCTCTTTTCCGGCAAACTCAAGAGTCGTTGGACCGGCCCTTTCATGATCAAAACCGTTTTCCCCCACGGAGCGGTCGAGATCAGTAATCCGGAGAACGGTGAAAACTTTAAAGTTAACGGGCATCGATTGAAGCTCTACTTAAATCGTCCCTCCAATGTTGCAGAGGAAGTCGTGTTTTTACACGCAATTCCTCATTCTGATTAAGTTTTAGTTTATTTCTCTCAAAAAAAAAAGTTGGTACATGACTTATTTTTGGAGAACGGTGGAAGTACATGACTTATTTTTCTAAATCTCACGTACATCGCTTTAGCAGCATTCTATCACCATGGTGTTTCCCGAGAAGAACTTCCACCCGTTGCTTGTTAGTGATCAAAATGGCACCCACTTTTACGACGAAATCATAGCACGGAGTTGGAGCTACTTGGTCCATAATAACAATGATGTTTACTGCCCTAGCTTAGTGGAGGAGTTCTATAGCAGTATCACTAACATAGACCTGGATAGTGGGTACATTTTACTGAATTGGAGAAACAAAGTCTGGGCGATTGACCTCAACATCATCTCCAACTTGACCGACATACCACAAGGGGCCTCCACTTTGCCATCCGAGGAACTCAGTTTCTATCGGTCACTCATGGGACCAGATTGTGTGGTTAGCCGTGATCGGGGTATCAAGGGCACATCCATGTACCGGAATGTCTTTACAGCATGTAGGTGGGCATGCCAAAATGTCACGAGTAATACCCACAACACTACTTTTCGCACCGTTGAGATGGGCATCGTTCACTCCCTGATGACCCGTGATCGCACTTACTGTATGTGCCGACGGCTTCTGACCACCATTGCAGAAGGCCACCAACGCAACTCCCAACCTCTGTCATGCCTGGTCACCACTATCTGCAAGCACTTCATGGCCTATGAGTCTTTCTGGGTGTACGAAGCCGACATGCTCCCTTGTACGGTGGAACGAGAGACATCCTCCTACCGTGGCACTATAGCAGACCTGTGGACACGTCCAAGAATGGAGGATGCTATGCAATCAAGTGAGTCGTCTGAAGACTCCGCAACATTCTGGGCTCAGTCAACCCCAGAAATCTCTGACGAGCATAGGTCCCGAATGTGGGGCGGGATGAAGCGCCTAAATAGCAAACTGAACAAAGCACTCTCCGACCGTGGAGAGTCGTCATCCCGAAGGCGGTAACTTTATTTTTCTTGCATGTCCTATATTATTTAATTTTGCATACATTGGGGACAATGCATGGAATAGGTGTAGGGAGGTGACTAGTTATCTACCTATCTGTTTTATTTTTATTTCTCAAAAAAAAAAGTCTCATGACATAGCTTAAGATTGAACTACCAAAACCCGAGTACAACTTGCATTGAGTCTTTGTTCCTTATTATATTGTTCTGCTTATAGAAATTATGACATAAATCTAAGTTCCAAAGAAATAACTCATTATCCTTTAAGACATGTATGCACTTACATTGGATGAATCAAATCCTTGAAGTGGTTGATAAAAAGCAGAGGTTGAGGAAAATATACCGGGAAGTGTGTACTTCTGATAGCAATTAAGCCTTGAGAAAAAAAATTAATGCAAGAAAAAAAAGGGAATAAAAGTGAGGAAAGCATGTCTTGCACAATGATTACAAAAGCTCAAGCCTTCGAGTCACTGGTCCGTAGGGGTATCTTGAAACCCGATAACTTGAGTCTGCCAGCTCGGGATTATCGACCAAACTCGCTGCACGAATGCAAAAGGGTAAAAGTGTCAAATAAAGCAAATATGTTGAATCACGGGGAATTATTACTCAAGGCCCAAAGTTAGAAGAATGATCCATGCCATGGTTGATCCAAATGATACTTCACCACCAGGGGAGGCGTGCAAAATAATTTAAGTGATAACATGTGTAGAAGGGTTAATGGTGTGAATGTTGGAGAAACAAAGACAAAGTCAGAATTTTTATGAGTTAGATTTATATAATGAGCATGCAAGAATTCTAAGTGAGATGTATAAAGTTGAGGTGGAGATATTGAGAGTTATTAATGAAACATTGAATTAAGACTTTGTGGGTGTGTCAATTGAAAACCCTCACGAGACGAAACTCGTCCTCCAAGGAAACTTAGGGGTTTAAAGGCTTTTTGCACATGCTAAGTGCAACCGTTATTCCTACGAAAGTGAGTTAGGATTTTTGTGCTTTCATACTTATATTTCTCATGTTTTGTTTTGCTCGAGACTAGCAAAATCTAGGTGTAGGGGTATTTGATGCATTGCATACATTGCATCATATGTCTTTCATTTAGAGTGTTTTTGTATAAATAAATGCTACTAAGGTATTTTTTGAGCAATTGTGCAGAATTCAGGAGTTACAATGCAATTTACCAATATTCGAGCTAAAACGCGTGCAATGGACTTAGATGGATCACAAAAACCAATTAGATAGAGATTCAAGCTCAAGTTGAAGTCCAATTGATTGCATAAGAAGCCAGGGACCTGATCGCAAATTAGAAGGACTAAAAAGTTATTTTGGAGGAGTATTCAAGAAGAAATCAAATTCGGATCTCCAAAGATATGCAATAATTGATTTATACACGTGGAGGCCACCAACAACATACCAAAAACACACCCACAAAAGCACGAATTCATCTGGACCATCCATGCGGCGGAATCGCCGCATCTAACGGTCAATATGCGGCGGAATCGCCGCTCGGGTTGCTATCCGTGCCTCCCATTTTCGTCCAATTATGTAATCACACGTGTCCTTCCTGATGCATACTTAGGGTTTCTTGTATCGGCTATAAATAGCCCCGAAATTGTGTTGTGGGGGAGCTTTTTGGTATTACATTTTAAAGCAATAAAATTCTGCCCTTTTAATTCTCCATTATCTTTGTCTTTTGTATAAGCTTAGTTTTAGATTAATGTTTCATGTTCTTAATTCCAATAGAGTAATTTAGTTGTTCTTTATTTTTCTCTTAGAATAATTTGTTGCGTGTTTAGAATAATTGTATTTGTTTTCGTAGATCGTAGTTTAGTATAATATTTCTTTCTTTTTGTTTTCATGGTCTCTCGATGATCTCCATGACCCCTTCTCCTCATCTTCTCCCCATGGGTTTCTAAAACCCTCCAAAGGGTGGGGGTGACGGATTTAGGGTTAGAGAAGAGAGATCGTTTTTATTTTAATTTCTTGTTAGTGTTTTGATCATATGAGTTTTTGTTAAATCAATTATCATATGATGCTTAATATCTCACTTGATTTATAATAATTTTCGTAATCTCTAATCTAACTCGAAGATTCATAACTCCCACCCACTGGACTCTCATCCATAGTTATTTCTTCTTAGTTTTTGTTCTTGTTGTTCTTGCTTTAGAAAAATAAAAAAATAAAAAATAAATCCAAAAATCTCAAACCAACACTATTTCTCTTTTGCTTTCCTTAATCAAAGAAAATCACAAAAATATAAGAATCTCTCCCTCCTTGTGTTCGACCCGTACTTGCCACCGCTTCAACGCGGCCGTGCACTTGCGGTATAAATAAAAATCACAACAGCTCCTCATCGATCCGTTAGGCTCGTGTAGTCGCGTGTGGGGGGACGCGTCGCGTACTGTCCGTAAGACCGTATGTGCCTACGGTAGGTTTCCGAGGGAGACCCGTTGTTGCTGGACTGATGTCCTTGTGGACCCTGTTGAGGGTCGTTGTCGTTGTTGGACTGAGGTCGTGTTTACCCTTGGAGGGATTTGATGCATTGCAGATATGATATGACATGCTACTAGTATGATAAGTTCATTTACCGTACTATTGCATGCATATAGGTGAGCTTGGCATACGGGGTTTCCTAATGGGAAACTCAGGGATCGTTGTTTGATTCATATTTCAGGACCGTAGTAGGTTTTGTCGGGTGGTGACAACAGACACACACATTTTGGGGTCAGGATCCTCATCGGACTCTTCGAGGTCGTCGTGATTGTTTTACCTGTCTTTTCATTGTATTGTTGTAATCACGTCTTTTGACAAACTCTGTTGTATTATTGGTGCACCGACTGTTGATTTATCTGAGTAACATTCCCGTTGATGAGTTTATTCTGATAATCTCTTGATTGTTTAAATTTTTAAGTTTCCGCTGTTTCGGGATGTTACAATATTACAAATAGAACTCGAAAAGAAGAAATTTTTGGTGACTACTTTAAAAAATTAATATTTTTTTATTTTACAAGATAAAACATTACAATGTTTCTTAAAATTTTGCTTATTCGTGGATCCACCGCAAAGAGAAAAAAGTGTGTATGTCTTGTACGAAAACACCAAGTGTCAAGCACGGAAATTATTTGGCACCGTCCATGGCAGTGAATTGGGGGAAACATTGGGTAAACATTTTCAACAAACCATTACCAATAGCCTTTTGGGATGTCTTTTTTACAAGCTACTATGGTTGGTGCCCTAAGACCATCATTAACAGCGTCAGACACTTCTCGGGTGGCCTGTTTTTCCTTTCTGTCACATCAGCATAAACCAACCCCCAAATTTTCCTTACACACCCAGAAACAACACAATCGCTCTACATTACTCACATCTACGTCATTTGTGATCAATTTTTGATAAAACACGCAAAAAAATTAAAATTTTAACAAATATAAACAAATAAAAAACATATATTCATAAATTATTTTGTTGAAAAAAAGATTTAAAATAATTTTTAAAACATTTTATATATAAAAAAAAACAGGGGGTGGGGGGCACGTGCCCCCACCCACCCAATCCAGCGAACTTGGTTTTCACTATTTTTGTAACATTGCTTAATGAGGATCTATTTGTATATTCTCTTCCTTTCCTTAAAGGGCTAAAGTGTAAATACTATGACAAAGCCGTTACTTGGCTTTCATTTAAGATTTTAGATGTACAACCTACAAATCTTTAAGATTGATTTTCCAGATTGAGGGGGCGTATTAAGCCAATTATTTTTTATCCAAAATAGATATAAACTGTTTAACTTTTGCACTGATGTATAATTCCTTCTTCTTCTTTTCTTTTTTGGAAATTTCGTATAGATTCTGAAAATTTAATGGAACCTTCCTCATCGAAGATAGAGGAGAAAAGAAGAAAAACATAATTCATCAAATATAGTTATTAGGTTGGATGTCATCCTTGAGAACGCCCGAATTTAGGGGTGAGCAAAACCCTGTCTGGGTTCCGATCCGGACCGAAACAAAAAAAATTGGATCCGGTCCGGTCCAATAATTTTTTTTTTTAATTTAAGGGAAAAATTCGGGTTTTTGGACCGGTCCGGTCCGGTCCGATCCGACCCTTCGAATTTTTTCCGGTCCGGTCCGATTTTCTGTCCGGACCTGAATTTTTTTTCCAGTCCAGTTCAGACCGGACAGATGCTCAGCCCTACCGGAATTCATAATTCATGCTATTAGATTCTCACATGACGTCCTTGAAATACAGAATTCCACAAGGTGCTAAACACAACAAAAATGCAGGAGAATATTCCTTAATTTGCCAATTTATTTCTTCTATATAAGAAGTGGCCACCACTTCGCTCCCACCCATCCCCATCCATCCCACCACCGATCTCTCCGCAGCCCATCTCAGGTTAAGATCCCCTCACCTCAGGTTAAGATCCGAAATTTCCCATCTTTGCCATCCTTCTCTCAACGGATTTGGTCCTCCCACTACCCTTCTGTGCCATTTTCTCCCCGTAAAATGCGGGTCTGGGTAGTTGATCGGGCCGAATTCTAGTTTTCAGTCGTTTGGGTATGGCTGAATTTCGTTTTGGGAAGGAATTCTCTTTTTTTATATGTTTCAGTGGTTTTCTTTTGCTACCATTTCTCAAGATATTTTGAGTCTTTTTTGTTTTTTGTAATTTTTGCATGACAATGTTCGACTGAGTTTGGGTTTTCAGTTCGAGGGATTTTTTGGGTGGAAAGTTAGTTTTGACAGGTTTTTTTTTTCTTAGGAGTTTCTTCTGTGAGTTTCACTTAATTTCCTTTCTGTAAACAATTGAAGTTGATGGGTAAATTTAATTTCTAAAATGTGTTTTCTAAAACGTGAGTTTCACTTTTTTGGATATTTGTGCGAAAATTTATTTAGTTTTAATCTTTAATAAATATTTAGAAAAAAATGCAATGCAAATGAACAGGCCAGTCTATTTTTAAGTTTGTGTTTGTTCTGCCCAAAACCGATGAGCTTCTTTTGCTATGTTTTCATAATTCCTTAGGATAATTTAGTTTTACTTTTTATTTCATTTTATGGTGTATGAGTTACAACTTCTAACTATGCCTACTTAGTTATACCTTTGCCATGTCAGAATGGGTAGCACCGGCGACGAAAACACCTATGGAGCGTACACGTATGAGAATTTGGAGAGGGAGCCATATTGGCCCACTGGGAAGCTCCGAATCTCCATAACTGGGGCAGGAGGTTTCATTGCGTCCCATCTCGCAAGGCGCTTGAAGAGCGAGGGCCACTTCATCATTGCTTCAGACTGGAAAAAGAACGAGCATATGACCGAGGACATGTTCTGCAATGAGTTCCACCTTGTTGATTTGAGGGTCATGGACAATTGCTTGAAGGTCACCAATGGAGTGGACCATGTCTTCAATCTTGCTGCAGACATGGGTGGAATGGGCTTCATTCAGTCCAATCATTCTGTGATCATGTACAACAACACCATGATCAGCTTCAACATGCTTGAAGCTTCACGTATCAATGGTGTGAAAAGGTATTTTTAATAGAGGATTAGCTTAAAATTTTCATTTTTACATACATGACGACGATTTTTTCAAGTTTCAGCTGAAAATTTTGTGATAATTGAAGTCTCCATTTTATTCATGTAGACTACATTCTTATGTAGAATTTTGGATGAGAACTTATTTAGAGGATTAGCATTTCAAATTTAAATATCTAAAGGATCTCATAGTTGCATCATTGTGACTTTAATTTTTGACCATCCTAGATTTTTGTCTTGTAAGATGATAAGATCTTTGTGCATAACGCTGCCTTTCACAACACCCATGTTAACGATATTATTTTCATATGATTAAACCTGTACGTGTTTCTAAGATAACTTTATGCAGGTTCTTCTACGCATCAAGTGCTTGCATCTATCCTGAGTTCAAGCAACTGGAAACTAACGTGAGCCTGAAGGAATCCGATGCCTGGCCTGCAGAGGTTTGTTTACTTCTTAATTACTAGTACTTAAATAAGCTTTTCTTGCCCTTAAAATATGAATTTTCTTTCACAATTTGACTTGTCCATGATATTTCTACTCTCCGTTTGCAGCCCCAAGATGCTTATGGTTTGGAGAAGCTTGCGTCAGAGGAATTGTGCAAGCATTATACCAAGGACTTTGGGATTGAGTGCCGCATTGGTCGATTCCATAACATATATGGCCCATTCGGTACATGGAAAGGTATGGAACAGACAATAATTTAAGTATCATTTTTAGAAGTGGAACACTGAAAGTGGAATAGTTTAATAATTTTTCTTTTAACTTGATGCCTAACGTTAAATACTCCCCATGGTGTAGGTGGAAGGGAAAAGGCTCCTGCTGCATTCTGTAGAAAGGCTCTGACATCTACCGATAAGTTTGAGATGTGGGGAGATGGTCTCCAGACTCGCTCTTTTACCTTCATTGATGAATGTGTGGAAGGTGTTCTGAGGTAACATGATTTCCTATCACTTTTATCTAACGATGTGTAGTGGTGTTGATAGAAATATTTCTATTGATGGGCACATGAATATTCACATGGCAAGATCATGATTGTGTATAGTCCTGTTCATTTTTATTTTCAAATAATTATAATTTCAATAGAAGTTATTCTGAATGGAGCAGCTTGAACCTCCGAATAATATTATCAAGACTATTTCCAAATGATAACTGATAGGATTTACACGCCACTGAACTAGTACTAGCTTCCATATACCCTTTTTTTACGTTCAATTTTTTTTTGATATTTTTTATCGTTTCAAGATTGACGAAATCAGATTTCTGGGAGCCAGTTAACATTGGAAGTGATGAGATGGTTAGCATGAATGAGATGGCTACCATAGTGCTTAGTTTTGAGGACAAGAACCTTCCTATCCACCATATCCCTGGTCCGGAGGGTGTACGTGGTCGCAACTCCGACAACACTCTGATAAAGGAGAAATTGGGATGGGCCCCGACTATGAGATTGAAGGTAATGTACAGTGTTGTTACCTGATATTGTTATATCCAGTTACTCTGATAATAATCAGTGGCTGAAACTCATATTAACTTTTTCGCCAGGATGGATTGCGGTTCACATACTTTTGGATCAAGGAACAAATCGAGAGGGAAAAAACTCAGGGAATTGATCTCACTATCTATGGGTCGTCTAAGGTTGTTGGGGCACAAGCACCCGTTCAGCTGGGTTCCTTACGTGCTGCAGATGGAAAAGAATAGTTCTCACTTCCGAAACAAAAGATGATAAGACTGCATGAAGCATCAGTACTACGTTCTTGCTTGTGGTGATTCTGTTCCAATGCTTTTCCATTTGTTTACCAGTCGCTCTGTCATGGCAGTGATGTTTTTATTTTCCATTCTGTGGGTTCTATGTTTATGAGTTCATGTTATTTGCCTGGTGATGGTTTAGTATCTGTAATTGCTCTTCTCGTTTCAATGTTTGTGGCTTTATGCATCTGAACCAGTCATTTTAGTGTGTGAAGATGCTGAATGTTCCTGTTCTCTGGTTATCTGAATAATTATTTGATTTTCTGTCAACGTGGTTTTGTGTAGACCAAATATCATTTAGTTGCAAAGGTCCCAGCAAAATTGACATAGTATCCGACAATATAGCATCATTAGAAGTGCTTACAAGTCATGTATTCAACTGGTGAGTAGGTAAATCTCTTTGGGGATTTTGCTTGTGTACACTTGAGAACAGGTCTTATTGGAGCTTTGCTCTCCTATAGTATTATATTAGTCATGTGCACTTGCAAAACAAAGATTTTGCTTTTATACACTTACTTGGTGTTACCGTTAAACCCAACCTGACGCCGTACCTCAAAAATCACGTCCCGTTTGGTTTTACGATTAAACCTCCCCAAATCAGAGAATTAACCTCCTTAAACCCCTTTTATCCTTCCTACAACAAAAACCCATCTTCTCCTTCCTACCACAAAAGCCCCTTTTCTCCTTCCCGAACCCCTCCATCTCTTCTTCCCGATCCCGAACATCCTCCTCTCGATCTCCAACACCAACCCGATCTCTCAATCCTAAACCCGATCGTCCTCTTCCCGAACCCCACACCCACCTCTCCCAGCCGAATCCTCATATTGTCCTCTTCAAGGCAGCCACCCTTGCGAGAAGTTCGTCGTCGCCGTCCAACTCGATAACATGCACACCAGAAGTGGACTTGCTGGTAGGCATCTGAGGTAGGCATTTCGAAACACTCGTTATTGTGGTTTTCAGATTCGATTTTCGAAAAGTTTGGTTTTGGATGTTAGATATGATTGTGGATATTAGAGATGGGGATTGTTTAACCTACATTATTGAAATATATGTTTGTGTTTGGGTTCATAAATTATGTTTTGTGTTTTAAGATTGCTGGAAAATCATGGTTTATGGTGATAATTTTGGGATTTGGACTTCCAAGGAACCATGTATGCCTGCATGTCTGCCCTTTAAGTGGGGAATATTGGGTTTGCATGAAATTGGATTATAGTGATTTTTTTGTTAATGACTTGTGAGTCAACGAGTTTGATGATTTACTATAGAAATTTGGTTAATGACTTGTGAGTCAACGAGTTTGATGATTTACTATAGAAATTTGGTTAATGACTTGTTATCACCAAGTGTGTTTTTTTGCTCAATAAGTAATACATAAACAACTCAAGAAAAAGAGAGAGAAGAAGATGAAATACGTGGGTTGTTTGATTCTTAGTACTTAAGATTCTGTTGATTTTCCATGATATTACTCAATGATTTTGTTTGTTTGTTTGTTAGTATTTATGTTGAGATATCATAAGGTTATAAAGCTGAACCGTTTTAACTCAGCAACACATGGTTCATAGTTGGAACCAATCCAAAATTAAATTGCTTTGTTTTCCTCTTTTTGTTAGGTTGCGTGTTGCTGCGGTAATTATCTTATCTTTTGCTAATTGTTGGGAATGTAGAACATTTTAATTAAAAAATTTATTTTGGAAATCCTTTTTCATCTTACCAGGAATGTTCGAGTGACTAATATGAAGGTTAAATTGCACATTGGAGGAAAATGGGTATCTAGAACGGGACGTAGGCGTGCTGTGGGTTTCAAAGAGGCAGAGGGGATGATCATTATTGAGGAGGTAACTTTTAGTGATCTTCAGAGGTGGGCCGAGAAGTTTGTTGAGGTTGGTGTCAACCAGGTTTTGAGAATTGACTACATGGTTCCTCATCCGAAGATGAAAGAGTATCAAATCATCTCTTCAGATATGGATTTAGAGGAAGCACTATTGTCCGGTAATCGGAAGATGGAGTTGCACATCTTTGGCAGTGCTGAAAATTATACGAATAGGGAGGAAGAATGTGGGGTCGAAGAACTACTCTGTGTGGACTCATGTTCTGGTAGCAGAACTGTGAATCAGCCTGAATGTCCAAATGTTCCAGTAATAGAAGGACAAGTGCAGGACACCAATATGGGCCCAGAACAACCACAATCTCCAATCCAGCCTCCAACAAATGAACCTACCCAAATGGAAGGTTTGAAAAAGGGTAGTCAACCAAGAAGGTCTAGCAGTGCCACCTGTAAGAGAAGATTTCGTGGAGTTCCAAATGATGACCCCACGATCGAAGACAATGATGATGTTAACATGGGTGCTGCTAGAGAATCTGATGAAGAGGGACCCGAATACACACCGGGTCGAGAGTCAGACTTGGAAAGAGATGAGCAAGAAGAAGTCCTCTTCCCGGAGATCGATGACATATTCGAGGGCGAGGATGACCTTTTGGAAGATTTGGACTTCAACTTCGATGATGGACAACAATCAATTGAAGTAGACATGAAGAACCCAGTGATGTCTGTGGGGGCAATTTTCCCAGATGTGGCCTGGTTCAGAATGTGTTTGTTGCAACATTGTATCTTGTCTGAGTGTGCAGTTGATATCATTAAGAGCCAACCAGATTGTGTGACTGCAAAGTGCCAAGAGCTAAATTGCCCATGGAGAATTCATGCATCACTAATGCAAGAGTCAAAGGCTTTTCAGATCAAGAAACTTAAAACTCCCCACACGTGCTCTTCCGTCAATAGTTGTGGTTCAAAGATGGCTACAAAGCACTGGATTGCATATCAAGCACTTGTTAAGGCATGATGAGAGACTCACAGTGAAGAATATTGCTGATCAGCTACAAAGAGAATATCACCTGAAACTCCCGTATCACAGAGTGTGGAGAGGCCGAACACTTGCATTACAAAAACTCCATGGAGCGGATGACCTTCTGACGCCGGGTAGAGTTGTGATGGACTCTACAAGCGTATGTCACCAAGACTACAAAGAAATTGAAGAGAAAAACACCAAGTTGAGATAGAACTATCTCTGATTTTTGTGTGTATTAATTCAAACGAAAATTGGTTCTCTCTTGACCTACAAGCCAGGTCTTTTATAGCTTCAAATCAGTATAGAAATTAGGAAGTTAACCAACAAGGCAACTCCTATTATTTGCAACAAAAAAAGCAAATAACAACAAAGGAAATAAGTAACTACCGAAACTCTGTCTAAAGGAAATAAAAATCAGGAAACCTTCCATAAACCAAAATTAGTAATTCATATGTGGATGGGGGAGGAAACTTCTTGCTGACTTGGCTTGTTGGCTGGAAGGAAACTTCCTTGCTGAGCTGGCTGGTCGGTAGGAAGTTTCCTTCCTTGCTGATTTGGCAATGGCTCCAGCATGGATGCTCCTGCATCAGTCACCCTTGGTTGGAAAGAACTCGTCCTCGAGTTTGTCTCAGCGTCCCCCTCGTTGCTGAAGCACGGGCTCAGATGCTTCACATTAAACACATCAGCAGTTTTCAAATGCTTTGGTAGGAGTAATCGGTAGGCATTATCGTTGATCTTCTGAAGTATCTCACAAGGTCCGACTTTCCGCTCCTTCAACTTGCTGTATTCTCCCACGGGAAACCGGTCTCGCGTTAGAACAGCCCACACGAAATCTCCTTCCTTAAAAAGTACTTGCCGGCGACGACGATCTGCAGAGTTCTTGTATTTGGTGTTGTTCTCATGGAGAGTTTGCTGCACTTGTGTGTGAATGTCTCGCAAGTGCTCAGTCATCTCATCAGCCTTGGGATGCAATCGACCAATACGAGGAATAGGCGCTAAGTCTAGCACCCCAGAAGGATTAAACCCATAAACGATTGCAAATGGACTCAGCCCAGTAGTTCTGTTTGCTGATCGGTTGTAAGCAAATTCTGCTTGAGGCAAGGAGAGGTCCCATTGCTTAGGTTTAGTGCTCGCCAAACAACGTAGGAGATTGCCCAAACTCCGGTTGACTACTTCGGTCTGGCCATCCGTCTGAGGGTGGTACGCACTGCTGAAATTCAGACGAGTCCCCAACTTCTCCCATAAGCTCTTCCAGAAGTTGCTGATGAACTTAGTGTCACGATCAGAGGTAATGGAGTGGGGAACTCCATGCAAACGCACCACTTCTTTGAAGTAGAGGTGGGCAATCCGGGCTGCATCCATTGTTTTTTTACAGGCTACAAAATGTGCCATCTTGGAGAACCGATCCACTATCACAAAAATGGAGTCCGCTGCCCGTTGTGTGCGGGGTAACCCCAGCACGAAATCCATGCTAACATCACGCCACGGACCTTCAGGGATAGGCAAAGGCGTGTACAAACCGGCGTTGGTGAGGGTACCTTTGGATCGCTGGCAAACGTAGCACCTTGCCACATAGTGGGCTACATCGCTAGGTAGCTTGGGCCAGTAAAAATCAGAGGAGATCAAGGCTAAGGTCTTGTCCCGTCCGAAGTGTCCCTCGCCATGTAATTCGCTGATGATTTGTTGCCTTAATGAGCAATCCGGAATGCACAACTTCGTTCCTCGGAATAGGTAGCCATTGTGTATTAGAAAATCGCAACGCTGACCACTCATGACTTGCTGGAATATCTTCCCAAAGGAGGGATCAACTGGATACATGTCGGAGAAGGTCTCGAATCCGGTGACTTGACTGCTCATGGTCGTGAGAAGAGTGTTGCGACGGCTTAGGGCATCAGCGACACGGTTTTGACTTCCTGATTGGTGCCGAAGGGAGAAGGTGAACTCCTGCAAATACGCCACCCATTTAGCATGACGTCGGTTGAGTTTGTGCTGGCCATTTATGTACTTCAAGGCTTCGTGGTCGGTGAAGAGGATGAATTCGCGTTGCACCAAGTAGTGCCGCCAATGCTTCAGCGATTGCACAATTGCGTAGAACTCCAAGTCATAGGTGGAATAATTCTTCTTGGATCCGGATAGTTTCTCGCTGAAGAAAGCTATTGGACGTCCCCCTTGACTCAGAACTCCACCGATACCAATTCCAGATGCGTCACAATTTAGTTCGAACACTTTTTCGAAGTCCGGCATTGCTAAAACTGGAGCCTCGATCATCTTTTGTTTCACCAGCTGGAAGCTTGCCTCTGCCTCCTCAGACCATTTGAGATCTCTTCCCTTTAGACACTCGGTGATAGGTGCGATCAGGGTGCTGAAATTTCGAATAAACCGCCGGTAGAAGGAAGCCAAACCGTGGAAACTCCGAACATCATGCAACGACTTTGGCCTTGGCCACTCAGAAATGGCACTAACCTTGGCGGGGTCAGCATGCACACCGTCGATAGACACCACGAACCCCAAGAAGGTGACGGAGGTTGTGAAGAACGCACATTTCTTTTGATTAATAAACAAACATTCGGATCTCAGCGTGTCAAGAACTGCACGCAGATGTTCCATATGCAGCATGGGGGTCTTGCTATAGATGAGGATGTCATCGAAATAAACAACAACAAACTTCCCCATGAAAGGACGAAGAACCTGGTGCATGACCCTCATGAAGGTGCTAGGCGCGTTGGATAGTCCAAATGGCATCACCAACCATTCGTACAACCCATGCTGCGTTTTGAATGCCGTCTTCCACTCGTCTCCTGGTCTGATCCGTATCTGATGATATCCACTCTTGAGGTCGATTTTTGAGAAGATTTTGGATCCCGATAGCTGGTCCAACATGTCATCTAAGCGAGGAATCGGGAATCGGTACCTCACGGTGATACGGTTGATTGCTCGGCTGTCGATGCACATACGCCAGGAACCATCCTTCTTTGGTACCAACAGGGCAGGAACGGCACAAGGACTCATGCTCTCTCGGATATAGCCTTTCTCCAGCAGCTCCACCACTTGTCGTTGTAATTCTTCAGACTCTTTAGGGCTGAGACGATAAGCCGGCCGGTTCGGGAGAGTCGATCCTGGGATAAGATCGATTTGGTGCTGGATATCTCTCAACGGTGGTAAGCCGTGGTTGAGATCTTCGGGCATCAGCTCGGAGAACTCTTCCAGAAGTTGCTGGACCTCCTCAGGCATGCTTGAGTTTGAGCCAACCTTGGATTCATCCCGGGGCAGCAAAGCAAAAACCACCTCTTCTTGCTTCATTTCAGCCAAAAAGCTGGATAAGGATAGCAAGTTGTTGTGATGAGTTGCCTGGATTGAAGGGGTTGCTTCAGAAGTCCCAGAAGTTGAAGGGGTTGCTTCTTGGTGCGGTGCCAAGACAATCTTTTTCCCTTTGAGGTTGAGGGAATAGGTATTCTTTCGTCCATCGTGAATGACGCTTCGATCGTACTGCCATGGCCGTCCCAGCAGTAGGTGACAAGCGTCCATAGCCACCACGTCACACCAAGCATTGTCAAAGTATTTTTTGCCAATGGAAAAGGATACCAAACACCTCTTGTCCACCTTTATTTCCGTCTCCTTGTTCAGCCAAGATAATTTGTAGGGTTTGGGATGAGAGTCGGTCTTCAGCTTCAACTTTTGGACTGCTTCTTCGGACACCACGTTCTCGCAGCTGCCGCTATCGATGATCATCTTGCACACCTTGTCCGAGACCGTGCAAGTGGTACGAAAAATGTTATTTCTCAACCACTCATCTCCTGACCCTCCCTTAGGGGTTAGAAGACTCTTGCGGATGACTAAAGTTTCTGGTCCGTCCCCGTACAACATTCCACCTTCGTCCTCATATTCATCAAACACGGGCTCGCTATCGATCTCGTCCTCACTCCCAAGATTATCCTCGATCAGGAGGGTCTTGCCACCTTTGCTGGTGGTTTTCCCACAGCTGGAGGCGATGTGTCCCTCCTCTCCACACCTAAAACACTTCATGCCCGTCTTAGGTCTGCCCTGGAACGGCACTTGCTGAGGGCGCACCTCTGA
Source organism: Triglochin maritima (assembly GCA_963682175.1). Lineage (NCBI taxonomy): Eukaryota > Viridiplantae > Streptophyta > Magnoliopsida > Alismatales > Juncaginaceae > Triglochin > Triglochin maritima. Next base: position 23,731,322 of record OY821777.1, read on the forward strand.
AGGTCTAGAAGTTCGTGTGGGCTGCTGCTGCTCATGGCTGCTGGTGGCTCGCCTTCTTTGCTGTTTCTCCGCTGCGAGGGCTCGCTGATAGGCCTCAGAAACCGTCCATAATGAGTGGAGGCTGAGGGCATCTTGTAGGGATGGTCGTAACCCCCCCAAGTATCGCGCCACCGATTGTTCCTCCGATTCCGATAGATCATTCCGAGCCACCAATTGATAGAACTCCTCCGTGTAGTCATCTACTGATCTTGCTCCTTGTCTCAATGCATGAAGCCTTTGAAACAGGGATTGAGTATATCCGAAAGGAAGGAAGTGCTCCTTCATCTTCTTCTTCATCTTGCACCATTCGGTCAGCTTTGCCTTGCCTTGCCTCTCGCGTGTGCGCCTCATTTGCTCCCACCACGCAGAAGCTCTTCCCTTGAGTCGGACGGCGATTAGCTTAACCTTCATATGCTCCGGGACCTCCTTGTAGTCGAATACTCGTTCGACTTCATTCAGCCAGTCCACGAAGGCATCAGCATGCAACGTACCAGAAAATTCTGGCAGCTCCATCTTGAAACCGAGGTCTCCATGCCGATCACCCCAACCCCGATGTCCTTGACCAGTACCACGATCATGGAACATGTTGTGGAGATTTGAGCTTGTGTCGGAGCCTGGATCTTCAGTCTCTCGATGGTTTAGGTCTTGCGCGGCAAGACGTTGGGTTAAATCAGCAATTTGTCTTTGTAGACCCTCAATCAACTCAGCGTCTTCGTTGCTACGACCATGGTACGGGACTTCCTCAGCTGGAGTAGGCCCACGACGACCACGACCACCACGTCCACCAGCCATCAATGCTGATGAAGAAACAACGAAAGGGAGGATTCTTTTGGCTCTGGTACCAACTGACGCCGGGTAGAGTTGTGATGGACTCTACAAGCGTATGTCACCAAGACTACAAAGAAATTGAAGAGAAAAACACCAAGTTGAGATAGAACTATCTCTGATTTTTGTGTGTATTAATTCAAACGAAAATTGGTTCTCTCTTGACCTACAAGCCAGGTCTTTTATAGCTTCAAATCAGTATAGAAATTAGGAAGTTAACCAACAAGGCAACTCCTATTATTTGCAACAAAAAAAGCAAATAACAACAAAGGAAATAAGTAACTACCGAAACTCTGTCTAAAGGAAATAAAAATCAGGAAACCTTCCATAAACCAAAATTAGTAATTCATATGTGGATGGGGGAGGAAACTTCTTGCTGACTTGGCTTGTTGGCTGGAAGGAAACTTCCTTGCTGAGCTGGCTGGTCGGTAGGAAGTTTCCTTCCTTGCTGATTTGGCAATGGCTCCAGCATGGATGCTCCTGCATCACCTTCAATATGAGTTAGTTCCCAGTTTGGTGGGTGAATTGAAGAAGCGAAACCCCGACAGTGTTATTCGGTTTCAACTGCATTCCAACAAACAATTTCAGTACCTTTTTGTATGTTTGAATGCTTGTAGACAAGGCTTCCTCTAGGGATGCAGACCCGTCGTAGGGCTAGATGGATGTCATCTGAAGCACAAGTACCGTGGAGTTTTGCTGTCTGCGACTGCTATCGATGGGAACAACGGTATACTGCCTTTAGCATTTGGGATTGCAGATATTGAGAGTGAGGCCTCTTTGCAGTGGTTCATGGATAATATGATGGAAGCTATTGGCCGACCGAAGGGGTTAGTGTTTATATCTGACCGTTGCAAGGGCCTTGAGGAGGCAGTAGCTAAGACTTACCATGGGTGTGAGCATAGAAGTTGTATGAGGCACTTATACAAGAACTTTAGGAACAAAATCCCTGCAGCATATTTGCAAACCCTCCTTTGGCGTGCTGCTCAGTCGTACAAAGAGGATGACTTCCATTCTTTCATGTCAGAAATAACAGTAGTAAATAAGTCGGCATATGACTGGTTATCAAAGGTGGAGTACAAGGACAAAGTCTGGTCGAGAAGTCAGTTTGGTAAGTATGCGAAGTGTCCTTTCATCACGAATAATTGCAGTGAGTCCTACAATGCATACATTAATGAAGCCAGACACTACCCTATTGTTAGTATGGTTGACACATTGCGACTGAAGTACATGAAGACCATTTATACTCGTCAATGCAAGGTAAAGACGTGGAGTGGAACCTTGGTACTGCTAGCGAAGAAGTGGCTGCATAATATGTCAAGAGAGTTGGGGAGCTACACCATCGCACGATCAAGTGACACTCTTGCGGAAGTTACATGTGACAAAGGGAGATATATTGTAGACCTTAGCGAGAAGACTTGTTCATGTGGAATGTGGCAAATCATGGGTTTACCTTGCAAGCATGTTTGTGCCTTGCTTTCAACACTTAGGGGTGTTGTGTGGGAGAACTACGTGAGCGAATGGTACACAGTCGAGAAATACAAATGCGCTTACGCTATGAACATTAGTCCAATGCCTGACAGAGCAAATTGGATCAAAGAAGTCGGTGTTGTGTTGCCACCGAAGACCAGGAGGAAAGCTGGAAGACCCGCATTAAAGAGGAAAAAACCATCGGATGAGCCAACAAACACACAAAGAAGACACAAATGCAAGAATTGTGGGAATTTAGGACACCAGGCTAGGAAATGCAAGGAGCCAATTATGGATCAACAACCCTTCCCGGATAGGTGAAGTTACTTAAATTTATTCATTTTTCTGATAGCATCTTTTATTTATTGAGTGTGTGCATGAATTGGTATCTAAGTTGTGTGCTAGTTTAACTACTGACCTTTCTGGGTGCTAGCAAAATGTTCTTTCTTTCAGGTGATTGGTGTGTAAGAAAACATTTCTAGAAGTTTTATTTCGAGAATTTAAGAATCTTAACTTCTTGTGCTCAGTGTGACTTTTCCTACTTTCAGGGGTGTGACTTGTGTGCTCAGTTAGTGCTTAGTGTGACTTGTGTGCTTTATATGTGAATCTGCAGTATGGTTAAAGGTGCAGTATGGTTGAGGAGTGTACTTATATTTTTGTTGTTTCATTACTAAAAACAGGGGGCGTGAACGAACCACAAAGAGAGGAGGTGATAGGAGGACTGGTGCTCGTCCTTGAACATCAAATACAGATACTTCTGAAACACCAACAACATTTAGTACTTGATCCAAGTTTGTTCAGTTTTTTTATAATTGTGCTGCAGTATGGATTTGCTATGTAATTTGACATTCCTCTGAGTCTGTTATTTTCGTTGTTGATGTGTTATTGTTGTAGTTGGAAATTTCTCAGTTTGCCTAGCCTTAAATGGGTGAAGTTGTAGTGATGTGTGACTGGATTTGTGTTTTCTTTTATAGTGAACCTTTGAACATCCAGCACGTTTGCAACTATAAACTTGGTAAGAGTTTCCTGTTGGCTACATAAGCTATATCTTCATGCCATTCCTCTTGGATCTGAAATTCTGAATGTCTTGTACCCTTGCTGCTATTCCCAGGAACTCTTGATTAGTGCTTGGTGATATTTCATGTTGTGTATTATACTATTATTATATTTAGATTCTCCTTGGTTTGCTATTGATGATGAAAGCAGATAAGTCTGAACTAAACTTTGTCATGTGGAATAATATTATGTTTAGATTAAATAACAGAGTAATGAGAAATATTGATTACATAGTAGTTGGCGTTTCAACTATGGAGACAGAGAAATGAGAAATCAATGAAGACGCAAGAATTTTTTTCTCCTACTCATAACACACATAATTGTTTGACACATAACACACATACCAAATCTGGAAATAACATCAATATAACTTGTTTAGATACATAACACACATACCAAACCTTGAAACCTACATACACATTATTCTACACAACCAACTTCAAGAAAAGAGCAAGGACTACAACACCGAGCACCAAGAAAAACATGTCGGCCTTCTTCGCGACCATATTCACCTCATCCACATTTTGTTTCACTTCACGAAGCAACGCATGCATCTCCCCGACCCGAACATTGAGATTGAGAAGCTCGTCCAAGCAATACTTCATCTTATCATTAATCAAAGTAAAATTTTCCATCACGGGTTTCTTCGTGTCGTCGTCGAACCACCTAAAAAAGTCGCACGAATCGGAACTCTACAAAAAAATATCAATTAAACGCGAACGTATACGTAGATAAGTTCAAAAAAAGAATATTAAAATTTAAATCCGAACTACAATTAACAAATAACCAGCAATCCAAAATAGATTCTGAAGATCAAATTTTTAGCTTCCAGCAGTGAAGTGTTAGGAAAAATATTACTTACATCGAGACGACAATGAAAACTTCTCATAGTACGCAAGGAAAGAAGAATCAGAGAACAAAGAAATAAATGAATCTGAAAGTTCGAGGAAGAACATTAACTGCAAAAAAGGTTCTTGAATTTTTTCTGAAACTTTGTCTCAAGAAACCATTAATAAATATAAATTCATGTTAATACCATTTTCAGGAGAAAATGTTAATACATAACACTATAACAAATATTATACTTGATTATGCTCTTGATTTTGTAGAAGAAGTCATTGAGCCCCTGATCCCACCCGGAAGTTTTCAAACTTCAAAGCAAAATATTTGATTAGAAAACAGAGCAATTTCTCATGTTAGTCTCATGTATTGGGATCACAATCATGAATGATATTTCAAAATGCATCACACAAAACAACTTAGCTACAAACCAACTTGTAGAGTATAACCATACAAGGAAATAAATTAAAACAGAAAAAATTAATTTGTTGATTCCTCCCGATACATGAAATTTAATTAATTATTGCCTCAAACACCTTTTTTGTTTCACGAATAAAATGCAGAAGTTATATTTTCAAATCCATAAAATCAAGAAAAACCTACAAATCAGAGGATAAGTTTAGGGCATACTTTGAAATCCCTAGGGCAAACCCAGAAGCGACGACCGAATGAGATGGCCTTGTTCGATGCTTGAATCTTGGTTGGAAGTCCACATTTGCAGGTGGGAATGTCGAAGAGAGGAATGGACGGGCAGTCACCGGAAGATGACATCCAATATTTGGGCTGGATTAGCAAATGCGTGGGTTGAAGAAAAATACGTGGGAGAGGTGGATGTGGGTTAGGGAAGAGGACAACATGAGGATTCGGCTGGGAGAGGTGGGTGTGGGGTTTGGGAAGAGGACGATCGGGTTTAGGATTGAGAGATCGGGTTGGTGTTGGAGATCGAGAGATCGAGAGGAGGATGTTCGGGATCGGGAAGAAGAGGTGGAGGGGTTCGGGAAGGAGAAAATGGGCTTTTGTGGTAGGAAGGAGAAGATGGGTTTTTGTTGTAGGAAGGATAAGAGGGGTTTAAGGAGGTTAATTCTCTGATTTGGGGAGGTTTAATCGTAAAACCAAACGGGACGTGATTTTTGAGGTACGACGTCAGGTTGGGTTTAACGGTAACACCAAGTAAGTGTATAAAAGCAAAATCTTTGTTTTGCAAGTGCACATGACTAATATAATACTATAGGAGAGCAAAGCTCCAATAAGACCTGTTCTCAAGTGTACAGAAGCAAAATCCCCAAATCTCTTTTATTCTGATGATTTTAATGAGATTGCAAATGGTGTCAACTTACGGTGGAATCTTGCCGTACGGTGGACTCGAAATAGGCTGTTTATCTTTGGTTACAGACATCGGGGAGGGCAGCGGATTTTATGTTCTAGAATGGTCTTTTGGGATCATTGTGATCGACTATGTTCTCTTAATTGTTGCCGACATATTGTGAGTCTTTTTGCTGATATTTTGTCCTTTTTTGGTTGTGACGGGTCATGTTTCCGGTCTTTTTGTTCTTTTTTTCATTTTCGGTGCTTATGTTTTTATATCATTTCTTGTAAATTTTTTTCCCAACTCTATTAATGATCCAAACAAAAAAAATTGCAAATGGTGTCAACTCGCAATAATCTTAAGTCACATAAATTGCATTAACCACAGAACATAATAATTTCGTAAACAACATAATATATAACGGGTTTCTGACAAGTGGATCTGGTATTTAAGAACGGAAAATGTTTAATGGTCGCGGTGCGTCCGGGACGTCGTCTGACGTGGTCAATCCAGTCAGGAAAAACCAAAGATTAATTAAATCACATATTATTTATTTATTTTGTGTCACATCATATGCACGTGGAACTATGTGACCTTCGGTTTTCATCATACAGATATCCTAAAAACCTTCCATTATCCCCCTAAACCTTTCATTCTCCATCATTTTCTCCCAATGGAAGACGAGATCGGTAAGAGGGATGCCGAGGAGATGACGCGGGAATGAGTCTTGAGGAGGTTGGGACGCCGACGACGTTGATTAGGACGTCACGATGTAGTTAGTCGGCGAGGAAGATGAGGAAGTGGTTGGCGTTGAAGTCTTTCTCGATGCGAGGAGGATGAGGAATGTGGTTTTTTGTAGCCGATTTAAGTTTTTTGTATGATGTTTTTGGGGGAAAGTTTGGTTTTCGTGGTTGATTTGAAGTTTTTGGTTTTGTTCCATGATTGATTGATCTTGATTTTTTTGGAAGTGTGGTTCTTTGTAGATGATTTAGGTTTTTTTGTGTTGAGTTTTTGCCAAAAAGTTTATTTCTTTGTGGTTGATTTAAAGTTTTTGGTTTTGTTATGTGATGGATCGATCTTGGTTTTTCGATGTTATTTTGAAAAACTTGTTTCTTTGTGGTGTTCTTGTTTAAAGTTGGTTTGTCTTTGATATTAATTTTTGGGGTTTTTTGGTTAAAACATAACTTACTTATTAAAAAAAACAAACATAACTTAAAAGGGAACAAACATAACTTAAAAAAGATGAAGCAATAGTTAAAAAAGAAAAAAACATCAACTTAAAAAAGAACAAACATAACTTAAAAAGAACAACATACAATGAAAAAGGAAAAACAGAAGATTAAAAATGAAAAACAATAACTTAAAAAAGAACAAACATAACTTAAAAAAGAACAACATACAATTAAAAAGGAAAAACATCAACTTAAAAAGAATGAAGCAATACCTAGAAAGGAACAAACATAACTTAAAAAGGGCGAAACAAAAATTAAAAAGGAAAAACAGAAAATTAAAAAGGAAAAACAACTTAAAAAAGAACAAGCATAACTTAAAAATGAACAACAGAAAATTAAAAAGAAACAAACAACAACTTAAAAAGGAAGAAACATCACTTAAAAAAAGGAAAAACAGAAAATTAAAAAGGAAAAACATCAACTTAAAAAGGATGAAGCAATACCTAAAAAGGAAAAAAAACAAAACTTAAAAAGAACGAAGCAAAAATTAAAAAGAAAAACAAGAAAATTAAAAATGAAAAACAACAACTTAAAAATGAACAAACATAACTTAAAAATGAACAACAGAAAATTAAAAGGAAAAACATAAAATTAAAAAGGACAAACAACAACTTAAAAAGGAAGAAACATAACTTAAAAAAAGGAACAACAGAAAATTAAAAAAGGAAAAACAGAAAATTAAAAAGAAAGAAACATAACTTAAAAAATAACAAGAGACAATTAAAAAGGAAAAACATCAACTAAAAAAGGATGAAGCAATACCTAAAAAGAAACAAACATAACTTCAAAAGGAACAAAAGACAATTAAAAAGGAAAAACAACAACTTAAAAATGAACATACATAACTTAAAAAGGAACAACAGACAATTAAAAAGGAAAAAATAGAAAATTAAAAAGGAAAAACAACAACTAAGGAACAAACATAACTTAAAAAGGACGAATCAAAAATTAAAAAGAAAAAACAGAAAATTAAAAAGGAAAAACAACTTAAAAATGAATAAACATAACTTAAAAAGGAACAACAGAAAATTAAAAAGGAAAAACAGAAAATTTAAAAGGAACAAACAACAACTTAAGAAAGAAGAAACATCACTTAAAAATGATGAAACAATACTTAAAAAAGGAAACAACTCTTTTGTTTAAAAGAATAGACGTAGATGTTAAAAAGAAACATGTTTTGACTTTTTAAGTTGTTTTTTCTTTTTAAGTTTGTCATTTTTATCACCTGCTTATTTGGAGAAAAAATGACAAAAATGAACTCTTTATTTTATCTTGGTATTCGAATGTTGTATGGAGAAACCAAAAGTTACGTTGGAAAAGTAAAAGTTACATGGGAAACCAAACGTTGCAGTGATAAAGTAATGTTGCATTGGGAAACTAAAAGTTGCATGTGACCAAACATATTATTAAATGAATTTATCTGCTAACTGGATTGCTGACTTAACTGTCCACGTCAGCCGCGTCCGGGACGCACGCGGTTGTTTATAAGGACTCAGAAAGGAAAATGTTTAATGGTTGGGGTGCGTCCTTTAAGAAATGGGTGCTCCCTATTCAACACAGATGAACTCTGGATCCAAACTCAGACAAATGATAAGGCTTCTTGTACCGTATCATTGTTTAAGCTTTAAGATGTAAAAGTAGGAAATATACCAATACGACCCATTATCTATTGAAGTGGTCTGAAATTGTGACGCTAGATTTATGTTGGGTCTATATATGGGTGATAGGCAAGAAATCTGATCCTTTTGACACTTTTGGAAAGATATTTTCACACAAGGGAACACCCCAGATTACGGATACGATTGGATTGAATCAGGAGAAGCCAACACGATGTCATGAAAAAGAACCTCGTGTTTTTATTATTATTTAAGAAATGGATAATGGCCAAAAAAATCCTGTGTGACGCGTAATGCATGAAGTAATTTTTTGGCCTTTTGAATCTTTTGATGATACATATACTATGGTAACAAGAGTAACATTATTGTAAACCAATTATAAACCTCTTCACGTGATGTTTTTGATGTGGTCCACGTTTATATCATATAATTCTTCTCTATTTCACGTTCATCATGCTTGAGATCCGAGCTCGACACATGTACACGACAGTATTGTTTGTCTTGTAGACAACATTTAGCAATAATAAGGATCTCTCAGTTTTCTAAGAAAACAACTTGGAAAAATATTAGTTACGATATTTGCAGATTCATGTTAGTCGCCGTTTGCGACATGGAGTCGCAAAGCTTTTATGTTCTGAATCTGAATCCCATAATTGTAAGCAAATAACGATTCTACAGGTTCAGGAGTACCTTTCTTGGAGAGAACCTGTGGCAGCGGAAGGAAGATCGGATGTCACCTTACGGAATCCTTCTCACCGGTCGGTCTCCTACTCTCTTGGAGAAGGAGCGCGAGTCCACAACCCAAGAATCCACGGAATGAGCTTGGTGGAGGTGGAGGGACGAAATGGGAGAGAATAGGAGGTGGCGGCTAGGTTAGGGTGGAGGCTAGGGTTTTGCACATGAGATCAATCTATTCAAAGGGAGGCTCCCCTCCTTATATAGACGGCTCCACCCTAAACCCTAAATGAGTTGTCCAATAGGGACGCGCCATGTGTTAGTGCTTTGGGCAAATTGCTTATTAATCCCTGATTAATCCAATATCTCCCACTTGCACAACAGCACGATAACAACATGTCATCTGCTTTTGTGTCCCCGACACATATGGATATATCCCTGATACCTACAATCACACAATGGCAATATGTCACCTCTCTATGTGTCCCTGACACACACGTATACATCCCTGATATATACAACTATTCCTCTCTCCAAGAACGCATCCACAATACGCAAGTCTCCGATCATGTATCCCCGATACAAGATCATCTATGTCCCTGACACATGCACTCTTCCGATCATACAGACAAATGGGTCGTGCGACCGGTGATGTACCTGCAATTTGGAGTCTCAAACTAGAAACCTTACTAGAAGGCCAGAATGACAACATCCTCAAAACCAATAAATAAGCAGTCAAATGCACATCACAGTTCCCCAGGTTTACTCAGAAACTCACTTGACATGAACGGTATCTCGATCCCTCGGAGAGAATACCTTCTTGTCCTCAAGGTACTTGCTACTGTATCCAATACAGTTGGGCCCAGCAAATATATTTAGTGCAGTCGAGTCAAACCTTTCCCTTCGCCCCAGATCACCATTACACTTAGAGGTCACTCCTTTCCCGAAGATGCCTCTTTAGACCGAATCTCTCATGGTCATAGATAACATCCCAAAGTAGCCACATCAACTCTTTGCTTCATGGTGTCGTCGAAGGTCACTGAGGGCAACTAAATGACAATCAAGTCTTGGACTCACACAGTGAAGGAGCAGTGATCCATCCTTTCACTTCCAAATGGTCGCTCAACACATGTTGTATGACAAACATGCTATGGTGGATCATACTGCACACAACAGTATGTCTGTCTCTCAACACCATACAAGTCTTAGTCCAGTCGCACCCCCTCTGCACCTGACCCGAGCTTCATCATTGTCACCTTAACACCATACATGTGTTACCTGGCGCCACATGTGATGCTCGCACTTGGCTTCTATAGGTCACATGAATCGTGGGAACATTCATGTCAATCCTCACCAACATAGAGGATCTCATCTTGATTCCTAATCAAGGCGACTGTCCTATCATGAACTACTCTGGATCTATCATACAAGATCTCTTCATGATCAGTCTCATCTCTGCTCGCTATCAAAAAACGCCAGAGGCGAACGCTCGTGTGAGTAAGCATTCTTCAGCCTATTGACAGAATAATATTTTATGCTAGAACAACTACATCAACCAAACAGATATAGTTGAAAGGAAAAACACAATCACTCATAAAAGGAAGTTAGACATGCCAATACATCAAAGTCCGCGTAAGCCTAAGGACTTCACATGACACACAAACGAGTCCTTAGCTATAGCCTTGGTTAGAGGGTCAGCTACCATAAGACTAGTAGACACATGTCTCAACTCAACTTCCTTTCTCGCTATAATGTCCTTCACAAAGTGGAACCTTGTCCATTTTGGCCTTCTCTTCAGGAGTCTCAGGATGCTTTATCAAGGCTTAAGTGCAAACCCTTCTCAACAGGAGTGTCGATTGGTTTGCATTTGTCCATATGGTATTTCTTCAAGATGTTGTTAATGTAAGTCTCTTAAGACAATCCTAGAAGTCTCTTAGACCTATTTCTAACTATCTTGACACCAAGGACGTAGCTAGTTTCACCCATGTCCTTCATATCAAACGTGGAGGACAACCACTCCTTAGTGGATTTCAGTAGCTCTTTGCTATTGCCAGCCATGAGTATGTCATCAACATACAAGGTCAGAATGACAAATTTACCATTGGATCTCTTAACGTACACACAGTGATCTTCCTCAAGCATAGAGAACACACTCTCTGATATAGCTTGATGGAAGCGAATGTTCCACTGTCTAGACGCTTGGTTTAAGCCATACAAGGACCTCTTGAGCTTGCACACTTTGCGCTCTTGTCGTTTGACTTCAAAACCTTGAGGTTGATCCATGTAGATCTCTTCCTCAAGTTCTCCGTTGAGAAGAGCAGTCTTTACATCCATTTGGTAAAGCTCTAAGTCCATCTGAGCTACAATAGCTAGTAGAATACGGATGGAGGCAAACCTAACCACGGGTGAAAAAGGTTTCCTCAAAATCCACGCCTTCTCTTTGGGTGTAGCTTTTAGCTATCAGTCTAGCCTTGAATCTATCAATAGATCCATCCGCCTTCCTCTTTATCTTGAGGATCCACTTGGCTCCAATGGCATTTCGGTTCGGCGGTAAGTCAACCAAGTCCTAGACTCGATTAACTCTCATTGACTCCAACTCTTCCCTTATTGCTTCTAACCACTCTTTCGCATTTGGACCCTCCAAAGCCTCTTTCCAGGTCTCTGGTTCTTGCTTATCGATTACTGTCATCCCGGATGATTCATAATCAATTTCTTCATAAGGGCCTCTTCCTCTAAGTAAAACCGCCTACGAGGAATGAGCCCGCGTTTGCTTCGACGCAGATGGATATCTGATGGCTCATCCTCCGTGAGAGCTATCGGATCCTCAGCATTGCTGCTCCCACTAGGATGGAATGGTGGAACCTCATGTTCAACTTCCAGATCATGATCCCGTGGAGTGGCAATGTCCTCATCTTGTTGTTCAAAGAAGTCCACTGACTCTTTGATAGCTCCAGCAAGAGTTGGAAAATCATTTTCCAAGAATGTGGTATCCCTAGACTCCAGTTCCGTCCTTTCATTCTCGTCTACCTCGATAAAAACATAACCTTTGGAGAAATCACTGTATTTTACAAAGATACACTTTTTCCCTCTAGGTCCTAGTTTTCCATATCGGTGACTAGTAGAATGAATGTATGCCGCACATCCCCAAGGACGCAGCAGACTAAAATCAGGCTTCCATCCTGTCCATAACTCATATGGAGTTGAGGGAACCGATTTTGTTGGAACTCTATTGAGGGTATAGGCAGCAGTCATTAGAGCATCTCCCCAAAACGAAATTGGTAAGCGCGCATGCGCCATCATGGATCTAACCATGTCTAGCAACGTTCTATTCCTTCTCTCGGCAACACCATTTTGCTGAGGAGTATAAGGCATAGTGAGTTGTCTAGATATCCCATTTTCATCACATAACTCCTTGAACATTATGGAGAGATACTCACCACCTCTATCCGTTCTAAGAGTTTTTATCTTATTATCCAACTGATTCTCAACTAAGCTCATGAATTTCTTAAAACATTCTAGAGCTTCTGACTTGTGAGAAATAAGATAAATATGACCATATCTCGTGAAGTCATCAATGAATGTGATGAAGTAACTTTGTCCATGTCTGGTACGCACATTCAAAGGTCCACAAATATCTGAGTGAATTAGTTCTAAAGGAGAAGTAGCCCTAATGGTTTTTCCGAACGGTTTTCTAGTTGCCTTTCCAGCTAGACAAGATTCACAGGCCGGCAATTCAAATTTGGAGCATTCTCCTAATACCCCCTCCTTTGCCAACCTGTTCATCCGGTCAACACCAATGTAACCTAGTCTAGCATGCCACATAACTGAATCATTATTCATGGAGCTTTGGCTCATAAAGGCACTAGCGTTATGATTGAAATCATAAATTGCGTCCAACACAATAAAACCGTCAGAAAGAAAAGCACGTCCATAATAAATGTTAGAAAGGTATAAACCCATATCATTGTTCTCAAAAACAACTTTAAAAACATGTCTCATCAAGACAACAACAGAAATAATATTTCGCCGTATAGCTGGTGCATACAACACGTCGTGAAGTAATAGGATCCGGCCACTTCGCAAAGTCACTTTGCATGTGCCAACTCCAAGAACTTCAATGCTAGTGTTGTTTGCCATGTTTATTCGCCTCCCACTTGGAACACGACGATATTCCACGAAGGCAGAACAATCATTTGTTACGTGGTCCGTGGCACCTGAATCCATAATCTACACAGGAGAATGATCAGTGAGCATCACAGAACTAGTCACGTTACAATTCGAGGGATTACACACAGTAATTACCTTTTGCTCAGTGCACTCACGAGCAAAATGTCCAGTCTTTCGGCAGTTAAAACAAGTCACATTAGACTTATCTTTCCCACATCTAGATCCTCGAGGTCGTTTCTTTCCAGCTTTGTTTTCTGTTTTTCTTGCATTTGCACCCTTCTTGCCTTTAAAATCCTGAGCTCTATCTTTTTTGCGCTTAAAACCTGCACTCCTTCGAGGAGCGTCAGCTTCAGCAACAAACACTTTAGTTAGAGGGGCTTTCGCAAGCATGCGGTCCTCCTCCAGCTCTAGGTGTTTTGCGGCCTGGTCAAATGTCCTGATGTCATCAGCATGGGTCAGATGGACCTTCATATGCTCCCAACTCTTCGAAGGCAATGATCTGATGAGAGCAGACACTTGCTCCTCATCGGTCTTAGCACGACCGGCAGCACTCAGCTCACTAATCATGTTTGACATTGCGGTAATATGCTGCCTCATTGTGTGACCTTGGCGCATTTTATACCCATCAAACATAAGCCCAAGCTGACGGGCCCATGTGACGGAGGTCACTCCGTACTGAAACTTCACAGCTTCCCACAAGGCCTTTGCAGTTCGAAACTTTTCGAACCGCAGTAACAGATCGTCCCTCATTGAACTTAGAATTGTGATTCGAGCAATTCGATCTTTCTTTTTCCATGCATTATAAACATCTAAGTTTCTGCGATGTTGCGCAGTATTCCCCTCCTCGGGGGGAGATATAGATTGGTTTATGTTTTCTAACATGTCCTGATCCTCTAAGAGATACTCAATTTTACGATGCCACAGATCGTAATTTCTTTCATTGAGTTTATCTCCTCGAGTCAGATCAGCGACAATGCTTTTGGAAGCAGCCATAAAGAATCTAGGACAATCAAAATACATAGTGATACATGAGTTCTAGCATAAAATATAACGAGCTACAATAATCATAAATAATAAACTGACTTAATAGCTATAGCATTCAGACCAAAAGAAAACATAAAGCATTCGATCAAATCCTCATGCAATAGTTAATAAAGCCATTTTACTAATCTAGATATTGAGCTCCATCATGATTTAATGACCCAAAAAAAACATTTCAAATCATGGTAAATCAGCAAATAAAAAAATATTTGCCGCCGGTTGCAAGGTGGTTTACACAAAACACTTCAACCTTGCAACTCCCACTAGGCATGCGAGTTTCCAAAAACGGTTTTCAAAAAAAACAATCAACATCACACAGATATGATTACTACATTACTTCCATATCGAGCTAATGATCCCCATTAGGGATTTAGCCTCGTCGACGGGAACCTGCATGAGTCTTATAGCAATAATATCGCGATAATAAAAATAAAGGAGCCCCTCGTCTCCTCAGGGCAATGAACAGTCCACAGTCCATAATTATTACAGTCCATAAATATTACAGTCCATTGCGATAACTATTGCAAATGGAAATAAATGAATGAAATTATGCTCATCTCTCAATAAGGCAGTAAATAAAATCAGGAATCATTCATTCCACATAGCCACAATCTTTCCATACGTTAGCACAATCCGACGTATGAAAAATACCATAAAGTGTGCACCTCATTCAAACAATAAGGAAGTAATGCATAAGGAAACAATGCATGAATGGGGCACGAAAATAGGCAAAAAAACGTGTTAGGTAATGACAACCAATCTCCTCAATAATCATTCTCAAAACAGATTTTTTTTCTTCTTCTTTCCATAATCAATATAATCATGCAATCAATAATAATTATGCTACTTCTAATGGAAAGAAAAAATTCGAAATTATATGGTGGAGAACAACACAAATTTTTTGCATCAAAGGAAAGCATCCAAACATATTTTTAAGGCATTAAAATTCCAGCCCATAATATCTTTCCAAAAATTTCAGAATTAGCCAATCTTTCCATAATCAATATAGGCATTCAATCAATAATAATTATGCTACTTCTAATGGAAAGAAAAATTCGAAATTCTTTGGTGGAGAGCAACACATATTTTTGCATCAAAGGAAAGCATCCAAACATATTTTTAAGGCAATAAAATTCTAGCCCATAATATCTTTCCAAAAATTTCAGAATTAGCCAATCTTTCCATAATCAATATAAGCATGCAATCAATAATAATTATGCTACTTCTAATGGAAAGAAAAATTCGAAATTCTTTGGTGGAGAGCAACACATATTTTTGCATCAAAGGAAAGCATCCAAACATATTTTTAAGGCAATAAAATTCCAGCCCATAATATCTTTCCAAAAATTTCAGAATTAGCCAATCTTTCCATAATCAATATAAGCATGCAATCAACAATAATTATGCTACTTGTAATGGAAAGAAAAATTCGAAATTCTTTGGTGGATGGCATCACATATATGCACATTTGATGAAAAGGAAATATTTCAAATGAAATGCATGCAATCATCCCAAAAGAAATCCGAAATATCCTTAATGAGATTAACATATATGTGCATTCAATCATAAAGGAAATATTTCAAATGAAATGAATGCAATTATTCCAAAAGAAATCCGAAATATCCTTAATGAGATTAACATATATGTGCATTCAATCATAAAGGAAATATTTCAAATGAAATGAATGCTCTCATTCCAAAAAAAACGAAATATACAATATGGTAACACGATATTCATGTATACATGCTCAAAGATTAGAATAAATAATATCTAACCCTAATTTGTAAAAATTAGGAAAAATAGACATCTTATTTCATGTATACATGTGCATGATTTAGAAGAATCAACATGGAAACTAACTTCTGATTTTATCTAATACATGCACAAAGAATAGAGGTAACATCACAGAAAAAAACAGAATTCTGGTCACATCTATGTATGTGCGATGATAGGAGAGCAACATATCATATTGGCTCGAAATAAAATCAGGAAAAATCCATCTTAAACCATGCACATATGCGCAAGAATGGAGGAGCAAAATCTAACCCTAGATGCATGCTCTAATGAACCATAACATGCGCAACATGTAGAAACTAGTCTAAACCCTGATTGCATGTTAGAAAGAAATCAGCAAACATGCACCACTTATATCTCTAAATGAATGATCATATTATTTCATTTAAAGATCAAAAACCTCTGAGTTTTCATTTCCAGAATATGAAAACGAATTTGAAAGAAAAAAATCATGAACAATCAACATATATAACATGCGCATCATGTAAATAAGCAATGCTGATTTTCTATTTTCTTTCTTTCTCCAAAAACATAACCACCGAATTTTTGTTTTTATCTCAAATCAGATTATCATGAAACAAAAATTCGTCAAGCATGGTGAGGATTCGAAGGTAACCGAGATGGCTCTGGTACCAATGTAAGCAAATAACGATTCTAAGGTTCAGGAGTACCTTTCTTGGAGAGAACATGTGGCAGCGGAAGGAAGATCGGAGGTCACCTTACGGAATCCTTCTCACCGGTCGGTCTCCTACTCTTTTGGAGAAGGAGCGCGAGTCCACAACCCAAGAGTCCACGGAATGAGCTTGGTGGAGGTGGAGGGATGAAATGGGAGAGAATAGGAGGTGGCGGCTAGGTTAGGGTGGAGGCTAGGGTTTTGCACATGAGATCAATCTATTCAAAGGGAGACTCCCCTCCTTATATAGACGGCTCCACCCTAAAGCCTAAATGAGTTGTCCAATAGGGATGCGCCATGTGTTAGTGCTTTGGGCAAATTGCTTATTAATCCCTGATTAATCCAATAATAATATGGTTCTGTATTTTACCCGGAAGCATGGAATTTTATAAAAGTTTGGAGAACATTGACTGGAATCGGACGACGAAACAAAAGAATAGTCATCCAATTTCTCAAACAAGAAAGGTCTAAGTTCTCTTGACATTAAGAATGGATGACCTAGAGAAGAGACAGTCGTCCGATTGAGTGAATCAAGAGGCTTCCAATTTTGTACAAGTCATCTGAATTAAAGGTGTTGAGTATAACATAAATTTATATGTAGCTGCTGGAGTAAATTTTAAACGTTGACCACAGTAATGACTATATTTGGTATAAAGCCCTCTAAAGCAAAGGTGAATCAGATGACAAACTCACTGACTAGTCGTCCAAATGGACAACCTCCAACTGTCAAATAACTATTGGATCAGACGACTTAAAGAAAGATTAGTCGTCCGAATAGTAAGTCGAAACACAAAAGAAAGCGATGACTCACGCTAATGCTTGTTATCTGAATGTTCAAAAGAAAGGTTTGGAAATAATGGAGAAATTTGATTGGACAACTAAAGGTTGATCCAATCGTCCGAATCTGGGTGGAGTCAAGATTGTGATTTACTGAAACTTGTATCAGATGACTCACGAATGAACCATTCATTCGAATCTATAAGAATCAAGAGGTTGAAGTTATTGTCATATGGAATTGGACATCTCAACAAGGGCCTGGAATCATCCGAACGTGACGTGGGGACAAAACCTATATTTTTCTAAGTGTTTGCGTTTGATTCTAACTTGTGTTCAAGTTTACAGATGATCCTATGACTCAATAAAAATAAAATTACAAGTGTTTTTAAGCTTAATTACATGTCTTCTCACTGCTCCTTGAGTCTTCATAACCTATTAAGAAGCAAACATTCACAAGTATGCAATATGGTGTATATGTGTGTATCATATGAATGATTAAGTAATAGAGTTAATAATCATTATCAAAATAAAAATCGAATTAAGGCTCTTTAACCAACAACACCTTATTAGTTATTTTGTACATTTCGTGTATAGTGGTCGGACACGATATCTTATCCTGTCAGGTTCAGGTATAAGGTTTTGAACGCGTATACACAATAGACACAATAACAGAAAGTGTGCCTACATACATGAATACACGATAGTACATGAATACACAATAAATACCCAAAGAGACACGAAACATGATAATACACGAAAACTTGAAGACGTTTTTGTTATTACTTTAACTTGACTTCGTAAGTTTAACTTGATGTTTGACTTTTATATTTTGAAACATGCTAAGTTGTTTCATTTGTACACAATTTCTCCAATACGTACAGAAAATTTATCAATTATGTAACATGATTCACATATTTTTCATGTCAAATCGTGTTTTCGTATACCTTATCATGCCACATTCGTTTCGAACAACATTAGAATTCATGTACATATCAGGTATTATCATGTATACACAATTATTATCACGTCTTGTACGAGTATGGAGACACAAATCTTTATCGTGTGGTGTTCATGTACCCAAAATACTCGTTAATTTCAACAAAACTTCTTAGGTGTCTTTTGTGCTTGTGACTGTCCCCCAATTATTATGGGAACTACTAAACGTCGCCCCAAAACTACTTAAATCGCCCCTTGAAATTACCAAATTGCCCTTAACAATATATTTAATACCCATATCGTCCCGTGTCTATAAATAAGGCATATGGTCTTGTATATTCATAATTTATCAGTAAAAACACCACGAAAATGTCTGGCGAGGGTGATGCATCGGGTGAGGTAAGCCTGGCGCGGGGCAAATTTTGGGCCGAGCGTCTGCATTAGACGCCTCCCCCATGGTGAGGGCGTCTGCGTAGGACGCCCTCCCCATGGCCTAGGCGTCTAACGCAGACGCCTACGCAAAGGGAGAGGCGTCTTATGTAGACGTCCTCCCCATGGGTAAGGCGTCTGTAGTAGACGCCCTTCCCTTCGGTCAGGCGTCCTACGCAGACGCCTTACCGTTGGGGAAGGCGTTTAACACAGACGCCCCATCCATGGGGCAGGCGTCTAACACAGACGCCTTTTTTTTTTTGATTTTGATTTTGTTTTTTTAATTTCGAGTTTATTTTTTAATTTTTTTAATTTCGAATTTATTTTTTTATTTTTTTAATTTTGAATTTATTTTTGTAGGTTCCAGATTTCGGTGGTGATGGAGTGGATTACAGTGAGTTATTTCAAACTACACAAATCTTTGCAACAATCGATGAAGCATGTAAATGGGCCAAACAAGTAGCTATCGGAGCTGGGTTTTTTTTGGTCGTGTCGTCGTACAAAACAAGATCAGATAGTCGGATGGATTGTTATTTGAGATGCGACCGGCGAAATCAAATGGAGTCTCGGGATATGGATACTGCACTTCGAAGAAACACCAAAAGAAAGGGTTGCGGTTGCCGTTTCTTAATAAAAGTGGTGGAGCGACGGGATCGTGATGGATGGGTTGTGGTTTTTAATAGTGGTCACGGACATCACAACCACAGACTGGCAGTTTATCCAGAGGGTCATCGTCAAATTAGTGGTCTAAGTTCTGGGGCGAAGAAGATTGTTCGTGATATGACAGAGGCGCAAGCAAAACCACGGAACATCTTGAAGGCAGTAAAAGAAAAATTCCCGGAGGACAATCCAAATCAAAGGCATATTTATAATTTCAGAGATTACATGAGGAGGACAAAATCTGAAGATCGGAATCCCGTCCAGCAGTTTCTCTACCAAGCAGTGCAGTGTGAGTACTTACATTGGATTATGGCGGATCCAGAAACTGATGTCGTCACTCACGCTTTTTTGGCACATCCGACGTCAGTCCAGTTGTTGCGGACATATCCTTTCGTTATCTGCATGGATTCGACTTACAAGACGAACAAGTATAAGATGCCTTTGTTCGAAATGATTGGGGTCACACCAGCAAACATGAATTTCCTTATTGGATATGCGATTTTGATGGATGAATCTTACTCCAGTTATTTGTGGGTGATGGAGAAGTTGAGAGATCTGTTATTGGGGACTGTCAGCCCGACTGCAATAATAACAGACCGGGAGTTAGGCCTTATGCGACCAGTGAGAGCGGTTTTTCCTGACTCTGCTCATTTACTCTGCACATGGCACATCAACAAAGACGTATTGAATTACGCGTACCACGTATTCGGCAAGAATAAGGAGATGGCAGAGACTTTGAGGCGTGGAAGATGGAGGAAGATCATGCTTTCTACTTCAGAAGCCGAGTATGATAGAGCTGTGTATGCTCTGAAAGATTTGTATAGATCGTGGCCGGCTATCACGGAGTATCTGGACACCACGTGGTTGGTGCATAAAGAAAAGTTTGTGCTGAATTGGACGAACAAAGTCCTTCATTTTGGGAACACCACGAATTGTAGGGTCGAAAGTGCTCATTCGGCTCTAAAAGAGTGGATTTCTACATCGACTGCAGCTCTGGACACTCTTTTCGAGCGCGTCAACGCGGCTACTGAAATGCAGCTGACGAATATTCGAAACTTTCTTGAAGACTCGAGACGGCGAAATTTGACTAATTTCGGACATGCTCTATATCGTCACATAAATGGTAGAGTTTCGCATCACTGTTTGCAGTTGCTGAGTCAGGAGGTGAAGAGAATGCAACAGTTAGATGATGAAGTTGAATATCGTTGCGAGTGCGCTTTTCTGACTTCTCATGGGATACCTTGCGCATGTACCATCCGTGGATGTCTTGAATCAGAAAACGGAATTTACTTAGAGCAGATTCATTCGTTCTGGAGGACACTTGTCATTGGGGAAGGAGCCGGGAACGCAGAGTTTGTGTCTCAGGCAGCTCAAGACGCCGAACATTTTCGCAGTCTGGTTGATGAGATTGCAGGAAGTGACCCTACCGTAATTCGATCTGCCTCTCGGGTTTTATTCGAGCAGCTACACCCCGAACATTCGAATTTGAAAGAGCCTGCAGTAAAAACAAAGCTACGAGGTCGACCAAGGGGAAAGTCGACACGACGGGACCCTAGTGCGTTTGAGTATGCAGAGCGAGGTAGTGGTCGATCTTCAGGTAGTGGGAGTAGAGTTCGTGGTCGTTCTTCCGGTAGTGGAAGCAAAGGTCGTGGTCGATCTTCTGGTTCTTCGTCAGTGAGAGGAGGATCAGGTATACCATCCTTACATTTATTATTATTATAATTTTGTTATTTATTTCAGTAAATATGTATCTTTTGTTATTATATCTAACTGTATTTTTTGTTCATATTGTAGTGACTGGGCGGGCTGACGTAGACGACTTCCCATATGGAGATAGAATTCCAGGAATCATTATGCCATTCCTACACCAGTGGAATGATGTACGTGCTGATGGAAACTGTGGATTTCGATGTGTCGCCGATGTTTTCCACGGTGGTGAAGACAATTGGCAACTCGCCCGTCGTTCGATTTCAAATGAGATAGCTGCGAACCCATCTTTTTATGAGCACGTATACTACGACGGTGTGGCGGAGGCTCGTCACCGGATTAATTGGGGCGGGGGACCTTGTGGCGAGAATCACTATATGGAGACGTGGACGGACTTGTTTCCTATTGCAAATTTTTACAAGTGTGCAGTTATGTTCTTCTCTCTCGGAAATGATGGTTCGTTGTACCCATGTCTTACAGTTCTACCTTGGGAGAGTCCGCCTACCGTGACGAGACCGTGCAGAGAGTTGATTATTGCTCATTTAGGGAGTTACGCTCATTACATTCGTTTGGAATTGAATGAGGGATTCCCCGTACCTCCTATAGCGACTCTGTGGTATCAAATACGAGATGAGAGTGTTATTGGATGGGAGCTGGAGTACCAACATAGGATAGCATATTGGCAACAATTATGTAATATGTTTTGATATGTTTGTATAATTATGTAATATGTTTTGATATGTTTGTACATTATATAGTGTTGCTTTATTATGTAATATGTTTTGATATGTTTGCTTTATTTGCATTATATATAATAGTACGAAAGGTTATCAAACACAAATACAAATAATAAGGGTACAACAGATAAGCAAAACACAAATACAAACAATAAGCGTACGACATGTTAGCAAAAACAAACACAAATACAAATAATAAGCGTACAACAGATAAACAAATATAAATGCAAATACTAAGCGTACAACAGATAAGGAAACACAAATACTAAGCGTACAACAGATAAACAAATATAAATGCAAATACTAAGAGTACGGTACAACAGATCAACCTACTCATCATCCGAATCATGGTCGGATATGCCTAACTGAGTATGCCACGACTGTATGATCTCATCCAAATCTCCGCATGCAGCTCTGGCATCGTCTGGCAGCTCATCCCTCATCTGCAAGATTGGGTCTACAGCCCGTATCATCTTACCCATCCACTGCACATAACAATAACATTAGCGTACATTAACAAATTATACGGTACAAATAAATTTAGATAAAATGAAAAAATTACCAGATCGCCACACGTCCTATCTGGTGGTCGATCTGCTCTCCGGGAGGCACCACGGACGATGATAGGATGTGAGTAACTACCGAACCAATCAAGATAACGTGCATCACACTCGGAGGGGTCGCGACTACGTCTGAAGTCGCCAAGGAACAATCGGCATGATCTCGGAAATGTCCGCCAAGTCGATTCCGCTGTAGAAGCGGGGAACCTGACGTCGTACGTCGCTGCTGTCGCAGACCGCACCGCATGCTCTGGTGTCGGAATGTCAACCGGGATCACCTGAACATATCCTAACTGACGCAAGACCCGATCGGGCATATAAGGCTCTATGATATCCCGATAACGAATAAGACCCATCAATAAAGTCCTCGGGACATCCGCTGCTGGGTCAGGACCATAGGGTAACCACTCCACCTAAAGTTTAACACATTAATAATAATACATCTTAAAATTAAATAAATGGTGTAAAGTTTGATACCTCTGATGCAGTCATCTGATCTAGCCGTGCGCGGATGGAACGCAATCGTCCATCGCTCTTGTCCTCGCTCCGGACGGCCCACATACCCGAACGTGGATGACCCTCGTCGATAATCTTCCGCTCACGATGCGGGCGGAATGCAGGAAAGTACTCGTATATCCACGCCTGCAGCAGCGTAAGACAACCTGCAATCCCAGAACAATTCGCACGGCTAGCTATCCCAAGCTGCCGGTACAGGTATGCCAACGTCGCTGACCCCCACGAGTACTCACGAACGGTCTCCGGGTCCCTAGCCTCCAGTAGATCGCGTGGTCTGATCCGACAACCACTCTTGTCGACAAACAAGACGGCTCCGAGCATCAAGAATAGGTACGCCGTCAACTGTGTATCATCGGCCCGCGGAGGTCGTGCCCGTCTGCATAGGTCCTCAAGGGAGTCGATGCCGACACCACCACCACTCCATAAAGCTGTATCTCTGGCCAGACCATCAGGTGTGACACCAAGCAACTCTGCCACATAACACCTCAGCTCAGACGTCGACCCCTGAGCACTAACCAGACGACCATCCACAGGAATGCGCAGGATCTGGAAAACATCGTGAAGCATGATCGTCATCTCTCCGAAAGGCATGTGGAAAGTGTTGGTGTCAGGCTGCCACCGCTCCACAAACGCCGAAATCAAAGGCATGTCGAGATAAGGGAACATGCTGTACGGTAAGTGCCCCAAATGCGTGGCACTAATCTCCTCTCTGATATCAGCACTCAGTGTAGACCGCCAACCCTGTAGTGCTGTACAGGCTCTGTGCCGATTCTGGCACTTCAGAACCTTCCGATCCTCTCCGTCCCAGATCCGTCTAGCAATGTGACCCCAGAAACTAGGAATGACGCTCCCATCTAAAGGACCACCAGGCGTCATACTGCTCACGATCCAAGAATCGTCCTGCACCCTCTTCTTCTTCTGAGCGCGGGGATCAACAGTGCACGAGCTCGAATCCCCGGTCGTAAACCTCCCACCCCTACCCTTCCGCACCATCCATCCGGCGGAAGTAGAAGTACCCGCTCGACCACGTCCTCCGCTATAATCCCCCTGCCTCTCCACCTCCGGCCGCACATCATACGGGCCATCATCGTCGCTCTCGTCGTCAAAACTATCCACATGCTCATCATCGAAGGAATCATCCTCCTCCTCACGACGACGTAATGCCTCCCTCTCCCTCCTGACCGAAGCAGATATCCCCCGTCTACGTGGATGACGCGGTGCTGAATCATCCTCTAAAGAACGGAAGGCGTGTAATGGTATCGACTTGCCTCTCCCTCCACTGTGACCCGATGACTATTTATTGAAATTTTAAATACAAATTTGTTAAATTTGTTAAACTAAATTATCATATTTATCAAAATTGTTAAACTAAATCAAAATTTGTTAAACTTAATTATCAAAATTGTTAAACTAAATCAAAATTTGTTAAACTAAATTAAAATTTGTTAAACTAAATTAAAACAATTGTTAAACTAAATCAAAATTTGTTAAAACTAAATATCACAAATGTTAAACTTAATAAGAATTTGTTAAATTAATTTTTTTGATTTATCACTATTTATTAAAGTAATTATGATATTTATTAATTAAAAAAACAAAAAAGGAGGAGGCGTCTGCGAGAGACGCCTCCCGCAAGGTGGAGGCGTCTGTCGGAGACGCCTCCTCCTACGGGGAGACGTCTTCGGAAGACGTCTCCCGCATCGGGGAGACGTCTTCCGAAGACGTCTCCCGCTACGGGTCGGCGTCCGAGGGAGACGCCCCCCGCATGGGTCGGGCGTCCTCGGAAGCCGCTCCCGGAGCGGCTTCCGAGGACGCCCGACCCATGCGGGGGGCGTCTCCCTCGGACGCCGACGACTTTTTTTTTTTTTTTTTTAAAACAAATAAATAACGTAATGTTACCTCATACGGGTACACCGGGGGAACTGCTGGCTGCTTCCCTGGCCTCCGAGACATTCGTAATCTTGTGTAGTAGGTATAGGAAGAGAAAGTTTTGAAAAAAGAGTGAAATTGTGAGATATATAAGCAAAAATAGGAGGAAGGGCAATTTGGTAATTTCAAGGGGCGATTTAAGTAATTTTGGGGCGATGTTTAGCAGTTCAGATTATTAACGAGCGTCCAATGACGTCTGACAATATGTTAATTTTTTTAACAATGAAGTCTAGTTTTTGAGTTGGACCCGACTGGCACTTTATGCTTTCTCTTTTGTCAATGAAGACCTAAACCCTACCTCTTGTGAGCCTATAAATACATCCTTATGCTCTGCACTTAGACACTTCTTACACTCTATTGCTTACAATCTCTCAAACTTTCACTCACTTACTTAGATTGCTCTCAAGTTCTCATGTTGGTCCCAAGTGCTTAAGTTAGACTAATTCTTATGGTTTGCCTTCTTGTTCCTTACATTCTTTTAATTTGGCATTCACACCATTTCGGTCTATTCACCCCCTCTAGACCACCTATTAGATATCATCCATTTCTAAGATCTTACATTTGGTATCAAAGATGGTTACTCTAGTTTCCTACTTCAACATAGAGAGCATGGCCTGTAAACCCGAAGGAATGCACATCTCAAGACCTCCCTTATTCACCGGTCATAACTATAGTTATTGGAAGAACCTAATTTTTTTTTGTTCAATCTATTGACTACAAACTTCTGATCTATCTAAGGATTCCCTACAACGAACCTACTCACATGGAAAACATGACCGATCATGAGATTACACTTGCCGAAATGAATTCTAAACTTATGAATATTCTCATATCTACATAGGATGCACCCTGGTCAAAAACTTGATTGATTCAGTTATAATACCGTAAGTACACAACGTCGGTGAAGATGCGGCAAGTATGGGTTGTACCACGAGGAGTTATGTGCGTTGTTGTTATCACCATACTCGAGTAAGAAGAGAAATAAATGGAGATATTTTGGCTAAACAAAACTATGATATAAGAAAACAATCTAACAAAATCCCTTGTGTAAGTAGATTGATCACTAATATAGAGGGGGTGAATAGATTATGTCCTAATTTTCTTATATAATTGCAAAATAAAAATATTAAGAGGAAGATTACAAACCACAAGATGACTCCAGAGATTTATAGAGGTTCGATCACACCACCGTGATCTAGTACTCTCCTCAAGTTCCAATCGCTCATCCGATCCCTACTTGAGAATTCACTATTATCTTTGTTCCGCGTCGAAGATAAACCCTCTTACAATTGGAGCCTTGTGAACACCCTCGCCTTGCTCGGATCTCTTCTCACAACATGAGAGGGTGCTTCCTCGAAGCTTTACAACACAATGAAAATTGAAAGAAGTTGTTGAACTCTACTTGAATGCACTCAAGGATTGGAATTGAGCTTGGAGTGAACTTAATGAAAGTTTGAGAGTTGATGGAGCTTTGAAGGCTTGAAGATTGAGAGCACAAGAGTATGAATGATTTTTGGCAAGTAAAGGAGTCAATGTGTCTCTTAAATGAAGCTTATATAGCCTTCAAAACAAATAGAGCCGTTATGGTGAGTTGGTGAAGTTTGGACCAATAAGAAACAAGAAGTGACTTACGCCTGGCAAAATTCAGAACATATTCGGTACCCGGGAAACCAATGGATGTCTGATAGGATGTGGGTGTATTTGTCAGATTGCATGACTCGATTGACCTACTATGTGTCAGATAACCATTCACCAACTTCTAGTAACTTTTTCCTAATATCGATCAATTAAATTTGGTTAACCGAAAGCAATTTGGTTCACCGTTCAAGATGGACAGTAAAGAATTGGCGGGCTTTGGTAATCAAGTTTGGTCGACCGTGGGATATACAGTAGACGAAAGCGTGGGTTTTCCGCTGACCTTGGCTCAGAAGTTGATTTACAAATAACTGTCGAAAAGTTACATGGAAAAGAGTCATTACGTTTTGATTAACAAGACTTTGGTAAACCGAAGGGGATGCGGTAGACCGATTTTGGACATTTCAAAGGTTGTTGCTAAACGGCAAAAGATAAGTCTGTTGAGATCGTTTGTGCCACGCGGGCCAATAGGATGTAGTCGTTTGGAATAAAAGACGCATGTCAAGTTTGTATGACTGATACTAATTCGGTAAACCGAATTACGATATCCAGAGAAGGTCCGAAGCTACTGAAAAGAATAGAACGGTTGACCGGTTAGCCTTCGGTAATCCAAACCAAGGATTCCACGTAAGATCAATTGGCTACTAACTCTAGGGAGACGGTTCACCGAGGGTAACTCGGTCGTCCGTTTGGGACAAGTTCGGTAGACCAAGGGGAAAACAGTCGACCGATAGAAACAGATTTATCCTTTTGTGCATCAAGTGTACATTTGATCCTATAACTCAAATAAATAGAAAATTACATGTGAAGTCCTTTAGCTTTGATTACAAGTCTTGAGCATTGATCTTGAAGTTGATTAGTCCCTTAGTTTGAGCACCTACAAAGTTAGGAATACACAATATCTATGCAATTTGACAATATGATGTATGTGATGTGTTGATTGGAGTTGTACATAATATTAGTTTGTTAATCATCAAAATTAAGATTAAAGAGGCCAAAAAGCCAACACCTTGGAGTGGAGGTGCAATAGTGAGGTGTGTGTGCATGGGTGTGTCCAACCATTACACACATGCCAAGTAGGAGCTAGTGTGGAACCTAAGTGTGAAACACATACAATTACATGGTATACAAGAATATGATAGGTAAGCATGAAGTTAAGATCGATTTTATGTATTTTCAAGTATGCAATAAGCACCTAGTGTGACCATTAAAGCATCAATCAATCCTAAGCATAACCTTAGTTCATTCAAGCAACATAAACCAAATAAAGCAACCATTCATTTCAAGCCAATTCCATCATCAAATAAAACTTATCACAAGCAACATTTAAAAAATAGATGTAGCATGAAACAAGTACCTAGTGTGGTCATTATCTCAACTATAACAAGATTAACATGCTACAAGTTTTTGATCTAACATTAAGCACATCGAAATGACACAAACTTAGGAACACATCATACAATTCACCATCAACTACATTGCCTCCACCCAAAATGTGGTGGATCTACTCACTAATTATAATAACAAGCATGGTAAGCAAGAGATTGAAACTAAACATGGAATAAAACTCTAACTAGAAAACTAACCAACAAAATCAAGAACACATTGGATAGAAAGGAAGTAAATGACATGAGGAATCAAAATATACCTTTAGATTATCAAAGAAGTAACATTACAAACTTCCAAGCCCACCTTCTCTACTACCCAAAATGGGTAAACCTAAGCTATTCTAATGGTGGAGGCTAAGAAGAAGAAGAAAGGTAGAAGAAACATTGCTATTTATAGAAGAAATATTGGTTTGGATGGATTTGGAAGAAATCCGACGGCTGTAAACACTTTCTCTATAGTCTGGTGCACCCAAATAATTGAGAAGAAGCCCCGACAGAAATTGGGGCCGAATTGGGGCAACTTGATCTGCCATTGGCGGATCAAAATCCACTACTGGCAGATCATTTGCTTATGATCCGCCATGTTTTTCTACTATTGTGCACGTGGGGTGCACTCCTGGTCTGCTAGTTCGAACTTGTTTGTCTTTAATTTCCTAAATACACCTCAAGATCATTGTATTGAAGGTTTTTTGCACCCAAAATATTTTTCGTGCATTCAGATCCCTTTGGATTACATTTGGGTTCTTCCTGATTTAAAGATGGGTGCTGGTGCATGACATACAAGTCCACTTTGCTTCATTTGAGTCATTTCTTCTTATATTTCAGTCTTTTTTCTTCCTTTCTCTTCTTAATTACCTAATACCTGAAAAACTACAAACAAACACTCGAGTAGCACACAATTTGGGTAAAGTAAATGATATATAACATGAATGTGATATTTGATATGCTACTAATCAGTGAGGTTATTAAAGAAAAGTATGGTAGGATTAATGGGTGTGTCTCGGCATACCCCGGGTGGAGACTATTATAATCACATTTTTGAGGGAACCACCACCAGTAGGTAACCAAAGGTAGATTCCTACATGCAAATATATGAATTCTTTTTCATGAAACTGGGTGAATCCATATATAAGCAAGATGGGAACCCCAGTATAACAAAACAAGGTTTCAACGATGGTAGTTATCCGTCGGTGTATTTCCCCATCTGTCGGTGGTTTGGAACACTGACGGATATCTTATTGTCGGGGTACTATGCGTCAGTGTTTGGTTACTCCAACGGATGATTGCCGTCGGTGTTTATTTTCGCATGAATTTTCTCGCCAAAATATTTTGCCTTCTTTTGCCAGAACGAAGATCACCGATAGGGCAACACCGATGGATACATCCATCGGTATACTACACTGACTTTTTTTCCTACTATTATCGACGGATGTCAACATACACCAACGTATACGTACCATTGGTATAAGTCCAATCCAGATACAAGAAAAAGGCTTTTGGCTCTTTTCGGGTTCCGTGTTTCTATTTCCACAACACATTCATCCATATTTTTCATGAATTATCCATAACACATTCATTCATTCATCCATCCACAAACATATAAACATAACAATTCATATATGCATTCATAATTAACAATCTTTTCTTATATATACAAATATAATTTAACTTAAAACAAATAGATACAACACTATACGACAGATACTTTAACTCATACACAAGTAAACAACCTATTACGAAACAAGAACCTGTAATTCAACAAAAATAATTTCACAAAAAAACTAACTTTGGTGAGGTCGGCATTGCACCTCACCGTTGGTCGCTCATGGTTGGGATCCCATTGCCACCGAAGTGGGGACCAGTGTGGAGGGTCGAGAAGAAAAAGGTGAGGAGAAGGGAGGAGGTGAGGGAGACGATGAGTGGGGATGGGAGGTGGAGGAAAGGGTCAAAGAGGGTGGTGGAAAAGGGGAATGGGTGAGGATATGGTCAGATGGTGGTGGGGAGGTGGTGGGGCAGTGGTCGGGAGGTGGTGGAGATGTGGTCGGAAGGTGGTGGGGTGGTTGGGGGAGGTGGGGAGGGGGTAGGTGTTTGTGAGGGCAAAAGTGAAAGGTGTAGTTTTATGAATCCGTCGGTGTTCGTTTTTTTCGCCAAAAAAAGTCATTTTCCCACCATCTAAATTTTCAATAATATATACTGATGGTATGTATCTATCGGTGTATCTTTATGAATATGTTAGTGTTTCCTTTTGAGCAAAAAATTTAATTTTCTCGCTATCTAATTTTTGTGAAATAAACATCAATGGTAGTTATCCGTCGAAGTAGGTTGGTGATGTGATGAAAGCTACAAAATTATTGCCCGACGGACAATGTCAGTCGATGGTTAGAAGCATATTTGTCGGAGCATATTAGCATTGATGACTAATGTTATCCATCGGTGGAAATGTACCTACACCAACAGATGTGTTACCGACGGATAATAATATGTCAATAGAAGCTATTTTTCTAGTAGTGCTCACTTCACCGAGATTGTTAATGCTCTGAAACCTTTAGGCAAACTTATTGTTGAAAGTGATAGGGAGAAGAAATTTCTTTAGTCACTCACAAGTGAATGGGAGGAAAAAGACAACCACATTTGAAGAGGCCAAGGATCTTTCAAAGCTCAAAATGGAAGATCTAATGAGGAAGTATCATGGCCTTTGAAATCCAAATGAATGGGAAGAAGGAGAAAGAAAAAAGAACTCAAAGAAAATGGACAAAATTATAGCCATGAAAGCTTATTGCAATTCATATGGTGGATAAGGAGACGGGTACGATAGTGATGATGATATTGATCCCTTGGCATGAAAGTTCAAAAAGTTCCTAAGGAAGGAGAGATACTGTTGGAACAAAAGGTATGAAGAGGAATCCTCCAAAGGACCTCTTTTTTTTTAATGCAACAAGATCAGACATTTCAAGAAAGACTTTCTACTTATCAAGATCAAAGAAAGAGAGCCAATGAGGGAAAAGAAGTACTCAAGAAGAGAGGAGGGTAAAAAAGAGTGACATGGGAGGAGAGAAAGGGAGGACAATGAAAAGTACAAAAGAAGAGAAAATAGGGATAAAGACCACACGAAAGCCCTCAATGATAGTTGGGACAATTCCTTTGAATCAAGATCCTCCTCTCCTACTAAATCCGAGAAAAGAAGAGGTAAACATGGGCCTTGCAATTCAAAAGGAACAAGATGGAGCTCTATATAGTATCATCACCTCCTCGTCAAGCAATGATAAGGGCTCTAGCTTATATGATGTCCCAAAGGTAAAAACAAGAGGTATCCTCAACTCAAGTTGTTGATTCATTTACTTATGATGAGTTACTTGATGCCTTTCATGATAGTTGAGAATTATGAGATGATCTTGCATCCTCTAATGACTTCAGTTGCATGGCACAAGAACACAGTTGGTAAAAAAGTTAATCATTATCTTGCATGCTCTAATGACAAATTGGTTAAAGAATTTGAATTACTTGCATTAGAGAATGATAGGTTGAACAAACTTAACGCTAAATTTCATTATAGTGAATTGCAAGTCCATAGAAAATTTAATGCTCAACTAACAAGAGATTTTGAAAAAATCACTAAAGGAAAAAGATGTTGACATGTTATTGGGTAGCCAACTTGAATAACTTCAAAAGCATAGCTTAGGATATGTTTATGCATCTTAAAAGGAACCTAAGAGCTACTTTGTTCATGCTTCAAATGACTCATACATCAAACACAATTTTTTTCATTAATGTTAGGCTGCCTAAGTGTAAATTGGTTTGTGTTGAACGTTTTAATTAAACCGCAAGTGCACGGCCGCGATGAAGCGGTGGCAAGTACGGGTCGTCCTCAGGGAGGTGAGCAGCCTCTTGTTTATCAGAAATCAAGTGGCAAAATAGGGAAGAGAAAGATTGATTATGCTAACCTACGCCACACTACGCTAAGAAGTATGAAATGTGGAAGAAGCAAACAAACGATGAAATAAGAACTAAGCTAAGAACAAAACAAGAATGCTGGAATTTCAGGAATGGAAAACCCCTAAGGGGTGGAGTGAGTGCACACAAGCAAAGAGGTGGGTGTAGAATACATTCTTTAAGCACATGAAGGTGGTGTTTATCAAGCATAGGAAGTGTCTACATGTTATGGCAAAACCTATCAATCTATTCACCAACTTGGTTGATTAACATTTACATATGCAAGTTGTTTATTTCAGAACCTAAACAAGCATGAGAGGTGTCTAATCATTTTGGCAAAACTCATCAAGTTATAAATTCTATCCTAAACAAGCAAGCATACATTCATGTTTAATCAACACATTGAAATTAAAGCATTCATCCCATTCTCTAATGCATGTATGTATATCTACTCCACCCCCCAAAGGGGATAGAACTACTCACTAAACATTACACTAATTATTAAACTATGGAAAGAAAGCATATTAAAACTAAGCTAGAATTAAAAGAAGATTAAACTAAAACATGCATAAACAATAAAAGAAGCATAAAACAAACAATGAAAGAAACACAAAACTTTATTGATAAAATGACTCACATTAAAAGTAGCATCCTCCTACTTTAGTGTGTGCTTCAAGGCCTCACTTCTAGTAGGAAGAATAGCCACTTAAAATATGGAGTGATTACAATAGAAGGTGAAGAGTTCTATTTAGAAGCATGGAAAAAGCTAATCCGGGACAATCCCCCGATGTGGGACTAAACCAATACTAAAAATACACTAAGCATACACTAATACACGTGCTACAGAAAACTAAACAGATTCTGGGCCATCTGGACCGCCAATTGGCGGTTCCAGACCGCCAATTGGCGTTCTATATGGTTTAGATCCGTTTGGTTTTCTTTGTGGCTTTGCTTGAAGTGTTTGTTGGTCTTGGATGCATCTGGTTGGTTTGTTGGAGCTCCGACCCGAATCCAATTGCTAAAATACTCCCCATGATGGTGTGAAGTATTCTGTTTTACTCTTAGGTCCCTCTGTCTTCCGTTCAGGTCCTTCTCCCTTGCATCTTGGTCCCCAGATCTCACAATCCAGTCCTTTTTCCCAGCTTTTGGGTCCTTTTATGTTTCATCTCTTCAAACCTATTTATTCCTGAAAACTAAACCTAAAACTCATGACATAACATTGTTTAGGTGAAAGATAATGGATATAAGATACAAATATGAGCATGAAATGATGTCAATCAGTTTGGGTACCTAAAGGCAACCCTAAAGGACCTAAACAAATGTGGGTACCAAAGTCATTTCTTCCTTGTTTGGATATAGGTGAAGCCAAGATAATGGGGAAGTGGATCATGGCTAGTGGGTGCTCAAAGTACATGATGGGAGACCCTTGACATTTTCAATATTGGAACCTAAGAAAGGGGACCGTCACATTTGGCGACGACGTTAAAGGTCACATAGTCAACATTGGAAATGTCGGTAATGATGCTACTCCTCATATAGAATTTTTTCTCTTGTAGATGGCTTAAAACATAGATTTCTAAGTGTTAGTAAAGTTACATATAAGAATTATCTTGTTTTTTTATTATCAACCTATTTGTTATATCATATTTAAAAATAACTCCAAAACTACATTCAAAGGGAATAGGCATGGAAATATTTATGTTGTATGTTGATAATATAGAATCATTCTCACATGAAAATGCTTAATGCTTTGAAATGAAGAAACTTTGTTATCACATAAGAGGACGAGTCATACTAATATGAGCTAATTCCATAAGCTTTCTTAGTATGAGTCGGTAAGAGAACTTTCATAACTTGATTACAAAAAAGACAAACTTTGTGATGCTAATCAATTTGGAAAATAATTTAAAAGTTTTTAAAATGTACAAAAGTCATTTCAACTTCAAAACCCCTTGAACTTTTGCATATGGACCTTTTGGCCAGTCTAGGACTAGGAGCTTATGTGGCAAAAGGTATGCATTCATCATCAATGACGATTTTCTAGATATGCATTTTTTTGTTTCTTGCAACAAGCGTGATGAATTTTAAGAATTTAAAAAGTTTTGCAAGCATGTTCCATATGAAAATAATTCCCATCTAGTGAAAATTAAATATGATCATGGAGGTGAATTTCAGAATGAGTTATTTGACAAGTTTTGTGAAAAACATGGTATAAACTACCATTACTCTTTTCCTCGCACTCCTCAACAAAATGGGGTAGTTGGGAAAATATGTAGAACTCTTAAAGAGATGGCTAGAATAATGCTTTGTGAAAAAGGACTTTCAAAATACTTTTGGTGCAAAGTGCGCAGTTGGCACCACTTCCTATGTTTTGAACAATGTTTTGATTCATCCTATTTGGAGAAAAAACCTTTTGAATTATGGCATGAAAACATTCCAAAGATTTCATATTTTAAAGCTTTTTGCTTAAAATATTTTTTCCCAACATGAAGGATAAGCTACATAAGTTTGATGCTAAATCCGAAGAGGCAATCTTCTTAGGCTATTTTAGTAGAAGTGAAGCTTAATGTATATACAACAAAACAACCCATTGTGTGCAGGAGTCCATGAATGTCAACTTTAATAAGTTCACATATGGGGATAGTTCTCTTGATGATGATTACATTGGGGCTATCTGAGATATATGACATAAGACTAACCTCCCAAGCCATTTCAAGACCCTAAAGAATCTCCAAAAGAGGATAATGAACATCTTTCAAAGGATCAAACCTTTAAAGAAGAACATCCTAAGGATCTAGTGATAGGTGATGTGTCTCGAGGGGTTGTGACATGATCTAGGACTCACGTTGTATGTGATTCCAATTCCTTTATTTGTCAATTATAACCTAAGATAATTGAACAACATGTGAGGATCATTTTTGCTAACAGATGTGCATGAAGATCATAACCAATTTGTACGTGATGATATTTAGTGATTAGTAGCTTATCATGTGTAATATCGATGATATATTAGTATAATTTGGCCCTCTACTAGTGCTACTCGAGTATGTTTACATGTATTTTAGGAATACAGATAACTAGGCTAGAATAAAGGATTATGTACCAAATAGAAAGCCAATTGGACTCTAATCCCACTGGAAATGATGCATGGACTTAAAAAGTCTCTCTACGAGTCAAGTGAAGTTCAAATTATGTCGAATTGGTATTCAAATCGACCAGCTAGATGAGAGGAATCTAAATTTACACCTAGATTTCTAATTTATGTACCACGTCAAGACAAATTCACAAAACAATGATGAAAAAAAGTGGGAAATCATCTTGACTGTTGGATTGAGTTCATCATGAAGATCTAGTACCTTAATCCTATATAAGGAGAGGGTAACCTCCATTTCAGGGCTCTCTCTTCCTTTTCCCTTCTCTTCTATTTTCACTATTAGAGTAGGTTAGAGTAGGTTAGGAGTAGATTTAATGTTCAAACTTTGGAATTCTCTTTTGTATTGTTGCAACCTTTATTTGGTAAGTATTATCACTCTCTTCCTTTTCTTCAACATATCTGATATATAAGACTTCAAAGACAACCAAAACATGCCTAGAGACGGTCAAGGTAAGTCCTTTTGCCGATGACATAATGAACTTCAACCTTGTCCTGTATATCAAAATTGGTTGACAGAAAACCCTTAGCCTTTGATAAAAAAACTTAGACTCGTACTTTGAAGTCGAATACAATTTACATACGACTAAAATCCATCCACCTTCACTAATTTTCATGTATATACATTGATCAACAACATTTTTCCTCAAACCCATAGGATATATATGATAACTTTATCAATGTGTAGTACCATTGTCTGGAAGCTTGCTTGAACCCATATATGATTTCTTTGATTTGCAAACATATTTTCCTTTGCTTTAACCTCAAAATGTTGCGGATGTTGCATGTACAATTCTTCCTTTAATTCATTTGGGAAAGTTATTTTCATATCCATTTCGTGTAACGCGAGAACAAAATGAACCACTAGAACCATGACTATTCTTAGCTAGTCTTTCGCGAAACTAGAGAGGAAGCCTTATAATAGTAAATGGTCTCCTTTTTTGCAATACAATACTTGATAAGCAAATGCAAGAATAGGTCAGTCAGATAATGGAATGTTTAGAAAAACTAGAAGCTTCGATATCAAATGTGCAACCTATATAGTCTATAGTTGGAGAGTTTAAAGTCGTTTTAAATGTGTTTGCAAGTACAATATGCTAAAATTTAAAAATTAAATCTAGTTTTTATTAATTATTTGTGGAGATTCCATAAAAGTTAAAATTAAATATTGATCTTATTATTAATGTCGTCAATGAAGAAAGTTAGCATACTGCCATCTTAAAAAAAGTAACGACATTTGTGAACGTACAACATTTTAATGACATGAGAAGAATCAACTGAAGAACGATGGCAAATAGCAATCACTTGGAGTGCGACACCTTAAAAAAAATCCTTATTGTTAGATCTTGAGCTCTTGACGTTGAAAGCTGCTTGGAAGATTATAATAAAAAAACGAACTTTTAAATTTTAAATTTCCGTTAACGTAGAAGCAGAGACGATGCCAATATGTTGTTAGGTAAGATGGTTGAAATTTGTAAGGATATTTTATCAAGTCAGATATTCATCTACATATAATTATAAGAAAAAAAAATTCGAGGTCCAAATCCAAAAAGGCCAAAATCCAGGAGGAGCGGAATCCAAAAGAGTTAACAATATTAAGTCTCAAAACAAAAAAAAAATTACAAACCAGGTAAAATCACAAAATTCCCGACCCCTCCCACATTCGTTTGTAATAAGGATTTAAAATACAAGAAAGGTAGATTTCAGAATGATATCGTCAAAGAAAAGAACTTGTCATAGTGATAGAGATTAGAGGATCGAAAAGATTAAGCAACAAATATCCAATTAGTATTCCAAAACAAATTAATTAAAACTTATCGCTAGAAGGAGGGCTCGAACCTCCGACCTTGTGGTTAACAGCCACACGCTATTACCAACTGAGCTACTCCAGCTGCGTTGTATGATTGCACTTTTAATGTAATATATACTATGTTATGGGTTGTTTTCAATGCCACTTCCCAACCCTTTTATGTCGTTGTTTCCTTCGCTCCATAATAAAAGGTTAGGGCACCAATTCTTGACATTTTCTTGAACTTGCAGTTTGTAGATGTGGTTAATGATGTATCAAATTTTTTTTTGCTTGCACCGACTTTCTTATTTCATGTTGGTTCCGAAATACCAATTTATCAAGATGAAATGCTAGATTGATTTTAAGAAAAACACTTTGGAGTTGTACAGATTTACTAATGTTATAGGGATTTATAATTGGTATTTTTTGATAAATTCATCAGGGTTTTGTAAATATTGGTTCTTCCAAAATTCAAAGGGCGTTTTCACATCCATGCCCCTAAGAAGTACCTATTTTTATGTTTATGTTTACTTTGATGTCATTATGTTTGCCATTCATATGATTTCCTACATATGTCTACCAACACCCTTGGTTAAATTTCCTATCAACATACTATCAACATGTGAATAATATTAACTTTGTGAACATAACAAAATTGCATTTTCATAAAAAAATGTATTCGTTAGTGGCGTAACCCTAACTACAATGGTTCGTTAATGTTCGATTTTTAAGTTGGAGTTTTAAAACACTTTTAGGTAATTTGCAGGCAAAAATTTAAAAATCCTAAAACTTAGGTTCCAAACTTCTAATAGAAGT
Source organism: Triglochin maritima (assembly GCA_963682175.1). Classification (NCBI taxonomy): domain Eukaryota; kingdom Viridiplantae; phylum Streptophyta; class Magnoliopsida; order Alismatales; family Juncaginaceae; genus Triglochin; species Triglochin maritima. The sequence continues at coordinate 23,769,013 of OY821777.1, forward strand.
TTATTGGCTTAAAAATTGTACTTTGGAGCATGTCCCCCAACTCTTTCATGAATCGAAGGAAATCATAAAATTGGAGTCTTATAAAAACATAGACAATTTTCTCCACCTAGCTCAATTCGTAGTGAAGGGACATAGATATAAAACCTACGAAGTGTAAGCAAATAACGATTCTACAGGTTCAGGAGTACCTTTCTTGGAGAGAACCTGTGGCAGCGGAAGGAAGATCGGAGGTCACCTTACGGAATCTTTCTCACCGGTCGGTCTTCTACTCTCTTGGAGAAGAAGCACGAGTCCACAACCCAAGAGTCCACGGATTTGGCTTGGTGGATGTGGAGGGACGAATGGGAGAGAGAGGGAGAGGTGGCGGCTAGGGTTTGGTGGGGCTAGGGTTTCACACAAGAATTAGTCCATCCAATGGGAGGCTCCCCTCCTTATATAGATGGCCCCACCCAAAACCCTAATGCGCAACCAATGAGAGTGCGCTACGTGTCAGTGCTTTGGGCAAACATCATTTTAATCCTTAGATTAATCCAATATCTCCCACTTGCACAATAGCACGTCAACAACACGTCATCTTCTTTTGTGTCCCTGACACATACGTATATATCCATGATACATACAATCATAAGATGGCAATGTGTCACCTCTTCATGTGTCCCCGACACATATGTATACATCCCTGATATATACAACTATTTCTCTCTTCCAAGAATGCATCCACAATATGCAAGTCTCTGATCATGTATCCCTGATGCAAGACCATATGTGTCCCCGACACATGTACTCTTCCGATCATACGGACAAATGGGTCGTGCGACCGGTGATGCACCTACAATTTAGGAGTCTCAAACTAGAAACCTTACTAGAAGGCCAGAATGACAACATCCTCACAAAAATAACAATTAAGCAGTCAAATGCACATCATTGTTCCCCAGGTTTACTCAGAAACTCACTTGACATGAACGATATCTCGATCCCTCGGAGAGAATACCTTCTTGTCCTCAAGGTACTTGCTACTGTATCCAATACAGTTGGGCCCAGCAAATACTTTTAGTGCAGTCGAGTCAAACCTTTCCCTTCGCCCCAGACCACCATTACACTCAGAGTTGATTCCTTTCCCGAAGATGCCTCTTTAGACCGAATCTCTCATGGTCATAGATAACATCCCAAAGTAGCCACATCAACTCTTTGCTTCATGGTGTCGTCGAAGGTCACTGAGGGCAACTAAATGACAATCAAGTCTTGGACTCACACAGTGAAGGAGCAGTGATCCATCCTTTCACTTCCAAATGGTCGCTCAACACATGTTGTATGACAAACATGCTATGGTGGATCATACTGCACACAACAGTATGAAATGTGGAAGAAGCAAACAATCGATGAAATAAGAACTAAGCTAAGAACAAAACAAGAATGCTGGAATTTCAGGAATGGAAAACCCCTAAGGGGTGGAGTAAGTGCACACAAGCAAAGAGGTGGGTGTAGAATACATTCTTTAAGCACATGAAGGTGGTGTTTATCAAGCATAGGAAGTGTCTACATGTTATGGCAAAACCTATCAATCTATTCACCAACTTGGTTGATTAACATTTACATATGCAAGTTGTTTATTTCAGAACCTAAACAAGCATGAGAGGTGTCTAATCATTTTGGCAAAACTCATCAAGTTATAAATTCTATCCTAAACAAGCAAGCATACATTCATGTTTAATCAACACATTGAAATTAAAGCATTCATCCCATTCTCTAATGCATGTATGTATATCTACTCCACCCCCCAAAGGGGATAGAACTACTCACTAAACATTACACTAATTATTAAACTATGGAAAGAAAGCATATTAAAACTAAGCTAGAATTAAAAGAAGATTAAACTAAAACATGCATAAACAATAAAAGAAGCATAAAACAAACAATGAAAGAAACACAAAACTTTATTGATAAAATGACTCACATTAAAAGTAGCATCCTCCTACTTTAGTGTGTGCTTCAAGGCCTCACTTCTAGTAGGAAGAATAGCCACTTAAAATATGGAGTGATTACAATAGAAGGTGAAGAGTTCTATTTAGAAGCATGGAAAAAGCTAATCCGGGACAATCCCCCGATGTGGGACTAAACCAATACTAAAAATACACTAAGCATACACTAATACACGTGCTACAGAAAACTAAACAGATTCTGGGCCATCTGGACCGCCAATTGGCGGTTCCAGACCGCCAATTGGCGTTCTATATGGTTTAGATCCGTTTGGTTTTCTTTGTGGCTTTGCTTGAAGTGTTTGTTGGTCTTGGATGCATCTGGTTGGTTTGTTGGAGCTCCGACCCGAATCCAATTGCTAAAATACTCCCCATGATGGTGTGAAGTATTCTGTTTTACTCTTAGGTCCCTCTGTCTTCCGTTCAGGTCCTTCTCCCTTGCATCTTGGTCCCCAGATCTCACAATCCAGTCATTTTTCCCAGCTTTTGGGTCCTTTTATGTTTCATCTCTTCAAACCTATTTATTCCTGAAAACTAAACCTAAAACTCATGACATAACATTGTTTAGGTGAAAGATAATGGATATAAGATACAAATATGAGCATGAAATGACGTCAATCAGTTTGGGTACCTAAAGCCAACCCTAAAGGACCTAAACAAATGTGGGTACCAAAGTCATTTCTTCCTTGTTTGGATATAGGTGAAGCCAAGATAATGGGGAAGTGGATCATGGCTAGTGGGTGCTCAAAGTACATGATGGGAGACCCTTGACATTTTCAATATTGGAACCTAAGAAAGGGGACCGTCACATTTGGCGACGATGTTAAAGGTCACATAGTCAACATTGGAAATGTCGGTAATGATGCTACTCCTCATATAGAATTTTTTCTCTTGTAGATGGCTTGAAACATAGATTTCTAAGTGTTAGTAAAGTTACATATAAGAATTATCTTGTTTTGTTATTATCAACCTATTTGTTATATCATATTTAAAAATAACTCCAAAACTACATTCAAAGGGAATAGGCATGGAAATATTTATGTTGTATGTTGATAATATAGAATCATTCTCACATGAAAATGCTTAATGCTTTGAAATGAAGAAACTTTGTTATCCCATAAGAGGACGAGTCATACTAATATGAGCTAATTCCATAAGCTTTCTTAGTATGAGTCGGTAAGAGGACTTTCATAACTTGATTACAAAAAAGACAAACTTTGTGATGCTAATCAATTTGGAAAATAATTTAAAAGTTTTTTAAAATGTACAAAAGTCATTTCAACTTCAAAACCCCTTGAACTTTTGCATATGGACCTTTTGGCCAGTCTAGGACTAGGAGCTTATGTGGCAAAAGGTATGCATTCATCATCAATGACGATTTTCTAGATATGCATTTTTTTGTTTCTTGCAACAAGCGTGATGAATTTTAAGAATTTAAAAAGTTTTGCAAGCATGTTCCATATGAAAATAATTCCCATCTAGTGAAAATTAAATATGATCATGGAGGTGAATTTCAGAATGAGTTATTTGACAAGTTTTGTGAAAAACATGGTATAAACTACCATTACTCTTTTCCTCGCACTCCTCAACAAAATGGGGTAGTTGGGAAAATATGTAGAACTCTTAAAGAGATGGCTAGAATAATGCTTTGTGAAAAAGGACTTTCAAAATACTTTTGGTGCAAAGTGCGCAGTTGGCACCACTTCCTATGTTTTGAACAATGTTTTGATTCATCCTATTTGGAGAAAAAACCTTTTGAATTATGGCATGAAAACATTCCAAAGATTTCATATTTTAAAGCTTTTTGCTTAAAATATTTTTTCCCAACATGAAGGATAAGCTACATAAGTTTGATGCTAAATCCGAAGAGGCAATCTTCTTAGGCTATTTTAGTAGAAGTGAAGCTTAATGTTTATACAACAAAACAACCCATTGTGTGGAGGAGTCCATGAATGTCAACTTTAATAAGTTCACATATGGGGATAGTTCTCTTGATGATGATTACATTGGGGCTATCTGAGATATATGACATAAGACTAACCTCCCAAGCCATTTCAAGACCCTAAAGAATCTCCAAAAGAGGATAATGAACATCTTTCAAAGGATCAAACCTTTAAAGAAGACCATCCTAAGGATCTAGTGATAGGTGATGTGTCTCGAGGGGTTGTGACATGATCTAGGACTCACGTTGTATGTGATTCCAATTCCTTTATTTGTCAATTATAACCTAAGATAATTGAACAACATGTGAGGATCATTTTTGCTAACAGATGTGCATGAAGATCATAACCAATTTGTACGTGATGATATTTAGTGATTAGTAGCTTATCATGTGTAATATCGATGATATATTAGTATAATTTGGCCCTCTACTAGTGCTACTCGAGTATGTTTACATGTATTTTAGGAATACAGATAACTAGGCTAGAATAAAGGATTATGTACCAAATAGAAAGCCAATTGGACTCTAATCCCACTGGAAATGATGCATGGACTTAAAAAGTCTCTCCACGAGTCAAGTGAAGTTCAAATTATGTCGAATTGGTATTCAAATTGACCAGCTAGATGAGAGGAATCTAAATTTACACCTAGATTTCTAATTTATGTACCACGTCAAGACAAATTCACAAAACAATGATGAAAAAAAGTGGGAAATCATCTTGACTGTTGGATTGAGTTCATCATGAAGATCTAGTACCTTAATCCTATATAAGGAGAGGGTAACCTCCATTTCAGGGCTCTCTCTTCCTTTTCCCTTCTCTTCTATTTTCACTATTAGAGTAGGTTAGAGTAGGTTAGGAGTAGATTTAATGTTCAAACTTTGGAATTCTCTTTTGTATTGTTGCAACCTTTATTTGGTAAGTATCATCACTCTCTTCCTTTTCTTCAACATATCTGATATATAAGACTTCAAAGACAACCAAAACATGCCCAGAGACGGTCAAGGTAAGTCCTTTTGCCGATGACATAATGAACTTCAACCTTGTCCTGTATATCAAAATTGGTTGACAGAAAACCCTTAGCCTTTGATAAAAAAAACTTAGACTCGTACTTTGAAGTCGAATACAATTTACATACGACTAAAATCCATCCACCTTCACTAATTTTCATGTATATACATTGATCAACAACATTTTTCCTCAAACCCATAGGATATATATGATAACTTTATCAATGTGTAGTACCATTGTCTGGAAGCTTGCTTGAACCCATATATGATTTCTTTGATTTGCAAACATATTTTCCTTTCCTTTAACCTCAAAATGTTGGGGATGTTGCATGTACAATTCTTCCTTTAATTCATTTGGGAAAGTCATTTTCATATCCATTTCGTGTAACGCGAGAACAAAATGAACTACTAGAACCATGACTATTCTTAGCTAGTCTTTCACGAAACTAGAGAGGAAGCCTTATAATAGTAAATGGTCTCCTTTTTTGTGAATCCCTTTGCTACAAGTCTTGCTTTATAGCCTTTGGCAAGGCCTTTAGAGTTTCTTTTCGTCTTAAAGACCCATTTGCAACCAATTGGTTTCTTTCCCAAAGGTAAGTCAATGAATTCCGAGATTTTGTTGCTATCAATAGAGACTAGTTTTTCTTTGATGGTTTGCAACCATCCAATAGACTTCTAACAATTTGCGGCTTGTGAAAATGTTACCAAATCATTGAACCACTGTCCCATGTCTTCACCACCTAGGTACATTACGTAGTTTGATGAAATGCTTGATTTCTTTTTCCTGTTAGAGCTCCTTTAGGTGATATGTAGATGATATTGATCCTCCTAGATGGATGGATCAATAACATGGTCTTCATTTGGTGATTGTTTTAGTGGTTCCTCTTGATTCTGTGTAGTCGCCCCTAAAGTATTAGCTACGATAACGATGGGTAAATACACTATAATCTCTTGATCAGGCTAAACATTGCCATCCTCATTAAGCTCATAAGGGTTAACAATGTTGTCCTGAGACTCCTTGAATGGATAATCTTGAATGATACTTCCAAAAGCAAAATCATCCACTAAGAAGGTTGCCTTATCAAACTCAATGTTTTTGTCCTATGAGATGGAGAATAAAACCTGTAGCCCTCTAGACCTATCTAATTTACCAACGAAGTATCCACTAGTTGTTATTCCATTCATTGATTTCTCATTTCAATTCGAAATCTTAGCTTCAATTGGACATCCTCAAATATACATGTAACCTAAAAATGATTTTCTACTTGTCCATAACTCTTAAGGAGTTTTCTTTACAAATTTTGTATGAGCATTATTTAAAATATGCATTGTTGTTTTTAAAATTTCACACCACAATGACACTTGTAAGGTTGAGTGACACTCGTCTCGTGAACTTTTCATGTCCGATAGTAATGTACTTTCAGGTATGTTATATTTTGCATATTTTGAAAGATATACACCATATCTAGATTGATTATACTTAAATATTATGATATATTGATGTTTTCATATCATTAGAAGTCTTAAATAGTTATTTGAAGTGAAAACCAATTGATTAGACTACAAATTAAGCTTAAATGTAAACTTCGTGTAAATGGTTTATTTTCATGTGTAATCTTGTCATTTTATGCCATGTCATTTCATCATAAATTATTTCTTCATTTTGTATCGTGTAATCGTGTATGTAAAATATCGACATGCCTAATCATGGCCCTGACCATTTGCTTAAGTTTTGTATTTTTTCTTTATACAACTTCATTCATATTTGGTTTGCCAGACGTTACGTACTGAGGTGTTATGCCAGTGTTTTTTATTGTAACATTCACCACCTTTATCATACTTAAGTGACATGATAGATTTTTTTAAGTGTTTCACTACCTCTACTTTGAGATCCCTACAAATTATATGGATTTCAGATTTAACATGGATAAGGTAAAAAAACATATGCATAGAATAGTCATCAAAGAAGGTAATGAAATATTATTTTCCTTTACAACATGGATTAAAAAGTGGACACACATCTTATAAATCAAATGTCGATAGTATTGCATCTTGTGTCATTTTTCCTGTATGTTATGGTTGTTTTTTATACAATCTACATATGTGTCTGAATCAGCTGAATTCAATAATCCCAAAAGATCATTTTTCACTAATCTCTTCACTCTCTTTTGGGATATATGTCTGAACCTTTTTTCCACAATGTACATGAGCTCCCCTATAATCTTTATCTTTTATTACAAACCAAAGCATCTTCACATGCTGTGAAGTTGAAGACACACTAAGTCTAAATAAACCATCAATAATACTTGGTTCAATGCGTTTAGAGCACTTACTTAAAAACACTTCTGAATCAATAAAAACTACTATTTTAGGCTTAATGTATTCATTTTATATGATTTCCCTAAGTTCAAAATCTATAGATAGAAGAAAAAAATCATCCTACATTCCGAAGATGAACAATTATTCTCACCAAAGAAGGGAGGTCTATTGGTGGAATGTCCCTCAATGAAACAATTTGTAGTACTTCTAATGATGGTTAAGTTTATAAAAGTTATGAAACAAGGCTCTATTACCAAATGGTAGGATATGAGGCTACTCTAGAGGGGGAATAAAGTAACTTAGCTTTTATTTTTTTAATTAAATTTCCTTTAATGGTTTTAGTGAAATTAAGAATATAAAGAACAAACAAATCCCAAAAGAGAGATATATGAGATTTTTATTGGTTTGGTATCACAATCTATCACCTAGTCCAGTGCTTAAGCACTCCGTTTGAGAGTTCATTTATCCTAAACTTGGGCAAGTTTTGCTACTATTTTGACCCACAATTGCGAAACGCTTTCTTCTACGCCCTTCACCACCAACACCCAAAAGTTTCCTTACTCTTTGGAGTAGATAGTTCCCCACCAAGAAATCACTAATAGCAAGCTCCTTGAACAACTAAATGAAAGTTTGAGAGTAAGATCAATGGAAGGCAACCGTATCTAGGAAAGAGGTGAAGAGACTGAGTGAGAAATTAAAGTGATCTTTGCATATCACTAAAGATTGTACGCAATGGATGTGAAGAGTGTTGAGAGCTAGGGTTGGGATCCTATTTACTGACATGAAAGAGGCCAAATAAATATGGAATAAAATCAAGGTCAATGTTGTAAAAAAAATCCCAAATATTTTGAATTTCGCATACTAGGACTAGGTGACGGCTTTGGTGGACTGGTCAACTCGATTTAAGAGTTTATTTGCTGGTTTGTGGTATGTGTTCTTCCCCACTCAATCGTTCATTGGCAATGTCATGCATTACTAAGTAGGAGCTAGTGTTGTTTTTTAACTTTAAGTTTCATCAGTTACTCAAGGGAACCATTTATAGGTAATCAAAAGATAATGTGAGAGATTTATTGTAAGCAAAAAAACCCAAAAAATCAAGTAGGCTTTGACCAGAGATTGTGCGTGTAACACCTCCGATCTTGCAGGTACGCACGCTGGGGAGTCCAAGCGATGTCGTGATCAGAGTCTACACGAAGATCGAGAGAGTTCCAATAAAACATATACACACGGGAACAAAAACATACATGGATAAAAACATGAGGCAAAAGACAAAAAAGAAAACTATCCATATATGGTAATAACCCAGAATTCAATACATAAAAGGTTTAACTCAAGGAAATACAACATCAAATAAGCTGGAGCAAAATATAACATAATGAAACCAGTCGACGAGTCCCTCGTGTACAGAGTCATTCAAAACTCTTCCAGTCCAAGCTCAGTCAAACAACTACGTACCTGAGGAAAAAACAACAAAATATGTGTGACTTTTCAACAAGAAAATCTCGTATGACCTTGGTCCAAAAACAAGATAAAGAGTCATGCATGTAACCTTAACAAATACGGGTCAATCCATAGGATTGTTGTCGACTCTGGTTTGTTCGAAGACAAGTGGTAAAAGAGGGGAGAAGAAGTTGATTATGCTAAACTAGACTAAACTAAACTAGTAAGCACAAACAAGGAAATGAAAGCACGCAACAATGAAACTAAACTAACTAAGACAACAAGTTGGAATTCAGGACTGGAAATCCCTAAGTGGTGGAGTGTGTGCACATATGAAGTGAAATGAGTGATGAATGATGCATGTAATCTTGTATGCGTGTGTGTCTTCCTGCATAGGAAGTGTCTAAAGATGTGAAAAAATCTATCAATTCATTCACACAACGTATCGACAATTACTACTTGATTAACATAAGATTAGGCTCAACATGAGAAGTGTGTAAAGATATGGCAAGACTCATAAAAAATCATGAACTCATGTGAAGAACAAAGCTAAGCATGAGAGGTCTCTAAATCTTATGGCATAACCCATCAAAACAAAGTTTGTTCAATCAATCAAAGAAGCAAACACAAATACAAACACATAACAAATATGTAGCATATTCAACAGGAAATTTCAGTCAATAAACATGAGGAAACTAAGCATGGGAAATGTCTAAATCTTATGGAAAACCCATAAAAAATCCCCCAACATGTAGATGATTAAAACACCCCCGATGAACATATAAACATGCAAGTCTACACAATCAAAAATTCATCAAACATCTAAACTTCCCAACATATATGTACATCAACTCCACCCCCCAACGGGGGATGGAACTACTCACTACTCATTAAGAAAAGACAAAACGAAATTAAACTAAGAATGAAAGAATTAAAAGAGAAGACAACATTAAACAAACTAAAAAATTATTTTATTTACATGACTCACATTACAAGTAGCATTCTTCTGCACTTGAGTTTTGCTCCAAGGCTTACTCTAAGTAGAGAGAATGCCACCAAGCAATGTGTAAATACAAAGGAGGAGGAAGAGTTGTATTTATAGTGTAACGCCCCCTATCTCGCGGGTACGCACACTGGGAAAGACTACAAGTGTCGCGATCAGAGACCTCTGCGACGACCAAAGGAGTTACAAAAGACAGACCAACAACGACTCGACAATACGTAGAGAGATCATATGTTGATAGACTAACATAAAACATGACTAAAAAGTGAGAGATTATCCATATATGGTAACAAGGTCAAATACATTACATCGAGTTCAAAAGGAAAATACATCATAAATAATGCGGAAGCAAAAGACAAACTGAAGAATCTGGTCGACGTGTCCCTCGTGTACATAATCTTCGACTACTCGTCCAGTCTACCCTGTAGGAATCTAAGTACCTGCAAGCACCGCATCAACATATGCGTGAGTTTTCTATAAAGAAAACCCAGTATGCCCCTGGCCCAATCGGAGTTATATGGAAGAATGCATGCAATCTATGTAAAACAAAAGCATCAGAAACAGAAACAGAAAAGCACATAATGCAACAGAAGGCCACGACTCCTTAAGCCGTGCCGGTCGGGCGCACCCGAATCATTCCTCAATAGGAACCAGAACACCAGCCTCACTGGTCAAAGGCGGTCACTCGACAGTGACCCATCGCTCGGCACAAAGCGGTGCGCCGGATAAGTGTCCCAATTCGCGGCAAGTGACCTACATGGTGCCATCGTGAACTTGGGAATACTTACCCTTGTAGGATCGTGTGGGTTATGGGTTCACTAATCACTTTTTAATCTAATCACCTACTTGTTTAAGCAATCGATAAGCGCAGCGGAAATTTAAAACAAAACAAGCAAGTGTAGGAAATATGCAAACCACAAGAAGTCGGGTCGATTTTTATAGAGGTTCGGCACCCCACCCGGGTCCTAATCCTCTCTTGCAAGCTCCGCTCGGATCACCGAGCTCCGCCTACGACTTCACTATCCGCTCCCCGTTCCGGGCCGGGAGACAACGCCTTACAACCGTCAAACTCGCGAACAACCCTCGCCGAGCTTGGAATCTTCCTCTCACAATCCGAGAGGGACACTTCGGGCTTTCACCGAAGTCCTTGCTTCCTTTTACAACAATTGAGAACTTGAGTGGAACAACACTCTCTAAACTTTGAGCACACTTGAGTAGGATGAAGAAATGATCACTAAGTGTGTGAGGTTTGAAGCTTTGAGTGTTTTGGATTCTCTCTAAAGTTTGGGACAAGTTTGTAGTGGGAGAGTTGTGTTAAAATGTGTTTTACAACTCTATTTATAAGCATTAGAGAGAATAGATCCGTTGGGACAAGATTTGGTTGGATATTGTGCAAAGAACACAAAGCAGAAAATCGGGCTGCAAATCTGTCCAGAAACGGTCGACCGAAAAGGTGCAACGGTCGACCGAACGCTTGGGTTCGATAGGGATACGGTCGACCGAAATATGAATCGGTCGACTGAACACTTAAGTCAATTAAGAAAACGGTCGACCGAACAGGGTTACCGGTCGACCGAATAAGCGTTTCGGTAGAGGAAAAACTGGATCGGTCGAACGAAATCGTATCGACCGATAGCAGGGAATTCTTGACAAGGTTAACCGGTCGACCGAACTTGGCACATGGTTCGACCGATTGGTTAAGTATATGGAGGTGTATATAGTTTTAATACGAATACGACCGTTGGGCATATACGACAAGAATAACGGTCGGAACAGTAAGTTCAAACGGTCGACCGAAAGATATGGTGCGGTCGACCGAAACTAGGCAGGAAAACACAAATTGGATTACTTGATCATCCGGTCGACCGAACGGCATGTTGCGGTCGACCGAATGTGGGCAGACAGTTAGGGTTCAGGTTTTGTGTTTTTCCGGTCTAAGTTTGGGTGATCTATTGAAGTCCAAATAATGTGAAATTTCGTGTGTGACTTCTATAGGGAACCTATTGTGTATGTGATTGGTTTTTAACTCTTGTATGCTCAATTTACACATGTTCCTAAGACTCAAAATAAATCAACATTACATGTCTTCGATTTAGCTTTAATTTACATGTCTTGACTTCATTTCCTTCTTTCTTGAGTCTTGATCACCTGTAGAGGTTAGCACAATACAATATACATGCAATGCAATATGTGTGCTACTCTACATCATCATAATTAAGATTAGGTTAATTAAATCATCAAAACATAGATTAAGGCCAAAAAGCCAACAATCTCCCCCTTTTTGATGATGGCAACCTATATCTTAATTCTATCTAAATACATGGAATTTGTATATGTAAACTATGCATATTAATGCTCCCCCTATGGATGTGCATAGTTTTTGATCAATTTTATGCCAAATTCCAAGTTACCCCCTTAATTATCTCTCCCCCTTTGACATCCATCAAAAATAATAAATATTTAAGACTTTAAGCATAGAATTTGGATGTCTTGTAATGAAGTTGCTCCCCCTAAATTTTGCACTTCATTACTCTAATAAAAGATATAACATTTAAGCTCCCCCTATTAATAAGGCTAAATTGAAACAATGAGTATGATGAAATTTAAGTTTAATTAAGTTTCTTCTTAAGCCTTATTCTAACATCCATTTAGAATTGACATTTAAAAACAATGGATGTGATAAAAGATTTGCAATGAATAGGGTATATGATTTGCAATGAATTAAACTATATGATATGTCAATTAAGCATGTGAAGCTAGATTAGAGCTAATATAACATGAATTGTATAGATAGGAATTTATACCAATGTTGAATTCGAATTTAGCTCCAATCTCATTTGGTGATGCAACCGGATTTGAATTTGACTCTTGAGCTCACCCGGTCACCACCAATCTCCTCCTCAAGCTCCTACAAGAGTAGATTTGGGTACCCAAACAACTTTGGGTCCTTGAACATTAGCTTTTGGGATCCAAACCATTTTGGTTTTGGGTGCCCACACACTTGAGGAACTATGGTTAATGAACATATGCTTACCATTTAGAGTAGTGTGAGATACATGGTTTTTCAATTTAAAATTGTAACCTAAACCATGTTTTTGCAAAGATTGCCTTTGACTACCTAATAGCATGTTAAGCATATGAGTTCCATTAGTGAATCTTTCTAAATCTTTTCTTAATTGCAAGTTAGAAGCTTGAAGATTTAGTTGATCACAATCTATAGGTGTTGCTCTTAATTTATCAAGATTTGATGCATTCTTTTCAAATTTAGCAATCACCTCATTCTTCTCATTTATGCATGTATCAATTTGGCTTTGGAGATCTTTGATTAACTTTCTAGCATTCTTGTTTTTATCACATATGATCTCATATTGTTTAACTAAATCATGGAATGCATTTTGAAGTTCATCATAAGAATAAGTTTCTTCTTTAGAACATGAACTATCACTAGCATATGATTTAGATGAGCAAGAATGTGATCTACTAGAGTAAGAGTTAGAGGATACCTCACTTCCTTCATCTTGAATTGCCATGTAGCACATATGTGCATATTCCTTTGTTGATGAAGGTGTGGTTAATTTGGATGACGATGAAGACGATGAATCGTCCCAAGTAGCCTTGTGAGCTTCCAACCTCTTCTCTTTTCTCTTACTTTTCTCCTTTTCTTTTCTCCTCTCCCTTCTCTCCTTTTTCTTCTCCCCTTCTCTCCTCTCATTTTCACTCTCCTCCCTCTCTTTTTCTTTTTCTCTTTTCTCACTTCTTCTACCTCTTCTTTCATTCTTTTCTCCCTTATCTCTCTTGAGGTATTTGAAGAAGTCTTTGGCTAAGACCTCAATGTCCTCTTCTTCCACTCTCCTTGGCTCATCAAGGTTTGCATGTAATGCCAAGGTGGATATCTTCTTGGTGGCTTCCTTCTCCTTTCGATGCTTGATTTGAAGTTCATAAGCCATCAAGTTTCCAATTAATTCCTCCATTTTGAGTTGGGAAAGATCGTGTGCTTCTTCAATTGCAACCACTTTATCTTCCCAATCGTGGCTTAACGACCGGAGGAATTTCCTTGTCATCTCTCCTTCATTTAATCTTCTTCCAAGAACCAAAAGAGAGTTAGTGATATCGGTGAAGCGAGTGTTCATTTCGCTTATGTTCTCACCGATTTGCATAGAAAAAATCTCATATTTATGCATGAGGAGACTAATGCGTGTTTCCTTAGTTTTACTATCCCCCTCATGGTGCATTTGAAGTCTATGCCATATCTCATGTGCACTAACACACCCTCTAATCCTATTATATTCACCCTCATTTAGCCCACAATATAGAATGTTCATGATTTTTGAGTTCATCTCAATTTCTTTCATTTTGGGCCTAGTGAGTGAATCTAATTCATCTTCATTTGGTGGTGTGTATGGATTTTGTAGAAACATCCAATACTTAAGGTCATTAGAAATTAGGAAAATCTTCATCCTATTCTTCCAATAATCATAATTTGACCCATTAAGCAAAGGAGGTCTAGTGGTGCATAATCCTTCTACATGATTAGATGTGCTAGCCATGCTAAAAATACGATTAAGTATAGAATTTAGCTAACAAGGCTCTGATACCAAATGTAGGATCGTGTGGGTTATGGGTTCACTAATCACTTTTTAATCTAATCACCTACTTGTTTAAGCAATCGATAAGCGCAGCGGAAATTTAAAACAAAACAAGCAAGTGTAGGAAATATGCAAACCACAAGAAGTCGGGTCGATTTTTATAGAGGTTCGGCACCCCACCCGGGTCCTAATCCTCTCTTGCAAGCTCCGCTCGGATCACCGAGCTCCGCCTACGACTTCACTATCCGCTCCCCGTTCCGGGCCGGGAGACAACGCCTTACAACCGTCAAACTCGCGAACAACCCTCGCCGAGCTTGGAATCTTCCTCTCACAATCCGAGAGGGACACTTCGGGCTTTCACCGAAGTCCTTGCTTCCTTTTACAACAATTGAGAACTTGAGTGGAACAACACTCTCTAAACTTTGAGCACACTTGAGTAGGATGAAGAAATGATCACTAAGTGTGTGAGGTTTGAAGCTTTGAGTGTTTTGGATTCTCTCTAAAGTTTGGGACAAGTTTGTAGTGGGAGAGTTGTGTTAAAATGTGTTTTACAACTCTATTTATAAGCATTAGAGAGAATAGATCCGTTGGGACAAGATTTGGTTGGATATTGTGCAAAGAACACAAAGCAGAAAATCGGGCTGCAAATCTGTCCAGAAACGGTCGACCGAAAAGGTGCAACGGTCGACCGAACGCTTGGGTTCGATAGGGATACGGTCGACCGAAATATGAATCGGTCGACTGAACACTTAAGTCAATTAAGAAAACGGTCGACCGAACAGGGTTACCGGTCGACCGAATAAGCGTTTCGGTAGAGGAAAAACTGGATCGGTCGAACGAAATCGTATCGACCGATAGCAGGGAATTCTTGACAAGGTTAACCGGTCGACCGAACTTGGCACATGGTTCGACCGATTGGTTAAGTATATGGAGGTGTATATAGTTTTAATACGAATACGACCGTTGGGCATATACGACAAGAATAACGGTCGGAACAGTAAGTTCAAACGGTCGACCGAAAGATATGGTGCGGTCGACCGAAACTAGGCAGGAAAACACAAATTGGATTACTTGATCATCCGGTCGACCGAACGGCATGTTGCGGTCGACCGAATGTGGGCAGACAGTTAGGGTTCAGGTTTTGTGTTTTTCCGGTCTAAGTTTGGGTGATCTATTGAAGTCCAAATAATGTGAAATTTCGTGTGTGACTTCTATAGGGAACCTATTGTGTATGTGATTGGTTTTTAACTCTTGTATGCTCAATTTACACATGTTCCTAAGACTCAAAATAAATCAACATTACATGTCTTCGATTTAGCTTTAATTTACATGTCTTGACTTCATTTCCTTCTTTCTTGAGTCTTGATCACCTGTAGAGGTTAGCACAATACAATATACATGCAATGCAATATGTGTGCTACTCTACATCATCATAATTAAGATTAGGTTAATTAAATCATCAAAACATAGATTAAGGCCAAAAAGCCAACAACCCTGAGACAGAATAGCAGCGCGCCTGCCCAGGACTTATCTTACGCCTGGCCTCCCAACGTGAAGGTCTTATGCGAATGACCTCTCTAGCTAGAGGACCCACTCGTGGCCCGTCGGCCCAAAAACAGAATGTGCCCAAAATTATTAATCAGATTAAATGTGATGCAAGCTACTTAAGCATCTAAAATCTAATGCATCTATAGTGGATGGAGTGAGCTCAAGGAAAGGCATCCGGATACCCGCCTATCAGCCCCAAACAAAACAAAATCAGAACATCCCAACAATAACCAAACACAAATCAGCAAGCAGACAACCCCGATGGCAATTCGGGGTAACAACACATTGAGTTATCTACGGGTCATGATAAAGATGTCATAAGGTCTGATATCCTAAGGTTCAACTAAAATCACCACACAACACCTCATATCAGTCATATATTGGTACTAAACGAATAACAAAAAGCATGTATAACAACAGAATACATAATAATCAACCACTACATGTAATCGATATCATAAACTATAAATTTGAGAAGACGCATGCATTAGAACTTGTGATCCCGAACATGGTCAGAGAATAGGTGGATGGGAATTAATTCATACATGTATCAGTAGTCCTATATATATAAAACATGCCTCTGAAATCAGGAGTCTACGTTCCTTCATAGTCGAAACAAATATATTGACATGCATGTTGGTTGATTTGCACCATACTAGATGTCATAGTATGAATAGCATAGATCATAGATGAGTCCTGGTTTAGTATCGTGTGAGAGCATAAAGAGATATGTCAGATAAATCATACACAAATCTGATTGTACACCTGAGCTAGACATGGTTCGAATAAAATCAGATTCGATTAACTCAACGCATGTTCAAGTCGAGACGGGCAACTATACTTGTTACATTACAATCTTGATGAAAGTATTCGATTTATTCACTGATGGAATGTCATTAATATATCATAAGGGACCAACAAATCAGAGTGTGTATGGGTGTTAATGATTTCTGGACTAAAATCAGAGCGATTCATGCAATATTATTTATACTTACTAGTTAGATCATGCATGGACGTAAGAGCAGAATTCAGTAACGAGTCCTACATATGCTGTCTGATCCTACTCGTGAAATAACACATAAATATGTGACTCTAATATCTGAAAATATCTCATGCAAACACATCTGGACATGATCACAATATCACACACAAGTATAATATTCGAAGCTCACAAAACAACATCACAAGATGAATAGCAAGAAGCACAACATGCACGCAAAACCCCTCCCCTCTAGATCTCCACGGCCCAGCCTCACCACCTCTGGTTTTTCCAACAAACCACCAAGGAATCATGAGTCACAAGTCGTGGTAGAGAGAGAGGTGCTCAGTCAACCTCTGAAAATTTGGAGAGTGCACCACAGTCCACCCTACCGGGTAGATCTCCATTTGTGCAACTCCAAACCTCAGACCGACCACTCTATTTGTTCTGGACTAATCTTCATACAACACTCCATGCTTCCTATTACACTAAGGGTCCAGGAGCATACCTGATCGGCAAGAAAGATTGCCCAAGCTTTTCCGTAGATTCTGCCCACAATCTCTTCTTCTAGTTGCACCAGGCTGCACTTGACGTAGCTCCCAACTCTACGGAGATCAGCCCACCAATCAGCTGGAGAGGGAGGAATGAGTGGTCTGAAGTGGTGTGTGAGAAGATGGAAAGGGAGGAAGAGGATGGCTGGGAGGGCCTTATATTTGTGCACACAACCCTCCAACTTCCTAGCTATCAAGCCACTTCAAGACTTGCCCAGAATGGTGCCAGCTTGGACACTCAAAAGTCTCCCTTGAAAATTTCGTGTAACTCCCAAGCTCTCTTCCCATTCCACGCCACTCCTAACCAAGCTCATCCCAAAGCCGGCTCTACACTCACCAGGGCCCAAAATGGGGTGATCGAGTCAACCCACCGCGCACTAGCTCGATGGGTCGCACCCAATCGACCAATGAGAAATCCGATCAAATATACTTAAACAAACATACCATAACACAAATTGACATTCTAAGAACTAAATTATGCATAGCCAAGGAGAGGGTCTTATTAATATTATAGCAGGAGAGCGGTTCTTACATGTAGCCAAAGAAAAAGGTAACCAAAGACAATCCCCGGTATGGGACTAAACGCATACTATAAATGGACATAAAACAACGAAATCGAACACCCAACTAAACCATGAACCATTTAGAGTCATTTGGACTACCAATTGGCGGTCTAGATTGGTTGGATGGAGTCTGGATTTGAATGACTTGTTTCTGGCTGGATTTCTTGATGTTTGGTGAACCTAATTTGGTTGTTTATGTTTAGGCCCAAATCTAATTGCCAAAATACTGCTCATGATGGTGTGGAGCTTCTTGATTTGCTCATTGGTCATTTTGGTTTACATCCGGGTCCTTCTCTCTTGCATCTCAGTCCATAAGTCTTGCGATTCAGTCCTTTTTCATGCTTTTTAGTCCTTTTTGTGTCTCTTCTTCTCATTTTGTTTTATTTTTGAAACTTAACATAAAACTCGTTACGTAACATTGATTAGGTTAAGAATAAATGATATAAGGCACAATTATATGCATGATATGATGTCAATGAAGGTGTGTCAGCTCTGATTCTTCAGAAATCAAGTGGAGAATAAAAGGGAGAAGAAGTTGATTAAACTAAACTAAGCTACACTAAACTAGCAAGAAACAAATGAAGAAGACGAAAGAGAGAGGAATTGAAACAAAATAAACTAAGCAATGTCAAAGCAAGATGAGGATCAGGAAGAAAAGCGCCCAAGGGTTGGAGTGTGGGTTCACATGAAATAAAGTGGTGAGGAATGCATTCAATAGGGCATCAATGTAATTGTGTTTTATGCATAGGATACTATGCGTAAAACAAGTTTATTATTGAGAACCTAATGGTTGTGGCAAGACCTATCATCCAAATCACTAACCTAGTTAATTACCATGACCATAAACAAGTTTGTTGTTGAGAACCTAAACAAGCATGAGATGTACCTAAAGATTATGGCAGAAACCATCACGTTAAGTATTCTCTTTAATTCAAACAAGTATACACCCACATTCATCACATAAAGCAAAAGATAGCATTCATCCCATTCTTCATGACATGTATAAACATCAACTTCACCCCCAAAAAGGGATTAAACTACTCTGTACTCATTAAAGTAACAATTGTATTAACTAAAAAAACATTCTACTAATTATACTAAGATAAAGAAAACAAACTAAGCTAAACATGCAAGCATTAAAAAAAAGACAACATTAAAACAAAATGTGATGAATTATTTTATTTACATGACTCACATTACAATGTAGAATCTTCTCCACCTTGAGTTTTGCTTCAAAGGCTTACTCCATGTAGAGAGCATGACCACCAAGCAATGAGTAAATACAAAGGAGGAGAAAGAGTTCTATTTATTGGCATGAAAAAAGGTAACTGGAGACAATCCCTCGATTTAGGACTAATGACATACTATAAATGGACATAAAACACATTAATACAACACCCGACTAAACCTTATCGGATATGGAGCAGATCAAACCACTTATCAGTGGTCTAGAATTGCCAATTGGCGGTCTAGATTACTTGGATCCAACCCTAGATTGGATGACACTTTGCTGGATCGATTTCTTGATGTGTAGTGCACCTGAATTGGTTGCTGGAGTTTAGGCCCAAATCTAATTGCCAAAATACTCCTCATGATGGTGTGGAGTTTCTTGATTTACTTATTGGTCCTTTTGGTTTACATCCGGGTCCTTCCATCTTGAATATCAGTCCATAAGTCTCACAATTCAGTCCGTTGTCTTGTGTTCATGTCCTTTTTGTGTGTCTTCTTCTCAAACCTGTTTATTCCTGAAACTTAAACATAAAACTCATTAATAGCATTGCTTAGGTTCAAAACAGAGAGTATAAGACATGAATATATGTGCGATATGTTATTAATCATAATCCAACCACCAGCCATGTTGGTCTAATCCATAAGCGGATCACCCGAAAGTGTGACCCACAGCTTGACACAAAACGGTCTTCCGGATTGACACCTCAACTCGCAGCAAAGACCTAAATGATACTATCACAAGTTGAGTATGCCCGTCCTGTAGCAAATGATAATGCACACGTCCAGGTCTTATCTCACATCTACCCTCTCTAAATAGAGGTGTTTCCAGTAGGCACGTTGGCCCCACAAACAATAGTGCCCAGATTAATTAAATTTCAGAAATGAACATGCAAGGTATGTAATGCACACATACATATATAGATGTGTATAATACGATTAATGCAATGACCATGCTATGAACGTCCACCATAAACCCATACGCTTCATAACATCCACAATTCAGATAACTTGCATGCACATCTATATGGTAACAAGATCATGATTATGTGATTCACATATATGGCAAGTATACAAGGCATGATGTCATTAAAACGGATAGCTACGCTCTTTCAAATTTTGTCACAAGATATCAAAATATGTAGCAATAATATACATGCATGCACCTACGATTCAAATCTTTCATAAACCAATAAAATCAGTGGCAATTATAAGCAAGCAACTAAATATAGTCATGCAATATAGGAAGTAGCGAGATCAACAAAAACATGCAAGCAACACGAGAGGTTTCAGCCGCATTCCATGCTCACCCATGTAAGCCAACCATTCCCGGATGTGTGGTCAGTAGCAAGCGGATCATGGTCAGACCCATTGCTTGTACAATTCCAAGTCATGCCCAACACACGCGAGCCACCACCAACCCCAACACGTCGAGACGAGTGCAACCCACAGGAGCAACTCGCACAACCCGTGCACATGGAGTTTGTAGCTTGGTCGTATGGGGTGTGGGTCAATTGGAAGTGCCTATCGAGACTCACATGTTGTCTTCTTGCCCTTAATCTATGTTTGGCTGATTTAATCAACCTAATCTTAATTATAATCAATGTTGAGCAGCACACATTATGCATGACATATATATTGTATTGTGCTAACATCTACAGGTGATCAAGACTCAAGAAAGAAAGGATTCAAGTCAAGACATGTAATCAAAGCTCCTTTGAAGACATGTAATCTTAATTTATTTTAAGTCTTAGGAACTATGTGTACTTGAGCATACAAGAGTTAAAAGCTACTTAAACACACACTAGGTTCCTTATAAAAGTCACACACAAAATCTCAGATCTTTTGGACTTAAATAGGTCACCCCAACCTAGACCGGAATTCACTAAACCTAAACCAAAATTTCCTGTGTCATTTCGGCCGACCGAAATGCCTCCGGTGGAATGTTTGATCCTTTATCAAATAGTGGATTTTACCGCCCGACCGGTCGACCATTTTGACATTCTCCGTCGACCGTCTACACGTGTCATTTGACCGTTAGATTTGTTGTATTATACCAACAGTCGTATTCATATAAACTTAACCAAACCCCAAAATACATTAGCCTCTGGTCGACCGATTCCTAAACTTTGGTCGACCGTTCCAAGACGTTTCTTGAAACCCGGTTTTCCTGCCTTTTCTCGGTCGACTGCCCAAATCTTTTTGTTTGACTGAACATAAAACCCCAAAGTGCCTGCCATTTTTCGGTCGACCATTCCACCTTTCGTTCGACCGTTAACTTAAGTGATCTCTAGATATAGATGTTAGGATCTATGGCCCTCTAATCACTAGATAATTGCGTAATTAAAAACACTAATTGAAGGATTAAGGGAAGAGATAATCGCAAGCAACATATTTGTCGACACCAGAGTTTATAGAGGTTTGGCACCGCACCCCGGTCATAGTCCTCCTCGCAAGCCTCGCTCGATCCCCCCGATCTTCACTTACGATTTCACTAACTGATCTCCATTCCGGGCCAAGATCAACGTCGTTTACAACCACCGAACCTCGCGAACAACCTTGTCTCGCTCCTATCTCCTCTCACAACCCGAGAGGGAGCTTCCTCGAAGCTTTACAACTCTTTGTTGATTCTTGAATATGGAGATGGAATCACAATCTAACTAACACTCTATACTTGAGCACACTTGGATATTGATATGGAATTGGATATCCAGGTGTTGAAGTTTTGGCTTGAGTGTTAAGGATTAAGAGCTTGAAGATGAAGAGGATTTGACTTTGAGTATTGGATAGATAGAGAGTGTTCAAGAGTCTCAAAACCAACAAATGAGGTCCTATTTATAAGCCTTCAAACTGTACTAGCCGTTTGGGAGTTGGTGGGGAAATGGACCAATGAGAAGCAAGATGTGAGTTAAGCTCGGGCATATTTCTATTCAGATTCGGTCGACCGTTAACAAAATGGTAGTCCGAAGGATTGGTCTGAATTAAGCATACGGTTGAACGAATAGGGTTCGGATCACCGTTTACAAACTTCCAGTAACTATTATCTATTTAGCCCTAATAAGTTCGGTTAACCAAATTCCATTCGGTTCACCATTCCAAGGTGGACAGTAAGATTGGTTAGGCTCTGATCTACTCAAGTTCAGTTGACCGTGTATAATTCGGAAGACCAAAGTTAGCACGGGTTTTGCGCTGACAGTTAAGGTGGGTACAACGGTCATGTGCCACGTGTAAATAGCCGTTGGGCACCTAAAGCCAAGAAAAACTCGATTTACCGATAGTTATTCGGTCGTCCGAATTAGGACAAGTCAATTGGGCTCTAGGGACTTGATTCAAATGCGACTGTTAGAGCAAAGTCCAAAACCGATCGAGGGCTATTCGGTCGACCGAAGGTGGTTCGGTCGTCCATCGGGGTAATTCAAGATAACACCTAAGGTTTACTGATGGCAAGTATAAGGGTAACTGATAGGTGTTCGGTGGACCAACTAGAAAGGTTTCGGTTGATCGTGAGGGGTTCGGTTTACCAAATCTTGACGGGACAGAATCCTAGTGCTCAAGTTTACATTAAACTTTATTGGCTCAGTAAATACAAAATTACATGTCTTGGTCCAAAGCTTTGATTACAAGTCTTGAGTCTTGATGTCTTTGTCCCAATGCTCCTTTCCTTGATTGTCTTAATAAACCTATTAAGATGATTGCAAGTGTGTATGCAATGAAGTAATCGTGTTTGTTCACTTTGATTGATTAGGTTGATTGATTAAGATTAGTTTGATTAATCATCAAAATTAATATAGATTAAGGCCAAAAAGCCAACAATAGCCTATTTTCGTTTGACCATTTCCTTCTCGGTCGACCGTTCCTTGTTCTGAACCATCTATCGGTCGACCGAACTTGCACTGAAAAGTGCATTGCAGTTTTCTATTTTGTGTTTCTTACACAAATCTTCACCACACTTAACCCCAACGATTATAACACCTTAGGATCTTATAAATAGATGTTCCAAACCTTGTTTAGGACACCTCTCCCAATACTGTTTCTCTCATACATTAGACAGAAAGCTCCAAACACTCACAAGCTCAAAATCTTCACACTATTGTCTTAAATCCTTTTCTACTCAAGTGTGCTCAAGTTTAGATAGTGTTGTTCCACTCATTCATTGTTAAAGAAGCAAGAGTCTTGGTGAAAGCCCAAGACAAGATTATAGCTTCGGTGAGAGCCCGAAGTGATCCTCTCGGATTGTGAACGAAGAAATCAAGCTAGCGAGGATTGTTCGCAGAGCTTGTGTTGTAAAAGGCTTAATCTCGGCCCAGAATGAGATTGATAGTCAAGACATAGGCAGGAGCTCGAGGGAGAACGAGCGGAGCTTTCAAGAGAGGAAGTAGGCGGGAGGCCGAACCTCTATAAAATCTTCTGGTGCCTTTGTATGGTTTGCATATTCCTCCTTTACTCGCTTGCTTGTTTGGATTTCCGCTGTGAATCTTTGTTGCTTAAGCAAGTAGCTAAAATTAGTTTAAAAGTGATTAGATAAGCTGACCATTCAGGATCCTACATTTGGTATCAGATCTTTGTTAGCTAAATGACATGCTTAATCGTATTTTTAGCATGGCTAGCACATCTAATCATGTAGAGGGATTATGCACAACTAGGTCTTCTTTGCTAAATGGGTCAAACTATGATTATTGGAAGAATGGGATGAAAATATTCTTGATTTCAAATGACCTTAAGTATTGGATTTTCCTTCAAAAACCCTACACACCACCAAGTGAAGAAGATTTATCCTCATTAACTAGATCCAAAATGAGAGAATATGAAATGAACTTTAGTATAATGAACATCCTATTTTGTGGATTAAATTAAGGTGAATACAATGGGATTAGAGGGTGTGAAAGTGCATATGAGATTTGGCATAGACTTCAAATGCATCATGAGGATGATAGTAAAACTAAGGAAACTCTCATTAGTCTCCTCCGGCATAAATATGAGATTTTTCTGTGCAAATCGGTGAAAACATAAGCGAAATGAACACTTGCTTCACCGATATCACTAACTCTGTTTTGGTTCTCGGAAGAAAAATTAATGAAGGAAAGATGATAAGGAAGGTCCTCCTGTCACTAAGCAACGATTGGGAAGATAAGGTCGTCAAAATTGAAGAGGCACATGATCATTCCAAATTAAAAATGAAGGAACTCATTGGAAATGTAATGGCTTATAAACTTCAAATCAATCATCAAAAGGAGAAGGAAGCTTCCAAGAACAAACCCACCTTGGCATTACATGAAAAATTCGATGAGGCAATGAGAGGAGTAAAGAATGAGGACATTGAAGTCCTTGCCCAAGATTTGTTCAAATTCCTCAAAAAGGATAAGGAAGAAACAACAGAAAGAAGAGGAAGGAGAAGTGAGAAGTGAGAAGAGAGAAAAAGAAAAAGAAAAAGAAAAAGAAAAAGGGGAGGAGGAGAGTAGAAATGAGAGAAGAGAATGGGAGAAGAAGAAGAAGAGAAGGGAGAGGAGAAGAGAAAAGGAGAAAAGCAAGAGAAGAGAAAGGAAGAAGCTCACAAAGCTACATGAGATGATTCATAATCACCATCATCATCATTTTCCTCCTTGCAAAGTAGAAGACAGGTTGTCCACTCATGCTTCATGGCTTTTGAAGATGAACAAAGTGAGGTAGACTCTAACTCTTGTTCTACTAAATCAAATTCATGCTCAACTAAATCATATTATAGTGATAGCTCATGCTCTAAAGAAGAAACATATACACATGATGAGCTTCAAAATGCATTTCATGATTTAGTTAAACAATATGAGATTGTTTGTGAAAAGAACAAAAATGCTAAAAAGACCATAAATGATCTCCAAAGAGAAATTGGAATAATCATGCATAAAAAGAATGAGGTGTTTTCTAGACATGAAACTAATGCATTGAAGCTTGGTAGTCAAAAAACAACACTCATTGATGTTGAACAATTAGATCTTCATGCTTGCAATGTGCAATTAAGAAAAGATCTAGAAAGGTTCACAAATGGAACTAAGATGCTTCACATGCTTTTACGTAGTCAACGATAATCCTTAGATAAACATGGCTTAGGATACAATGCCTCATATGTTAAAAATCATGTAGTTCATACTACCTTGAACGGAAAGCACTTAGTTGTAAACCATCCTTTTTCACAAGTGTGTGGGCTCCAAAAAACAAGTTGGTTTGGGTTCCCAAAGCTAATGTTCAAGGACCCAAAGTAGTTTGGGTACCTAAATATACACTTGTAGGTGCTTTAAGAGGGAGGTCGGTGGTGACCGGGAAAGCTTAGAATGTCAAATTCAAAGCCGGTTGCACTACAGAAAGAAGATTGGAACTAATTGGAGGATCAAGTTGGGTAAAAATTATTCTATCCTGTACACTCATATTAGATTGGTTCTAATCTAGGATGACTTGAATGCTAATTGTCATATCTTTATCGCATTCTTTGATCAATTAGGATATGCTTCATGTATCTCTTTGAGGGGGAGAAAAATGGTTAATATGTCTAATTGATTGTATTCATTGCATATCTTGTTCACATCCATTGTTAAAGTGTCAAATCTTTTAATGGATGCTAAAATGGGAGTAAAACATCACATGCTTAATTGTCACATTTGCTTGATGTTAAAAGTGGAGAATTAGAATTGAACCTTAATTGATATATCATATTCATATTGATAGGGGTGTGATTTAATCAGTTTAATTACTGCAAGAGCATGGCCACATTGAAGCGGTGGCAAACACGGGACGATCCACAGGGAGCGTGAGCGAATCGGATTCACGATACTCGTGTCGGGAAAGAAAAGGAGATGAAGGTCGAAACTACACTATAATGCGAAAGAAGTCTAGAAAATAAACAATAAAATTAGACCCCTTTGGGGGTAGAGAAAGAACATGGAGATGAAGATGTGTGGTGTAGTGTGTTTATTTGTATTCATCAAAACATGGCATACATGAAATCCATAAAACTAAAATTCAATTTTGCCTCCACATGAAATAAGAGAAAACATTATCATTAAAACATACAAACACAATAATTGAAATGAAGAAAATATGTTCACATGATTAATGACTCAAATCCAATTATGTCTCCACATGAAATAAGATTTATCACAATCATTAAAACATACAAGACATTAATTTTGATAAAGCTAACATGAGCACATGCATGCACATACCTTGTTCCCCCTCTTCCACTCCATCATTATCCTAACCTCATCATTCCCCATAAAATAGGCTCACTATTCTAAGCATGTGCTAAGCTTCATTCAAGAGCATTAGCACATCAAAGATAAGAGTGAAAACTCATTAGATGGTTATGAAAATCACGTAAAGCTCAAAGGATTAACAGTAACACACACACTCATCAATCACATGACCAAATCACCTTCTTCTCCACCCCCAATGGGGATGAACTACTCTCTACTCATCTTTACCCTAAAGAAAACATAAAAACAACATAAACCCAAAATAAATGAAGCAAAACAAGATTAAGGAAACAACAATATAAAAGAAATTGCATCAAAGTAAAGACACTGAAGTAAAGAACAAGAACAAAACTAGATTAAGAAACAAAAATACAAAGTTTGCTCCTCTCCAACCCCCTTATTACACTACTAAAACAGGAAACTAAAACCTACTCTAATGCGGGAAGGAAGAAGAAGGTGGGAGGTGGGATTACAGTGGTATTTATAGACTAATACATGGTTACGATTAATCTGGGAATAATCGGACGACTCCAAATCATATCTGATAGTCCAGGAATGCTCTAACCCGACAACCCGAACTGCAACCAAAATTGGAGATCATATGGACCATTTTGATCCGCCTGTGGCGAATCAAATGGATCTGATCGGTCTGAAATTTTGTGTCCCACTTTAGTTCTTCATTTGGCAGGTGGGGTGAAGTTCTGGTCTACTGGTTCAAATCACTTTGAGTTTGATTGGCGAAATACTGATCTAATTCAAGTCATGTGTCACCATATTTTGCACTTCACAATTAGGTCCCTTCGGGTTTGCACTTGGGTCCTTCCTATTTGCAATCCAGTCCTTGTGCATTACAGATAGGTCCAGAACCTCGAAATAAGTCCATACTTGTTACATTTAGCTCCATTTTGCTATCTTCCTCTTCTTTATTACCAACTCCTGAAACACTACAAACAACAAGTCTAGTAGCACAATATTGGGGTAAAATAATATATATATAACATGAATATGATGCATGATATGCTACTAATCAGGGAGCTTATTGAATATCATTTACATAGGGTAATGAAGTGAAAAATTTAGGGGGAGCAACTTCATTACAACTTCATTTCGGGGGAGAGATAAAAATTCCATGATAAATCTTATATTTTTGATAGATGTTAAAGGGGGAGAGATTAGTAGGAGGTAACTTGAAATTTGAGTACAAATTGAAAAAAAAATGCACATCCATAGAAGGAGCATTTATATACATAGTTTGCATTTAGAAATTTCAAGTATTAAGATATAGGTTGCCATCATCAAAAAAGGGAGATTGTTGGCTTCTTGGCCTTAATCTATTTTTTTGATAATTTAGTCAACCTAATCTTAATTATAACCAATGTAGAGTAGCACACATTATGCATGACATATATATTGTATTGTGCTAACATATACAGGTGATCAAGACTCACGAAAGAAAGGATTGAAGTCAAGATATGTAATCAAAGCTCATTTGAAGACATGTAATCTAAATTTATCTTGAGTCTTAGGAACTATGTGTGCTTTATAATATAAGAGTTAAAAGTTACTTAAACACACACTAGGTTCCTTAGAAAAGTCACACACAAAATCTTAGATCTTTTGGACTTAAATAGGTCACCCAAACCTAGACCGGAATTCACTAAACCTAAACCAGAATTTCCTATGTCATTTCGGTCGACCGAAATGCCTCCGGTCGACCGTTTGATCCTTTATGAAATAGTGGATTCTACCGCCTGACCGGTCGACCATTTTGACCTTCTTGGTCGACCATCTACACGTGTCATTTGACTGTTAGACTTGTCCTATTATACCACGGTTGTATTTGTATAAACTTAACGAAACCCCAAAATACATTAACCTCCGGTCGACCGATTCCTAAGCCTCGGTTGACCATTCCAAGAAGTTTCTTGAAACCCAATTTTCCTTCCTGTTCCCGGTCGACTGCCCAAATCTTTTTGTTCGACCGAACATAAAAGCCCAAAGTCCCTGCCACTTTTCGGTGGTCCGTTCCACCTTTCGTTCAACCGTTAACTTAAGTGATCTTTAGATATAGCCTATTTTCGTTCGACCATTTCCTTCTCGGTCGACCGTTCTCTATTCTGAACCGTCTATCGGTCGACCGTTTGACCAGTCCGGTCAACCGAACTTGTATTGAAAAGTGTGTTGCAGTTTTCTATTTTGTGTTTCTTACACAACTCTTCACCACACTTAACCCTAACAGTTGGAACACCTTAGGAGTGATTGACATCATTTCATGCTTATATTTGTATCTTATATCCATTATCTTTCACATAAACAATGCTATGTTACGAGTTTTATGTTTAGTTTTCAGGAATAAATAGGTTTGAAGAGATGAAGCATAAAAGGACTCAAAAGCTGGGAAAAAGGACTGAATTGTGAGATCTGGGGACCAAGATGCAAGGGAGAAGGACCTGAACGCAAGACAGAAGGACCTAAGAGTAAAACAGAATACTCCACGACATCATGGGGAGTATTTTAGCAATTCGATTCGGGTCGGAGCTCCAACAAACCAAGTAGATGCATCAAAGACAAAGAATACCATCCAGGAAAGCATCCAAGAAAGCCCAGACTAATCCGGATTCTGTAGACCGCCAATTGGCGGTCTGGAACCGCTAATTGGCGGTCCAGGTGGATCCGAATCCACTTAGCTTTTTCTGGAGCGTGTATTAGAGCATGTTTATGCTGTTTATGGTATTTGTTTAGTCCCACATCAGGGGATTGTCCCGGATTAGCTTTTCCTCTAGCTATAAATACAACTCTTCACCTTCCATTGTAATCACTCCATGCTTGTGACCATTCTCCCTAATTGAAGTGAAAGCCCTGAAGCAAGAAACTCAATAGGGGAGACGCTACTGGTATTGTGAGTCTTCACTCAATAAAATTTCCTTTGTTTTGTGCTTCTTTTATTGTTGGTGCATGTGTTTAGTTTAATTGTATTTTATTAAATCTAGCTTAGTTAATATGTCTTCTTATCTTAGTGTAATCATTAGTGTAATGTGTAGTGAGTAAAACTACTCCCCTTTTGGGGGGTGGAGATGAGTATCATATATGCAACTAAGGAAGGAAGAATGTTTATTTTGAAATGTGTTGATTAATATGAATGCATGCTTGCTTGTTAGAATAGAACACTTCACTAGATGGGTTTTGCCACATGTTTTAAGACACCTCCCATGCTTGTTTAGTTTCTTAAATAACCAGCTTGTGTTTATGAATGTTAATCAAAATAGGTTAGTGATTTAATTGATGGGTTTTGCCATGATAAGTAGACACCTCCCATACATACAAACACTACCTACACTTGTGCCTATAGGAAGATATGCTTGCCTCCTTATTGTGTATGTGTAGTCACTCCACCCCCTAAGGGGTCTTTCTGTTACTGAATTCCTGCATAGTATCAAGTTCTCTAGCTTAGTTGAAGTATTTGTAATTCTCTTTCTTTCGCATTTGCTTTTTCGTAGTTAGCGTAGTTTAGATTAGCATAAACAACTTTCTTCCACCTTTTTGTGCCACTTGATTTCTGATAAACAAGAGGCTGCTCACCTCCCTAAGGACGACCCGTACTTGCCACCGCTTCATTGCGGCCATGCACTTGCGGTTTTAAATAAAACGTTCAACAAGTTTTTGGCACCGTTGCCGGGGAGGTGCCAGTCCAGACTCTTGTTTGGACAATTCGAGTGGATTTAATTTGTGTTTTGTAGTTTTTCTTTGTTTCAGGAGACTGGGAATAGCAAGGGAAGGCTTCTGGAGAAATTTAAAGGCTGACGGGGCACTTCAGACCGCCAATCAGCGGTCTGGTGAGCTCCGTTCACATTCTCCTTTCTTTGTGTTGTTACCCTAAGTGATATAGTAATGTGGGACTCCATTTGTGCATGTTCTGACTCTTAGATTGCTCCCAGATTAATAATCAACTTCCCTTAAGCAACTTGGACCCTAAAACTCAAAGCACAAGATTAGACATTCTTTTTGTTTAGGCCACGCATCATGTATGTGACTCAGGCACTTAGATTGTCTTTTATCTAAGCTTTATTTTCTATTGCTGAGAGCTGGCGTGAGGTACACACCTTCTACTCTCATTCATGCATTTCGTATGAACATGCATTAGTTAGTAGGAAGTGCATTGAAACAAGTGTGAGTTGAGCGTTTGTTTGGAGAGTTGATTGCTAGATTAGAACTCCAAAACGCTACTAAGGAGGGGTTGTCCCATAAAAGATAAGGTGGGGGATTTCATCACCCTTTCCTTTGCCCCACAAACCACACTAATAAAGAGCCTAATTTTTAAAAATCAAGTAGACATTGGCCCTAAGGATTTCGGGCGCATTAGGAGAGTGATCCGGTCCCGACCGTCATGACCTGATCGGCGTTGCCCACTTTGTCGATAGTAGGAGAGACGAGATCCCCGGATCTCGACTCACTTGCTGGGCTTTGTGGTCCTCGTTGTAGGGAGGTGAGGCGTGTTGAGACCGTGTGACCTCGCAGTTAGGCGTCGTCTAGCTGTAAGGACCTATAGCGACCTTAGGATTGCTTGAGCCTTGTTTGCTTGTGTGCTTCTACCTGTACCCATCCGCCGTAGCATAAGGACTTCTTCCCTTCTCTCCTGAGTCATTCTTTCTCTCCTGTGTTCCCTCGTCTTCTCTTCTACGTACATTCTTTTAAAAAAAAATTGTGCACCTTTGTGCATGCTTTCGTGGACACGAGACGAGAGTGGTCGTTTGACGAGGAGCGTTGTCAATCTGGCTTCGATCATCGATTTCTCGATACCTTCCTCCTCTCGTGTCGCACGCAGTCCGGGTTCAATGGCTGCTAATTTCCGTGAGGAGAAGCAGTTGCTGGATCCACCTGCTCCACCAGTGCTTCCAGTTGTCGTTCCCATACCTCTTTGTGATCGATGCTACTCGAGCCGTACAGCTCTACCCTCATGCATCGTATTGCCAGAGGCAAATGGGAACCATTTTGAGGTCAAGCCTCAGTTTATTTACATGCTCCCTTATTTCACTGGGAAAGGTGACCCCTATATCTTTCTCAGGGAATTTGAGGAGGTCTGTGCTATGTTCAAACTGCAACAACTTAGCACAGACTCCATTCATCTGAGGCTTGTCCCCTTTGCGCTTAAGGATGACGCCAAGAAGTGGTTGTACAGCAACCAGGCGAATGCCTTTAGGACTTGGGATGAGTTTCAGTCTGCATTCCTCAAAAAGTATTTTCCAAATCATCGGACTCAAAAATTGAGGAACGAAATCAATTCGTTCTATCAACATGAGACCGAATCATTCGATGCATACTTAGAGAGGTTCAAGGATCTACTATCCTCATGCCCTCACCATGGCATCGAGTTGTGGCGCCTGTGTCAGATTGTTTACGAGGGTCTTCACATCCCGTCCCGAACGCTCCTTGAGTCCATGTGTCAAGGAGAGTTCTTAGGAAAGGATGAAAGGGAGGCATGGGCTTTCCTAGAAGACCTCGCTGAGAAAACCAAGCAATGGGAGAGTGTAAGGGAACCACCTGCATCATCTAGCATAGGAGCGAGGATCACAAATGCAAACTCGACTAGATCGGGTGCCGCATTTGCCGTCGATACCACTACGGCCACCGAGGCACGCATGGCGGCCTTAATGCGCCGTATGGATTCGATTGAGCTCAAAAACCAGCACGATGTGTCTCATGTGTCTGCATCTGGTTCAGTTCCATGTCATTTATGTGGTAGGATAGGTCATATAGGGCGTGAGTGTGCATCCATTCCTCCTGAGATGGAAAATGTAAATGCCATCTATGATAGATCCAGGAATGACCCATATTCATCATCATATAACCCTGGATGGAGGAACCACCCTAATTTTGCATGGAACCATAACAATGCCTCAGGTGGTCCTTCAAACTTTTCTCGACCACCTAACCGACCACATTACCCTCCCATGCATTCACAGTCTCATCAGTCACCCCAAAGTCAGAACACCAACCAACAAGGTTTCCCAAATTCAAACAACTTGGAAACCCAGTTTAATTCGCTTGTGAACTTAACTCGTGGACTTGAGAACTCTGTAAAAAACTTTATGTCGTCCACGAGTCAAGTTCTCACTTCGAATCAGCAGACCATCAAATCTCTCGAGCTTCAGATGGGTCAGTTGGCTCAGTCTGTACATGAGAGAGAGAGAGGGAGCCTGCCTAGCCAACCTGTGGCTAACCCCCGTGCTCAACAGCACTCGAACATGCAAAATGCAAGTTCAAGACCACAGGGGGGCAAGTGAACTACGTGGAAGAACCTGTGGACCATGTTAATGCCATTGTGACTCTGAGAAATGGGAAATAGGTCAACAACCACGTATCCTTGCCCGAAAATCCATTTGTGCCACCCCCTTGTGGGAATGATGGTGAGAAAGAGGCTGAGGGTGAGAGTAATACACCAAAGCCTCCTTCTCTGGCTCTGCCCAAGACATACCTACCAAAAGCTCCTTATCCTAGTAGGTTGTCTAAGAAACAGAGTGACAGTGTGGATAAAATGCTGGAGATATTTAAGAAAGTGAATGTCAACATACCTTTGTTAGACATGATTCAACAAATACCTCCCTATGCAAAATTCCTGAAGGATCTCTGTACAACTAAGAGGAAAACCAACGTCCCTAGCAAAGCCTTTATGGCGGCTAATGTGAGCTCTATCATCTCGAACCCTACGTACGTGAAATTGAAGGACCCGGGCAGTCCAACAATTTCTTGTATCATTGGGGATTCTCTTATTAACAATGTTTTGCTAGATCTAGGGTCGTCGGTTAACCTCTTACCTGCTTCTGTGTATCAACGATTAAGCCTAGGCACTCTCAAGCCTACGAAAACAACTTTGCAGTTGGCTGATCGTTCGATCAAAGTCCCGTTGGGGGTCATTAAAGATGTCCTAATCAAGGTCGGTGATTTCATATTTCCTGTTGATTTCGTCATCCTTGAGACCGAGCCAATTAAGACTACCCACTCTCAGATTCCATTGATTTTGGGTAGACCTTTTATGGCAACGCCAAATGCCTTGATCAATTGTCGTACTGGACTCATGACATTGTCGTTCGGGAACTTGACCGCGACATTCCATGTGTTCAATATGGCTAGGCAACCGGCATCTTTCGAGGACCCCATGACAGTAAATCTTATCCGGGACTTGGAAGAAGAATTGGAAGAAGAGTACCCTCGGATTCATGAGAATTTAAATGATTACTTCATGGATGACTCCGATCATTAAGAGGACGGGGGTGAGTTGAGCAATGATGTGCATGTTGTTCAGTACATGCGAGCTCCTCCTATCTTACATCTCGAGCTAGATATCACGTCTCGCCTTGAGGAGCCACCCACGCCTGAGCTCAAAGAACTCCCCAAGGAATTGAAACACGTTTTTCTTGGTCCCAATAGGTCATTTCCGGTGATTATTTCATCGACGTTGACTGGTGATCAGGAAGAACGTTTGATTCAAGTCCTAAAGGAGCACAAACCAGCCATTGGGTGGTCCTTGAGGGACATCAAAGGGATAAGTCTCGACGTCGTGCAACACCACATCTTTATGGAGGATGAGGCACGACCACGTCGCGCCCCACAGAGGCGTTTAAATCCCGCCATGACAGAAGTAGTGAAGAAAGAGATCATCAAGTGTTTAGATCATGGCATTATTTTCCCCATTTCGGATCGTACTTGGGTAAGTCTTGTCCAGGTTGTGCCCAAGAAGTCGGGTATCACTGTCGTCCAGAATGACATCAATGAGCTTGTACCCACACGACTTCAAACTGGGTGGCGAGTTTGTATTGACTATAGGAAGTTGAACGCGGTGACGCGTAAGGACCACTTCCCTCTACCTTTCATCGACCAGATGTTGGAGAGACTCGCCGGGCAAGCCTATTACTGTTTCCTTGATGGTTATTCGGGGTACAATCAAATCCCAGTCGCCCCCGAAGACCAGGAGAAAACAACGTTCACTTGTCCTTTTAGGACGTTTGTTTATAGACGGATGCCTTTTGGACTATGCAATGCACCTGCAACATTCCAACGTTGCATGTTAAGCATCTTTTCCGATATGGTCGAGAACTTCCTTGAGATCTTCATGGATGATTTCTCGGTTCATGGCACCTCCTTTGATGAGTGCTTGCACCACCTGAGCCTTGTTCTCAAAAGGTGTTCGGAAACGAACTTCGCCCTTAATTGGGAAAAATGTCATTTTATGGTCACAAAAGGCATCGTGTTGGGTCACGTGGTATCTCGTGATGGTATCAAGGTGGATAGGGCAAAGATTGAGCTTATCTCTAAGCTTCCGCCACCCACCTCGGTAAAAGAAATCCGTTCATTCCTTGGACACGCCGGTTTTTACCGGCGATTTATTAAGGATTTCAGCAAGATAGCTCGTCCTTTGACGAGCTTGCTTGCTAAAGGAACCTCCTTTGAGTTCACACCCGAGTGCCTGACTGCATTTGAGTTTCTGAAGCGTGAGTTGACCTCCGCTCCTATTATTAAGGCACTGATGAGAATTAAATTTATACCGCAAGTGCACGACGTCAATGAAGACGTGGCAAGTACGGGTCGAACACAAGGAGGGAGAGATCTGTTATTAGTGTGATTTCGATTGGGGGAAAGAAGGAGAGAAGAATAAATTGGGTTTTTGAGATTTTTGGTTTTTATTATCTAAGGCAAGAAACAAGAACAAAGAGGTGAATTCCGTTGGGTGGAGGTTTAGATTTAGGGTTTATATTAGAGAATTCAGAAACTTATAATAAATCATGTTAGTTATGAAGCATTACATGATAAATGATTTAACATAAACTCAAGTAATCAAAATATACTAATCACGAAATTAAAATAATAACATTGATTCATCTTCTCTTCACCCTAAATCCGTCACCTCCACCCTTTGGAAAGAGTTAGAAACTCATGGATGGGAGGAAGGAGAAGGGGTCCTAGAGGAATTACAAAAGAAAATTAAAAACAAACAAGAAATAAAAGACAGAATTTTATTACTTAAAACTAAGGAACAAAAATAAGAACAACCACCAAGGACCAAGGACCCTTTTAACATCGTTCTCGGGGCTATTTATAGTTGATACAAGGGACCTAAGTATAATATTGGAAAGTACAAGGGAATGGGGCTTTAGGAACATAGACTCGCTCAGGTTCAGGTTGAGCTATGGGTTCAGGTTGAGTAGGTGGGTTGGGCATTTCAGATTGGACGTCGGGGGATTGACCCAGATTAGCTTTTCCTCTTGCTATAAATAGAACTCTTCACCTTCCATTGTAATCACTCCATGCTTGTGCCCATTCTCCCTAATTGAAGTGAAAGCCCTGAAGGAAGAAACTCAATAGGGGAGATGCTACTGGTATTGTGAGTCTTCAGTCAATAAAATTTCCTTTGTTTTGTGCTTCTTTTATTGTTGGTGCATGTTTTAGTTTAATTGACTTTTATTAAATCTAGCTTAGTTAATATGTCTTCTTATCTTAGTGTAATCGTTAGTGTAATGTGTAGTGAGTAAAAGTACTCCCCTTTTGGGGGGTGGAGATGAGTATCATATATGCAATTAAGGAAGGTAGGATGTTTATTTTGAAATGTGTTGATTAATATGAATGCATGCTTGCTTGTTAGAATAGAACACTTCACTAGATGGGTTTTGCCACAAATTTTAAGACACCTCCCATGCTTGTTTAGTTTCTTAAATAACCAGCTTGTGTTTATGAATGTTAATCAAAATAGGTTAGTGATTTAATTGATGGGTTTTGCCATGATAAGTAGACACCTCCCATACATACAAACACTACCTACACTTGTGCCTATAGGAAGATATGCTTGCCTCCTTATTGTGTATGTGTAGTCACTCCACCCCCTAAGGGGTCTTTCTCTTACTGAATTCTGGCATAGTATCAAGTTCTCTAGCTTAGTTGAAGTATTTGTTATTCTCTTTCTTTCGCATTTGCTTCTTCGTAGTTAGCGTAGTTTAGATTAGCATAAACAACTTTCTTCCACCTTTTTGTTCCACTTGATTTCTGATAAACAAGAGGCTGCTCACCTCCCTAAGGACGACCTGTACTTGCCACTGCTTCATCGCGGCCGTGCACTTGCGGTTTTAAATAAAACGTTCAACAAGGAGCTTATAAATATATGTTCCAAACCTTGTTTAGAACACCTCTCCCACTACTATTTGTCTTCTACATTAAAGAGAAAGCTCCAAACACTCACAAGCTCAAAATCTTCACACTTTAGAATTAAATCCTATTCTACTCAAGTGTTCTAAAGTTTAGAGAGTGTTGTTTCACTCATTCATTGTCAAATAAGCAAAGATCTTGGTGAAAGCCCAACACAAGAGTATAGAATTCGGTGAAAGCCCGAAGTAATCCTCTCGGATTGTGGTAGAAGAAATCAAGCTTGCGAGGATTGTTCTCGAAGCTTGTGTTGTAAAAGGCTTAACCTCGGCTCGGAACGAGATTGATAGTGAAGACGTAGGTGGGGCTCGAGGGAGATCGAGCGGAGCTTGCAAGAGAGGAAGTAGGTGAGAGGCCAAAACCTCTATAAAATCTTCTGGTGCCTTTGTGTGGTTTGCATATTCCTCCTTTACTTGCTTGCTTGTTTTAATTTCCACTGCGCATCTTTGTTACTTATGCAAGTAGCTAAAATTAGTTTAAAAATGATTAGATAATCCGACCATTCCCGATCCTACATCACCCTCGTGCACCACTTCTGAGCCATCATCTCCGGACAATAGGCACCAACCCTGCTTTCCCCCAACCTACACTACCCTTGTCCCAAATGTAAAGGAGCTCACATGCGTGGAGACACACTCGGTTGCACTAACCACAACCTTAGCCCTAGCCTACCCAATCCTCTCTAGTTGCTGTCCCAATCCATTCCAGAGAAAACCAAACCTTGACAAGATCCGAGCCTCCAGCAATTCGTCTAGCCGGCTGATTGACATCATTTGATGCTTACATTTGTATCTTATATCCATTATCTTTCACCTAAACAATGCTACGTAACGAGCTTTATGTTTGAATTTCAGAAATAAAGAGGTTTGAAGAGAATAGGCATAAAAGGACCTAAAAGAAGGAAAAAGGACTGAGTTGGGAGACTCGAGGACTAAGATGCAAGATCGAAGGACCTGAATGCAAGATAGAAGGACCAATGAGCAAACAAGAATACTTCAGACCATCATGGGGAGTATTTTGGCAATTCTATTCGGGTAGGAGCTCCAACAAGAGAGGTAGATGCATCAAAGACCAACAAATCCATCAAGAAAAGCCCAGAACAAAAACCAGACGGATCCAAACCCTGTAGACCACCAATTGGAGGTCTAGGACCGCTAATTGGCAGTCCGGGTTGCTCTGGATCCGGTAATATTTCTGTGGGTTTTGTATTAGGGTGTGTTTAGTCTATTTCTGGTATTTGTTTAGTCCCATACCAGGGGATTGTCTCGGATTACCTTTTTCTATGGCTATAAATAGAACCCTCCCTCCTCTCTTGTATCCCATCTCTCTCTTGGTGGCCATCCTCTCTACTAGGAGTTAAAGCCTTGAAGCAAAAACCCTGGTGGAAAGAGACTACTTGTAATTGAGTGAGTAATAATAGATGTTTTCCTTTAGTATGTTGTTTCTTTCTTAGTTTAATTTCCTTTCATATGCTTGCATGCTTCTTTTGTCTTAAGTCCTTTTAGTTTCTTTAATATTTCTTGCTTGCTTAGTTTAGTTTCATTTCAGTAGAATGTTTCATTTTAATGTAGATTGTAGTGTAATGATAAGTGAGTAGTTCCATCCCCATTTGGGGGGTGGTGAAATGTGTGATATGATCATGTGGTGTATTAGGTGTGTGTTATCTTAATCCCTTGAGCCTTATATGATTTCCATAACCATCTAATGGGATTTCACTCTTGTCTTTGATATGCTAATGCTCTTGAATGACGCTTAGCTTATGATTAGATTAGTAGACTTATTTTATGGGGAATGATAAGGTAAGGATATGGATGGAATTGATGAAGGAAACATGATTTGTAGTTGCATGTACTCTTGTTGCCTTTACCTTGGTTAATGCCTTGTATGTTTTAATGATAATGTGCTATCTTATTTCATATGGAGGCATAGTAGGGTCTAGTTTTTATACATGAGTTCATTTAGCTTCATTCCAATTATTCTCTTGTATGTTTTAATGATATTGTGTTATCTTAATTCATGTGGAGGCAAAGTTGGATGTAATTTTATGGTTTTCATGCACTACATATTATGATGAGCTTAATTGAACACACACACACATACACATATGTTTGTATTCACACTCTTTTCTCTACCTCCTTTTGGGTTTAGTTTTATTGCTTATCTTTCATTTCCTTTTGCATTTTAGTGTAGTTTAGTGTAATCAATCTTTCTCTCCTTTCTTTCCCACTCGCCTTTGAACAAACTAAAGTCGACACACCTCCCTGTGGATTAACCCGTATTTGCCACCGCTTCAACGCGGCCGTGCACTTGCGGTTAATTAAAACAAATCAATCAAGTTTTTGGCGCCGTTGCCGGGGAGGTGCTCTGTCCAGACTTTGATTTGGACGATTCGAGTGGTTTTAATTTTTTGTTTTTAGTTTTTGTTTGTTTCAGGGATTCTGAGGATCACGGGGAGGCTACTGGAGGAATTGGAGCACAAAATCTTCAACAAAGACCGCCAATCAGCGGTTTGGTAACGCCAATTGGCGACCTGGTGAGCTTCATTTGCTCTCAATTTTGTTGTGGTTATTCTTTGTTTTAGTGTAGTTGTCTGGGAGCACAATCTTGCATGATGTGACTTGTAGTTTGCTCCCAGATCATTTATCACTCCCCAATTAATCAACTTGGCCATGAAAATCCAATGCAAAAGATTAGACATTCTTACATGTTTAGGTCATGCATCATATACTTGACTTAGGCACGTAGTTGTCTTTTCTTTTAGCTTTATTTTCAGTTGTTGAGCGCTGGCGTGAGGTACGCATTTCCTACACTCATTCATGCATATTGTTTAACCATATATTAGTTAGTAGGAATTGCATCGGGACAAGAGTGAGTTGGGCGTTTGATTGGAGTATTGATTGCTAGATTTAAGATCAAAACACTACTAAGGAGGGGCTGTCCCATAAAAGATAAGGTGGGGGATTTCAACACCCTTTCCTTGGCCCCAAAAATCACTCTTAATAAAAGCCTTAATTCTAAAAGCAATTAGACATTGGCCCTAAGGATTTCGGACGCACTAGGAGAGTAATCTAGTTGAGACCGTCATGGCCTGATCGGCGTTGCCTACCTTGTCGATAGTAGGAGTTACTGGATCTCCAGATCTTGTATCACTTGCTGGGCATTGTGGTCTTCGTTGTAGGGAGGTGAGGCGTGTCGAGATTAGTGACCTCGAAGTTAGGCGTCGTCTAGCCTAAGGACCCATTGCCATACATTGTTTGAGTCATGCTTCCTAGACTAGGCTTCTACCTTCTCCCATTACCCACGCTAGCTCTAGGGATTCTTCCCTCCTCATCTGAGTCCTCTCCTCATCTATTTTCTACGAGTAGTCTCCTCCTCTTGTACACCTTCTGTTGTGTGTTATTTTAGAGTCGAGTCGAGCATTTTATGCGAGGTTGGGCTCGTTCCGGTGAGAGTGCTCGACTTGAGATAGTTCATTTTTCTGAGATGGACGGTCTTGGTGATCGGCCAACTCCGCCTCGTGCTCCTTTGGAGCGTGAGGCCGAGTCTTCTCGTGGTGACGGGGGAGACTGGGTTCCTTACATGGATTACCTCGGTCCGCTCCCACCACCACGTAGACTTCCTCCTCCTCCTCTGACTCGAGAGGAAGAGGGATTCGGTTAGGATCGAGTTCTTGGTGCACCACCACTTTTAGCTCGGCAAGATAGACCGATGACTTTGTGGGAGCGGACCCATCCTGTTTGGGCCGCGCAACCTTCTTTCATAGTTCTTCTCCCAGCTCGCAGAAACAACTATGAGCTGAAACCTCAGTATGTGAGCATGCTTCCTACATTCACTACCAATAAGGAGGATCCGTATATTTTTATACGTGAATTCGAGGAAGTATGCTCCATGTTCAAGCTTCAACAACTTGATGAGGATTCAGTCTGGTTGAGGATGATTTCTTTCGCGTTGAAGGATAACACGAAGAAATGGATGTATAGCCTCCCGGCGAGCTGTATTCAGTCTTGGGATGACTTTGTGACCATCTTTCTGAAGAGATTTTTCCTTCAAAGGAAAACTCAACAGATACGGCACTAAATACACCAAATGTATCAGACTGAGATTGAATCATTTTATGCTTTCTTTGAGAGGTTCAAGGACCTTCTCTTGCCGTGCCC
Source organism: Triglochin maritima (assembly GCA_963682175.1). NCBI lineage: Eukaryota > Viridiplantae > Streptophyta > Magnoliopsida > Alismatales > Juncaginaceae > Triglochin > Triglochin maritima. The sequence goes on from OY821777.1 coordinate 23,809,723, forward strand.
TCATCATGGAATTGAGTTGTGGCAGTTATGCCAAATTGTTTATGAGGGACTGAACTACAAAACCTGCACATTGTTGGAGTCAATGTGCCATGGTGATTTCCAAATATAACCCATCGATGAGGCATGGGATACTTTTGAATTAATGGCTCAACGTACCTTTGAGTGGGACACCATGAGAGAGCCACCAGCTGCCAGGTCTTCTGGTCGAGCTTGATCATATCAAGTTAACTATCGTGTCTGAGGCGAAAATGGTTGCTCTCATGCGTATGATTGAGAGTTTAGAGTTGGACCGAGCTCCTGTAGCTCAGGTCGCTACTCCTGGATGTGGTAGGTGTGGACTTACGGCCATGATGACTTGGAATGCGCTTACGCTCCAAGGGATACTGAGCATGCAATTGCGATGTATCAACAGAGGCCCCGTAACGACCCGTACAGTCACTCCTACAACCCGGGATGGCCTAACCATCCTAACTTCTCTTGGGGGCCTAGTGGGGGTAACAGTCAGAGCTCGCAAGCTCAACCTCCGCCTTATCCACCTCCACGCCCATCGGTGACCTACAAACCTCCACATCAAAGGTCTCAGAACCATCATTACCAACCTCCTCAAACCTCATCGTCGGGTTATTCTAACCAAACTCCACTACCCCAACGGGTTGACTCGAAGGACCCCACTCTTGAAGAAACCCTTCAAGCGTTCATTCAGAGCACACAATCCATGTTTTCGGCCAGCAACAATTCGGTCAAAGCATTGGAAATGCAAGTTAGCCAGTTGGCTCATCAACTCCATGAACGCGAGAAGGGCCAGTTACCGAGTCAACCCGAGGTGAATCCTCGAGATACCCATTCTCAACGAAGGCCACCAGTGCCTCATGCTACCTCTAAACCGACCCATCATATTAATGTCATTCATACTTTGAGGTCGGTAAGGAGGTGGATAACCACATTGGGGTGCCTTCCTTGTCATCACCATCTCTTGGTGTCACCAGACCTGCGGTGATACTTGCATCTCTGAGGGAGCTGGATCCTGACGTTCCCTCCACAAATATTTCCAGGAAGGAGCCTAATCCTGAGGTTCATTCTACATTTCCTTTGACAATGGGGTCGAACCCTGAGGTCCCATTGTCTCCTCTTGTGTCGAAGGAATCAGATTCTGAGGTTCCCACTCATGCTTCTTTGGACTAGAATTCTGAGGTTCCTTCGCAACACCCTTATGCCCCGAAGGCGCCATTCCCTGAGCGCCTTAAAAAGAAAACCTCAGATCAGCATGACAAGATGCTTGAGATGTTTCGGCAAGTTAAGGTGAACATCCCTCTGTTGGAGGTGATTCAGCAAATGCCACCTTATGCCAAGGTTCTCAAGCACTTATGCACCAAGAAGAGAAAAACTGATGTTCCAAAGAAAGCTTTTCTTGCGGCTAACATGAGTTCTTTGTTGGCACAACCCATGCAAGTCAAATACAAGGACCCTGGTTGTCCTACTATCTCTTGTGTGATTGGTGATGTGTCCATACATCGAGCCTTATTGGACCTTGGTGTATTTGTTAATCTTCTGACATATTCTGTCTACATCCACCTCGGTCTTGGAGACCTCAAACAAACAAAAACAACTCTTCAATTGGCTGATAGGTCTATGAAGAAACCGAGGGGATGTGGTGGAAGATGTGCTGATCAAAGTGGGAGAGTTCATTTATCCAGTCGACTTCTTTGTTTTGGATACTGACCCTGTGCCAAACCCACTTGGCCAAATTCTTGTTATTCTGGGGTGACCATTTCTAGAGTCTTTCAATGCCTTGATCAATTGTCGCAATGGTTTGATGCGCTTGACTTATGGTAGTCAATGCGCTGATTTCAACATTTTCACCATCGGCAAGAAGCCAGGTGCCTTCAATGACCCTGTTGGGGTCAACCTTATCCAGGGCATTGATGAGATTGAAGTTGAGGGCACCTTCAAGTACTTCAGAGAATTGTTCGATGGAGATCCTGAAGGTGGTAAAGATGTTTCACCTGGACTGGCACAAGAAGGTGCCTTAGAGACAAATCCTTTTGATCCCGCGGCCGTTGAGCCACATCCTTTTGATCATGTGGCCGTTGAGCCACATCCTTTCGATCGTGTGGCTATTGAGCCACAAGATACCATTTTTATGGCCTTTGGGCCACATGCTCTTCATTTTGTATCTGCTGAGGACCCCATGTTGGTTAAAAATCAACCATCTGATACCCTACATTTGAAACAACCAGATAGAGGTTCACCTCACGTTCATGCCTCCTATCTTGGTCACTCTCAAGAGGCATCAAACGACAACAACGCTTATAAGGGTATCAGGTGGTCTAGCAATTCTGCTTTGTATGTTGCGAGCCCACGCACGTGCATTTTTGGCTCGAGAGATGGTGGGTTCCCATTTGATGTCCCTTGACATATGAAGATGGGAGCCCATTTTGGTACATAGTTAAAAAAAGAAGAAGAAAAGGAAAAAAAAGAAAAGATAAGAAAAAGAAATAAAAGACTCCTTCAGTGAGCATCGATTGTTGTGGGCTCCAACCCTTGTGTACTTGGTCACCATTTCTTCACGTATTTGTATCCCTTCTTTAGCATCTCACAGGTTTTGAGGGAATTCAGGTTTGTGTCCATCACTATAACAATGAACTTCCTGTTGCGCTTCATGTTTGTGAGATCTTTCCATTTTCATGCATAAATCCATGTAGTATCTTGCTCACATTCATTGAGGTAAATGCATGAAGTAGGTGTGGGGGGTGTTTTATGTGTGTACATAGTCGAGTTTTTTCCTCTGATTTTGTTTTCTTTTGTGTGTATTGATAGGGTCATGTTAGTGTGCTGCATTTAATATCGATATATCTGCTTGTCATGATCCTTGGGTGATTTGTCTTCTTTTGCTTGCGTAGTGCTTCAAAATTTTCACATTTCTTTCAAAATCTTCATGTGTTTGCGAAAGAAAATGTTTTGTGGATTTTGTGTGTGTTTAGCGTGTGCAAAACCGTTGAGAGGCAAGTAAAAAGAAAGCTCCCAAAATTGTCTTAAACTTGATGCATTAGGATATCTAGTATAGTGGCTTTAGGACTTATCTAGTCGTTAGGATGCACCCCAGTTTTCCCTCGGGGGCGAGTAATCATAGGGTTTCAGTACTCAAATAATTAAAGAAGTCCACCCGGAACCTAGTGAGTCAATAACTCGTGTTTGTTAATTTAAGGAAGTTTGTTGTAGTCAAGGATCCTTTAAATCTGGTTGTGAGACATTAAGTGTAGGGGTTTTGGTTCATGTGTAGATAAGAAATAAGTGAGTAGGTGTTCTCTCTTCTCGCATGATTGACATCATTTCATGCTTATATTTGTATCTTATATCCATTATCTTTTACCTAAACAATGCTATGTAACGAGTTTTATGTTTAGTTTTCAGGAATAAATAGGTTTGAACAGATGAAGCATAAAATGACCCAAAAGCAGGGAAAAATGACTGAATTGTGAGACCTGGGGACTAAGATGCAAGGGAGAATGACCTGAACGTAAGACCTAAGGACCAAAGAGCAAAACAAAATACTCCATACCATCATGGGGAGTATTTTGGCAATTCCGTTCGGGTCGGAGCTCCAGCAAGCAAAGTAGATGCATCAAAGACCACCAAAGACATCCAGAAAAGCCCAGAAGAAAACTTAGCGGGATCCGAACCATATAGACCGCCAATTGGCGGTCCACGTTTTGGCCCAAATCCGCTAAGATTTTGGTGGGTCGCGTATTAGTGTGTATTTAGTCCATTTCTGGTATTTGTTTAGTCCCACATCGGGGGATTGTCCCGGATGACCTTTTTCTATGGCTATAAATAGAACTCTTCACCTTCTATTGTAATCACTCCTTATTTTAAGTGGCTATTCTTCCTACTAGAAGTGAGGCCTTGAAGCACACACTAAAGTAGGAGGATGCTACTTGAAATGTGAGTCAGTATAATAAATGTTTCTTTATTATGTTGTTTGTTTTATGTTTCTTGTTTTACTTTGTTTAATTTAATTTCATTAGTTTTAGTAGCTTAGTTAATATGCATTCTTTGCTTAGTTTAATAATTAGTGTAATGTGTAGTGAGTAGTTCCATCCCTTTACGGGGTGGAGTAGATGTTCATACATGCATTATAGAATGGAATGAATGCTTTATTTACAATGTGTAGTGAGTAGTTCCATCCCTTTGCGGGGAGGTGCCAGTCCAGACTCTTGTTTGGAAGATTCGAGTGGATTTAATTTATGTTTTGTAGTGTTTCTTTGTTTCAGGAGACTGGGAATAGCAAGGGGAGGCTACTGGAGAAATTTCAAGATAAACTGGGAACTTCAGACCGCGAATCAGCGGTCTAGTGAGCTCTGTTCATCTTCGATTTTCTTTGTGTTGTTGCTCTAATTTATCTGGTAATCTGGGACTCAACTTTTCATATTCTGACTCTTAGATTGCTACCAGATTAATAATCAATTTCCCTTAAGCAACTTGGACCCTAAAACTCAAAGCAAAAGATTAGGCATTCTTTTTGTTTAGGTCATCCATCATGTATGTGACTTAGGCATTTAGATTGTCTTTTATCTTAGCTTTATTTTCTGTTGCTGAGAGCTGGCGTGAGGTACGCACCTTCTACTCTCATTCATGCATTTCGTATGAACATGCATTAGTTAGTAGGAAGTGCATTGCAACAAGTGTGAGTTGAGCGTTGTTTGGAGAGTTGATTGCTAGATTTAGGACTCCAAAACGCTACTAAGGAGGGGCTGTCCCGTAAAAGATAAGGTGGGGGATTTCATCACCCTTTCCTTCGCCCCAAAAAGCACACCAATCAAGAGCCTAATTTTAAAATCAAGTAGACATTGGCCTTAAGGAATTCGGACGCATTAGGAGACTGATCCGGTCCCGACCGTCATGACCTGATCGGCGTTGCCCACTTTGTCGATAGTAGGAGAGACGAGATCCCCAGATCTTGGCTCACTTGCTGGGCTTTGTGGTCCTCGTTGTAGGGAGGTGAGGCGTATTGAGGCCTTGTGACCTCGCAGTTAGGCGTCGTCTAGCTGTAAGGACCTATAGCGACCTTAGGATTGCTTGAGCCTTGTTTGCTTGTGTGCTTCTACCTGTACCCATCCACCGTAGCATAAGGACTTCTTCCCTTCTCTCCTGAGTCATTCTTTCTCTCCTGTGTCCCGACGTCTTCTCCTCTACGCACATTGGTTTGTGTGTATGCACCTTTGTGCATGCTTTCGTGGACACGAGACGAGAGGGGTCGTTTGACGGGGAGCGCTGTCAATCTGGCTTTGGTAATCGATTTCTCGATGCCTCCTCTCGTGTCGCACACAGGCCGGGTTCAATGACTGCTAATTTCCGTGAGGAGGAGCAGTTGCTGGACCCACCTGTTCGACCTGTTCTTCCTGTTGTCGTTCCCATAACTCTCCGTGATCGATGCTACCCAAGCCGTACTGCGCTGCCCCTCATGCGTCATATTGCAAGAGGCAAATGGGAACCATTTTGAGGTTAAGCCTCTGTTTATTTCCATGCTCCCTCACTTCATTGGGAAAGGTGACCCCTATATCTTTCTCAGGGAATTTGAGGAGGTCTGTGCTATGTTCAAGCTGCAACAACTTAACATAGACTCCATCCATCTTAGGCTTGTCCCCTTTGCACTGAAGGATGACGCCAAGAAGTGGTTGTACAGCAACCAGGCGAATGCCTTTAGGACTTGGGATGAATTTCAATCTGCATTCCTCAAGAAGTACTTTCCAAATCAACGGACTTAAAAATTGAGGAACGAAATCAATTCTTTCTATCAACTTGAGACCGAGACATTTCATGCATATCTAGAGAGGTTCAAGGAGATACTAACCTCATGCCCTCACCATGGCATTGAGTTGTGACATCTTTGTCAGATTGTTTACGAGGGTCTTCACATCCCGTCCCGAACGCTCCTTGAGTCCATGTGTCAAGGAGAGTTCTTGGGAAAGGATGAAAGGGAGGCATGGGCTTTCCTAGAAGACCTTGCTGAGAAAACAATGCAATGGCAGAGTGTAAGGGAACCACCTGCATCATGTAGTATAGGAGCAAGGATCGCGAATGCAAACTCGACTAGATCGGGTGCCGCATTTGCTATCGATACCACTACGGCCCCCGAGGCACGCATGGCGGTTTTAATGCGCCGTATGGATTTGATTGAGCTCGAAAACCAACAAAGTGCACCCCACATGTCCACATCTGGTCGAGTTCCCTGTCATTCATGTGGTAGGATAGGTCATATAGAAAGTGAGTGTGCGTCCATTCCTCCTGAGATGGATGTGTCAACCCCATCTATGACAGAGTTAGGAATGACCCATACTCGTCATCTTATAATCATGGATGGAGGAACCACCCCAATTTTTCATGGAACCAAAATAATGCCCCGGGTGGTCCTTCAACCTCCTCTCGACCACCTAACCACTCATACCAACCTCCCATGCATGCACAATCTTATCAGCCACCCCAAGCTCCACTCACCAATCAATCGGGTTTCCCAAATTCCAATAATATGGAAACCCGATTCAATTCGCTTGAAACCTTGACTCGTGGACTTGAAAACTCAATGAATTTTTTTATGTCAACCACAAGTCAAGTTCTCACTTCAAATTAGCAGACCATCAAATCTCCAGAGCTTCAGATGGGCCAATTGGCTCAGTCTGTACATGAAAGAGAGAGATGGTCTTTTCCTAGCAAGCCTGAGGCTAACCCCCGCATGTACCAGCAACAACACATGCAAAATGAGAATGTGGTACCTCGAGGGAGGCAAGTGAACCATGTGGAGGAACCTGTTCACCATGTCAATTCCATTGTGACCTTAAGGAATGGAAAGCAGGTTGACAATCACATTTCCTTGCCACCACCACCACCATCTATGCAGCCCCTTAGGGGGAATGGTGGTGAAGAAGAGGCTGAGGCTGAGGGTAATACACCAACGCCTCCTTCTCAGGCACTGCAGAAAACCTACCTGCCAAAAGCTCCTCATCCAAGTAGGTTAACCAAAAAGCAGAGTGACACAATGGACAAGATATTAGAGGTGTTTAAGCAAGTGAAGGTTAACATCCCCTTGTTGGATGTCATCCAACAAATACCTCAATATGCCAAAGTGTTGAAGGATCTCTGCACAACCAAGAGGAAGACCAATGTTCCTAAGAAAGCATTCTTGGCTGCAAATGTAAGCTCACTTTTGTCTAATCCTGCCTACATAAAATACAAGGACCTTGGGTGACCTACTATTCAGTGTACGATAGGGGACACTAGCATGAGTAATGTTTTGCTTGATTTAGGATCAGCGGTCAACCTCCTCCCATTTTCTGTTTATCAACATTTAAATTTTGAAGAATTGAAACCAACTAAGATCACCCTCCAATTGGAGGATAGATCCATTCGTATTCCAAAGGGGATTATCGAGGACGTGCTTATCAAAGTTGGAGATTTTATATTTCCAGTCGATTTTGTCATCCTCGATACCAATCCTGTTGCGAACACCCACTCTCAAATACCTTTGATTTTGGGTAGACAATTTCTGGCAACTTCCAACGCCTTTATTAGTTGTAGAAATTGTCTCATGAAGCTCTCATTCGGTAACATGAGTTCCGAGTTTCATGTATTCAACTCTGGTAGGCAACAAGAGCCCATGGAACAACCTGTAAATCTAAATCTCATCCGCCAATTGGAGAAAGCACCACAAAATCAACGAACGCCCTTAACACCAATGCAACCCATTGAGAATGTTTGTGGGCCCAGCGAAAACTCATTGCCTGTCTTTGCAATGCAACGGAGTGAGCTGGCATCAAACATAAATGTCCAAAAAGAGTGTTCGTTGCATGATTCAGTTAAGAGTACTAGTGAGAGTGAGACACCTCATCATATGCCTATACCAGAGGGTGTCACTACCTCATGTTCCATGGCCATTGAGCCATTTGAGCTTCATATTGACTCCAACAAGGACTCACCTATGACCGAGCTTATGCTTGATGATCTAAATGATTGTGGGAGGTCCTTGTTGGATGACTTGGGGAGAAACCCCATTCTTATTGATGCAGGTATGCTGCATCCATCGAATGAGCTTGAGGAACTCATTCCGATGCACCCGCCTATTGGTTGGAGGGTTTTGTTCGATGAGCAACTAAACCCTAGTGAGGCAACAAAACTTCATTCTTTGTTGCCCACACCCAACCAATATCATGAGGGGTTCGAGCCTTTCAGCTTTGACCTTTCACCCCTCATGACACCTCAGAGTACCGGTGAAGTTTGCCCATCTCGGCAAGTCTTTGGTCCTCATGACTTGATGTTCTCATTTGATGTTCCTTCACCAAATGATTATGAGAATATCGTTGTTGCTGTATATATCATTTAAAAAAGAAAAAAGAAAAAAAGAAAAAAAAAGAGCGAGTAATAAATGACTCCATGAGTGAGCATTGATTGTTGTGGGCCCCAACCCTTGTGTACTTGGGCCCGATTTCATCACGTATTTGTCTCCCCTCTTCAGTATCTCACAGGTTTTGAGGGAATTCGGGTTTGTGTCCATCACTATAACCATGAACTTTCTGTTGCGCTTAATGTTGGTGAGATCTTCCCCTTTTTCATGCATAAATCCATGTAGTATCTTGCTCACATTCATTGACGACAATGCATGAGGTGGGTGTGTGTGTGGGGGGGGTTACGTGTGTACATAGTTGTGTCTTTTTCCTTTGATTTCTTTTGTGTGTATTGATAGTTGAGTCATTTTGCTTTGTGCTGCATTTAATATCGATATATCTGCTTGCCATGATCCTTGGGTGACTTGTCTTCTTTTCCTTGCCTAGTTCTTTAAAATTTTCACATTTCTTTCAAAATCTTCATGTGTTTGGGAAAAAAAATGTTTTTGTAGGTTTTGCGTGTGTTTAGCATGTGTAAAACTGTTCAGAGGCAAAGTAAAAAGAAAACTCCCAAAATTGTCTTGAACTTGATGCATTAGGATATCTAGTTTACTGGCTTTAGGTCTTATAGAGTCGTTAGGATGCACCCCGGTTTGCCCTTGGGGGGCGTGTAATCATAGGGTTTCAGCACTCAAACATTTAAAGAAGTCCATCCTGAACCTAGTGAGTCAAATAATTCGTGTCTGTTAGTATAAGGAAGTTTGTCGTAGTAAAGGCCCTTAATCTCTTTTTGTGAAACTTAAGTGTAGGGGTTTTGGTTCCCATGTAGATAAATAAATAAGTGGTGTACTCCCTTCTCGCACGGCTCCTATCACTTGGGAAAGTAGGTCTGAGGGGACTTTGTGCCTGGTGCTTTCGAGTCATCTGACTTGGGATGCACCGACCAAACACCCATTACACGGGTGGTAGGGATCGCCCTATGTGGAGATTTGGGGGAAGGTGTGCGTGATAGTGTAAGTCCTCATAGGCAATGATGCACGAAACTAGACCCTGGGAAAATCAAACACCAACCAATAAACTGCTCCAAAGAAAAAGAAAAAGAAAAAAAGAGTCAAACAAGAACCAAAATGGACTTTACACATTGTATCACATTCAGAAGTTAAGGTTGCCCATGTATTTCACTTAAGTCCTTAACTAACTTTCACGAATGGTTCATCCGGCTAGGTGTGTGGACTGATGACCCATATAGAGTCGACCCGTAGTATTACCGCGTCCCATGATCGACAAAATAAGTCCAACGAGTTGTGTAGCTAGATTGACTAATGCATCTTGTTCGGATTTTGTGGGTATATCCGCTGAAAACCCTCAGGAAAGAACACTCCTCCTCCTTGGTGACAAGGAGGTTTAACAGCTTGTTGCACGTGCTAAGTGCAACCGTGATTCCTACGAAAGTGAGTTAGGATTTCTTGTTTGTCGTTTTCTTTTCTCTTTCTTTGTTTTGCTCGGGACTAGCAAAAACTTAGGTGTGGGGGTATTTGATTGACATCATTTCATGCCTATATTTGTATCTTATATCCATTATGTTACTCCTAAGCAATGCTACATGATGAGTTTTATGTTTGAATTTCAGAAATAAAGAGGGTTGAAGAGAAGAGTCATGAAAGGACCCAAAAGCATGAAAGAGGACTTAATTGTGAGACCTGGGGACTAAGATGCAAGGGAGAAGGACCTGAACGTAAGACCAAAGGACCAAAGATTAAAACAAAATACTCCACACCATCATGTGGAGTATTTTGGCAATTCTATTCGGGTCAGAGCTCCAACAAGCAAAGTAGATGCATCAAAGATCACCAAAGACATCCAGAAAAGCCCAGAAGAAAACTTAGCGGGATCCGAACCATATAGACCGCCAATTGGTGGTCCAAGACCGCTAATTGGCGGTCTGTTTTGGCCCAAATCCGCTAAGATTTTGGTGGGTCGCGTATTAGTGTGTATTTAGTCCATTTCTGGTATTTGTTTAGTCCCACATCGGGGGATTGTCCCGGATGACCTTTTTCTATGGCTATAAATAGAACTCTTCACCTTCTATTGTAATCACTACATATTTTAAGTGGCTATTCTTTCTACTAGAAGTGAGGCCTTGAAGCACACACTAAAGTAGGAGGATGTTACTTGAAATGTGAGTCCCTTTAATAAATGTTTCTTTATTATGTAGTTTGTTTTATGTTTCTTGTTTTACTTTGTTTAATTTCATTTCATTAGTTTTAGTAGCTTAGTTAATATGCTCTCTTTGCTTAGTTTAATAATTAGTGTAATGTGTAGTGAGTAGTTCTATCCCTTTGCGGGGTGGAGTAGATGTTCATACATGCATTATAGAATGGAATGAATGCTTTATTTACAATGTGTTGATAAACATGAATGTATGCTTGCTTGTTTAGGATAGAATTTATAACTTGATGAGTTTTGCCAAAATGATTAGACACCCCTCATGCTTGTTTAGGTTCTGAAATAAACAACTTGCATATGTAAATGTTAATCAACTAGGTTGGTGAATAGATTGATAGGTTTTGCCATAACATTTAGACAATTGCTATGCATGATAACAGCACCTTCATTTGTGCCTAAAGAATGTGTTCAACACCCACCTCTTTGCATGTGTGCACTCACTCCACCCCTTAGGGGTTTTCCACTTCTGTATTCCAGCACTCTTCTTTCATTCTTAGTTAAGTTTTAGTTAATCATTTGTTGCTTTCTTTCACATTTCGTAGTGTAGCATAACGTAGAGTAGCATACTCAACTATCTTCTCCATTTTTCTCGCCACTTGATTTCGTGCAAACGAGAGACTGCTCACCTCCCTGAGGACGACCCGTATTTGCCACCACTTCAACGTGGCCGTGCACTTGCGGTTTAAATTAAAACGTTCAACATCGCACGACGCCTATCACTCGGGAAAGTAGGTCTGAGGGGACTTCGTGCCTGGTGACTTCGAGTCATCTGACTTGGGATGCGCCGACCGAACTCTCGTTACATGGGTGGTAGGGATTGCCATATGTGGAGATTTGGGGAAAGGTCTACGTGATAGTGTAAGTCCTCATAGGCAATGATGCACGAAACCTGACCGTGGGAGAATGAAACTCCAACTAATAAAAAGAAATAAAATAAGAAAAGAAGAAAAAAATAATGGATATAAGATACAAAAAGAAAAAAAATGGTAATGCAAATAAGAACCTTAGTGGACCTTACACTTTGTATCACTTAAGGATGTTGAGGTTGTCCATGTCTTTCACTGAAGTCCTTATTTAGCTTGCACGAATGGTTCATTAGGCTAGGTGTGTCGACTGATTACCTATATAGAGTTGGCCCGAAGGATTATCGCGTGCAATGATCGACAAAATATGTCCAACGAGTCGAGTGTCTAGATTGAATAATGCATCTTGTTCGGATTTTGTGGGTATATCCGCTGAAAACCCTCAGGAGACAACACTCCTCCTCCTTGGCGGCAAGGAGGTTTAACGGCTTGTTGCACGTGCTAAGTACAACCGTGATTCCTACGAAAGTAAGTTAGGATTTCTTGTTTTTCGTATGCTTCTCTTTCTTTGTTTTGCTCGGGACTAGCAAAAGTTAGGGGTGGGGGTATTTGATTGACATCATTTGATGCTTACATTTGTATCTTATATCCATTATCTTTCACCTAAACAATGCTACGTAACGAGCTTTATGTTTGAATTTCAGAAATAGAGAGGTTTGAAGAGAAGAGGCATGAAAGGACCTAAAAGAAGGAAAAAGGACTGAGTTGAGAGACTCGAGGACTAAGATGCAAGATCGAAGGACCTGAATGCAAGATAGAAGGACCAATGAGCAAACAAGAATACTCCACACCATCATGGGGAGTATTTTCGCAATTCTATTTGGGTAGGAGCTCCAGCAAGCGAGGTAGATGCATCAAAGACCAACAAATCCATCCAGAAAAGCCCAGAACAAAAACCAGACGGATCCAAACCCTGTAGACCACTAATTGGTGGTCCGGGTTGCTCTTGATCCGGTAATATTTCTGTGGGTTATGTATTATAGTGTGTTTAGTCTATTTCTGGTATTTATTTAGTCCCATACCGGGGGATTGTCTTGGATTACCTTTTTCTATGACTATAAATAGAACTCTCCCTCCTATCTTCTACCCCATCTCTCTCTTGGTGGCCATCCTCTCTACTAGGAGTAAAGCCTTGAAGCAAAAACCCTGGTGGAGAGAGGCTACTTGTAATTGAGTGAGTAATACTAGATGTTTTCCTTTAGTATGTTGTTTCTTTCTTAGTTTAATTTCCTTTCATATGCTTGCATGCTTCTTTTGTCTTATGTCCTTTTAGTTTCTTTAATATTTCTTGCGTGCTTAGTTTAGTTTCATTTCAGTAGAATGTTTCATTTTAATGTAGATTGTAGTGTAATGATAAGTGAGTAGTTCCATCCCCATTTGGGGGTGGAGAAATGTGTGATATGATCATGTGGTGTATTAGGTGTGTGTTATCTTAATCCCTTGAGCCTTATATGATTTCCATAACCATCTAATGGGATTTCACTCTTGTCTTTGATATGCTAATGCCCTTGAATGAAGCTTAGCTTATACTTAGATTAATGGACCTATTTTATGGGGAATGATAAGGTAAGGATATGGATGGAATTGATGAAGGAAACATGATTTGTAGTTGCATGTACTCTTGTTGCCTTTACCTTGGTTAATGCCTTGTATTTTTAATGATAATGTGCTATCTTATTTCATGTGGAGGCATAGTAGGGTCTAGTCTTTATACATGAGTTCATTTAGCTTCATTCCAATTATTGTCTTGTATGTTTTAATGATATTGTGTTATCCTAATTCACGTGGAGGCAAAGTTGGATGTTGTTTTATGGTTTTTATGTACTACATATTGTGATGAGCTTAATTGAACACACACACACATACACATATCTTTGAAATCACACTCTTTTCTCTACCCCCTTTGGGGTTTAGTTGTATTGCTTATCTTTCATTTCCATTTGCATTTTAGTGTAGTTTAGTGTAATCAATCTTTCTCTCCTTTCTTTCCCACTCCCCTTCGAACAAACTAAAGTCGACACACCTCCCTGTGGATCGACCCGTATTTGTCACCACTTCAACGCGGCCGTGCACTTACATTTAATTAAAACGAATCATTCACCGGCCAACCATGTAAAGTAAGAAATAGCTGCGCGCACGGCTAACGCGTGGTTGGTAAAGCTTTCCCCAAAACTGCCCCACAAACCAAGCAACCATTAGCCCAACCCTAGGCGAACGCCCCAACTCTCTCACCCACATTTGGGTCGGGCGCTTATCTGAGATGAAGAAACAAACACTTGCGCCTTGCTCAGAAGAATTCAGTGTTGCCTCGTAACTCCACTCCACCAAGGTTGAGTTGCGCCTCATGTTGTTGTTGCCGTCGGTTGGGGAGAGGATAGAGAGAATAAGATAGGGAAGTTGCATGGGAAATAGAATCTTTGAATGAGGAAAGAGTTGGATTGTGCCTCTAAACATGCACCCACCTTCCTTTCCTTACAACAAATATCCCTCGAGATCTATCCAAATCCACAAGATCTCGCAAGATCTTTCCCATATGCTCCCACCGAAATTCTCCTTCCTAATCCATGAGATTTGCATCCTTGATTTCTGACTCACTAAATCCAATGCACAAGTCCATGTGGCAAGGAGGACTTAGACCCAAAGCCACAGACACACAAAGCAAAACTGACCAAGCCTAGTTGCACAAGCGCCCGACGTGCCACATGCACTCGACCAAAAAGGAAAGTTTTTCCCAAAAGGAAATTTCTCCCGAAAAGAAAACTTTTCCTAAAAAAGGAACCTTTCCCCGTAGAGGATTTCCCCCAAGAGGAGTTGTTCCCTAAACTAGGAAAAATGCATAAACACAAGCAAACAACATAACACACCATCACACAAGTATAAAGGATGAAAGTGGACTTTATTTGAGTATTAGGGAAACGGGTCTTGTAGTGTGAGCCTCTAGTTTCTTGCATTACCTTTCGGCTAAGGGGGCCTTAGCCAAGGGAAATGAGGCACTAAAGAGTGGGAGACTTGTTGTTAGGTTTTGTCTAGCTTCAGGACCAATAGTGACCCAATCCCCCCCAAGCGTGAGAGGAGTGGGAATGGAGGGTATTTGTGTCATGCTTGTTAGCTAGGCTTCTTACCTGCGATCTTATCCACGCTATCTTCAAAGATTTTTGCTTCCTCATCAATGCCTTTATGATGTAGTCTCCTCTTGTATACACCCTCTACTTGTGTTAGTCAAATGAAACACTTCCATACTAGTTAGGGCTCCTAGTTGGGAAAGTGGTCAACTCATATGGGTTTATGCCAACATCGATGGTTAAGACGATCATTCTTCTCCACCTTGTGCTACTATTGAATGATAGGTTGATTGTGGTGTTGGGGGTACTTATTTTGTCTGGTCTTTTGCTTTTCAGAGATTCCATCCTCCACTTGCTTTTGAAGAAAAGAGTCTCAAGCTCCATCAGGACCGCCAACACCCATTCATCAAAATAAGAGATTGTTAATTTTGTGGTAACACAAACATCCTATGAGGACTACACAACCTTCCTGTATCATCTTCCCACCAATACACATGAACAATTATGAGTTAAAACCATAAGATGTGATCATGTTGTCTACTTTCACTACCCTGGAAGAAGATTTATATAAATGAGAAGAATGAGGTGATTGCTAGACATGAAGAACATGCATTAGAGCTTACTAGTCTAAAAGTATCACTTATTGATTTTGAACAACTAGATCTTAAGGCATGTAATACACAATTAAGAAAAGATCTACAAAATTTCACAAAAGGAACAAAAATGCTTGACATTCTTCTAGGTAGTCAAAGGCAATCTTTAGACAATGGTTTAGGATATAATGCTTCACATATTAAAAACCATGTAGTACATACCACCTTGAATGGAAAGCATTTTGTTGTTAATCATAGTTCTTCAAGTGTGTATGCTCTCAAAACCAAAATGGTTTGGGTTCCTAAAGCTAATAATTAAGGACCCAAAGTCATTTCGGTACCAAAGTCTACACTTGTAGGTACTTAGAAGCTGGGAGATTGGTAGTGACCGGCCAAGCATGAAAAGTCAAATTCCAAGTCGGTTGCACTATCGAAAGGAGAATTGAAACCACAATTGAGGACTACTAAGTTGGGTAACATCATTAATCCTCCTAATCTTAAACTATTAGTTCCAATATGAATTTTAATGCTTAATTGACAAATCATTTACTTTATTGATTGATCAATTAGGATGAGCTTAATGTACATCATTAAGGGGGAGAAAACTAAAAATGAAGCCTAATTGATATATTTGTTCATATCGATAGGGGGAGCTTATTGAATATCTTCATCTAGTAGGTAATGAATTGTAAAATTAAGGGGGAGCAGATTCATTAAATTAAAATGGGGGAGAAGAAAATAGACATCTCATGTTCACATTTTTATTACATTTGATTGATGTCAAAGGTGGAGAAGAAACTTGAAATTGAAATAACTGAACAAAATTTATGCACATTCATCGGGGAGCATCATATATGCATAGTTTATAGATTTAGATTTCAAGCATTAAGATATAGGTTGCCATCATCAAAAAGGGGGAGATTGTTGGCGTTTTGGCCTTAATCCGTGTTTTGATGATTTAACTAACCTAATCTTAATCACAATCAAATGTAGAGTAGCACACATTATGCATAGAACATATACTGTATTTTTCTAACATCTACGGTGATCAAGACTCAATGAAGAATGGAATGAAGTCAAGACATGTAATCAAGCTATTTGAAGACATATAATTTTACCTTTATTTGAGTCTTAGGAACTTATTTGAACTTGAGCATACAAGAGTTAAAATCTATTCACATACACAATATGTTCCTTGTAGAAGTCACACACAAAATCTCAGATGAATTAGACTTAAATAGATCACCCAAACCTTAGCCAGAAAATCACTTAAACCATAGTGCCAAACAGTCGACCAAAATAAGTTTTCTGTTTGACCGTTTCTATCAGTTATTCAGTTAACCAATAGTGATTTTACCCAACTCTTCCGGTCGACCGATTATCATATTTTCCGGATAGCCGTTTACCTTGTCATATTAAACAATGGTCGTATTCGTATTTTCATCTAACCGTTGACCTTAAAATGGTTGACCGGATGAAGACTATTCTTGTGCCCCAAATTGCCTGTTATTTTTGGTCGAACATATCCCAATCTTGTGTTCATTCGTTCACATTTAGCCTGGCCAAAACCCCCTATCGGTCCATCGACCCATTTCTTGGTTCGACCGATAACTTAAGTTATAGCCCAATTAGTTTGACCGTAGCTTAAGTTGGTTTGATCGTTTCCTTCTGTTTATGGAAATGGTAGACCACTTATCCCATAGCGGTCGATCGGATTTTACAGATTTGCTGAACTTAGGTTTTCTTTTTTGTGTATCTTACACAATCTTCCACCAAATCTTCTCCAACGTCTATAAAACGTTAGGAGCTTACAAATAGAGGTTCATACACATTATTTCAAAATCTCTCACACGTCCAATTGTTCCATATACTAGAGAGACATGTCCCAATCCCGAAATCCCAAGTCATACCCTCAAAAGCCTAAACTTCACACCTTTGATCAATTCTATATGTTACTCAAAGTGTGCTCAAGGTAGATAGTATTTGATCCACTCACATTTGTTGTCAAAAGAAGTAAACGTTTTGGTCAAAAACCCAAAGCATCTTTCTCGGATTGTGAGAAGAGGAAACCAAGCTTGAGAGGGTGTTCACAAGGCTTGTTGTATAAAGGCTTGATCTCGGTCCGGAATGAGATTGGATAGTGAAAACGTAGGTGGAGTTCGCGGAGTCAAGCAGAGCTTGCAAGAGAGGAAGTAGGTAAGAGACTGAACCTCTATAAATATCACCGCATCTTCTTTACATTTTATTGCTTTGTCTGTTGTTTCTATTACATTTCCGCTACATGTTTAGTAGAGATTAAGCAAATTTGATTATATTAATTAGGGGTCAACGATTCTTACAAATTTAGGGGATTACAATACACCATTTTCCCATAGAGGATGAGCCCGAAAATGTTTATGCTAACAAAGTAGTTCTTGAGGCGAAGAGGTTATATATGTGATGGGTCTCGATAAACAGAGAAGACGACGACGTTGTTGATGATGAAGTTGTTAAAAGACATGGTTCCTAGTTTGAATGAACTTCTTGATATTTTCAAGGATGACAATTGGATAGAAAATTCCATCATTGAACACTCATTCTTTGATGTTGCGAACAATCACTTGTGAAGCGAGTGGCGGACCCAAGATGGCCGTTCTTTTTGGAAGAAATGTATTTTCCCAACGAAAGATGATTTGGTTCATGCTTTACAGTCGTGGCACATTAAAATACATGTTCAATATTTAGTTGTGGTTTCTTCAACGAAAAGCTACATTGTTCGTTGTCTTCGTCGTGATATGGATAACTATAAATGGCGGCTCCATGTTTTAATTCGAAAAGGCTGTAAATATTTTAAAGTTAAGGCGTACGATGCCGAACACACTTGTTCGAATTCGGTGTTGCTCAATGACAATAAACGATGCAGCACAAATTTTATTTGCGACTTGATAATGTTGGTTTTTGGCCTTAATCTATGTTTTGATGATTTAATTAACCTAATCTTAATTATGATCATGTAGAGTAGCACACATATTGCATTGCATATATATTTGCTTTGTGCTAACCTCTACAGGTGATCAAGACTCAATGAAGAAAGGAAAACAAGTCAAGACATGTAATAAAGCTCATTTGAAGACATGTATCTTGTATTTATTTGAGTCATTAGGAACTTGTGTATTTTGAGCATACTTGAGATAAAATCCACTTAAACACACACTAGGTTCCCTTTAGAAGTCACACACAAAAATTCACATTATTTGGACTTCTATAGGTCACCCAAACTTACACCGGAAAACACAAAACCTGAACTTTAGCTGTCTGAACCAAAACGGTCGACCACAACATACCATTCGGTCGACCGGATGATCAAGTAATCCAGTTTGTGTTTCCCTGTCCAGTTTCGGTCGACCGCACCATCTCTTTCGGTCGACCGTTTGAACTTATTTTCCTGACCGTTACTTTTGTCGTATATACCCAACGGTCGTATTCGTATTAAACCAATTATACCCCAAAATACATTTCATGTATCGGTCGACCGAGGACCACGATCGGTCGACCGTTTGTCCATCTCTTGACAAACCCGAATCTCCTGTTGAAAAACGGTCGACCGTTAGACCTGTTTTGGTCGACCAAATATCAAATTGTTTGTCAACCCCAAAGTGCTTGGTACATATCGGTCGACTGTTCCCCTTTAGGTGTTCGACCGATCACTTAAGTGTACCTAAATCGTAGTATTGGGCGGTCGACTGTTGCTTAACCGGTCGACCGAACTTAGTGCAAAACTGCCTAAGGGTCGACCGTTCGTCCTGATCCGGTCGACCGATTTTAGCCAGAATTGGGTCCTGCAGGTTCTGTTTTGTGTAATCACACATCAACTCTTACCCAATCAATCCCAACGACTCTATTCTCTCTAATGCCTATATAAGGAGTTGTAAAACACATTTTAATACAACTCTCCCACTACAAACTTGTCCCAAACTTTAGAGAGAATCTGAAACACTCCAAACCTCAATTTCGACACTTTAGTGATCAATTCCTTAATCCTACTCAAGTGTGCTCAAGTTTAGAGAGTGTGTTCCACTCAACCTTTGTTCAAGAAGCAAGAACTTCGGTGAAAGCCCGAAGTGTCCCTCTCGGATTGTGAGAAAAGAAAGTCAAGCTCGCGAGGTTGTTCGCGGAGTTTGTTTTGTAAAAGGCGTTCTCTCCCGGCCCGAAACGGGGAGTGGATAGTGAAGACGTGAGCGGAGCTCGAAGTGTCGAGCGGATTTTGCAAGAGAGGACGTAGGTGGTGGCCGAACCTCTGTAAAAACCCCTGGTGTCCATTGTGGTTTGCTTATTTCTTACTTGCTCGTTTTGTTGTTTAAATTCCGCTGCATATAACTCGATCGATAAAACGAGTAGGTGATTAGCTTAAAGGTGATTAGTGGACCCATAACCCACAAGATCCAACATTTGGTATCAGAGCCTTATTAGCTAAATTGCATACTTAATCGTATTTTTAGCATGGCTAGTACATCTAATCACGTAGTGGGATTATGCACAACTCGACCTCCTTTGCTAAATGGGTGAAATTATGATTATTGGAAGAATAGGATGAAAATTTTCCTAATTTCTAATGACCTTAAGTATTGGATGTTTCTTCAAAATCCATACACACCCCCCAATGAAGATGAATTAGATACACTTACAAGACCCAAAATGAAAGAAATCGAAATGAATTCGAAAATCATGAACATCTTGTATTGTGGCCTTAATGACGGTGAATATAATAGGATTAGAGGTTGTGTTAGCGCATATGAGATTTGGCATAGACTGCAAATGCATCATGAGGGGGATAGCAAAACTAAGGAAACCCGCATTAGTCTCCTCATGCATAAATATGAGATTTTTTCTATGCAAATCGGTGAAAACATAAGAGAAATGAACACTCGCTTCACCGATATCACTAACTCTCTTTTAGTTCTTGGAAGAAGATTAAATGAAGGAGAGATGACAAGGAAATTCCTCCGGTCATTAAGCCATGATTCGGAAGATAAGGTGGTTGCAATTGAAGAAGCACACGATCTTTCCCAACTCAAGATGGAAGAATTTATTGGAAACTTGATGGCGTATGAACTCCAAATCAACCATCGAAAGGAGAAGGAAGCATCCAAGAACAAATTCACCTTGGGATTACATGCAAACATTGACCAACCAAGGAAGAGTGTAGAAGATGAGGACATTGAAGTCCTAGCAAAAGACTTCTTCAAATACCTCAAGAAGGATAAAGAAGAAAAGAATGAAAGAAGAGGTAGAAGGACTGAAAAGAGAGAAAAGAAGGAGAAGGAATAGAGTGGAAATGAGAGAAAAGAGAAGGAGAGAAAAGGAGAAGAGTAAGAGAAAAGAGAAGAGGTTGGAAGCTCACAAGGCTACATGGGACGATTCATCGTCTTCATCGTCATCCAAATCAACCACACCTTCATCAACAAAAGAATATGCACACATGTGCTACATGGCCATTCAAGAAGAAGGAAGTGAGGTAGAATCTAACTCTTGCTCTAATAATTCATGCTCAACTAAGTCTTATTATAGTGATAGCTCAAACTCTAGTGCAAATAATGAAAATTATACACATGATGAGCTTCAAAATGCATTTCATGACTTAGTTAAACAATATGAGATCATTTGTGATAAAAACAAGAGTGCTAGAAAGATAATCAAAGATCTCCAAAGCCAAATTGAAACATGCATGAATGAGAAGAATGAGGTGTTTGCTAAACTAGAAAACTTTGCATCAAATTTTGATAAATTAAAAGCAACAACATATAGATTGTGAACAACTAGATCTTCAAGCTTGCAATGTGCAATTAAGAA
Organism: Triglochin maritima; assembly: GCA_963682175.1. Taxonomy (NCBI): domain Eukaryota; kingdom Viridiplantae; phylum Streptophyta; class Magnoliopsida; order Alismatales; family Juncaginaceae; genus Triglochin; species Triglochin maritima. Next base: position 23,830,671 of record OY821777.1, read on the forward strand.
AAGATTTAGAAATATTCACTAATGGAACTAAGATGCTTAACATGCTATTTGGTAGTCAAAGGCAATCCTTGCAAAAACATGGTTTAGGTTACAATTCAAAATTGAAAAATCATGTATCTCACACTACACTAAATGGCAAGCATATGTTCATTAACCGTAGTTCCTCAAGTGTGTGGGCTCCTAAAACCAAAATGGTTTGGGTTCCCAAAACTAACATTCAAGGACCTAAAGTTGTTTGGGTACCTAAATCTACACTTGTAAGTGCTTAAGGAGGAGATTGGTAGTGACCGGGTGAGCCAAAGCGTCAAATTCGAATCCGGTTGGATCACCAAGTCAAGATTGGAGCTAATCAAATTCAAGTTTGGTATAAAAAATTCTATCTTTGAATTTTCTGAAAAATTAGCTCTAATCTAGTTAATATGCTTAATTGTCATATCCTTAGAAGTTTAATTCATTGCAAATCATTAACCCTATTCATTGCAAATCATTTATCACATCCATTGATTATAAATGTCAAATTTTAAATGGATGTTAGAATAAGGCCTAAGTTGAAACTTAAATGAAATTAACTTGAATCATATTCATAGTTTTCATCTAGCCTTATTGATAGGGGAGCTTAAATGTTATATCTTTTATTAGTGTAATGAAGTGCAAAATTTAGGGGGAGCAACTTCATTACAAGACATCCAAATTCTATGCTTAAAGTCATAATTATTTTTGTTTTTAATGGATGTCAAAGGGGGAGAGATAATTAAGGGGGTAACTTGGAATTTGGTATAAAATTGAACAAAAACTATGCACATCCATAGGGGGAGCATTATTATGCATAGTTTATATATACAAATTCCATGTATTAAGATATAGTTAAGATATAGGTTGCCATCATCAAAAAGGGGGAGATTGTTGGCTTTTTGGCCTTAATCTATGTTTTGATGATTTAATTAACCTAATCTTAATTACGATCATGTAGAGTAGCACACATATTGCATATATATTTGCTTTGTGCTAACCTCTACTGGTGATCAAGACTCAATGAAGAAAGGAAAACAAGTCAAGACATGTAATAAAGCTCATTTGAAGACATGTATCTTGTATTTATTTGAGTCTTTAGGAAATTGTGTATTTTGAGCATACTTGAGATAAAATCAACTTAAACACACACTAGGTTCCCTATAGAAGTCACACACAAAAATTCACATTATTTGGACTTCCATAGATCACCCAAACTTAGACCGGAAAACACCAAACCTGAACTTTAGCTGTCTAAACCAAAATGGTCGACCGCAACATGCCGTTCGGTCGACCGGATGATCAAGTAATCCAGTTTGAGTTTCCCTGTCCAGTTTCGGTCGACCGCACCATCTCTTTCGGTCGACCGTTTGAACTTATTTTCCCGACCGTTACTTTTGTCTTATATACCCAACGTTCGTATTCGTATTAAACCAATTATACCCCAAAATACATTTCATGTATCGGTCGATCGAGGACCACGATCGGTCAACCGTTTGTCAATCTCTTGACAAACCCGAATCTCCTGTTGAAAAACGGTCGACCGCTAGACCTGTTTCGGTCGACCGAATATCAAATTGTTTGTCAACCCCAAAGTGCCTGGTACATATCGGTCGACCGTTCCCCTTTAGGTGTTCGACCGATCACTTAAGTGTACCTAAGTCGTAGCGTTGGGTGGTCGACCGTTGCTTAACCGGTCGACCGTTGCTTAACCGGTCGACCGAACTTAGTGCAAAACTGCCTAACGGTCGACCGTTCGTTGATTGACATCATTTCATGCTCATATTTGTATCTTATATCCATTATCTTTCACCTAAACAATGCTATGTTACGAGTTTTATGTTTAGTTTTCAGGAATAAATAGGTTTGAAGAGATGAAGCATAAAAGGACCCAAAAGCTGGGAAAAAGGACTGAATTGTGAGATCTGGGGACCAAGATGCAAGGAAGAATGACCTGATTGCAAGACAGAAGGACCTAAGAGCAAAACAGAATACTCCTCACCATCATGGGGAGTATTTTGGCAATTCTATTCGGGTCGGAGCTCCAACATGCAAAATAGATGCATCCAATACCAACAAAGCCTTCCAGAAAAGCCCACAAGCAATTACAGAGCGATCCGGACACTGTAGACCGCTAATTAGCGGTCCAAGACCGCTAATTGGCGGTCACTTTTGGCCCAAATGTGCTCCACTTTCTCCAGCACATGTATTAGAGGATATTTAGGCTATTTGTGGTATCTGTTTAGTCCCACATCGGAGGATTGTCCCGGATTAGCTTTTTCCATGGCTATAAATAGAACTCTTCACCTCCTATTGTAATCACTCCATATTTTAAGTGGCTATTCTTCCTACTAGAAGTGAGGCCTTGAAGCACACACTAAAGTAGGAGGATGCTACTTTTAATGTGAGTCATTTTATCAATAAAGTTTTGTGTTTCTTTCATTGTTTGTTTTATGCTTCTTTATTGTTTGTGCATGTTTTAGTTTAATCGTCTTTTAATTCTAGCTTAGTTTTAATATGCTTTCTTTCCATAGTTTAATAATTAGTGTAATGTTTAGTGAGTAGTTCCATCCCCTTTGGGGGGTGGAGTAGATGTACATACATGCATTAGAGAATGGGATGAATGCTTTAATTTCAATGTGTTGATTAAACATGAATGTATGCTTGCTTGTTTAGGATAGAATTTACAACTTGATGAGTTTTGCAAAAATGATTAGACACCTCTCATGCTTGTTTAGGTTCTGAAATAAATAACTTGCATATGTAAATGTTAATCAACTAAGTTGGTGAATAGATTGATAGGTTTTGCCATAACATTTAGACACTTCCTATGCATGATAAACACCACCTTCATGTGCTTAAAGAATGTATTCTACACCCACCTCTTTGCATGTGTGCACTCACTCCACCCCTTAGGGGTTTTCCGTTCCTGAAATTCCAGCATTCTTGTTTTGTTCTTAGCTTAGTTCTTATTCCATCATTTGTTTGTTTCGTTCGCATTTCATACTTCTTAGCGTAGGTTAGTGTAGAGTAGCGTAACCAACTCTCTTCTCCATTATTTTCGTCACTTGATTTCGTGCAAACAAGAGACTGCTCACCTCCCTGAGGACGACCCGTACTTGCCACCGCTTCATCGCGGCCGTGCACTTGCGGTTTAATTAAAACGTTCAACATTCGTCCTGATCCGGTCGACCGATTTTAGCCAGAATTGGGTCCTGCAGGTTCTGTTTTGTGTAATCACACATCAACTCTTACCCAATCAATCCCAATGGCTCTATTCTCTCTAATGCCTATATAAGGAGTTGTAAAACACATTTTAATACAACTCTCCCACTACAAACTTGTCCCAAACTTTAGAGAGAATCCCAAACACTCCAAACCTCAATTTCCACACTTTAGTGATCAATTCCTTAATCCTACTCAAGTGTGCTATAGTTTAGAGAGTGTTGTTCCACTCAACCTTTGTTCAAGAAGCAAGGACTTTGGTGGAAGCCCGAATGTCCCTCTCGGATTGTGAGAGAAGAAAGTCAAGCTCGCGAAGTTGTTCAGGGAGTTTGTTTTTTAAAAGGCGTTCCCTCCCAGCCCGGAACGGGGAGTGGATAGTGAAGACGCGAGCGGAGCTCGAAGTTTCGAGCGGAGCTTGCAAGAGAGGACGTAGGCGGTGGCCGAACCTCTGTAAAAACCCCCGGTGTCCATTGTGGTTTGCTTATTTCTTACTTTGTTTAAATTCCGCTGCGTATAACTCGATCGATAAAACGAGTAGGTGATTAGCTTAAAAGTGATATGTGGACCCATAACCCACAAGATCCAACAGCTAATGCCTTCTGTTAGAACCAAATTCACAATCACACGTACTGAGATAATGGAAAGGGTGAAAACCAAATACTCACTTGAAATAGGTTACGTCAAAGCATGCCATGCCAGGCAGAAAGCGTGCAACCGAATTTATGGTGCCGAAGAAGATAATTTTAAGGATTTGCGAAGATTCCTGACCATTGTATGTCAGACCAATCCAGGATCCGTTGTCGAAATAGAGGTGGTACGCGTAAATCTTGATGAGGAGATGTTTCAATGAGTTTTTGGGCATTCAGGCCTTCAATTAGTGGATTTCAATTTTGCAGACCAATTGTATATGTTTATAGAACACACCTCTACAACAAATATAGAGGAATGTTGTTGATAGTTGTGGGCACCGATGCAAACACCAAAATTTATCCTTAAGCATTTGTTGTCATAAAGGGTGAGAAGACTAAGTCGTGGACCTGGTTCCTCTGATTGCTGTCTAGTAGAGTCACCGGCTGACCTGATTTGTGTATTATTAGTTCCTCTGATTGTTGTCTAGTAGAGTCACCGGCTGACCTGATTTGTGTATTAAACAAATTTTTGGGAATAAATGCTTGTGCAAGAGATGCATTTCCGCTTTCTAGGGGACATATCCATCGATTTTGTCTTCAACACATAAAAGTGAACCTTGCGGAACACTGTGATTGCAAGGAAAGATGGAGACAAATCAAGTTTTTCGAAGCGGGCCAAATACATTCCTTTTTGAATTTGAAGAGTTGATGTAGGTCATCATAGAAGAACGTAAAATAGTTTACAAGTGTATTCCGCATCAAGGTCCTTCAAAGTGATGGACTTGTTGTCACGACGGGGGTGAACGATTTCGATGTATGAAAACCAACATGTTAGAAAGCTTTAACAATGTGTTATGAGGAGCACATGGTATGTCATTTACAACCACGATTTGATGACGTTTCATTGTTTGAACAATTTTTTGTCAAAAGAAGGGACGTCGTGGACTCGTGGGATGGTTTTGTAGGATTTTGTGTCCATATGTATGTATATATTTTAAAAACATTATACATGCATATTAGATCGATTAGCATATTTTCAATGATTTCATGTACATTATTTTATATTTATTCTAATATCATGTAATCTACATATATATTAAAATAAATAGAAAATGATCATACTCTTAGGTTCTCTAAAGCCTTTATGAAAATCCGGAGTGGCGTTGCCCGTTGAATCGTCCGCCGATTCGCCTCCAAGTGTTCACCAAACTCTAAACAAGATTAGAGAGAAATAAACTAGCCAATCAATCTCTAAATCAAGGTTAGAATGTAGCTAATAACTCTTCTAAAGCTCCTGAGAATTTAATCTCCAAAAACTTGAATGATTAAGAGAATTTTCGGATGGATTAATGGGGTGGTTAGGGAGAGAGAGATTTTTTGCATTTGTATTAACATGGAAGGGAGGAGGGACCTATTAATAGGATTTCCTCTAACCCACATCATGTGCAAATCACTTACACATGATTCCTTATTAATCTCTCCACTAAACCACATCACGTGCAAACCACTTGCACATGATCTCTTGTTTACATCTCTACTAAACCAAATCATGTGCAAACCACTTTGCACATGATCTCTTGTTTATTTTGTCACATCATCATCCCATAGCTACCTTTGACCAAGGTGGATTAAATCCAACCATTAATCAGTAAAAAATCTCTTATTAATATATGCAAAAACAAGGTCAAATGGCTGGAACATTTTTCACTATTTTTTACTCCACCAAAGTTTGGATTAATATCCAAAAAAATTGGACTTTGGGGTTTTAGCAATTCATATGTTATAATGTTGTCGATCACATTATATCATGTAATATATTATCATATATAATGTAAAAACATTATACCCAATAATATTTATATACATCTCATACGAATTTATTTATTATTCTAACCATGTTGTTTTTACGACATATTTATTATTTTACCACATGTATATTATTTCATAACGCATGAAACATATTTCTTGTTTCCTAGTTTTGTGGTGTTACATATAGGAGGATCTGAGTTATGTTTCCAATGATATAAAACATTTTATATCATAATCTATAAGCGGTATCTAGCTACACATTATAGTTACCCAAATAACAAAGATGTTTTACTCACTCGAACTAAACACGATCCGCTTTGTGATATGTAAAATATCACGTGTGTCTATCCCATGCTGATTGATTCATTTTATATTAAACAACAAGTACACGACCGCGTTGAAGCGGTGGCAAATACGGGTCGATCCACAGGGAGGTGTGTCGACTTTTGGTTTGTTCGAAGGCGAGTGGTAAAAAAGGAGAGAAAGGTTGGTTACACTAAACTACACTATGATGCAAAAGGAAATGAAGATAAGCAATAAAACTAAACCCCATAGGGGGTAGAGAAATAATGTGAATATAAAGATGTGTGTGTGTTCAATTATGCTCCTCACAACATGTAGTGCATGAAATCGTAAAACTAAATCCAACTTTGCCTCCACATGAAATAAGATAAGACTACATCATTAAAACATACAAGACAATAATTGGAATGAAGCTAAATGAACTCATGTATAAAGACTAGACCCTACTATGCCTCCACATGAATTAAGATAAGACTATATCATTAAATTATACAAGGCATTAACCAAGGCCAAGGCAACAAGAGAACATACACTACAAGTCATGTTTCCTATATTAATTCCATCCATATCCTCACCTTATTATTCCCCATAAAATAGGTCCACTAATCTAAGCATAAGCTAAGCTTCATTCAAGAGCATTAGCATATTAAAGACAAGAGTGAAATCTCATTAGATGTGGAAATCATATAAGGCTCAAAGGATTAAGATAACACACACTACTACATTTCATAATCATATCACATATTTCTACACCCCCCAAATGGGGATGGAACTACTCACTAATCATTACACTACCTACATTAACAAAATGAAACATTATACTGAAAGGAAATTTAACTAAGAAAGAAAGGAGTATTAAAGAAGCTTAAAAGGAAAGGAAAGACTACACAAGCATGTACAAATTAAAAGACAAGATTAAAAGAAACTAGAACAATTATTTTATTAACAATGACTCACATTGAAGGTAGCATTCTTCTCCACCTTGAGTTTTGCTTCAAGGCTTACTCCTTAGTAGAGAGAATGCCACCAAGCAATGGGTGATTTACAATAGAAGGTGAAGAGTTCTATTTATAGCCAAAGAAAAAGGCAATCCGGGACAATCCCCCGATGTAGGACTAAATACACACAAATACGCGACCCACCAAAATCTTAGCGGATTTTGGCCAAAACAGACCGCAAATTAGCGGTCTTGGACCGCCAATTGGCGGTCTATATGATCCAGATCACGCTGGATTTTATTTTGGGCTTTTCTGGTTGTCGTTGTTGGTCTTTGATGCATCTACTTCACTTGTTGGAGCTCCGACCCGAATAGAATTGCCAAAATACTCCCCATTATGGTGTGGAGTTTTCTGTTTTGCTCTTTGGTCCTTGGTGTAGGATCGTGTGGGTTATGGGTCCACTAATCACTTTTAATCTAATCCCTAATTTTCTACTTGATTAAGCAAATAAATGCGCAGCGGAATAAACAAACAAGTAGAGAAAGAAAGACAATGCAAACTACAAAAGACGCGTCGGTTTTTATAGAGGTTCGGCACCCCACCCGGGTCCTAGTCCTCTCTTGTAAGCTCCGCTCGACTCCGCGAGCTCCGCCTACGTCTTCACTAACCACTCCCCGTTCCGGGCCGGGAGAGAACGCCTTTACACCACAAGCAACGCGAACAACCCTCGCTTGCTTGAATTCTTCCTCTCACAATCCGAGAGGGACACTTCGGGCTTTCACCGAAGTCCTTGCTTCTTTTGACAACACTTGTAACTGAGTGGGATTCACTCTCTAATTGAGCACACTTTGAGTAGGATGAGTATATGATCAAATGTGTGAAGTTTAGGCTTAAAGAGTGTAGAATTGGGAGCTTTGAGGATTGAGGTTTCTCTCTAATGTATTGGGACAATTGGAGTTGGAGAGTTGTGTTAACAACAAGTCTTGATCCTCTATTTATAAGCTCCTAAGGTATTCTAGCCGTTGGGGATAGATTTGATTGGGTTTTGTGCAAGATACACAAAGCAGAAAATCCGGCTGCAAATCTGTCCAGAACCGGTCGACCGAAACTAGTAAACCGGTCGACCGTTAACTTGATTTCAAAGAGAACAGTCGAACAAAAGAATATTCGGTCGGACAAACGAGCTAGAACTTAACTCTACTTAAGTGAATCGGTCGAACCAAAGTATGGGGCGGTCGACCGATAAGGGGATTCGGTTGAGACAAAGGTCAATCGGTCGAACGAGAAATGTGTCGACCGATAGCAGGGAATTTGGTTTCTGAAAATATGTTCAACCGGTCGACCGAAACAAGGTCTTCGTTCGACCGGTTACCGAATGTATTTTGGGGTTAAGTTTTGTTTTATATGAATACGACCGTTATAGGAATACGACAAGAAAAACGGTCATATTAAAATCCGGGATCGGTCGACCAAAAAGGTAGAACCGGTCGACCGGTAGAGTTCGGTAAAATCACTGTGGAGAGTCTGTTATAAACCGGTCGAACTGAGAACTGGTTCGGTCGACCGGTTCACACAGGAAATCTGGGTTTAAGTTTATAAGTGATTTCCGACTAAGGTTTGGGTGATCTAATGAAGTCCAAATAATGTGAAATTTCGTGTGTGACTTCTATAGGGAACCTATTGTGTATGTGATTGGTTTTTAACTCTTGTATGCTCAATTTACACATGTTCCTAAGACTCAAAATAAAATCAAGATTACAAGTCTTCATTTAGCTTTATTACAAATCTTGACTTGATTTCCTTCCTTCCATGAATCTTGATCACCTGTAGAGGTTAGCACATGCAATATATATGCAATGCAATATGTGTGCTACTCTACATCATCATAATTAAGATTAGGTTAATTAAATCATCAAAACCTAGATTAAGACCAAAAAGCCACACTTCGGTCTTACGTTCAAGTCCTTCTCCCTTGCATCTTAGTTCCTAGGTCTCACAATTAAGTCATTTTCCCTACTTTTGGGTCCTTTCATGTTTCATCTCTTCAAACCTATTTATTCTGAAATTCAAACATAAAACTCGTCAGGTAGCATTGCTTAGGTGTAAGATAATGGATATAAGATACAAATATATGCATGAAATGATGTCAATCACTTGCCTCATTACATTAATAATATTATACAAAGTAGAAATGTGCCACTGATTGATCGTTTTATTTAAACCGCAAGTGCATGGTCGCGTTCAAGCGGTGGCAAATACTAACTACACTTTTGGGTCGTCCACTGGGAGGTGTGTCGACGTTTTGTTTGTGCGAAGGCTAGTTGTAAAGAAAGGAGAGAAATATTAATTACACTAACTACACTAATCTAAACTAGTAAACTAGGAAGGCTGAAATGAAATCACAAAAGAAACTAAACTAAGCAACTAATGAAAGGACATAAAACTCAGGAATGAAAACCCCTAAGGGGTGGAGTGTGTGTGTGTGCACATGAAATAAGTGTGGTGTTGAATGCATACAATAAGCTCAAGTGCGGTTAGTGTTTGTTAATGCATAATAAGTACTTCATGGCAAGACCTATCATTTACAACACTAACCTAGGTGATTAATAGGAGCAATGCAAGGTTGTTATTAAGAACATAACAAGCATGGAGTGTACCTAACTATGGCAGAAACCATCAAGTAAAGTTCTTACTAATTCAAGCAAGCATACTAATATCTCTCACAAACATTTATATCAAACATTCATACCATCGACATAACATGTACACACATTTACTCCACCCCCCAAAGGGGATGGAACTACTCACACATATTTAAACTCGCTACTCTAACAAAATGAAGCATTATACTGAAATGAAAGTACACTAATCAAGCAAGAAATATTAAAGAAGCATAAAACAAAACAAACAAGAAAGCATGCATATGAAAGGAAATTAAACTAAGAGAGAAACAACACAATTCAAGGAAAAAACATATTATTAACTCACTCAATACAAGCAGCCCTTCCTCCACTAGAGTTTTGCTTCAGGGCTTCACTCTTAGTAGGGAATATGGCCACAAAGAGAGAGATGAATTACATGAGAGGAGGGAGAGTTCTATTTTATAGCCATAGAAAAAGGTAATCCAGGACAATCCCCCGATATGGGACTAAACAAATACCAAAAATAGCCTAAACATCATCTAATACACGTGCTCCAGAAGTTTCAGCGGATTCGGGAAGATCGGGACCGCCAATTGGCGGTCTACAGGATCCGGATTGCGTTGATTCTTGTTGTGGGCTTTGCTTGATATAGTTGTTGGTCTTGGATGCATCTACTTTGTTTGTTGGAGCTCCGACCCGAATCGAATTGCCAAAATACTCCCCATGATGGTGTGGAGTTTTCTGTTTTGCTCTAAGGTCCTTTGGTCTTACGTTCAGGTCCTTCTCCCTTGCATCTTAGTCCCCATGTCTCACAATTAAGTCCTTTTTCGTGCTTTTGGGTCCTTTCATGGCTCTTCTCTTCAACCCTCTTTATTTCTGAAATTCAAACATTAAACTCATCATGTAGCATTGCTTATGTGTAAGATAATGGATATAAGATACAAATATAAGCATGAAATTATGTCAATCAAATACCCCCACACCTAAGTTTTTGTCAGTCCCGAGCAAAACAAAGAAAGAGAAAAGAAAACGAGACACAAGAAACAAGAAATCCTAACTCACTTTCGTAGGAATGACGGTTGCACTTAGCACGTGCAACAAGCCGTTAAACCTCCTTGTTGCCTAGGAGGAGAAGTGTTGTCTCCTCAGGGTTTTCAGCGGATATACACACAAAATCCGAACAAGATGCATTAATCAATCTAGCTACACGACTCATTGGACTTATTTTGTCAATCATGGGACGCGGTAATACCACAGGTCGACTCTATATATGTAATCGGTCCACACACCTAGCCTAATGAATTATTCGTGAAAGTTAGTTAAGGACTTAAGTGAAAGACATGGGCAACCTTAACTTCTGAATGTGATACAATGTGTAAAGTCCATTTTGGTTCTTATTTGACTTTTTTTTTTCTTTGGAGCATTTTAAGGGTTGGTGTTTGATTCTCCTAGTGTATGGTTTCGTGCATCATTGCCTATGAGGACTTACACTATCACGTACACCTTCCCCCAAATCTCCACATAGGGCTATCCCTACCACCCGTGTAACGGGGGTTCGGTCGGTGCATCCCAAGTCAGATGACTCGAAAGCACCAGGCACAAAGTCCCTCAGACCTACTTTCCCGAGTGATAGGAGCCGTGCGAGAAGAGAGAACACCACTTATTTATTTATCTACATGGGAACCAAAACCCCTACACTTAAGTTTCACAAAAAGAGATTAATGGCCCTTGACTACGACAAACTTCCTTATACTAACATACATGAATTATTTGACTCACTAGGTTCAGGGTGGACTTCTTTAAATGTTTGAGTACTGAAACCCTATGATTACACGCCCCCCGAGGGAAAACCGGGGTGCATCCTAACGACTTGATAAGACCTAAAGCCAGTAAACTAGATATCCTAATGCATCAAGTTCAAGACATTTTTGGGAGCTTTCTTTTTACTTTGCCTCTCAATGGTTTTGCACATGCTAAACACACGCAAAACCCACAATACATTTTCTTTCGCAAACACATGAAGATTTTGAATGAAATGTGGCAATTTTAAAGCACTAGGCAAGCAAAAGAAGACAAGTCATCCAAGGATCATGGCAAGCCGATATATCGATATTAAATGCAGCACACTAACATGACCCTAACAATGCACACAAAAGAAAACAAAAATCAATGGAAAAGACTCGTGATTGATCGTTTTATATTAACCACAAGTGCACGACCGCGTTGAAGCGGTGGCAAATACGGGTCGTCCACTGGGAGGTGTGATTGATCGTTTTATATTTCTACCGCAAGTGCACGGTCGCGTTGAAGCGGTGGCAAATACGGGTCGTCCACTGGGAGGTGTGTCGACACTTGGTTCGTGCGAAGGCAAGGGGTAAAGAAAGGAGAAAAGGATTGGTTACACTAAACGACACTACAATGCTAAACTAGAATGCAAAAGGAAATGAAGATAAGCAATAAAACTAAACCCCAAAGGGGGTAGAGAACTGATGTGAACATAAAGATGTGTGTGTGTGTGTGTGTTCAATTAAGCTCCTCACAACATGTAGTGCATGAAATCATAAACTACATCCAATCTTGCCTCTACATGAATTAAGATAAGACTACATCATTAAAACATACAAGACAATGACTGGAATGAAGCTACATGAACTCAAGTATAAAGACTAGACCCTACTATGCCTCCACATGAATTAAGATGACTACATCATTAAAACATACAAGACATTAGCTAAGGAAAAGGCAACAAGAGTACATACACTACAAATTGTGTTTCCAACATTAACTTCATCCATATCCTAACCTTATCATTCCCCATAAAATAGGTCCACTAATCAAAGCATAAGCTAAGCTTCATTCAAGAGCATTAGCATATCAAAGATAAGAGTGGAGACCCATTAGATGGCTATGGAAATCATGTAAAGCTCAACGGATAAAAATAACACACACTTAATACACTACATTATTATATCACATATTTATCCACCCCCCAAATGGGGATGAAACTACTCACTACTCATTACACTAACTAATTTAGCAAAGGAATGCATAATACTGAAATGAAATTTATACTACTTAAGCAAGAAATATTAAAGAAGCATAAAACTAAACAAACAAACAAGCATGCAAATGAAAGGAAATTAAACTAAGAGAGAAACAACAACATTAAAAGAAAACTTCTATTATTAACTCACTCAATTACAAGTAGCTCTTCCTCCACTAGAGTTTTGCTTCAAGGCTTCACTCTTAGTAGGGAAGATGGCCACCAAGAGAGAGATGGATACAATGGGAGGTGAAGAGTTCTATTTATAAGCATGGAAAAAGCTAATCAGGGACAATCCCCCGATGTGGGACTAAACCAATACCAAAAAGAGCCTAAACGAACACTAATACAAGTCCAGGAGAAGTTGGGGCGGATCTTGCATGATCCAGACCGCCAATTGGCGGTTCCAGACCGCCAATTGGCGGCCTATAAAGCCCAGATCCGTCTGGGTCTTCTGGTGGGTTTGCCATGGTGTGTTTCTTGGTCTTGGATGCGTCTAGCTGGTTTAGTGGAGCTCCGACCCGAATCGAATTGACAAAATACTCCTCATGATGGTGTGGAGTTTCCTGTTTTGCTCTTAGGTCCTTCTGTCTTACGATCAGGTCCTTCCCCCTTGCATCTTGGTCCCCAGGTCTCACAATTAGGTCTTTTTTCCTGCTTTTGGGTCCTTTCATGGCTCTTCTCTTCAAACCTCTTTATTTCTGAAAACTAAACATAAAACTCGTCACATAGCATTGCTTAGGTGTAAGATAATGGATATAAGGTACAAATATAAGCATGAAATGATGTCAATCAAGGTGTGTCGACAATTGGTTTGTTCGAAGGCGAGAGGTAAAAGAAGGAGAGAAAGGTTGGTTACACTACATTACACTACGGTGCAAATGGAAATGGAAGAGAAGCAAGAAAACTAAACCCTAAAGGAGGTAGAGAAATAATGTGAACATAAAGAAGTGTGTGTGTGTGTGTTCATTAAGCTCCTCACAACATGTAGTGCATGAAATTATAAAACAACATCCAACTTTGCCTCCACATGAATTAAGATAAGACTACATCATTAAAACATACAAGACAATAATTGGAATGAAGCAAAATGAACTCATGTATAAAGACTAGACCTTACTATGCCTCTACATGAATTAAGATAAGACTACATCATTAAAACATAAAAGACATTAACTAAGGTAAAGGCAACAAGAGTACATAAACTACAACTTGTGTTTCGAATATTAATTCCATCCATATCCTAACCTTATCATTCCCAATAAAATAGGTCCACTAATCAAAGCATAGGCTAAGCCTCATTGAAGAGCATTAGCATATCAAAGATAAGAGTGGAGACCCATTAGATGGTTATGGAAATCATATAAAGCTCAAGGGATTAAGATAACACACACTTAATACACTACATGATTATATCACATATCTCTCCACCCCCCTAGTGGGGATGGAACTACTCACACATATTTAAACTAACTACTCTAACAAAATGAAGCATTATACTGAAATGAAACTACACTAATCAAGCAAGAAATATTAAAGAAGCATAAAACAAAACAAACAAGCAAGCATGCATATGAAAGGAAATTAAACTAAGAGAGAAACAACACAATTAAAGGAAAACATCTATTATTAACTCACTCAAATTACAAGCAGCCCTTCCTCCACCAGAGTTTTGCTTCAAGGCTTCACTCTTAGTAGGGAAGACGGCCACCAAAGAGAGAGATGGATACAATGGAAGGGGAAGAGTTCTATTTATAAGCATGGAAAAAGCTAATCCGGGATAATCCCCCGATGTGGGACTAAACCAAGATGTCAACCGCTCCATGAGGATAGACGGTTAGGACAATAAAAGGACCAGACTAGCGACTTCGGAGCTTACCCGCAAAAAGAAGAAGCCGGGAATTGTAGAGCAACAACTTCTGCCCGGCCGTAAACACCTTTCGCATAATCATGCGATCGTGAAACATCTTGGCTCGGGACTTATGAATTTTGGCATTCTCGTACGCATCATTGCGTAGCTCATCCAATTCCACAATGTCGAGCTTACGTTGTACTCCTGCTTGATCAAGATCCATATTCAGGTTCTTGATCGCCCAGAAAGCACGATGCTCAAGCTCGACGGGTAGGTGGAAAGCCTTGCCGTACACTACCCGATATGGGGACATACCCAAATTGGTCTGGTACGCGGTGCGGAAGGCCCACAACGCGTCATTCAACTTAGTAGACCAATCCTTCCTCGAGGAACTAACCGTCTTATCAAGAATTTGCTTTAATTGACGGTTAGAGATTTCGACCTGCCCACGAGTTTGCGGATGGTATGGGGTCACAAGCTTGTGGGTGATCGAATATTTCCTGATAAGCGCTTCAAAGGAGCGATTACAGAAGTGGGTACCCCTATCGTTGATTATGGTACGAGGAGTACCAAATCGCGCAAAATGTCCCTTAAGAATTTAGTGACCACCTTGTTGTCATTGGTCTTTGTGGGTATAGCCTCAACCCACTTAGACACATAGTCAACGGCCACCAGAATGTAAACATTCCTGAAAGAGTTCGGGAAGGGACCCATGAAGTCGATGCCCCACACATCGAAGATGTCGACAACAATGGCATTTTGCAAAGGCATCATGTCACGTCGACCAATCCTGCCAAGGCGCTGACACCTATCACATTGCTTACAAAAGTTGTAAACATCCTTGAAAAGATAGGGCGAGTAGAATCCATATTGGAGCACCTTGGCAGCAGTTTTGTTTGCTCCAAAGTGTCCTCCAGATGCCCTTGAGTAGCAGAAATGGAGCACACTTTGGAACTCGGTATCTAGGACACACCACCTGAAAATTTGGTCAGAGTAGTATTTGAATAGGTAGGGGTCGTCCCAGTGGAAAAATCTAACATAAGATCTAACGAGTAGTATTTGGTTTGGTCAGATTTTGACCAACCCACAGGAAGTTGCTCGGTCACGAGGTAGTTCACGATGTCAGCAAACCAAGGGTTATCTTCGATCGTGAACAACTGCTCGTCAGGAAATTTGTCATCAATAATTTGTTCCTGTGGGTTGGTCGTCTCGAGACGAGACAAGTGGTCAGCTACAACATTTTCACAACTTTTTTTGTCCCTAATCTCGAGATCGAATTCTTGTAACAACAAGATCCATCTCAAGAGTCGGGATTTGGCATCTTTCTTCGCCATGAGGTGCTTGATGGCGGTGTGATCAGAATAGATAATCATGTGGCAGCCAATCAAGTATGATCGGAATTTCTCCAAAGCAAATATGATCGCTAAGAATTCCTTCTCGGTCACAGTGTAGTTCAATTGGGCATCATTGAGTGTTCTACTGCCATAGTAGATCACATGAGGCAATTTGTCCGATTGTTGCCCAAGCACTGCTCCCACAATGAAGTCAGATGCATCACACATTAACTCAAAGGGTTCAATCCACACCGGTGCCTTAATAATGGGAGCTGAAGTCAACTCTTTCTTCAAGGTCAAAAAGGCATGGTGGCAATCCGGTGTGAACTCAAAAATGGCATCCTTAGCCAACAAGGCGGTGAGAGGTCGAGCAATTTTTCTAAAATCCCGAATGAACCGCCGATAGAATCCAGCATGCCCCAAAAAGGCGCGGATATCCTTCACATTACGTGGCGGTGGGAGATTAGCAATATGACCCACTTTGGCGGGATCGACCTCAATTCCCCTACTTCAGACCACATGTCTAAGTACAATCCCTCGCTTCACCATGAAGTGACATTTCTCCCAATTGAGAGTGAGGTTCTTCTCACGGCATTGCTTGAGGACAAGGCTCAAGTGATGAAGGCACTCATCAAAGGAAGCGCCAAATATGGAAAAGTCGTCCATGAAGATCTCAAGGAAACGCTCATCCCTATCGGAGAAGATGCTGATCATACACCTTTGAAACGTTGCCGGCCCATTACATAACCCAAATGGTATGCGACGGTAGGGAATCGTGCCAATGGGACAAGTAAATGTGGTTTTCTCTTGATCCTCGGGGGCGATGGGAATGTTGTTGTAACCAGAGTATCCATCAAGAAAACAATAATACTCATGTCCGGCCAACCTTTCCAACATCTGATCAATGAATGGCAACGGGAAATGATCTTTCCACGTTGCTGCATTGAGCTTGTGATAATCAACGCAAACTCGCCAGCCAGTTTGCAGGTGTGTCGGGATAAGCTCATTATGCTCATTCTCCACAACCGTCACGCCTGACTTTTTGGGAACCACATGGACATGACTCACCCACGAACTATCAGAGATAGGATAGATTATGTTATGATCCAAGCACTTAAGAACTTCCTTTCGGACGGCTTCTTTCAGTACCGGATTCAATCTTCGTTGTGGGTCCCTACGGGGCCTAGAATCCTCTTCCATGTGGATCCGATGCTGAACAATACCAGGGCTAATTCCCTTGATATCATTCAAGGACCACCGATCAACTCTTTGTCTTCAAAGAGTACTCTTTTGAGGGCAACCTCTTGTTCTTGTGCAAGATCAGAAGCAATAATAAGTGGCAAGGTCTCATTACCCGTAAAAAGATGTACTTTAGGTTATCGGGGAGCGGTTAAGCTTGACCAGAGGTGGGTCCTTGTCAGATTCAGAGTTGCTTTCAAGTGGCTCAAGGGCCACGAGGTAAGAGGAGCAAGCACCCAGATGTGCCTCCTCGTCCAGAGAAATGCTGGCGGATTCCTCATGATTCTCTTCACTCACAACCTGGTCATTAGGCACCTCAATAATATGTCGATGTGAGTCGAACATGCCTAATGACTCGGGCTCATCCGTGTCCTGGATGAAATTGGCTCCGACAGTGTCGTCGAAGAGCCTGGGTTGCTTACCAAGAGTGAAGATGTTGAAATCCGCCGTGAGGTTTCCAAAAGACAACCTAATCAAGCCATTGCGACAATTGATCAAAGCATTAAATGTCGCAAGAAATGGCCTCCCAAGGATCACAAGAATTTGTCCTTGTGGGTTGGACACGGGTTCAGTACCCAAGATGATGAAATCAACTGGAAATACGAACTCACCCACTTTGATAAGGACATCCTCCACACTCCCTCGTGGAATTTTTACGGATCTATTAGCCAACTCGAGGGTTGTCCTCGTTGGTTTAAGATCGCCTATTCCAAGGTTGACATAGACTGAGTGAGGCAGAAGGTTCACAGATGCCCCCAAATCCAATAAAGCTTGAGAGATTGTCACATTCCTAATCATTCTAGAGACAGTTGGGCACCCTGGGTCCTTGTATTTGACTTGCATGGGTTGTGTCAATATTGAGCTCACATTGGCGGCCAAAAAAGCCTTTTTGGGCACATTTGTTTTTCTCTTGGTGGTGCAAAGATCCTTGAGGAACTTGGCATACAGTGGCATTTGTTGAACAACCTCCAACAATGGGATGTTCAACTTTACTTGCCTAAGTACCTCAACGATCTTGTCCCAATGCTCATCACGTTTTTTAGTCAACCGATGAGGGAATGGTGCCTTGGGGACATAAGAATCACGAGGAGGAGTCTCAGAATTAGGTTCCTTGTCAGGCTCAAGACTCTCCTCAGAAGTCTTGCCAACAGGGTTTGCTTCAGGCATTTCCACATTGTTGTCAACAACCCTTCCCGATCTCAAGGTATGGACAACATTGGCATGTTGGAAAGGGTCACTTTCAACATTGTGTACATTCTACCTAGCATGAGCAGGATGACCCCTGGGATTTACCACAGGTTGACTCGGGAACTGAGCCTTCTCGCGTTCATGGAATTGATGAGCCAACTGGCTAACTTGCATTACCAAAGCCTTGACTGTACTTTTCATGCTCTGCATGAACGCTTGAAGGGTCAGATCACTAGAAGGGTCCTTAGGGTCAACCCGCTGGGGTGGTTGAGTCTGGTTATAATAACCCGACGATGAGGCATGAGCATGTTGGTAATTGTGGTGCTGAGACCTTAGATGTGGGGGTTGGTAGGTCACCGATGGGCATGGAGGTTGATAAGGTGGAGGTTGAGGTTGAGCGTGTGAGCTCTGACTGTGACCCCCACTAGGCCCCCAAGAGAAGTTAGGATGGTTACACCATCTAAGGTTGTAGGAGTGACTGTACGGGTCGTTACGGGGCCTCTGTTGATACATCGCAGTCGCATGCTCAGTATCCCTTCGAGCGTAAGTGCATTCCAAGTCATCATGGCCCGTAAGTCCACACCTACTACACCCACGAGTAGCGACCTGAGCTACAGGAGCTCGGTCCAACTCTAAACTCTCAATCCTATGCATGAGAGCAACCAATTTCACCTCAGACGCGATAGTTGACTCAACATGATATGATCCAGGCCGATCAGAAGACCTGGCGGCTGGTGGCTCTCTCATGGTATCCCACTCGAAGGTACGTTTAACCATTGACTCAAAACTATCCCATGCCTCCTCGATGGGTTTCATTTGGAAGTGACCCTGACACATCGACTCCAACAATGTGCTGGTGTTGTAGTTGATGTCCTCATAAACAATTTGGCACAGCTGCCATAACTCAAGCCCATGATGAGGGCACTGCTGGAGAAGGTCCTTGAACCTCTCAAAGAAAGCATGAAAAGATTTGGTCTCAGTCTGATACATTTGATGTATCTGGTGTCGTATCTGTTGAGTTTTCCTTTGAGGGAAAAATCTGTTCAGAAATACGGTCACAAACTTGCATATGTAAATGTTAATCAACTAGGTTGGTGAATAGATTGATAGGTTTTGCCATAACATTTAGACACCTTCTAGGCATGATAACACCACCTTAATTTGTGCTTAAAGAATGTGTTCAACACCCACCTCTTTGCATGTGTGCACTCACTCCACCCCTTAGGGGTTTTCCACTTCTGTATTCCAGCACTCTTCTTTCATTCTTAGTTAAGTTTTAGTTAATCGTTTGTTGCTTTCTTTCACATTTCGTATTTTGTAGTGTAGCGTAACGTAGAGTAGCATACTCAACTATCTTCTTCATTTTTCTCGCCACTTGATTTCGTGCAAACGAGAGGCTGCTCACCTCCCTGAGAACGGTCCGTATGTGCCACCACTTCAACGCGGCCGTGCACTTGCGGTTTAAATTAAA
Organism: Triglochin maritima; assembly: GCA_963682175.1. Lineage (NCBI taxonomy): Eukaryota > Viridiplantae > Streptophyta > Magnoliopsida > Alismatales > Juncaginaceae > Triglochin > Triglochin maritima. Next base: position 23,850,353 of record OY821777.1, read on the forward strand.
ACGTTCAACATCGCACGACTCCTATCACTCGGGAAAGTAGGTCTGAGGGGACTTCGTGCCTGGTGCTTTCGAGTCATCTGACTTGGGATGCGCCAATCAAACTCTCGTTACATGGGTGGTAGGGATTGCCCTATGTGGAGATTTGGGGAAAGGTCTACGTGATAGTGTAAGTCCTCATAGGCAATGATGCACGAAACCTGACCCGGGGAGAATGAAACTCCAACTAATAAAAAGAAAAAAATAAGAAAAGAAGAAAAAAATAATGGATATAAGATACAAAAAGAAAAAAAAATGGTAATGCAAATAAGAACCTTAATGGACCTTACACTTTGTCTCACTTAAGGATGTTGAGGTTGTCCATGTCTTTCACTGAAGTCCTTATTTATCTTGCACGAATGGTTCAATAGGCTAGGTGTGTCGACTGATTACCTATATAGAGTTGGCCCATAGGATTACCACGTCCAATGATCGACAAAATATGTCCGACGAGTCGAGTGTCTAGATTGAATAATGCATCTTGATCGGATTTTGTGGGTATATACGCTGAAAACCCTCAGGAGACAACACTCCTCCTCCTTGGCGGCAAGGAGGTTTAACGGCTTGTTGCACGTACTAAGTGCAACCATGATTCCTACGAAAGTGAGTTAGGATTTCTTGTTTTTCGTATGCTTCTCTTTCTTTGTTTTGCTCGGGAATAGGAAAAGTTAGGTGTGGGGGTATTTGATTGACATCATTTGATGCTTACATTTGTATCTTATATCCATTATCTTTCACCTAAACAATGCTACGTAACGAGCTTTATGTTTGAATTTCAGAAATAGAGGTTTGAAGAGAAGAGGCATGAAAGGACCTAAAAGAAGGAAAAAGGACTGAGTTGAGAGACTCGAGGACTAAGATGCAAGATCGAAGGACGTGAATGCAAGATAGAAGAACTAATGAGCAAACAAGAATACTACACACCATCATGGGGAGTATTTTGGCAATTCTATTTGGGTAGGAGCTCCAGCAAGCGAGGTAGATGCATCAAAGACCAACAAATCCATCCAGAAAAGCCCAGAACAAAAACCAGACGGATCCAAACCCTGTAGACCACCAATTGGCAGTCTGGGACCACTAATTGGTGGTCCGGGTTGCTCTGGATCCGGTAATATTTCTGTGGGTTATGTATTAGAGTGTGTTTAGTCTATTTCTGGTATTTGTTTAGTCCCATACCGGAGGATTGTCTCGGATTACCTTTTTCTATGGCTATAAATAGAACTCTCCCTCCTCTCTTGTACCCCATCTCTCTCTTGGTAGCCATCCTCTCTACTAGGAGTTAAAGCCTTGAAGCAAAAACCCTGGTGGAGAGAGGCTACTTGTAATTGAGTGAGTAGTAATACATGTTTTCCTTTAGTATGTTGTTTCTTTCTTAGTTTAATTTTCTTTCATATGCTTGCATGCTTTTTTTGTCTTATGTCCTTTTAGTTTCTTTAATATTTCTTGCTTAGTTTAGTTTCATTTCAGTAGAATGTTTCATTTTAATGTAGATTGTAGTGTAATGATAAGTGAGTAGTTCCATCCCCATTTGGGGGGTGGTGAAATGTGTGATATGATCATGTGGTGTATTAGGTGTGTGTTATCTTAATCCCTTGAGCCTTATATGATTTTCATAACCATCTAATGGGATTTCACTCTTGTCTTTGATATGCTAATGCTCTTGAATGAAGCTTAGCTTACGCTTAGATTAATGGACCTATTTTATGGGGAATGATAAGGTAAGGATATGGATGGAAATGATGAAGGAAACATGATTTGTAGTTGCATGTACTCTTGTTGCATTTACCTTGGTTAATGCCTTGTATTTTTTAATGATAATGTGCTATTTTATTTCATGTGGAGGCATAGTAGGGTCTAGTCTTTATACATGAGTTCATTTAGCTTCATTCCAATTATTGTCTTGTATGTTTTAATGATATTGTGTTATCTTAATTCATGTGGAGGCAAAGTTGGATGTTGTTTTATGGTTTTTATGTACTACATATTGTGATGAGCTTAATTGAACACACACACACATACACATATCTTTGAAATCACACTCTTTTCTCTACCCCCTTTGGGGTTTAGTTTTATTACTTATTTTTCATTTCCTTTTGCATTTTAGTGTAGTTTAGTGTAATCAATCTTTCTCTCCTTTTTTCCCACTCGCCTTCGAACAAACTAAAGTCGACACACCTCCCTGTGGATCGACCCGTATTTGCCACCATTTCAACACGGTCGTGCACTTGCGTTTAATTAAAACGAATCATTCACCGGCGAACCATGTAAAGTAAGCAATAGCTGCGCGCACGGCTAACACGTGGTTGGTAAAGCTTTCCCCAAAACTGCCCTACAAACCAAGCAACCATTAGCCCAACCCTAGGCAAACGCCCCAACTCTCTCACCCACATTTGGGTTGGGCTCTTGTCTGAGATGAAGAAACAAACGCTTGTGCCTTGCTCAGAAGAATTCAGTGTTGCCTCCTAGCTCCACTCCACCAAGGTTGAGTTGCGCCTTAAGTTGTTGTTGTCGCCGGTTGGAGACAGGATAGAGAGAATAAGATAGGGAAGTTGCATGGGAAATAGAATCTTTGAATGAGGAAAGAGTTGGATTGTGCCTCTAATGCACCCACCTTCCTTTCATTACAACAAATATCCCTCGAGATCTCTCCAAATCCACAAGATCTCGTAAGATCTTTCCCACATGCTCCCACCGAAATTCTCCTTCCTAATCCATGAGATTTGCATTCTTGATTGCTGACTCACTAAATCCAATGCACAAGTCCATGTGGCAAGGAGGACTTAGACCCAAAGCCACAGACACACAAAGCAAAACTAACCAAGCCTAGTTGAACAAGCGCCCGACGTGCCACATGCACTCGACCAAAAAGGCAAGTTTTCCCAAAAGGAAATTTCTCCCGAAAAGAAAACTTTTCCTAAAAAAGGAACCTTTCCCCGTAGAGGATTTCCCCAAGAGGAGTTGTTCCCTAAACAAGGAAAAATGCATAAACACAAGCAAACAACATAACACACCATCACACAAGTATGAAGGATGAAAATGCACTTTATTTGAGTATTAGGGAAACGGGTCTTGTAGTGTTAGCCTCTAGTTTCTTGCATTACCTTTAGGCTAAGGGGGCCTTAGCCAAGGGAAATGAGGCACTAAAGAGTGGGAGACTTGTTGTTAGGTGTTGTCTAGCTTCACGACAAATAGTGACCCAATCCCCCCAAAGAGTGAGAGGAGTGGGCATGGAGGGTATTTGTGTCGTGCTTGTTAGTTAGGCTTCTTACCTGCAACCTTATCCACGCTATCTTCAAGATTCTTGCTTCCTCATCAATGCCTTTATGATGTAGTCTCCTCTTGTATACACCCTCTATTTGTGTTAGTCAAATGAAACACTTCCATACTAGTTAGGGCTCATAGTTGGGAAAGTGGTCGACTCATATGAGTTTATGCCAACATCGATGGTTAAGATGATCATTCTTCTCCACCTTGTGCTACTATTGAATGATAGGTTGATTGTGTTGTTGGGGGTACTTATTTTGTCTGGTCTTTTGCTTTTTAGAGATTCCATCCTCCACTTGCTTTTGACGAAAAGAGTCTCAAGCTCCATCAGGGTCTGGATACCGCCAACACCCATTCGTCAAAATAAGAGATTGTTAATTTTGTGATAACACAAACATCCTATGAGGACTACACAATCTTCCTGTATCATCTTCCCACCAGTACACATGAACAATTATGAGCTAAAACCATAAGATGTGATCATGTTGTCTACTTTCACTACCCTGGAAGAAGATTTATATAAATGAGAAGAATGAGGTGATTGCTAGACATGAAGAACATGCATTAGAGCTTACTAGTCTAAAAGTATCACTTATTGATGTAGAACAACTAGATCTTAAGTCATGTAATACACAATTAAGAAAAAATCTACAAAATTTCACAAAAGGAACAAACATGCTTGACATTCTTCTAGGTAGTCAAAGGCAATCTTTAGACAATGGTTTAGGATATAATGCTTCACATATTAAAAACCATGTAGTTCATACCACCTTGAATGGAAAGTATTTTGTTGTTAATCATAGTTCTTCAAGTGTGTAGGCTCTCAAAACCAAAATGGTTTGGGTTCCTAAAGCTAATAATTAAGGACCCAAAGTCATTTCGGTACCAAAGTCTACACTTGTAGGTACTTAGAAGCTGGGAGATTGGTAGTGACCGGCCAAGAATGAAAAGTCAAATTCCAAGTCGGTTGCACTATCAAAGGAGAATTGAAACCACAATTGAGGACTACTAAGTTGGGTAACATCATTAATCCTCCTAAGCTTAAAGTATTAGTTCCAATATGAATTTTAATGCTTAATTGACAAATCATTTACTTTATTGATTGATCAATTAGGATGAGCTTAATGTACATCATTAAGGGGGAGAAAACTAAAAATGAAGCCTAATTGATATATTTATTCATATCGATAGGGGGAGCTTATTGAATATCTTCATCTAGTAGGTAATGAATTGTAAAATTAAGGGGGAGCAAATTCATTAAATTAAAATGGGGGAGAAGAAAATAGACATCTCATGTTCACATTTTTATTACATTTGATTGATGTCAAAGGTGGAGAAGAAACTTGAAATTGAAATAACTGAACAAAATTTATGCACATTCATCGGGGAGCATCATATATGCATAGTTTATAGATTTAGATTTCAAGCATTAAGATATAGGTTGCCATCATCAAAAAGGGGGAGATTGTTTGCGTTTTGGCCTTAATCCGTGTTTTGATGATTTAACTAACCTAATCTTAATCACAATCAAATGTAGAGTAGCACACATTATGCATAGAACATATATTGTATTGTGCTAACATCTACGGTGATCAAGACTCAAGGAAGAATGGAATGAAGTCAAGACATGTAATCAAGCTATTTGAAGACATATAATTTTACCTTTATTGGAGTCTTAGGAACTTATTTGAACTTGAGCATACAAGAGTTAAAATCTATTCACATACACAATATGTTCCTTGTAGAAGTCACACACAAAATCTCAGATGAATTAGACTTAAATAGATCACCCAAACCTTAGCCAGAAAATCACTTAAACCATAGTGCCAAACGGTCGACCAAAATAAGTTTTCTGTTTGACCGTTTCTATTAGTTATTCAGTTAACCAATAATGATTTTACCCAACTCTTCCGGTCGACCGATTATCGTATTTTACGGATAGCTGTTTACCTTGTCATATTATACAATGGTCGTATTCGTATTTTCATCTAACTGTTGACCTTAAAATGGTTGACCGGATGAAGACTGTTCAATGTTTTAATTTAAAACCGCAAGTGCACGGCCGCGATGAAGCGGTGGCAAGTACGGGTCATCCTCAGGGAGGTGAGTAGCCTCTTGCTTGTACAAAATCAAGTGGCAAAAATAGGGGGAGAAAGATGTTTATGCTAACCTACACTACACTACGCTAAGAAGTATGAAATGCGAACGAAACAAACAAACGATGGAATAACAACTAAGCTAAGAACAAAGGAAGAATGCTGGAATACAGGAAATGGAAAACCCCTAAGGGGTGGAGTGAGTGCACACAAGCAAAGAGGTGGGTGTAGAATACATTCTTTAAGCACATGAAGGTGGTGTTTATCAAGCATAGGAAGTGTCTAAATGTTATGGCAAAACCTATCAATCTATTCACCAACTTGGTTGATTAACATTTACATATGCAAGTTGTTTATTTCAGAACCTAAACAAGCATGAGAGGTGTCTAATCATTTTGGCAAAACTCATCAAGTTATAAATTCTATCCTAAACAAGCAAGCATACATTCATGTTTAATCAACACATTCAAATTAAAGCATTCATCCCATTCTCTAATGCATGTATGTACATCTACTCCACCCCCAAAGGGGATGGAACTACTCACTAAACATTACACTAATTATTAAACTAAGCAAAGAAAGCATATTAAAACTAAGCTAGAAATGAAAGACGATTAAACTAAAACATGCACAAACTATAAAAGAAGCATAAACAAACAATGAAAGAAACACAAAACTTTATTGATAAAATGACTCACATTAAAAGTAGCATCCTCCTACTTTAGTGTGCGCTTCAAGGCCTCACTTCTAGTAGGAAGAATAGCCACTTAAAATATGGAGTGATTACAATGGAAGGTGAAGAGTTCTATTTATAGCCATGTATAAAAAGGCAAACCGGGACAATCCCCCAATGTGGGACTAAACAGATACCAAACATAGCCTAAACATCCTCTAATACATGTGCTGGAGAAATTTGAGCGGATTTGGGCTAAAATGGACCGCCAATTAGCGGTCTTGGACCGCCAATTAGCGGTCTATATGGTTCAGATCCTGCTCATTTTTGTTTTGGGCTTTTCTTTCTGGTATTGTTTGTCTTTGATACGGTTACTTGACTTGTTGGAGCTCCGACCCGAATCGAATTGGTAAAATACTCCCCATGATGGTGTGGAGTATTGTGTTTTGCTCTTAGGTCCTTCTGTCTTGCAATCAGGTCCTTCTCCCTTGCATCTTGGTCCCCAGATCTCACAATCCAGTCCTTTTTCCCAGCTTTTGGGTCCTTTTATGTTTCATCTCTTCAAACCTATTTATTCCTGAAAACTAAACATAAAACTCGTGACATAGCATTGTTTAGGTGAAAGATAATGGATATAAGATACAAATATGAGCATGAAATGATGTCAATCAAATACCCCCACACCTAACTTTTGCTAGTCCCGAGCAAAACAAAGAAAGAGAAAAGCATGCGAAAAACAAGAAATCCTAACTCACTTTCGTAGGAATCACGTTTGCACTTAGCACGTGCAACAAGCCGTTAAACCTCCTTGTCGCCAAGGAGGAGGAGTGTTGTCTCCTTAGGGTTTTCAGCGGATATACCCACAAAATCCGAACAAGATGCATTAATCAATCTAGCTACACGACTCGTTGGACTTATTTTGTCGATCATGGGACGCGGTAATACTAAGGGTCGACTATATATATGTAATCAGTCCACACACCTAGCCTAATGAGTTATTCGTGAAAGTTAGTTAAGGACTTAAGTGAAAGACATGGGCAACCTTAACTTCTGAATGTGATACAATGTGTAAAGTCCATTTTGGTTCTTATTTGACTCTTTTTTTCTTTTCTTTTTCTTCTTTTTTTTTCTTTTTCTTTGGAGCATTTTATTGGTTGGTGTTTGATTCTCCCAGGGTCAGGTTTCGTGCATCATTGCCTATGAGGACTTACACTATCACGTACACCTTCCCCCAAATCTCCACACAGGGCGATCCCTACCACCCGTGTAACGGGAGTTCGGTCGGTGCATCCCAAGTAAGATGACTCGAAAGCACCAGGCACAAAGTCCTCTCAGACCTACTTTCCCGAGTGATAGGAGCCGTGCGAGAAGAGAGAACACCACTTATTTATTTATCTACGTGGGAACCAAAACCCCTACACTTAAGTTTCACAAAAAGAGATTAAGGGCCCTTGACTACGACAAACTTCCTTATACTAAAGGACACAAATTATTTGACTCACTAGGTTCATGGTGGACTTCTTTAAATGTTTGAGTACTGAAACCCTATGATTACACGCCCCCCGAGGGAAAACCGGGGTGCATCCTAACGACTCGATAAGACCTAAAGCCAGTAAACCAGAAATCCTAATGCATCAAGTTCAAGACAATTTTGGGAGCTTTCTTTTTACTTTGCCTCTCAACGGTTTTGCACATGCTCAACACACGCAAAACCTACAAAAACATTTTCTTTCACAAACACATGAAGATTTTGAAAGAAATGTGAAAATTTTAAAGCACTCGGCAAGCAAAAGAAGACAAGTCACCCAAGGATCATGGCAAGCAGATATATCAATGTTAAATGCGGCACACTAACATGACCCTAGCAGTACAAACAAAAGAAAATAAAACCAAAGGAAAAAGACTCGACTATGTACACACGTAAAACACCCCCCCACACCTACTTCATGCATTGTCCTCAATGAATGTGAACAAGATACTACATGGATACATGCATTAAAATGGAAAGATCTCACCAACATGAAGTACAAAGGGACGTTCAGGGTCATGTTGATGCACACAAACCCAAATTCCCTCAAAACCTGTGAGAAGCTAAAGAAGGGAGATAAATACGTGAAGAGATTGGGCCCAAGTACACAAGGGTTGGGGCCCACAACAATCGATGCTCACTGAAGGAGTCTTTTATTAAGATATATACATCAACCAAGATATTCTCATAATCATTTGGTCAAGGAACATCAAATGAGAACATCAAGTCAGGAGGACCAGAGACTTGCCGAGATGGGCAAATTCCACTGGTACTCTGAGGTGTCATGAGGGGTGACAGGTCAAAGCTGAAAGGCTCGAACCCCTCATGATATTGGTTGGGTGTGGGCAATAAAGAATGAAGTTGTGTTGCCTCACTAGGGTTTAATTGCTCATCGAAGAAAACCCTCCAACCAATAGGCGGGTGCATCGGAATGAGTTCCTCAAGCTCATTCGATGGATGCAGCAGACCTGCATCACTAAGAATGGGGCTTCTCCCCAAGTCATCCAACAAGGACCTCCCACCATCATTTAGATCATCAAGCATAAGCTCGGTCATAGGTGGGTCCTTGTTGGAGTCAAAATGAAGCTCAAATGGCTCAATGGCCATGGGACATGAGGTAGAGACACCTTCTGGTATATGCATATGATGAGGTGTCTCACTCTCACTAGTACTCTCAACTGAATCATGCAACGAACACTCCCTTTGGACATTCATGTTCGAGGCCAGCTCACTCTGTTGCATTGCAAAGACAGGCAATGAGTCTTCGTTGGGCCCACGAACATTCTCAATGGGTTGCATTGGGGTTAGGGGTGTTCGTTGATTTTGTGGTGCTTTCTCCAATTGGCGGATGAGATTTAGATTTAAAGGTTCATCCATGGGTTCCTGTTGCCTACCAGAGTTGAACACATGAAACTCGGCACTCATGTTACCGAATGAGAGCTTCATGAGACCATTTCTACAATTAATCAAGGCATTGGAGGTTGCCAGAAATGGTCTACCCAAAATCAAAGGTATTTGAGAGTGGGTGTTCGCAACAGGATTGGTATCGAGGACAACAAAATCGACTGGAAATATAAAATCTCCAACTTTGATAAGCACGTCCTCGATAATCCCCATGGGAATACGAATGGATCTATCCGCTAATTGGAGGGTGATCTTAGTTGGTTTCAATTCTCCCAAGTTCAACTGTTGATAAACAGAGAATGGGAGGAGGTTGACCGCTGATCCTAAATCAAGCAAAACATTGCTCAATCTAGTGTCCCCTATCGTACACTGAATAGTAGGACACCCCGGGTCCTTGTATTTTGTGTAGGTGGGATTGGACAAAAGTGAGCTGATATTTGCAGCCAAGAATGCTTTCTTAGGAACATTGGTCTTCCTCTTGGTTGTGCAGAGATCCTTCAACACTTTGGCATATTGAGGTATTTGTTGGATGACATCCAACAAGGGGATGTTAACCTTCACTTGCTTAAACACCTCTAATATCTTATCCATGTTGTCACTCTGCTTTTTGTTTAACCTACTTGGATATGGAGCTTTTGGCAGGTAGGTTTTCTTCTGTGCCTGAGAAGAAAGCTTTGGTGTATTACCCTCACCCTCAGCTTCTTCTTCACCACCATTCCCACTGAGGGGCTGCATAGATGGTGGTTGTTGTGGCAAGGAGATGTGATTGTCAACCTGTTTTCCATTCCTTAAGGTCACAATGGAATTGACATGGTGAACAGGTTCCTCCACATTTTTTTCACTTGCCTCCCCCGAGGTACCACATTCTCATTTTGCATGTGTTGTTGTTGGTACATACGGGGGTTAGCCTCAGGCTGGCTAGGAAAAGACCCTCTCTCTCTCCCATGTACAGACTGAGCCAATTGGCCCATATGAAGCTCTAGAGATTTCATGGTCTGCTGATTTGAAGTGAGAACTTGACTTGTGGTAGACATAAAAGTTTTCATTGAGTTTTCAAGTCCACGAGTCAAGGTCTCAAGCGAATTGAATCGGGTTTCCATATTATCGGAATTTGGGAAACCCGATGGATTGGTGGTTTGTGCTTGGGGTGGCTGATAGGAATGTGCATGCATGGGAGGTTGGTGTGATTGGTAATGTGGTCTAGAGGAGTTGGAAGGACCACCCGGGGCATTAGTTTGGTTCCATGAAAAATTGGGGTGGTTCCTCCATCCAGGATTATAAGATGATGAGTATGGGTCATTCCTGGCTCTATCATAGACGGCGTTGACACGCTCCATCTCAGGAGGAATGGACTCACACTCGCTTTCTACATGACCTATCCTACCACATGAATGACAGGGAACTGGACCAGATGTAGACATGTGAGGTGCACTTTGTTGGTTTTGGAGCTCAATCGAGTCCATACGGCGCATTAAGGCCGCCATGCGTGCCTCGGTGGCCGTAGTGGTATCGATAGCAAATGCGGTACCCGATCTAGTCGAGTTTGCATTCGCGATCCTCGCTCCTATACTAGATGATGCAGGTGGTTCCCTCACACTCTCCCACTGCATGGTTTTCTCAGCGAGGTCTTCTAGGAAGGCCCATGCCTCCCTTTCATCCTTTCCCAAGAACTCTCCTTGACACATGGACTCAAGGAGCGTTCTGGACGGGATGTGAAGACCCTCATACACAATCTGACAAAGATGCCACAACTCAATGCCATGGTGAGGGCACGAGGATAGTAGCTCTTTGAACCTCTCAAGATATGCATGAAATGGTTCAGTCTCATGTTGATAGAACGAATTGATTTCGTTCCTCAATTTTTGAGTCCGATGATTAGGAAAGTACTTCTTGAGGAATGCAGATTGAAACTCATCCCAAGTCCTAATGGAATTCGCCTGGTTGCTGTACAACCACTTCTTGGCGTCATCCTTTAGTGCAAAAGGAACGGGCCTAAGATGGATGGAGTCTGTGCTAAGTTGTTGCAGCTTGAACATAGCACAAACCTCCTCAAATTCCCTGAGAAAGATATAGGGGTCACCTTTCCCAGTGAAATGAGGGAGCATGGAAATGAATTGAGGCTTAACCTCAAAATGGTTCCCATTAGCCTCTGGTAATACGATGCATGATGGTAGAGCTGTACGGCTCGGGTAGCATCGATCACGTAGAGGTATGGGAACGACAACTGGAAGCACTGGTCGAACAGGTGGGTCCAGCAACTGCTCCTCCTCACGGAAATTAGCAGCCATTGAACCCGGACTGCGTGTGACACGAGAGGAGGAAGGTGTCGAGAAATTGATGACCGAAGCCGGATTGACAACGCTCCTCGTCAAACGACCACTCTCGTCTCGTGTCCACGAAAGCATGCACAAAGGTGCACACACACAAAACAAAACCTTTTTTTTAACAAAGAATGTGCGTAGAGGAGAAGACGGGGGAACACAGGAGAAAAAGAATGACTCAGGAGAGAAGGGAAGAAGTCCTTATGCTACGGCGGATGGGTACAGGTAGAAGCACACAAGCAGACAAGGCTCAAGCAATCCTAAGGTCGTTATAGGTCCTTACAGCTAGACGACGCCTAACTGCGAGGTCACACGGCCTCAACGCCTCACCTCCCTACAATGAGGACCACAAAGCCCAGCAAGTGAGCCAAGATCCGGGGATCTCGTCTCTCCAACTATCGACAAAGTGGGCAACGCCGATCAGGTCATGACGGTCGGGACCGGATCACTCTCCTAATGCGTCCAAATTCCTTAAGGCCAATGTCTACTTGATTTTAAAATTAGGCTCTTGATTAGTGTGGTTTTTGGGGCGAAGGAAAGGGTGATGAAATCCCCCACCTTATCTTTTATGGGACAACCCCTCCTTAGTAGCGTTTTGGAGTCCTAAATCTAGCAATCAACTCTCCAAACAACGCTCAACTCACACTTGTTGCAATGCACTTCCTACTAACTAATGCATGTTCATACGAAATGCATGAATGAGAGTAGAAGGTGCGTACCTCACGCCAGCTCTCAGCAACAGACAATAAAGCTAAGATAAAAGACAATCTAAATGCCTAAGTCACATACATGATGCAAGGCCTAAACAAAAAAATACCTAATCTTTTGGTTTGAGTTTTAGGGTCCAAGTTGCTTAAGGGAGGTTTGATTATTGATCTGGGAACAAACTACACGTCAAAACATGCCAAATTAAGTCCCAGACCACTATATCATATAAAAAAAATACTCCAAAGAAATTTCGAGGTGAAATGAAACAACCAGACCGCCAGTTGGCGGTTGTAGACCGCTGATTGGCGGTCTTCTTCTCTCAAACCGCCTCCAAACTTCACCAGATGCTTCCCCTTCTAAATGTGAGTCTCCTGAAACAAAGAAAACTACAAGACAAAAATTAAATCCACTCGAATCGTCCAAACAAGAGTCTGGACTGGCACCTCCCCGGCAACGGCGCCAAAAACTTGTTGAACGTTTTATTTTAAACCGCAAGTGCACGGCCACGATGAAGTGGTGGCAAGTATGGGTCGTCCTCAGGGAGGTGAGTAGCCTCTTGCTTGTATGAAATCAAGTGGCAAAAATAATGGAGAAGAGAGTTGGTTACGCTAACCTACACTACACTACGCTAAGAAGTATGAAATGCGAACGAAACAAACAAACGATGGAATAACAACTAAGCTATGAACAAAGGAAGAATGCTGGAATACAGGAAATGGAAAACCCCTAAGAGGTGGAGTGAGTGCACACAAGCAAAGAGGTGGGTGTAGAATACATTCTTTAAGCACATGAAGGTGGTGTTTATCAAGCATAGGAAGTGTCTAAATGTTATGGCAAAACCTATCAATCTATTCACCAACTTGGTTGATTAACATTTACATATGCAAGTTGTTTATTTCAGAACCTAAACAAGCATGAGAGGTGTCTAATCATTTTGGCAAAACTCATCAAGTTATAAATTCTATCCTAAACAAGCAAGCATACATTCATGTTTAATCAACACATTGAAATTAAAGCATTCATCCCATTCTCTAATGCATGTATGTACATCTACTCCACCCCCAAAGGGGATGGAACTACTCACTAAACATTACACTAATTATTAAACTAAGCAAAGAAAGCATATTAAAACTAAGCTAGAAATGAAAGACGATTAAACTAAAACATGCACAAACTATAAAAGAAGCATAAACAAACAATGAAAGAAACACAAAACTTTATTGATAAAATGACTCACATTAAAAGTAGCATCCTCCTACTTTAGTGTGCGCTTCAAGGCCTCACTTCTAGTAGGAAGAATAGCCACTTAAAATATGGAGTGATTACAATGGAAGGTGAAGAGTTCTATTTATAGCCATGTATAAAAAGGCAAACCGGGACAATCCCCCAATGTGGGACTAAACAGATACCAAACATAGCCTAAACATCCTCTAATACATGTGCTGGAGAAATTTGAGCGGATTTGGGCTAAAATGGACCGCCAATTAGCGGTCTTGGACCGCCAATTAACGGTCTATATGGTTCAGATCCTGCTCATTTTTGTTTTGGGCTTTTCTTTCTGGTATTGTTTGTCTTTGATACGGTTACTTGACTTGTTGGAGCTCCGACCCGAATCGAATTGGTAAAATACTCCCCATGATGGTGTGGAGTATTTGTGTTTTGCTCTTAGGTCCTTCTGTCTTGCAATCAGGTCCTTCTCCCTTGCATCTTGGTCCCCAGATCTCACAATCCAGTCCTTTTTCCCAGCTTTTGGGTCCTTTTATGTTTCATCTCTTCAAACCTATTTATTCCTGAAAACTAAACATAAAACTCGTGACATAGCATTGTTTAGGTGAAAGATAATGGATATAAGATACAAATATGAGCATGAAATGATGTCAATCAAATACCCCCACACCTAACTTTTGCTAGTCCCGAGCAAAACAAAGAAAGAGAAAAGCATGCGAAAAACAAGAAATCCTAACTCACTTTCGTAGGAATCACGTTTGCACTTAGCACGTGCAACAAGCCATTAAACCTCCTTGTCGCCAAGGAGGAGGAGTGTTGTCTCCTGAGGGTTTTCAGCAGATATACCCACAAAATCCGAACAAGATGCATTAATCAATCTAGCTACACGACTCGTTGGACTTATTTTGTCGATCATGGGACGCGGTAATACTACGGGTCAACTCTATATATGTAATCAGTCCACACACCTAGCCTAATGAGTTATTCGTGAAAGTTAGTTAAGGACTTAAGTGAAAGACATGGGCAACCTTAACTTCTGAATGTGATACAATGTGTAAAGTCCATTTTGGTTCTTATTTGACTCCTTTTTTTCTTTTTTCTTTTTTTTTTTCTTTTTCTTTGGAGCATTTTATTGGTTGGTGTTTGATTCTCCCAGGGTCAGGTTTCGTGCATCATTGCCTATGAGGACTTACACTATCACGTACACCTTCCCCCAAATCTCCACATAGGGCGATCCCTACCACCCGTGTAACGGGAGTTCGGTCGGTGCATCCCAAGTAAGATGACTCGAAAGCACCAGGCACAAAGTCCCCTCAGACCTACTTTCCCGAGTGATAGGAGCCGTGCGAGAAGAGAGAACACCACTTATTTATTTATCTACGTGGGAACCAAAACCCCTACACTTAAGTTTCACAAAAAAAGATTAAGGGCCCTTGACTACGACAAACTTCCTTATACTAAAGGACACAAATTATTTGACTCACTAGGTTCATGGTGGACTTCTTTAAATGTTTGAGTACTGAAACCCTATGATTACACGCCCCCCGAGGGAAAACCGGGGTGCATCCTAACGACTCGATAAGACCTAAAGCCAGTAAACCAGAAATCCTAATGCATCAAGTTCAAGACAATTTTGGGAGCTTTCTTTTTACTTTGCCTCTCAACGGTTTTGCACATGCTAAACACACGCAAAACCCACAAAAACATTTTCTTTCGCAAACACATGAAGATTTTGAAAGAAATGTGAAAATTTTAAAGCACTCGGCAAGCAAAAGAAGACAAGTCACCCAAGGATCATGGCAAGCAGATATATCAATGTTAAATGTGGCACACTAACATGACCCTAGCAGTACAAACAAAAGAAAATAAAACCAAAGGAAAAAGACTCGACTATGTACACACGTAAAACACCCCCCCCCCCCACACCTACTTCATGCATTGTCCTCAATGAATGTGAACAAGATACTACATGGATACATGCATGAAAATGGAAAGATCTCACCAACATGAAGTACAAAGGGACGTTCAGGGTCATGTTGATGCACACAAACCCAAATTCCCTCAAAACCTGTGAGAAGCTAAAGAAGGGAGATAAATACGTGAAGAGATTGGGCCCAAGTACACAAGGGTTGGGGCCCACAACAATCGATGCTCACTGAAGGAGTCTTTTATTACACTTTTTTTTTCTTTTTTTTAAGATATATACATCAACCAAGATATTCTCATAATCATTTGGTCAAGGAACATCAAATGAGAACATCAAGTCAGGAGGACCAGAGACTTGCCGAGATGGGCAAACTCCACTGGTACTCTGAGGTGTCATGAGGGGTGACAGGTCAAAGCTGAAAGGCTCGAACCCCTCATGATATTGGTTGGGTGTGGGCAACAAAGAATGATGTTGTGTTGCCTCACTAGGGTTTAATTGCTCATCGAAGAAAACCCTCCAACCAATAGGCGGGTGCATCGGAATGAGTTCCTCAAGCTCATTCGATGGATGCAGCAGACCTGCATCACTAAGAATGGGGCTTCTCCCCAAGTCATCCAACAAGGACCTCCCACCATCATTTATATCATCAAGCATAAGATCGGTCATAGGTGGGTCCTTGTTGGAGTCAAAATGAAGCTCAAATGGCTCAATGGCCATGGGACATGAGGTAGAGACACCTTCTGGTATAGCCATATGATGAGGTGTCTCACTCTCACTAGTACTCTCAACTGAATCATGCAACGAACACTCCCTTTGGACATTCATGTTCGAGGCCAGCTCACTCTGTTGCATTGCAAAGACAGGCAATGAGTCTTCGCTGGGCCCACGAACATTCTCAATGGGTTGCATTGGGGTTAGGGGTGTTCGTTGATTTTGTGGTGCTTTCTCCAATTGGCGGATGAGATTTAGATTTAAAGGTTCATCCATGGGTTCCTGTTTCCTACCAGAGTTGAACACATGAAACTCGGCACTCATGTTACCGAATGAGAGCTTCATGAGACCATTTCTACAATTAATCAAGGCATTGGAGGTTGCCAAAATGGTCTACCCAAAATCAAAGGTATTTGAGAGTGGGTGTTCGCAACAGGATTGGTATCGAGGACAACAAAATCGACTGGAAATATAAAATCTCCAACTTTGATAAGCACGTCCTCGATAATCCCCATGGGAATACGAATGGATCTATCCGCTAATTGGAGGGTGATCTTAGTTGGTTTCAATTCTCCCAAGTTCAACTGTTGATAAACAGAGAATGGGAGGAGGTTGACCGCTGATCCTAAATCAAGCAAAACATTGCTCAATCTAGTGTCCCCTATCGTACACTGAATAGTAGGACACCCCGGGTCCTTGTATTTTGTGTAGGTGGGATTGGACAAAAGTGAGCTGATATTTGCAGCCAAGAATGCTTTCTTAGGAACATTGGTCTTCCTCTTGGTTGTGCAGAGATCCTTCAACACTTTGGCATATTGAGGTATTTGTTGGATGACATCCAACAAGGGGATGTTAACCTTCACTTGCTTAAACACCTCTAATATCTTATCCATGTTGTCACTCTGCTTTTTGTTTAACCTACTTGGATATGGAGCTTTTGGCAGGTAGGTTTTCTTCTGTGCCTGAGAAGAAAGCTTTGGTGTATTACCCTCACCCTCAGCTTCTTCTTCACCACCATTCCCACTGAGGGGCTGCATAGATGGTGGTTGTTGTGGCAAGGAGATGTGATTGTCAACCTGTTTTCCATTCCTTAAGGTCACAATGGAATTGACATGGTGAACAGGTTCCTCCACATTTTTTTCACTTGCCTCCCCCGAGGTACCACATTCTCATTTTGCATGTGTTGTTGTTGGTACATACGGGGGTTAGCCTCAGGCTGGCTAGGAAAAGACCCTCTCTCTCTCCCATGTACAGACTGAGCCAATTGGCCCATATGAAGCTCTAGAGATTTCATGGTCTGCTGATTTGAAGTGAGAACTTGACTTGTGGTAGACATAAAAGTTTTCATTGAGTTTTCAAGTCCACGAGTCAAGGTCTCAAGCGAATTGAATCGGGTTTCCATATTATCGGAATTTGGGAAACCCGATGGATTGGTGGTTTGTGCTTGGGGTGGCTGATAGGAATGTGCATGCATGGGAGGTTGGTGTGATTGGTAATGTGGTCTAGAGGAGTTGGAAGGACCACCCGGGGCATTAGTTTGGTTCCATGAAAAATTGGGGTGGTTCCTCCATCCAGGATTATAACATGATGAGTATGGGTCATTCCTGGCTCTATCATAGACGGCGTTGACACGCTCCATCTCAGGAGGAATGGACTCACACTCGCTTTCTACATGACCTATCCTACCACATGAATGACAGGGAACTGGACCAGATGTAGACATGTGAGGTGCACTTTGTTGGTTTTGGAGCTCAATCGAGTCCATACGGCGCATTAAGGCCGCCATGCGTGCCTCGGTGGCCGTAGTGGTATCGATAGCAAATGCGGTACCCGATCTAGTCGAGTTTGCATTCGCGTCAAAAACTTGATTGATCTCGTTTTATATTTAACCGCAAGTGCACGGCCGCGTTGAAGCGGTGGCAAATACGGGTCGTCCACTGGGAGGTGTGTCGACACTTGGTTTGTGCGAAGGCGAGAGGTAAAGAAAGGGAAGAAAGGTTGGTTACACTAAACTACACTAAAACGCAAATGGAAATGGAAGAAAAGCAAGAAAACTAAACCCCAAAGGGGGTAGAGAAATAATGTGAACATAAAGAAGTGTGTGTGTGTTCATTAAGCTCCTCACAACATGTAGTGCATGAAATCATAAAACTACATCCAACTTTGCCTCCACATGAATTAAGATATGACTACATCATTAAAACATACAAGACAATAATTGGAATGAAGCTACATGAACTCAAGTATAAAGACTATACCCTACTATGCCTCTACATGAATTAAGATTTCACTACATCATTAAAACATACAAGACATTAGCTAAGGTAAAGGCAACAAGAACACATACATTACAAATTGTGTTTCCAATATTAATTTCATCCATATCCTAACCTTATCATTCCCCATAAAATAGGTCCACTAATCAAAGCATAAGCTAAGCTTCATTCAAGAGCATTAGCATATCAAAGATAAGAGTGGAGACCCATTAGATGGTTATGGAAATCATAGAAAGCTCAAGGGATAAAAATAACACACACTTAATACACTACATGATTATATCACATATTTCTCCACCCCCAAATGGGGATGGAACTACTCACTACTCATTACACTAACTATATTATCAAAAGAAAGCATAATACTGAAATGAAATTTATACTACTCAAGCAAGAAACATTAAAGAAGCATAAAACTAAACACATAATACTGAAATGAAAGTTAACTAAGAAGGCAAGAAGCATTAAAGAAACATAAAAGGAAAGGAAAGACTAAACAAACATGCACAAATTAAAAGACAAGATTGAAAGAAACTAGAAGAATTATTTTATTAACAAATGACTCACATTGAAGGTAGCATTCATCTCCACCTTGAGTTTTTGCTTCAAGGCTCACTCATTAGTAGAGAGAATGCCACCAAGCAATGGGTAATTACAATGGAAGGTGAAGAGTTCTATTTATAAGCATGGAAAAAGCTAATCGGGGACAATCCCCCGATGTGGGACTAAACCAATACCAAAAATAGCCTAAACGAACATTAATACAAGTCCAAGAGAAATTTCGACGGATTCTGAGCAATATGGACCGCCAATTAGCGGTCCAAGACCGCCAATTGGCGGTCCAAAATTGTCGGATCGTGTTGGAATTTGTTGTGGGCTTTGCTTTCTGGTATTGTTGGTCTTTGATGCGGTTACTCGACTTGTTGAAGCTCCGACCCGAATAGAATTGGTAAAATACTCCCCATGATGGTGTGGAGTATTCTGTTTTGCTCATAGGTCCTTCTGTCTTACATTCAGGTCCTTCTCCCTTGCATCTTGGTCCCTAGATCTCACCATTCAATCCTTTTTCCCAGCTTTTGGGTCCTTTCATGGCTCTTCTCTTCAAACCTCTTTATTCCTGAAAACTAAACATAAAACTCGTCACGTAGCATTGCTTAGGTGTAAGATAATGGATATAAGATACAAATATGAGCATGAAATGATGTCAATCAAATACCCCCACAACTAAGTTTTTGCTAGTCTCGAGCAAAACAAAGAAAGAGAAAAACAAACGAGAAACAAGAAATCCTAAGTCACTTTCGTAGGAATCACGGTTGCACTTAGCACGTGCAACAAGCCGTTAAACCTCTTTGTTGCCAAGGAGGAGGAGTGTTGTCTCCTGAGGGTTTTCAGCGGATATACCCACAAAATCCGAACAAGATGCATTATTCAATCTAGACCTCGACTCGTTGGAAATATTTTGTCGATCAATGGACGCGGTAATGCTACGGGCCGACTCTATATAGGTGATCAGTCCACACCTCTACCCTAATGAACCATTCGTGCAAGTTAAATAAGGAATTATGTGAAAGACATGGACAACCTCAACATCCTCAAGTGCTACAAAGTGTAAAGTCCATTAAGGTTCTTATTTGCATTATCATATTTTTTTTTCTTTTTGTTTCTTTTCACATTTTTTTTCTTTTACGTTTTATTAGTTGGAGCTTCATTCTCCCAGGGTCAGGTTCCATGCATCATTGCCCATGAGGACTTACACTATCATGTACACCTTTCCCCACATCTCCACATAGGGCAATCCCTACCACCCGTGTAACGGGAGTTCAGTCAGCGCATCCCAAGTCAGATGACTCGAAAGCACCAGGCACAAAGTCCCCTCAGACCTACTTTCCCGAGTGATAGGAGCCGTGCGAGAAGAGAGAACACCTACTCACTTATTTCTTATCTACACATGAACCAAAACCCCTACACTAATGTCTCACAACAGGATTTAGAGGGTCTTTGACTACAACAACTTCCTTAAGTTAACAGACACGAATTATTGACTCACTAGGTTCAGGGTGGACTTCATTGAATGTTTGAGCACTGAAACCCTATGATTACTCACCCCCAAAGGAAAACTGGGGTGCATCCTAACGACTCGATAAATCCTAAAGCCACGTACTAGATATCCTAATGCATCAAGTTCAAGACAATTTTGGGAGCTTTCTTTTTACTTTGCCTCTCAACGGTTTTGCACATGCTAAACACACGCAAAACCCACAAAATATTTTCTTTCGAAAACACATGAAGATTTTGAAAGAAATGTGAAAATTTTGAAGCACTAGGCAAGCAAAAGAAGACAAGTCACCCAAGGATCATGGCAAGCAGATATATCGATATTAAATACAGCACACTATCATGACCCTAACAATGCAAACAAAAGAAAACAAAATCAAAGGAAAAAACTCGACTATGTACACACGTAAAACACCCCCCCACACCTACTTCATGCATTGTCCTCAATGAATGCAAGCAAGATACTACATGGATTGATGCATAAAAAGGAGAGATCTCACCAACATGAAGTACAAAGGGAAGTGCAAGGTCATGTTGATGGACATAACCCGAATTCCCTCAAAACCTGTGAGATGCTAAAGAAGGGATACAAATACGTGAAAGAAATGAAGCCCAAATACACAAGGGTTGGGGCTCACAACAATCAATGCTCACTGAAGGAGTCTTTTATTGTACTTCTTCTTTTTTTTTTCTTTTTTTTTTCTTTTTTTTATATAATTATGTACAAACATAAGTTCCCATCTTCATTTGTCAAAAGACATCAAATGGGAACCTCAAGAGTGGGTCAATGCACTTGGAAAGGGAACATGACACCACGCGGGGCCAGAATACGCATGCGTGGGCCCCCTTCACAAAGAGCACCATATGAAATGAGAGGTTCATGGATTGGACGCAAAGGCGTCTCATTCAAAGGATCAAACTGAAAGAGTTTGAACCTCTCGAGAGTTTGGGAAATAAGGGGCAACGGAAGAAAAATATCTCCCGTTGCGGAACTGAAGTTATGATCATCAATCCAAACTCTCCAACCAACAGGCTGGTGGGTTGGAACGAGGTCAAGCACCTCGTTATGCATGTCCAACTCACTAGGAGAACAGGAAGTGGGTCTCATACCCAAAGTATCCTCCAAGGAACTCCTAATACCCTCATGAGCAATGTAGTTGTTTGATGTTCCATCATTTCCAAGATGATCAGGAACAATAGTGAGAGGCAAACTCTCATCAGGTTGTTTGAAATTGAGGGTACTAGGGAGCTCTTGCTCCACCAGAGGTGAGTCCTTAAGAGGCACAACATGAAGATCATGTGGCTCAAGGGCCACGGGACAAAAAGATAAGGCACAATCATGTGCCGACTCATAATGAAACTGGTCCACGTTATTCTCAATTTGAATCGAATCCTCCACTAAGTGATCGTGAATTGAAACCCCAAGTCCCTCAGACTGACTAGGAGTTTGACTTTGAAAGATTGTGCTTTGAATTTATGGATGTGGTGGTGGTTCGATATCAAAAGATGAATCCTCATGTTGACAAGAAAAGTTACCCTCCTCACGTTCATGGAATTGTTGTGTCATCTGGCTCACTTGCATTTCCATGGTTTGCAAGGAATTCAAGTTGGACTTCAATAAGTTTTGTGTGGTTTCCATGAATGTTTGGAGAGTTTGTTTCAAGGAATCAGGTATGCGGTCAACGATGGGGTCCAAGTCAGAGCTTGGAAAATTTTTGGGTTGGGTGTTGATGGGTTGAGAATGAGTCCAATGATTTGGAGTGGGGTGCTGGTAGAATTCTGGGTATTCGGGAGGGGGATACTGGGTAGAATATGAAGTATACGAATTTGAATAAGAATTGTTTCCCCATGAATCCATCACTCTCGGGATGTACACGGATGCGTAATGGTCATATTGAGCATTTTGGGAAAATGTATGCTCATACTCAGGCTCTGGGAGAACATAAGGACATTCCCCGATATTATGACCACTCAACCCACAACAATCGCACGGTATGGCTACTGGAGCCACTGGTGCACTCATGTCGTCTACCGCATGCATGAAAGAGGCCAAAGTTTGTTGCCCAGAGTATGATCCAACATAACTAGATGGAGATCTAGCCGTCGGTGCCTCTCTCATATCACCCCTATATGAAGATTGCTCAGTCACATAATGAAGATCATCCCAACCGTACGGGGTGTTCGTCTGAGCCACCCCAGGTTGCATGGGTCCGGAATACCAGGGAGAATCATCCTGGTCCCAACAATGATATGAATGGTCTCCCATGTAACCATCCATCTCAACAAACAACTCTCGAGTCGACCACTCTCACCACCACGAGACTAAGCTCGCAAAAGTGCTCGACTCGACCCTAAAATGCTACCAGAGAGTGTAAAGGGGAGGAGACTATAACGTAGAAGAAGGTGAGAAGAAGATGACTCAAAGGAGAAGGGAAGAATCCCTAAAGCTAGCGTGGGTAACGGGATCAGGAAGAAGCCTAACTAGCAAGCACGACTCAAACAATGTAAGGCAATGGGTCCTTAAGCTAGACGACGCCTAACTTCGAGGTCACTAGCCTTGACACGCCTCACCTCCCTACAACGAGGACCACAATGGCCAGCAAGTGATACCAAATCCGGAGATCTAGTACCTCCTACTATCGACAAGGTAGGCAACGCCGATCAGGTCATGACGGTCTCGACTAGATTACTCTCCTAGTGCGTCCGAATTCCTTAGGGCCAATGTCTACTTGCTTTAGTTAAGGATTTATTACGAGTGATTTTTGGGGCCAAGGAAAGGGTGATGAAATCCCCCACCTTATCTTTTATGGGACAGCCCCTCCTTAGTAGCGTTTTGAGCTTAAATCTAGCAATCAATCACTCCAATCAAACGCTCAACTCACTCTTGTCCCGATGCACCTTACTAACTAATGCATGATTGAAACATGCATGAATGAGAGATCGGGGTGCACGTACCTCACGCCAGCAATCAACAACAAAATGTAAGGAAAAGAAAAGACAAATGCATGCAAGGTCTACAAATGATGCATGAGCTAGATGGCAAGAAGTCTAGTCTTTATGGTCCAAGTTGATTAAAGGGGATTGAAATTTAATCTGGGAGCAAAGTAGAAGTCACAGCATGCAAAATTGTGCTCCCAGATAACTAGCATGAACAATATAACAACTGGAACAAATTTGAGAACAATTGAGGCTCACCAGGCCGCCAATTGGCGGTCCCAGACCGCTGATTGGAGGTCTTTTTGTAGCTTCTGGTCCTCAAACTTCTCCAGTAGCCTCCCCTTGATCCTTAGGTTCCCTGAAACTAAACAACACTGGAAACAAAAAAATTAAAAACCCCTCGAATCGCCCAAACCAACGTCTGGACAGAGCACCTCCCCAGCAACGGCGCCAAATCTTGATTGATCTCGTTTTATATTTAACCGCAAGTGCACGGCCGCGTTGAAGCGGTGGCAAATACGGGTCGTCCACTGGGAGGTGTGTCGACACTTGGTTTGTGCGAAGGCGAGAGGTAAAGAAAGGGAAGAAAGGTTGGTTACACTAAACTACACTAAAACGCAAATGGAAATGGAAGAAAAGCAAGAAAACTAAACCCCAAAGGGGGTAGAGAAATAATGTGAACATAAAGAAGTGTGTGTGTGTTCATTAAGCTCCTCACAACATGTAGTGCATGAAATCATAAAACTACATCCAACTTTGCCTCCACATGAATTAAGATATGACTACATCATTAAAACATACAAGACAATAATTGGAATGAAGCTACATGAACTCAAGTTTAAAGACTATACCCTACTATGCCTCTACATGAATTAAGATTTCACTACATCATTAAAACATACAAGACATTAGCTAAGGTAAAGGCAACAAGAACACATACATTACAAATTGTGTTTCCAATATTAACTTCATCCATATCCTAACCTTATCATTCCCCATAAAATAGGTCCACTAATCAAAGCATAAGCTAAGCTTCATTCAAGAGCATTAGCATATCAAAGATAAGAGTGGAGACCCATTAGATGGTTATGGAAATCATAGAAAGCTCAAGGGATAAAAATAACACACACTTAATACACTACATGATTATATCACATATTTCTCCACCCCCAAATGGGGATGGAACTACTCACTACTCATTACACTAACTATATTATCAAAAGAAAGCATAATACTGAAATGAAATTTATACTACTCAAGCAAGAAACATTAAAGAAGCATAAAACTAAACACATAATACTGAAATGAAAGTTAACTAAGAAGGCAAGAAGCATTAAAGAAACATAAAAGGAAAGGAAAGACTAAACAAACATGCACAAATTAAAAGACAAGATTGAAAGAAACTAGAAGAATTATTTTATTAACAAATGACTCACATTGAAGGTAGCATTCATCTCCACCTTGAGTTTTTGCTTCAAGGCTCACTCATTAGTAGAGAGAATGCCACCAAGCAATGGGTAATTACAATGGAAGGTGAAGAGTTCTATTTATAAGCATGGAAAAAGCTAATCGGGGACAATCCCCCGATGTGGGACTAAACCAATACCAAAAATAGCCTAAACGAACATTAATACAAGTCCAAGAGAAATTTCGATGGATTCTGAGCAATATGGACCGCCAATTAGCGGTCCAAGACCGCCAATTGGCGGTCCAAAATTGTCGGATCGTGTTGGAATTTGTTGTGGGCTTTGCTTTCTGGTATTGTTGGTCTTTGATGCGGTTACTCGACTTGTTGGAGCTCCGACCCGAATAGAATTGGTAAAATACTCCCCATGATGGTGTGGAGTATTCTGTTTTGCTCATAGGTCCTTCTGTCTTACATTCAGGTCCTTCTCCCTTGCATCTTGGTCCCTAGATCTCACCATTCAATCCTTTTTCCCAGCTTTTGGGTCCTTTCATGGCTCTTCTCTTCAAACCTCTTTATTCCTGAAAACTAAACATAAAACTCGTCACGGAGCATTGCTTAGGTGTAAGATAATGGATATAAGATACAAATATGAGCATGAAATGATGTCAATCAGCGATCCTCGCTCTTATACTAGATGATGCAGGTGGTTCCCTCACACTCTCCCACTGCATGGTTTTCTCAGCGAGGTCTTCTAGGAAGGCCCATGCCTCCCTTTCATCCTTTCCCAAGAACTCTCCTTGACACATGGACACAAGGAGCGTTCTGGACGGGATGTGAAGACCCTCATACACAATCTGACAAAGACGCCACAACTCAATGCCATGGTGAGGGCACGAGGATAGTAGCTCTTTGAACCTCTCAAGGTATGCATGAAATGGTTCGGTCTCATGTTGATAGAACGATTTGATTTCGTTCCTCAATTTTTGAGTCCGATGATTAGGAAAGTACTTCTTGAGGAATGCAGATTGAAACTCATCCCAAGTCCTAATGGAATTCGCCTGGTTGCTGTACAACCACTTCTTGGCGTCATCCTTTAGTGCAAAAGGAATGGGCCTAAGATGGATGGAGTCTGTGCTAAGTTGTTGCAGCTTGAACACAGCACAGACCTCCTCAAATTCCCTGAGAAAGATATAGGGGTCACCTTTCCCAGTGAAATGAGGGAGCATGGAAATGAATTGAGGCTTAACCTCAAAATGGTTCCCATTAGCCTCAGGTAATACGATGCATGAGGGTAGAGCTGTACGACTCGGGTAGCATCGATCACGTAGAGGTATGGGAACGACAACTGGAAGCACTGGTCGAACAGGTGGGTCCAGCAACTGCTCCTCCTCACGGAAATTAGCAGCCATTGAACCCGGACTGCGTGTGACACGAGAGGAGGAAGGTGTCGAGAAATTGATGACCGAAGCCGGATTGACAACGCTCCCCGTCAAACGACCACTCTCGTCTCGTGTCCACGAAAGCATGCACAAAGGTGCACACACACAAAACAAAACCTTTTTGTTTAACAAAGAATGTGCGTAGAGGAGAAGACGGGGGAACACAGGAGAGAAAGAATGACTCAGGAGAGAAGGGAAGAAGTCCTTATGCTACGGCGGATGGGTACAGATAGAAGCACACAAGCAGACAAGGCTCAAGCAATCCTAAGGTCGCTATAGGTCCTTACAGCTAGATGACGCCTAACTGCGAGGTCACACGGCCTCAACGCCTCACCTCCCTACAATGAGGACCACAAAGCCCAGCAAGTGAGTCAAGATCCGGGGATCTCGTCTCTCCAACTATCGACAAAGTGGGCAACGCCGATCAGGTCATCACTCTCCTAATGCGTCCGAATTCCTTAAGGCCATTGTCTACTTGATTTTAAAATTAGGCTCTTGATTAGTGTGGTTTTTGGGGCGAAGGAAAGGGTGATGAAATCCCCCACCTTATCTTTTATGGGACAGCCCCTCCTTAGTAGCGTTTTGGAGTCTTAAATCTAGCAATCAACTCTCCAAACAACGCTCAACTCACACTTGTTGCAATGCACTTCCTACTAACTAATGCATGTTCATACGAAATGCATGAATGAGAGTAGAAGGTGTGTACCTCACGCCAGCTCTCAGCAACAGAAAATAAAGCTAAGATAAAAGACAATCTAAATGCCTAAGTCACATACATGATGCATGGCCTAAACAAAAAAATGCCTAATCTTTTGCTTTGAGTTTTAGCGTCCAAGTTGCTTAAGGGAGGTTTGATTATTGATCTGGGAACAAACTATACATCAAAACATGCCAAATTAAGTCCCAGACCACTATATCATATAAAAAAATACTCCAAAGAAATTTCGAGGTGAAATGAAACAACCAGTTGGCGGTTGTAGACCGCTGATTGGCGGTCTTCTTCTCTCAAACCGCCTCCAAACTTCACCAGATGCTTCCCCTTCTCAATGTGAGTCTCCTGAAACAAAGAAAACTACAAGACAAAAATTAAATCCACTCGAATCGTCCAAACAAGAGTCTGGACTGGCACCTCCCCAGCAACGGCGCCAAAAACTTGTTGAACGTTTTATTTTAAACCGCAAGTGCACGGCCACGATGAAGCGGTGGCAAGTATGGGTCGTCCTCGGGAGGTGAGTAGCCTCTTGCTTGTACGAAATCAAGTGGCAAAAATAATGGAGAAGAGAGTTGGTTACGCTAACCTACACTACACTACGCTACGAAGTATGAAATGCGAACGAAACAAACAAACGATGGAATAACAACTAAGCTAAGAACAAAGGAAGAATGCTGGAATACAGGAAATGGAAAACCCCTAAGGGGTGGAGTGAGTGCACGCAAGCAAAGAGGTGGGTGTAGAATACATTCTTTAAGCACATGAAGGTGGTGTTTATCAAGCATAGGAAGTGTCTAAATGTTATGGCAAAACCTATCAATCTATTCACCAACTTGGTTGATTAACATTTACATATGCAAGTTGTTTATTTCAGAACCTAAACAAGCATGAGAGGTGTCCAATCATTTTGGCAAAACTCATCAAGTTATAAATTCTATCCTAAACAAGCAAGCATACATTAATGTTTAATCAACACATTGAAATTAAAGCATTCATCCCATTCTCTAATGCATGTATGTACATCTACTCCACCCCCAAAGGGGATGGAACTACTCACTAAACATTACACTAATTATTAAACTAAGCAAAGAAAGCATATTAAAACTAAGCTAGAAATGAAAGACGATTAAACTAAAACATGCACAAACTATAAAAGAAGCATAAACAAACAATGAAAGAAACACAAAACTTTATTGATAAAATGACTCACATTAAAAGTAGCATCCTCTTACTTTAGTGTGTGCTTCAAGGCCTCACTTCTAGTAGGAAGAATAGCCACTTAAAATATGGAGTGATTACAATGGAAGGTGAAGAGTTCTATTTATAGCCATGGAAAAAGGCAAACCGGGACAATCCCCCGATGTGGGACTAAACAGATACCAAAAATAGCCTAAACATCCTCTAATACATGTGTTGGAGAAATTTGAGCGGATTTGGGCTAAAATGGACCGCCAATTAGCGGTCTATATGGTTCAGATCCTGCTCACTTTTGTTTTGGGCTTTTCTTTCTGGTATTGTTTGTCTTTGATGCGGTTACTTGACTTGTTGGAGCTTCGACCCGAATCGAATTGGTAAAATACTCTCCATGATGGTGTGGAGTATTATGTTTTGCTCTTAGGTCCTTCTGTCTTGCAATCAGGTCCTTCTCCCTTGCATCTTGGTCCCCAGATCTCACAATCCAGTCCTTTTTCCCAGCTTTTGGGTCCTTTTATGTTTCATCTCTTCAAACCTATTTATTCCTGAAAACTAAACATAAAACTCGTGACATAGCATTGTTTAGGTGAAAGATAATGGATATAAGATACAAATATGAGCATGAAAATGATGTCAATCAAAGACTATTCTTGTGCCCCAAAGTGCCTGTTATTTTTGGTCGAACATATCCCAATCTTGTGTTCAACCCTTCACATTTACCCTGGCCAAAACCCCCTATCGGTCCATCGACCCATTTCTTGGTTCGACCGATAACTTAAGTTATAGCCCAATTAGTTTGACCATAGCTTAAGTTGGTCCGATCGTTTCCTTCTCTTTATGGAAATGGTAGACCACTTATCCCATACCGGTCGATCGGATTTGACAGATTTGCTGAACTTAGGTTTTCTTTTTTGTGTATCTTACACAATCTTCCACCAAATCTTCTCCAACGGCAATAAAAATTTAGGAGCTTACAAATAGAGGTTCATACACATTATTTGAAAATCTCTCACACGTCCAATTGTTCCATATACTAGAGAGACATGTCCCAATCCCCAAATCCCAAGTCATACCCTCAAAAGCCTAAACTTCACACCTTTGATCAATTCTATATGTTACTCAAAGTGTGCTCAAGTTAGATAGTATTTGATCCACTCACATTTGTTGTCAAAAGAAGTAAAGGTTTTGGTGAAAAGCCCAAAGCATCTTTCTCGAATTGTGAGAACAGGAAACCAAGCTTGAGAGGGTGTTCACAAGGCTTGCTGTATAAAGGCTTCATCTCGGTCCGGAATGAGATTGGATAGTGAAAACGTAGGCGGAGCTCGCGGAGTCAAGCAGAGCTTCCAAGAGAGGAAATAGGTAAGAGACTGAACCTCTATAAAAATCACCACGTCTTCTTTACGTTTTATTGCTTTTCTCTGCTGTTTCTATTACATTTCCGCTACATGTTTAGTAGAGATTAAGCAAATTTGATTAGATTAATTAGGGGTCAACGATTCTTACAAATTTAGGGGATTACAATACACCATTTTCCCATACAAGATGAGCCCGAAAATGTTTCTGCTAACGAAGTAGTTCTTGAGGCGAAGAGGTTATATATGTGATGGGTCTCGATAAACAGAGAAGATGACGACGTTGTTGATGATGAAGTTGTTAACAAAGACATGGTCCTAGTTTTAATGAACTTCTTGATATTTTCAAGGATGACAATTGGATAGAAAATTCCATCATTGAACACTCATTCTTTGATGTTGCGAACAATCTCTTGTGAAGCGATTTGCGGACCCAAGATGGCCGTTCTTTTTGGAAGAAATGTATTTTCCCAACAAATGATGATTTGGTTCATGCTTTATAGTCGTGGCACATTAAAATACATGTTCAATATTCAGTTGTGGTTTCTTCAACGAAAAGCTACATTGTTCGTTGTCTTCGTCGTGATGTGGATAACTATAAATGGCGGCTCCATGCTTTAATTCGAAAAGGCTGTAAATATTTTAAAGTTAAGGTGTACGATGCCGAACACACTTGTTCGAATTCGGTGTTGCACAATGAGAATAAACGATGCAGCACAAATTTTATTTGCGACTTGATAATGCCTTCTGTTAGAACCAAATTCACAATCACACGTACTGAGATAATGGAAAGGGTGAAAACCAAATACTCACTTGAAATAGGTTACGCCAAAGCATGCCATGCCAGGCAAAAAGCGTGCAACCTAATTTATGGTGCCGAAGAAGATAATTTTAAGGGTTTGCGAAGATTCCTGACCGTTGTAGGTCAGACCAATCCAGGATCCGTTGTCGAAATATAGGTGGTACGCGTAAATCCTGATGAGGAGATGTTTCAATGGGTTTTTGGGCATTCTGGCCTTCAATTAGTGGATTTCAATTTTGCAAACCAATTGTATATGTTTATAGAACACACCTCTACAACAAATATAGAGGAATGTTGTTGATAGTTGTGGGCACCGATGCAAACACCAAAATTTATCCTTAAGCATTTGTTGTCATAAAGGGTGAGAAGACTAAGTCGTGGACCTGGTTCCTCTGATTGTTGTCTAGTAGAGTCACCGGCTGACCTGATTTGTGTATTATTAGTTCCTCTGATTGTTGTCTAGTAGAGTCACCGGCTGACCTGATTTGTGTATTAAACAAATTTTCGGGAATAAATGCTTGTGCAAGAGATGCATTTCCGCTTTCTAAGGGACATGTCCATCGATTTTGTCTTCAACACATAAAAGTGAACCTTGCAGAACACTGTGATTGAAAGGAAAGATCGAGACAAATCAAGTTTTATGAAGCGGGCCAAATACATTCCTTTTTGAATTTGAAGAGTTGATGTAGGTCATCATAGAGGAACATAAAATAGTTTACAAGTGTATTCCGCATCAAGGTCCTTCAAAGTGATGGACTTGTTGTCACGATGGGGGTGAACGATTTCGATGTATGACAACCAACATGTTAGAAAGCTTCGAAAATGTGTTATGAGGAACACATGGTATGTCATTTACAACCATGATTTT
This sequence comes from Triglochin maritima, assembly GCA_963682175.1. NCBI lineage: Eukaryota > Viridiplantae > Streptophyta > Magnoliopsida > Alismatales > Juncaginaceae > Triglochin > Triglochin maritima. Next base: position 23,881,291 of record OY821777.1, read on the forward strand.
GTTTACATCTCCACTAAACCAAATCATGTGCAAACCACTCTGCACATCATCTCTTGTTTATTTTGTCACATCAACATCCCATAACTACCTTTGACCAAGGTGGATTAAATCCAACCATTAATTAGTAAAAACTCTCTTATTAGTATATGCAAAAACATGGTCAAATGGCTGGACCAGTTTTCACTGTTTTTTACTCCACCAAATTTTGGATTAATATCCAAAAAATTGGACTTTGGGGTTTTAGCAAATTCATATGTTATAATGTTATCGATCACATTATATCATGTAATATATTATCATATATAATGTAAAAACATTATACCCAATAATATTTATATACATCTCATACGAATTTATTGATTATTCTAACCATGTTGTTTTTACGACATATTTATTATTTTACCACATGTATATTATTTCATAACGCATGAAACATATTTCTTGTTTCCTAGTTTTGTGGTGTGACATATAGGAGGATCTGAGTTATGTTTCCAATGATATAAAACATTTTATATCATAATCTATAAGCGGTATCTAGCTACACATTATAGTTACTTAAATATCAAAGATGTTTTACTCACTCGAACTAAACACGATCCGCTTTGTGATATGTAAAATACCACGTGTGTCTATCCCTTGCTGATTGATTCATTTTATATTAAACCGCAAGTGCACGACCACGTCGAAGCGGTGACAAATATGGGTCGATCCACAGGGAGGTGTGTCGACTTTTGGTTTGTTCGAAGGCGAGTGGTAAAAAAGGAGAGAAAAGTTGGTTACACTAAACTACACTAAGATGCAAAAGGAAATGAAGATAAGCAATAAAAGTAAACCCCATAGGGGGTAGAGAAACAATGTGAATATAAAGATGTGTGTGTGTGTGTTCAATTATGCTCCTCACAACATGTAGTGCATGAAATCATAAAACTAAATCCAACTTTGCCTCCACATGAAATAAGATAAGACTACATCATTAAAACATACAAGACAATAATTGGAATGAAGCTAAATGAACTCATGTATAAAGACTAGACCCTACTATGCCTCCACATGAATTAAGAGAAGACTATATCATTAAAACATACAAGGCATTAACCAAGGCCAACACAGCAAGAGCACATACACTACAAGTCATGTTTCCTATATTAATTCCATCCATATCCTCACCTTATCATTCCCCATAAAATAGGTCCACTAATCTAAGCATAAGCTAAGCTTCATTCAAGAGCATTAGCATATCAAAGACAAGAGTGAAATCTCATTAGAGTGTTATGGAAATCATATAAGGCTCAAAGGATTAAGATAACACACACTACTACATTACATAATCATATCACATATTTCTACACCCCCCAAATGGGGATGAAACTACTCACTAATCATTACACTACCTACATTAACAAAATGAAACATTATACTGAAAGGAAATTTAACTAAGAAAGAAAGGAGTATTAAAGAAGCTTAAAAGGAAAGGAAAGACTACACAAGCATGTACAAATTAAAAGACAAGATTAAAAGAAATTAGAACAATTATTTTATTAACAATGACTCACATTGAAGGTAGCATTCTTCTCCACCTTGAGTTTTGCTTCAAGGCTTACTCCTTAGTAGAGAGAATGCCACCAAGCAATGGGTGATTTAGAATAGAAGGTGAAGAGTTCTATTTATAGCCAAAGAAAAAGGCAATCTGGGACAATCCCCCGATGTAGGACTAAACAAATACCAGAAATGGACTAAATACACACTAATACGCGACCCACCAAAATTTTAGCGGATTTGGGCCAAAACAGACCGCCAATTGGCGGTCTATATGATCCGGATCACGCTGGATTTTATTCTGGGCTTTTCTGGATGTCGTTGTTAGTCTTTGATGCATCTACTTCACTTGTTGGAGCTCCGACCCGAATAGAATTGCCAAAATACTCCCCATTATGGTGTGGAGTTTTCTGTTTTGCTCTTTCGTCCTTCGGTCTTACGTTCAAGTCCTTCTCCCTTGCATCTTAGTCCCTAGGTCTTACAATTAAGTTTTTTTCCCTGCTTTTGGGTCCTTTCATGCTTCATCTCTTCAAACCTATTTATTTCTGAAATTCAAACATAAAACTCGTCAGGTAGCATTGCTTAGGTGTAAGATAATGGATATAAGATACAAATATAAGCATTAAATGATGTCAATCACTTGCCTCATGACATTAATAATATTATACAAAGTATAAATGTGTCACTGATTGATCGTTTTATTTAAACCGCAAGTGCACGGCCGCGTTGAAGCGATGGCAAATACGGGTCGCCCACTGGGAGGTGTGTCGACGTTTGGTTTGTGCGAAGGCGTGTGGTAAAGAAAGGAGAGAAAGATTAATTACACTAACTACACTAATCTAAACTAGTAAACTAGGAAGGCTGAAATGAAATCACAAAACAAACTAAACTAAGCAACCAATGAAAGGAGATAAAACTCAGGAATGAAAACCCCTAAGGGGTGGAGTGTGTGTGTGTGTGCACATGAAATAAGTGTGGTGTTGAATGCATACAATAAGCTCAAGTGTGGTTAGTGTTTGTTAATGCATAAGAAGTACCTCATGACAAGACCTATCATTTACAACACTAACCTAGGTGATTAATATGAGCAATGCAAGGTTGTTATTAAGAACATAACAAGCGTGGAGTGTACCTAACTATGGCAGAAACCATCAAGTAAAGTTCTTATTAATTCAAGCAAGCATACTAATATCTCTCACAAACATTTATATCAAGCATTCATACCATCTACATAACATGTACACACATCTACTCCACCCCCAAAGGGGATGGAACTACTCACACATATTTAAATTCACTACTCTAATAAAATGAAGCATTATACTGAAATGAAACTACACTAATCAAGCAAGAAATATTAAAGAAGCATAAAACAAAACAAAAAAGCAAGCATGCATATGAAAGGAAATTAAACTAAGAGAGAAACAACCCAATTAAAGGAAAAACATCTATTATTAACTCACTCAATACAAGCAGCCCTTCCTCCACCAGAGTTTTGCTTCAAGGCTTCACTTTTAGTAGGGAATATGGCCACAAAGAGAGAGATGGATTACATGAGAGGAGGGAGAGTTCTATTTATAGCCATAGAAAAGGTAATCCGGGACAATCCTCCGATGTGGGACTAAACAAATACCAAAAATAGCCTAAACATCATCTAATACACGCGCTCCAGAAGTTTGAGCGGATCCGGGAAGATCCGGACCGCCAATTGGCAGTCTACAAGATCCGGATTGCGTTGATTCTTGTTGTGGGCTTTGCTTGATATAGTTGTTGGTCTTGGATGCATCTACTTTGTTTGTTGGAGCTCCGACCCGAATCGAAATGCCAAAATACTCCCCATGATGGTGTGGAGTTTTTTGTTTTGCTCTTAGGTCCTTCGGTCTTACGTTCAGGTACTTCTCCCTTGCATCTTAGTCCCCAGGTCTCACAATTAAGTCATTTTTCGTGCTTTTGGGTCCTTTCATGGCTCTTCTCTTCAACCCTCTTTATTTCTGAAATTCAAACATAAAACTCATCATGTAGCATTGCTTAGGTGTAAGATAATGGATATAAGATACAAATATAAGCATGAAATGATGTCAATCAAATACCCCCACACCTAAGTTTTTGCTAGTCCCGAGCAAAACAAAGAAAGAGAAAAGAAAATGCCCTCTAACCGCTACAATAAATATGGAATTAAAATGCTAAGCAAAGGATTAAGGAAAGAGAAAATGCAAAACCGCAAAATCGTCGACACCGGAGTTTAGAGAGGTTCGACATCGACACCTGGGTCATAGTCATCCTCGCAAGCCTCGCTCGATCCCCCAAGCCTCGCTTACGGTTCCACTAACCGATCTCCATTCCGGGCTGAGATCAACGCCGTTTACAACACCGAGCCTCGCAAACAATCCTCGCCTCGCTCGTGTCTCCTCTCACAACCCGAGAGGGAGATTCCTCGAAGCTTTTACAACTCTTTGATTCTTTGATATGGAAGTTGAATCACACTCTAACTAACACTCTATACTTGAGCACACTTGGATATGATATGGAATTGGATATGCAAGTGGTGAAGTTTAGGCTTGAGTGTTGAAGAATAAGCTTTGATGGTTTGGGAATTGAGAGCACAAAGATAGTTGATGAATAGAAGGTGTTGTCTCTTGTTTTGTGTCTCTAGAGTGGTGTTTATATAGGCTTCAAAGCTTATAGATCCGTTGGAGAGTTGGTGGTGAATGGACCAATGAGAAAGCAAGATGTGACTTAAGCTCGGCCAGAAATCGAGACAGATTCGGTCGACTGTTATCCACACAGTAGTCTGAAACATTGGTCTGAACTAATAACTCGGTTGACCGATTAAGTATCGGATCACCGTTCACCAACCTCCAGTAGTTTTTATCTATTTAGCCCTAATTAAATTCGATTCACCGTTCCAAGGTGGACAGTAGAATTGATTGGGCTCTGATCTACTCAAGTTCGGTTGACCGTGTATACTTCGGTAGACCAAAGTAGCGCGGGTATTCCGCTGACAATGCGTGGGAAATTGTTTAACGGTCAAGTGTCATGTTTAAATAGTCGTTGGGCTCATAAAGCCAATATGGATTCGGTAGACCGAAGTGTGTGCGGTCGTCCGATGTGGGTCAAGTTAATTGGGCTCTAGGGACTTGATTTGAATGCGACCGTTGGAGGAAAGTCCAAAACCGATCCAGGGCTATTCGGTTGACCGAAGGTGTTTCGGTCTTCCGTAGGGGCAATTCCAGAGAACACATAAGTTTCACTGTTGGGAAGTATTCGGCTATCCGATAGGTGTTCGGTGGACCGAACTAGGTAGATTGCGGTTAACCGAAATAGGTTGGGTTTACCGAGAAATGACGGGACAAAATCCTAGTGCTCAAGTTTACATAAAATCCTATGGACTCAATAAATATAAAGTTAAATGTCTTGGTCCAAAGCTTTGATTACAAGTCTTGAGTCTTGATGTCCATGTCCAAATGCTCATCTCCTTGATTGTCTTGATCAACCTATTAAGATGATTGAAAGTATACAAATATATATGCAATGCATGTACTCGTGTTTGCTCACTTTGATTGTTTAGGTTGATTGATTAAGATTAGTTTAATTAATCATCAAAATTAATATAGATTAAGGCCAAAACGCCAACAATCTCCCTCTTTTTGATGATGGCAAATCTATATCTTAATGCTTGAGTTTCAATTTAAGTTCTCCCCTAATCTATATTATTTCTCCCCCTTCATATATGTAAACCATGCATGTATAAGATGCTTCCCCAAACAATGTGCATAGTATGAGTAAATTGAAGCTCAATCCTTATCATTCTTCCCCTTTGACATCAATCAAATGCAAACAATACAAGCATATGATGTAAAGGTATAGGATTTCATAATTCTCCCCCTTAATTAGATGATATACCATTATATGCTCCCCCTATCACTAGGCCTAAATGTAATGATGTATGATATCAATTAAGCATGTAATATCCCTAGATTAGAACCAAATGTTAAAATAGTCACAATTGAGAGGATTGAAAATATTACCCAACTTTTGATCCTCGATTTTGTATTGGTTCCAATCTCCTTTCGATAGCGAAGACGACTTTATAAATCTGTTCCAAATGATTTCCTTGAAGCTTGGAATCGATCTTTTGTAGCTTGAGCCAATCGCTATGGATTTTCCTTCTAAGTACCTACAAGTGAAGATTTTGGTACCCAAACAACTTTGGGTCCTTTGACATTAATCTTTGGTACCCAAGCCATTTTTGTCTTAGGTGCCCAAACACTTGAATAACTTTTATTCACAAAGAATGCTTTCCATTCATAGTAGTGTTAATAACATGGTTTTTGTAGTTGTTAACAAAATAACCTACACCATGCTTATCTAAAGATTGTTTTTGACTCCCTATGAGCATATCAAGCATTTTATTTCCTCTTGTGAATTTTTCAAGATCCTTTTGTAATTGAATATTCTTAGCAATTAGATCTTGAATATCATTACTACATAAAGGTTTCGCATTTAGAGTTGTAATTTCATCAATCAATTGAGTGTTCTCTAATGCAATTTTATCATGACTAGCAAGCAATTCATTCTTCTCATTCATGATAGATTCAATTTGAGATTGTAACTCATTGATTTTCTTTCTTTCTAGTTTATTCTTTTGACAATTTTTCTCAAAATTTTGAAGCAATTCATTGAATTCACATTGAAGTTCATTATATGCATTTGAATTATTTGAATCAATTGAATCGCGACTAGAGCAAGAAGATACCTCACTTTCGTCATCTTCTATTGCCATCGAGCACATCGAGGAAACTTCACCTTCAATGGATGAAGATGATGAACTATCCCAAGTTGCTTTGAGAGCATTCTTCTTCTCTTTTCTATTGCTCTTCTTCTCTTTTCTCCTTTCTTTCTCTTCCTTGAGAAACTCCTTAAATTGATGCGCCACCAATTGTTCCTTGATTTCACTATCTCCTTTGATCGAATTAGCGATGGCATGTAGCCCCAAGGATTTCTTGACTTTCTTCTCATTACGGTCTTTCATTTGTATCTCATATGTCATGAGACTACCCATTAGCTCCTCGACCGATAATTTAGTGAGATCTTGTGCTTCTTCGATGGCGGTCGTCTTCTCCTCCCAATCGTCGGTGAGTAAGCAAAGAATCTTTCGAGTCATTTCTCCCTTGCTAAAATCCTTGCCAAGTGCTTTAAGAGAGTTAATGATCTCGGTGAAGCGAGTGTGCATCTCACTTATGTTTTCACCGGATTTCATACGAAATAATTCATATTTGATTGACATCATTTCATGCTCATATGTGTATCTTATATCCATTATCTTACACCTAAGCAATGCTACGTGACGAGTTTTATGTTTAGTTTTCAGGAATAAAGAGGTTTGAAGAGAAGAGCCATGAAAGGACCCAAAAGCAGGAAAAAAAGGACTTAATTGTGAGACCTAGGGACTGAGATGCAATGGAGAAGGACCTGATCGTAGGACCGAAGGACCTAAGAGCAAAACAGGAAACTCCACACCATCATGGGGAGTATTTTGGCAATTCGATTCGGGTCGGAGCTCCAACAGACCGAGTAGATGCATCCAAGACCAAGACACACTTGAAGCAAAGCCCACAAACAAATCCAGACGGATCTGGATCCTATAGGCCGCCAATTGGCGGTCTGAAACCACCAATTGGCGGTCTGGATCATTCCAGATCCGATAAGTTTTCTCCTAGACGTATATTATGGTTTGTTTAGGTTATTTTTGGTATTGGTTTAGTCCCACATCGGGGGATTGTCCCCGATTACCTTTATCCATGCTTATAAATAGAACTCTTCACCTTCCATTGTAATTACCCATTGCTTGGTGGCATTCTCTCTACTAAGGAGTGAGCCTTGAAGCAAAAACTCAAGGTGGAGAAGAATGCTACCTTCAATGTGAGTCATTTGTTAATAAAATAATTCTTCTAGTTTCTTTTAATCTTGTCTTTTCTTTTAGCTTTATTTTCAGTTGTTGAGCGCTGGCGTGAGGTACGCAAATTCCTACACTCATTCATGCATCTCGTATGCCCATGCATTAGTTAGTAGGAATTGGATCAGGACAAGAGTGAGTGGGTGTTTGATTGGAGCGATTGATTGCTAGATCTAGGATCAAAACGCTACTAAGGAGGGGCTGTCCCATAAAAGGTAAGGTGGGAGATTTCATCACCCTTTCCTTGGCTCCAAAAATCACTCTTAATCAAGCCTTAACTAAAAGCAAGTAGACATTGGCCCTAGGATTTCGGACGCACAAGGAGAGTTATCTAGTTGAGACCGCCATGGCATGATCGGTGTTGCCTACCTTGTCGATAGTAGGAGGTACTAGATCTCCGGATATGGTATCACTTGCTGGGCATTGTGGTCCTCGTTGTAGGGAGGTGAGGCGTGTCGAGGCTAGTGAACTCGAAGTTAGGCGTCGTCTAGCCTAAGGACCCATTGCCTTACATTGTTTGAGCCGTGCTTGCTAGTTAGCCTTCTACCTGATCCCTTCACCCACGCTAGCTTTAGGGATTCTTCCCTTCTCCTCTGAGTCATCTTCTTCTCACTTACTTCTACATTTTAGTCTCCTCCTCTTTACACTCCCTGGTAGCGTTTTAGGATCGAGTGGAGCACTGATTGCGAGCTTAGTCTCGTGGTGGTGAGAGTGGTCGACTCGAGAGTTGGTTGTTGAGATGGATGGTTACATGGGCGACCATCCATATCATTGTTGGGACCAGGACAATTCTTCCTGGTATTCCGGACCCATGCAACCGGGGGTGGCTCAGACAAACACCCCGTATGGTTGGGATAATCTTCATTGTGCGACTGAGCAATCTTCATATAGGGGTAACATGAGAGAGGCACCGACTGCTAGACCACAATCTAGTTATGTCGGATCATATGCTGGTCAACAAACTGAGACATTACAACAAACTTTGGCCTCTTTCATGCGTATGGAAGACGACATGAGTGCACCGGTGGCTCCAGTAGCCGTACCGTGCGACTGTTGTGGGTTGACTGGTCATGTTATCGGGGAATGTCCTTATGTTTCCCCTGTGCCTGAGTATGAGCATACCTTTTCCCAAAATGCTCAATGTGACCATTACGCATCCGCGTACAACCCGAGAGTGATGGATTCGTGGGGGACAATTTTTATCCAAATTCATATACTTCATTTTCACCCCCATATCCTCCTCCCGAATACCCATAATTTTACCAACACCCCACTTCAAATCATTGGACTCATTCTCAGCCCATCAACACCCAACCCCAATATTTCCCAAGCTCTGACTTGGACCTCACTGTTGACCCCAAATTTGATTCCTTAAAACAAACCCTCCAAACATTCATGAAAACCACTCAAACTTTATTGAAGTCCAACTTGAATTCCTTGCGAAATATGGAAATGTAAGTGAGTCAAATGACACAACAATTCCATGAACGTGAGGAGGGTAACCTTTCTTGTCAACATGAGGATTCAGTTTTTGATATCGAACCACCACCACATTCACAAATTCATAAAACAATCTTTCAAAGTCAAATTCCTAGTCAGTCTGAGGGACGTAGGGTTTCAATTCACGATCACTTAGTGGAGGATTCGATTCAAATTGAGAATAACTTGGTCCAACTTCTTTATGAGTCGGCACAGGATTGTGCCTTATCTTCTTGTCCTGTGGCCCTTGAGCCACATGATCTTATTGTTGTACCTCCTAAGGACTCACCTCTGGTGGAGCAAGAGCTCCCTAGTCCCCTCAATTTCAAACAACATGGTGAGAGTTTGCCTCTCACTATTGTTCCTGATCATCTTGGAAATAATGGAACATCAAACAACTACATTGCTCATGAGGGTATTAGGAGTTCCTTGGAGGATAACGTGGATATGAGACCCACTTCCTGTTCTCCTGGTGAGTTGGACATGCATAACGAGGTGCTTGACCCCGTTCCGACCCACCAGCCTGTTGGTTGGAGAGTTTGGATTGATGATCATAACTTTAGTTCCGAAACGGGAGAGATTCTTCTTCCGTTGCCCCTTATTTCCCAAACTCTCGAGAGGTTCAAGCTCTTTCAGTTTGATCCTTTGAATGAGACGCCTTTGCGTCCAATTCATGAACCTCTCATTTCATTTGGTGCTCTTTGTGAAGGGGGCCCACGCATGCGTATTCTGGCCCTGCGTGGTGTCATGTTCCCTTTCGAAGTGCATTGACCCACTCGTGAGGTTCCCATTTGATGTCTTTGACAAATGAAGATGAGAACTTATGTTTGTACATAGTTATATAAAAAAAGTACAATAAAAGACTCCTTCAGTGAGCATCGATTGTTGTGAGCCCCAACCCTTGTGTATTTGGGCTCCATTTCTTTCACGTATTTGTATCCTTTCTTTAGCATCTCACAGGTTTTGAAGGGATTCGGGTTTGTGTCCATCAACATGACCTTGAACTTCCGTTTGTATTTCATGTTGGTGAGATCTCACCTTTTTCATGCATAAACCCATGTCGTATCTTGCTCACATTCATTGAGGACAATGCATGAAGTAGGTGTGGGGGGGGGGGTGTTTTACGTGAGTACATAGTCGAGTCTTTTCTTTTGATTTTGTTTTCTTTTGTTTGCATTTTTAGGGTCATGTTAGTGTGTTGCATTTAATATCGATATATCTGCTTGCCATGATCCTTGGGTGACTTGTCTTCTTTTGCTTGCCTAGTGCTTTAAAATTTCCACATTTCTTTCAAAATCTTCATGTGTTTGCGAAAGAAAATGTTTTGTGGGTTTTGCGTGTGTTTAGCATGTGCAAAACCGTTGAGAGGCAAAGTAAAAAGAAAGCTCCCAAAATTGTCTTGAACTTGATGCATGTACAATGACTTTAGGATTTATCGAGTCGTTAGGATGCACCCCAGTTTCCCTTTGGGGGTGAGTAATCATAGGGTTTCAGTGCTCAAACATTTAATGAAGTCAACCCTGAACCTATTGAGTCAATAATTCGTGTCTGTTAACTTAAGGAAGTTTGTTGTAGTCAAGGACCCTCTAAATCCTGTTGTGAGACATTAGTGTAGGGGTTTTGGTTCATGTGTAGATAAGAAATAAGTGAGTAGGTGTTCTCCCTTCTCGCACGGCTCCTATCACTCGGGAAAGTAGGTCTAAGGGGACTTTGTGCCTGGTGCTTTCGAGTCATCTGACTTGGGATGCGCCGACCAAACTCCCGTTACACGGGTGGTAGGGATTGCCCTATGTGGAGATTTAGGGAAAGGTGTACGTGATAGTGTAAGTCCTCATGGGCAATGATGAACAAAACCTGACCCTGGGAGAATGAAGCTCCAACTAATAAAAAGAAAAAGAAAAAAAAATGAGAAAAGAAACAAAAGGAAAAATAAAAAATGGTAATAAGAACCTTAATGGACTTTACACTTTGTAGCACTTGGGGATGTTGAGGTTGCACGAATGGTTTGTTAGGCTAGGTGTGGACTGATTACCTATATAGAGTCGGCCCGTAGCATTACCACGTCCATTGATCGACAAAATATTCCCAAGGAGTCAAGGTCTAGATTGAATAATGCATCTTGTTCGGATTTTGTGGGTATATCCGCTGAAAACCCTCAGGAGACAACACTCCTCCTCCTTGGGAACAAGGAGGTTTAACGGCTTGTTGCACATGCTAAGTGCAACCGTGATTCCTACGAAAGTGAGTTAGGATTTCTTGTTTCTCGTTTGCTTTTCTTTTTCTTTGTTTTGCTCGGGACTAGCAAAAACTTAGGTGTGGGGGTTTTTGATTGACATCATTTCATGCTCATATTTGTATCTTATATCCATTATCTTACACCTAAGCAATGCTACGTGACGAGTTTTATGTTTAGTTTTCAGGAATAAAGAGGTTTGAAGAGAAGAGCCATGAAAGGACCCAAAAGCAGGAAAAAAGGACTTAATTGTGAGACCTAGGGACTGAGATGCAATGGAAAATGACCTGATCGTTAGACCGAAGGACCTAAGAGCAAAACAGGAAACTCCACACCATAATGGGGAGTATTTTGGCAATTCGATTCGGGTCGGAGCTCCAGCAGACCGAGTAGATGCATCCAAGATCAAGACACACTTCAAGCAAAGCCCACAAACAAATCCAGACGGATCTGGATCCTATAGGCCGCCAATTGGCGGTCTGGATCATTCCAGATCCGATAAGTTTTCTCCTGGACATATATTATGGTTTGTTTAGGCTATTTTTGGTATTGGTTTAGTCCCACATCGGGGGATTGTCCCCGATTAGCTTTTTCCATGCTTATAAATAGAACTCTTCGCCTTCCATTGTAATTACCCATTGCTTGGTGGCATTCTCTCTACTAAGGAGTGAGCCTTGAAGCAAAAACTCAAGGTGGAGAAGAATTCTACCTTCAATGTGAGTCATTTGTTAATAAAATAATTCTTCTAGTTTCTTTTAATCTTGTCTTCCAATTTGTGCATGTTTGTTTAGTCTTTCCTTTTCTTTTATGTTTCTTTAATACGTCTTGCCTTCTTAGTTAACTTTCATTTCAGTATTATGCTTTCTTTTGTTAATATAGTTAGTGTAATGAGTAGTGAGTAGTTCCATCCCCATTTGGGGGGTGGAGAAATATGTGATATAATCATGTAGTGTATTAAGTGTGTGTTATCTTTATCCCTTGAGCTTTATATGATTTCCATAACCATCTAATGGGTTTTCACTCTTATCTTTGATATGCTAATGCTCTTGAATGAAGCTTAGCTTATGCTTTGATTAGTGGACCTATTTTATGGGGAATGATAAGGTTAGGATATGGATGAAGTTAATATTGGAAACACAATTTGTAGTGTATGTGCTCTTGTTGCCTTTACCTTAGCTAATGTCTTGTATGTTTAATGATGTAGTCTTATCTTAATTCATGTGGAGGCATAGTAGGGTCTAGTCTTTATAATTGAGTTCATTTGGCTTCATTCCAATTATTGTCTTGTATGTTTTAATGATGTAGTCTTATCTTAATTCATGTGGAGGCAAAGTTGGAAGTAGTTTTATTATTTCATGCACTACATCATGTGAGGAGCTTAATTGAACACACACACACACACATCTTCATATTCACATTATTTCTCTACCCCCTATGGGGCTTAGTTTTATTACTTATCTTCATTTCCTTTTTGCATCTTCGTGTAGTTTAGTGTAACCAACCTTTCTCTCCTTCTTTTTACCTCTCGCCTTCGAACAAACCAATCGTCAACGCACCTTCCAGTGAACAAATCAAATAATATTTATGCATGAGCAAATTAATCCTAGTTTCTTTCAATCTAGTTGAACCCTCATGATGCATTGCTAATGTATGTCAAATGTCATAAGCATTTTCACAACCTCTTGCCCTATTGTATTCCCCTTCATTTAACCCACAATACAAGATATTCATAAGGCGGGAATTCATCTCCGTTTCCTTAATTTTGGGTTTCTGTTAAGGATACAATTTCATCATCATTAGGAGGTGTGTATGAGTTTAATATGAATGTCCAATATTTCAAATCATTTGTTTGCAAATATATTCTCATTCTTTTCTTCCAATAGTCATAGTTTAACCCATTAAACAAAGGTGGCTTCGATGTGGATAATCCTTCACAATGATTAAAAGTAGATGCCATGCTAAATTACGATTAAGTAAATGAAATTAGCAACCTAATGCTCTGATACCAATTGTTAGGATCTATGGCCCTCTAATCGCTACAATAAATGTGGAATTAAAATGCTAAGCGAAGGATTAAGGAAAGAGAAAATGCAAAACAACAAAATCGTCGACACCAGAGTTTAGAGAGGTTCGACACCTACACCTGGGTCCTAGTCCTCCGGGCCGAGATCAACACCATTTACAACACCGAGCCTTGCAAACAATCCTCGCCTCGCTCGTGTCTCCTCTCACAACCCGAGAGGGAGCTTCCTCGAAGCTTTTACAACTCTTTGATTCTTTAATATGGAAGTTGAATCACACTCCAACTAACACTCTATACTTGAGCACACTTGGATATGATATGGAATTGGATATGCAAGTGGTGAAGTTTAGGCTTGAGTGTTGAAGAATAAGCTTTGATGGTTTGGGAATTGAGATCACAAAGATAGTTGATGAATAGAAGGTGTTGTCTCTTGTTTTGTGTCTCTAGAGTGGCGTTTATATAGGCTTCAAAGCTTATAGATCCGTTGGAGAGTTGGTGGTGAATGGACCAATGAGAAAGCAAAATGTGACTTAAGCTCGGCCAGAAATCGAGACAGATTCGGTCGACCGTTATCCACACAGTAGTCTGAAACATTGGTCTGAACTAAGAACTTGGTTGACCGATTAAGTATCGGATCACCGTGCACCAACCTCCAGTAGTTTTTATCTATTTAGCCCTAATTAAATTCGGTTCACCGAAGTCCATTCGGTCCACCGTTCCAAGGTGGACAGTAGAATTGATTGGGCTCTGATCTACTCAAGTTCGGTTGACCGTGTATACTTCGGTAGACCGAAGTAGCGTGGGTATTCCGCTGACAATGCGTGGGAAATTGTTTAACGGTCAAGTGTCATGTTTAAATAGTCGTTGGACTCCTAAAGCCAATATGGATTCGGTAGACCGAAATGTGTGCGGTCGTCCGAAGTGGGTCAAGTTAATTGGGCTATAGGGACTTGATTTGAATGCGACCGTTGGAGCAAAGTCCAAGACCGATCCAGGGCCATTCGGTCGACCGAAGGTGTTTCGGTCTTCTGTAGGGGCAATTCCAGAGAACACTGAAGTTTCACTGTTGGGAAGTATTCGGCTATCCGATAGGTATTCGGTGGACCGAACTGGGTAGATTGCGGTTAACCAAAATAGGTTCGGTTTACCAAGAAATGACGGGACAGAATCCTAGTGCTCAAGTTTACATAAAATCCTATGGACTCAATAAATATAAAGTTACATGTCTTGGTCCAAAGGTTTGATTACAAGTCTTGAGTCTTGATGTCCTTGTCCAAATGCTCATCTCCTTGATTGTCTTGATCAACCTATTAAGATGATTGCAAGTATACAAATATATATGCAATGCATGTACTCGTGTTTGCTCACTTTGATTGATTAGGTTGATTGATTAAGATTAGTTTAATTAATCATCAAAATTAACATAGATTAAGGCCAAAAAGCCAACAATCTAAGCATGTCTAATTAGTAGCATATCTTGCATCATATTCATTCTATATATCCTCACAATATTAGTGCACAATATTGAGGTAAAATAAAGATTACAAGTATGCTTCTTCTCCTCCAACTACACTAACCAGCATCAAAACAAAACCTAAAACTAATGGAGAAGTAAAAATAAGTGGGAGAGGACGGATTACAAATGGTATATATAGACTAATACAAGGTTAAGATTAATCTAGGAATAATCGGACGACTCTAAATTACATCTGATGGTTCCGGAATGCTCAAATCTTAATACCCAATCCACGGCCAAAACCTGAGATCCATTGGACATGTTTGATCGACCAGTGGCGGATCAAATAGATCCGATCGGGTTGAAATTTTGTGTGCTGCTCTCTTTCTCCAATTGGCATGTGGGGTGAAGTCCTGGTCCGCTGCTCGAATCACTTTGAGTTTAATTGGTGAAATATTGTTCTGGTTGAAGTCATGAGTCACCATATTTTGCACTTCACAATCAGGTCCCTCCGGGTTTTCACTTGGGTCCTTCCTGATTTGTGACCAATCCTTGTGCATTACAAACAAGTTCAGCACCTTACAAATCAGTCCATACTTGTTACATTTAGGTCAGTTTTTCTCTCTTCCTCTTCTTTATTACCTAACTCCTGAAACACTACAAACAACAACTCTAGTAGCACAATTGTTGAACGTTTTATATAAAACCGCAAGTGCACGACGTCAGTGAAGACGTGGCAAATACGGGTCGTCCATAGGGAGGTGAGCAGCCTCTCGTTTGCACGAAATCAAGTGGCAAAAATAGGGAAGGGACTTTGATTATCCTACTCTACGCTACACTACACTACGAAGTACGAAATGCGAAAGAAAGCAACAAACGATGAATTACCAAACTAAAATAAGAACTAAAAAAGTGCTGGAATTTAGAAATAGAAAGCCCCTAAGGGGTGGAGTGCGTGAACACATGCAAAGAGGTGGGTGTTGAACACATTCTTTAAGCACAAATAAAGGTAGTGCTATCATGTATAGGAGGTGTCTAATGTTATGGCAAAACCTATCAATCCATTCACTATCCTAGTTGATTAACAATTATATATACAAGTTGTTTATTTCAGAACCTAAACAAGCATGAGAGGTGTCTAATCATTTTGGCAAAACTCATCAAGTTATAAATTCTATCCTAAACAAGCAAGCATACATTCATGTTTTATCAACACATTGTAAATAAAGCATTCATTCCATTCTCATTTGCATGTATGAACATCTACTCCACCCCCCAAAGGGGATTGAACTACTCACTACACATTAGACTAATGATTAAACTAAGCAAGGAAAGCATATTAACTAAGCTACTGAAACTAATGAAATGAAATTAAACAAAGTAAAACAAGAAACATGAAACAAACAACATAATAAAGAAACTTTTATTAAAATGACTCACAATTCAAGTAGCATCCTCCTACTTACTGTGTGCTTCAAGGCCTCACTTCTAGTAGGAAGAATAGCCACTCAAAATGTGAAGTGATTACAATGGAAGGTGAAGAGTTCTATTTATAGCCATAGAAAAAGGCAATCCGGGACAATCCCCCGATGTGGGACTAAACAAACACCTGTAATGGACTAAATACACACTAATACGCGACTGACGAAAATCTTATCGGATTTGGGCAAAAACAGACCGCCAATTGGCGGACTATATGGTCCGGATCATGTTGGATTTTATTCTGGGCTTTTCTGGATGTCTTTTTTGGTCTTTGATGCATCTACTTCACTTGTTGCAGCTCCGACCTGAATAGAATTGCCAAAATACTCCCCATGATGGTGTGGAGTTTTCTGTTTTGCTCTTTGGTCCTTTGGTCTTACGTTCAGGTCCTTCTTCCTTGTTTCTTAGTTCCCAGGTCTCATAATTCAGACCTTTTTCCCATCTTTTGGGTCCTTTTATGCTTCATCTCTTCAAACCTATTTATTTCTGAAATTCAAACATAAAACTCGTCACATAGCATTGCTTAGGTGAAAGATAATGGATATAAGATACAAATATAAGCATCAAATGATGTCAAATAACAATATTAGGGTAAAATAAATGATGTAGAGCATGAATATAATGCATGATATGCTACTAATCAAATACCCACACGCTTACCTTTTTCTAGTCCCGAGCAAAACAAAGAAGATAATAATGAAAGAAAGGAAAACATACTAAAACTGCGGAAATCCTAACTTACTTTCGTAGGAATCACGATTGCACTTAGCACATGCAACAAACTGTTAAACCCCTTTATTGCCAAGGAGGAGGAGTGGTGTCGCTCGAGGGTTTTCAGAGGATATACCCACAAAATCCAAACATTTATGCATTAATCAACCTAGAAACTCGACTCGATGGACTCATTTTTGTTGATCATTGGCACGGTAATAGTACGGGACGACTATATATTGGTATTCATTCCACACACCTAGCCTAATGAACCATTCATGCAAGTTATTTAAGGACTTAAGTGAAATACATGGGCAACATTAACATCCTCAAGTAATACAAGGTGTAAAGTACAATAATGTTCTTATTTGCATTACCATTTTTTTTCTTTTTGTCCTCTTTTTTGTCTAGTTGGTGTTTTATTCTCCCAGGGTCAGATTTTGTGCATCATTGCCTTTGAGGACTTAGGCTATCACGTACACCTTTCCCCAAACCTCCACATAGGGTGATCCTTACCACCCATGTAACGGGAGTTCGGTCGGTGCTTCCCGAATCAGATGACTCGAAAGCACCACGCACTAAGTCCCCTCGGACCTAAATCCTCGAGTGATAGGAGCCATGTGAGAAAAGAGAACACCTACTCACTTATTTCTTATTTCCACATAAACAAAAAGCCCTACACCTACGGTTTCACAAAAGGAGTTTAAGGGTCTCTGACTTCAACAAACTGTCCTTATATTAATAGACACAAAATATTCGACTCACTAGGTTCAGGGTGGACTTCTTTATTTGTTTCAGTACTGAAACCTTATGATTACTCTCCCCCCGAGGGAAAACCGGGTGCATCCTGATGACTAGATAAGACCTAAAGTCGGTGTACTAGATATCCTAATGCATCAAGTTCAAGTCAATTTTTTGAGCTTCCTTTTACTTTGCCTCCCAACGGTTTTGCATATGCCAAACAAATGCAAAACCATCAAAACATTGTCTTTCGCAAACACATGAAGATTTTTGAAAGAAATGAAAATTTTAAAGCACCAGACAACCAAAATAAGACAAGTCACCCAAGGATCAAGACAACCAGATATATCGATATTAAATGAAGCACACTAACATGACCGTAACAATGCAAAAAAAAGAAAAGGAGAACGACTCGACTATGTACACATGTAAAACACCCCCGACACACACGTACTTCATGCATTGTCCTGACTGAATGTCAGCAAGATACTACATGGATTAATGCATGAAAAAGAAAAAATCTCACCGACATAAAGCGCAAAAGGAAGTTCATGGTTATGTTGATGGACACAAACCCTAATTCCCCTCAAAACCTATGAGATGCTTAAGAAATGAGACAAATACGTGAAAGAAATGAGGCCCAAATACACAAGGGTTGGGGCCCACAACAGTCAATGCTCACTCTTGGAGTCTTGTTTTTTTCTTTTTTTTCAAATATAACTATGTACATTAATGGGCTCCCACCTTCATTTGTAAGGGGACATCAAATGGGAACCCGCCATCTCTCGAGTCAGAAATACACTGCTTGGGCTCGCAACATAAGAAACAGGAGGATTGTTGAGAGGTTTACGAACCAAGAATGGTGGTTTATGCCTCTCAAAACAAGGGTTTGTGAAAGGAAATGGAAACAAATATGTTTCCATTCCACGTCAAAGCTGAGGGTCATCAATATATACCCTCCAACCGACATTTGGGTGTACCAAGATCATTTCATCCACACAAGGTGACACCCTGGACTTATTACCCAGATGGTGAAGTCCAGAAATAGAATTGCTTGACCACCTATCACCCTTATAAGCATTGGGATCGTTTGATGCCTCTTGAGAATGAGCAAGATAGGAGGCATGAATGAGAGGTGAACCTCTGTCTGGTTGTTTGAAATGTAGGGTATCAGGTGGTTGATTCTTAACCCATATGGGGCCCTCAACAAATATAGAGTGAAGAGCAGGTGGCCCAGAGGCCACAAAAATGGTATCTTATGGCTTAATGGCCACATAATCGAAAGGATGTGGCTCAGAGGCTACATGATCATAAGATAAGGCCCCTTCTTTTGCCATCCCATGTAAAACATCTTCACCACCATCAAGATTTCCATCGAACAACTCTCTGAACTACTTTAGGGTGCCTTCGACTTCAATCTCATTTGTGCCCTGGATAAGGTTGACCCCAGCAGGGTCATCGAAGGCACCTCACTTCTTGTCGATGGTGAAGATGTTGATATCAGTGCACTGACTACCATATGTCAAGCGCATCAGACCATTGTGACAATTGATCAAGGCATTGGAAATCGCTAGAAATGGTCGTCCCAAAATAAAAGGAATTTGTCCAAGTGGGTTTGGCACAAGTTCAATATCCAAAACAAAGAAATCGATTGGATAAATGAACTCTCCCAATTTGATCAGAACATCTTCCACCACGCGCCTCGGTTTCTTCATAGACCTATCAGCTAATTGAAGAGTGGTTTTTGTTTGTTTGAGGTCTGCAATACCAGGTGGACATAGACCGAATACACTAGAAGATTAATAGATGCACTAAGGTCCAATAAAGTTCGATGTATTGACACCTCACCCATCACACAAGAAATATTAGGGCAACCAGGGTCTTTGTATTTGACTTGCGTGGGTTGTGCCAATAATGAACTCACATTAGAAGTAAGAAAAGATTTCTAGGGAACATTGGTTTTCCTCTTCTTGGTGCATAAATCCTTGAGAACCTTGGCATAAGGTGGCATTTGCTGAATCACCTCCAACAGAGGAATGTTGACTTTAACATGCCGAATGATCTCAAGCATTTTGTCATGCTGATCAGAAGCTTTCTTTTTAAGGTGCTCAGGGAATGGCGCCTTCGGGGCATAAGGGTCTTTCGAAGGAACTTCCACATTCGTTTTCGTATAAACATGATTGGGGACCGCAGAGTCTGATTCCTTCGACCCATGATTAGACAAGGGGGCCTCAGTGTTCATCCCCATTGTCGAAATAAATGAAGAAGGAACATTAGGGTCAAGCTCCATCCCGGAAGTATTTGTTGAGGAAACCTCAGGATCCAGCTCCCTTATATCTGATGTAGCTATCACCGCAGGTCTGGTGACACCAAGAGAAAGTGATTGCAAGGAATGCAACCCAATTTGGTTGCCACCTCCTTACCAGACCTCGGAGTATGAATCACATTAACATGATGGGTTGGTTCTGAGGTAGCTTGAGAAACTGGTGGCCTTCTTTGAGATTGTGTACCCCGGGTATTCACCTCGGGTTGACTTGGGAATTTACCATTCTGACGTTCATGGAGTTGATGAGTCAACTAGCTAACTTGCACTTTCAATGCTTTGATGATGGAGTTATTGGCCGCAATCATGGTTTGCGTGCTCTACATGAACGCATGAAGGGTTTGTTCAAGAGTAGAGTCCCCTGGGTCAACCCGTTGGGGCAGAATCTAACTAGAATAACGCGATTGTGAAGCCTGAGTAGGTTGGTGAGTATAGGGCTGAGACCTTTGATGTGGGGGTTAGTAGGTCGCCGATAGGCATGGAGGGTGATGAAGTGGAGGTTGAGCGTGCGAGCTCTGACTGTTGCACCCACTAGGCCCCCAAGAGAAGTTACGGTTGTTTCGCCATCCCGGGTTGTAGGAGTGAATGTAAAGGTCGTTACGAGGTCTCTAATTATACATCGCATTTGCATGCTCAGTATCACTTGCAGCGTAAGCACATTCCAAGTCATTATGTCCCGTAAGTCCACACCTCCTATCTGCGGGAGTAGCGACCTGATCTACAGGAGCTTCAATCCAACTCTAAACTCTCAATCCTATGCGTGAGAGTAGTTGTTGAACGTTTTAATTAATCCGCAAGTGCACAGTGTCGGTGAAGACGTGGCAAATACGAGTCGTCCACAGGGAGGTGAGCAGCCTCTTGATTGCACGAAATCAAGTGGCAAAAATAGGGAAAAGAGTTTGATTATCCTACTCTACGCTACACTACACTACGAAGTACGAAATGCGAACAAAAGCAATAAAAGACCAAACTAAACTAAGAACTAATTAAGTGCTCGAATTCAGAAATAGAAAGCCCCTAAGGGGTGGAGTGAGTGCACACATGCAAAGAGGCGGGTGTTGAACACATTCTTTAAGCACAAGTAAAGGTGGTGTTATCATGCATAGGAAGTGTCTAAATGTTATGGCAAACCTATCAATCCATTCACCAACCTAGTTGATTAACATTTACATATACAAGTTGTTTATTTTAGAACCTAAACAAGCATGAGAGGTGTCTAATCATTTTGGCAAAACTCATCAAGTTATAAATTCTATCCTAAACAAGCAAGCATACATTCATGTTTTATCAACACATTGTAAATAAAGCATTCATTTCATTCTCTAATGCATGTATGAACATCTACTCCACCCCCAAAGGGGATGGAACTACTCACTACACATTAGACTAATGATTAAACTAAGCAAGGAAAGCATATTAACTAACCTACTAAAAATAATGAAATGAAATTAAACAAAGTAAAACAAGCATCATGAAACAAACAACATAATAAAGAAACTTTTATAAAAATGACTCACAATTCAAGTAGCATCCTCCTACTTTAGTGTGTGCTTCAAGGCCTCACTTGTAGTAGAAAGAATAGTCACACAAAATGTGAAGTGATTACAATATAAGGTGAAGAGTTCTATTTATAGCCAAAGAAAAAGGCAATCCGGGACAATCCCCCGATCTGGGACTAAACAAATACCAGAAATAGAATAAACACCCTGTAATACATGTGCCCATGAAGTTTGAGCGGATCCAGAGAGATCCACACCGCCAATTGGGGGTCCATAAGATCTCGATCTGGCTAGAATTCGTTGTGGGCTTTTCTGGTTTTCTTTGTCGGTCTTTGATGTGTCTACTTTGTTTATTGGAGCTCCGACCCAAAAGACTCCCCAAAAGGTGTGGAGTTTTCTATTTTGCTCTTTGGTCCTTCGGTCTTGCGTTCAGGTCCTTCTCCCTTGCATCTTAGTCCTCAGGTATCACAATTCAGTCCTTTTTCCCTACTTTCACTTAAACCAATTCAGTCCCTGACGGTAGAGCAATACGGCTAGGGTAGCATCGATCACATAGAGGTATGAGAGCCACAACAGGAAGCACAGGTGGAACAGGTGGGTCCAGCAACTGCTCCTCCTCATCGAAATTAGCAGCCATTGAACCCGGACTGTGTGCGACACAAGAGGAGGAAGGTGTCGAGAAATCGACCACTGACACCCGGTTGACAACGCCTCTCGTCAAACGACCACTCTTTTCTGGTGCCCATGAAAGCATGCACAAAGGTGCACACAAACCAAAACTTTTTTTAATAAAGAATGTGCGTAGAGGAGAAGACGGGGGGACATAGGAGAGAAAGAATGACTCAGGAGAGAAGGGAAGAAGTCCTTATTCTACGGAGGAAGGGTACAGGTAGAAGCACACAAGCAAACACAGCTCAAGCAATCCTAAGGTCGTTATAGGTCCTTACAACTAGACGACGCCTAACTGCGAGGTCACACGGCCTCAACACGCCTCACCTTCCTACGACGAGGACCACAAAGCCTAGCAAGTGAGCCAAGATCCGGAGATCTCGTCTCTCCTACTATCGACAGATTGGGAAACGTCGATCAGGTCATGACGGTCGGGACCGGATCACTCTCCTAATGCGCCTGAAATCCTTCGGGCCAATGTCTACTTGATTTAAAAAATTAGGATCTTGATTAGTGTGGTTTGTGGGGCGAAGGAAAGGGTGATGAAATCCCCTACCTTATCGTTTATGGGACAGACCCTCCTTAGTAGCGTTTTGGAGTCTTAATCTAACAATCAACTCTCCAAACAAATGCTCAACTCACTCTTGTTTCAATGCAGTTCCTACTGACTAATGCATGTTCCTACGAAATGCATGAATGAGAGTAGAAGGTGTGTACCTCATGCCAGCACTCAGCAACTAAAAATAAAGCTAAAATAAAAGACAATCTACATGCCTAAGTCACATACATGATGCATGACCTAAACAAGAAAGAATGCCTAATCTTTTGCTTTGGGTTTTAGGGTCCAAGTTGCTTAAAGGAGGTTTGATTATTTATCTGGGAACAAACTATAAGTCAAAACATGCCAAATCAAGTCCCAGATCACTACATCAATTATGGCAACAAGATGAAGAAAAGAGAAGGGAAACAGGGCTCACCAGACCGCTGATTGGCGGTACAAAGTGCCTAGGTTGGCCTCCAACTTCTCCTGCTGCCTCCCCTTGCGACTCCAAGTCTCCTGAAACAAAGACAAACTACAAAACAAAAATTAAATCCACTCGAATCGTCCAAACAAGAGTCTGGACTGGCACCTCCCTGGCAACGACGCCTAAAACTTGTTGAACGTTTTAATTAAACCGCAAGTGCACGGCATTGGTGAAGACGTGACAAATAAGGGTCGTCCACAGGAGGTGAGAAGTGTCTAAATGTTATGGAAAAACCTATCAATCCATTCACCAACCTAGTTGGTTAACATTTACATATACAAGTTGTTTATTTTAGAACCTAAACAAGCATGAGAGGTGTCTAATCATTTTGGCAAAACTCATCAAGTTATAAATTCTATCCTAAACAAGCACGCATACATTCATGTATTATCAACACATTGTAAATAAAGTATTCATTCCATTCTCTAATGCATGTATGAACATCTACTCCACGCCCCAAAGGGGATGGAACTACTCACTACACATTAGAATAATTATTAAACTAAGCAAGGAAAGTATATTAACTAAGCTACTAAAACTAATGAAATGAAATTAAACAAAGTAAAACAAGCAACATGATACAAACAACATAATAAAGAAACTTTTATTAAAATGACTCACAATTCAAGTAGCATCCTCCTACTTTAGTGTGTGCTTCAAGGCCTCACTTCAAGTAGGGACAATAGTGACTCAAAATGTGAAGTGATTACAATAGAAGGTGAAGAGTTCTATTTATAGCCAAAGAAAAAGGCAATCCAGGATAAACCCCCGATGTGGGACTAAACAAATAGCAGGAATAGAATAAACACCCTCTAATACATGTGCCCGCGAGGTTTGAGCGGATCTAGAGAGATCCAGACCGCCAATTAGCGGTCTCAGACCGCCAATTAGCGGTCCATAAGATCTAGATCTGGCTCGAATATGTTGTGGACTTTTCTGGTTTTCTTTGTCGGTCTTTGATGCGTCTACTTTGTTTATTGGAGCTCTAACCCAAATCTAATTGCCAAAATACTGACCAAGATGGTGTGGAGTTTTCTATTTTGCTCTTTGGTCATTCGGTGATGCGTTCAGGTCCTTTTCCCTTGCATCGCAGTCCCCAGGTATCACAAGTCAGTCCTTTTTCCCAACTTTTGGATCCTTTTATGCTGCATCTCTTCAAACCAATTTATTTCTGAAATTCAAACATAAAACTCGTCACGTAGCATTGTTTATGTGAAAGATAATGGATATAAGATGCAAATGTAAGCATGAAATGATGTCAATCAGAAGTCATTTTCATCTCAGACGCGATAGTTGACTCAACTTGATATGATCGACCTCAACCAGAAGATCTAGTGGCTAGTGGCTCTCTCATGGTGTCCCACTGAAAGGTATGTTCAACGATTAATTCAAAGGTGTCTCATGCCTCATCGATGGGTTTCATTTGGAAATCACCCTAACACATTGAGTCCAACAATGTGCAGGTGTTGTAGTTGAGGCCCTCATAAATAATTTGGCACAACTGCCACAACTCAATTCCATGATGAGGGCACTGCAAGAGAAAGTCCTTGAACCTCTCAAAGAAAGCATGAAACGATTCGGTCTCGCTATGATACATTTGGTGTATATGGTTCCGTATCTGTTGAGTCTTCCTTTGTGGAAAGAATCTCTTTAAAAAATAGTCACGAAGTCATCCTAGAAATGAATCGAGCTTGTCGGGAAGCTGTACATCCATTTCTTCGTGTTATCCTTCGACGTGAAAGAAATCATCCTCAACCGGGCTGAATCCTAGTCAAGTTGTTGAAGCTTGAACATGGAGCATACCTCCTCGAATTCACGAATAAAAAATACGTATCCTCCTTATTGGCAGTGAAGGTAGGAAGCATGCTCACATATTGAGGTTTCAGTTCATAGTTGTTCCCACGAGCTGGTGGAAGAACTATGCAAGAAGGTTGTACGATCCGAACAAGATAGGTCTGTTTCCATAGACTCGTCGGTCTATCCCGTCGAGCTAAAGGTGGTGGTGCACCAAGAACTCAATCTGACCAAATCCCTCTTCCTCCTGAGTCGGAGGAGGAGGAGAATGAGTAGATTCTGGTTGAAGAACCTGTTTAAACATTTTAAAATATCGCAAGTGCACGACATCGTTGATGTGGCAAATATGAGTCGATCCGCGAGGAGGTGAGTAGATTCTGGTTTTAACGAAATCAAGTGGCGGAAAGAGGGGAGCAGGAATTGATTACACTAACTAACTACACTAAACTAGCACGAAACAATCAAAGAAGATCAAAGCACGAGATGACATAAAACTAAACTAAGTGACTAATAAAAGCAAGCTGGAAGCTAGGAAGAGAAACCCCTGAGGAGTGGAGTGAGTGTACACATGCAATAAGATGGTGAAGAATGCATTCAATAGTCACAAATGTAAGTAGTGTTTTCATGTATAGGAAGTGTCTCATGATTATGGAAAAACCTATCAATCCAATCACTACCTAGTTGATTAACATTCACATACACAAGTTGGTTATTTCAGAACCTAAACAATTATGCGAGGAGTCTAATAGTTGTGTCAAAACCCATCAAG
Organism: Triglochin maritima; assembly: GCA_963682175.1. Classification (NCBI taxonomy): domain Eukaryota; kingdom Viridiplantae; phylum Streptophyta; class Magnoliopsida; order Alismatales; family Juncaginaceae; genus Triglochin; species Triglochin maritima. The sequence continues at coordinate 23,906,987 of OY821777.1, forward strand.
TGAAGTATTCTACTCTAAACAAGAAAGCTTACATTCACATTTATCAACACATTTCAAAATAAAGCATTCATTTACATTCTTTATTGCATGTATAAACATCATCTCCACCCCCAAAAGGGATGAAACTACTCACCCATTATTAGACTAACATGCATATTAAGGAAAGAAAACATGTTAATTAATTCTATGACCTTTAAAACAAACAAAGTTAACTAAGCATGCATGAATTGAAAAGAGACAATATGAAGAAACTAACAAAACATCTTTTATTACTCACACTACAAGTAGCCTCTCTCCACCAGAGTTTTTCTCCAAGGCTTTACTCCTAGTAGAGAGGATGGCCACCAAGAGAGGAGATGTATTACAAAGGAGGAGGAAGAGTTCTATTTATAGCCGTAGAAAAAGGTAACCCGGGACAATCCCCCAGTATGGGACTAAACACATATCATAAATGGACTAAATACATACTAATACAACACCTGGCTAAGTCTTATCGGGTTTGGATCCAAATGGACCGCCAATTGGCGGTCTGGGTTGGGTTGACCGGGTCCGGTTTGGGGTGGCTTGATTCTGGCTTCATTTCTTGATGTTTGATGAACCCGATTTTGTTGTTGATGGTTAGGCCCGGATCTAATTTCCAAAATACTCCTCATGATGGTGTGGAGCATCTTGATTTGCTCATTGATCCTTTTGGTTTACATAAGTCCTGCAATTCAGTCATTTTCCTTGCTTTTAAGTACCTTTTGGAGCCTCTTCTCCTCAAATATTTGTATTCCTGAAACTTAAACATAAAACTCATTACGTAGCATTGTTTAGGTGAAAGATAACAGATATAAGACACAAATGTATGCATGATATGATGTCAATAAAATACCCCTACACCTTTGCTAGTCCCGAGCAAAACAGAGAAATATAAAAATGAAAGAAACGAAAATGTATACATAAAACAAGGAAATCCTAACTCATTTTCGTTGGAATCGCGGTTGCACTTAGCATGTGCAATAAGCCGTTAAACCTCCCTGTCGCCAAGGAGGAGGAGTGTTGTCTCCTGAGGGTTTTCAGCGGATACACCCACAAAATCCAAACAAAGATGCATTATTCAACCTAGCAACACGACTCGCTAGACTCATTTTCATCTATTATTGGACACGGTAATTCTGCGGGCCGACTCTATATATGTAATTACTCCACACACCTAGCCTAACGAACCATTCATGCAAGTTAATTAAGGACATAAGTGAAAGACAAGGGCAACCTTAACATCCTCAAGTGACACAAAGTGTAATGTCCATTAAGGTTCTTATTTGCATTACCATTTCCTTTTCTTTTTCTTTTTTTTCTTTTGTTCTTTCTTTTTGTTGCTGTTGTTTGTGTGTGATTCTCCCAGGGTCAGGTTTCGTGCATCATTGCCTATGAGGACTTACACTATCACGTACACCTTTCTCCACATAGGGTGATGCCTACCACTCATGTAACGGGAGTTCGGTCAGTGCATCCCAAGTTAGATGACTCAAAAACACCAGGCACTAAGTCCCCTCGGACCTAATTTCCCGAGTGATAGGAGCCGTGCGAGAAGAGAGAACACCACTTATTTATTTCTTATCTACATGGCAACCAAAACCCCTACAGTTAAAGTTTCACAACAAGATTTTAAGGGTCCCTGACTACGACAAACTTCCTTATATTAATAGACACAAATTATTTGAGTGACTAGGTTCAGGGTGAATGATTGATTCATTTTATTTATACCGCAAGTGCACGGCCTCGTTGAAGCGGTGGCAAGTATGGGTCGTCCATAGGGAGGTGTGTCGATTTTTGGTTTGTTCAACGGCGAGTGGTAAAGAAAGGAGAGAAAGATTGATTACACTAAACTACACTAAAATGCAAAAGGAAATGGAAGATAAGCAATAAAACTAAACGCCATAGGGGGTAGAGAAATAATGTGAATATAAAGATGTGTGTGTGTGTGTGTGTTCAATTATGCTCCTCACCACATGTAGTGCATGAAATCATAAAACTAAATCCAACTTTACCTCCACATGAAATAAGATAACACTATATCGTTAAAACATACAAGATAATAATTGGAATAAAGCTAAATGAACTCATGTATAAAGACTATACCCTACTATGCCTCCACATGAAATCAGATAACCTAATATCATTAAAACTTACAAGGCATTAACCAAGGTAAAGGCAACAAGAGTACATACACTACAAATTGTGTTTCCAATATTAATTTCATCCACATCCTCACCTTATCATTCCCCATAAAATAGATCCACTAATCTAAGCATAAGCTAAGATTCATTCAAGAGCATTAGCATATCAAAGATAAGAGTGAAATCCCATTAGATGGTTATGGAAATCATATAAGGCTCAAGGGATTAAGATAACACACACCTAATACACTACATGATCATATCACATAATTCTCCACCCCCAAATGGGGATGGAACTACTCACTAATCATTACCCTACAACCTACATTAAAATGAAACATTCTACTGAAATGAAATTAGATTAAGCAAGAAAGGAATATTAAAGAAGCTAATTGAAAGGAACTTAAACTAAAGAAACATGCAAGAAACTAAGAACAATTATTTTATTAACAATGACTCACATTGAAGGTAGCATTCTTCTCCACCTTGAGTTTTGTTTCAACGCTTACTCATTAGTAGAGAGAATACCACCAAGCAATGGGTAGTTTACAATAGAAGGTGAAGAGCTCTATTTATAGCCATAGAAAAAGGTAATCTGGGACAATCCCCCGATGTGGAACTAAAGAAATACCAAAAATAGACTAAACATCCACTAATACGCGTGCTCCTGAAATCTTAGTGGATCCGGGAAGTTCCGGACCGCCATTTGGCGGTGTACAAGATCCGGATCTGGCACATTTTTGTTGTGGGCTTGTGTTGATGTATTTGTTGGTCTTGGATGCATCTACTTTGCTTGTTGGAGATCCGACCCGAATAGAATTGCCAAAATACTGCCCATGATGGTGTGGAGTTTTCTGTTTTCCTCTTCGGTCATTCGGTCTTACGTTCAGGTCCTTCTCCCTTGCATCTTAGTCCCCAGGTCTCACAATGAAGTCCTTTTTCCCTACTTTTGGGTCCTTTCATGCTTCATCTCTTCAAACCTATTTATTTCTAAAATTCAAACATAAAACTCGTCACGTAGCATTGCTTAGGTGTAAGATAATGGATATAAGATACAAATATAAGCATGAAATGATGTCAATCAGTGAACTTCTTGATTTGTTTGACTACTGAAATCCTATGATTACACCCCCCGAGGGAAGACCGGGGTGCATCCTTACGAGTAGATAAGACCTAAAACTAGTATACTAAATATTCTAATACATCATGTTCAAGTCAATTTTGGGAGATTCTCTTTCAATTGCCTCAAAATGGTTTTGCATACGCTAAACACATACACAAACCCCCCAAAACATTTTCTTTCGCAAACACATCAGATTTTTTAAAGAAATAGGAAATGAAAGCACTACGGCAAACAAAAGACAACAAGACACCCAAGGAGCATGGTAAACAGATATATCGATATTAAATGCATCACACTAACATGACCCTAGAAAGGAAAACAAAAGAAAGCGAAATAAAGCAAAAGACACACAAAATATGTACATACATGAAAACACCCAATGTATGGAAGAATGTATGGCAGAATGACACCAATGCAGGGATAGGGTGTACCAGACTAATGATGGCGGCCAGAGGTACTCGAAGAGGCACCTCTCTCAAGAGCCGATAACTTCCTATAAATCTTCTAGTTTTGCTGATTTACCAGCAACTCAGATATGTCGGTGTTCAGGAGTGTTCCCGAGCTCACATATGAATTTGGGGATCTGGCTCTAAGATCCTCCTCCATGTAATCAGGCACCCATGCCTCCTAAAGGTAATGGCGATATGACAGGGTCATCTTCGCAACGTCGAGGTCGATGCATTGGCGCTGGAGCAAGTGCTCAAACCGAGGGATGTCCAACATTCCCCAAAATTTGGTCGCAAGAGTAGGCAAACATTGTATTTCTTTAAGCTTGGCGTTCACCAACACATCGAACAATGTTTGACAAATGCATTGAGGTGAACCATCCATGAGACTATACATTTTTCGCAAACTAGGTGTGAAGAATGTGGAGGTCCGCTCTTGGCCCAACACATTCCTACACACCCACCTGGCTACAATGTGCACATTGGAGTAGATGTACGATTGGGTATTCCCCCATGCGATGAAATGGGTTGCCCACGCCCAAGCATAGATCGATAAAAATTAATGTTACGAGTGGGCACGAGATCATCAACTAAAGGGATCCCAGTCACGTCGGAGATAAATTGGGGTGTCACGGTGTGTTTCACCCTTCTAAGAGTGACACTAAACTTGAGTTGTCCGGTCTGGTCTACTCGAGTTTAGAATAAAACTCACATACGAGAGGTTCTACATACATGGTTTCATCACCCTCACACATCAAATGACTACACCCTTTTGCTACGATTCTATCGTAGAAGGGTTCTTCAAAATCGCAAATCAGGGAGGCAAAATTAAGTTCTGGAATTAAATGTGGGCTGACCATACATGTACCTACCTTGGCGAGCTTTAACGGAGGAACAAGCGGCGGTGGAGACGTACGCGACGCTTGAGGGGACGTGAGTATATTCTGGTTTTAACAAAATCAAGTGGTGGAAAGAGGGGAGCAAGAATTGATTACACTAACTAAACCAAACTAAACTAGCACGAAACAATCAAAGAAGATGAAAGCACGAGACAAAATAAAACTAAACTAAGTAACTAATAAAAGAAAGCTAGAAGTTAGGAAGAGAAACCCGTGAGGGGTGGAGTGAGTGTGCACATGCAATAAGATGGGGAAGAATTCATTCAATAGGCACAAATGTAAGTAATGTTTTCATGTATAAGAAGTGTCTAATAATTATGGCAAAACCTATCAATCCAATCACTACCAAGTTGATAACATTCACATACATAAGTTGGTTATTTCAGAACCTAAACAAGTATGGGTGGTGTCTAATAGTTGTGGCAAAACCCATCAAGTGAAGTGTTCTACTCTAAACAAGTAAGCTTACATTCACATTTATCAACACATTTCAAAATAAAGCATTCATTCCCATTATTTATTGCATGTATAAACATAATCTCCACCCCCCAAAGGTGGATGAAACTAATCACACATTATTAGACTAACATACAAATTAAGGAAAGAAAACATGTTAATTAATTCTATGGCGATTAAATCACTTAGGTTAGTGATTTGGATGACAGGTCTTGCCATGAGGTACTTCTTATGCATAACAACACTACCTATACTTGTGCTTTATTGAATGCATTCATCATCACTTATGTCCTGTGTACACACACTCCACCCCTTAGGGGTTTTCATTCCTGATTTCCAGCTTGCTTTTATCAGTCACTTAGTTTACTTATATTTCGTCTCGTTCTTTCATCTTTTTCGATTGTTTTGTGCTAGTTAAGCGTAGTTTAGTTTAGTGTAATCAATTCCTTCTCCCCTCTTTTCCCACTCAATTTCTAAAGAACCAAAGTTGGCACACCTCCTTGAGGATGCGGCCCGTATTTGCCTTGTCTTCACCGATGCCTTGAACTTGCAATATATAAACGATCAATGAACGATCACCAACAAAATCAGGTTCATCAAACAACAAGAAATCAAGCCAGAAAAGAGCCACTGAAATCCAGATGCGATCCAAGACAACCAAATCGCCAATCAGCGGTCCAGATTGCTGGAAATCATATGTGTCTTAGTCGGGTCATGGATTATGTTGTTTTATGACCATTTATAATTTAGTCTAGTTTAGTGTAATCAATTTCTTCTCCCTTCTTTTTGCACTTTCCTTCGAATAGACCAGAGTCGACACACCTCCTCGTGGACATGACCTGTATTTTCCACATCTTCACTGACACTGTGCACTTGCGTTAATATAAACGATCAATCAACCAATTGGCACCGTTGCCAGGGAGGTGCTATGTCCAGACTTTGGTTTGGACGATTTGAGTGGTTTTAATTTTTTGTTTGTAGTTTTACTTTGTTTCAGGAGGCTCAAAAGATCAAGAGACGTCACCAACAGAAGTTTGGAGGGGCACAAATGTAAACAGACCACCAATCAGTGGTTGTGGACCGCCAATTGGCGGCCTGGTGAGCTCATTTGTCCCTCCACTTTTTTCTAGTTGTTTCTACATTCACTACCATATTCTGGGGCTCAATTTGGATTGTTTTGACTGGTAGTTTGCCCCCAGATCTATAATCAATCCCCTTTAATCAACTTGGCCACTAAAATCCAAAGCAAAAGACTAGGCATTCTTGCTTGTTTGGGTCATGCATCATATACTTGACTTAGGCACGTAGTTTGTCTTTTATTTTAGCTTTACTTTCAGTCGTTGAGTGCTGGCGTGAGGTATGCATTTTCTACTCTCATTCATGCATTTTGTATGACCATGCAACAAGTGTGAGTTGAGCATTTGTTTGGAGAGTTGATTTCTAGATTAAGACTCTAAAACGCTACTAAGGAGGGGCTGTCCCATACAAGATAAGATGGGGGATTTCATCACCCTTTCCTTCGACCCAAAAAACACACTAATCAAAGCCTAAATTCTAAAAGCATGTAGACATTGGCTGATTGACATCATTTCATGCTTATATTTGTATCTTATATCCATTATCTTTCACCTAAACAATGCTATGTTACGAGTTTTATGTTTAGTTTTCAGGAATAAATAGGTTTGAAGAGATGAAACATAAAAGGACCCAAAAACTGGGAAAAAAGACTGCATTGTGAGATCTGGGGACCAAAATGCAAGGGGGAAGGACCAGAACGCAAGACAGAAGGACCTAAGAGCAAAACAGAATACTCCACACCATCGTGGGGAGTATTTTAGAAATTGGATTCGGGTCAGAGCTCCAATAAACAAAGTAGATGCATCCAAGACCACCAAATACACAAAGAAAAGCCCAGCACAAATTCCAGATGGATCCGGACCTTTTTGACCGCCAATTGGCGGTCTGTTTTGGCCCAAATCTGCCAAGTTTTCTCCTGGACGTGTATTAATGTTTGTTTATGCTATTTTTGGTATTGGTTTAGTCCCACATCGGGGGATTGTCCCGGTTTGCCTTTTTCTATGGCTATAAATAGAACTCTTCACCTTCCATTGTAATCACTCCATATTTTAAGTGACTATTCTTCCTACTAGAAGTGAGGCCTTGAAGCACACACTAAAGTAGGAGGATGCTACTTTTAATGTGAGTCATTTTAATACAAGTTTTCTTTATTATGTTGTTAGTTTTATGTTTCTTGTTTTGCTTTGCTTAATCTCATTTCATTAGTTTTTTTAGCTTAGTTAATATGCTTTCTTTGTTTAGTTTAATAATTAGTGTAATGTTTAGTGAGTAGTTCCATCCCCTTTGGGGGGTGGAGTAGATGTACATACATGCAAATGAGAATGGATTGAATGCTTTATTTTTTATGTGTTGATAAAACATGAATGTATGCTTGCTTGTTCAGGATAGAATTTATAACTTGATGAGTTTTGCCAAAATGATTAGACACCTCTCATGCTTGTTTAGGTTCTGAAATAAACATCTTGCATATGTAAATGTTAATCACCTAAGTTGGTGAATAGATTGATAGGTTTTGCCACAACATTTAGACACTTCCTATGCATGATAACACCACCTTAATTTGTGCTTAAAGAATGTGTTCAACACCTACCTCTTTGCTTGTGTGCACTCACTCCACCCCTTAGGGGTTTTTCGATTTCTGTATTCCAGCATTCTTCTTTTGTTCTTAGCTTAGTTGTCATCTCATTGCTTGTTTCTTTCGTTCGCATTTCATACTTCTTAGCGTAGTTTAGTGTAGAGTAGCATAATCAATCTTTCTCCCCCAATTTTTGCCACTTGATTTCTGATAAACAAGAGGTTGCTCACCTCCCTGAGGATGACCCGTACTTGCCACCGCTTCATCGCGGCCGTGCACTTGCGGTTTAAATTTAAAACGTTCAACAAGTTTTTGGCGCCGTTGCCGGGGAGATTTCAAAGCCTAAATTCAACAAGTGTTTGGAGAGTTGATTTCTAGATTAAGACTCGGAAACGCTACTAAGGAGGGGCTGTCCCATACAAGATAAGGTGGGGGATTTCATCACCCTTTCCTTCGACCCAAAAAACACACTAATCAAAGCCTAAATTCTAAAAGCATGTAGACATTGGCCCTAAGGATTTCGGACACACTAGGAGAATGATCAAGTTGAGACCATAATGACCTGATCGGCGTGGCCTGCCTTGTCGATAGTAGGAGGTACTGGATCTCCAGATCTGGTATCACTTGGTGGGCATTGTGGTCTTCATTGTAGAGAGGTGAGTGTGTCATGACTAGTGATCTCGAAGTTAGGCGTCGTCTAGCCTAAGGACCTATAGCCATAAGTTGTTAGAGCCTTGTTTACTTGTGTGCTTCTACCTTCTCCCATTACTCCCGCTAGCTCTAGGAATTCTTCCTTTCTCATCTGTGTCTCCTCCTCCTCTATATTCTTCGTTATACTCTCCTCCTCTGATTACATCTTCTATTGCGTGTTGTTTTAGAGTCGAGTTGAGTGTTTTATACGAGGTTGGGCTCGTTCTGGTGAGAGTGCTCGACTTGATAGAGTGTATTTTTTTGAGATAGACGGTCTAGGTGATTGCCCATCTCCCCCTTGAGCTCCTTTGTGAGGGTGAGGCCGAGTCGTCTCGTGGACATGGGGGAGATTGGGGTCCATACATGGATTACCTCGGTCTACTCCCACAACACGTAGACCTCCTTCTTTTCCTCCTCCGAGTCAGGAGGAAGAGGGATTCTTGGTGCACCACCACCATTAGCTCGATGGGATAGACCGATGACTTTGTCGGAGTGGAGTCATCCTGTTTGGGTCATGCAACCTTCTTGCAGAGTTCCTCGACCATCTCACAAGAACAACTACGAACTAAAACCTCAATATGTGAGCATGCTTCCTACCTTCACTGCTTATAGAGAGGATCCGTATATTTTTATACATGAATTTGAGGAGGTATGCTCCATGTTAAAGCTTCAACAACTTGATGAAGATTCAGTCCAGTTGAGGATGATTTCTTTCCCGTAGAAGGATAACGCAAAGAAATGGATGTACAACCTCCCAACGACCTCTATTTGGCCTTAAGATGACTTTGTGATCATCTTTCTGAAGAGATTTTTCCCTCAAAGGAAAACTCAACAGATACGGCACCACATAAATCAAATGTATCAGACTGAGACTGAATCTTTTCATTCTTTCTTTGAGAGGTTCAAAGACCTTCTCCAGCAGTGCCCTCATCATGGACTTCAGTTATGGTAGTTTTGTCAGATTGTTTATGAGGGTCTCAACTACAACAACCGCACATTGTTGGAGTCAATGTGTTAGGGTGATTTCTAAATGAAACTCATCGATGAGGCATGAGACACTTTTGAATTGATGGCTGAACGTACCTTTGAGTGGGACACCATGAGAGAGCCACTAACCACCAGGTCTTCTGGTCGAGCTGGATCATATCAAGTTGAGTCAACTATCGCATCTGAGGTTTAATTGGCTACTCTCATACGTAGGATTTAGAGTTTAGAGTTGGACCGAACTCCTGTAGCTCAGGTCTCTACTCCCACGTGTAGTAGGTGTGGACTTATGGGACATTATGACTTGGAATGTGCTTACGCACCAAGGGATATTGAGCATGCAAATGTGATGTATCAACAAAGTTCCCGTAATTACCCGTACAATCACTCCTACAACTCATCACTCCTATAACCCAGGATGGCATAACCACCCTAACTTCTCTTTGGGACCTAGTGGGGGTCGCGGTTAGTGTTTAATCGTTTTACATACTGCAAATGCACGACCGCGTTGAAGCGGTGGCAAGTACGGGTCGATCCTCAGGGAGGTGAGTAGCCTCTGGTTTTTTCAGAAATCAAGTGGCAATAAAAGGGGGAAGAGTTTTGTTTATGTTAATTTACGCTACACAAAACTACTAAGAAAACAAAATGCAAAGTAAAGCAACTAACGATTACTTCGAATCAAAACTAAAAGAATGTAAAACTAAGCTGGAATCAAGAAGAGAAAGACCCCTTAGGGGTGGAGTGTGTGTACACATGTAAAAAGATGGTGAAGAAAGCATTCTATAGGCACAAATGTAGGTAGTGTTTTCATGCATAGGAAGTGCCTAAAGGTTATGGCAAACCTATCAATCCATTCACTAACCTAGTTGATTAACATTCATATACACAAGCTGGTTATTTCAGAACCTAAACAAGCATGGGAGGTGTCTAAGATGTGTGGCAAAACCCATCAAGTGTAGTATTCTACTCTAACAAGCAAGCATACATTCACATTTATCAACACAATCAAAATATAAAGCATTCATATCCATTCTTTAATGCATGTATGAACATCATCTTCACCCCCAAAGTGGATGGATCTACTCACTACACATTATTCTAACAATTAAACTAAAGAACAAAGGAAACATTCTAACTAATTTAGCCTACAATCAAAGAAATAAAACTAAGCTAAGCATGCACAAAGAAACAACATAAGAACAAAACAATGGGAAATTATTTTATTAAATGACTCACATTGAAGGTAGTCTTCTTCTCCACCTTGAGATTTTGCTCCAAGGCTTACTCCAAGTAGAGAGAATGCCCCAAGCAATGGGTGATTACAATAGAAGGTGAAGACTTCTATTTATAGTCATAGAAAAAGGTAATCCGAGACAATCCCCCGGTATGGGACTAAACAAATACCAGAAATAGACTAAATATACACTAATACACGCACCACATATATAGTAGCGGATCCGGACCAAAAGTTACCGCCAATTAGCGGTCTTGGACCGCAATTGCTCTGGATTTTCTTGTGGGCTTTTCGGGAAGGATTTGTTTGTTTTCGATGCATCTACTTTGCATTTTGGAGCTCCGACCCGAATAGAAATGCCAAAATACTGCCCATGATGGTGTGAAGTATTCTTGTTTGCTCATTGGTCCTTCGATCTTACATTCAGGTCCTTCGATCTTGCATCTTAGTCCTTGAGTCTTCAACTCAATCATTTTCCATGCTTTTAGGTACTTTTATGACTCTTCTCTTCAAACCTTTTTATTTCTGAAATTTAAACGTAAAACTCGTCACGTAGAATTGTTTAGGTGAAAGATAATGGATATAAGATACAAATATAAGCATGAAATGATGTCAATCAAATACCCCCACACCTAACATTTGCTAGTCCCGAGCAAAACAAAGAAAGAGAAAAGCATACGAAAAATAAGAAATCCTAACTCTTTCCTAGGAATCACGGTTACATTTAGCACGTGCAACAAGCCGTTAAACCTCATTGTCGCCAAGGAGGAGGTGTGTTGTCTCCTGAGGGTTTTCAGCGGATACACCCACAAAATCCGAACAAAGTCGTATTATTCAACCTAGCGACACGACTCGTTCGCTCATTTTTCTCGATCGTTGGACGCGGTAATACTACGGGCCGACTCTATATATGTAATCAGTCCACACACGTAGCCTAATGAATCATTTGTGAAAATTAATTAAGGACTTAAGTGCAATACATGGACAACCTCAACATCCTCAAGTGATACAAAGTGTAAGGTCCACTAAGGTTCTTATTTGAATTTGTTTTCTTCTTTTTTTTTCTTTTTCTTTGGAGCATTATATTGGTTGGTGTTTGATTCTCCCAGGATCAGGTTTCGTGTATCATTGCCTATGAGGACTTACACTATCACGTACACCTTCCCCCAAATCTCCACATAAAGCGATCCCTACCGCCCGTGTAACGGTTGTTCGGTCGGTACATCCTAAGTCAGATGACTCGAGAGCACAAAACACAAAGTCCCCTCAGACCTACTTTCCAGAGTGATAGGAGTCGTGCGAGAAAAGAGAACACCTACTCACTTATTTCTTATCTACACATGAACCAAAACCCCTACACTTAATGCCTCACAACAAGATTTAAAGGGACGTTGACTACAACAAATTTCCTTAAATTAACAAACACGAATTATGGACACACTAGGTTCAGGGTGGCCTTCTTTAAATGTTTGAGTACTAAAACCCTATGATTACTCACCCCCCGAAGGAAAACCAGGGTGCATCCTAACGACTCGATAAGACCTAAAGCCAGTGAACTAGATATCCTAATGCATCAAGTTCAAGACAATTTTGGGAGCTTTCTTTTTACTTTGCCTCTCAACAGTTTTACACATGCTAAACACACACAAAACCTACAAAACATTTTCTTTCGTAAACACATTAAGATTTTTGAAAGAAATGCGAAACATTTAAAGCACTAGGCAAGCAAAAGAAGACAAGTCACCCAAGGATCATGACAAGTAGATATATCGATATTAAATGCAGCACACTAACATGACCCTATAAATGCACACAAAAGAAAAGAAAATCAAAGGAAAAGACTCAATTATGTACGCACGTAAACCCCCCCCCCCCCCACACCTACTTCATGCATTGTCCTCAATGAATGTGAGCATGATACTACATGGATTTAGGCTTGAAAAAGGGAAGATCTCACCAACATGAAGCACAACAGGGAGTTCATGGTTATAGTGATGGACACAAACCCGAATTCCCTCAAAACCTGTGAGATACTGAAGAAGGGAGACAAATACGTGAAAGAAATGGGGCCCAAGTACACAAGGGTTGGGGCCCAAAACAATCAATGCTCGCTCATGTAGTCTTTTATTACTTGCTTTTTTGTACAAGATATATACATCAACAAAGATATTCTCATAATCATTTGGTCAAGGAACATCAAATGAGAACATCGAGTTATGAGGACTATAGACTTGCCGAGATGGGCAAACTTCACTGGTACGCTGAGATGCCATGAGGGGTGAAAGGTCAAAGCTGAAAGCCTCGAACCCCTCATGATATTGGTTGGGTGTAGGCAACATGAAAGAGTGAAGTTGTGTTTCCTCACTAGGGTTTAGTTGCTCATCGAACAAAACCCTCCAACCAATAGGTGGGTGCCTCGGAATGAGTTCCACAAGCTCATTCGATGGATGCAGCAAACTTTCATTACTAAGAATGGGGCTTCCCCCAAGTCATCCAACAAGGACCTCCCACCATCATTTATATCATCAAGCATAAGCTCGATCGTAGGTGGGTCCTTGTTGGAGTCATCTGAAGCTCAAAGGGCTCAATAGCCCTAGGACACGGGGTGACAACACCTTCTGGAATGGGTATATGATGAGGTGTTTCCCCCTCACTAATGGTCTCAACTGAATCATCTAACAAACTCCCGTTGAACATTCATGTTTGATGCCAACTCACTCTGTTGCATTGCAAAGACAAGCAATGAGTTTTCGCTGGGCCCACACACATTTTCAATGGGTTGCATTGGTGTTAGGGGTGTTCGTTGATTTTGCGGTGTTTTTTCTAATTGGCGGATGAGATTGAGATTTAAAGGTTGATCCATGGGCTCTTGTTGCCTACCAAAGTTGAACACATGAAACTCGGCACTCATGTTACCGAATGAGAGCCTTATGAGACCATTTCTACAATTAATTAAGGCATTGGAGGTTGCCAGAAATGGTCTACGCAAAATCAAAGGTATTTGAGAGTGGGTGTGCGCAACAGGATTGGTATCGAGGACAACGAAATCGACTGGAAATATAAAATGTTCAACTTTTATAAGCACGTCCTCGATAATCCCCTTTGGAATAGGAATGGATCTATCCGCCAATTGGAGGATGATCTTAGTTGGTTTCAATACTCCCAAGTTCAATTATTGATAAACAGAAAATGGGAGGAGGTTGACCGCTGATCCTAAATCAAGCAATACATTACTCATGCTAGTGTCCCCAATCGTACACTGAATAGTAGGACACCCAAGGTCCTTGTATTTTGTGTTGTGGGATTGGACAAAAGTTAGCTTACATTTGCAGCCAAGAATGCTTTCTTAGGAACATTGGTCTTCCTCTTGGTTGTGCATAGATCCTTCAACACTTTGGCATATTGAGGTATTTGTTGGATGACATCCAACAAGGGGATGTTAAACGTCACTTGCTTAAACACCTCTAATATCTTATCCATTGTGTCACTCTGCTTTTTGGTTAACCTACTAGGATAGGGAGATTTTGGCAGGTAGGTTTTCTGCGGTGCCTGAGAAGGAGGCGTTGGTGTATTACCCTCACCCTCAGCCTCTTCTTCACCACCATTCCCACTGAGGGGCTGCATAGATGGTGATGGTGGTGGCAAGGAAATGTGATTGTCAACCTGCTTTCCATTCCTTAAGGTTACAATGGAATTGACATGGTGAACATGTTCCTCCACATGGTTCACTTGCCTCCCCCGACGTACCACATTCTCATTTTGTATGTGTTGTTGCTGGTACATGTGGGGGTTAGCCTCAGTCTGGCTAGGCAGAGTCCCTCTCTCTTTCATGTACAAACAAAGTCAATTGGCCCATCTGAAGCTTTAGAGATTTGATGGTCTGCTGATTTGAAGTGAGAACTTGACTTGTGGTTGACATAAAAAAATTCATTGAGTTTTCAAGCCCACGAGTCATGGTCTCAAATGAATTGAATCGTGTTTCCATATTATTGGAATTTCGGAAACCCAATTGATTGGTGTTTTAAGCTTGGGGTGGCTGATAAGATTGTGCATGCATGGGAGGTTTGTATGATTGGTTAGGTGGTCGAGAGGAGTTTGAAGGAACACCCGGGGCATTATTTTGGTTCCATAAAAAATTGGGGTGGTTTCTCCATCCAGAATTATAAAATGATGAGTATGGGTCATTCTTAGCTCAGTCATAGATGGCGTTGACATGTTCCATCTCAGGAGGAATGGACGCACACTCTCTTTCTACATGACCTATCCTACTGATTGATCGTTTTATATTTAACCGCAAGTGCACGGCCACGTTGAAGCGGTGGCAAATACGGGTCGTCCACTGGGAGGTGTGTCGACACTTGGTTTGTGCGAAGGCGAGAGGTAAAGAAAGGGAAGAGAAGGGTTGGTTACACTAAACTACACTAAGATGCAAAAAGGAAATGAAAATAAGCAATAAACTAAGCCCCATAGGGGGTAGAGAAATAATGTGAACATAAAGAAGTGTGTGTGTTCATTAAGCTCCTCACAACATTTAGTGCATGAAATCATAAAACTACATCCAACTTTGCCTCCACATGAATTAAGATAAGACTACATCATTAAAACATACAAGACAATAATTGGAATGAAGCTACATGAACTCAAGTATAAAGACTATACCCTACTATGCCTCCACATGAATTAAGATTTCACTACATCATTAAAACATACAAGACATTAGCTAAGGTAAAGGCAACAAGAGCTCATACACTACAAATTGTGTTTCCAATATTAACTTCATCCATATCCTAACCTTATCATTCCCCATAAAATAGGTCTACTAATCAAAGCATAAGCTAAGCTTCATTCAAGAGCATTAGCATATCAAAGATAAGAGTGAAAACCCATTAGATGGTTATGGAAATCATATAAAGCTCAAGGGATAAAGATAACACACACTTAATACACTACATGATTATATCACATATTTCTCCACCCCCAAATGGGGATGGAACTACTCACTACTCATTACACTAACTATATTAGCAAAGGAAAGCATAATACTGAAATGAAAGTTAACTAAGAAGGCAAGAAGCATTAAAGAAACATAAAAGGAAAGGAAAGACTAAACAAACATGCACAAATTAAAAGACAAGATTTAAAGAAACTAGAAGAATTATTTTATTAACAAATGACTCACATTGAAGGTAGCATTCTTCTCCACCTTGAGTTTTTGCTTCAAGGCTCACTCCTTAGTAGAGAGAATGCCACCAAGCAATGGGTAATTACAATGGAAGGTGAAGAGTTCTATTTATAAGCATGGAAAAAGCTAATCGGGGACAATCCCCCGATGTGGGACTAAACCAATACCAAAAATAGCCTAAACGAACATTAATACAAGTCCAAGAGAAATTTCGACGGATCCTGAGCAATGTGGACCGCCAATTAGCGGTCCAAGACCGCCAATTGGCGGTCCAAAATCTTCGGATCGTGTTGGAATTTGTTGTGGGCTTTTCTTTCTGGTATTGTTGGTCTTTGATGCGGAAACTGGACTTGTTGGAGCTCCGACCCGACTCGAATTGGTAAAATACTCCCTATGATGGTGTGGAGTATTCTGTTTTGCTCTTAGGTCCTTCGGTCTTACGATCAGGTCCTTCTCCCTTGCATCTTAGTCCCCAGGTCTCACAATTAAGTCTTTTTTTCCTGCTTTTGGGTCCTTTCATGGCTCTTCTCTTCAAACCTCTTTATTTCTGAAAACTAAACATAAAACTCGTCACGTAGCATTGCTTAGGTGTAATATAATGGATATAAGATACAAATATGAACATGAAATGATGTCAATCAAATACCCCCACACCTAAGTTTTTGCTAGTCCCGAGCAAAACAAAGAAAGAGAAAAGCAAACGAGAAACAAGAAATCCTAACTCACTTTCGTAGGAATCATGGTTGCACTTAGCACGTGCAACAAGCCGTTAAACCTACTTTTTGCCAAGGAGGAGTGTTGTCTCCTGAGGGTTTACAACGGATATACCCACAAAATCCGAACAAGATGCATTATTCAATCTAGACACTCGACTCGTTGGAAATATTTTGTCGATCATTGGACGCGGTAATCCTACAGGCCGACTCTATAAAGGTAATCAGTCCACACCTAGCCTAATAAACCATTCGTGCAAGTTAAATAAGGAATTAAGTAAAAGACATGGACAACCTCAAGATCCTCAAGTGATACAAAGTGTAAGGTCCATTAAGGTTCTTATTTGCATTACCATTTTTTTTCTTTTTGTTTCTTTTCACACATTTTTTTCTTTTTATTAGTTGGAGCTTCATTCTCCCAAGGTCAGGTTTCGTGCATCATTGCCCATGAGGACTTACACTATCACGTACACCTTTCCCCAAATCTCCACATAGGGCAATCCCTACCACCCGTGTAACGGGAGTTCGGTCGGCGCATCCCAAGTCAGATGACTCGAAAGCACCAGGCACAAAGTCCCTTCAGACCTACTTTCCCGAGTGATAGGAGTCGTGCGGGAAGAGAGAACATCTACTCACTTATTTCTTATCTACACATGAACCAAAACCCCTACACTAATGTCTCACAACAAGATTAAGAGGGTCCTTGACTACAACAAACTTCCTAAATTAACAAACACGAATTATTGACTCACTAGGTTCAGGATGGACTTCTTTGAATGTTTGAGCACTGAAACCCTATGATTACTCACCCCCAAAGGAAAACTGGGGTGCATCCTAACGACTCGATAAATCCTAAAGTCACGTACTATATATCCTAATGCATCAAGTTCAAGACAATTTTGGGAGCTTTCTTTTTACTTTGCCTCTCAACGGTTTTGCACATGCTAAACACACGCAAAACCCACAAAACATTTTCTTTCGAAAACACATGAAGATTTTGAAAGAAATGTGAAAATTTTGAAGCACTAGGCAAGCAAAAGAAGACAAGTCACCCAAGGATCATGGCAAGCAGATATATCGATATTAAATGCAGCACACTAACATGACCCTAAAAATGCAAACAAAAGAAAACAAAATCAAAAGAAAAGACTCGACTATGTACACACGTAAAACACCCCCCACACCTACTTCATGCATTGTCCTCAATGAATGCAAGCAAGATACTACATGGATTGATGCATAAAAAGGAGAGATCTCACCAACATGAAGTACAAAGGGAAGTGCAAGGTCATGTTGATGGACATAACCCGAATTCCCTCAAAACCTGTGAGATACTAAAGAAGGGATACAAATACGTGAACGAAATGGAGCCCAAATACACAAGGGTTGGGGCTCACAACAATCAATGCTCACTGAAGGAGTCTTTTATTGTACTTTTTTTTTCTTTTTTTTCTTTTTTTTATATAACTATGTACAAACATAAGTTCCCATCTTCATTTGTCAAAAGACATCAAATGGGAACCTAAAGAGTGGGTCAATGCACTTGGAAAGGGAACATGACACCACGCGGGGCCAGAATACGCATGTGTGGGCCCCCTTCACAAAGAGCACCATATGAAATGAGAGGTTCATGAATTGGACGCAAAGGCGTCTCACTCAAAGGATCAAACTGAAAGAGCTTGAACCTCTCGAGAGTTTGGGAAATAAAGGGCAACGGAAGAAAAATATCTCCTGTTGCAGAACTGAAGTTATGATCATCAATCCAAACTCTCCAACCAACAGGCTGGTGGGTCGGAACGAGGTCAAGCACCTCGTTATGCATGTCCAACTCACCAGGAGAACAGGAAGTGGGTCTCATACCCAAAGTATCCTCCAAGGAACTCTTAATACCCTCATGAGCAATGTAGTTGTTTGATGTTCCATCATTTCCAAGATGATCAGGAACAATAGTGAGAGGCAAACTCTCATCAGGTTGTTTGAAATTGAGGGTACTAGGGAGCTCTTGCTCCACCAGAGATGAGTCCTTAAGAGGCACAATATGAAGATCATGTGGCTCAAGGGTCACGGGACAAAAAGATAAGGCACAATCCTGTGCCGACTCATAATGAGGCTGGTCCAAGTTATTCTCAATTTGAATCGAATTCTCCACTAAGTGATCGTGAATTGAAACCCCAAGTCCCTCAGACTGACTGGGAGTTTGACTTTGAAAGGTTGTGCTTTGAATTTGTGGATGTGGTGGTGGTTCGATATCAAAAGATGAATCCTCATGTTGACAAGAAAAGTTACCCTCCTCACGTTCATGGAATTGTTGTGTCATCTGGCTCACTTGCATTTCCATGGTTTGCAAGGAATTCAAGTTGGACTTCAATAAGTTTTGTGTGGTTTCCATGAATGTTTGGAGAGTTTGTTTCAAGGAATCAGGTATGCGGTCAACGATGGGGTCCAAGTTAGAGCTTGGGAAATTTTGGGGTTGGGTGTTGATGTGCTGAGAATGAGTCCAATGATTTGGAGTGGGGTGCTGGTAGAATTCTGGGTATTCGGGAGGAGGATACTTGGGTGAATATGAAGTATAAGAATTTGAATAAGAATTGTTTCCCCATGAATCCATCACTCTCGGGATGTACGCGGATGCGTAATGGTCATATTGAGCATTTTGGGAAAATGTATGCTCATACTCAGGCTCTGGGGGAACATAAGGACATTCCCCGATATTATGACCACTCAACCCACAACAATCGCACGGTATGGCTACTGGAGCCACTGGTGCACTCATGTCGTCTACCGCATGCATGAAAGAGGCCAAAGTTTGTTGCCCAGAGTATGATCCAACATAACTAGATGGAGATCTAGCCGTCGGTGCCTCTCTCATATCACCCCTATATGAAGATTGCTCAGTCACATAATGAAGATCATCCCAACCGTACGGGGTGTTCGTCTGAGCCACCCCAGGTTGCATGGGTCCGGAATACCAGGGAGAATGATCCTGGTCCCAACAATGATATGAATGGTCGCCCATGTAACCATCCATCTCAACAAACAACTCTCGAGTCGACCACTCTCACCACCACGAGACTAAGCTCGCAAAAAGTGCTCGACTCGACCCTAAAACGCTACCAGAGAGTGTAAAGGGGAGGATAATATAACGAAGAAGAAGGTGAGAAGAAGATGACTCAGAGGAGAAGGGAAGAATCCCTAGAGCTAGCGAGGGTACAGGGTGAAGGTAGAAGCCTAACTAGCAAGCATGACTCAAACAATGTAAGGCAATGGGTCCTTAGGCTAGACGACGCCTCACTTCGAGGTCACTAGCCTTGACACGCCTCACCTCCCTACAACGAGGACCACAATGCCCAGCAAGTGATACCAGATCCGGAGATCCAGTACCTCCTACTATCGACAAGGTAGGCAACGCCGATCAGGTCATGACGGTCTCAACTAGATTACTCTCCTAGTGCGCCCGCAATCCTAGGGCCAATGTCTACTTGCTTTTAGTTAAGGCTTTATTAAGAGTGGTTTTTGGGGCCAAGGAAAGGGTGATGAAATCCCCCACCTTATCTTTTATGGGACAGCCCCTCCTTAGTAGCGTTTTGAGCTTAAATCTAGCAATCAATTGCTCCAATCAAACGCTCTCTCACTCTTGTCCCCATGCACCTTACTAACTAATGCATGAACGAAACATGCATGAATGAGGGATGTGGGTGCACATACGTCACGCCAGCAATCAACGACAAAATGTAAAGCAAAAAAAAGACAAATGCATGCAAGGTCTACCAATGGTGCATGACCTAGATGACAAGAAGTCTAATCTTTTGCTTTGAGTTTTATGGTCCAAGTTGATTAAAGGGGATTGAAATTAAATCTGGGAGCAAATTAGAAGTCACAGCAAGCATAATTGTGCTCCCAGATAACTAAAATGAACAATGTAACAACTGGAACAATTTTGAGAACAATCGAGGCTCACCAGGCCGCCAATTGGCGGTCCCATACCGCTGATTAGCGGTCCGTTTTGCTTCTTTGGCTCTCCAACGCCTCCAGTCGCTTCCCCTGGATGCTTAGGTTACCTGAAACTTAAACAAACTAAAAACAAAAAATTAAAAACCCCTCGAATTGTCCAAACCAACGTCTGGACAGAGCACCTCCCCGGCAACGGCGCCAAAAACTTGATTGATCGTTTTATATTTAACCGCAAGTGCACGGCCGCGTTGAAGCGGTGGCAAATACGGGTCGTCCACTGGGAGGTGTGTCGACACTTGGTTTGTGCGAAGGCGAGAGGTAAAGAAAGGGAAGAGAAGGGCTGGTTACACTAAACTACACTACGATGCAAAAAGGAAATGAAAATAAGCAATAAACTAAGCCCCATAGGGGGTAGAGAAATAATGTGAACATAAAGAAGTGTGTGTGTGTTCATTAAGCTCCTCACAACATGTAGTGCATGAAATCATAAAACTACATCCAACTTTGCCTCCACATGAATTAAGATAAGACTACATCATTAAAACATACAAGACAATAATTGGAATGAAGGTACATGAACTCAAGTATAAAGACTATACCCTACTATGCCTCCACATGAATTAAGATTTCACTACATCATTAAAACATACAAGACATTAGCTAAGGTAAAGGCAACAAGAGCTCATACACTACAAATTGTGTTTCCAATATTAACTTCATCCATATCCTAACCTTATCATTCCCCATAAAATAGGTCCACTAATCAAAGCATAAGCTAAGCTTCATTCAAGAGCATTAGCATATCAAAGATAAGAGTGAAAACCCATTAGATGGTTATGGAAATCATATAAAGCTCAAGGGATAAAGATAACACACACTTAATACACTACATGATTATATCACATATTTCTCCACCCCCAAATGGGGATGAAACTACTCACTACTCATTACACTAACTATATTAGCAAAAGAAAGCATAATACTAAAATGAAAGTTAACTAAGAAGGCAAGAAGCATTAAAGAAACATAAAAGGAAAGGAAAGATTAAACAAACATGCACAAATTAAAAGACAAGATTTAAAGAAACTAGAAGAATTATTTTATTAACAAATGACTCACATTGAAGGTAGCATTCTTCTCCACCTTGAGTTTTTGCTTCAAGGCTCACTCCTTAGTAGAGAGAATGCCACCAAGCAATGGGTAATTACAATGGAAGGTGAAGAGTTCTATTTATAAGCATGGAAAAAGCTAATCGGGGACAATCCCCCGATGTGGGACTAAACCAATACCAAAAATAGCCTAAACAAACATTAATACAAGTCCAAGAGAAATTTCGACGGATCCTGAGCAATATGGACCGCCAATTAGCGGTCCAAAATCTTCGGATCGTGTTGGAATTTGTTGTGGGCTTTTCTTTCTGGTATTGTTGGTCTTTGATGCGGTTACTGGACTTGTTGGAGCTCCGACCCGACTCGAATTGGTAAAATACTCCCCATGATGGTGTGGAGTATTCTGTTTTGCTCTTAGGTCCTTCGGTCTTACGATCAGGTCCTTCTCCCTTGCATCTTAGTCCCCAGGTCTCACAATTAAGTCTTTTTTTCCTGCTTTTGGGTCCTTTCATGGCTCTTCTCTTCAAACCTCTTTATTTCTAAAAACTAAACATAAAACTCGTCACGTAGCATTGCTTAGGTGTAATATAATGGATATAGGATACAAATATGAGCATGAAATGATGTCAATCACCTACCACATGAATGACAATATTGGACCAAATGTAGACATGTGAGGTGCACCTTGTTGGTTTTGGAGCTCAATCGAATCCATACGACGCATTAAGGTCGCCATGCGGCCCTCACTGGCCGTAGTGGTATCGACAGCAAATACGGCACCCGATCTAGTCGAGTTTGCATTCGCTATCCTCACTCCTACGCTGGATGATGCAGGTGGTTCCTCTACAATCTCCCATTGCATGGTTTTCTCAACGAGGTCTTCTAGGAAAGCCCATGCGTCCCTTTCATCCTTTCCTAAGAAGTCTCCTTGACACATGGACTCAAGGAGCGTTCGGGGTGGGATGTGAAGACCCTCGTAAGCAATCTGACACAGGCGCCACAACTCGATGTCATGGTGAGGGCATGAGGATAGTAGCTCCTTGAACCTCTCTAAGTTTGCATGGAATGATTTGGTCTCATGTTGATAGAACGAATTGATTTCGTTCCTCAATTTTTGAGTTCAATGATTTGGAAAGTACTTTTTGAGAAATGCAGATTGAAATTCATCCCAAGTCCTAAAGGCATTCACCTGGTTGCTGTACAACCACTTCTTGAAATCATCCTTTAGTGCAAAAGGGACTATCCTAAGATTGATGGAGTCTGTGCTAAGTTGTTGCAGCTTGAACATAGGACATACCTCCTCAAATTCTCTGAGAAAGATATAGGGGTCACCCTTCCCAATGAAGTGAGGGAGTGATTGACATCATTTCATGCTTGTATTTGTATCTTATATCCATTATCCTACACCTAAGCAATGCTACGTGATGAGTTTTATGTTTAGTTTTCAGGAATAAAGATGTTTGAAGAGAAGAGCCACGAAAGGACCCAAAAGCAGGAAAAATGACTTAATTGTGAGACCTAGGGACTAAAATGCAAAGGAGAAGGATCTGATCGTAAGACCGAAGGACCTAAGAGCAAAACCTGAAACTCCACACCATCATGGGGAGTATTTTGGCAATTCGATTCGGGTCGGAGCTCCAACAAACCAAGTAGATGCATCCAAGACCAAGAAATACTTCAAGCAAAGCCCAACACAAAAACCAGACGGATCTGGGCCTTATAGACCACCAATTGGCAGTCTGGATCATCCCAGATCCGCTAATATTTCTCCTGGACTTGTATTAATGTTTGTTTAGGCTACGTTTGGTGTTGGTTTAGTCCCACATCGGGGGATTGTCCCGGATTAGCATTTTCCATGCTTATAAATAGAACTCTTCACCTTCCATTGTATCCATCTCTCTCTTTGGTGGCCATCTTCCCTACTAAGAGTGAAGCCTTGAAGCAAAACTCTGGTGGAGGAAGGGTTGCTTATAATTTGAGTAAGTTAATAATAGATGTTTTCATTAGCTTGTTAATTCTTGCTTAGTTAATTTCCTTTAATGTGTTTGCTTTGGTGCTTGTTTTGTCCAGACCTTGGTTTGGACGATTCGAGTGCTTTTTAATTTTTTGTTTCCAGCTTTTCTTAGTTTCAGGGAACCAAAGGCTCAAGGGGAGGCTACTCGACAAGTTTGAGGAACAGAAGCTCCAAACTGACCGCCAATTGCGGTTTGGAACCGCTAACTGGCGGCCTGGTGAGCTTGTCTGCCTCTCAATTTTGTTCTGGTAGTTATTTCTGTAATTTTCATTATCTGGGAGCCCCATTTTGCATGCTTTGACTTCTAGTTCGCTCCCAGATCATTAATCACTCCCCCATTAATCAACTTCTCCTTAAAATCCAAAGCAAAAGACTACACGTTCTTATTTGTTTAGGTCACGCATCATGTATTGACTTAGGCACGTAGTTGTCTTTTCTTTTAGCTTATATTCAGTTGTTGAGTGCTAGCGTGAGGTACGCAATTTCCTACACTCATTCATTCATCTCGTATGCCCATGCATTAGTTAGTAGGAATTGCATAAGGACAAGAGTGAGCGAACGTTTGATTGGAGCGATTGATTGCTAGATTAGGATCAAAACGCTATTAAGGAGGGGTTGTCCCATAAAAGATAAGGTGGGGGATTTCATCACCCTTTCCTTGGCCCCAAAAATCACTCTTAATCAAGCCTTAACTAAAAGCAAGTAGACATTGGCCCTAGGATTGCGGGTGCACTAGGAGAGTAATCTAGTTGAAACCGTCATGGCCTGATCGGCGTTGCCTACCTTGTCGATAGTAGGAGGTACTGGATCTCCGGATATGGTATCACTTACTGGGCATTGTGGTCTTCGTTGTAGGGAGGTGAGACGTGTCGAGGCTAGTGACCTCGAAGTTAGGCGTCGTCTAGCCTAAGGACTCATTGCCTTACATTGTTTGAGTCGTGCTTGCTAGTTAGGCTTCTACCTGATTCCACTAACCATGCTAGCTCTAGGGATTCCTCCCTCCTCACCTGAGTCCGCTCCTCATCTATTATCTACGTATAGTCTCCTCCTCTAGTACACCTTCTGTTGTGTGTTATTTTAGAGTCGAGTCGAGCATTTTATGCGAGGTTAGGCTCGTTTTGGTGAGAGCGCTCGACTCGAGAGAGTGCATTCTTCTGAGATGGACGATCTTGGTGATCGACCATCTCCGCCTCGTGCTCCTTTGGAGCATGAAACCGAGTCGTCTCACGGTGACGGGGGAGACCGGGTTCCATACATGGAATACCTCGGTCCGCTTCCGCTACCACGTAGACCTCCTTCTACGCCTCCTCTGACTCGAGAGGAAGGGAGATTCAATCAGGATCAAGTTCTTGGTGCACCACTACCTTTAGCTCGACAGAATAGACTGATTACTTTGTGGGAGCGGACCCATCCTTTTCGGGCCGCGCAACCTTCTTGCATAGTTGTTCCCCCTGCTCGCGGGAACAACTATGAGCTGAAACCTCAATATGTGAGCATGTTTCCCACCTTTAGTGCCAATAAGGAGGATTCGTATATCGTTATACACGAATTCGAGGAAGTATGCTTCATGTTCAAGCTTCAACAGCTTGACAAGGATTCTGTCCGGTTGAGGATGATTTCTTTCGCATTGAAAGATAATGCGAAGAAATGGATGTATAGCTTCCCGACGAGCTCGATTCGCTAATGGGATGACTTTGTAACCGTCTTTCTGAAGAGATTTTTCCCTCAAAGGAAAACTCAACAGATACGGCACTAGATACATCAAATGTATCAGACCGAGACCGAATCGTTTCATGGTTTCTTTGAGACGTTCAAGGACCTTCTCCAGCAGTGCCCTCATCATGGATTTGAGTTATGGCAGCTGTGCCAAATTGTTTATGATGGCATCAACTACAACACCCACACATTTTTGGAGTCGATGTGTCAGGGTGACTTGCAAATGAAACCCATCGAGGAGGCATGGGATACTTTTGAGTCTATGGCTGAACGTACCTTCGAGTGAGACACCATGAGAGAGCCACCAACCACCAGGTCTTCTCGTCGAGCTGGATCTTATCAAGTTGAGTCATCGATCACGTCTGAGGCGAAAATGGCTGCTCTCATGCGTAGGATTGAGAGTTTAGAGTTGGACCATGCTCCTGTAGCTCAGTTCGCTATTCCTGGGTGTAGTAGGTGTAGACTTACGGGCCATGATGACTTGGAGTGTGCATACGCTCCAAGGGATACTGAGCATGCGAATGCTATGTATCAACAGAGACCCCGTAACGACCCGTACAGTCACTCCTACAACCCGGGATGGCGTAACCATCCTAACTTCTCTTGGGGGCCTAGTGGGGGTCACGGTCAGAGCTCGCACGCTCAACCTCAACCTCCACCTTATCAACCTCCACGCCCATCGGCGACCTACCAACCCCCACATCAAAGGTCTCAGCACCATAATTTCCAACCTGCTCATGCCTCATCGTCGGGTTATTCCAACTAGAATCCACCACCCCAGCGGGTTGACCCGAAGGACCCTTCTTTTGATCCGACCCTTCAAGCGTTGCAAAGTACAGTCAAGGCTTTGGAAATGCAAGTTAGACAGTTGGCTCATCAATTCCATGAACGCGAGAAGGGTATGTTCCCGAGTCAACCTGTGGTAAATCCCAGGGGTCAACCTGCTCATGTTAGGCAGAATGTACACAATGTTGAAAGTGACCCTTCCGAACATGCCAATGTTGTCCATACCTTGAGATCGGGAAGGGTCGTTGAAAACAATGTGGAAATGCCTGAAGCCACCAACCCTGTTGGCGAGACTTCCGAGGAGAGTCTTGATCCTGTTAAGGAACCTAATCCTGAGACTCCTCCTCGTGATACTTATGTCCCTAAGGCACCATTCCCTCATCGGTTGACGAAAAAACGTGATGAGCACTGGGACAAGATCGTTGAGGTACTTAGGCAAGTAAAGGTGAACATCCCGTTGTTGGACGTTGTTCAACAAATGCCACAGTATGCCAAGTTCCTCAAAGACCTTTGCACCACCAAGAGAAAAAAATGTGCCCAAAAAGGCCTTTTTGGGTGCCAATGTGAGCTCAATATTGACACAACCCATGAATGTCAAGTACAAGGAGCCAGGTTGTGCAACTGTCTCTTGCATGATTGGGAATTTGACAATCTCTCAAGCTCTATTGGATTTGGGGGCATCTGTGAATCTCCTGCCTTACTGTGTCTATGTCAACCTTGGAATAGGCGATCTTAAACCAACGAGGACAACCCTCCAGTTGGCTGACAGATCCGTCAAGATTCAACGAGGGAGTGTGGAGGATGTCCTTATCAAAGTGGGTGAGTTCATATTTCCAGTTGATTTCATCATCTTGGATACTGAACCCGTGTCCAACCCACGAGGACAAATTCCTGTGATCCTTGGGAGGCCATTTCTTGCGACGTCTAATGCTTTGATCAATTGTCGCAATGGCTTGATGAGGTTGTCTTTGGGAAACCTCACGGCGGATTTCAACATCTTCACTCTTGGTACGCAACCCGGGATCTTGGACGACATTGTCGGAGCCAATTTCATCCAGGACACGGATGAGCCCGAGTCATTAGGCATGTTCGACTCACATCGACATATTATTGAGGTGCCTAATGACCAGGTTGCGAGTGAAGAGGATCTTGAGGAATCCGCCAGCATTTCTCGGGACGAGGAGGCACATCTGGGTGCTTGCTCCTCTTACCTCGTGGCCCTTGAGCCACTTGAAAGTAACTCTGAATCCGACAAGGACCCACCTCTGGTCGAGCTTAAACCGCTCCCCGATAAACTAAAGATCATCTTTTTAGGGGATAATGAGACCTTGCCACTCATTATTGCTTCTGATCTTGCACAAGATCAAGAGGTTGCCCTCAAAAGAGTACTCTTTGAAAACAAAGAGGCGATCGGGTGGTCCTTGAAGGATATCAATGGAATTCGCCCTGGTATTGTTTTGCATCGGATCCACATGGAAGAGGATTCTAGGCACCGCAGAGACCCACAACGGAGATTGAATCCTGTACTGAAAGAAGCCATCTGAAAGGAGGTTCTTAAGTGCTTGGATAATGGCATAATCTATCCTATCTCTGATAGTTCGTGGGTGAGTCTTGTCCATGTGGTTACCAAGAAGCCAGGCGTTACGGTTGTGGAGAATGAGCATAATGAGCTTATCACGACACGCCTACAAACTGGCTGGCGAGTTTGCGTTGATTATCGCAAGCTCAATGAGGCAACACGGAAAGAACATTTCCCGTTGCCATTTATTGATCAGATGTTGGAAAGGTTGGCCGGACATGAGTATTATTGTTTTCTTGATGGATACTCCGGTTACAACCAAATTCCCATCACCCCCGAGGATCAAGAGAAAACCACATTTACTTGTCCCTTTGGCACGTTTGCCTACCGTCGCATGCCCTTTGCGTTATGTAATGCGCCGACAACGTTTCAAAGGTGTATGATCAGCATCTTCTCCGATATGGTTGAGCGTTTCCTTAAGATCTTCATGGACAACTTTTCCATATTTGGCGCTTCCTTTGATGAGTGCCTTCATCACTTGAGCCTTGTCCTCAAGCGATGCCGTGAGAAGAACCTCGCTCTGAATTGGGAGAAATGTCACTTCATGGTGAAGCGAGGGATTGTACTTGGACATGTGGTCTCAAGTAGGGGAATTGAGGTCGATCTTGCCAAAGTGGGTCTTATTGCTAATTTCCCACTGCTACGTAATTGAAGGATATCCGCGCCTTTTTGGGGCATTCTGGATTCTATCAGCGGTTCATTCAGGATTTTAGCAAAATTGCTCGACCTCTCACCGCCTTGTTGGCTAAGGATGCCATTTTTGAGTTCACACCGGATTGCCACCATGCCTTTTTGACCTTGAAGAAAGAGTTGACTTCAGCTCCCATTATTAAGGCACCAGTGTGGACTGAACCCTTTGAGTTAATGTGTGATGCATCTGACTTCGCTATGGGAGCTGTGCTTGGGCAACGATTGGACAAATTGCCTCATGTTATCTACTATGCCAGTAGAACACTCAATGATGCCCAATTGAACTACACTGTGACCGAGAAGGAATTCTTAGTGATCATATTATCTTTGGAGAAATTCCAGTCGTACTTCAGTGGCTCCCACGTTATTATCTATTCTGATCACACAGCCATCAAGCACCTCATGTCAAAGAAAGATGCAAAATCCCGACTCTTGAGATGGATCTTGTTATTACAAGAATTTGATCTCGAGATTCGGGACAAAAAAGGGTGTGAAAATGTTCTAGCTGACCACCTGTCCCGTCTAGAGACGACCAACCCACAAGACCAAATTATTGATGACAAATTTCCTGACGAGCAGTTGTTCACGATCGAAGATAACCCTTGGTTTGTCGACATCGTGAACTACCTCGTGACCGAGCAACTTCCTGTGGGTTTGTCAAAATCTTACCAAACCAAATTTAGATCTTATGTCAGATTCGTCCACTGGGACGACCCCTACCAATTCAAATACTGCTCTGACCAAATTTTCAGGCGGTGTGTCCCACATACCGAGTTCCAAAGTGTGCTCCAGTTCTGCCTTTCCAAGGCATGTGGAGGACACTTTGGAGCAAAGAAAACTGCTGCCAAGGTGCTCCAATTTGGATTCTACTGGCCCTCTATTTTCAAGGATGCTTACGAATTTTGTAAGCAATGTGATAGGTGCCAGCGCCTTGGCAGGATTGGTCGACGTGACATGATGCGTTTGCAAAATGTCCTTGTTGTCGTCATCTTCGATGTGTGGGGCATCGATTACATGGGTCCCTTCCCGAACTCGTTCGGGAATGTTTACATTCTGGTGGCCGTTGACTATGTGTCTAAGTGGGTGGAGGTTATACCCACAAAGACCAATGACAACAAGGTGGTCACCAAATTCTTGAGGGACATTTTTGCGCGATTTGGTACTCCTCGTACCATAATCAGTGATAGGGTTACCCACTTCTGTAATTGCTCTTTGAAGTGCTTATGAGGAAATATTCGATCACCCACAAGTTTGCGACCCCATACCATCCGTAAACTAGTGGGCAGGTCGAAATCTCTAACCGTCAATTAAAGCAAATTCTTGAGAAGACGGTTAGTTCCTCGAGGAAGGATTGGTCAACTAAGTTGAATGACGCGTTTTGGGCCTTCCGCACCGCGTACAAGTCCAATTCGGGTATGTCCCCATATCGGGTAGTATACGGCAAGGCTTGCCACCTACCCGTCGAGCTTGAGCATCGTGCTTTCTGGGCTATCAAGAACCTGAATATGGATCTTGATCAAGCAGGAGTACAACGTAAGCTCGACATTGTGGAATTAGAAGTGCTACGCAATGATGCGTACGAGAATGCCAAAATTCATAAGTCCCGAGCCAAGATGTTTCACGATCGCATGATTTTGCGAAATGTGTTTACAGCCGGGTAGAAGGTGTTGCTCTACAATTCCTGGCTTCATCTGTTTGCAGGTAAGCTCCGTAGTCGCTGGTCTGACCCGTTTATTGTCCAAACTGTCTATCCTCATGGAGCGGTTGACATCTTGAACCCAGGGAATGGGGACGTGTTCAAAGTTAATGGACAACGCCTCAAACCCTACTTGGAGGGGGCACCAGCCGAAGTCGAGGAGGTCATGTTCCTTCATGAACCTCCCTTGCACTCAACCATTCATGCTCCTGCATGAGTGGTTGAGCTTTCAGGTTTGTTAAAATAAAAAAAAACTCCTTCAGTGAGCATCGTTTGTTGTGGGCCCCAACCCTTGAGTATTTGGGCCCAATTCTTTCACGTATTTGTATCCCTTTCTCAGCATCCCACAGGTTTTGAGGGAATTTGGGCTGTGTCCATCAACATAGCCAGAAACTTCCCTGTGTACTTCACGTTGGTGAGATGTATTCTTTTTCATGCACAACTACATGTAGTATCTTGCTCGCATTCATTGAGGACATTGCATGAAGTAGGTGTGGGGGTGTTTTTACATGTGTATATAGTTGAGTCTTTTCCTTTGATTTTTGTTTTCTTTTGTGTATATTGATAGGTCATGTTAGTGTGCTGCATTTAATATCGATATATCTGCTTGCCATGATCCTTGGGTGACTTTTCTTCTTTTGCTTGCCTAGTGCTTTAAAATTTTCACATTTCTTTCAAAATCTTCATGTGTTTGCGAAAGAAAATGTTTTGTGGGTTTTGTGTGTGTTTAGCATGTGCAAAACCGTAGAAAGGCAAAGTAAAAAGAAAGCTCCCAAAATTGTCTTGAACTTGATGCATTAGGATATCTAGTACAGTGGCTTTAGGATTTATCGAGTCATTAGGATGCACCCCAGTTTTCCTTTAAGGGTGAGTAATCATAGGGTTTCAGTGCTCAAACATTTAAAGAAGTTCACCCTAAACCTAGTGAGTCAATAATTCGTGTTTGTTAACTTAAGGAAGTTTGTTGTAGTCAAGGACCCTTTATATCTTGTTGTGAGACATTAAGTGTAGGGGTTTTTGGTTCAGGTGTAGATAAGAAATAAGTGAGTAGGTGTTCTCTCTTCTCGCACGGCTCCTATCACTCGGGAAAGTAGGTCTGAAGGGACTTTGTGCCTGGTGCTTTCGAGTCATTTGACTTGGGATGCGCCGACCGAACTCTCGCTACACGGGTGGTAGGGATTACCCTATGTGGAGATTTGGGGAAAGGTGTACGTGGTAGTGTAAGTCCTCATGGGCAATGATGCACGAAACCTGACCCTGGAAGAATGAAGCTCCAACTAATAAAAAGAAAAAAAAGAAGAAAAAAATGACAAAAGAAACAAAAAGAAAAAAAATGGTAATGCAAATAAGAACCTTAATGGACCTTACACTTTGTATCACTTGAGGATGTTGAGGTTGTCCATGTCTTTCACTTAATTCCTTATTTAACTTGCACGAATGGTTCATTAGGCTAGGTGTGGACTGATTACCTATATAGAGTCGGCCCGTAGGATTACCGCGTCCAATGATCGACAAAATATTTCCAACGAGTCGAGTGTCTAGATTGAATAATGCATCTTGTTCGGAGTTTGTGGGTATATCCGCAGAAAACCCTCAGGAAATAACAGTCCTCCTCCTTGGCAACAAAGAGGTTTAACGGCTTGTTGCACGTGCTAAGTGCAATTGTGATTCCTACGAAAGTGAGTTAGGAGTTCGTGTTTCTCGTTTGCTTTTCTCTTTCTTTGTTTTGCTCGGCACTAGCAAAAACTTAGGTGTGGGGGTATTTGATTGACATCATTTCATGCTTATATTTGTATCTTATATCCATTATCTTACACCTAAGCAATGCTACATGATGAGTTTTATGTTTAGTTTTCAGGAATAAAGAGGTTTGAAGAGAAGAGCCATGAAAGGACCCAAAAGCAGGAAAAAGGACTTAATTGTGAGACCTGGGGAATAAGATGAAAGGGAGGACCTAAGAGCGAAACAGGAAACTCCACACCATCATGGGGAGTATTTTGGCAAATCGATTCGGGTCGGAGCTCCATCAAACCAAGTAGATGCATCCAAGACCAAGAAATACTTCAAGCAAAGCCCAACACAAAAAACAGACGAATCTGGGCCTTATAGACTGCCAATTGGCGGTCTGGATCATCCCAGATCCGCTAATATTTCTCCTGGACTTGTATTAATGTTTGTTTAGGCTATTTTTGATATTGGTTTAGTCCCACATCGGGAGATTGTCCCGTATTAGCTTTTTCCATGCTTATAAATAGAACTCTTCACCTTCCATTGTATCCATCTCTCTCTTTGGTGGCCATCTTCCCTACTAAGAGTGAAGCCTTGAAGCAAAACTGTGGTGGAGGAAGGGTTGCTTGTAATTTTAGTGAGTTAATAATAGATATTTTCATTAGCTTGTTAATTCTTTCTTAGTTAATTTCCTTTAATGTGTTTGCTTTGGTGCTTGTTTTGTTTAATGCTTCTTTAATATTTCTTGCTTGATTAGTGTAGTTGTGTACATGTTATGTAGATGATATGAATGCTTGATATAAATGTTTGTGAGAAATATTTGTATGTTTGCTTGAATTAATAAGGACTTTACTTGATGGTTTCTGCCATCGTTAGGTACACTCCATGCTTGTTATGTTCTTAATAACAACCTTGCATTGCTCATATTAATCACGTTACTTTTAGTGTTGTAAATGATAGGTTTTGCCAGTAGGTACCTCTTATGCATGAAAAAACACTAACCAACCTGAGCTTATTGTATGCATTCAACACCACACTTATTTCATGTGCACACACACTCCACCCCTTAGGGGTTTTCATTCCTGTGTTTTTATCTTCTTCATTAGTTGTTTAGCTTAGTTGTTTAGTGATTTCATTTCAGCTTGCTTGTTTACTAGTTTAGATTAGTGTAGTGTAGTGTAATACATCTTTCTTCCCTTTCTTTCCACTTGCCTTCGCACAAACCAAGCGCCGACACACCTCCCAGTGGACGACCCGTATTTGCCACCGCTTCAACTCGGCCGTGCACTTGTGGTTAATATAAAATGATTAATCAGGGAGCATGGAAATAAACTGAGGCTTAACCTCAAAGTAGTTCCCATTTGCCTCTGGCAATACAATGCATGAGGCTAGAGAAGTACGGCTCAAGTAGCATCGATCATGTAGAGGTATGGGAGCCACAACAAGAAGAACAAGTGGTATAGGTGGGTCCAGCAACTGCTCCTCGCGGAAATGAGCAGCCATTGAACCCAGACTATGTGCGACACGAGAGGAGGGAGGCCTCGATAAATCGACTACCGAAGCAGGGTTGACGACACGCCTCGTCAAACGGCCACTCTCGTCTTGTGCCCACGAAAGCATGCACAAAGGTGCACACACACAACCCAAAACTTTTTTTAACAAAGAATGTGCGTAGAGGAGAAGACGGGAGGACATAGGAGAGGAAGAATGACTCAGGAGAGAAGGAAAGAAGTCTTTATGCTACCGAGGGTGGGTACAGGTAGAAGCACACAAGCAAACAAGGCTCAAACAGTCCTAAGGTCGCTATAGGTCCTTACAGCTAGACGACGCCTAACTGCGAGGTCACACGGCATCAACACGCCTCACCTCCCTACGATGAGGACCACAAAGCCCAGCAAGTGAGTCAAGATCTGGAGATCTCGTCTCTCCTACTATCGACAGAGTGGGCAACGCCGATCAGGTCATGACGGTCGGGACCGGATGACTCTCCTAATGCGCCTGAAATCCTTAGGGCCAATGTCTACTTGCTTTTAAAATTAGGCTCTTGATTAGTGTGGTTTTTGGGGCGAAGGAAAGCGTGATGAAATCGCCCACCTTATCTAATACGGGACAACCCCTCCTTAATAGCATTTTGGAGTCCTAATCTAACAATCAACTCTCCAAACAAACGCTCAACACACATTTGTTGCAATGCACTTCCTACTAACTAATGCATGTTCATACCAAATGCATGAATGAGAGAAGGAAATGCGTACATCACACCCACTCAGCAACTTAAAGTAAAGCTAAAAGAAAAGACAATCTACGTGCCTAAGTCGAATACATGATGCATCACCTAAACAAGAAGGAATGCCTAATCTTTTGCTTTGGGTTTTAAGGTCCAAGTTGCTTAAAGGGAGATCGATTATTGATCTGGGAGCAAACTATAAGTCTAAATATGCCAAATCTAGTCCCAGATCACTATATCAGATAATACAACAAGCCAAAGAAATAAGAAGAGCAACAAAGCTTACCAGGCCGCCAGTTGGCGGTCTTAGGCCGCTGATTGGCGGTCTGAAGCTTATTGTTTGCCGTAAAATTTCTCCAGATGTCTTCTCCTGAGCTCCAGAGCTTCCTGAATCAAATAAACTACAAAACACAAATTAAATCCACTCGAATCGTCCAAACCAGAGTCTGGACTGACACCTCCCCGGCAACGGCGCCAAAAACTTGTTTAATCGTTTTAAATACCGCAAGTGCATGGCTGCGTTGAAGCGGTGGCAAGTACGGGTTGATCCTCACGGAGGTGAGTAGCCTCTGGTTTTTTCAGAAATCAAGTGGCAACAAAAGGGGGAAGAGTTTTGTTTATGTTAATCTACGCTACACTAAACTACTAAGAAAAAAATGCAAAGTAAAGCAACTAACGACTACATCGAATCAAAACTAAAAGAATGTAAAACTAAGCTGAAATCAAGAAGAGAAAGACCCCTTAGGGGTGGAGTGTGTGCACACATGTAAAAAGATGGTGAAGAAAGCATTCTATAGGCAAAAATGTAGGTAGTGTTTTCATGCAAAGGAAGTGTCTAAAGGTTATGGCAAAACCTATCAATCCATTCATTAACCTAGTTGATTAACATTCATATACACAAGTTGGTTATTTCAGAACCTAAACAAGCATGGGAGGTGTCTAAGATGTGTGGCAAAACCAATCAAGTGTAGTATTCTACTCTAACAAGCAGGCATACATTCACATTTATCAACACAATCAAAATATAAAGCATTCATATCCATTCTTTAATGCATGTATGAACATCATCTCCACCCTCAAAGG
This sequence comes from Triglochin maritima, assembly GCA_963682175.1. Taxonomy (NCBI): domain Eukaryota; kingdom Viridiplantae; phylum Streptophyta; class Magnoliopsida; order Alismatales; family Juncaginaceae; genus Triglochin; species Triglochin maritima. Next base: position 23,942,108 of record OY821777.1, read on the forward strand.
GGATGGATCTACTCACTACACATTATTATAACAATTAAACTAAAGAAGAAAGGAAACATTCTAACTACTTTAGCCTACAATCAAAGAAATAAAACTAAGCTAAGCATGCACAAAGAAACAACATAAAAACAAAATAATGGAAAAATTATTTTATTAAATGACTCACATTGAAGGTAGCCTTCTTCTCCACCTTGAGATTTTGCTCCAAGGCTTACTCCAAGTAGAGAGAATGCCACCAAGCAATGGGTGATTACAATAGAAGGTGAAGAGTTCTATTTATAGCCATAGAAAAAGGTAATCCGGGACAATCCCCCGGTATGGGACTAAACAAATACCAGAAATAGACTAAATATACACTAATACATGCTCCACATAAATATTAGCAGATCCGGACTAAAAGTGACCGCCAATTTGAAGTCTACAGTGTTCGGATCGCTCTGGATTTTCTTGTGGGCTTTTCTAGAAGGATTTGTTTGTCTTCGATGCATCTACTTTGCTTGTTGGAGCTCCGACCCGAAAAGAATTGCCAAAATACTCCCCACGATGGTGTGAAGTATTCTTGTTTTCTCATTGGTCCTTCGATCTTACGTTCAGGTCCTTCGATCGTGCATCTTAGTCCTTGAGTCTTTCAACTCAATCATTTTTCATGCTTTTAGGTCCTTTTATGACTCTTCTCTTGAAACGTATTTATTTCTGAAATTTAAACATAAAACTCGTCACATAGAATTGTTTAGGTTAAAGATAGTGGATATGAGATACAAATATAAGCATGAAATGATGTCAATCAGTTAGAGCTCGCACACTCAACCTAAACCTCCACGTTATCACCCTCCACGACCATCGGCGACCTACCAACCCCCACATCAAAGGTCTCAACACCATAATTACCAACCTCCTCAGGCCTCATCATCGGGTTATTCGAACCAAACTCCACTACCCTGGTAGGTGGACCCAAAGGATGCCTCTAGTGATCCAACGCTTCAAACGTTCATGTAGAGCATGCAAAGTACAGTCAAAGCTTTGGAAATGCAAGTTAGCCAATTGGCTCATCAGTTCCATGAACACGCGAGAAGGGTCAGTTACCAAGTCAACATGTGGTAAATCCCAAGGGTCAACCTGCTCAGGCTAGGCAGAATGTGCACGGTGTTGAAAATGACCCTTCCCAAAATGCAAATGTTGTTCGTATCTTAAGATCGGGAAGGGTTGTTGACAACAATGTGGAAATGTCGGAATCCAACCCTGTTGGTGACTCTTCCGTGGAGGGTCGTGAGTCTTTCAAGGAACTTAACTCTGAGACTCCTCCTCGTGATAGTTATGTCCTTAAGGCACCATTCCCTCATAAATTGATGAGCATGGGACAAAATCGTTGAGGTACTTACGCAAGTCAAAGTAAACATTCCATTGTTGGGCTTTGTTCAGCAAATGTCACCGTATGCCAAGTTCCTTAAGGACCTTTGTACCATTAAGAGGAGAACAAATATTCACAAAAAGCCATTTCTGGCCGCCAATGTGAGCTCGATATTGACACAACACATGCAACTCAAATAACAAGACCCCGGTTGTCCAACTATTTTTTGCATGATCGATAACGTGACAATTCCTCAAGCTCTATTGGATTTGGGAGCATCTGTGAACCTCCTGCCCTACTCTGTCTATGTCAACCTTGGAATATGCAATCTTAGGCCAACGAGGACAACCCTCCAGTTGGTTGACAGATCTGTCAAGATTCCACGAGGAGGTGTGGAGGATGTCTTTATTAAAGTGGGTGAGTTTGTATTTCCCAGTTGATTTCATCATCTTGGATATTGAACCTGTGTCCAACCCACAAAGACAAATTCTAGTGATCTTTGAGAGGCCATTTCTTGCGACATCTAATGCTTTGATCAATTGACGCAATGTCATAATGAGGTTGTCTTTTGGAAACCTCATGGCGGATTTCAACATCTTTACTCTTGGTAAGCAACTCGGGCTCTACACAGGCAATTCGCTCTAGCTCTAAGCCTAGGGTAATTATTCCACTTTGTTCTGGGAGGTGTCACTTTTGAATCGAGAATGTTTAACCGAGATTCGATCTCTACTGCCTCCCCGAGATCAGCGCAGATCAGATCGTAAGGAGTCCTATTGAAACCAATAAGTATAGGCTTGCCTGCCATCCACACCAGAATATATAGATTTTTCCGAAAAATCTTTACTATTGAAATCCGTCGTGAGGTGTCCTATTGAAATCTTCCACGAGGTGTCCTATTGAAATCCGTCGTAAAGATCTCTACTCCAGGCACAACTACACAGGCAAGCAACAGACTGATTCGATCTCTACTGCTTCCCCGAGATCCGCACATATCGGATCGTAAGGAGTCCTATTGAAAGCAAGAAGTATAGGCCTGCCTGCCATCCATACCAGAATAGATAGAGTTTTCCGAAAAAAACCTGTTAATGGGGGAAGACCTCCTACGTATAAGAGACAAAGGGCTAAAGATAGAGCCAAAAAGGATTTTTCCTGTATAATTCTGCATAATCTTGAATGTTATCAGTTCTAGCTATTCTATAATCTCTATTTAGCAGTTCCCTCTATTTGTCCCACATTCATTTGTGAGCGTACTCCTAATGGATTGAAGACCATATCATAGTTCGTTCTCAGTCTGTTGCTTGTTCGCTCCTAAGATTCTCTCTAGCTCTAAGCCTAGGGTAATTGTTCCACTTTGTTGTGGGAGGTGTCACTTTTGAGTCCAGAATGATTACCATATAGAAGAGTCAAGACCGGGCTCCCTAATGGAATGTTTAACCGATCCATTCGGGATCGATTGAATTGGTACGGAAGTCTTCCTTTGTACCCTTGCTTTAATGAAGATACCCGATCATCTCGACTTTCTCAAATGCCCACCACCGGCTCTTCTCCTTTCTGGGTCTTGATTCGTCACGTCATTTTACCTAATGAGTTGTTCATGCAGTAGTACCTTTCAAGGGATCTCACTTGTCTACTGTTGTTTCCATGAAAAAGACGGATTAAGTGTAACAGAATTGGATTTTCTCATAATTGAGTTAGTCCAGTCTCCTACTTCCTATATTGTAAAAAGGAAGGATAATGCTGGTTCAGCGTGGAAGATATAGGTTGTTTAAGAAGAGAGAATTGTTGGTTTCTTATTGCCATTTCTTTGAGAATCTTGAATGCCAAGCCCGATAGGGAGCGGAGAATGATGATAGATGAGTTGATGTTGGAAGAACATCCTTCACATTCCTTCTCATATACACTTGAAGGGGTTGTTCTTGAGGTATACTAATGGAAGGTGGATAAGAGGATTCCCTAGAGGGCACTACGGGCCCCCGTCAATTTCTTTGAGCTTCGGTCTTGCAACTGTACTCCCCAGGCGAAGTTTTGAACGCGTTAGCTAGTGCTTATATAAGTATGGCTCAGCATCGACAATTGCGGACATGTTTTAATCCATTGTTGCTGCTTTCGTTGATCTTTGTTCAAATAACAATTAAGGTGAAGTAGGGTCAGGAACAACGAATCGAATTCTGTGTTCAAATAACAATTCATCCGTCGTAACCTGTCAGAATTCTCTACTCTTGGGAGCGTCGTCCACTACATCTCGCCAACTGATTAACATCATTTCATGCATTCATTTGTCTTATATCCATTATCTTGAACCTAAACAATGTTACGTAACGAGTTTTATCTTTGAGTTTCAGGAATAAACAGTTGTGAGGAGAAGAGGCATAAAAGGACCTAAAAGCAAGAAAAAAGACTAAGTTGTGAGACTTCGGGACTGAGATGACAGGGAAAAGGATCTAAATGTAAGCCCAAAGGACCAATGACCAAATAAAGAAACTCCACACCATCATGAGGAGTATTTTGGAAATTCGATTCGGTCCTAAACTCCAACAACCGACTTGGGTGCTTCACACATAAAGAAATCACTCCAGGAAAGCACATCCAAATCTAGACGTGATCTGGACTTTATAGACTCCCAATTGGCGGTCGGGTCAACTCCGGATCCGACACGCTTCAGGCAGAGCATGTAATAGGCTGGTTGATATCTATTTCTGGTGTTGTATTAGTCCCACATCGGGGGATAGTGCCTGATTACCTTTTTCAATTACTATAAGTAGAACTCCTCATCTCCCCTTGTAATGTACTACATACTTAGTGGCTATTCTCTCTACATGAAGTGGAGCCTTGGAGCAAATATTCAAGTGGGGAGATGCTACTTGTATTGTGAGTGTGAAATAAATAAATGTTTCTTTGTTATGTTGTTTCTTTTATGTTGCTTGCATGCTTAGTTTAATTTCATTTCAAAAATCTTGGTAGACTTAGTTAATATGGTTTACTTTCTAAAGATTATAATTAGTTTAATGTGTAGTGAGTAGTCCAGCCCCTTTAGGGGGGTGGAGTTGATGTTTTATACATGCAATAGAGAATCAAAATGAATGTTTTGTTTTAAGATGTGTTGATAAACATGAATGTATGATTGCTTGTTTAACATAGAACACTTTACTTGATGGGTCTTGTGATTGATCGTTTTATATTAACCGCATAGGGGGTAGAGAAATAATGTGAATATAAAGATGTGTGTGTGTGTATTCAATTAAGCTCCTCTCAACATGTAGTGCATGAAATCATAAAACTACATCCAACTTTGCCTCCACATGAATTAAGATAAGACTACATCATTAAAACATACAAGGCAAAAATTGGAATGAAGCTAAATGAACTCATGTGTAAGGACTAGACCCTACTATGATTCCACATGAATTAAGATAAGACTACATCATTAACACATACAAGACATTAACTAAGGTAAACGCAACAAGAGTACATACACTACAAATTGTGTTTCCAATATTAATTCTATCCATATCCTAACCTTATCATTCGCCATAAAATAGGTCCACTAATCAAAGCATAAGCTAAGCTTCATTCAAGAGCATTAGCATATCAAAGATAAGAGCGAAAACCCATTAGATGGTTATGGAAATCATATAAAGCTCAAGGGATTAAGATAACACACACTTAACACACTACATGATCATATCACATATTTCTCCACCCCCAAGTGGGGATGGAACTACTCACTACTCATTACACTAACTATATTAACAAAATGAAGCATAATACTGAAATGAAATTACCCTAAGAAAGCAAGAAATATTAAAGAAGCTTAAAAGGAAAGGAAGGACTAAACAAGCATGCACAAATTAAAAGACAAGATTAAAAGAAACTAGAAGAATTATTTGAATAACAAATGACTCACATTGAAGGTAGCATTCTTCTCCACCTTGAGTTTTTGCTTCAAGGTCCACTCCTTAGTAGAGAGAATGCCACCAAGCAATGGGTATTTGCTTCAAGTTATAAAGGAAGGTGAAGAGTTCTATTTATAGGCATGGAAAAAGCTAATCCGGGACACTCCCCCGATGTGGGACTAAACAAATACCAAAAATAGCCTAAACATCATCTAATACACGCTCTCCAGGAGTTTCATCGGATCCGGGAAGATCCGGACCCCCAATTGGCGGTGTACAGGATCCAGATCCGTCTGGTTTTGATGCTGGGCTTTGCTTGATGTGTTTGTTGGTCTCTGATGCATCTACTTTGTTTATTGGAGCTCTCACCCGAATCGAATTTTCAAAATACTCCCTCGTGATGGTGTGGAGTTTTCTGTTTTGCTCTTAGGTCTTTCGGTCTTACGTTCAGGTCCTTCTCCCTTGCATCTTAGTCCCCAGGTCTCACAATTAAGTCGTTTTTCCCTGCTTTTGGGTCCTTTCATGTCTCTTCTCTTCAAACCTCTTTATTTCTGAAATTCAAACATAAAACTCGTCACGTAGCTTTGCTTAGGTGTAAGATAATGGATATAAGATACAAATATAAAAATGAAATGATAATCAAATACCCTCACACCTAAGTTTTTGCTAGTCCCGAGCAAAACAAAGAAAGAGAAAAGCAAACGAGAAACAAGAAATCCTAACTCACTTTCGTAGGAATCACGGTTGCACTTAGCACGTGCAACAAGCTGTTAAACCTCCTTGTTGCCAAGGAGGAGGAGTGTTGTCTCTTGAGGGTTTTCAGCGGATATACCCACAAAATCCGAATAAGATGCATTATTCAATCTAGACACTCAACTCGTTGGACAAATTTTGTCGATCATTGGGCGCGGTAATCCTACGGGCCGACTCTATATAGGTAATCAGTCCACACACCTATTCTAATCAACCATTCATGAAAGTTAAATAAGGAATTAAGTGAAAGACATGGACAACCTACACATCCTCAAGTGATACAAAGTGTAAAGTCCATTAAGGTCTTATTTGCATTTTTTTTCGTTTTGTTTCTTTTCTCTTTTTTTCTTTTCTTTTTATTTGTTTGAGCTTCATTCTCCCGGGGTCAGGTTTCGTGCATCATTGCCCATGAGGAATTCCACTATCACGTACACCTTTCCCCAAATCTCCACATAGGGCAATCCCTACCACCCGTGTAACGAGAGTTCGGTCGGCGCAAAGTCCCCTCAGACCCACTTTCCCGAGTGATAGGAGTCGTTCGAGAACAGAGTACACCTACTCACTTATTTCTTATCTACACATGAACCAAAACCCCTAAACTTAATGTCTCACAACAAGATTTAAAGGGTCATTGACAACAACAAACTTCCTTAAGTTAACAGACACAAATTATTGACTCATTAGGTTCAGGGTGGACTTCTTTAAATGTTTGAGCAGTGAAACCCTATGATTACTCATCCCCAAGGGAAAACTGGGGTGCATCCTAACGACTCGATAAATCCTAAGGCCACTGTACTAGATATCCTAATGCATCAAGTTCAAGACAATTTTGGGAGCTTTCTTTTTACTTTGCCTCTCAACGGTTTTGCACATGCTAAACACACACAAAACCCAAAAAACATTTTCTTTCGCAAACACATGAAGACTTTCAAAGAAATGTGAAAATTTTGAAGCACTAGGCAAGCAAAAGAAGACAAGTCACCCAAGGATCATGGCAAGCAGATATATCGATATTAAATGCAGCACACTAACATGACCCTAATAATGCACACAAAAGAAAATAAAATCAAAGGAAAAAGACTACACTATGTACACACGTAAAAACACCCCCCCACACCTACTACATGCATTGTCCTAAATGAATGCGAGCAAAATACTACATGGATTTATGCATGAAAAAGGAGAGATCTCACCAACATGAAGTACAAAGGGAAGCTCAAGGTCATGTTGATGGACACAAACCCGAATTCCCACAAAACCTGTGAGATAATTAAAAAGGGAGACTAAATACGTGAAAGAAAGTTGGCCAAATACTCAAGGGTTGGAGCCCACAACAATCAATGCTCGCTCATGGAGTTTTTTTAAACTATGTACAACAATAGGCTTCCATCTTCATATGTCAAGGGACATCAAATGGGAACCCACCATCTCTCGAGCCAGAAATGCACATGCATGGGCTCACAACATACAAAACAGAATTGCTTGACCACCTGACACCCTTATATACATTGTGTTCGTTCGATGCCTCTTGAGAGTTAGCAAAAGAGGAGGCATGAATGAGAGGTGAACCTCTATCAGGTTGAAGGGTATCAGGTGGTTGATTCTTAACCCACATGGGGTCCTCAGCAGATACAGAATGAAGAGCATGTGGCCCAGAGGCCATAAAAATAGTATCTTGTGGCTCAAAAGCCACATAATCAAAAAGATGTGGCTCAAGGGCCACGTGATCAAAAAGAAGTGTCTCAAGGGCCACATGATCAGAAGAATGTGGCTCAAAGGCCACGAGATCAGAAGAATGTGGCTCAAGGGCCACAAGATCAAACGGAGGTGGCACTGAGGCCACGTGATCAGAACATAAGGCACCTTCTTGTGCCAGCTCAGGTGAAACATCTTCACCACCTTCAGGATTTCCATCGAACAATTCTCTGAAGTACTTGAAGGTGTCCTCAACTTCAATTTCATCCAAACCCTGGGTAAGGTTGACCCCAACAGGGTCATTGAAGGCACCTGGCTTCTTGCCGATGGTGAAGATGTTGAAATCAGCGTATTGACTACCATAAGTCAAGCGCATCACACCATTGCGACAATTGATCAATGCATTGGAAGTCGCAAGGAATGGTCGCCCCAGAATGACAGGAATTTGTCCAACTGGGTTTGGCACAGGTTCAGTATCCAAGACAAAGAAGTCGAATGGATAAATGAACTCTCCCACTTTGATCGGCACATCTTCCACCACACCCCTCGGTTTCTTCATAGACCTATCCGCCAATTGAAGAGTGGTCTTTGTTTGTTTGAGGTCTCGAAGACCGAGGTGGACGTAGACAGAATATGGCAGAAGATTAACAGATGCACCAACGTCCAATAAGGCTCGATGTATGGACACATCACCAATCACACAAGAGATAGTAGGACAGTCAGGGTCCTTGTACTTGACTTGCATGGGTTGTGCCAACAAAGAACTCACGTTAGATCCAAGAAAAGCTTTCTTTGGAACATGAGTTTTTCTCTTCTTGGTGCATAAGTCCTTGAGAACCTTGGCATAAGGTGGCATTTGCTGAATCACCTCCAACAGAGGGATGTTCACCTTAACTTGCCTAAACATCTCAAGCATCTTGTCAAGCTGATCTGAGGTTTTCTTTTTAAGGCACTCCGGGAATGGCGCCTTCGGGGCATAAGGGTGCGAAGGAACACCAGAATTCTGGTCCAAAGAAACATGAGTGGGGACCTCAGAATTTGATTCCTTTGACACAAGAGGAGACAAGGGGACCTCAGGGTTCAGCCCCTTTGTCGAAGGAAATGTAGAAAGAACCTCAGGATCTGGCTCCTTCCTGGAAGTATTTGTGGAGGGAGACTCAGGATCCGTCTCCCTCAAAGATGGTGATGACAAAGAAGGCACCCAATTGTGGTTGTCCACCTCCTTACCAGACCTCAAAGTATGAATCACATTAATATGATGGGTGGGTTCAGAGGTAGCATGACGTAAAGGTGTCCTTCCTTGAGAATGGGTACCCCGAGGAATCACCTCGGGTTGACTCGGTAATTGGCCCTTCTCGCATTCATGGAGCTGATTAGCCAAATGGCTAACTTGCATTTCCAATGCTTTGACCAAATTGTTGCTGGCCGCAAACAAGGATTGTGTGCTCTGAATGAACGCATGAAGGGTTTGTTCAAGAGTGGGGTCCTTTGAGTCAACCCGTTGGGGTAGTGGAGTCAGGTTAGAATAACCCGACGATGAGGTCTGAGGAGGGTTGTAATTATGGTTCTGAGACCTTTGATTTGGAGGTTGGTAGGTCACCGATGGGCTTGGAGGTTGATAAGGTAGAGGTTCAGGTTGCGCGTGCGAGCTCTGACCGTTACCCCAACTAGGCCCGCAAGAGAAGTTAGGATGGTTACGTCATCCCGGTTGTATGAGTGACTGTACGGGTCGTTACGGGGCCTCTGTTGATACATCGCATATTGATTGACAACATTTCATGCTTATATTTGTATCTTATATCCATTATCTTTCATCTAAACAATGCTATGTTACGAGTTTTATGTTTAGTTTTCAGGAATAAATAGGTTTGAAGAGATGAAGCATAAAAGGACCCAAAAGCTGGGAAAAAGGACTGAATTGTAAGATCTGCGAACGAAGATGCAAGGGAGAAGGACCTGAATGTAAGACAGAAGGACCTAAGAGCAAAACAGAATACTCCACACCATCATGGGGAGTATTTTAGCAATTCGATTCGGGTCGGAGCTCCACCAAACCAAGTAGATGCATCAAAGACCAAAAATACCATCCAGGAAAGCCTCCAAGAAAGCCCAGAGTAATCCGGATCCTGTAGACCGCCAATTGGCGGTCCAGGTGGCTCCGAATCCGCTTAGCTCTTTGTGGCTTATGTATTAGAGCGTGTTTATGCTATTTATGGTATTTGTTTAGTCCCACATCGGGGGATTTTCCCGGATTGCCTTTTTCTTTGGCTATAAATAGAACTCTTCACCTTCTATTGTAATCACTCCATATTTTAAGTGGCTATTCTTCCTACTAGAAGTGAGGCCTTGAAGCACACACTAAAGTAGGAGGATGCTACTTGAAATGTGAGTCATTTTAATACAAGTTTCTTTATTATGTTGTTTGTTTCATATTTCTTGTTTTACTTTGTTCAAATTCATTTCATTAGTTTTAGTAGCTTATTTAATATGCTTTCCGTGCTTAGTTTAATAAGTAGTGTAATGTGTAGTGAGTAGTTCCATCCCCTTTGGGGGTGGAGTAGATGTTCATACATGCATTAGAGAATGGAATTAATGCTTTATTTACAATGTGTTGATAAAACATGAATGTATGCTTGCTTGTTTAGGATAGAATTTATAACTTGATGAGTTTTGCCAAAATGATTAGACACCTCTCATGCTTGTATTGGTTCTGAAATAATCATCTTGCATTTGTAAATGTTAATCAACTAGGTTAGTGAATAGATTGATAGGTTTTGCCATAACATTTAGACACTTCCTATGCATGATAACACCACGTTCATTTGTACTTAAAGAATGTGTTCAACACCCGCCTCTTTGCATGTGTGCACTCACTCCACCCCTTAGGGATTTTCCCATTCCTGAATTCCAGCATTTCGTTCTTAGCTTAGTTGGTATTTCATCATTTGTCTCTTTCTTTTGCATTTCGTACTTCTTAGTGTAGTGTAGCGTAGAGTAGCATAATCAACTCTCTTCTCCATTTTTCGCCACTTGATATCGTACAAACGAGAGGCTACTCACCTCCTTGAGGACAACCCGTATTTGCCACCGCTTCAACACGGCCGTGCACTTGCGTTTTAATTAAAAGTTCAACAAGTTTTTGGCGCCGTTGCCGGGGAGGTGCCAGTCCAGACTCTTGTTTGGACGATTCGAGTGGATTTAATTTGTGTTTTGTAGTTTTTCTTTGTTTCAAGAGACTTGGAGTGGCCAGGAGAAGTAGCAGGAGAAGTTGGAGGCCAACCTGGGCAATTTGGACTGCCAATCAGCGGTCCAAGACCGCCAATTGGAAGTCTGGTAAGCTCTGTTTACCTTCTAATTTCTTTGTATTGTTACCATAATTCATGTAGTGATCTGGGACTTGATTTGGCATGTTTTGACTTATAGTTTGTTCTCAGATCATTAATCACACTTCCTTCAAGCAACTTGGACCCTAAAACCCAAAGCAAAAGTTTAGGCATTCTTTTTGTTTAGGTCATGCATCATGTATGTGACTTAGGCATATAGATTGTCTTTCATTTTAGCTTTATTTTCAGTTGCTGAGTGCTGGCGTGAGGTAGGCACCTTCTACTCTCATTTATGCATTTCGTATGAACATGCATTAATTAGTAGGAAGTGCATTGAAACAAGTGTGAGTTGAGCGTTTGTTTGGAGAGTTGATTGCTAGATTAGGACTCTAAAACGCTACTAAGGAGGGGCTGTCCCATAAAAGATAAGGTAGGGGATTTCATCACCCTTTCCTTCGCCCCACAAACCACACTAATAAAGAGCCTAATTTTTAAAATCAAGTAGACATTGGCCCTAAGGATTTCGGGCACATTAGGAGAGTGATCCGGTCCCGACCGTCATGACCTGATCGGCGTTGCCCACTTTGTCGATAGTAGGAGAGACGAGATCCTCGGATATTGGCTCACTTGCTGGGCTTTGTGGTCCTCGTTGTAGGGAGGTGAGGCGTGTTGAGGCCGTGTGACCTCGCAGTTAGGCGTCGTCTAGCTGTAAGGACCTATAGCGACCTTGGGATTGATTGAGCCTTCTTTGCTTGTGTGCTTCTACCTGTACCAATCCGCCGTAGCATAAGGACTTCTTCCCTTCTCTCTTGAGTCATTCTTTCTCTCCTGTGTTCTCCCGTCTTCTCCTCTATATACATTTCTTTGTTGAAAAAAAAGAAAGAAAAGTTTTGGTGTGTGTGCACCTTTGTGCATGCTTTCGTGGACACGAGACGAGAGGGGTCGTTTGACGACGAGCGTTGTCAATCCGGCTTCGGTAATCAATTTCTTGACACCTTCCTCCTCTCGTGTCGCGCACAGTCTGGGTTCAATGGCTGCTAATTTCTGTGAGGACGAGCAATTGATGGACCCACCTGCTCGACCAGTGCTTCCAGTTGTCGCTCCCATACCTCTACGTGATCGATGCTACCCGAGCCGTACTGCTCTACCCTTGATTGATCGTTTTATATTAACCGCAAGTGCACGGTCGCGTTGAAGCGGTGGCAAATACGGTCGTCCACTGGGAGGTGTGTCGACGTTTGGTTTGTGCGAAGGCGAGTGGTAAATAAAGGAGAGAAAGGTTGGTTACACTAAGGTGCAAATGGAGATGGAAGAGAAGCAATAAAACTAAACCCCAAAGGGGGTAGACAAATAATGTGAACATAAAGAACTGTGTGTGTGTGTGTGTGTTCATTAAGCTCGTCACAACATGTAGTGCTTGAAATCATAAAATTACATCCAACTTTGCCTCCACATGAATTAAGATAAGACTACATCATTAAAACATACAAGACAATAATTGGTATGAAGCTAAATGAACTCATGTATAAAGACTAGACCCTACTATGCCTCTCCATGAATTAAGATAAGACTACATCATTAAAACATACAAGACATTAACTAAGGTAAAGGCAACAAGAGTACATACACTACAAATTGTGTTTCCAATATTAATTTCATCCATATCCTACCCTTATCATTCCCAATAAAATAGGTCCACTAATCAAAGCATAGGCTAAGCTTCATTCAAGAGCATTAGCATATCAAAGATAAGAGTGGAGACCCATTAGATGGTTATGGAAATCATATAAAGTTCAATGGATTAAGATAACACACACTTAATACACTACATGATTATATCACATATTTCTCCACCTCCAAATAGGGATGGAACTACTCACACATATTTAAACTAACTACTATAACAAAATGAAGCATTATACTGAAATAAAACTACACTAATCAAGCAAGAAATATTAAAGAATCATAAAAGGAAAGGAAAGACTAAACAAACATGAACAAATTAAAAGACAAGATTAAAAGAAAGTAGAAAAATTATTTTATTAACAAATGACTCACATTGAAGTAGCATTCTTCTCCACCTTGAGTTTTTGCTTCAACGCTCACTCCTTAGTAGAGAGAATGCCACGAAGCAATGGGTGATTACAATGGAAGGTGAAAACTTCTATTTATAGGCATGGAAAAAGCTAATCCGGGACAATCCCCCGATGTGGGACTAAACCAATACCAAAAATGGACTAAGAATACACTAATACACGTGCCCCACAAATCTGAGAGGATCCAGAATGATTTGGACCTCCAATTAGCGGTCCAAGACCGCCAATTAGCGGTCCAACACCGCCAATTGGCGGTCTATTGGATCTGGATTCATCTGGGATTTGTTGTGGTCTTTGCTAATGGTCTTTGTTGGTCTTTGATGCATCTACTTTGTTTATTGGAGCTCCGACCCGAATCGAATTGCCAAAATACTCCCCATGATGGTGCGGAGTTTCCTGTTTTGCTCTTAGGTCCTTCGGTCTTATGATCAGGTCCTTCTCCCTTGCATCTCAGTCCCTAGGTCTCACAATTAAGTCCTTTTTCCTGATTTTGGGTCCTTTCATGGCTCTTCTCTTCAAACCTCTTTATTCCTAAAAGCAATACATAAAACTCGCCTCGTAGCATTGCTTAGGTGTAAGATAATGGATAGAAGATACAAATATGAGCATGAAATGATGTCAATCAACCCTCATGCATCGTATTGCCAGAGGTAAATGGGAACCATTTTGAGGTTAAGCCTCAGTTTATTTCCATTCTCCCTCATTTCACTGGGAAAGGTGACCCCTATATCTTTCTCAGGGAATTTGAGGAGGTCTGTGCTATGTTCAAGTTGCAACAACTTAACACAGACTCCATCCATCTTAGGCTTGTCCCCTTTGCGCTGAAGGATAACGCCAAGAAGTGGTTGTACAGCAACCAGGCGAATGTCTTTAGGACTTAGGATGAGTTTCAATCTGCATTCCTCAAGAAGTACTTTCCAAATCATCGGACTCAAAAATTAAGGAACGAAATCCATTCGTTCTATCAACTTGAGACCGAGACATTTCATGCATATCTAGATAGGTTCAAGGAGCTACTTTCCTCATGCCCTCACCATGGCATTGAGTTGTGGTGTCTTTGTCAGATTGTTTACGAGGGTCTTCACATCCCGTCCCGAACGCTCCTTGAGTCCATGTGTCAAGGAGAATTCTTGGGAAAGGATGAAAGGGAGGCATGGGCCTTCCTAGAAGACCTCGCTGAGAAAACCATGCAATGGGAGAGTGTAAGGGAACCACCTACATCATCCAACATAGGAGCGAGGATCGCAAATGCAAACTCGACTAGATCGGGAGTCGTATTTGCTGTTGACACCACTACGGCCACGGAGGCACGCATGGCGGCCTTAATGCGCCGTATGGATTCGATTGAGCTCCAAAACCAACATGGTGCACCTCACATGTCCATATTTGGTCCAGTTCCATGTCATTCATGTGGTAGGATAGGTCATATAGAAAGCGAGTGTGTGTCCAATCCTCCTGAGATGGAACGTGTCAATGCCATCTATGACAAAGCTAGGAATGACCCATACTCATCATCTTATAATCCTGGATGGAGGAACCACCCCAATTTTTCATGGAACCAAAATAATGCCCCGAGTGGTCCTTCAACCTCCTCTCGACCACCTAATCAACCACACCAACCTCCCATGCATGCTCACTCATATCAACAACCCCAAGTTCCAAGCACCAACCAACCAGGTTTCCCAAATTCTAACAACTTTGAAACCCGGTTTAATTCGCTTGAGAACTTGACTCGTGGACTTGAGAACTCTGTGAAAAGTTTTATGTCATCCACAAGTCAAGTTCTCACTTCAAATCAGCAGACCATTAAATCTCTAGAGCTTCAGATGGGTCAATTAACTTAGTCTGTACGTGAAAGAGAGAGAGAGGGTCTTTGCCTAGCCAGCCCGAGGCTAACCCCCGCATGTACCAGCAACAACACATGCAAAATGAGAATGTGGTATCTCGGGGGAGGCAAGTGAATCATGTGGAGGAACCTGTTCACCATGTCAATTCCATTGTGACCTTAAGGAATGGAAAACAGGTTAACAATCACATTTCCTTGCCACCACCACCACCATCTATGCAGCCCCTTAGTGGGAATGGTGGTGAAGAAGAGGCTGAGCTCCTTCTCAGGCACTGCAGAAAACCTACCTGGCAAGAGCTCCTTATCCAAGTAGGTTAACCAAAAAGCAGTGTGACACAATGGACAAGATATTAGAGGTGTTGAAGCAAGTGAAGGTTAACATCCCCTTGTTGGACGTCATCCAACAAATACATCAATATGCCAAAGTGTTGAAGGATCTCTGCACAACCAAGAGGAAGACCAATATTCCTAAGAAAGCATTCTTGGTTGCAAATGTAAGATCACTTTTGTCCAATCCTGCCTACACAAAATACAAGGACCCTGGGTGTCCTACTATTCAGTGTGCGATAGGGGACACTAGCATGAGTAATGTTTTGCTTGATTTAGGATCAGCGGTCAACCTCCTCCCATTTTCTGTTTATCAACAGTTAAATTTGGGAGAATTGAAACCAACTAAGGTCACCCTCCAACTGGCGGGTAGATCCATTCGTATTCCAAAGGGGATTATCGAGTACGTGCTTATCAAAGTTGGAGATTTTATATTTCTAGTCGATTTTGTTGTCCTCGATACCAATCCTGTTGTGAACACCTACTCTCAAATACCTTTGATTTTGGGTAGACCATTTCTGGCAACTTCCAACGCCTTAATTAATTGTAGAAATGGTCTCATGAAGCTCTCATTCGGTAACATGAGTGCCGAGTTTCATGTGTTCAACTCTGGTAGGCAACAGGAGCCCATGGATCAACCTTTAAGTCTAAATCTCATCCACCAATTGGAGAAAGCACCACAAAATCAACGAACACCCCTAACCCCAAAGTAACCCATTGAGAATGTTTGTGGGGCCAGCGAAAACTCATTGCCTGTCTTTGAAATGCAACAGAGTGAGCTGGCATCAAACATAAATGTCCAAAAGGAGTGTTCGTTGCATGATTCAGTTGAGAGTATTAGTGAGAGTGAGACACCTCATTATATGCATATACCAGAAGGTGTCTCTACCTCATGTCCCATGGCCATTGAGCCATTTGAGCTTCATTTTGACTCCAACAAGGACCCACCTATGACTTGGGGAGAAGCCCCATTCTTAGTGATGCAGGTCTGCTGCATCCTTCGAATGAGCTTGAGGAACTCATTCCGATGCACCCGCCTATTGGTTGGAGGGTTTTGTTCGATGAGCAACTAAACCCTAGTGAGGCAACACAACTTCATTCTTTGTTGCCCACACCCAACCAATATCATGAGGGGTTTAAGCCTTTCAGCTATGACCTTTCACCCCTCATGACACCTCAGAGTACCGGTGAAGTTTGCCTATCTCGGCAAGTCTCTGGTCCTCATGACTTCATGTTCTCATTTGATGTTCCTTGACCAAATGATTATGAGAATATCGTTGTTGCTGTATATAGCATGTAAAAAACGAAAAAAGTAGAAAAAAAAGAAAGTGTGTAATAAAAGACTCCATAAGCGAGCATTGATTGTTGTGGGCCCCAACATGTATTTGTCTCTCTTCTTCAGTATCTCACAGGTTTTGAGGAAATTCGGGTTTGTGTCCATCAACATGACCATGAACTTCCCTTTGTACTTCACGTTAGTGAGATCTATTCTTTTTCATGCATAAATCCATGTAGTATCTTGCTCACATTCATTGAGGACAATGCATGAAGTAGGTGTGGGGGGTGCTTTACGTGTGAATAGTTGAGTCTTTTCTTTTGATTTTTTGTTTTCTTTTGTGTGCACTGCTAGGATCACGTTAGTGTGCCGCAATTAATATCGATATATCTGCTTGCCATGATCCTTGGGTGACTTGTCTTCTTTTGCTTGCCTAGTGCTTTAAAATTTTCACATTTCTTTCAAAATCTTCATGTGTTTGCGAAAGAAAATATTTTGTAGGTTTTGCGTGTGTTTAGCATGTGCAAAACCGTTGAGAGGCAAAGTAAAAAGAAAGCTCCCAAAATTGTCTTGAACTTGATGCATTAGGATGTCTAGCTTACTGACTTTAGGTCTTATCGAGTTGTTAGGATGCACCCCGGTTTTCCCTCGGGGGTGTGTAATCATAGGGTTTCAGCACTCAAACATTTAAAGAAGTCCACCCTGAACCTATTGAGTCAAATAATTCGTGTCTGTTAGTATAAGGAAGTTTGTCGTAGTCAAGGGCCCTTAATCTCTTTTTGTGAAACTTAAGTGTAGGGGTTTTGGTTCCCATGTAGATAAATAAGTGGTGTTCTCTCTTCTTGCACGACTCCTATCACTCGGGAAATTAGGTCTGAGGGGACTTTGTGCCTGGTGCTTTCGAGTCATCTGACTTGGGATGCACCGACCGAACTCTCGTTACACGGGTGATAGGGATCGCCCAATGTGGAGATTTGGGGGAAGGTGTACGTGATAGTGTAAGTCCTCATAGGCAATGATGCACGAAACCCGACCCTGGGAGAATCAAACACCAACCAATAAACTGCTTCAAAGAAAAAGAAAAAAAAAGAAAAAAGAAAAAAAAGAGTCAAATAAGAACCAAAATGGACTTTACACATTGTATCACATTCAGAAGTTAAGGTTGCCCATGCCTTCCACTTAAGTCCTTAACTAACTTTCACGAATGGTTCATTAGGCTAGGTGTGAGGACTGATTACCCATATAGAGCCGACCCGTAGTATTACCGCGTCGCATGATCGACAATATGAGTCCAACGATTCGTGTAGCTAGATTTATTTATGCATCTTGTTCGGATTTTGTGGGTATATCCGCTGAAAACCCTCAGGAGACAACACTCCTCCTCCTTGGCGACAAGGAGGTTTAACGGCTTGTTGCACGTGCAAAGTGCAACCGTTATTCCTACGAAAGTGAGTTCGGATTTCTTGTTTTTCTTGTATGCTTTTTCCTTTCTTTGTTTTGCTTTGGAGTAGCAAAAGTTAGGTGTGAGGGTATTTGATTGACATCATTTCATGCTTATATTTGTATCTTACCCTCAACTCGGGATTAGCAAAAGTTAGCTGGGAAAATGACTGAATTGTGAGATCTGGGGACCAAGATGCAAGGGAGAAGGACCTGAATGTAAGACAGAATGACCTAAGAGCAAAACAGAATACTCCACACTATCATGGGGAGTATTTTAGCAATTCGATTCGGGTCGGAGCTCCACCAAACCAAGTAGATGCATCAAAGACCAAAAATACCATCCAGGAAAGCCTCCAAGAAAGCCCAGAGTAATTCGGATCCTGTAGACCGCCAATTGGCGGTCTCGGACCGCTAATTGGCGGTCCAGGTTGCTCCGAATCCGCTTTGTTTTTTGTGGCTTATGTATTAGAGCGTGTTTATACTATTTATGGTATTTGTTTAGTCCCACATCGGGGGATTGTCCCGGATTGCCTTTTCCTTTGGCTATAAATAGGACTCTTCACCTTCTATTGTAATCACTCCATATTTTAAGTGGTTATTCTTCCTACTAGAAGTGAGGCCTTGAAGCACACACTAAAGTAGGATGATGCTACTTGAAATGTGAGTCATTTTAATAAAAGTTTCTTTATTATGTTGTTTGTTTTATATTTCTTGCTTTACTTTGTTTAAATTCATTTCATTAGTTTTAGTAGCTTATTTAATTTGCTTTCTTTGCTTAATTTAATAATTAGTGTAATGTGTAGTGAGTAGTTCTATCCCCTTTGGGGGTGGAGTAGATGTTAATACATGCATTAGAGAATGGAATGAATGCTTTATTTACAATGTGTTGATAAAACATGAATGTATGCTTGCTTGTTTAGGATAGAATTTATAACTTGATGAGTTTTGTCAAAATGATTAGACACCTCTCATGCTTGTATAGGTTCTGAAATAAACATCTTGCATTTGTAAATGTTAATGAACTAGGTTGGTGAATAGATTGATAGGTTTTGCCATAACATTTAGACACTTCCTATGCATGATAACACCACCTTTATTTGTGCTTAAAGAATGTGTTCAACACCCACCTCTTTGCATGTGTGCACTCACTCCACCCCTTAGGGATTTTCCCATTCCTGAATTCCAGTATTTCGTTCTTAGCTTAGTTGGTACTTCATCGTTTGTCTCTTTCTTTTCCATTTCGTACTTCTTAGTGTAGTGTAGCGTAGAGTAGCATAATCAACTCTCTTCTCCATTTTTTCGCCACTTGAGTTCGTGCAAACGAGAGGTTGCTCACCTCCCTGAGGACGACCCGTATTTGCCACCACTTCAACGCGGTCATGCACTTGCGGTTTAATTAAAACGTTCAACACATTTGCATGCTCAGTATCCCTTGGAGCGTAAGCACATTCGAAGTCATCGTGGCCCGTAAGTCTACACCTACCACACCCGGGAGTAGCGACCTGAGTTACAGGATCTCGGTCCAACTCTAAACTCTCAATCCTACGCATGAGAGCAGCCATTTTCGCCTCAGACGCGATCGATGACTCAACTTGATATGATCCAGCTCGACCAGAAGACCTGGTGGCTGGTGGCTCTCTCATGGTGTTCCACTCAAAGGTGCGTTCAGCCATCAACTCAAAAGTGTCCCATGCCTCATGGATGGGTTTCATTTGGAAGTCACCCTGACACATCGACTCCAACAATGTGCGGGTGTTGTAGTTGAGGCCTTCATAAACAATTTGGCACAGCTGCCATAGCTCAAATCCATGATGAGGGCACTATTGGAGAAGGTCCTTGAACCTCTCAAAGAAACCATGAAAAGACTTGGTCTCAGTCTGATACATTTCATGTATCTGGTGCCGTATCTGTTGAGTTTTCCATTGAGGGAAAAATCTCTTCAGAAATGCGGTCACAAAGTCATCGTAAGACTGAATGAAGCTCGCTGGGGGGCTGTACATCCATTTCTTCGCGTTATCATTCAACGCGAAAGAAATCATCCTCAACCGGACTGAATCCTCGTCAAGCTGTTGAAGTTTGAACATGGAGCATACATCCTCGAATTTGCGTATAGAAATATACGGATCCTCCTTATTGGCAGTAAAGGTTGGAAAGCATGCACATATATTGCGGTTTCAGCTCATAGTTTTTCCGCGAGCAGGGGGAAGAACTATGCAAGAAGGTTGCGTGGCCCAAACAAGATGGGTCCGCTCCCACAAAGTCATCGGTCTATCCTGTCAAGGTAAAGGTGGTGGTGTACCAAGAACTCGATCCTGACCGAATCTCCCTTGCTCTTGAGTCAGAGGAAGAGGAAAAGGAGGTCTACGTGGTGGTGGAAATGGACCAAGGTAATCCATGTATGGAACCCGGTCTCCCTCGCCACTTCGAGACGACTCGGCCTCATGCTCTAAAGGACCACGAGCCAGAGATGGTCGATCACCAAGACCGTCCATCTCAGAAATATGTACTCTCTCTAGTCGAGTGCTCTCACCAGAACGAGCCCAACCTCGCATAAAAATGCTCGACTCGACTCTAAACAACACACAACAGAAGGTGTACTCAGAGGAGGAGACTATACGTAGAGAATAGATGAGGAGAGGACTCGAATGAGGAGGGAGAATCCTTAGATCTAACGTGGGTAGTGGGATCAGGTAGAATCCTAACTAGCAAGCACGGCTCAAGCCTAACTTAGCAAGCACGACTTGATCACCAAGCCTAAGGCTATGGGTCCTTAGCCTAGACGACGCCTAACTTCGAGGTCACTAGCCTCGACACGCCTCACCTCCCTACAACGAGGACCACAATGCCCAGCAAGTGATACCAGATCCGAAGCTCCAATACCTCCTACTATCGACAAGGTAGGCAACGCCGATCAGGTCATGACGGTCTCAACTAGATTACTCTCCTAGTGCGTCCACAATCCTTAGGGGCAATGTCTACTTGCTTTTAGTTAAGGCTTGATTAAGAGTGATTTTTAGGGCCAAGGAAAGGGTGATGAAATCCCCCACCTTATCTTTTATGGGACAACCCCTCCTTAGTAGTGTTTTAATCCTAGATCTAGCAATCAATCGCTCCAATCAAACGCTCAACTCACTCTTGTCCTGATGCAATTCCTACTAACTAATGCATGGGCATACAAGATGCATGAATGAGTGTAGGAAATGCGTACCTCACGCCAACGCTCAACAACTGAAGATAAAGCTAAAAGAAAAGACGACGATATGCCTAAGTCAAGTACATGATGCGTGACCTAAACAAGTAAGAACGTCTAGTCTTTTGCTTTGGATTTTAAGGCCATGTTAATTAATGGGGGAGTGATTAATAATCTAGGAGCAAAAATTAGAAGTCACAACATGCAAAATAGGGCTCCCAGATAACGAAAATGAAGAACAAAACTACTAGAAGAAAAATGGAAGCAAGAAGACCTCACCAGGCCGACAATTGGCAGTCTCAGACCGCTGATTGGCGGTCCCTTTTGATGTTCAGGTGCTCCAACTCCTCCAATATCCTCCCCGTGATCTCTAAGATCCCTGAAAATAAGAAAAATTGGAAACAAAAAATTAAAAACCACTCGAATCGTCCAAACCAAGGTCTGGACAAAGCACCTCCCCGGCAACGGCGCCAAAAACTTGATTGATCGTTTTATATTAACTGCAAGTGCATGGCCGCGTTGAAGCGGTGGAAAATACGGGTCGATCCACAGGGAGGTGTGTCGACTTTTGGTTTGTTCGAAGGCGAGTGGTAAAGAAAGGAGAGAAAGATTGATTACACTAAACTACGCTAGAATGCAAAAGGAAATGAAAGATAAGCAATAAAAACTAAACCCCATAGGGGGTAAAGAAATAATGTGAATATAAAGATGTGTGTGTGTGTGTTTTCAATTAAGCTCCTCACAACATGTAGTGCATGAAATCATAAAACTACATCCAACTTTGCCTCCACATGAATTAAGATAAGACTACATCATTAAAACATACAAGACAATAATTGAAATGAAGCTAAATGAACTCATGTATAAACACTACACCCTACTATGTCTCCGCATGAATTAAGATAAGACTACATCATTAAAACATACAAGACATTAACTAAGGTAAACGCAACAAGAGTACATACACTACAAATTGTGTTTCCAATAATAATTCCATCCATATCCTAACCTTATCATTCCCCATAAAATAGGTCCACTAATCAAAGCATAAGCTAAGCTTCATTCAAGAGCATTAGCATATCAAAGATAAGAGTGAAAACCCATTAGATGGTTATGGAAATCATATAAAGCTCAAGGGATTACGATAACACACATTTAATACACTACATGATCATATCATATATTTCTCCACCCCCAAGTGGGGATGGAACTACTCACTACTCATTACACTAACTATATTAACAAAATGAAGCATAATACTGAAATGAAATTACCCTTAAAAAGCAAGAAATATTAAAGAAGCTTTAAAGGAAAGGAAAGAGTAAACAAGCATGCACAAATTAAAAGACAAGATTAAAAGAAACTAGAAGAATTATTTTATTATCAAATGACTCACATTGATGGTAGCATTCTTCTCCACCTTGAGTTTTTGCTTCAAGGCTCACTCCTTAGTAGAGAGAATGCCACCAAGCAATGGGTAGTTACAATGGAAGCTGAAGAGTTCTATTTATAGGCATGGAAAAAGCTAATCGGGGACAATCCCCCGATGTGGGACTAAACAAATACCAAAAATAGCCTAAACATCATCTAATACACGTTCTCCAGGAGTTTCATCGGATCTGGGAAGATCCAGACCGCCAATTGGTGGTCTACAGGATCCAGATCCGTCTGGTTTTGATGCTGGGCTTTGCTTGATGTGTTTGTTGGTCTTTGATGCATCTACTTTGTTTATTGGAGCTCTGACCCGAATCGAATTGTCAAAATACTCCCTCATGATGGTGTGGAGTTTTCTGTTTTGCTCTTCGGTCCTTCGGTCTTACGTTCAGGTCCTTCTGCCTTGCCTCTTAGTCCCCAGGTCTCACAATTAAGTCCTTTTTCCCTACTTTTGGGTTATTTCATGTCTATTCTCTTCAAACCTCTTTATTTCTTAAATTCAAACATAAAACTCGTCACGTAGCATTAATTAGGTGTAAGATAATGGATATAAGATACAAATATATGCATGAAATGATGTCAATCATCTTGCCACAAATTTTAGACACCTCCCATGCTTGTTTAGGTTCTAAAATAACCAAACTTGTGTATGTGAATGTTAATCAAATAGGTTTTGCCATGACCATTAGACACCTCCTATACATGAAAGCACTATCTACATTTGTGCCTATTGAAATGCATTCTTCACCATCTCTTCGCATGTGTGCACTCACTCCACCCCCTAGGGTTTTTCATCTCTGATTCCGAGCTTACTTATCAAGTTTCTTAGTTTAGTTTTAGTCCATTGTTTGTTGTTTTCTTTTGCATGTGTTACTTACTAGTCTAGAGTAGTGTAGCTTAGCGTAATATACAACTCTTCTCCTCTTTTTTGTCATCTGATTTCGGTCAAACCAGAGGCTGCTCACCTCCCTACGGACGACCCGTGTTTGCCACGTCTTCACCGATGGTTGTGCAGTTGTGGTCTAAATTTAAAACGATTAAACAAGTTTTTGGCATCGTTGCGGGGAGGTGCCAGTGCAGACTCTGGTTTGGACGATTCGGGTTGATTTAATTATTTTTTTGTAGTTTTCTTTGTTTCAGGAGACATAGACGCTCAAGGGAAGGCAGCTAGAGAAGTTGGTAGACGAACAAAAAAAATTGGTCCGCCAATCAACAGTCTGGTAATCTCTTTTTCCCTTCTACTTTCTTGGGCTTGTTTATGTATCTGATATAGAAGTCTGGGGCTCAATTTGGCATGTTCTGACCTTTAGTTTGCCCCCAGATCAATAATCAATCTCCTTTTAAGCAACTTGGTCCCTAAAACCCAAAGCAAAAGATTAGCCATTCTTGTTTGCTTAGGTCCTGCATCATGTACTTGACTTAGGCACGTAGATTGTCCTTTATTTTGGCTTTACTTTCAGTTGCTGAGTGCTCGCATGAGTACGCATTTCCTACTCTCATTCATGTATTTCATATGAACATGCATTAGTTAGTAGGAATTGCATTGCAACAAGTGTGAGTTGAGCGTTTGTTTGGAAAGTTGATTGCTAGATAAGACTCCAAAACCCCAATAAGGAGGGGTTATCCCATATAAGATAAGGTGGGGGATTTCATCACCCTTTCCTTCACCCCAAAAACCACACTAATCAAGAGCCTAATTTTAAAATCAAGTAGACATTAGCCCTAAGGATCTCGGGCGCATTAGTAGATTGATCTGATCGCGACCGTCATGGCTTGATCGGCATCGCCCACTCTATTGATAGTAGGAGAGAAAAGATCTCCGGATCTTGGCTTACTTGGTGGGCTTTGTGGTCCTCGTCATAGGGAGGTGAGGCGTGTTAAGGCCGCGTGACCTCGCAGTTAAGCGTCGTCTAGCTATAAGGACTTATAGCGACCTTAGGTTTGTTTGAGCCTTGTTTGCTTGTGTGCTTCTACAAGTACCTACCCGTCGTAGCATAAGGACTTCTTCCCTTCTCTCTTGAGTCATTCTCTCTTCTGTGTCCTCCCGTGTTCTCCTCTACACACATTCCGCTTCCTTGTTATAAATTAAAAAAACATTTTGGTTCGTGTGTGCACCTCTGTGCATGCTTGTGTGGGCACGAAACGAGAGTGGCCATTTGATGAGAGTTGTCGTCAATCCTACCTCGGTAGTCGATTTCTCAACGTCTTCATCTTCTTGTGTCTCACACGGTCCGGGTTCCATGGCTGCTTAGTAACACGAGGAGGAGCAGTTGCTGGACCCACCTGTCCCACATGTTCCTCTTGTTCTTGCTCACATACCTCTCCGTGATCGATGCTACCTGAGCCGTACTACTCCACCCTCACGCATCGTATTCCCAAAGGCGAATGGGAACCACTTTGAGTTAAGCCTTAGTTTATATCTATGCTCCCTTACTTCACTGTGAAGGGTGACCCCTATATCTTTCTCAGGGAATTTGAGGAGGTCTGTGCTATGTTCAAGTTGCAACAACTTAGCATAGACTCCATCCATCTTAGCCTTGTCCCTTTGCACAGAAGGATGATGCCAAGAAGGGGTTGTACTAAAACCAGGCGAATGCCTTTAGGACTTGGGATGAGTTTCAATTTGCATTCCTCAAGAAGTACTTTCCAAATCATCGGACTCAAAAACTGAGGAATGAAATCAATTCATTTTATCAGCATGAGACCGAATCATTCCATGCATACTTAGAGAGGTTCAAGGAGCTACTATCCTCATGGCCTCTCCACGGCATCGAGTTTTGGTGCCTATGTCAGATTGTTTACGAGGGTCTTCACATCCCATCCCGAACGCTCCTTGAGTCCATGTGTCAAGGAGAGTTCTTAGGAAAGGATGAAAATGAGGCATGGGCTTTCCTAGAAGACCTCGCTAAGAAAACCATGCAGTGGGAGAGTGTGAGAGAACCACCAACATCATCTAGCATAGGAGTCACGATTGCAAACACAAACTCGACTAGATCGGGTGCCGCATTTGTTGTCGATACCACTACAGCCACCGAGACGTGCATGGCAGCCTTAATGTACCGTATGGATTCGATTGAGCTCCAAAACCATCACAATGTGTCACATGTGTCTGCATCTGGTCCAATTTCTTGTCATCTATGCGGTAGGATAGATCATATAGGAGGTGAGTGTGCATCCATTCCTCTTGAGATGGAACATGTCAATGCCATCTATGATAGTTGCAGGAATGACCCATATTCATCATCAAATAACCCTGGATGGAGGAACCACCCTAACTTTTCATGGAACCATAACAATGCCCCAGGTGGTCCTTCAAACTTCTCTCGACCACCTAACCGACCACACCAACCTCCCATGCATTCACAGTCTTATCAGCAACTCCAAGCTCAAAGCACCAACCCACCAGGTTTCCCCAATTCTAACTTGGAACCCCGGTTTAATCCGCTTGAGAACTTAACTTGTTGACTTGAGAACTCTGTAAAAAACTTTATGTCATCCACGAGTCAAGTCCTCACTTCGAATCAGCAGATCATCAAATCTCTCGAGCTTCAGATGGGCTAACTCGCTCAGTCCGTGCATGAGAGGGAGAGAGGGACTCTGCCAAACCAACCTGTGGCTAACTCCATGTTCAACATCACTCAAACATGCAAAATGCAAGTTGAATACCGCAGGGGGGCAAGTAAACTACGTGGAAGAACCTGTGGACCATGTTAATGTCATTGTGACCCTGAGAAACGGGAAATAGGTCAACAACCACGTTTCCTTGCCACTAAATCCATCTATGCATCCCCTTTGTGGGGATGATGGTGAGATAGAGGCCGAGGGTGACAGTAATACACCAATGCCTCCTTCTCAGGCACAAAAAACCTACCTACCAAAAGCTTCATATCCTAGTAGGTTGTCTAAGAAACAGAGTGACAGTGTGGATAAAATGTTGGAGATATTCAAGAAAGTGAATGTCAACATTCCGTTGTTAGATATGATTCAACAAATACATCCCTATGCAAAATTCCTGAGGATCTTTGTACGACTAAGAGGAAAACCAACGTCCTTAGCGAAGCCTTTTTGGTGGCTAATGTGAGCTCGATCATTTCGAACCCAACGTACGTAAAATTGAAGGACCCATGTAGTCCAACAATTTCATGTGTCATTGGGGACTCTCACATTAATAATGTCTTGCTAGATCTAGGGTCGGCGTTTAACCTCTTACCAGCTTTTGTGTATCAACGATTAAGCCTAGGCAAGCTCAAGCCTACGAAAACAACTTTATAGTTGGTTGATCGTTCGATCAAAGTCCCGATGGGGGTCATTGAGATGTGCTAATCAAGGTTGGAAATTTCATATTTCCCGTTGACTTCTTCATCCTTGAGAATGAACCAATAAAGACTACCCACTCTCAGATTCCATTGATTTTGGGTAGACCTTTTCTGGCGACGTCAAATGCCCTAATCAATTGTCGAACTGGACTCATGAAATTGTCATTCGGGAAACTGACCGTGACTTTCCGTGTGTTCAATATGGCTAGGCAGCCAGCATCTTTTGAGGACCCCATGGAATTTAATCTTATCCGG
Organism: Triglochin maritima; assembly: GCA_963682175.1. Taxonomy (NCBI): domain Eukaryota; kingdom Viridiplantae; phylum Streptophyta; class Magnoliopsida; order Alismatales; family Juncaginaceae; genus Triglochin; species Triglochin maritima. The sequence continues at coordinate 23,969,303 of OY821777.1, forward strand.
GACATGGAAGAAGAAATAGAAGAAGAGTACCCCCTGATTCCTGAAAATCTAAATGCTTACACCATGGATGATTTCGATCATGAAGAGGATGGGGGTGAGTTGAGCAATGATGTGCATGTTATTCAGTACATGCGAGCTCCTCATATCTTACATCTCGAGCTAGATATCACACCTCACCTTGAGGAGCAAACCCACAATTGAGCTTAAGGAACTCCATAAGGAACTGAAACACGTTTTTCTTTGTCCCGATAGGTCATTTTCGGTCATTATTTCATCGACATTAACTGGTGATCAGGAAGAATGTCTGATTCGAGTCCTAAAGGAGTACAAATCAGTCATTGGGTGGTCCTTGAAGGACAATAAAGGGATAAGTCCCGACGTCGTGCAACAGCACATCTTTATGGTGGATGAGGCACGACCACGTCGCGACCCACAAAGGCATTTAAATCCGGCCATGACAGAAGTAGTTAAGAAAGAGATCATCAAATGTTTAGATCATGGCATCATTTTTCCCATTTCGGACAGTGCTTAGGTAACTCATGTCCAGGTTGTGCCCAAGAAGTCGGGTATCACTATTGTCCAGAATGACAGCAATGAGCTTGTACCGACACGACTTCAAACTGGGTGGCGAGTTTGCATTGACTATAGGAAGTTGAACGCAGTCACGCGTAAGGACCACTTCCTCTACCTTTCATCGACCAGATGTTGGAGAGACTCGCCGGACATGCCTATTACTGTTGCCTTGATGGTTATTCAGGGTACAATCAAATCCCAGTTGCTCCTGAAGACCAAGAGAAAACCACGTTCACTTGTCCTTTTCGGACGTTTGCTTATAGAAGGATGCTTTTCGGACTATGCAATGCACCAGCAACATTCCAACGTTGCATGTTGAGTATCTTTTCTGACATGGTCGAGAACTTCCTTGAGATTTTCATGAATGATTTCTCGGTTCATGGCGCCTCCTTTGATGAGTGCTTGCACCACATGAGCCTTGTTCTCAAGAAGTGTTCGGAAATGAACTTAGACCTTAATTGGGAAAAGTGTCATTTCATGGTTACAAAAGGCATCATATTGGGTCACGTGGTATCTCATGATGGTATTGAGGTGGATAGGGCAAAGATTGAGCTTATTTCTAAGCTTCTACCACCCACCTTGGTAAAAGAAATACGGTCATTCCTTGGGCACGCTGGTTTTTACCGGCGGTTTATTAAGGATTTCAGTAAGATAGCTCACCCCTTGACGAGCTTGCTTGCCAAAGTTACCTCTTTTGAGTTCACACTCAAGTGCATGACTGTGTTCGAGTTTCTGAAGCATGAGTTGACCTCCTCTCCTATTATTAAGGCACCAGTGTGGACTCTACCTTTCGAGCTGATGTGTGATGCATCTGACTATGCGATAGGAGCAGCTTTGGGTCAGAAAGTCAACAAATTGCCTCATGTGATCTACTATGCAAGTCATACTCTTAATGATGCCCAGCTCAACTACTCTGTTACTGAGAAAAAGTTCTTCACGATCATATTTACGTTATAAAAATTTTGCCAGTACCTCATTGGGTCGCACGTCATCATCTACACTGGTCACTCAGCTCTTCGCTACCTTTTGTCTAAAAAGGATGTGAAACCTCATCTCCTGTGTTGGATCTTGTTGTTGCAAGAGTTTGACCTTGAAATACGTGACAAGAAGGAATGCGAGAATGTCGTGGCAGATCACCTCTATTGCATTCCAGTTGATCTTTCACCATATCCACCGGTGAACGAGTTCTTCCCTAATGAGAACCTTATGGCAATAGCCTCACCCCCTCGTTCACTGACATTGTGAACTATTTAGAAATCGGGGAGGTTCCAGCTCATTGGACACAAAATGAGAAAGCGAAGTTCAAGTCGTCAGTCAAGCACTTCCATTGGGATGACCCATACTTATTTAAGTATTGTGCCGATCAAATCATAACAAGGTGCATCCCTAATGATGAGATTCAGACCGTCAAATCCTTTTGCCATAAGGAGGCATGTGGTGGGCACTTTGGTGCCAAGAAAACCGCTGCCAAAGTGCTCCAATACGGCTTTTACAGTCCCACATTGTTCCAAGACGCTTGTGCATTTCGCAAAGCATGGGATAGGTGCCAACGTGTGGGCCACATTGGAAGACATTATATGATGCCACTCAATCCTATCTTAGCGGTAAACATCTTTGATGTTTGGGGAATTGAATCGCTGAAATAAGCCCATCGAGTCGTGTTTCTAGGTTGAATAATGCATCTATGTTCGGATTTTGTGGATGTATCCGCTGAAAACCCTCATGAGACAACATTCCTCCTCCTTGGCGACAAGGAGGTTTAACGGCTTGTTGCACGTGCTAAGTGCAACCGTGATTCCTAGGAAAGTGAGTTAGGATTTTCCTGTTTTACGTTTGCTTTTTTCCTTTCTTTCATTTTTTCTCTTTTCTTTGTTTTGCTCGGGACTTGCAAAAGTTAGGTGTGGGGGTATTTGATTGACATAATTTTTTTTGCAAAGCAAAAGGAAGGCTTAGCCTCTAAGAATTTATTACTAAAGAACTGTTTACATCTACCAAAAATTTTCGTTGAGTTCGCGGGCATATGCCACATGCATAACCGGCTTCTCCCTACCACCTAATTTAAATCATGTTAAGGGCAAGTAGTTTAAGGAAATAATTACATCTCATCAAATTTCAGAAGTTGTCTTTAGTTCCAAGTGTCCTGAAAATGTCGCGTTTCTCCTTCATCTTTTACGAGTTTGGAAGCTTGATCACCCATGCTCCGGATTATGTCTTTGACTACAACAATGGTATCTTTCGGTTGCTGCCTCTCACCCTCAAAAATCCTACGGTTCCGCTCGTGCCAGCATTCGTGTATCGTAGCACTTAACACCCACCTTCGGACCACTCTGTCAAGTTGGCTTCCACTTGCATGTGATAGTCACATAACCTCACTCTCTAGATTGCTTGCGACAGTTTGGTGGAGCTTCATAAGGTTGAGGAGGCACCTCCACACCTCCTTTGTGTATTGACAAATCCAGAAAAGATACTCCATGTCTTCCTCTTGGTCTTCACATAGCATGCATGTTGGGTCTAGATTTACGCCTCACTTTATCATTCGCCGCTTTGTGAGCAAATGCCCTTTCAATGCTCGCCAAGCTGTGAGTGTGTGCTTCGGGACAGCAAGTTTGTGCCATACCATCCCCGCCCAAGGGACTTTCTTGCCCGGTTTCCTCACCCAAATCCATACTTCCTTCATCCCAAGTGTTGCACCCATCCCATTTCGTCTAACCGGTCTATCCTCTCCTCTATGTTTGCGTACTTGGTTTATCCTTGAACAAACTTCTTCCATCCTGCTGGATCGTGGGGGGGGGGGGGGGGGTGAGGTACCACGACCCTTCTCTGATGAAGTACGACACCTTAACATCCCAAGGAACCCCCATCTCGTAGTGAAGCTGGTCACCCCAGCTCGGAACTCATTACTAGTTTCATTTGTGAATGTTAATCAAATAGGTTAGTGATTGGATTGATAGGTACTGCTATGACCATTAGACATCTCCTATACATGAAAGCCCTATCTACATTTGTGCCTATTGAAATGCATTCTTCACCATCTCTTTGCATGTGTGCACTCACTCCACTCCTTAGGGGGTTTTCATCTCTGATTTCTAGCTTACTTATCAAGTTTCTTAGTTTAGTTTTAGTTTATCGTTTGTTGTTTTCTTTTGCATGTGTTACTAGTCTAGAGTAGTGTAACTTAGAGTAATCTACAACTCTTCTCTCCTTTTTTGCCATCTGATTTCGGTCAAACCAGAGGTTGCTAACCTCCTTGCGGACGACCGTATTCGCCCCTTCTTCACCGACGGTTGTGCACTTGCAGTCTAAATTTAAAATGATTAAACACAACTGAAGAATCCATTTCTGGTATCCCTGATAATCATCAAAAATGACTATCTCTTCTGATGGTGGGGATTTGGGAAAGTCGTGCCGATCGGGTGTCTTCATTCAAGCAAAGGTACAGACTTCCATACCAATTTGATCGATTTGGAATGGATCGATTAAACATTCCATTAGGGAGCCGGGTCTTGACTCTTCCGTATGGTATTCATTCTTGACTCAAAAGTGACACCTCTCATAAAAGTGGAACTATTACCATAGGCTTAGAGCTAGAGGAAATCTTGGCAGTGAACAAGCAACGGACTATGATATGGTCTTCAATCCATTACGAGTACCCTCACGAATGAATGACAAGTCTGATAGGGAGCGGAGGCCGAGCTTTCCAAGAGCCAGAGTTCCGCTGCTACTAGTGTTAAAAAAAGACCTACATGACTTGGTCAGGGTTCTGAGAGGTCACCTTTGAGGAATCCACCTTTGAACTCCTGGAAAAGGAGGCACATCTGGGTGCTTGCTCCTCTTACCCTGTGACCATGAGCCACTTGAAATTAACTCTGAATCCAACAAGGACTCACCTCTGGTCGAGCTTAAATTGCTCCCTGATAACCTTAAATACATCTTTTTTAGGGGAAATGAGACCTTGCCCCTCATTATTGATTCTTATCTTGCAAAAGATCAAGAGGTTGCCCTCCAAAAGTTCTCTTTGAAAACAAAGAGGCTATCGGGTGGTCCATGACGGACATCAAGGGAATTAACCCTGGTATTGTCCACCATCTGATCCACTTGGAAGAGAATTCTAGGCCCCACCGGGACCCACAACGAAGATTGAATCATGTGCTGAAAGAAGTCGTTCGAAAGGAGGTTCTTAAGTACTTGGATCATCGTATAATCTATCCAATCTCTGATAGCTCGTGGGTGACTCATGTCCATGTGGTTCCGAAGAAGTCAGGCATGACGGTTGTTGAGAAATAGCATAATGAGCTTATACCAACACGCCTGCAAACTTGTTGGCGAGTTTGCGTTGATTATTGCAAGCTTAATGCGGCAATACGGAAAGATCATTTCCCGTTGTCATTCATTGATCAGATGTTGGAAAGGTTGGCCGCACATGAGTATTATTGTTATCTTGATAGATACTTCAGTTACAACCAAATTCCCATCACCCCCGAGGATCAAGAGAAGACCACATTTACATGTCCATTTGGCACGTTTGCCTACCATCGCATGCCCTTTGGGTTATGTCATGCGCCGGCAACGTTTCAAATGTGTATGATCAGCATCTTCTCCGATAAGGTAGAGCGTTTCCTTGAGATTTTCATGGACAAATTTTCCATATTTGGCACTTCCTTCGATGAGTACCTTCATCACTTGAGCATTGTCCTCAAGAGATATCGTGAGAAGAATCTCACTCTCAATTGGGAGAAATGTCACTTTATGGTGAAGCGAGGGATTTAAGTTGGATATGTGATCTCAAGTAGGGAAATTAAGGTCGATCCCGCCAAAGTGGGTCTTATTCCTAATCTCTCACTGTCGCGTAATGTGAAGGATATTCGCACTTTTTTGGGGCATGCTGGATTCTATCGGCGCTTCATTCGGGATTTTAGCAAAATTACTCGACTTCTCACCGCCTTGTTGGCTAAGGATGCCATTTTTGACTTCACACTGTATTGCCACCATGCTTTTTTGACCTTGAAGAAAGAGCTGAATTTAATTCCCATAATTAAGGCACCGGTGTGGACTGAACCCTTTAAGTTAATGTGTGATACATCTGACTTGGTTGTGGGAGCAGTGCTTGGGCAACGATTGGACAACTTGCCTCATGTGATCTACTATGCTAGTAGAACACTTAATGGTGCCCAATTGAAGTACACTGTGACCGAGAAAGAATTCTTAGCGATCATATTCACATTGGAGAAATTCCGGTCGTACTTGATTGGCTCCCACATGATAATCTATTCTGATCACACAGCCATCAAGCACCTCATGGCGAAAAAAGATGCAAATTCCCGACTCTTGAGATGGATCTTGTTGTTACAATAATTCAATCTCCATATTCAGGACAAAAAAGGTATGAAAATGTTGTAGCGGACCACCTGTCTCATCTTGAGACGATCAACCCAACAACAACAACAACAAAGCCTTTAATCCCAAACTAGTTGAGGTAGGCTAGAAATGAAACTCTAAGGAGTCACAGTTCATGCACATGAATCGCATTCTTCCACGCATTTCTATCCAATGCAAATTCCCGAGGCACATTCCAATCTTTTAGATCGCTTTTGATCGCTTCCTCCCAAGTCAATCGTGGTCTACCTCTTCCTATTTTTGTGTCTTCGATCTGATTCAATAGTCCTCTTCTTATAGGTGCCTCCAACCCACAGGATTAAATTATTAATGACAAATTTCCTGATGAGCAATTGTTCACGATCGAAGATAACCCTTGGTTTGCCGACATCGTGAACTACCTCGTGACCGAGCAACTTCCTGTTGGTTGGTCAAAATCTGACCAAACCAAATTTAGATCTTATGTCAGATTCTTTCACTGAGAAGACCCTATCTATTCAAATACTTCTCTAACCAAATTTTTAGGCGGTGCGTCCCTTCCCGAATTCGTTCGGGAATGTTTACATTCTGGTGGTCGTTGACTATGTGTCTAAGCGGGTAGAGGCTATCCCCACAAAGACCAATGACAACAAGGTGGTCACCAAATTCTTAAGGACATTTTTGAGTCATTTGGTATTCATTGTACCATAATCAGTGATAGGGGTACCCACTTCTATAATCGCTCCGTTGAAGCGCTTATGAGGAAGTATTCGATCACCCACAAGCTTGCGACCACATATCATCCGCAAACTAGTGGGCAGGTCAAAGTCTCTAACCGTCAATTAAAGCAAATACGTGAGAAGACGGTTAATTCCTCTTGGAAGGATTGGTCGACTATGTTGAATGACGCATTGTGGGCTTTGCGCACCGCATTTAAGAACAATTTGGGAATGTCCCCATATTGGGTAGTGTACGACAAGGCTTGTCACCTACCAGTCGAGCTCGAGCATCGTGCTTTCTGGGCGATTAAGAACCTGAATGTGGATCTTGATCAAGCAAGGGTGCAACGTAAACTCAACATTGTGGAATTGGAAGAGCTACGCAATGATGCATATGAAATGCCAAAATTCATAAGTCATGAGCCAAGATGTTTCACCATCGTATGATTATGCAAAAGGTGTTTACGGCCGGGTAGAAGGTGTTGCTCTACAATTCCCAGTTTCATCTATTTCCAGGTAAGCTCCGCAGTCGCTTGTCTGACCCTTTTATTGTGCAAACCGTATTTCCTCATGGAACGGTTGACATCATGAACCCAGGGAATGGGGATGTGTTCAAATTTAATGGACAATGCCTCAAACCTTAGTTGGAGGGGGCACCAGCTGAAGTGGAGGAGGTTACGTTCCTTCATGAACCTCTCTCGCACTCAACCATTCATGTTCCTGCATGAATGGTTGAGATTTCATCTTTGTACTAAGTTAAATTTGAAAAATAAAAAGAAAAAAGAAAATGAGAAAGACTCCATCAGTGAGCATTGATTGTTGTGGGCCCCAACCCTTGTGTATTTGGGCCCCATTTTTTCACGTATTTGTGTCCCTTCTCTAGTATTTCACAGGTTTTGAGGGAAATTCGTGTTTATGTGTCCATAAACACAACCATGAACTTCCCTTTGTGCATCACGTAGGTGAGATCTTTTCTTTTTCATACATAAATCCATGTAGTATCATGCTCACGTTCATTGAAGTAGGTGTGGGGGGGGGCTTTACGTGTGTACATAGTTGAGTCTTTCTCCTTTTGTTTTCTTTTGTTTGTATTGTTAGGGTCATGTTAGTGTGTTGCATTTAATATCGATACATCTGCTTGTCATGATCCTTGGGTGACTTGTCTTCTTTTGCTTGTCTAATGCTTTAAAATTTTCATTTCTTTCAAAAATATTCATGTGTTTACAAAAGAAAATGTTTTGTGGGTTTTGCGTGTGTTTAGTATGTGCAAAACCGTTGAGAGACAAAGTAAAAGGAAGCTCCCAAAATTGACTTGAACTTGATGCATTAGGATATCTAATACACCGGCTTTAGGTCTTATATAGTCGTAAGGATGCATCCCTGTTTTCCCTCAGGGGGTGAGTAATCATAGGGTTTCAGTACTCAAACAAATAAAGAAGTCCACCCTGAATCTAGTTTGTTGAATAATTCGTGTTTGTTAGTATAAGGAAGTTTGTTGTAGTCAGAGAACTTTAAACTCCTTTTGTGAAACCGTAAGTGCAAGGGTTTTGGTTTCCATATAGATAATAAATAAATAAATAAATAAGTGGTGTTCTCTCTTCTCGCATGACTCCTATCACTCGGGAAATTATGGTCGAGGGGACTTAGTGTCTGGTGCTTTCGAGTCATCTGACTTGGGATGGGCCGACCGAACTCCCGTTACACGGGTGATAGGGATCTCCATATGTGGAGATTTGGGGAAAGGTGTACGTGAGAGTGTATGTCCTCATAGGCAATGATGCACGGAACACCAACTAGACAAAAAAATGAAAAAAAAATAGAATAACAAAAGGAAGACAAAAATGGTAATGCAAATAAGAACCTTAATGGACTTTACACATTGTATCACTTGAGGATGTTAAGGTTGCCCATGTCTTTCACTTAAGTCCTTAATTAACTTGCACGAATGATTCATTAGGCTAGGTGTGTGGACTGAAAACATATATAGAGTTGGCCCGTAGAATTACAATGTCCAGTGATCGATAAAGATAAGCCCATCGAGTCGTGTTGCTAGGTTGAATAATGCATCTATGTTCGGATTTTGTGGGTATATCCACTGAAAAACATCAGGAGACAACACTCCTCCTCCTTTGCGACAAGGAGGTTTAACGGCTTGTTGCACGTGCTGAGTGCAACCGTGATTCCTATGAAAGTGAGTTAGGATTTCCCTTTTTTGCGAATGTTCTTCCTTTGTTTCATTTTTCTCTTTCTTTGTTTTGCTCGGGACTAGCAAAAGTTAGGTGTGGGGGTATTTGATTGACATGATATCATGCATATATTTATGTCTTATATCCTTTATTGTTAGCCTACTCAATGCTACGTAATGAGTTATATGTTTAAGTTTCAGGAATAAACATGGTTGAGAAGAAGAGACTCAAAAAGGACTTAAAAGGAAGGAAAATGACTAAGTTACAAGACATATGAACTGAGATGAAAGAAAGAAGGACCCGGATGTAAAACCAAAAGGACCAATGAGTAAATCAAGAAGATTCACACCATCATGAGGAGTATTTTGGCAATTAGATCCGAGCCTAACCATCAACAACCAAATCGGGTTCATCAAACTTCAAGAAATCAAGCCAGAAACAAGCCACCAAAATCCAAACGTGATCCAAGACAACCATACCGCCAATTAGCAGTCCAGATGGCTGCAAATCTTGTGTGTCTTAGTCGGGTCATGGATTATGTTGCTTTATGTCCATTTATAGTATGTGTTTAGTCCCATACCGGGGGATTATCCCGGGTTACCTTTTTTCTATAACTATAAATAGAACTCTTCCTCCCCCTTTGTAATACATCTCCTCTCTTGGTGGTCATTCTCTCTACTAGGAGTAAATACTTGGAGCAAAACTCTGGTGGAGAGAGGCTACTTGTAAGGTGAGTGAGCAATAAAAAATATTTTGTTAGTTTCTTTGTTGTTCCTTTTAATTTTTACATTCTTAGTTAACTTTGTTTGTTTTAATCTTTGTAGAATTAATTAGCATGTTTCTTTTCCTTAATATGAATGTTAGATTAATAATGTGTGAGTAGTTTCATCCCCCTTTTGGGGTGGAGTTGATGTTTATACATGTTATGTAGAACGGAATGAATGCTAAATCTTGTTGTATGTGAGAAATATGAGTATGCTTATTTGAATTAATGAGAACACTTAACTGGATTGTTTCTGCCATAATCTTTAGGTACGTTCCATGCTCGTTTAGGTTCTTAATAACAAACTTGTTCATGCTAATATTAATCACTTGGGGTAGTGATTTGGATGATAGGTCTTGTCATGAGGTACTTCTTATGCATAGCAACACTCCCCAAACTTGTGCCCTATTGAATACATTCATCACCACTTATTTCATGTGTACACACATTCACCGCTTAGGGGTTTTATTTAGTCTTGTGTTTTCATCTTCTTTGTTGTTTTGTACTAGTGTAGCGTAGCATAGTTTTGTCTAGTTTAGTGTAATCGATTTCTTCTCCCCTCTTTTCCCACTAGCCTTCGAACAAACCAGAGTCGACACACCTCCTCGTGGACACGACCCATATTTTCCACATCTTCACTAATGTCATGCACTTGCGGTAATATAAACGATCAATCAGTTGTGTTTTCATGCATAAGAAGTGTCTAATGATTGTGCCAAAACCTATCAATCCAAGCACTAACCAAGTTCATTAACATTGGCATACAAAAGTTGGTTATTAAGAACCTAAACAAGCATGGGAGGTGTCTTATAGTTGTGGCAAAACTCATCAAGTTAAGTGTTCTAATCTAAACAAAAAAACATACATTCACATTCATCAACACATTTCATAAGATAACATTCATTCTCATTCTTTATTACATGTATAACCATCATCTCCACCCTCAAAGGGGGATGACACTACTCACTACATATTAAACTACAAACTATATTAAGAAATAAAGACAATATAACTGATTATACCAAGATGAAGAAAACAAAACTAAGCTAAACATGCAAGAAAAGAAAAAACACATTAAAATAAAACTAGGAAGATTTATTTTATTAACATGACTCCCATTACAAGTAACATTCTTCTCACTTGAGCTTTGCTCCAAGGCTTTACTCCAAGTAGAGAGAATGGCCACCAAGAAATTGGTAGATAACAAAAGAGGAAGAACAGTTCTATTTATAGGCATGAAAAAAGGAAACTGGGGACAATCCCCCGATGTGGGACTAATGAAACATTCCTAGAATAGACATAAACATGTAACCCATATCCACGAGAAATCGGGTCGGATTCTGAGATAACGGACAACTAATGTGTGGTCTTGGACCGCCAACAGGCGATCACGTTTTGTCGGATCGAACCCATTTTTCGATATCTTCTTTAGTGCCTCAATTCTTCTTGTGCGGTGCACTCGGATCGGTTATTGGAGTCTAGGCTCGAATCTAATTGTCAAAATACTCCTCATGATGGTGCGGAATTTCTCGGTTTGCTATTTGGTCTCTTCGGGCTTAGGTCCAGGTCCTTCCCTCTTGCAGATGGGTCCTTGTTTATGACTGAGAGGTCCATTTTACTTCATTTAAGTCCTTTCTTCTTAACATAGACTAGCTAAGGGCTATCGAATATGTCAATAATTGCAGCCACACGAGATCCTATCATTCATAACATAGACTAGCTAAGGGTTATCGAATATGTCATAAACTCAAGGTAAGAAATATTTTCTAATCATAAACCTTTTGAAAATTTGCAAACCTTTGCGTTTTTCAAAGTCTTATGATTCTCGTTGTTTTAATTAAGAGGAAATTTGTCCAATCCTACTAAGAAAACTCTCTTTCTCAAAATGGAGCGAGGGTTTTGGGTTTTGTTAAGAAAACTTATTTCATTTGATATGAGATACGATTGTCCACTGTATTCATGAACAAATACACTTAGTGTCCACTAAGAGTGAAACTCATTTCATGTACTTATTGATGGCAAAACAATGAATATCCTTATATCTCTCACTATTTTCAAAGATGGAGGAAATTATCTCCCACTAGAGGTGAGCAGAATGTCCCTCGATGGATGGCTTCTAGTGGATGAAATAAGAAAGAAAGAACCTCTTAATTTTTGTTTGGACAATTAAACATTTTTATATGTGAATTTAAAATTTAGGTGGCCATGAACGCATACATTCATTCCTATCCTAAACATACATTCAATCACGTACATGTCAAGCACACAAGCATAAATAAATTTATTCAAACATTGGTGTGAGTTTATATTTTGCCACGTCCTCAACGTTCACGCCTTCTTCCTGCATCATGGATGTAAACATTGCAAAATATAAATATGCATCTCACAATTTGAAATTAAATTGTCTAGTGCAAGTCCTATATATAAAAGTCCTTTCATATGCATGGATATAAAATAAATGGCTTTTACATATACATAAGCCCCTGTGATTTATAATAATACCAACAATGATATACACATATCATTCATTCACATATGTCTTCGATTGGAACATATAAACTCACTTGTTCCCACAAAACTGAACAAGTACAAGCATATGTACATATGCTATTCTACAATATTTAGTTGATCCTTCATCTCTCAATGAAATAGTTCAAAATAATTTGAAATCCTTTAAAATGATTCAAGAATCCATAGTTCAAGATATTAAAAATATTTGAACCGAAGGTTATCTAAATTCCCAAGAACACTTCAACGAAAAATAAATTTATTTGCTCTTTTTTGTTTTGTTGATTCCAAGTAAAATAAATATTTAAAATAAACAAAACAATTACAAAAATTAGACATAACTGTACAACTTGATTCTAATAATCATGACATATTTAAAAACATTTAAAACTCCCAAAAGAAAAATTAGAACCAAAATCGACAAAACAAACTTTTTCCCCGATTTTCTTTGTTTCACCATAAAGTTCAGAATTAATCCATTGATATTAGTGGTTTATATATTTTCTAACATTACAAACTAATGTAGTAAAATAAGAAACATAAAATCCATGATTACAATTTGATGCATCCATCAAAAATCGAAAAGGACTCGAAAAAGGGCAAAACTCGAATTATTTAATCATGAGATGGTAAACTAAATATATTAAATAGCCTAATCATTGAAAATATAAACAATAAACTCTGATACCATTATTGGATTTCATGCCCTATACTTGTATATATATTTTTAAAATTTTACAACCAATTAGGATCGGTTTTCATATTTTTTAACAAATTTATATACACAATTTTCTAAAAGTATTTCAATATATATAATAAACTATTTAATATTAAAATACATGGATTGGATAATACCTAGGGGATTATCAAATCCCTCCTACCAAGCGGAATCACCTCCAAGTGTTCACCAAATTCTAAACAAGATTAGAGAGATCAAAGCTAGTCAATCAATCTCTAATACGAGGTTAAAATCTAGCTGATAACCCCTTCTATGCTCCAAAGAAATTAATCTCTAGCACACAATTAAACCTAAGAGAATTTTGGAGCATTTTATTGGTTGGTGTTTGATTCTCCCAGGGTCGGGTTTCGTGCATGATTGCCTATGAGGACTTACACTATCGCGTACACCTTCCCCAAATCTCCACATAGGGCGATCCCTACCACCCGTGTAACGGGAGTTCGGTTGGTGCATCCCAAGTCAGATGACTCGAAAGCACCAGGCACAAAGTCCCCGCAGACCTACTTTCCTGAGTGATAGGATCCGTGGGAGAAGAGAGAACACCATTTATTCATTTATCTACATGGGAACCAAAACCCCTACACTTAAGTTTCACAAAAAGAGTTTAAGGGTCCTTGACTACGACAAACTTCCTTATACTAACACACACGAATTATCGACTCACTAGGTTCAGGGTGGACTTCTTTAAATGTTTGAGTACTGAAACCCTATGATTACACGCCCCCCAAGGGAAAACCGGGGTGCATCCTAACGACTCGATAAGACATAAAGGCAGTAAACTAGACATCCTAATGCATCATGTTCAAGACAATTTTGGGAGCTTTCTTTTTACTTTGCCTCTCAACGGTTTTGCACATGCTAAAGACACACAAAACCCACAAAACAAATTTCTTTCGTTACACATGAAGATTTTGAAAGAAATGTGAAAATTTAAAAGCACTAGGCAAGCAAAAGAAGACAAGTCACCATAATCGATATCAAACAACAGATATATCGATATTAAATGCAGCACACTAAGATGACCCTATCAATACACAAAAGAAAACAAAATCAAAGGAAAACGACTCGACTATGTACACACGTAAAACACCCCGCACACCTACTTCATGCATTTTCCTCAATGAATGTGAGTAAGATACTACATGGATTTATTCATGAAAAAGAATAGATCTCACCAATGTGATGTACAAAGGGAAGTTCATGGTCATGTTGATGGACACAAACCCGAATTTCCTCAAAACCTGTGATACGCTAAAGAAGGGATACAAATACGTGAAAGAAATGGGAGTCAAATACTTAAGGGTTTGAGCCTACAACAATCGATGCTCACTGAATGAGTCTTTTAATGTACTTAATTTTTTTAATATAACTATGTACAAACATAAGTTTCCATCTTTATTTGTCAAAAGACATCAAATGGGAACCTCAAAAGTGGGTCAATGCACTTGGAAAGGGAACATGACACCACGCAGTGCCAGAATACTTATGTTTGGGCCCCGTCAGAAAGAGCACAAGATGAAAGGAGAGGTTCATGAATTGGACGCAAATGCGTCTCATTCAAAGGATCAAATTGAAAGAGCTTGAACCTCTCAAGAATTTGGGAAATATAGGGCAACGGAAGAAGAGTTTCTCTCGTTGCGGTGCTGAAGTTATGATCGTCAATCCAAACTCTCCAACCAACAGGCTAGTGGGTCAGAACGAGGTCAAGAACCTTGTTAGGCATGTCCGACTCACCAGGCGAACAAAAAGTGGGTCTCTTAACCAAGGTATCCTCCAAGGAACTCCTAATACCCTCATTAGAAATGTAGTTGTTTGATGTTCCATCATTTCCAAGATGATCAGGAACAATAGTTAGAGGCAAACTCTCATCAGGTTGTTCGAAATTGAGGGTACTATGGAGCTCTGGCTCCACCAGAGGTGAGTCTTTAAGAGGCACAACATGAAGATCATGTGGCTCAAGGGCCACGGGACAAAAAGATAAGGCACAATCCTGTGCCGACTCATAATGAAATTGGTCCATGTTTTTCTCAATTGGAATCGAATCCTCCACCAAGTGATCATGAATTGAAACTCCAAGTCCCTCAGACTGACTAGGAGTTTGACTTTGAAAGATTGTGCTTTGAATTTGTGGATGTGGTGGTGGTTTGATATCAAAACATGAATCCTCATGTTGACAAGAAAAGTTACTCTCCTCATGTTCAAGTAATTGCTGCGTCATTTGTCTCACTTGCAGTGCCATATTTTGTATGGACTGTTGAGTGATTTCTATGAACGTAAGGAAAGTTTGTTTCATGGAATCAGGTATGCGGTCAACTATGAGGTCCAAGTAAGAGCTTGGGAAATTTTGGGGTTGGGTGTTGATGGGCTGAGAATGAGTCCAATGATTTGAAGTGGGTGTTGGTAGAATTCTTGGTATTCGGGAGGAGGATACTGGGGTGACAATGAAGTATAAAAATTTGAATAAGATTTGTCTCCCTACGAATCCATCCCTCTCGGGTTATACGCGGATGCGTAATGCTCATATTGCGCATTTTAGGAAAATGTATGTTCGTACTCAGGCTCTGGGGGAACGTAAGGACATTCCCCGAAAACATGACCAGTCAACCCATAACAGTGACACGGTACGGCTACTGGAGCCACTGGTGCACTCATGTCTTCTACCACATGCATGAAAGAGGCCAAAGGTTCTTGCAATGTCTCATCTTGATGACCAACATATGATCCGACGTAACTAGATGGTGGTCTAGAAGTCGGTGTCTCTCTCATACTACCCCAATATGAAGATTGCTTAGTCACACAATTAAGATTATCCCAACCATACGGGGTGTTCGTCTGAGCCACCCCAGGTTGCATGGGCCTGGAATACCAGGAAGAATTGTCCTGGACCCAACAATGATATGGATGGTCGCCCATGTAACCTTCCATCTCAACAAACAACTCTCAAGTCGACCACTCTCACCACCACGAGGCTAAGCTCGCAAAAAGTGCTCGACTCGACCCTAAAATGCTAACAGAGAGTGTAAAGGGTAGGAGACTACACTTAGAAGTAGGTGAGAAGAAGATGACTCAGAGGAGAAGGGAAGAATCCCTAGAAACTACTGTGGGTAGTGGGAGAGGGTAGAAGCCCAATCTAGCAAGCACGGCTCAAACAATGTAAGGCAATGGGTCCTTAGGCTAGACGACGCCTAACTTCGAGGTCACTAGCCTCGACACGTGTCACCTCCCTACAACGAAGACCAAAATGCCCAGCAAGTGATACCAGATCTGGAGATCCAATACCTCCTACTATCGACAAGGTAGGCAACGCCGATCAGGCCATGACGGTCTCAACTAAATCACTCTCCTAGTGCGTCCGAAAATCGTAGGGCCAATGTCTACTTTATTTTAGATTAAGGCTTGATTAAGAGTGATTTTTGGGGCAAAGGGAAGGGTGATGAAATCCCCCACCTCATCTTTTATGGGACAGCGCCTCCTTAGTAGCGTTTTCATCCTAAATCTAGCAATCAACGCCCCAATCAAATGCTCAACGCACTCTTTTCCTGATGCAATTCATACTAACTAATGCATGGTCATACAAGATGCATGAATGAGTGTAGGAAATTGTGTACCTCACGCCAGCGCTCAACAACTGAAAATAAAGCTAAAATAAAAGACAACTACGTGCCTAAGTCAAGTACATGATGCGTGACCTAAACAAGTAAGAATGTCTAATCTTTTGCTTTGGATTTTAAGGCCAAGTTGATTAATGGGGATTGGTTTAATAATCTGGGAGCAAACTAGAAGTCAAAACATGCCAAATTGTGCTCCCAGACAACTACTTTGAAGCAAACAACTACCAGAACAAAAATGAGAGCTAGCAAATCTCACCAGGCCACCAATTGGCGGTCCCAGACCGCTGATTGGCGGTCCTTGTTGAAGCTTTTGTGCTCCAATTCGTCCAGTAGCCTCCCTTTGATCCAACGGTTTCCTAAAACAAACAAAAACTAAAAACAAAAAATTAAAACCACTCGAATCGTCCAAACTAAAGTCTGGACAGAGAACCTCCCTGGCAACGGCGCCAAAAACTTGGTTGATATGTTTTAATTAAACTGCAAGTGCACGGCCGCGTTGAAGCGGTGGGAAATACGGGTCGATCCACAGGGAGGTGTATCGACTTTTGGTTTGTGCGAAAGTAAGTGGGAAAGAAAGGCGAGAAAGGTTGGTTACACTAAACTACACTACAATGCAAAAAGGAAATGGAAATGGAAGATAAGCAGTAAAACTAAACCCCATAGGGGGTAGAGAAATATTGTAATTATAAAGATGTGTGTGTTCAATTATGCTCCTCACAATATGTAGTGCATGAAATCATAAAACTAAATCCAACTTTGCCTCCACATGAAATAAGATAAGATCATGTCATTAAAACATACAAGACAATAATTGGAATGAAGCTAAATGAACTCATGTATAAAGACTAGACCCTACTATGCCTCCACATGAAATAAGATAACCCAATATCATTAAAACATACAAGGCATTAACCAAGGTAAAGGCAACAAGAGTACATACAATACGAATCGTGTTTCCAATATTAATTCCATCCATATCCTCACCTTATCATTCCCCATAAAATAGGTCCACTAATCTAAGATAAGCTAAGCTTCATTCAAGAGCATTAGCATATCAAAGATACGAGTGAAATCTCATTAGATGGTTATGGAAATCATATAAGGCTCAAGGGATTAAGATAACACACACCTAATACACTACATGATCATATCACATATTCTCCACCCCCCAAATGGGGATGGAACTACTCACTACTCATTACACTAACTACATTAACAAAATGAAACATTATACTGAAAGGAAATTAAACTAAGCAAGAAAGGAATATCAAAGAAACTAATTGAAATGAACATAAAACTAAAGAAACATGCAAGAATTAAAAGACAAGATTGAAAGAAACTAAGACAATTATTTTATTAACAATGACTCACATTGAAGGTAGCATTCTTCTCCACCTTGAGTTTTGCTTCAAGGCTTACTCCAAGTAGAAAGAATCCCACCAAGCAATGGGTAGTTTACAATAGAAGGTGAAGAGTTCAATTTATAGCCATAGAAAAGGTAATCCGGGACAATCCCCCGGTATGGGACTAAACAAATACCAAACATAGACTAAACATACTCTAATACACACGCCCCACAAATCATAGCGGACTCGGGCCAACCCGGCACGCCAATTAGCAGTCTACAGGATCCGGATCCATCTGGTTTTCATTCTGGGGTTTTCTTGATGTATTTGTTGGTCTTGGATGCATCTACTTCGCTTGTTGGAGCTTCAACCCGAATAGAATTGCCAAAATACTCCCCATGATGGTGTGGAGTATTCTTGCTTGCTCATTGGTCCTTTTATCTTGCATTCAGGTCCTTTGATCTTGCATCTTAGTCCTTGGGTCTTTCAACTCAGTCATTTTTCCTGTTTTTGGGTCCTTTTATGCTTCTTCTCTTCAAATGTTTTTATTTCTAAAATTCAAACATAAAACTCGTCACGTAGCATTGCTTAGGTGTAAGATAATGGATATAAGATACAAATATAAGTATGAAATGATGTCAATCACACACAACTAAACCTAAGAGAATTTTGATGGAATGATGGAAAAAATTGGAGAGAATAATTTTGCCTTAGTGTAAACAAGGAATGGAGGATTTTCTCTAACCCACATCATATGCAAATCACTTACACATGATCCCTTGTAATCTCTCCACTAAACCACATCATGTGCAAATCACTTTGCACATGATTTCTTGTTTATTGTTTCCCAGATTTGTGGTGTGACATATAGGAGGATATAAGTTATGTGGACAATGATATAAAACATTTTATATCATAAACTATAGGAGGTATCTAACTGCACATTATAATTACCCAAATAACAAAGATGTTTTGCTCACTCGAACAGAACACGATCCATTTAGCTATACAAGTAATATCACTTGTGTCTATCCCTTGCCTCATGATATTATGAATATTATACAAAGTAGAAATGTGTCAACTTTGTATTATATATTCATTTCTTGATCTCTAAGCTAATTATAAATATGTAACTATACATAAGTTATATTGTGCACATTATAATTTTACTTTATGAAGGGGCCCAACAATATCATCACGCAAGTCGATAGGGACATTGATAATATTTTGACATATCATCTTTTCAAGTATAAGTCATGTATAACCAACTAATATGTTTATCACTATACACAATGCTAGCTTTTGATAATAATCAAATCATACACTCCTTTGTGAAAAGATATGTCTCATATCTTAGGATTCAATGACACAATGAAACATTAATGATACAAACACAATTCCATAATGTTTCATTTGTTAGGTCAATTCAATATATGAAAGAAACATTTTCCATTTCATACTCATGTTGTTAAATACTTGTAGAGCTACAATATCCTTTAACCAACATGACAATCTTATCTCGGTGATTAATGTTCCATGTTAATCACTATGTTAGTGAATTACTTTTTGATTTTTGTAAACCGTTATCTTTTAGAGCTCTACAGTTAAGGAACAAGAGTCTCTTCCTTAACACTTCTAAAAGATGAATACATTAATCAATGAACAAAATGTTCAATAAATTCAATTCATAATAAAAGACATGTAAAAGTAAAACTTTTAGAACACATTCCTTTCATGAGGTTGGAACATGTGTGATCGAATTCATTTGCTTGTTTGGTCTTCTTTGTTTTTTCATGTTGTGTGTGTGTGTGTGTTTGTTTGATGTTGCTTACGATTCTGAGCTTCACGAGGGGGAGGGTCATGGGAGGGGATGACAGGCATGATGGAGGGGTCAGATTGTCAGAGGTAGTGAAACACGATAGAGAACTTGCCGTTGGTGGACAGCGGATAGGCGGAAAGGGGGAAGTAGGGGTGAGGGTTTGAGGGGGTCGTCGAAGGAGATTTTACTAAGTTTGGGTGGACGGGTCAGAGTGGGATCGGTCGAGGCGGGAATGGTTAGATGAGAGGTTATTAGTAACGGAGAGTTGCTAACCGAATGATAGAGAAATATAATGATATTTGGACAAGTTTCTTTATATTTTATGGTAATATACCGGATAATTTCTTTCACATTGCTTAAAGTCAATTTTATAAGTTATTAGTGGTGCCCAAGCAATTCACCCTTAAGTTATTTGAAGTTTAAAAATTTTATTACTTAAAATTTAGATTATGAAGCAATTCACCCTCCCTTAAGGCATTTTTAAATAAAAAAGTTGAGAACCCAAAAACACCCCCAAATTACACAAACCATCATCTTCTCCAACCTTCCTCTAGCCCAAACCTTGAAAACAAAGATTAGTTCCAAATTTTTGGGTGTTTCCAACACAAATGTAACAAATCTCTCATGTATTTGGTTTCATCTAAGCATTTGTTTTGGTTTGAGTTTGTGTTAGTGAGAAGTTGGAGTTGGCTTGGCTAACAAGGATTTTGAGGGAAGGTATTGGGAGATTGGAGTTTTGTGTGGTGATTCCCAACGTGGTGGGCAAAATCTTTGTTGAATTTTGGAAAAAGGTGTTGGGAGATTGGGATATTGGAGTCTTTGCTAGCCGAAGTATCTACCTTTTGTCAGAATCAAGCAATAGTCACAACCCATATGGATGAGAATTTTATTCTTCGAGGGAGATCACGATGTAGAAGTGAAGAAGTGACAAATTCTCATCATTACAATGTTGAATTAGTCAATACAGCTATAGATCTGTGATGCATTGCATACATTGCATCATATGTCTTTCATTTAGATTAATTTTATATCAATAAATGCTACTAAGGTATGTGTTTAGTCTTATTTACAGAATACAGGGACCTGAATGCAAATTACCCATATCCCGAGCATAAACGTGTGCAACAGACTCATTTCTATCATAAAGACCAAGTTCAAGATTATCGGGGTTCAAATTGAAGTCCAACCAAGCATAAAAGCATTCAAAGACCTAATTACAAAAAGGACCGAGACTTAAGCACAAAAGTAGTCAGGGACTTAATTGCAAAAAGTCGAGGACCCGACTGCAAATTACGAGTACCAAATTATTATTTTGGAGAACTTCTATAGAAAAATCAATTTGGGTCTCCAAATATATGAAGAAATTAATTCGGAGCTCAAACGAAAGGAAGGAAATCAATCTAGACGCGCAAAGGACAGCTAAAACATACCATAAACACACAGGAAAAATCCAGATCGATTCTGAGCCAGAAAGGTGGCGATTCCGCCGCACCTCATGTACAAAATGCGGCGGATTAGCCGCACAAAAGTCGATCCGTGCGCTCAAATTTTTACCAATGCTGTATTGACGCGTGTACTTTCCTTTTATGTATTGGGATGCCCGGTTGAGGCTATAAATAAGGTCGAATCATGTATTGAAAGGGGCTCCTCCCCTCTCCTTCCCTTTACCAATAAAATTCTATTCGTTTATTTCGTGTTTTTAGTTTTTTTCGTAGTTTCTCTAGGACCCCTTCTCCTTCCCTCCATCCATAAGTTTCTAACCCTCTCCAAAGGGTGGGGGTGATGAATTTAGGGTGATGAGAAGAAGAAGAACTATGTTATTATTTTAATTTCGTGTTAGTATATTTTGATTACTTGAGTTTATGTTGAGTCATTTATCATGTAATGCTTTATAACTAATGTGATTTATTATAAGTTTTAGATTTCTCTAAACAAAACCCGATATCTAAACCCCCACCCGCTGGACTCCCATCCATATTTGCTTTCTTCTTAGTTTTTTTTGTTGTTCTTGCTTTAGAAAATTGAAAATCCAAAAATTTCAAACCAACCTTATTTCTCTCTCTTTCTTTCAATAATCGAAAATCACAAAAATATAAATATCTCTCCCTCCTTGTGTTCGACCCGTACTTGTCGCGACTTCATCGACGACGTGCACTTGCGGTATAAATAAAAATCTCATCAAGTTTTTGGCGCCGTTGCCGGGGAGGCGACGAAGATTTTGTTTAATTTTGGTGATTTCGATTCTATTCTATTTATCGTGTACGCGATCTATCTATTTGGGTTTGCGTTTCAGGAGACAACGGAGTGCGCGGAAAAATCCGGGCACAGTTGGAGCAAGAAGAGCGGCGAAATCGCCGCACCCAAAGAACAACTTGCGGCGGATCCACCGCACGTCTGGAGCATCTGGGCTTCAAAATTTACTAGGGTCGTCACCATCTCTGGGTGGACGCGTAGAGCAACTGGAAATTTTCGAGAGCGGGCGGTGAACCTGTCTTAGCGTTGCGTAGGTAACTTTTGTTTCCTTTTGCGCAATTTTTGATTTTTGGAAAGTTTCCTTTTTGTAGAACTGCACATGTTAGGCTCAAATTCCATAATTGGGAATAATTCAACTCTGACCTAAAAATTGGCAAAATTAGAAGGACTTAGTGCATGCATCATATAGTGTTTTGTTTGCATTATTCTTGCTAAATTCTTGCAAATTATTTGTTGTTGAAGAGTGCTGGAGGCAAGGTACGTGCGCGGTTTTTATCGATTGTATTTAAGCATATAATTTAGTTGCATACAACCCTGCAGATGTCCCCCCGCTAAAGACCAATGTTTGACTATCTTTGCTAGATTTAAGTTAAACTATCTTAAGGGCAACTCCGTAGGAAAAGATACGGTGGGGATTTCATCACCCTTCCGTGGCCCACAAATCACAATCCTAAAGTGTCACCCAAGCCTTAAATTAAAATCAATTAGACATTGGCCCCTAAGGATTAGAACTCAATTAAGGAGAAGATTGGTTTGACTTCCTATGACTTGAAGCTGATCGAATTTAATTTGGTGTCTACAAAGTGTTTTTGTGTTGACGTAACTCTTCCAAGCGAAGTGGTTGTCTAATTGGCACCGACTCTGTCGGAAGCGCCCCCACTAGCTATACACTGCCTGGCCAATTTGGTTTGATTAGTGAGGGAGGTGAATCAAGCGAACCAATTCGACTTAACCAGTTAGGAGTTGTCTAGATTTAAGCTACATTAGGTCTAGGATTGTTTGAACCGTGCTTGTTTAGGAAACTTCTGACCAACCCTCTCAGCTATCTTTTAGAGTTAAGTTTCCATTCTCATCTGAGTCTTCTTTCTCTTCTCATCTCAATTCTCTAGATTAGGATTCCTTTCTCATCTTCCCCCCTTCTATTGTTTGTTTCCATTTTTGAAAAAAAATTATAAAAAAAAGTAATGGATTCTTGAAATTGAATTTGGAATTTAAATTTCAAATTTCAATTCAAAAATTGATTCAAACCGGTCCACTCAGATTTGGGTTCGGGACTTGAGCAATCGACTCTCACGAGTTCATCTAGATTCCAGTCTAGAGCTTAGCCCCAGTCCACCTGTTGCACCACCTCACCCGGATCCAATGGGTGAGAATGTAGTGGACCCGCCTAGGACTCTGAGGGATCGGTGCTACCCAACGATGGCTGCTCAGCCATCGTGCATCGTTATGACCATCATACCGGGTCGCGACTTCGAACTAAAGGCACAATACATGAGTATGTTGCCCAAGTTCACCTCTAAGGAAGACCCATATCTCTTCCTTAGAGAATTTGAGGAAATTTACTCCTTTATGCAATATCAGCATATCTCTGAGGAGGCAGTGCGTCTTAAATTCGTGCCTCTAGCATTGAAGGACGACGCTAAGAAATGGCTATATAGTCTAGCCGAAAGATCTATTAGGAGTTGGGCCGAGTTTGTTCAAGTGTTATTAAAGAAATATTTCCCCAACCATAAGACTATTAGGATTAGGAATGAAATTGTTGCATTCGTTCAATCTGAGAGCGAGCCGTTCTATTCCTATTTGGAAAGATTTAAGAACATGTTGACCCAATGCCCTCATCATGGAATTCCAAGATGGCAATTGTGCCAAATTATTTATGAGGGATTGACACCTATATCTAGGGTTATGTTAGAATCTATAAGCCAAGGAAACTTTATGTCCAAAAATGAGAATGATGCTTGGACTTTTCTTGAGGATTTAGCCGAAAATAGTATGCAATGGGACAATGCTAAAGCACTGATTAACCCGAGTATTGGATCTAGAATAGCAAGTCAACCCAAATCAGGTGTCTTAGCTGTAGATGCTACTGTAGCTGCTGAAGCAAAACTAGCTACCCTTATGCGTAGAATGGAAAGTCTAGAGCTAAAAAACCGACCCCTAGTGAATCAAGCCTCTTCTATCCCTTGCTCTAGATGTGGTCAAACTGGTCATATAATAGAGGATTGTGTGGACTTGGAACAAGTTAATGCCGCATTTAACCATTCTAGAAATGACCCATACGCATCAACTTATAACCTGGGTTGGTGAAATCATCCTAATTTTTCATGGAACCAACAAGGTCAACCTCCTAGACAACAACCAAACCCGTATAACAAAAATAATACATCATCTGGGTTTAGTAACAATGGAGATTATGATGTTAGATTGACAAGCTTGAAAATTTTGGTTAAGACTTTTATGCAAACAACCACCCAATCCTTCCAAAAGCTAGAAACACAAGTCAGCCAACTAGCACAAATTGTAGGTGAAAGAGAAAAGGGTCAGTTTCCAAGTCAACTTGAGGTGAATCCAAGACCTAATAATTAATATCAGCCCTGTCAACCACCTCTAGGAAGTAACAACCCTAGACCGGTTCAAATGGTTCATGAGGAGGGACCCTTCCAACAAATAAATGCAGTTGTATCATTACGGTCTAGAAAACAAGTTGATAACAATGTGGTAAATCCTAGGGCTCCTAATCAATCTAGCCGTCAAGCACCCACAAGTGACCTGACCATTGAACCTGAAGTCTAATTTGAAAAGCCCAACCCACCTAGTCAAGCTGACCCTATAGCTCAACCTGAGCGAGTCTATGTTCCTAAAGCCTCATTCCCCAATAGACTCAATAAGAGCTCAAGTGCACAAATGGAGAAATCTTGGAAGTATTTAAGCAAGTTAAGGTGAATATTCCACTCCTAGATATGATTCAACAAATACCTGCTTATGCTAAATTCTTAAAGGATTTGTGCACTAAGAAGAGAAAAACGAACGTACCAAAGAAGGCATTCTTGACTGCAAACAAAAGCTCTATTCTGTCCAACTCATCTCCTATAAAGTATAAGGTCCCTGGGTGTCCCACAATTTCAGGTGCGATAGGAGATACTTTTATCACCAAAGCCCTTCTAGACCTTGGTGCTAGTGTTAACTTACTCCCGTTCTCTGTTTATGAGTAACTAAACCTTGGTCCAGTAAAACCCTCTAAGACAACCCTTCAATTTGCTGATTGCTCTGTTAAGAAACCAAGAGGTATAGTAGAGGATGTTTTGATTAAGGTTGGTGACTTCATTTACCCAGTGGATTTTGTCGTTCTAGACACTGAACCTATTGTTAATCCTAAGAGACAAATCCCTGTAATACTAGGCAGACCCTTTTTAGCCACATCTGAAGCTTTGATAAATTGTCGAAATGGGCTCATGCAACTATCTTTTGGAAACTTAAAAGCTGAATTTAATATCTTTCATGTTGATAGTGAACCAGAAATAGTATGCAATCAAAGTCATGTTGTGATGAGATCGCGTATCTATAAGACTTCTGAATCAAATAAATCATCACAATATCAAAAAGAACGTGAGAAAAAGGAGAGTAATTCATCTACCCAACCACCATCACTCGAGCAAATAAGAGAACCAACACATGTGAGGGGTGTGGAATCTTTACCTCAGGACTCTCAGGGCAACATGGGGAACAATTCAATTGGATACATGCACCAACATGGTGACATTCAATCCAATTCTGACTATAGTTGACTCTAAGCAAATTCATTCCCTCTACCGCAAGTTGACTCAGGTAATAAGTGCATTTGCTTTATCTTTGCATACATTGAGGACAATGCATGATTTAGGTGTGGACGGGGTGTACAAATTGCATTGAGTTTTTGTTCCTTATTATATAGTTTTGCTTGTAGAAACTATGACATAAATCTAAGTTCCAAAGAAATAACCCATTACCCTTTAAGACATGTATGCACTTAAATTGGATGAATCAAAATTTTGAAGTGGTTGATAAAAAGTAGAGGTTGAGGAAAATATACGGGAAGTGTAAACTTCTAATAGCAATTAAGCCTTGACAAAAATAAAAGTAAAAAAGTAACAAAAAAATAAAAATAAAGGAATAAAGTGAGGAAAACACATTTTGCAAAATGATTATAAAAAACCAAGCCTTCGAGTCGCTGGTCCGTAGGGGTATCTTAAAACCTGGTAACTTGAGTCTGCCAGCTCGGGATTATCGACCAAACTCGCTACACGAATGCAAAAGGGTAAAAGTGTCAAAAAAAGCAAATGTGTTGAATCACGGGAAAAAAATTTACTTTAAGATACTCAAGGCCCAAAGTTAAAAGAATGATTCATGCCATGGTTGATCTGAATGATACTTCACCACCAGAGGAGGCATGCAAAATAATTTAAGTGATAACAAGTGTAGAAGGGTTAGTGGTGTGAATATTGGAGGAATAAAGACCAAGTCAGATTTTTAATAAGTTAGATTTATATAATGAGCATGCAAGAATTCTATGTGAGATGTATAAGGTTGAGGTGGAGATATTGAGAGTTATTAATGAAATGTTGAATTAAGACTTTGTGGGTGTGTCAACCGAAAACCCTCACGGGACCAAACTCGTCCTCTAAGGAAACTTAGGGATTTAAAGGCTTGTTGCACATGCTAAGTGCAACCGTGATTCCTACGAAAGTGAGTTAGGATTTCCCTGTTTTCATTTTACGTATATTTTGTTTTGCTAGGGACTAGCAAAATCTAGGTGTAGGGGTATTTGATGCATTGCATACATTGCATCATATGTCTTTCATTTAGATTAATTTTATATCAATAAATGCTTCTAAGGTATGTGTTTAGTCTTATTTACAGAATACAGGGACATGAATGCAAATTACCCATATCCAGAGCATAAACGTGTGCAAGAGACTCATTTCTATCATAAAGACCAAGTTCAAGATTATCGGGGTTCAAATTGAAGTCCATCCATGCATAAAAGCATTCAAAGACCTAATTACAAAAAGGACAGAGACTTAAGCACAAAAGTAGTCAGGGACTTAATTGCAAAAAGCCGAGGACCCGACTGCAAATTACGAGTACCAAATAATTATTTTGGACAAGTTCTAAAGAAAAATCAATTTGGATCTCCAAATATATGAAGAAATTAATACGAAGCTCAAACGAAAGGAAGGAAATCAATCCAGACGCGCAAAGGACAGCTAAAACATACCATAAACACACAGGAAAAATCCAGATCGATTCTGAGCCAGAAAGGTGGCGATTCCGCCGCACCTCATGTACAAATGAGGCGGATTAGCCGCACAAAAGTTGATCCGTGCGCTCAAATTTTTACCAATGTTGTATTGACGCGTGTACTTTCCTTTTATGTATTGGGATCCCCGGTTGAGGCTATAAATAAGGCTGAATCATGTATTGAAAGGGGCTCCTCCCCTCCCCTTCCCTTTAGCAATAAAATTATGTTCGTTTATTTCGTGTTTTTAGTTTTTTTTCGTAGTTTCTCTAGGACCCCTTCTCCTTCCCTCCATGCATGAGTTTCTAACTCTCTCCAAAGGGTGGGGGTGATGGATTTAGGGTGATAAGAAGAAGAATTGTGTTATTATTTTAATTTCGTGTTAGTATATTTCGATTACTTGAGTTTATGTTGAGTCATTTATCATGTAATGCTTTATAACTAATGTGATTTATTATAAGTTTCAGATTTCTCTAAACAAAACCCGATATCTAAACCCCCACCCGCTGGACTCTCATCCATATTTGCTTTCTTCTTAGTTTTTTTGTTGTTCTTGCTTTAGAAAATTGAAAATCCAAAAATCTCAAACCAACCTTATTTCTCTCTCTTTCTTTCCTTAATCGAAAATCACAAAAATATAAATATCTCTCCCTCCTTGTGTTCGACCCGTACTTGCCGCGACTTCATCGACGCCGTGCACTTGCGGTATAAATAAAAATCTCATCAATCTGCCACTTCAAGAATTGAATAATCGTTTTGATGAAGCAAACATGGAGTTGCTTCTTTGTAGTGCATCCCTTGATCCAAAGAAGTCATTCCATGTGTTTTGACAAGAGTAAACTTGTTCGCCTTGCTCAATTTTATCCATATGAGTTTTCTCATATTGCAATTATGGAGCTTGAGATTCAATTACAGAATTTTAACTTTGATGTTCGTGACAATGAAAGATTTAGAGATGTTCAAGGAGTTGGAGGTCTTGCTCAAATGTTGGTGGATACGAGGAAAAATGGAGTGTTTCAATTGGTATATTTGTTGGTGAAATTAGTGTTGATTTTGCCGGTCTCTACAACTACAGTGGAAAAAGCTTTAACATCAATAAATATCATACAGAATCCACTTCGCAATCGTATAGGTAATGAAGCTACGAATGATTGTTTAGTTACATCCATCGAGAGAGACATTTTTTAAAGTATTGATAATGAAGTTATTATGCAACGTTTTCCAAATATGAAAAATCAAAGGGGAATGTTGTAATCAAGCTTTATATATTAATATATTTTTATTGGATATTTTGATTATGTGTTTTGAGTTAAAGATCATTTTTCGGGACCCTCTTTGATAATTCATGGGTCCGCCAATGTGTATATGCAAATTCAATATATTATTTCACTCGATATATTCGAACATGGTTATGATAAATCATATGCACATTTTTACCAATGTGTTAATGCAATTAAGAGTGATGATTGATTGACATCATTTCATGCTTATATTTGTATCTTATATCCATTATCTTTCACCTAAACAATGTTATGTTACGAGTTTTATGTTTAGTTTTCAGGAATAAATAGGTTTGAAGAGATGAAGCATAAAAGAACCCAAAAGCTGGGAAAAATGACTGAATTGTGAGATCTGGGGACTAAGATGCAAGGGAAAAGGACCTGAATGTAAGACAGAAGGACCTAATAGCAAACCAGAATACTCCACACCATCATGGGAGTATTTTAGCAATTCGATTCGGGTCGGAGCTCCAACAAACCAAGTGAATGCATCCAAGACCAGCAAATATACCAAGAAAGGCCCACAACAAAAATGAGCAGGATCTGAACAATATAGACCGCCAATTGGCGGTCCATTTGTCCCAAATCCGCTAAAATTTCTCCAAGACATGTATTAGAGGCTGTGTAGGCTATTTTTGGTATCTGTTTAGTCCCACATCGGGGGATTGTCCTAGTTTGCTTTTTCCATGGCTATAAATAGAACTCTTCACCTTCCATTGTAATCACTCAATATTTTAAGTGGCTATTCTTCCTACTAGAAGTGAGGCCTTAAAGCACACACTAAAGTAGGAGGATGCTACTTTTAATGTGAGTCATTTTAATACAAGTTTTCTTTATTATGTTGTTTGTTTTATGTTTCTTATTTTGCTTTGATTAATCTCATTTCATTAGTTTTATTAGCTTAGTTAATCTGCTTTCTTTGTTTAGTTTAATAATTAGTGTAATGTTTAGTGAGTAGTTCCATCCCCTTTAGGGGGTGGAGTAAATGTACATACATGCAAATGAGAATGGATTGAATGCTTTATTTGCAATGTGTTGATAAAACATGAATGTATGCTTGCTTGTTTAGGATAGAATTTATAACTTGATGAGTTTTGCCAAAATGAGTAGACACCTCTCATGCTTGTTTAGGTTCTGAAATAAACATCTTGCATATGTAAATGTTAATCAACTAAGTTGGTGAATAGATTGATAGGTTTTGCCACAACATTTAGACACTTCCTATGCATGATAACACCACCTTAATTTGTGCTTAAAGAATGTGTTCAACACCCACCTCTTTGCTTGTTTACACTCACTCCACCCCTTATGGGTTGTCCCATATTTGTATTCCAGCATTCTTCTTTTGTTCTTAGCTTAGTTGTCATTTCATTGTTTGTTTCTTTCGTTCGCATTTCATACTTCTTAGCGTAGTTTAGTGTAGAGTAGCATAATCAATCTTTCTCCTCCAATTTTTGCCACTTGATTTCTGATAAACAACAGGCTGCTCACCTCCCTGAGGACGGCCCGTACTTGCCACCGCTTTATCGCGGCCGTGCACTTGCGGTTTAAATAGAACGTTCAACAAGTTTTTGGCGTGTTGCTGAGGAGGTGACAGTCCATACTCTTGTTTGGACAATTCGAGTGGATTTAATTTTTTTTTTGTAGGTATTCTTTGTTTCAGGAGACTTGGAGTCGCCAGGAGGTACGCCTGGAGAAATTTGGAGGCATTCTGGGCACTTTAGACCGCCAATTGGCGGTCTGGTGAGCTCATTTTACTCTCTTATTTCTGTGGCGTGTTTACATAATTGATGTAGTGATCTGGCACTTGATTTGGCATCTTTTGACTTATAGTTTATTCCCAGATCAATAATCAAACCTCCTTTAAGCAACTTGGACCCTAAAACCCAGAGCAAAAGATCAGGCATTCTTTTTGTTTAGGTCATGCATCATGTATGTGACTTAGGCATATAGATTGTCTTTCATTTTAGCTTTATTTTCAGTTCCTGAGTGCTGGCGTGAGGTACGGACCTTCTACTCTCATTCATGCATTTCGTATGAACATGCATTAGTTAGTAGGAAGTGCATTGAAACAAGTGTGAGTTGAGCGTCTGTTTGGAGAGTTGATTGCTAGATTAGGACTCCAAAATGCTACTAAGGAGGGGATGTCCCATAAAAGATAAGGTGGGGGATTTCATCACCCTTTCCTTCACCCCCACAAAGCACACTAATAAAGAGCCTAATTTTTAAAATCAAGTAGACATTGACCCTAAGCATTTGGGGCGCATTAGGAAAGTGATCCGGTCCCGACCGTCATGACCTGATCGGCGTTGCCCACTTTGTCGATAGTAGGAGAGACGATATCCCCGGATCTTGGCTCACTTGCTGGGCTTTGTGGTCCTCGTTGTAGGGAGGTGAGGCGCGTTGAGGCCTTGTGACCTCGCAGTTAGGCGTCGTCTAGCTGTAAGGACCTATAGCGACCTTAGGATTGCTTGAGCCTTGTTTACTTGTGTGCTTTTACATGTACCCATCCGCCGTAGCATAAGGACTTCTTCCCTTCTCTCCCGAGTCATTCTTTCTCTCCTGTGTTCTCCCGTCTTCTCCTCTACGTACATTTCTTTGTTGAAAAAAAGAAAAAAGAAAAAAAAAGGTTTTGGTTTGTGTGCGTGCACCTTTGTGTATGCTTTCGTGGACACGAGACGAGAGGGGTCGTTTAACGAGGAGCATTGTCAATCCGGCTTCGGTCATCGATTTCTCGACACCTTCCTCCTCTTGTGTCGCACGCAGTCCGGGTTCAATGGCTGCTAATTTCCGTGAGGAGGAGCAGTTGCTGGACCCACCTACTCCACCAGTGCTTCCAGTTGTCGTTCCCATACCTCTACGTGATCAATGCTACCCGAGTGGTACGGTTCTACCCTCATGCATCGTATTACCAGAGGCTAATGGGAACCATTTTGAGGTTAAGCCTCAGTTTATTTCCATGCTCCCTCACTTCACTGGGAAAGGTGACCCCTATATCTTTCTCAGGGAATTTGAGGAGGTCTGTGCTATGTTCAAGCTGCAACAACTTAGCACAGACTCCATCCATCTTTGGCTTGTCCCCTTTGCACTGAAGGATGACGGCAAGAAGTGGTTGTACAGCAACCAGGCGAATGCCTTTAGGACTTGGGATGAGTTTCAATCTACATTCCTCAAGAAGTACTTTCCAAATCATCGGACTCAAAAATTGAGGAACGAAATCAATTCGTTCTATCAACATGAGACCGAACCATTCCATGCATACTTAGAGAGGTTCAAGGAGCTACTATCCTCATGCCCTCACCATGGTATCGAGTTGTGGCACCTTTGTCAGATTGTTTACGAAGGTCTTCACATCCCGTTAAGAACGCTCCTTGAGTCCATGTGTCAAGGAGAGTTGTTGGGAGAGGATGAAAGGGAGGCATGGGCTTTCCTAGGAGACCTTGCTGAGAAAACCATGCAATGGGAGAGTGTGAGGGAACCACCTGCATCATCTAGCATAGGAGCGAGGATCGCGAATGCAAACTCGACTAGATCGGGTGCCGCATTGGTTGTCGATACCACTACGGCCACCGAGGCGCGCATGGCGGCCTTAATGCGCCTTATGGATTGGATTCAACTCCAAAACCAACAAGGTGCACCTCACATGTCCACATCTGGTCCAGTTCCTTGTCATTCATGTGGTAGGATAGGTCATGTAGAAAGCGAGTGTGAGTCCATTCCTCCTGAGATGGAGCGTGTCAACGCCATCTGTGATAGAGCCAGGAATGACCCATACTCATCATCTTATAATCCTGGATGGAGGAACCACCCCAATTTTTCATGGAACCAAACTAATGCCCCGGGTGGTCCTTCAAACTCCTCTAGACCACATTACCAATCACACCAACCTCCCATGCATGCAAATTCTTATCAGCCACCCCAAGCGCAAACCACCAATCAATCGTGTTTCCCAAATTCCAACAATATGGAAACCCGATTCAATTCGTTTGAGACCTTGACTCGTCGACTTGAAAACTCAATGAAAAATTTTATGTCAACCACGAGTCAAGTTCTCACTTCAAATCAGCAGACCATCAAATCTCTAGAGCTTCAGATGGGCCAATTGGCTCAGTCTGTACATGAGAGAGAGAGAGAGGGTCTTTGCCTAGCAAGTCTGAGGCTAACCCCCATATGTACCAGCAACAACACATACAAAATGAGAATGTGGTACCTCGGGGGAGGCAAGTGAACCATGTGGAGGAACCTGTTCACCATGTCAATGCCATTGTTACCTTAAGGAATGGAAAACAGGTTGACAATCACATTTCCTTGCCAAACCCACCACCATCTATGTAGCCCCTCAGTGGGAATAGTGGTGAAGAAGAAGCTAAGGGTGAGGGTAATACACCAACGCTTCTTTCTTCTCAGGCACTGCAGAAAACCTACCTGCCAAAAGCTCCCTATCCAAGTAGGTTAACCAAAAAACAGAGTGACACCATGGATAAGATATTAGAGGTATTTAAGCAAGTAAAGGTTAACATCCCCTTGTTGGATGTCATCAGACAAATACCTCAATATGCCAAAGTGTTGAAGGATCTCTGCACAACCAAGAGGAAGACCAATGTTCCTAAGAAAGCTATCCTGGCTGCAAATATAAGCTCACTTTTGTCCAATCCCACCTACACAAAATACAAGGACCCTGGATGTCCTACTATTCAAGGTACGACAGGGGACACTAGAATGAGCAATGTTTTGCTTGATTTAGGATCGGCGGTCAACCTCCTCCCATTCTCTGTTTATCAACAGTTGAACTTGGGAGAATTAAAACAAACTAAGATCACTCTCCAATTGGCCAATAGATCCATTCGTATTCTAAAGGGGATTATCGAGGACGTGCTCATCAAAGTTGGAGATTTTATATTTCCAGTCGATTTTGTTGTCCTCGATACCAATCCTGTTGCGAACACCCACTCTCAAATACCTTTGATTTTGGGTAGACCATTTCTGGCAACCTCCAATGCCTTGATTAATTGTAGAAATGGTCTCATGAAGCTCTCATTCGGTAACATGAGTGCCGAGTTTCATGTGTTCAACTCTGGTAGGCAACAGGAGCCCATGGATGAACCTTTAAATCTCAATCTCATCCGCCAATTAGAGAAAGCACCGCAAAATCAACGAACACCCCTAACCCCAATGCAACCCACTGAGAATGTTTGTGGGGCCAGCGAAAACTCATTGCCTATCTTTGCAATGCAACAAAGTGAGCTGACATCAAACATGAATGTCCAAAAGGAGTGTCCGTTGCATGATTCAGTTGAGAGTACTAGTGAGAGTGAGACACCTCATCATATGCCTATACCAGAAGGTGTCTCTACCTCATGTCTCATGGCCATTGAGCCATTTGAGCTTCGTATTGACTCCAACAAGGACCCACCTATGATCGAGCTTATGCTTGAGGATCTAAATGATGGTTGGAGGTCCTTGTTGGATGACTTGGGGAGAAGCCCCATTCTTAGAGATGCAAGTCTACTGCATCCATCGAATGAGCCTGAGGAACTCATTCTGATGCACCCGCCTATTGGTTGGAGGGTTTTCTTCGATGAGCAATTAAACCCTAGTGAGGCAACAGAACTTCATTCTTTGTTGCCCACACCCAGCCAATATCATAAGGGGTTCGAGCCTTTCAGCTTTGACCTTTCACCCCTCATGACACCTCAGAGTACCAGCGAAGTTTCCCCATCTCGGCAAGTCTCTGGTCCTCATGACTTGATGTTCTCATTTGATGTTCCCTGACCAAATAATTATGAGAATATCGTTGTTGTTGTACATATCATACTAAAAAAATATATTCGAAAAAAAGTGTAATAAAAGACTACATGAGCGAGCATTGATTGTTGTGGGCCCCAATCCTTGTGTACATGGGCCCCACTTCTTCACGTATTTGTCTCCCTTCTTCAGTATCTCACAGGTTTTGAGGGAATTTGGGTTTGTGTCCATCAACATAACCACGAACTTCCTTTTGCGCTTTATGTTGGTGATATCTTTGATTTTTCATGCATAAGTCCATGTAGTATCTTGTTCACATTCATTGAGGACAATGCATGAAGTAGGTGTGGGGGGTGTTTTACGTGTGTACATAGTCGAGTCTTTTCTTTTGATTTTTTGTTTTCTTTTGTGTGCATTGTTAGGGTCATGTTAGTGTGCCGCATTTAATATCGATATATTTGCTTGCCATGATCCTTGGGTGAGTTGTCTTTTTTTGCTTGCCTAGTGCTTTAAAATTTTCACATTTCTTTCAAAATCTTCATGTGTTTGCGAAAGAAAATGCTTTTGTAGGTTTTGCGTGTGTTTAGCATGTGCAAAACCGTTGAGAGGCAAAGTAAAAAGAAAGCTCCCAAAATTTTCTTGAACTTGATGCATTAGGATTTCTAGTTTACTGGATTTAGGTATTATCGAGTCGTTAGGATGCACCCCGGTTTCCCTCGGGGGGCGTGTAATCCTAGGGTTTCAGCACTCAAACATTTAAAGAAGTCCACCCTGAACCTAGTGAGTCAAATAATTCGTGTCTGTTAGTAGAAGGAAGTTTGTCGTAGTCAATGGCCCTTAATCTCTTTTTGTGAAACTTAAGTGTAGGGGTTTTGGTTCCCATGTAGATAAATGAATAAGTGGTGTTCTCTCTTCTCGTACGACTCCTATCACTCGGGAACGTAGGTCTGAGGGGCCTTTGTGCCTGGTGCTTTCGAGTCTTCTGACTTGGGATGCACCGACTGAACTCCCTTTACACGAGCGGTAGGGATCGCCCTATGTGGAGATTTGGGGGAAGGTGTACGTGATAGTGTAAGTCCTCATAGGCAATGATGCACGAAACCTGACCCTGGGAGAATCAAACACCAACGAATAAACTGCTCCAAAGAAAAAGAAAAAAAAGGGAAAGAAAAAAAAAGTGAAATAAGAATCAAAATGGACTTTACACATTGTATCACATTCAGAAGTTAAGGTTGTCCATGTCTTTCACTTAAGTCCTTAACTAACTCTCACGAATAACTCATTAGGCTAGGTGTGTGGACCTATTACATATATAGAGTCGACCCGTAGTATTACCGCGTCCCATGATCGACAAAATAAGTCCAACGAGTCATGTAGCTAGATTGATTAATGCATCTTGTTCGGATTTTGTGGGTATATCCACTGAAAACCCTCAGGAGACAACACTCCTCCTCATTGGCGACAAGGAGGTTTAACGGCTTGTTGCACGTGCTAAGTGCAACCGTGATTCCTACGAAAGTGAGTTAGGATTTCTTGTTTTTCGTATGCTTTTTCCTTTCTTTGTTTTGCTCGGGACTAGTGGTGCATTGCATACATTACATCATATGTCTTTCATTTAGATTACTTTTATATCAATAAATGCTACTAAGGTATGTGTTTAGTCTTATTTACAGAATACAGGGACCTGAATGCAAATTACCCACATCCCGAGCATAAACGCGTGCAAAAGACTCATTTCTATCATAAAGACCAAGCTAAAGATTATCGGGTTTCAAATGGAAATGTATCCAAGCATAAAAGCATTCAAGACCTAATTACAAAAAGAACAACGACTTATGCACAAAAGTAGCCGGGACTTAATTGCAAAAAGACAAGGACCTAATTGCAATTAAAGCACCAAAATATTATCTTGGAGAAAATCTAAAGAAAAATCAATGTGGATCTCCAAATATATGAAGGAATTAATCCGGAGCTCAAAAGAATGGAAAGAATCAATCCAGACGCGCAAAGAATGATCAAATCATAACAAAAACACACAACAAAAATCCGGATTAAATCAGAGGAGATTGTGCGGCGAAATCGCCGCATATTACATGCATTGTGCGGTGGAAACGCCGCCCCCTAGTCGATCCGCGCCTCCAAATTTTGTCCAGTCGTGTCTGGACACGTGTACTCTCCAATTCTATACTTAGGTCTCTTGTAACAACTATAAATAGCCCCGAGAACGATGTTAGAAGGGTCCTTGGCCTTAGACCTAGTTTTTAGTTGTTGTTTTTATTTGTAGTCTTTACTTTAGTAATAAAATTCTGTCTTTTATTTCTTGTTTTTACTTTTCTTTTGTAATGCCTCTAGGACCCCTTCTTCCTCCCTCTATGAGTTTCTAACTCTTTCCAAAGGGTGGAGGTGACGGATTTAGGGTGAAGAGAAGATGAATGAATGTTATTATTTTAAGTTCGTGATTAGTATATTTTGATTACTTGAGTTTATGTTAAATCATTTATCATGTAATGCTTCATAACTAACATGATTTATTATAAGTTTCTGAATTCTCTAATCTAAACCTCCACCCAACGGAATTCACTTCTTTGTTCTTATTTTAGTTTTATTTGTTCTTGTTTCTTGCTTTAGATAATAAAAACCAAAAATCTCAAAAACCCAATTTATTCTCCTCTCCTTCATTCCCCCAATCGAAATCACACTAATAACAAATCTCTCCCTCCTTGTGTTCGACCCGTATTTGCCACGTCTTCATTGACGCCGTGCACTTGCGGTATAAATTTAATTCACATCAAGTTTTTGGCGCCGTTGCCGGGGAGGCGACACAGATTTTGTTTTTTTTTGTTGATTTCGATTTTATCCTGTTTATCTTGTGCGCGATCTAAGTATTTGGATTTGTGTTTCAGGAGACAACAGCGTGCACGGCGAAATCCGAGCACATTCTGAGCTAAACGAGCGGCGAAATTGCCGCACCTGAAGAGCAACTTGCGGCGGAATCGCCGCACATATGAAGCATCTGGGCTTCAAACTTTTCTGGGACACGACTCATCTCTGGGTGGACGCGTGAAGCTACTGAAATTTCGAGAGCGGGCGGTGAACCCGACTAAGCATTGCATAGGTAACCTTTGTTGCCTATTATCCTCATAATTTCTATTTGCAGAAAATTTCCTTTTATTAGAATTGCACGTGTTAGGGCAAAAATTCCATAATTGGCAATAATTCAACTCTGACCTAAAATTGGCAAAATTAGAAAGGCCTTAGTGCGTGCATCATCTAGTGTTTTGTATGCATTATTCTTGCTAAATTCTTGCAAATCAATTTTTGTTGAAGAGTGCTGGAGTCAAGGTACGTGCACGAGTTTTATCGATTGCATTTAGGCATATAATCTAGTTTGCATACAACCTTACAATTGCCCCCCTCTAAAGACCATTGTTTGACTATCTTTGCTAGATCTAAGTTAAACTATCTTAAGGGCAACTCCGTAGGAAAAGATACGGTGGGGATTTCATCACCCTTCCGTGGCCCACAAATCACAATCCTAAAGTGTCACCCAAGCCTTAAATTAAAATCAACTAGACATTGACCCCTAAGGACTCGGACTCATTTAAGGAGAAGAATTGGTTTGACTTGCTATGACCTGAAGCCGATTGAATTTAATTTGGTGTCTAGAAAGTGTTTTTGTGTTGACGTAAGTCTTCCAAGCGAAGTGGTTGTCTAATTGGCACCAACTCTGTCGGAAGCGCCCCCACTAGCTATACACGGCCTGACCAAGTTGGTTTGATTAGTGAGGGAGGTGAATCAAGCGAATCAATTCGACTCAACCAGTTAGTTCGTCTAGATCTAAGCGACACTAGGTCTAGGATTGTTTGAACCGTGCTTTCTTAGGAATTTTCTGACCAACGCTCTTTCTATCTTTAGAGTTAGGTTTCCTTTGTCATCTGAGTCTTCTTTCTCTTCTCACCTAAGTTCTCTAGATTAGGATTCCTTTCTCATCTTTCCCCATTCTATTGTTTGTTTCCCTTTTGAAAAAAAACATAAAATAATAATAATAATAATAATAATAATAAAACGAAAAAAAAATGTAATTAATTCTTGAAATTAAATTTGGAATTTAAATTTCGAATTTGAATTCAAAAAGTTATTCAACCCGGTGCACTCAGATTTGGATTCGGGACTTGAGTAATCGACTCTCACAAGTTCATCTAGATTCAAGTCTAGAGGTTAGCCCCAATCCATCTGCTGCACCACCTCACCCGGATCCAATGGGTGAGAACGTAGTGGACCCACCTGTTGCACAACCTATAACTCTGAGGGATCGATGCTATCCAGCGATGGCTGCTCAGCCATCGTGCATCGTTATGCCCACTATACCGGGTCGCGACTTCGAACTTAAGGCACAATACATGAGTATGTTGCCTAAGTTCACCTCTAGGGAAGACCCATATCTCTTCCTTAGAGAATTTGAGGAAATCTGCTCTCTTATGCAATACCAGCATATCCCTGAGGAGGCAGTGCGTCTGAAATTTGTGCCTCTAGCACTAAAGGACGACGCTAAGAAATGGCTTTATAGTCTAGTCGAAAGATCTATTAGGAGTTGGGCTGAGTTTGTTCAAGTATTCCTGAAAAAATATTTCCCCAACCATAAGACTATGAGGATTAGGAATGAAATTGTTGCATTCGTTCAGTCTGAGAGCGAGTCGTTCTATTCCTATCTAGAAAGATTTAGGAGTGTACTGACCCAATGCCCTCATCATGGAATTCCAAGATGGCAATTATGCCAAATTATTTATGAGGGATTGACACCCACATCTAGGGTTATGTTAGAATCCGTAAGCCAAGGGAACTTCATGTCGAAAAATGAAAATGATGCCTGTACTTTTCTTGAGGATTTAGCTGAAAACAGTATGCAATGGGACAACGCTAGAACACCGCTCAACCCGAGTATTGGATCTAGAATAGCAAGTCAACCCAAACCAGGTGTCTTAGCTGTAGATGCCAACATAGCGGCTGAAGCAAAACTAGCTACCCTTATGCGTAGAATGGAAAGTTTAGAACTACAAACCCAAACCCGAGTGAATCAAGCCTCGTCTATCCCTTGCTCTAGATGTAGTCAGACTGGTCATGTAATGGAGGATTGTGCGGAATGGGACCAAGTTAATGCCATGTATAACCATGCTAGAAATGACCCATACACATCAACCTATAACTCGGGTTGGCGTAATAATTCCAATTTCTCATCAAACCAACAGGGTCAACCTCCTAGACAACAACCAAACCCGTATAACCAAAATAATACATCATCTGGGTTTAGTAACAATAACGATCATGAGGTTAGGTTGACAAGCTTGGAAAATTTGATGAAAACCTTTATACAAACAACCAACCAGACCTTCCAAAGGCTAGAGACACAAGTCAGCCAACTAGCACAAATAGTAGGTGAAAGAGAAAAGGGTCGGTTTCCAAGTCAACCTGAGGTGAACCCTAGATCTAATAATAATTCATATCAATCCTATCAAGCACCTTCAGGAAATAACAACCCTAGACCGATTCAAATGGTTAATGAGGAAGGACTGTTCCAACAAATAAATGTAGTAGTATCATTACGGTCCGAAAGACAAGTTGATAACAATATGGTAAATCCTAGAGTGTCCAATCAATCTAGCCATCAAGCACCCACATATGACCTGACCATTGAACCTGACGTCCAATCTGAAACGCCCAACCCACCTACTCAACCTGAACCCATAGCTCAACCTGAACCTGAGCGAGTCTATGTTCCTAAAGCTCCATTCCCTAATAGACTCAAAAAGAACTCAAGTGCACAAATAGAGAAAATCTTGGAAGTATTTAAGCAAGTTAAGGTGAACATTCCACTCTTAGACATGATTCAACAAATACCTGCTTATGCTAAATTCTTAAAAGATTTGTGCACTAAAAAAAGAAAAACGAACGTACCAAAGAAGGCATTCTTAACTGCAAACATAAGTTCTATTTTGTCCAACACATCTCCTATAAAATATAAGGATCCTGAATGTCCCACAATTTCATGTGCAATAGGAGATACTTTTATCAACAAAGCCCTTCTAGACCTTGGTGCTAGTGTTAACCTACTCCCGTACTCTGTCTATGAGCAAATCAACCTTGGTCCACTAAAACCCTCTAAGACAACCCTTCAATTTGTTGATTGTTCTATTAAGAAACCAAGAGGTATAGTAGAGGATGTTTTGATCAAGGTTGGTGACTTTATTTACCCAGTGGATTTTGTCGTACTAGATACCGCACCTGTTGTAAATCCTAATCGACAAATCCCTGTAATTCTAGGCAGACCCTTTTTAGCCACTTCTGAAGCATTGATAAACTGTCAAAATGGGCTCATGCAATTATCTTTTGGGAACTTAAAAGCTGAATTTAATATCTTTCATATTGATAGTGAGCCAGAAATAATATGCAATCAAAGTGATGTTGTGCTGAAATCGCGCATCTATAAGATTTCTGAATCATCACAAAATCAAAAAGGAAGTAAGAAAAATGGGAGGAATGCATCTACACACCCACCATCACTCGAGCAAATAAGAGAACCAATTTATGTGAGGGGTGTGGAACCTTTGACTCAGGACCCTCATTGCAACATGGGGAACAATTCAACTGGATACATGCACCAATATGGTGTCATTCAATCCAGTTCTGACTATGGTTGACTTTGAGCAAATTCCATCCTTCCACCGCAGTTCACCAAGGTAATAAGTGCATTTGCTTTATATTTGTATACATTGAGGACAATGCATGATTTAGGTGTGGGGGGTGTTTATGTATATATTTATCTATATATCTGTTCTTTTATCTCTTACAAAAAAATTTCAATGTTTCATAACATAGCTTAAGATTGAACTACCAAAACCCGAGTACAAATTACATTGAGTTTTTGTTTCCTTATTATATAGTTCTGCTTGTAGAAACTATGACTTAAATCTAAGTTCCAAAGAAATAACCCATTACCCTTTAAGACATGTATGCACTTAAATTGGATGAATCAAATCTTTGAAGTGGTTGATAAAAACCAGAGGTTGAGGAAAATATACCGGGAAGTGTGGACTTCTAATAGCAATTAAGCCTTGAGGAAAATAAAAGTAAAAATAAAGGAATAAAGTAAGGAAAGCACATTCTGCAAAATGATTACAAAAGCCCAAGTCTTTCAGTCACTGGTCCGTAGGGGTATCTTGAAACCCGGTAACTT
The DNA here is from genome assembly GCA_963682175.1 of Triglochin maritima. NCBI lineage: Eukaryota > Viridiplantae > Streptophyta > Magnoliopsida > Alismatales > Juncaginaceae > Triglochin > Triglochin maritima. The sequence goes on from OY821777.1 coordinate 24,010,703, forward strand.
GAGTCTACCAGCTCGGGATTATCGACCAAACTCGCTACACGAATGCAAAAAGGGTAAAAGTGTCAAAAATCAAATGTGTTGAATCACGGAAGAAAGAAAAAAAAATAATACTCAAGGCCCAAAGCTAAAAGAATGATCCACGCCATGGTTGATCCGAATGATACTTCACCACCAGAGGAGGCGTGCAAAATAATTTAAGTGATAACATGTGTAGAAGGGTTAGTGGTGTGAATGTTGGAGGAGCAATGACCAAGTCAGAATTCTCATAAGTTAGATTCATATAATGAGCATACAAGAATTCGAAGTGAGATGTATGAGGTTGAGGTGGAGATATTAAGAGCTATTAATGGAATGTTGAATTAAGACTTTGTGGGTGTGTCAACTGAAAACCCTCACGAGACAGAACTCGTCCTCTAAGGAAACTTGGAGGTTTAACGGCTTGTTGCACATGCTAAGTGCAACCGTGATTCCTACGAAAGTGAGTTAGGATTTCCCTGTTTTCATTTTTTCTTATATTTTGTTTTGCTAGGGACTAGCAAAATCTAGGTGTGGGGGTATTTGATGCATTGCATACATTGCATCATATGTCTTTCATTTAGATTACTTTTATATCAATAAATGCTACTAAGGTATGTGTTTAGTCTTATTTACAGAATACAGGGACCTGAATGCAAATTACCCACATCCCGAGCATAAACGCGTGCAAAAGACTCATTTCTATCATAAAGACCAAGCTCAAGATTATCGGGTTTCAAATGGAAATGTATCCAAGCATAAAAGCATTCAAGACCTAATTACAAAAAGAACAATGACTTAAGCACAAAAGTAGCCGGGGACTTAATTGCAAAAAGACAAGGACCTAATTGCAATTAAAGCACCAAAATATTATCTTGGAGAAAATCTAAAGAAAAATCAATGTGGATCTCCAAATATATCAAGGAATTAATCCGGAGCTAAAAAGAATGGAAAGAATCAATCTAGACGCGCAAAGAAGGATCAAATCATAACAAAAACACACAGCAAAAATCCGGATTAAATCAGAGGAGATTGTGTGGCGAAATCGCCGCATATTACATGCATTGTGCGGTGGAAACGCCGCCCCCTAGTCGATCCGCGCCTCCAAATTTTGTCCAGTCGTGTCTGGACACGTGTACTCTCCAATTCTATACTTAGGTCTCTTGTAACAACTATAAATAGCCCCGAGAACGATGTTAGAAGGGTCCTTGGCCTTAGACCTAGTTTTTAGTTGTTGTTTTTATTTGTAGTCTTTACTTTAGTAATAAAATTCTGTCTTTTATTTCTTGTTTTTACTTTTCTTTTGTAATGCCTCTAGGACCCCTTCTTCCTCCCTCTATGAGTTTCTAACTCTTTCCAAAGGGTGGAGGTGACGGATTTAGGGTGAAGAGAAGATGAATGATTGTTATTATTTTAAGTTCGTGATTAGTATATTTTGATTACTTGAGTTTATGTTAAAGCATTTATCATGTAATGCTTCATAACTAACATGATTTATTATAAGTTTCTGAATTCTCTAATCTAAACCTTAAATCTAAACCTACACCCAACGGAATTCACTTCTTTGTTCTTATTTTCGTTTTATTTGTTCTTGTTTCTGGCTTTAGATAATAAAAACCAAAAATCTCAAAAACCCAATTTATTCTCCTCTCCTTCTTTCCCCCAATCGAAATCACACTAATAACAAATCTCTCCCTCCTTGTGTTCGACCCGTATTTGCCACGTCTTCATTGATGTCGTGCACTTGCGGTATAAATTTAATTCACATCAACTAGCAAAAGTTAGGTGTGGGGGTATTTTATTGACATCATTTCATGCTTATATTTGTATCTTATAAACATTATCTTTCACCTAAACAATGCTATGTTACGAGTTTTATGTTTAGTTTTCAGGAATAAATAGGTTTGAAGAGATGAAGCATAAAAGAACCCAAAAGCTGGGAAAAAGGACTGAATTGTGAGATCTGGGGACTAAGATGCAAGGGAGAAGGACCTGAATGTAAGACAAAAGGACCTAATAGCAAAACAGAATACTCCACACCATCATGGGAGTATTTTAGCAATTCGATTCCGATCGGAGCTCCAACAAACCAAGTGAATGCATCCAAGACCAGCAAATATACCAAGAAAGGCCCACAACAAAAATGAGCAGGATCTGAACAATATAGACCGCCAATTGGCGATCCAAGACCGCCAATTGGCGGTCCATTTTTGCCCAAATCCGCTAAAATTTCTCCAGCACATGTATTAGAGGATGTTTAGGCTAGTTTTGGTATCTGTTTAGTCCCACATCGGGGGATTGTCCCGGTTTGCCTTTTTCCATGACTATAAATAGAACTCTTCACCTTCCATTGTAATCACTCCATATTTTAAGTGGTTATTCTTCCTACTTGAAGTGAGGCCTTGAAGCACACACTAAAGTAGGAGGATGCTACTTTTAATGTGAGTCATTTTAATACAAGTTTTTTTCTTTATTATGTTGTTTGTTTTATGTTTCTTGTTTTGCTTTGCTTTATCTCATTTCATTAGTTTTATTAGCTTAGTTAATATGCTTTCTTTGTTTAGTTTAATAATTAGTGTAATGTTTAGTGAGTAGTTTCATCCCCTTTGGGGGGTGGAGTAGATGTACATACATGCAAATGAGAATGGATTGAATGCTTTATTTCCAATGTGTTGATAAAACATGAATGTATGCTTGCTTGTTTAGGATAGAATTTATAACTTGATGAGTTTTGTCAAAATAAGTAGACACCTCTCATGCTTGTTTAGGTTCTGAAATAAACATCTTGCATATGTAAATGTTAATCAACTAAGTTGGTGAATAGATTGATAGGTTTTCCACAACATTTAGACACTTCCTATGCATGATAACACCACCTTAATTTGTGCTTAAAGAATGTGTTCAACACCCACCTCTTTGCTTGTGTGCACTCACTCCACCCCCTAGGGGTTTTCCCATATCTGTATTCCAGCATTCTTCTTTTGTTCTTAGCTTAGTTGTCATTTCATTGTTTGTTTCTTTCGTTCGCATTTCATACTTCTTAGCGTAGTTTAGTGTAGAGTAGCATAATCAATCTTTCTCCCCCAATTTTTGCCACTTGATTTCTGATAAACAAGAGGCTGCTCACCTCCCTGAGGACGACCCGTACTTGCCACCGCTTCATCGCGGCCGTGCACTTGCAGTTTAAATAAAACGCTCAACAATGACCTTGAATTACTAAAGATAGATATGTTGGAAGGGAAAAAAAGAAAATCTTATGAAATATGTTTAAGAGGTTTTTGCATATATAAATCATAGCAAATAGTCATTTATTGACATACATTTCAGTAAGTATATGGTAATTGATCCTAAAATAGAGAGGAATATGAAAAGAAAAATTCTCCAGAATATGAACGTGATAACATCAATAATCTATAAATGATCGACGAGGTACCAGAAAATATTTGTACATAGCATACTTACAAGGTTATATCTATGAATTCCAATATTATATTTATATTTTTTATATTTACTCCAAAAGTTAAATCCTTTTAGTCTATCTTCCTTAATGTGTATTTTCTTTGGTAAGTAGGGATTTCGATTTTTCTACTTAATTGAATTTTACGTTCTCCAACTTAAATTTGTATTCACATAAATTTCAAAACAATGTATTATTGATTAGCTTTCGTGCAACATATGAATGTATGAGAAAGAGAAGGCACTAGATATTCTAGAATAATAAAACACATGAACTTGTTTGTAATCGTTAGTTCGTTACTCGTTAGTGACTGGTAAAAAAAATTGTCCAACGTGTTAGGACGAGATTGGTCGGAGCTACCAAACATGATCGAGTCGGTCGGACTGATCACCAAATAATTTCTTCTAGTCATGGAACGAACACCATTGTTTTGTTTTTTCATTGCTTTTAGGAAGTTGCCCTGAACCCGATATAAGGATGGATACCTCAAAAGCATCACTAGAAGAAACACTAAACCAAGAAAAAATGTTTATTTCAGTATGAGTTTGTCCATTTTTCAAAGGCGAAGATTATTTCTATAACTTTAAGGAAACCAGCATTTAAAGGAATAAAACTCTTTTCAATTGGATATAATTACTTTTAACAAGGTGTGCAAGAGCATTTTCAGATGCATGTAACCTTATTAGAGGTTAAATGAGGTTGCGTGAATAAAAACCAAATAAAAACCTTCGAATTTTAATCCAACGAATATCTTTTCATAAACAAATTTAGAAATTCTATAATAAGTCCAACCCATTCATATTGGACCAAAACCACAAAACTATGGTTTTCAATTTGCAATTTTTACAAAGCAAATTAGGCAATTACAACCAATTAGTGGGGACAACTTTCGAAATTAAGGCCTTATTCAAACCTCACTCCCTTTCCTTTACTTTCCGGCGACAGAGGAGGCTGAAGTTGGTCCAGCGTGAGGCGTGCGGAGGTCGTTGTGAGGAGGTGATCGTGCGAGGATGATCACCGGAGGCGACGTTGCACGAGCGAGGCTCCGACGGATTTCGTCGCTTTCTTGAGGTATGCCGACTTCTAGTGTGTTTTGTTCATTCACCCTCGAGGGAGGGATGTGTTGGTCGTTTGGGGGAGGTCGGAGACCTCCCCGGCGACGAGAACGACGTAAATCCTTGGCGGCGCAAGGTTGAAGAGGACCAACGGTTGACCGGATTCCTACGGGCGGTCGACCGATGTAGTGTATTTTGCCCGACATTAACCATCATCGGTCGAACGATGCCTTGTGGCGGTCGACCGGTAGTGCATTGTGCTGGTGGGTTAGGATTGCCTGTTGTGTTTCGGTCGACCGATTCCTTGTGTTCGTTCGATCGGAACTTAAGTGTACTGAATAGAGATTCATGCTTGTTCGACCGTTTATTGTTTTGCGTTCGACCGTTATATGACTTAGAACTGTTAGGATGTGCAGGTAGTTTTCGGTCGACCGAGACCCCTGAGTCGGTCGACCGGTAGTTTTGAATTGATGTTGACCAGACTCCGGATTTTAACCTCGTATCGGTCGACCGGTTTTATATCTCTGTTCGACCGTTGGGACTTAGGTTTTACGCAGAGAGTTCGACCATTGTAGACTTTCGGTCGACCGATTTCCTTGTGGAAGCGGTCGACCGGGTTGCCTCTTTCAGTCGACCGTTTGTGCATAGAACTGAATTCCTGGTCCTTTTTAGGATGTCAACTCTGTCCACGGAAACCCGTGTCCTCACCCTGTGCGTGAGCCGGGAGGTGACGGTAGGCGCGTACGCGTCCCTACCCAGGGACCGTCATGTGGAAGAGTGTGGTGTTCGGGATGTGTCACCTCCGTGTATGGATCGTGATTTGATGTGATGGATTGATGGACTCATTATAGAGTAGCATGCCTGAGGGATCGCGGATCCCAATGTATGATGTTGTGTGAGCACGCAACTGTTGTTGGGTAAGGTGACTACCGGCCTCGATGGCTACGGAGGTCGCTGCCCTGCTTTTATAACGGCGCGGTTGGTGTTTGCGGCTCGTGGAGCCAGATGACCTGGCAAGCTTCGGTCTGGACCCGTCCATTGATGTGCCTGACGTATTGATGGACCACCGATGCTATGTCGGTGATGCTGCCGATGTTGTTCCGGCGATGATGATTGATGGACCGATGTTGTTCCGGCTATGTTCCTCAGATGGGCACCTACTGAGATGATGATTAATGGACCGACCGAGCGACGGCTCCGTTGGTGTGGTTTCGACCACGAAGTTACAGATCTGTTTCTTATGGCGCGGACTTGGCGGATGCTCCTTGCCGAACCCCATGATTAGTATAGTTGCGTGTGGGGAGTGTCACGTCTTGTTCTGTTAGACCGTATGTGCCTACGGTAGGTCTCCTTGGGAGACCAGATGATGATTGTCGGAGTATGTCCCATGTTACCCTTTGGGGAACTGTTTTCCTTACTGTTGATGACATGACATGCTACTAGTATGATAGGTTCATTTGTACTACTGCATGCATATAGGTGAGCTTGGCATACGTGGTTTCCTTATGGAAACTCAGGCATTGTTGTTGCATGTTTTATTTCAGGACCGTAGTACGTCCAGTTGGGTGGTGATCAGCGGGCGCGCGCATCTTGGTATCGGATCCTCTCACTCGGACCACTGAGGTCGACATGATTACTTGTATTTCCCCTTGTTGTTTCTGATGTAATTATGTAGCTTTTTGACAAACTCTGATGTAATATGGTGCACCGCTTATATGTTTTATAAGAAGTAACAGTGCCGTCTTTTGATTATTGGTCTCTGTTGTCTTGATGATAATTTTTAAATTTCCGTCGTTTCGAGGTGTTACAGAAACTTTGGAGTGACATTTTAATTTATAAAGGATAGAAGGATTTCATATTTTTATAGTGAATCTCTATACCATAAAAGCAAAAAAGTGCTAAAAATTTCGTCATTTTTTTTAAAATTTGTTTTATTTAAAATACTATTCCATTGAGATATATCATAGCATTATATTATACTTAAATAAATTATTGCATTATCACATAGTTAACCTATCATAATTTCATTTTATCTAATAAAACAACACAATATTATAATTATCATTTCATTAATAATATTAATAGTATTATAAAAATGTCAAATTACCTTCTTATTATTTAGATATTAGATATTTTGTAAACACGAGCTCCTTTGAAGGAATTACACATTTTTTAGCACTACGAATAGACCAAGGAGTCCCGCCGTATCGGCACAACGAGAGGCTTGGTCTGTGTCGTGGTGGCAAAACACGACTACCTGGACTGGGCTATATCCGTGTCTGGGCTGGGCGTGTCAGGTCGGGTTGAATTTCTATTTTTCGGTAGTTTTTTAATTTGAAATAAGTATACAATTACAATTGAATTAACAAATACAAACACTTTGTTTTCCCCAAAGTAACTACTTTATTCATTAATAATTGTTGACTTAAATCGAGAAACAATATAAATATATAATTTGTTACATATGAAAAAAGTCAGGAGGCTAGCTAAACCTGAGTAATGAAAAAACCTAAGAGGTATTAGGAAAAAAATACTCCTTAAACAAAATAGTTTAGCTAATTTGTCTTTAATCTTCATCGTCGATGGTGTCGTTAAGATTCATGTTTTGCATTCTTTCTGCAGCGTTTCCATCCAATCTTCCAGGAATACGCTAATCTTGATTAACTTGTCGGACAAGTTTTGACTATTATCAGTCAAGACACATTTACTTGCACTAAATGCAGACTCCTATGCAACAATTGACGCTAGAGAACATAATAAGTCTCGTGCAATCAAGAAGACCAATAAAAACGTACTTGATTTCTTTTTCCACTAGTCTAAAATATCAAAAGTTTTTAACTCAGTAGTAGTTAAGTAGATTTCAGTGTTTAAATATCCATTTAATTCATTGTGTGTGTTTTCACACTAATTTTAATTTTTTATACTTAACCAATTCAATTGGGAGTTGTCATCATCTGGATTTGTTGCAATTGCAGCAGATTGTGATGATGAATTAGTAATATTTGAACTCATTTGATTTACATTATGTGGTCTTTCATATTTTTCAAATTATTTGTTTAACAAACACTTACAATTATCAACATGTTTTTGGAAATTTTCATAAGTCATATTTGCAAAATTTTCTTCCCAGAAAATTTGTAAACCACTAATTTTAAATCAAGGATCCATAATAAAAACTAAACAAAAACTAAATAGAAGAGGATTCCAATATTTATTAAACTTAGTCTCCATTACATTTAAAATTTCAACAAAACCAACATTTGACCTATATTTTACAAATACTTTAGTAAATGAAGTAATTCATAGATCAATATGTAAGAGGTGAGGTAATATTGTCCACTTAATCTAGTAGTGAAGATGAAAAAAGGTTTTAAAAAATCTAACATACTTTTAAAATTATCCCAACCTGTGGCGGTTAAGATGTAATCATTTTGTTTTTCATTTTAAAAGGTTGTAATTACAAAATTATAAGTATAACAATATTTTAACTTTTCATACGTAGAATTTCATCTATGGGAGAGAACTAATTTAAACTTCCTCGGTTTAACATTATTATATACACAATTTTTTCTAAATTCCAGATATCTAGATGTACTTCTGCAACCTACACAGATAATTGCATTCCTAACATTTTCGAAGTAAGGTTTAATTATTTCAAGTTCATCTTGTACTACCAAGTTCAAAATATGATAAAAACATTTATATGAAAGAGTAAATCATCTACAGGTGTATGACAATAATTTATAAAAAAATTAATGATGAAATGGTATTAGTAGCATTATCAAATCCAATGCACAAACTTTATTTTTAATATTATTAGCTATCATGACGTATTTAATATGATCACATATAACCCTCGTAGGTGTGGATGCAAATTAGGTATAAAAAGAATATTTTATTTAAACACCATAAATTAGGGGTGAGCAACAACTACTCCGGGTTTCGGTCTGAACCGGACCCAACGGGTCCGGTCTTTGATCTGGGATTCGGAGCCAATTCGGTTTCAGTCCGCTCCTGTCCGGACTGGTATGAAAATTTTATTTTTTAAAATTTTAAGGTAAAAAATCGGTTTTGGACTGGTCCAGACGGAACCGGTCCGGTCTTCGGTCCGGGGTCCGGAGCCGATCTGGTTCCGGTCTGATCCAGGTTGGATCGGTTGCTCAGTCCTACCATAAATTATCTAGATAATGAGCAATTACGCAACCGTAAGAATAATTATTTGGACCTGTCAAAACATCACTAGTTATGTAATTAACAATTACCTTTCTACCTATAATTGGACAATATTTTTCTAAAATTTAAATTTCCACTAGTTATGTCCAAAATCGATTGACGTGAATCCACTACCGATGATACATGCTTAAGTTTACATGATAATAAATATCTACTTAAATGATTGATTCCTCCACTTGACTTAGCTAAAAGTTCTTTATCACATGCATTACAAATAGCAATTGGCTTGCCCTCACTATTTTGTCTTTCATCAAAATCATCTCATACTTGCTTTTTTTCTAGTACTTCTACACTTAGGTCTTAATGGAGAGGATTATTATTATCTTCACAATCTGATGTTAAAAACATGGAAATTATTAAATATGCGAACAAAAGTGATTTTTTTCATAAATGAGAAAGTCATGATGATAATTGATGAATAAAAATAACTATTAAAAAAGATTAGAAAGCCTGTAAAATGAATAGGGAAAGAGTTGCGAAATCGGGCGGTCAGCGGTCTGCTTGTATTTTTGTGTTTCACGTTTTAGCTCAAACTCGATCCGTTTCCAACAAAATTAGATTAAATAGAGAGAAGACTTTGAGAGATTTAGAAGAAGAGTGAAGAGTTGCCCAATAGCCGTTGGGCTGACGGGCCGTGTCGTGCCCGGCCCCTAACATGCACGGCTGGCCCGGCACAGCCCAAGTCCCAGGTCTAACCGTTGGTCACCAATGCACAGATTTTCAAATCCATACTCAAGCAATCCCCTTTCCGTCTGAACCCATGTTTTTATTTTTAATTCTTGGTAAAACGTTTTCTTAGTTTACTATATGTTTGGATATTTAACTTAAACTGACCTTAAATTATTTTTAACCTAACACCAAATAACCTTAACGAAATGGATAATTTTTTCCGCAAAAATAATCTTATATCATAATTTTTATACTATAAAAGCAAACATGTGCTAAAATTTCTCCGTCATTTTTTTACTTTTATAATGTTTTTTAACTTAATATACTATTTCATTGAGATATATCATAGCATTATATTATACTTAAATGAATTATTATATTATCAAATACTTAACCGAGCATAATTCAGCTCCTTTGCGGGCTTACACATTTTGCAGCGCTACTATGACACAAATAGTAATATACGACATCTTATTCGGTCATCAATGCATAGATTTTGAAAAGTCAGGACTCAATCCCATTTCAATCAGATTTTACTTGTAAAATTTTATCTATCAATTTATATCACATTCTATTAATCATTTGCGTTTGAAATCTTGCATAATTTTTGGGAACTACTAAACGTCGCCCCAAAACTACTTAAATCGCCCCTTGAAATTACCAAATTGCCCTTAACAATATATTTAATACCCATATCGTCATGTGTCTATAAATTAGCTACAGTCTTGTATATTCATAATTTATCAGTGAAAAATACCACGAAAATGTCTGGCGAGGGTGATGCATCCGGTGAGGTAAGCCTGGCGCGGGGCACAATTTGGGCGGAGCGTCTGCCTGAGACACCTCCCCCAAGGTGAGGGCGTCTGCGTAGGACGTCTTCACCTTGGCCGAGGCGTCTAACGCAGACGCCTACCGAATGGTAGAGGCGTCTTCTGTAGACGCCCTCCCCTTGGGTAAGGCGTCTTGTATAGACGCCCTTCCCTTGGGCCAGGTGATTGACATCATTTCATGCTTATATTTGTACCTTATATCCATTATCTTACACCTAAGCAATGCTATGTGACAAGTTTTATGTTTAGTTTTCAGAAATAAAGAGGTTTGAAGAGAAGAGCCATGAAAGGACCCAAAAGCAGGAAAAAAGGACCTAATTGTGAGACCTGGGGACCAAGATGCAAGGGGGAAGGACCTGATCGTAAGACAGAAGGACCTAAGAGCAAAACAGGAAACTCCACACCATCATGAGGAGTATTTTGTCAATTCGATTCGGGTCGGAGCTCCACTAAACCAGCTAGATGCATCCAAGACCAAGAAACACACCAAGGCAAGCCCACCAGAAGACCCAGCCGGATCTGGGCTTTATAGGCCACCAATTGGCGGTCTGGAACCGCCAATTGGCGGTCTGGTTAAGCCCAAATCAGCCAAGATTCTTCCTGGACTTGTATTAGCATGTGTTTAGGCTATTTGTGGTATTGGTTTAGTCCCACATCGGGGGATTGTCCCGGATTAGCTTTTTCCATGCTTATAAATAGAACTCTTCACCTCCCATTGTATCCATCTCCCTCTTGGTGGCCATCTTCCCTACTAAGAGTGAAGCCTTGAAGCAAAACTCTAGTGGAGGAAGAGCTACTTGTAATTGAGTGAGTTAATAATATAAGTTTTCTTTTGATGATGTTGTTTCTCTCTTAGTTTAATTTCCTTTCCTTTGCATGCTTGTTTGTTTGTTTAGTTTTATGCTTCTTTAATATTTCTTGCTTAAGTAGTATAAATTTCATTTCAGTATTATGCTTTCCTTTAATAAATTAGTTAGTGTAATGAGTAGTGAGTAGTTCCATCCCCATTTGGGGGGTGGAGAAATATGTGATATAATAATGTAGTGTATTAAGTGTGTGTTATTTTTATCCCTTGAGCTTTATATGATTTCCATAACCATCTAATGGGTCTCCACTCTTATCTTTGATATGCTAATGCTCTTGAATGAAGCTTAGCTTATGCTTTGATTAGTGGACCTATTTTATGGGGAATGATAAAGTTAGGATATGGATGAAGTTAATGTTGGAAACACAATTTGTAGTGTGTGTACTCTTGTTGCCTTTTCCTTAGCTAATGTCTTGTATGTTTTAATGATGTAGTCATCTTAATTCATGTAGAGGCATAGTAGGGTCTAGTCTTTATACTTGAGTTCATGTAGCTTCATTCCAATCATTGTCTTGTATGTTTTAATGATGTAGACTTATCTTAATTCATGTAGAGGCAAGATTGGATGTAGTTTTATGATTTCATGCACTACATGTTGTGAGGAGCTTAATTGAACACACACACACACACACATCTTTATGTTCACATCAGTTCTCTACCCCCTTTGGGGTTTAGTTTTATTGCTTATCTTCATTTCCTTTGCATTTCATTTCAGCTTTGTAGTTTAGATTAGTGTAATACATCTTTCTCCCTTCTTTTTACCTCTCGCCTTCGAATAAACCAAGTGTCGACACACCTCCCAGTGGATGACCCGTATTTGCCACCGCTTCAACGCGGCCGTGCACTTGCGGTAGAAATATAAAACGAGATCAATCAAGTTTTTGGCGCCGTTGCCGGGGAGGTGCTCTGTCCAGACCTTGGTTTGGACGATTCGAGGGGTTTTTAATTTTTCTTTTTCAGTTTTTCTTAGTTTCAGGGAACACTCTGATCACGGGGAGGCCACTGGAGAAGTTTGAGGAAGCAAATCCAACAACAGACCGCCAATCAGCTGTTTGGAACCGCCAATTGGCGGCCTGGTAAGGGATTCTGTCTTCCAAGTTTTTTGTGGTCATTTGTATTATAATTTGTGTTATCTGGGAGCCCCATTTTGCATGCTGTGACTTTGTATTTGCTCCCAGATCATTAATCACTCCCCCTTTAATCAACTTGGACCATAAAACTCAAAGCAAAAGATTAGACTTCTTGCCATCTAGGTCATGCACCATTGGTAGACCTTGCATGCATTTGTCTTTTCTTTGCTTTACATTTTGTCGTTGATTGCTGGCGTGAGGTACGTGCACCCACATCCCTCATTCATGCATGTTTCGTTCATGCATTAGTTAGTAAGGTGCATCGGGACAAGAGTGAGAGAGCGTTTGATTGGAGGGATTGATTGCTAGATCTAGGATCAAATCGCTACTAAGGAGGGGCTGTCCCATAAAAGATAAGGTGGGGGATTTCATCACCCTTTCCTTGGCCCCAAAAATCACTCTTAATAAAGCCTTAACTAAAAGCAAGTAGACATTGGCCCTAGGATTGCGGGCGCACTAGGAGAGTAATCTAGTTGAGACCGTCATGACCTGATCGGCGTTGCCTACCTTGTCGATAGTAGGAGGTACTGGATCTCCGGATCTGGTATCACTTGCTGGGCATTGTGGTCCTCGTTGTAGGGAGGTGAGGCGTGTCGAGGCTAGTGACCTCGAAGTTAGGCGTCGTCTAGCTTAAGGACCCATTGCCTTACTTTGTTTGAGCCGTGCTTGCTAGTTAGGCTTCTTCCTGATCCCACTACCCACGCTAGCTCTAGGGATTCTTCTCTCCTCACCTGAGTCATCTCCTCATCTATTCTCTACGTTTAGTCTCCTCCTCTAGTACACCTTCTGTTGTGTGTTTGGTAGAGTCGAGTCGAGCATTTTTATGCGAGGTTGGGCTCGTTCTGGTGAGAGCGCTCGGCTCGAGAGAGTGCATACTTCTGAGATGGAAGATCTTGGTGATCGACCATCTCCGCCTCGTGCTCCTTTGGAGCAAGAGGCCGAGTCGTCTCGTGGTGGCGAAGGGGACCGGGTTCCATACATGGACTACCTCGGTCCGTTCCCACCACCACGTAGACCTCCTTCTCCTCCTCCTCTGACTCGAGAGGAAGGGAGATTCGGTCAGGATTGAGTTCTAGGTGCACCACCACCTTTAGCTCGACATGATAGACCGATGACTTTGTGGGAGCGGACCCATCCTGTTCGGGCCGCGCAGCCTTCTTGCATAGTTGTTCCCCCTGCTCGCGGGAACAGCTATGAGCTAAAACCTCAGTATGTGAGCATGCTTCCGACCTTCACTGCCAATAAGGAGGATCCGTATATCTTTATACGCGAATTCGAGGAAGTGTGCTCCATGTTCAAGCTTCAACAGCTTGACGAGGATTCTGTCCGGTTGAGGATGATTTCTTTCACATTGAAGGATAATGCGAAGAAATGGATGTATAGCCTCCCGGCGAGCTCGATTCGGTCATGGGATGACTTTGTGACCGTCTTTCTGAAGAGATTTTTCCCTCAAAGGAAAACTCAACAGATACGGCACCAGATACATCAGATGTATCAAACCGAGACCGAATCGTTTCATGGTTTCTTTGAGAGGTTCAAGGACCTTCTCCAGCAATGCCCTCATCATGGACTTGAGCTATGGCAGCTGTGCCAGATTGTTTATGAGGGCATCAACTACAACACCCGCACATTGTTGGAGTCAATGTGTCAGGGTGACTTCCAAATAAAACCCATCGAGGAGGCATGGGACACTTTTGAGTCCATGGCTGAGCGTACCTTCGAGTGGGACACCATGAGAGAGCCACCAACCGCCAGGTCTTCTGGTCAAGCTGGATCTTATCAAGTTGAGTCAACTATCGCGTCTGAGGCGAAAGTGGCTGCTCTCATGCGTAGGATTGAGTGTTTGGAGATGGACCGAGCTCCTGTAGCTCAGGTCGCTACTCCCGAGTGTAGTAGGTGTGGACTGTCGGGACATGATGACTTGGAATGCGCTTACGCTCCAAGGGATACTGAGCATGCAAATGCGATGTATCAACAAAGGCCCCGAAACGACCCGTACAGTCACTCTTACAACCCGGGATGGCGTAACCATCCTAACTTCTCTTGGGGGCCTAGTGGGGGTAACGGTCAGAGCTCGCACGCTCAACCTCAACCTCCACCTTATCAACCTCCACGCCCATCGGCGACCTACCAACCTCCACCTCAAAGGTCTCAGAACCACAATTACCAACCTCCTCAGACCTCTTCGTCGGGTTATTCTAACCAAACTCCACAACCCCAACGGGTTGACCCTAAGGACTCCACTCTTGAGCAAACCCTTCACGCGTTCATTCAGAGCACGCAAGCCATGTTTTCGGCCAACAACAATACGGTCAAAGCATTGGAAATGCAAGTGAGCCAGTTGGCTAATCAGCTCCATGAACGCGAGAAGGGTCAATTACCGAGTCAACCCGAGGTAAATCCTCGGGGTACCCATTCGCAAGGAAGGACACCTTTACCTCATGCTGCCTCTGAACCGACCCATCATATTAATGTGATTCATACTTTGAGGTCTGGTAAGGAGGTGGACAACCACATTGGGGTGCCTTCCTTGTCATCACCATCTTTGAGGGAGCCGGATCCTGAGGCTCCCTCCACAAATACTTCCAGGAAGGAGCCAGATCCTGAGGTTCCTTCTACATTTCCTTCGACAAAGGGGCCGAACCTTGAGGTCCCCTTGTTTCCTCTTGTGTCGAAGGAACCGGATTCTGAGGTCCCCACTCATGTTTCTTTGGACCTGAATTCTGGGGTGCCTTCACATCCTTATGCCCCAAAGGCGCCATTCCCTGAGCGCCTTAAAAAGAAAACCTCTGATCAGCATGACAAGATGCTTGAGATGTTTCGGCAGGTTAAGGTGAATATCCCTCTCCTAGAGGTGATTCAGCAAATGCCACCTTATGCCAAGGTTCTCAAGGACTTATGCACCAAGAAGAGAAAAACTCATGTTCCCAAGAAAGCTTTTCTTGCGGCTAACGTGAGTTCCTTGTTGGCACAACCCATGCAAGTCAAGTACAAGGACCCTGGCTGTCCTACTATCTCTTGTGTGATTGGTGATGTGTCCATACATCGGGCCTTGCTGGACCTTGGTGCATCTGTTAATCTTCTGCCATATTCTGTCTACGTCCACCTCGGTCTTGGAGACCTCAAACAAACAAAGACCACTCTTCAATTGGCTGATAGGTCTATGAAGAAACCGAGGGGTGTGGTGGAAGATGTGCTGATCAAAGTGGGAGAGTTCATTTATCCAGTCGACTTCTTTGTCTTGGATACTGAACCTGTGCCAAACCCACTTGGACAAATTCCTGTCATTCTGGGGCGACCATTTCTTGCGACTTCCAATGCCTTGATCAATTGTCGCAATGGTCTGATGCGCTTGACTTATGGTAGTCAATGCGCTGATTTCAACATCTTCACCATTGGCAAGAAGCCAGATGCCTTCAATGACCCTGTTGGGGTTAACCTTATCCAGGGCATGGATGAGAGTGAAGTTGAGGGCACCTTCAAGTACTTCAGAGAATTGTTCGATGAAGATCCTGAAGGTGGTGAAGATGTTTCACCTGGGCTGGCACAGGAAGGTGCCTTATGTTTTGATCACGTGGCTTTTGAGCCACATTCTTCTGATCATGTGGCCCTTGAGCCACTTCTTTTTGACCACGTGGCCCTTGAGCCACATCCTTTTGAGCACGTGGCTTTTGAGCCACAAGATACTATTTTTATGGCCTCTCGGCCACATGCTCTTCATTCTGTATCTGCTGAGGACCCCATGTGGGTTAAGATTCAACCACCTGATACCCTTATACCAGATAGAGGTTCACCTCTCGTTCATGCCTCCTCTTTTGCTAATTCTAAAGAGGCATCAACCGACCACAATGCTTATAAGGGTGTCAGGTGGTCGAGCAATTCTGTTTTATATGTTGCGAGCCCATACAGGTGCATTTCTGGCTCGAGAGATGGCGGGTTCCCATTTGATGTCCCTTGATATATGAAGATGGGAGCCCATTGTTGTACATAGTTTAAAAAAAAAAAAAAAAAAAGAAGAAAAAAAAAAAAAGTACAATAAAAGACTCCTTCAGTGAGCATTGATTGTTGTGAGCCCCAACCCTTGTGTATTTGGGCTCCATTTCTTTCACGTATTTGTATCCCTTCTTTAGCATCTCACAGGTTTTGAGGGAATTCGGGTTATGTCCATCAACATGACCTTGCTCTTCCCTTTATACTTCATGTTGGTGAGATCTCTCCTTTTTATGCATCAATCCATGTAGTATCTTGCTTGCATTCATTGAGGACAATGCATGAAGTAGGTGTGGGGGGGGGTGTTTTACGTGTGTACATAGTCGAGTCTTTTTCCTTCGATTTTGTTTTCTTTTGTTTGCATTGTTAGGGTCATGATAGTGTGCTGCATTTAATACCGATATATCTGCTTGCCATGATCCTTGGGTGACTTATCTTCTTTTGCTTGCCTAGTGCTTCAAAATTTTCACATTTCTTTCAAAATCTTCATGTGTTTTCGAAAGAAAATGTTTTGTGGGTTTTGCGTGTGTTTAGCATGTGCAAAACCGTCGAGAGGCAAAGTAAAAAAAAAGCTCCCAAAATTGTCTTGAACTTGATGCATTAGGATATCTAGTACGTGGCTTTAGGATTTATCGAATCGTTAGGATGCACCCCAGTTTTCCCTTGGGGGTGAGTAATCAGTGGGTTTCAGTGCTCAAACATTTAAAGAAGTCCACCCTGAACCTAGTGAGTCAAATAATTCGTGTTTGTTAATTTAGGAAGTTTGTTGTAGTCAAGGGCCCTTAATATCTTTTTGTGAAACTTAAGTGTAGGGGTTTTGGTTCCCATGTAGATAAATGAATAAATAAGTGGTGTTCTCTCTTCTCGCACGGCTCCTATCACTCGGGAAAGTAGGTCTGAGGGGACTTTGTGCCTGGTGCTTTCGAGTCATCTGATTAGGGATGCACCGACCGAACCCCCGTTACACGGGTGGTAGGGATCGCCCTATGTGGAGATTTGGGGGAAGGTGTACGTGATAGTGTAAGTCCTCATAGGCAATGATGCACGAAACCTGACCCTGGGAGAATCAAACACCAACCAATAAATGCTCCAAAGAAAAAGAAAAAAAAAGAAAGAAAGAAAAGAAAAAGAAAAAAAAGAAAAGAAAATAAGAGTCAAATAAGAACCAAAATGGACTTTACACTTTGTTTCACATTCAGAAGTTAAGGTTGCCCATGTCTTTCACTTAATTCCTTAGTTAACTCTCACGAATAACTCATTAGGCTAGGTGTGTGGACTGATTACATATATAGAGTCGACCCGTAGTATTACCGCATTCCATGATCGTCAAAATAAGTCCAACGAGTCGTGTAGCTAGATTGATTAATGCATCTTGTTCGGATTTTGTGGGTATATCCGCTGAAAACCCTCAGGAGACACCACTCCTCCTCCTTGGCAACAAGGAGGTTTAACGGCTTGTTGCACATGCTAAGTGCAACCGTGATTCCTACGAAAGTGAGTTAGGATTTCTTGTTTTTTCGTATGCTTTTTCCTTTCTTTGTTTTGCTCGAGACTAGCAAAAACTTAGGTGTGGGGGTATTTGATTGACATCATTTCATGCTTATATTTGTACCTTATATCCATTATCTTACACCTAAGCAATGCTATGTGACAAGTTTTATGTTTAGTTTTCAGAAATAAAGAGGTTTGAAGAGAAGAGCCATGAAAGGACCCAAAAGCAGGAAAAAAGGACCTAATTGTGAGACCTGGGGACCAAGATGCAAGGGGGAAGGACCTGATCGTAAGACAGAAGGACCTAAGAGCAAAACAGGAAACTCCACACCATCATGAGGAGTATTTTGTCAATTCGATTCGGGTCGGAGCTCCACTAAACCAGCTAGATGCATCCAAGACCAAGAAACACACCAAGGCAAGCCCACCAGAAGACCCAGCCGGATCTGGGCTTTATAGGCCGCCAATTGGCGGTCTGGTTAAGCCCAAATCAGCCAAGATTCTTCCTGGACTTGTATTAGCATGTGTTTAGGCTATTTGTGGTATTGGTTTAGTCCCACATCGGGGGATTGTCCCGGATTAGCTTTTTCCATGCTTATAAATAGAACTCTTCACCTCCCATTGTATCCATCTCCCTCTTGGTGGCCATCTTCCCTACTAAGAGTGAAGCCTTGAAGCAAAACTCTAGTGGAGGAAAAGCTACTTGTAATTGAGTGAGTTAATAATATAAGTTTTCTTTTGATGATGTTGTTTCTCTCTTAGTTTAATTTCCTTTCCTTTGCATGCTTGTTTGTTTGTTTAGTTTTATGCTTCTTTAATATTTCTTGCTTAAGTAGTATAAATTTCATTTCAGTATTATGCTTTCCTTTGCTAAATTAGTTAGTGTAATGAGTAGTGAGTAGTTCCATCCCCATTTGGGGGGTGGAGAAATATGTGATATAATAATGTAGTGTATTAAGTGTGTGTTATTTTTATCCCTTGAGCTTTATATGATTTCCATAACCATCTAATGGGTCTCCACTCTTATCTTTGATATGCTAATGCTCTTGAATGAAGCTTAGCTTATGCTTTGATTAGTGGACCTATTTTATGGGGAATGATAAAGTTAGGATATGGATGAAGTTAATGTTGGAAACACAATTTGTAGTGTGTGTACTCTTGTTGCCTTTTCCTTAGCTAATGTCTTGTATGTTTTAATGATGTAGTCATCTTAATTCATGTAGAGGCATAGTAGGGTCTAGTCTTTATACTTGAGTTCATGTAGCTTCATTCCAATCATTGTCTTGTATGTTTTAATGATGTAGACTTATCTTAATTCATGTAGAGGCAAGATTGGATGTAGTTTTATGATTTCATGCACTACATGTTGTGAGGAGCTTAATTGAACACACACACACACACATCTTTATGTTCACATCAGTTCTCTACCCCCTTTGGGGTTTAGTTTTATTGCTTATCTTCATTTCCTTTGCATTTCATTTCAGCTTTGTAGTTTAGATTAGTGTAATACATCTTTCTCCCTTCTTTTTACCTCTCGCCTTCGAATAAACCAAGTGTCGACACACCTCCCAGTGGACGACCCGTATTTGCCACCGCTTCAACGCGGCCGTGCACTTGCGGTAGAAATATAAAACGAGATCAATCACCAGGCGTCCTACGCAGACGCCTCACCCTTGGGGAGGGCGTTTAACACAGACGCCCTACACATGGGGCAGGCGGCTAATCCAGACGCCTGGAATTTTTTTGATTTTTTTAATTTTGATTTTATTTTTGTAGGTTCCGTTGGAAGATTTCGGTGGTGATGGAGTGGATTACAGTGAGTTATTTCAAACTACACAAATCTTTGCAACAATCGATGAAGCAAGCAAATGGGCCAAACAAGTAGCTATCAGAGCTGGGTTTTTTTTGGTCGTGTCGTCGTACAAAAAAAGATCAGATAGTCGGATGGATTGTTATTTGAGATGCGACCGGCGAAATCAAATGGAGTCTCGGGATATGGATACTGCACTTCGAAGAAACACCAAAAGAAAGGGTTGCAGTTGCCGTTTCTTAATAAAAGTGGTGGAGCGACGAGATCGTGATGGATGAGTTGTGGTTTTTAATAGTGGTCACGGACATCACAACCACAGACTGGCAGTTTATCCAGAGGGTCATCGTCAAATTAGTGGTCTAAGTTCTGGGGCGAAGAAGATTGTTCGTGATATGACTGAGGCGCAAGCAAAACCACGGAACATCTTGAAGGCAGTAAAAGAAAAATTCCCGGAGGACAATCCAAATCAAAGGCACATTTATAATATCAGAGATTACATGAGGACGACAAAATCTCAAGACCGGAATCCCGTCCAGCAGTTTCTCTATCAAGCAGTGCAGTGTGAGTATTTACATTGGATTATGGCGGATCCAGAAACTAATGTCGTCACTCACGCTTTTTTGGCACATCCGACGTCAGTCCAGTTGTTGCGGACATATCCTTTCGTTATCTGCATGGATTCGACTTACAAGACGAACAAGTATAAGATGCCTTTGTTCGAAATGATTGGGGTCACACCAACAAACATGAATTTCCTTATTAGATATGCGATTTTGAGGGATGAATCTTACTCGAGTTACCTGTGGGTGATGGAGAAGTTGCGAGATTTGTTATTGGGGACTGTCAGCCCGACTGCAATAATAACAGACCGGGATTAGGCCTTATGCGACCGGTGAGAGAGGTTTTTCCTGACTCTTCTCATTTACTCTGCACATGGCACATCAACAAAGACGTATTCAACTACGCATACCACGTATTCGGCAAGAATAAGCAGATGGCAGAGACTTTGAGGCGTGGAAGATGGAGGAAAATCATGCTTTCTACTTCAGAAGCCGAGTATGATAGAGCTTTGTATGCTCTGAAAGATTTGTATAGATCGTGGCCGGCTATCACGGAGTATCTAGAAACCACGTGGTTGGTGCATAAAGAAAAGTTTGTGTTGAATTGGATGAACAAAGTCCTTCATTTTGGGAACACCACGAATTGTAGGGTCAAAATTGCTCATTCGGCTCTAAAAGAGTGGATTTCTACATCGACTGCAGCTCTGGACACTCTTTTCGAGCGCATCAACGCGGCTATTGAAATGCAGCTGACGAATATTCGAAACTTTCTTGAAGACTCGAGAAGGCGAAATTTGACTAATTTCGGACATCCTCTATATCGTCACATAAATGGTCGAGTTTCGCATCACTGCTTGCAATTGCTGAGTCAGGAGGTGAAGAGAATGCAACAGTTAGATGATGAAGTTGAATATCGTTGTGAGTGCGCTTTTCTGAATTCGCATCTGTGACCGAAGCAGATATCCCCCGTCTACGTGGATGACGTGGTGCTGAATCATCATCTAAAGAACGGAAGGCGTGTAATGGTATCGACTTGCCTTTCCCTCCACTGTCACCCGATGACTATTGATTGAAATTTTAAATACAAATTTGTTAAATTTGTTAAACTAAATTATCATATTTATCACAATTGTTAAACTAAATCAAAATTTGTTAAACTAAATTATCACAATTGTTAAACTAAATCAAAATTTGTTAAACTAAAACAAAATTTGTTACACTTAAATATTGCAAATGTTAAACTTAATAACAATTTGTTAAATTAAATTATCAGATTTATCACAATTTAAGGTGAAGACGTCCTACGCAGACGCCCTTAACAATATATTTAATACTCATATCAGATTTATCAGATTTCCCTCCACTGTGACCGCATGGGGGGAGAGCCTTCCTCGGACGCCCGCCCCATGCGGGGGGCGTCTCCCTCGGACGCCGACCAATTTTTTAAATTTTTTTTTAAAACAAATAAATTACGTAATGTTACCGTATACGGGTACAACGAGGGAACTGCTGGCTGCTTGTCTGGCCTCCGAGACATTCGTAATCTTCTGTAGTAGGTATAGGAAGAGAGTTTTGAGAAAAGAGTGAAATTGTGAGATATATAAGCAAAAATAGGAGGAAGGGCAATTTGGTAATTTCAATGGGCGATTTAAGTAATTTTGTGGCGATGTTTAGCAATTCAGTAATTTTTTAGGGTAAAAACTAGCATAATTTTAAAAAGAAGAGAATTTGAATTTTTTTTCTTCCGAAAGTGCAAAAGAGAGCATTTATAGATTTGGAAAATTGCAGCATGATGCCATCATTCTTTGCATATTAGACTACATGAACTTATTTTGCCTAAGAATTACATAACCCAACTGCACTAAATGATGTGGTGTAGGTCTCACGGTTGTAATTAGGCAAACTCATTTGATCTTTGACGTGGTTGCATAATTTATTAGGTGTTACATGTTACTTATTTTGCTAATTAACGATGTTTCTTTAAGTTTTGTACAAAATGCAGAATTGGAAATACTCGTCGCCTAATAGACGTCGGCTGTTACAAAGGCCGACGTCTAATATAGAGAAGATCGAATAGACGTCTGCCGCATATAACTCCGACGTCTATACCCAATAGACGTCGGGTAATAGACGTCGTCTGTTATAATACGACGTCTATATTCAAAAGACGTCGGGGAATAGACGTCGGACTTCACAGAAGCCGACGTCTATTGGTGACGTCGGGGAATAGACGTCGGAGATATGCAATATCCGACGTCTATATGTCTTTAAAAGAAATCAGACAGTTGCGTTTTCTTTCACTCTTTCCAGACAGAAAATACGAAACCCTAGCCGCCGCGATCCGATTCCTCGATCCATCCCGTCTGATTCCTCCGATCCATCCCGTCTGATTCCTTGGACTGGACAATAGACGTCGGATATCTTTAATATCCGACGTCTATTCCTTGGAATGGACAATAGACGTCGGATGTCTTTAATATCCGACGTCTATTCCTTGGACAATAGACGTCGGATGTCTATACGTCCGACGTCTAAGAATAGACGTCGTGCGAATACACATCGGATGTGAGGGTGCTGATATCCGACGTGTATAGGTCATATACGTCGGATGTTAAGGCCTATACCAGAAATAGACTAAACATCCGACGTCGGATGTGAGGGTGCTGATATCCGACGTTTATAGGCCTTAACATCCGACGTATATGACCTTTTCTGTAGTAGTGTGTTTTGAGAAGTTGCATATAATTCTCATGTTTGGGATATTATTTCATAGGTGTATATAACTTATTCCATATTGTGTTTACAAATTAAAATTTGTTGCATTACTGTTAATAAATTTGTATTTATGTTGTGTTTGGTTTGTTAACTGTTTAATCGTCTAAACTACTGCAAGTGCACGGCGTCGGTGAAGACGTGGCAAATACAGGTCGATCCACGGGAGGAGATCAATCTCTAGTTTGCATGAAGTCAAGTGACAACAAAAAGGGGAAAGAGTTTAGTTTATGATAATCTGCGCTACACTAAACCACTAAGAAGAAAATGCAAAGGAAAGCGACTAATGATTACTTCGAACAAAACTAAGAGTACTTAATACTAAGCAGTGAATCAGGAAGAGAGAGACCCCCAGAGGGTGGAGTGATTACATACATGCAATAAGAAGGTAAGAATGCATTCCAATGGGCACAAGTGGAGGTAGTGTTTTTATGTATAGGAAGTGTCTACTTGTCATGGTAAAACTCATCAATTCCATCACTAACCTATTTAATTAACATTCATATACACAAGCTTGTTATTTCAGAACCTAAACAAGCATGGGAGGTGTCTAAGTTTTGTGGCAAACCCCAACAAGTGAAGTATTGTACTCTAACAAGCAATCATACATTCATATTAATCAACACATTTCAGAATAAAGCTTTTTTTCATTCTTAATTGCATATATAAGTATCATCTCCACCCCCAAAAGGGGAGTGATTTTACTCACTAACCATTAAACTAATTATTATACTAAGATATGAAAACATATCAACTAAGCCTACTAGATTTAATAAAAGACAATTAAGCTAAACATGCAAGAACCATAAAAGAAGTAACATAACAAGGAAAATTTTATTGATTTCAGACCCACAATACAAGTAGCATCTTACTACTTCAGTATTTGCTCCAATGCTCCACTTCAAGTAGGAATAATAGCCACCAAGTATGTAGTGATTACAATAGTAGGTGAAGAGTTCTATTTATAGACATAAAAAAAGGTAATCCGGGACAATCCCCCGGTATGGGACTAAACATATACCAGAAATAGACTAAATACACTATAATACACGATCCGACTAAACCGCATCGGATCCGGAGCAACCCGGACCGCCAATCAGTGGTTTCAGACCGCCAGTTGGAGGTCTTCAAGGTTTGGATCACGTTGGGCTTTCGTGTGGGCCTTCTGGATGGCTTTGTTTATGTTTAATGTGACTAATTCGGTTGCTGGAGTTCCGACCCGAATCGAATTGCCAAAATAATCCCCATGATGGTGTGGAGTTTCTTCATTTGCTCATTGGTCCTTTGGTTTTGCATTCGGGTCCCTCTCTTGCATCTTAGTCCATAAATCTCTTAAATAAGTCATTTTTCCTGCTTTTAGGTCCTTTACTACTTCTTCTCCATAAATCTATTCCTTGGACTGGACAATAGACGTCGGATATCTTGAATATCCGACGTCAATTCCTTGGACTGGACAATAGACGTCGGATGTCTTTAATATCCGACGTCTATTCCTTGGACAATAGACGTCGGATGTCTATACGTCCGACGTCTAAGAATAGACGTCGTGCGAATACACGTCGGATGTGAGGGTGCTGATATCCGACGTGTATAGGCCTTAACATCCGACGTATATGACCTTTTCTGTAGTAGTGTGTTTTGAGAAGTTGCATATAATTCTCATGTTTGGGATATTATTTCATAGGTGTATATAACTTATTCCATATTGTGTTTACAAATTAAAATTTGTTGCATTACTGTTAATAAATTTGTATTTATGTTGTGTTTGGTTTGTTAACTGTTTAATCGTCTAAACTACTGCAAGTGCACGGCGTCAGTGAAGACGTGGCAAATACAGGTCGATCCACGGGGAGGAGAGCAATCTCTAGTTTGCATGAAGTCAAGTGACAACAAAAAGGGGAAAGAGTTTAGTTTATGCTTATCTGCGCTACACTAAACCACTAAGAAGAAAATGCAAAGGAAAGCGACTAATGATTACTTCGAACAAAACTAAGAGTACTTAATACTAAGCTGTGAATCAGGAAGAGAGAGACCCCTAGAGGGTGGAGTGATTACATACATGCAATAAGAAGGTAAGAATGCATTCCAATGGGCACAAGTGGAGGTAGTGTTTTTATGTATAGGAAGTGTCTACTTGTCATGGTAAAACTCATCAATTCAATCACTAACCTATTTAATTAACATTCATATACACAAGCTTGTTATTTCAGAACCTAAACAAGCATGGGAGGTGTCTAAGATTTGTGGCAAACCCCAACAAGTGAAGTATTGTACTCTAACAAGCAAGCATACATTCATATTAATAAACACATTTCAGAATAAAGCTTTTTTTCATTCTTAATTGCACATATAAGTATCATCTCCACCCCCAAAAGGGGAGTGATTTTACTCACTAACCATTAAACTAATTATTATACTAAGATATGAAAACATATCAACTAAGCCTACTAGATTTAATAAAAGACAATTAAGCTAAACATGCAAGAACCATAAAAGAAGTAACATAACAAGGAAAATTTTATTGATTTCAGACCCACAATACAAGTAGCATCTTACTACTTCAGTATTTGCTCCAATGCTCCACTTCAAGTAGGAATAATAGCCACCAAGTATGTAGTGATTACAATAGTAGGTGAAGAGTTCTATTTATAGCCATAGAAAAAGGTAATCCGGGATAATCCCCCGGTATGGGACTAAACATATACCAGAAATAGACTAAATACACTATAATACACGATCCGACTAAACCGCATCGGATCCGGAGCAACCCGGACCGCCAATTAGTGGTTTCAGACCGCCAGTTGGAGGTCTTCAAGGTTTGGATCACGTTGGGCTTTCGTGTGGGCTTTCTGGATGGCTTTGTTTATGTTTAATGTGACTAATTCGGTTGCTGGAGTTCCGACCCGAATCGAATTGCCAAAATAATCCCCATGATGGTGTGGAGTTTCTTCATTTGCTCATTGGTCCTTTGGTTTTGCATTCGGGTCCCTCTCTTGCATCTTAGTCCATAAATATCTTAAATAAGTCATTTTTCCTGCTTTTAGGTCCTTTACTACTTCTTCTCCTCAAACCTATTTATTTCTGAAATTCAAACATAAAACTCGTTACGTAGCATTTTCACTACTACAGAAAAGGGAATATACATCGGATATACAGGGCTATAAACGTCGGATATAAGCACTCTCCTATCCGACGTCTATGAGTGTGTTGTCTATACATAGACGTCGGCCATACGTGGAAGCCGACGTTTATTCGTTAACGCATAGACGTCGGTCTATACAACACCCGACGTCTATTCTTTAGGGATAGACGTCGGTGATTTAACAGACGACGTCTATTCTTTAGGGATAGATGTCGGTGATATAACAGACGACGTATATTCTTTAGGGATAGACGTCGATGATATAACAGACGACGTATATCCTTTAGGGATAGACGTCGGTGAACTAACATGTGGCGTCCATGCTTTAGGGATATACGTCGGATTCCACATAAAACCGACGTCTATGCCTTTTGTCAGAGGAATAGACGTCGGCTAATAACAACATCCGTCGTCTATTCCTAAACCTGGACAAAAAAATTAGCATCCGACGAAATTGTTTTTAGTCATCGTATTCGTGTACAAACAACTGCACCAAATTCGTTCACCTATAAATTTATTCACAAATACTCACAAACAAGCACAAACAAACAAGCATACATGCACAAACACAAATACAAACATACAACCATACATGCACAAACATACAAAGCATACACAATTGACATTCAACACACTTGCAATTAATTCATTCTAAAATTAAGGCGATTATATTAAGGCATAAAGTGTAGGTTTGTAATACAAGTGCACTTGTTAACTAAATTACAAAAAATACTATTGGCAGGAGAACCTCTTAGTTCGTCAGCATGTTTCTGATGAAATAGCGAGCCCATCGGTCGCGAGTTTCATCGAGCTCCTGTTGCGAGAAGGGATCACTACTTTTTTGGAAGACCTATCAAAAAAATACAAGTGTGTTGAATATTAATAACTAAATATTGGAACTACAATTGAATATACAATTGAATAACGATCTACATTACCTCGGTTAGACATACGTCTTGAGTTGTCACATCGAGGATTTCCTCCATGTATCTCATCACGTAGTAAACACATTCGGTATTTCCAACCTGCTTCCGGTACTACAAACATAGAAATTCGCTAAATATATGTTCCTAAGTATTCAACAAAAATGAGATCGAACGTACTCTCATTCCATGCCATGTTATTCCTTCTTTTGTGGTTGTTCTTCTACCACCTAAAGCTTTGTAAACCTTAATTGCCCTGAGTAGCACAAGTTAAAATATCATTCAATAATACTAATAAAAATCCACGAATTACTTTATTCACGACTAAACGAACTTACATATTTAGAAGTTTCTTTATTGAGTCCCTTTGTTTATTCGACCCCAATGGATCAAATTAAACCAATATGCCAAATTAGTCGTGGGGCATACAACGACAAGCATCCAATGAGCCCTGTGTTATATATATAATTAGAAGCTTATTACAAAATAAAATTTCACTTTGAATTACAAAGTTTACCTCTCATGATAAGGGAGCAGATAATATCTTTTGTCTTCTTCTTTAAAGAATGTCCCAAGTTGACCCGATTTATCGTCATTCCCGTATATATATGTAGATGGACTGATAAATCCAAATACTTGATCCTCGGGAAAGATTGACCTTCTGGCGTCGTAAAGATGTCTACAAGTATAAAAATTATAATTTGTTACAGTTTTGATAAAATTATTCAATACTTTTCATTGTATACAAAAAAACACTTACTTCACTTGCACGTCGATAATCATCATACACAACGAATCCATCACCATGAACTGCATGATATCCTCTTTGGTGACGTACAAAGCGGGAGGCAACCCTTTATCCCCCTCCAACTCCAAGGTACTTAAGGATTGTGCTTCCCTACCTACCATACATTGATACAACATTTTGCATCTACTTGGAAGCGAATTAATGTTGATCGGAGATTGGTTGTTTGACCCTTTGCTCCGAGGGCTTGACACCTTACAGATATGTATACAACCGTTAAAATACAATTGTTAACAAATTTGAAGTTTAAAGTCTTTCAAAGTTAAACTATACCTCATGTTTGTCGTTTAGCTCTACTAAATAACTAGGCCACCGCACGAACCCACCGATAGCATCGCCGAGACTAACAATCTCTTCTTCCGGAAATGGCACAAAAGCACCAGGATCTAAGCAACTCTCAACTGCAACCTTCAATTCTCCCTCTCCTACCTCTGTGAAGTGGTGTCTGGAGATGTTATAAACTTTCCCGTGTCCAACCAATCTTCGATCAGGGTCTTCGACAAATAAAGCACATCTAGATCTATCCGCGAACTTTCCAAACGAGGGACCGTCGATGAGGACCAATTCTCGAGAATGAGACACGAAATCATCTTGTCGATCAGGGTGGACCACTGGAGGAACTGAAGGAGTAGTCTCCGCGGAAGAACCGGTCTTACGACGGGTAGGAGAAGTAGGCAAACGATCCAATCTCTCCAAAACAAGTTGCAACGTATTCTTCAAATCTGTGATCTCTTGCTGGCATTTGGTATGACCAGTCGACGAAGTAGACCGTTGAGTCTTCCCATAATATTGTCGAAGTCCAACTCTACTCCCTACCCCTCGCACATGACCGGGGTGTTCGTCGTTTCCCAAGGCCTCGCGTAGAATATCATTCTGACCATTGGAAGCAAATTCGCCTTGAGATTCTCTCAATTTCAGAGAGTCCTAAGTTAAAAACAATATTTACTAACATTTGAAAAATATAAAATTAATGATTCTGAATTAATAACATATATATAAGTGATGCAACTTACTATCTTCGAGTCGATCGCTTGCGACTCGTCTGTGACGTACTCCCCTCTGGAGTTTACTCTCGCTCTCTTCCAAGAATCACAACGAGCTACGGGAGAAGGAGGAGATAGGTTACTTGTTTTCTCCTCACTCATACCGGAGTCAATTGCCTTCTGTTTCTTCTGAGCAATTTTTTCAGCCATCATTTGTGCTTCTAAGTTTTGGTACCCCGCTCGAGACATACGATGAGTATACTTGTTAGAAGATCTAATCTTTTGGTTTTTTGCTCGGATGGCCTAAAATCAAGTTTATTGGATTGTCACTAAAATCAATAACTAACAAGTTTGTTTTGAAACTCAGTTACTATATTATAAATTAAACTCAGTTACCTCAAACTCTGGGCTATCTCTGGATTTTCTGAATAGCTCCCATTGATTCAGAGCGACAAAGTTATAGACATCGCATGGATTTCTATCCTGGTAGCCTCCGAATATGTACTTGTTCGTCAAATTTGTTTTGAAATCCCTCCAACGAACTGACATGTATGTCATCCACTTTTTCTTCAACTTGTTAGTGGATTGGAACTCAAAAGATTCCTACAGCACGTTAACTTTATATATATCAAAAGTTCGACTAAAACTATATAAATATATAATAGAATCATTACCTGCACATTATCCCATATTGTGTCCTTCAACTTGTCATCTACATCAGCCCAACTGGATAAACAAATGTCAACTTTGGCCCTCGCTAAGTTACCCAGAAAACTTTTCCAATTATGAGACAGCATGCCTAACGGCTCAAGACGGTCATCAAACTGGATTGGAACTCTACCGTCTCTATTTCTTCTGCCCACAAATTCTTTCATGAGACAAGGACCTCGTGTACTGTATGTCTTCGAGCCTTCAGACTCGGAGGAAGTGGGTTTCTTTTTCGGAGCCATTATACTATAAAAGATAAATTCAAGTAATTAAATAAGGTAAAGACATTAAATGTCTATTACAATGTGTTACAACAGAAAATTTGCATCTTTACTGTTTTTTTCCTTAATGGATTTTCAATCCATATACCTTCACCGTGGTCATCTCTAAACATACAAGTCTCAACATTTATTTCTTCATCTACTGAGTTCAACTCAGGTGATTGCTTAGAGAAAGGTGGTGTCTCTTCATACTCGATCAGGCTATCATCTGATACAATTTTTTTCTTCCCTTCCAAAATTACTGCCCATTTCTTATCACATGGATCAGCCACATAGAAGACTTGTTTCGCTTTGGAAGCTAGAATAAAAGGTTCTCCTTTATACCCTTTTTTGAAAAATCAATTAAAGTTAAGCCATAGTCATCCACTCGAACTCCTTTTTTATTATCAGCCCACTTGCATCTAAATATAGGTACTTTGAATTTAACAAAGTTTAGATCTCATATATCTTCAATTACACCGTAATAGGACATGTCGGCGTATACAGGATTCTTGTCTTTAGAACTAGACACATGCAAAGACACTGCTATTAAGGTGACGCCACTGTTCTGAACATCACTTTTCGCATCTTCACAAACTGTGTAGAAAGAATATCCATTGATATCAAAACCATTATAACTTATAACAACAGAATGCGGACCGTAAGCCAACCACTGTATTGTCTCAGAAACATCACGCTTGTATGCTAGATTTTTGAACCAAGAGATGAAATTCTTATTGTGACTATTAATTACGTGTTGATCACTCCACAAAGGATTTCTTTCCTTTAGAAACTTCATGTGTTCATTTAGGTATGGTTGAACTTCATTCGAATTGCACAACACATAAAAATATGCTGTCATTAAGTCATCGCCATTTAGATTTAACATTTTCATCCCACGTGTCCCTTTACCATCGGCACGTTTATCATGACGACTCTTCGGAAGTCCAACAGTTTTGGTGTTTGCTAGGTATCTAGTGCAAAACTCGATAACCTCCTCAGCTATGTATCCTTCAACAATACTAGCATCTGGTCTTTGACGATTTTTGCAATAACCTCTCAACACTTTCATATAACGCTCGAAAGGATACATCCACCTTAAAAAAAACTGATCCGCACAATTTAACTTCTCTAACCAAATGAATAACAAGATGAATCATAATGTCGAAAAAAGCAGAGGGGGAAAACATCTCCAACTAACATAATGTGACCACAATTTCATTCTGTAACTTATCTAACTGCACAGGATCGACCACTTTACTGCAAATCTTATTGAAAAAGGAACACAACTTTATTATTGCTTGTCTAACATCTTTCGGTAATATGGATCTCAGTGCTACAGGTAACAACTGGTGCACTAAAGTGTGACAATCATGAGACTTCATCCACACAAGTTTCAAATCCTTCATAACAACAAGACTACTGATATTTGAAGAATAACCTTGTGGAACCCTTACATCGTGCAAACACTGACAGAGAATTCTTTTCTCCTTTCTAGACAATGTATAACTAGCTGGAGGTAAGTAATTCCGATCTCCTTTCTTCTCTGGTGCCAACATTGCTCGTATACCAAAAACAAGATCAAGTCTTGCATTATATCCATCTTTGGTTTTACCAGGTATGTTCAACAGAGTGCCAACAAGACTATCACAAACATTTTTCTCTACGTGCATCACATCAATACAATGTCTAACTTCTAAAGTTTTCCAGTAAGGGGGATCAAAAAATATGGATCTTTTTTCCCAACTACTTTTGTCGTTTGCTCGTTTGTACGGTTTTCCAAATTCACATTCAATGTTCCTTACACGTTCATACACCTTTTTGACGCTGATTTCAATTGGCGGATTCTGAAACTCCTGTTTTCCGTTAAATGCCTTCTTCAACCTACGATAAGGATGAGAGTTCGGCAAAAATCTCCGATGACCGAGATAGACAGTCTTAGAACCATTAACTAGTTGCAAAGAACATGTATTTTCCTCACAAATTGGACAAGCTTTATGACCTATGACTGAATTTCCAGACAAATTACCATAAGCTGGAAAGTCATTAATCGTGCAAAATATCATTGCCCGCATTACGAACGACTCCTGACGATAAGAATAAAAAACTGACTCTCCGTCATCCCACAATCTCTTTAGGTCATCAATTAAAGGTCTTAAATACACATCAATGTCGTTTCCAGGTTGTTTCGGACCAGAAATCATTAAGGACATCATATATTTGCGTTTCATGCATAACCACGGGGGCAGATTGTAAATTACAAGCAGAACATGCCAAGAACTGTGAATGCTACTCAAACTACCGAAAGGATTCATTCCATCAGTACAGAGTCCAAGTCGTACATTCCTGGATTCTTCACCAAACACAGGAAAGTCGACATTTATTTTTTCCACTAAGGTGAATCTGCAGGGTGACGTAGCAACTGATCATTTGGTTTCTCACAATCAGCATGCCATGTCATGTTCTTGGAATCCTCTTTACCCGCAAACAAACGTTTAGGCCTTGGTATTATCAGAAGATACCACAAAATCTTAGCAGGAGGTCCTTTGATTTTCATCTCATCAGCCTCTTCATTGTGGTTTGGTCCACTACGTTTCATTTTGTATCTTGAAACATTACACCTGGGACAGGAATGTAAGTTTTCAAACTCACCCCTATACAATATACAATCGTTCGGGCATGCGTGTATCTTCCTATATTCCATTCCCATAGGGCACAACACTTTATTTGCATCATAAGTTCTATCTGGAAACTCATTATCATCTGGAAGCATCTCTTTCACTAACTTCAACATTGATATGAAACACACATCGAACCAACCATTTCCAGCTTTTAAATTGTACAACTTCAACACCGCTGACAATCTAGTGAATTTGGTACAATTCTTATACAACGGATTCTCATTGTCACTCAACAAATTACCAAGTAAATCGGGGTTGGACGAAAACTTTTCAGTCATATCCTGAACCATTTCCTCTAAGTGATCTTCCACACTAACATCTTCACCATCATTCTTGGAACGACTAAATGATTCATTTTCACCGTGCCATATCCACCGTCTGTAATTTGGGTCGAAACCTTTCTCAAACAAATGATCTTTCATTTCCCGAAAAGTCAACACTGACATATTATGACACTTATTGCACGGACAATACGTCATGTCGCTGTCTTTCATTTTCTTAGAATGTTTTTGGCAACCTCTAAGAACATATTCACTCCGTTCTCATATTCATCACTCAATCTGTTTGAAACAATCCACTCTCGATCCATTTCAATCTAAACTGAGGCAAAAATGATAGTTATTATTACAGAAAATAAATAAAATTTCAATTTAAAAGAATGTGTTCGTAGATGAGAAGATTCGGAGACATTAAGATGAGAAAAGAATGACTCAGTGGAGAAGAGATGAAGTCCTTAATCTAGCGTGGAATAAGGAAGGTTAGAAATCTAACTAAGCAATCAAGGCCAAAACAAACCTAAAGTAGACTATAGGTCCTTAGTAATAGACGACGCCTAACTTCGAGGTCCCACCAAGGACCACTAGTCTGTAGGAAATTGATTGATCGTTTTATATTAACCGCAAGTGCACGGCCGCGTTGAAGCGGTGGCAAATACGGGTCGTCCACTGGGAGGTGTGTCGACGCTTGGTTTGTTCGAAGGCGAGAGGTAAAAAGAAGGAGAGAAAGGTTGGTTACACTAAACTACACTAAGATGCAAAAAAGGAAATGAAGATAAGCAATAAAACTAAACCCCAAAGGGGGTAGAGAAATAATGTGAACATAAAGAAGTGTGTGTGTGTGTGTTAATTAAGCTCCTCACAACATGTAGTGCATGAAATCATAAAACTACATCCAACTTTGCCTCCACATGAATTAAGATAAGACTACATCATTAAAACATACAAGACAATAATTGGAATGAAGCTAAATGAACTCAAGTATAAAGACTAGACCCTACTATGCCTCCACATGAATTAAGATAAGACTACATCATTAAAACATACAAGACATTAGCTAAGGTAAAGGCAACAAGAGCACATACACTACAAATTGTGTTTCCAATATTAACTTCATCCATATCCTAACCTTATCCTTCCCTATAGAATAGGTCCATTAATCAAAGCATAAGCTAAGCTTCATTCAAGAGCATTAGCATATCAAAGATAAGAGTCAAAACCCATTAGATGGTTATGGAAATCATATAAAGCTCAAGGGATAAAGATAACACACACTTAATACACTACATGATTATATCACATATTTCTCCACCCCCCCAAATGGGGATGGAACTACTCACTACTCATTACACTAACTATATTAACAAAAGAAAGCATAATTCTGAAATGAAAGTTAACTAAGAAGGCAAGAAGTGTTAAAGAAACATAAAAGGAAAGGAAAGACTAAACAAACATGCACAAATTAAAAGACAAGATTAAAAGAAACTAGAAGAATTATTTTATTAACAAATGACTCACATTGAAGGTAGCATTCTTATCCACCTTGAGTTTTTGCTTCAAGGCTCACTCCTTAGTAGAGAAAAGGGCACCAAGCAATGGGTAATTACAATGGAAGGTGAAGAGTTCTATTTATAAGCATGGAAAAAGCTAATCGGAGACAATCCCCCGATGTGGGACTAAACCAATACCAAAAATAGCCTAAACAAACTGCAATATACGTCCAGGAGAAAACTTATCGGATCTGGAATGATCCAGACCGCCAATTGGTGGTTTCAGACCGCCAATTGGCGGCCTATAGGATCCAGATCCGTCTGGATTTGTTTGTGGGCTTTGCTTGAAGTGTGTCTTTGTCTTGGATGCATCTACTCGGTCTGTTGGAGCTCCGACCCGAATTGAATTGCCAAAATACTCCCCATGATGGTGTGGAGTTTCCTGTTTTGCTCTTAGGTCCTTCGGTCTTACGATCAGGTCCTTCTCCATTGCATCTCAGTCCCTAGGTCTCACAATTAAGTCCTTTTTTTCCTGCTTTTGGGTCCTTTTATGGCTCTTCTCTTCAAACCTCTTTATTCCTGAAAACTAAACATAAAACTCGTCACGTAGCATTGCTTAGGTGTAAGATAATGGATATAAGATACAAATATGAGCATGAAATGATGTCAATCAAATACCCCCACACCTAAGTTTTTGCTAGTCTCGAGCAAAACAAAGAAAAAGAAAAGCAAACGAGAAACAATAAATCCTAACTCACTTTCGTAGGAATCACGGTTGCACTTAGCATGTGCAACAAGCCGTTAAACCGCCTTGTTGCCAAGGAGGAGGAGTGTTGTCTCCTGAGGGTTTTCAGCGGATATACCCACAAAATCCGAACAAGATGCATTATTCAATCTAGACCTCGACTCGTTAGAAATATTTTGTTGATCAATGGACGCGGTAATCCTACGGGCCGACTCTATATAGGTAATCAGTCCACACCTAGCCTAATAAACCATTCATGCAAGTTAAATAAGGAATTAAGTGACAGACATGGACAACCTCAACATCCTCAAGTGCTACAAAGTGTAAAGTCCATTAAGGTTCTTATTACCATTTTTTTTTCTTTTTCTTTTTGTTTTTTTTCTTTTTGTTTTTTTTCCTTTTCTTTTTATTAGTTGGAGCTTCATTCTCCCAGGGTCAGGTTTCGTGCATCATTGCCCATGAGGACTTACACTATCACGTACACCTTTCCCCAAATCTCCACATAGGGCAATCCCTACCACCAGTGTAACGGGAGTTCGGTCGGCGCATCCCAAGTCAGATGACTCGAAAGCACCAGGCACAAAGTCCCATCAGACCTACTTTCCCGAGTGATAGGAGCCGTGCGAGAAGGGAGAACACCTACTCACTTATTTCTTATCTACACATGAACCAAAACCCCTACACTAATGTCTCACAACAGGATTTTAAGGGTCCTTCACTACAACAAACTTCCTTAAGTTAACAGAGACGAATTATTGACTCACTAGGTTCAGGGTGGACTTCATTAAATGTTTGAGCACTGAAACCCTATGATTACTCACCCCCAAAGGAAAACTGGGGTGCATCCTAACGACTCGATAAATCCTAAAGTCACTATACTAGATATCCTAATGCATCAAGTTCAAGACAATTTTGGGAGCTTTCTTTTTACATTGCCTCTCAACGGTTTTGCACATGCTAAACACACGCAAAACCCACAAAACATTTTCTTTCGCAAACACATGAAGATTTTGAAAGAAATGTGGAAATTTTAAAGCACTAGGCAAGCAAAAGAAGACAAGTCACCCAAGGATCATGGCAAGCAGATATATCGATATTAAATGTAGCACACTAACATGACCCTAAAAATGCAAACAAAAGAAAACAAAATTAAAAGAAAAGGCTCGACTATGTACTCACGTAAAACACCCCCCACACCTACTTCATGCATTGTCCTCAAGGAATGTGAGCAAGATACGACATGGGTTTATGCATGAAAAAGGAGAGATCTCACCAACATGAAGTACAAAGGGAAGTTCAAGGTCATGTTGATGGACACAAACCCGAATTCCCTCAAAACCTGTGAGATGCTAAAGAAAGGATACAAATACGTGAAAGAAATGGAGCCCAAATACACAAGGGTTGGGGCTCACAACAATCGATGCTCACTGAAGGAGTCTTTTATTGTACTTTTCTTTATATAACTATGTACAAACATAAGTTCCCATCTTCATTTGTCAATAGACATCAAATGGGAACCTCAAGAGTGGGTCAATGCACTTGGAAAGGGAACATGACAACACGCGGGGCCAGAATACACATGTGTGGGCCCCCTTCACAAAGAGCACCAGATGAAGGGAGAGGTTCATGAATTGGACGCAAAGGCGTCTCATTCAAAGGATCAAACTGAAAGAGCTTGAACCTCTCAGGAGTTTGGGAAATGAGAGGCAACGGAAGAAGAGCTTCTCCCGTTGCGCTGCTGAAGTTATGATCGTCAATCCAAACTCTCCAACCAACAGGCTGGTGCGTCGGAACGAGGTCAAGAACCTCATTAGGCATGTCCGACACACCAGGCGAACAAAAAGTGGGTCTCATACCCAAGGTATCCTCCAAGGAACTCCTAATACCCTCATGCGCAATGTTGTTGTTTGATGTTCCATCATTTCCAAGATGATCAGGAACAATAGTGAGAGGCAAACTCTCATCAGGTTGTTTGAAATTGAGGGACTAGGGAGCTCTTGCTCCACCAGAGGTGAGTCCTTAGGAGGTACAACAATAAGGTCATGTGGCTCAAGGGCCATGGGACAAGAAGATAAGGCACAATCCTGTGCCGACTCATAAAGAAGTTGGTCCATAGTATTCTCAATTGGAATCGAATCCTCCACCAAGTGATCGTGAATTGAAACCCCAAGTCCCTCAGACTGACTAGGAGTTTGACTTTGAAAGATTGTGTTTTGAATTTGTGGATGTGGTGGTGGTTCGATTTCAGAAGATAAATCCTCATGTTGACAAGAAAGGTTACCCTCCTCACGTTCATGGAATTGATGTGTCATTTGACTCACTTGCATTTCCATATTTTGCAAGGAATTCAAGTTCGACTTCAATAAAGTTTGAGTGGTTTCCATGAACGTTTGGACGGTTTGTTTTAAGGAATCAAATTTGGGGTCAACAGTGAGGTCCATGTCAGAGCTTGGGAAATTGTGGGGTTGGGTGTTGATGGGCTGAGAATGAGTCCAACGATTTGAAGTGGGGTGTTGGTAGAATTCTGGGTATCCGGGAGGAGGATACGGGGGTGAAAATGAGGTATAAGAATTTGGATAGGAATTGTCTCCCCACGAATCCATCACTCTCGGGTTGTACGCGGATGCGTAATGGTCACATTGAGCATTTTGGGAAAAGGTGTGCTCATACTCAGGATCAGGGGGAAGATAAGGACATTCCCCGATAACATGACCACTCAACCCACAACAGTCGCACGGTACGGCTACTGGAGCCACCGGTGCACTCATGTCGTCTGCCATACGCATGAAAGAGGCCAAAGTTTGTTGTAATGTCTCAGTTTGTTGACCAGCATATGATCCGACATAACTAGATTGTCGTCTAGTAGTCGGTGCCTCTCTCATGTTACCCCTATATGAAGATTGCTCAGTCACACAATGAAGATTATTCCAACCATACGGGGTGTTCGTCTGAGCCACCCCAAGTTGCATGGGTCTGAAGTACCAGGGAGAATCGTCCTGGTCCCAACAATGATATGGATGGTCGCCCATGTAGCCATCCATCTCAAGAAAAACTCTCGAGTCGACCACTCTCACCACCACGAGTCTAAGCTCGCAAAAAGTGCTCCACTCGACCCTAAAACGCTACCAGAGAGTGTAAAGGGGAGGAGACTAAAACGTAGAGAATCGATGAGGAGAGGACTCAGATGAGGAGGGACGAATCCCTAGAGCTAGCGTGGGTAGTGGGATCAGGACGAAGCCTAATCTAGCGAGCACGGCTCAAACAATGTAAGGCAATGGGTCCTTAGGCTAGACGATGCCTAACTTCGAGGTCATTATCCTCGACACGTCTCACCTCCCTACAACGAGGACCACAATGCCCAGCAAGTGATACCAGATCCGGAGATCCAGTACCTCCTACTATCGACAAGGTAGGCAACACCGATCAGGTCATGACGGTCTCAACTAGATTACTCTCCTAGTGCGCCCGCAATCCTATGACTAATGTCTACTTGCTTTTAGTTAAGGCTTTATTAAGAGTGATTTTTGGGGCCAAGGAAAGGGTGATGAAATCCCCCACCTTATCTTTTATGGGATAGCCCCTCCTTAGTAGTGTTTTATCCTAAGTCTAGCAATCAATCACTCCAATCAAACGCTCGCTCACTCTTGTCGTGATGCAATTCCTACTAACTAATGCATGAGCATACGAGATGAATGAATGAGTGTAGGAAATTGCGTACCTCAAGCCAGCACTCAAAAACTGAAAATAAAGCTAAAAGAAAAGACAACTATATGCCTAAGACAATACATGATGCGTGACCTAAACAACTAAGAACGTCTAGTCTTTTGCTTTGGATTTTAGGGCCAAGTTGATTAATGGGGGAGTGATTAATAATCTGGGAGCAAACGAGAAGTCACAGCATGCAAAGTATGGCTCCCAGATAACACAAATTACAGCACTAACTACCAGAACAAATTTTCAAGCAGGAAACCCTCACCAGGCCGCTAATTGGCGGTCTCCAACCGCTGATTGGCGGTCCGTTTGGAGCTTCTGGTCCTCAAACTTGTCCAGTAGCCTCCCCTTGATCCGATGGTTCCCTGAAACTAAGAAAAACTGGAAACAAAAAATCAAAAACCCCTCGAATCGTCCACACCAAGGTCTGGACAGAGCACCTCCCCGGCAACGGCGCCAAAAACTTGATTGATCGTTTTATATTAACCGCAAGTGCACGGCCGCGTTGAAGCGGTGGAAAATACGGGTCATCCACTGGGAGGTGTGTCGACGCTTGGTTTGTTCGAAGGCGAGAGGTAAAAAGAAGAAGAGAAAGGTTGGTTACACTAAACTACACTAAGATGCAAAAAAGGAAATGAAGATAAGCAATAAAACTAAACCCCAAAGGGGGTAGAGAAATAATGTGAACATAAAGAAGTGTGTGTGTGTGTAAATTAATCTCCTCACAACATGTAGTGCTTGAAATCATAAAACTACATCCAACTTTGCCTCCACATGAATTAAGATAAGACTACATCATTAAAACATACAAGACAATCATTGGAATGAAGCTAAATGAACTCAAGTATAAAGACTAGACCCTACTATGCCTCCACATGAATTAAGATAAGACTACATCATTAAAACATACAAGACATTGGCTAAGGTAAAGGCAACAAGAGCACATACACTACAAATTGTGTTTCCAATATTAACTTCATCCATATCCTAACCTTATCATTCCCTATAGAATAGGTCCACTAATCAACGCATAAGCTAACCTTCATTCAAGAGCATTAGCATATCAAAGATAAGAGTGAAAACCCATTAGACGGTTTTGGAAATCATATAAAGCTCAAGGGATAAAGATAACACACACTTAATACACTACATGATTATATCACATATTTCTCCACCCCCCAAATGGGGATGGAACTACTCACTACTCATTACACTAACTATATTAACAAAAGAAATCATAATACTGAAATAAAAGTTAACTAAGAAGGCAAGAAGTATTAAAGAAACATAAAAGGAAAGGAAAGACTAAACAAACATGCACAAATTAAAAGACAAGATTAAAAGAAACTAGAAGAATTATTTTATTAACAAATGACTCACATTGAAGGTAGCATTCTTCTCCACCTTGAGTTTTTGCTTCAGGGCTCCCTCCTTAGTAGCGAGAATGCCACCAAGCAATAGGTAATTACAATGGAAGGCGAAGAGTTCTATTTATAAGCATGGAAAAAGCTAATCGGGGACAATCCCCCGATGTGGGACTAAACCAATACCAAAAATAGCCTAAACAAACCACAATATACGTCCAGGAGAAAACTTATCGGATCTGGAATGATCCAGACCACCAATTGGCGGTTTCAGACCGCCAATTGGCGGCCTATAGGATCCAGATCCGTCTGGATTTGTTTGTGGGCTTTGCTTGAAGTGTGTCTTGGTCTTGGATGCATCTACTCGGTCTGTTGGAGCTCCGACCCGAATTGAATTGCCAAAATACTCCCCATGATGGTGTGGAGTTTCCTGTTTTGCTCTTAGGTCCTTCGGTCTTACGATCAGGTCCTTCTCCATTGCATCTCATTCCCTAGGTCTCACAATTAAGTCTTTTTTTCCTGTTTTTGGGTCCTTTTATGGCTCTTCTCTTCAAACCTCTTTATTCCTGAAAACTAAACATAAAACTCATCACGTAGCATTGCTTAGGTGTAAGAAATTGGATATAAGATACAAATATGAGCATGAAATGATGTCAATCAGAAATCAAGAACCCGGAGGTCCCTAATATCTTAGGGAGACCAGATGGGCAACGACGTTCAGGCCGAAACGGTCTTAAACATCGAGGACCACTAATCTATAGGAAGTCAAGAACCCAGAGGTTCCTAAAATCTCAGGGAGATTAGATGGGCAACGACATTCAGGCCATAACGGTCTTAAACGGTTTTCTCTCCTTAATGCGTCCGAAAATCCTAGGGGCCAACATCTAATTGATTTTATTAAGGCTCTTTTATTAAGTAGTTTCTGGGCCAAGGAAAGGGTGACGAAATCCCCCACCTCATCTCCTATAGGTGACTGCCCCCTAAGTGTTTTTCATACCTTAATCTAACAAACAACACACCAAACAAACACTCACCTCACTCTTGTTCCAATGCAAGTCCTACTAACTAATGCGTGCTTTCTAATGAATGATGAGTGAAAGATAGTACGTACCTTACGCCAGCAATCTACGACAGAAATCGTAAATAATAGAAAAATACAATGAATGCAAATCCTATATGATGAATGACTTAGCAAATATTGTCTAATATTTTTCTTTGGGTTATTAAAGGCCAAGTTGTTTAAGGGGGGCAATGAGTTATTATCATAATATTAAAAATTCAAAAAATTAAGGCAATAAACATTTAAAATATTAAAAGCAAGTATTAAAAATAATTACTTGAATTGACAGAAAAACATTTTAAACACAAACTATCATGTTATTAATAATAATTGGGAATAAAATTTTATTAAAATTTTGGCAGAACCTCCACTTAAAATTTGATATGTAAAACTCTTCAAATCCTGAAATTAACAAGAAAAATGTTTATCTAGGTATCTACTCACATTCACATCATGTATTTCTCTACTCAATCCAAACCAAATTCTTAACATAATCCAAACCAAATCAATCCAATGAAAACAAAGTTTGGTTAAATCATCAAACCAACCCAACTCAATCCAAACCAAATCAATCCAATGAATGAGTCAAATCAAATGAATTAAACATTCACACAATGATCACACTCCATTCACCAATAAACTTATCAAACTCCCAAATTTAACGTTGGGTAGGTCTTTTAACATATTTAACGTAGGTTCGGCCATGAGAATAATAGTGTTGCATTTGTTGGATATGTTTATCAAATATCAACACATAACACACTACATTTATTAACCTACCGGTGTCAGTTTCGTTGCAAAAAAAGTTCATTTTCAATCTTAAGGTGAATTTAAACTCAGTGCTTTCTGTAGGTTTTGAAGTTTGTTTTTCCACGAAATATTACATATTATTTCAATTAAATCTCAACAAGTAACCAACATACATGCATGTTGGCGTTGGATTCTTGGTCTAAAAAATCCTAAATTAAGGATCTAAAATTGAGCACGAACCATAGGAGGGAAAAGTTGTGATGCCGGAGGAGGACTTTGTGGTTCCCGAAGACATCGCGGAGGTGGTGCGGTGACGGTTGTAAACGACACGAGATGAAGTCTAACTTAGAAAGAATATGTGGAGAGACGGAGGAAGACGAACTTAAAACAACAACAAAAAGAACTTAAAACTTACATGTGGAGAGAGACGGAGGAAGACAAAGGAAGAAGGAGAAGAGGGCCGGAGAAGTGGAGGAGAGCTTGGGAGCTCGCTGCGGTGCCGGAGACAGTGCGGATCGGTCGGAGATCGGTCGCGGAGGAGAGTTCAGTCGTGGGACGGCTAGGGTTTGGGTAGGTTTCGTCTGAAATGAATGAAAGAAAACGCGCCTGTCCGATTTCTTTAAGACATATAGACGTCGGCTGTTATATAACGTCGACGTCTATACCTCGACGTTTATATGGATGGAGTATAGACATCGGTCTTACATTACGTCTGACGTCTATAGGGAGACGTCTATACCCTATAGACGTCGGATTCACAAGGTACCCAAACGGCCGACGTCTATAGGTCAACGTCTATACCCTATAGACGTCGTCTAAGCCTGGTATTCACAAACCCGACGTCTATAGTACTACATAGACGTCGGCCTCAATGAAGACCGACGTCCATTCTGTCCTCTCCCCACTAGACGTCGGTGGTTATAACGGCCGACGTCTATTGGGCGAGTAAAGCCTATTCTGCACTAGTGTGTTTAAGTGAAAGATAACGGATATAAGACACAAATGTATGCATGAAATTATGTCAATCATTAACACAAAGTGGCATGCTAAAAAAGCCAAATATTTGTAAATTTAATTATATATAAGAAATCAACAATGTCGTCCCAATATTGAGGTGA
This sequence comes from Triglochin maritima, assembly GCA_963682175.1. NCBI lineage: Eukaryota > Viridiplantae > Streptophyta > Magnoliopsida > Alismatales > Juncaginaceae > Triglochin > Triglochin maritima. The sequence continues at coordinate 24,053,595 of OY821777.1, forward strand.
ATGGTAATGCAAATTTGCAAATATTATGTAAGAACACCAATAACTATAATGCCAGGGTTTGACTTGAATGTGTATTCATCACATTTTAATTATTATTATTAAGTCAAACATAGGGATCATACAAATGTTGATTCTTCAATACCAGTTTGTATTAAATATTTTTTTAATGTTATATAGGATTTATCTTAAATAATCTCACATGTCAAGTAACAACTCAAATGCTACAATAAAATTAAATATCACCTCTGGGAAGTAGGAACCTTAACCACTAGTATTCCAGACGCTATTGACGATGGCACTTTGGTTATTCAATTACAAAATTAATCCAAATGTGTCGACTTAAACAAAGTACCTAGAAATATTAAAATCACTTATCACTGCATTCTTTCCCATAACCTTAATTTAATTTTAATTTCCAAATCTCCAACTTTGAGTTTTATATGCGAGACTTTCATGTAAGTTTCAATTCTCGATAATAAGATGGGTTGGCATATAATACACTTCACATACCTTTCATCTTTCAATTCCAAACCTCCAACTTCCTGTCACATGTGAATTTTATGTAAGTTTCATTAAATTCTCGATAATGAGATGAGTTGATATATATATAAACACTTCAGGACTGGTAGTTTTATCAACCTTACATCTATCAAGGAAATAATGTGGCAATGATCACTTATAGTCATCTTGGGTATGATGCTTAATTTTTAGCATTTTTAAAATTGTAGTCCTCTAAATAAATTAAATCGCATTTATTCTTATCTTCTAATCTCAAATACACTAAATCCAAGTTAATCTTACTATTGATTTAAAATGTTCAAATTTGAACGACTACTATTTATTGAATTTTAAAATGGTTAGATTTATAGTAATCCATTTTGTTTAAATTTTTTAACAAATGTAACTTATGCATGACAAATCTAATCCACGCAATTTCATAAAAAATCAGGGATTTTTTTTATTTTAAAAAAAAATTACACATATTTTTTTTCTTCCAAAATAGACATGTTGCCACCATGGCGCGACACATGGTGATGACGGATCTTATTTTTTAGTGTACACAGAACTCGAAGTCTAAGACACCAAATTCTGTAGACATAAATTTCTTAGAGAACTCGTCCTAAGCGGGTCAGACTCGGCCCTACGCGGAAGAAACTCGTCCTGAGCGGAACAGTTGTGTCCCGAATGGGACATACTTGTCCCTATGCGGGGCACTTGCTGTTGGATTTCGTCCAAAAAAAATACAACCAATTAATGGTTTTCATATATTTCAATAATTTTATGTACGCAATTTCCTAATTTGTATTTCAATATATATTGTACGCTAATTAATATTGAAATACAAATGTTGGATCGTACCTGCAAGATTAATATCAAATCTCTTTCACCAATAGGAAGTTGAGTTAACTACTGGAAAAATCTGTTTTCACGTCGGGTTTTTTGACTATATCACGTCGGTTTTACTATTCCAATATAGCGACGTCGTAATTGGGAGACGTAATAAGGAATGTGATAGCATGTCGGTTGTATAACCGACGTGATATATTGGCATATCACGTCGGTTTTTCAATAACCAACGTGAAATATCCTATATTGTGAATATTGGGTATTGAATATATTGGGTATATCATGTCGGTTTTTAAAGACGTGATATGAGGACTTTCTAAATCGGTTTTGAGAAAACCGACGTCAAATGAGGGCTTTCTACGTTGGTTTTTTGAAAACCGACGTGATATGCCTACCTTATCACGTCGATTTTCCAAAAAACCGACGTAGAAAGTCCTAGTGAAACAAAAATAAATAAATATATCCCTTATATTTTATATATATCAATTCTTGTATTTACACAACCAATTGGTTGAAAAAAATGAGAGCATAAACACTAACAAGTCAAAACACAATTATATCCAATTTATATCACAATCGACAGTCCAGAACAATCTTTTAGAACAAAAGAAACCGACAAAGGGAATACATTTTCTAATGTTCTATTTGCTATGCTCTAGTTGACACATTTCTTCAGAAACATACTGAAGCAAAGTGGCCAACACTTCAATTAGTTCTACCATACTAGATGAACACATTGATGGACAATTGGGCATGTTTTACTTGGGGGGAAACCCACAAGATATGGTTCTATTGCTCTACTTGCTATATACACAATAATGGGCATGTTTTATTTGGGGAAACCCTCCTAGAAAATATGGTTTTTTGATCTATCGTAGTACTTCCTAAGCATAGAACTTGGAAATCAAAGCTTAAATTTTAAAACGAAAATTATGATTAGAAATTGAGAAAGAAAAAAAGACATACCAGTTCCCGGAAGCAAGTCAATTCTAAAAACAGAACCTCAACAACAGATCAAAAGGTGAATCGCAAAATGATCGGATCGGAGGAAGACATTGCTTGTGTCCCTCCCCCTTCTCAATAGTGTGGCATTGGGCGCACTTGGCCTTGAAGATCTTGGCTCCGGTGGCAAGATTCCCTGCAGGAGCCTCTGCGAATGACGCCATTGAAGAACCAAAATCTATGGCGAAATCAAAACTAGGGTTCTGGGTCGTGATCAGGATGGAGGAGTCGGGTTCACTAATGTAAGTGATTGACATCATTTCATGCTCATATTTGTATCTTATATCCATTATCTTACACCTAAGCAATGCTACGTGACGAGTTTTATGTTTAGTTTTCAGGAATAAAGAGGTTTGAAGAGAAGAGCCATGAAAGGACCCAAAAGCTGGGAAAAATGACTGAATGGTGAGATCTAGGGACCAAGATGCAAGGGAGAAGGACCTGAATGTAAGACAGAAGGACCTAAGAGCAAAACAGAATACTCCACACCATCATGGGGAGTATTTTACCAATTCTATTCGGGTCAGAGCTCCAACAAGTCGAGTAACCGCATCAAAGACCAACAATACCAGAAAGGAAAGCCCACAACAAATTCCAACACGATCCGACAATTTTGGACCGCCAATTGGCGGTCTTGGACCGCTAATTGGCGGTCCATATTGCTCAGGATCCGTCGAAATTTCTCCTGGACTTGTATTAATGTTCGTTTAGGCTATTTTTGGTATTGGTTTAGTCCCACATCGGGGGATTGTCCCCGATTAGCTTTTTCCATGCTTATAAATAGAACTTTTCACCTTCCATTGTAATTACCCATTGTTTGGTGGGATTCTCTCTACTAAGGAGTGAGCCTTGAAGCAATAACTCAAGGTGGAGAAGGATGCTACCTTCAATGTGAGTCATTGTTAATAAAAGTTTATTTGTTTCTTTTAATCTTGTTTTGTTATGTTGTTTGTTTTGTGTGGGTTGTTTTACTTTGTTTAATTTCTTGTTTAGTAATTTTAGTATCTTAGTTAAATGTTTTCTTTACTTAGTCTAATCAGTAGTGTAATGAGTAGTGAGTAGTTCCATCCCCATTTGGGGGGTGGAGAAATATGTGATATAATAATGTAGTGTGTTAAGTGTGTGTTATTTTTATCCATTGAGCTTTACATGATTTCCATAACCATCTAATGGGTCTCCACTCTTATCTTTGATATGCTAATGCTCTTGAATGAAGCTTAGCTTATGCTTTGATTAGTGGACCTATTTTATGGGGAATGATAAGGTTAGGATATGGATGAAGTTAATGTTGGAAACACAATTTGTAGTGTATGTACTCTTGTTGCCTTTTCCTTAGCTAATGTCTTGTATGTTTTAATGATGTAGTCATCTTAATTCATGTAGAGGCATAGTAGGGTATAGTCTTTATACTTGAGTTCATGTAGCTTCATTCCAATTATTGTCTTGTATGTTTTAATGATGTAGTCTTATCTTAATTCATGTAGAGGCAAGATTGGATGTAGTTTTATGATTTCATGCACTACATGTTGTGAGGAGCTTAATTGAACACACACACACACACACATCTTTATGTTCACATTAGTTCTCTACCCCCTTTGGGGTTTAGTTTTATTGCTTATCTTCATTTCCTTTTGCATTCTAGTTTAGCATTGTAGTGTAGTTTAGTGTAACCAATCCTTTTCTCCTTTCTTTACCCCTTGCCTTCGCACAAATCAAGTGTCGACACACCTCCCAGTGGACGACCCGTATTTGCCACCGCTTCAACGCGGCCGTGCACTTGCGGTAGAAATTATAAAACGAGATCAATCAAGTTTTTGGCGCCGTTGCCGGGGAGGTGCTCTGTCCAGACGTTGGTTTGGGCGATTCGAGGGGTTTTTAATTTTTTGTTTCCAGTGTTGTTTAGTTTCAGGGAACCTAAGGATCAAGGGGAGGCTACTGGAGAAGTTTGAGGACCAGAAGCTACAAAAAGACCGCCAATCAGCGGTCTGGGACCGCCAATTGGCGGCCTGGTGAGCCTCAATTGTTCTCAAATTTGTTCCAGTTGTTATATTGTTCATGTTAGTTATCTGGGAGCACAATTTTGCATGCTGTGACTTCTACTTTGCTCCCAGATTAAATTTCAATCCCCTTTAATCAACTTGGACCATAAAACTCAAAGCAAAAGACTAGACTTCTTGCCATCTAGGTCATGCATCATTTGTAGACCTTGCATGCATTTGTCTTTTCTTTTCCTTACATTTTGTTGTTGATTGCTGGCGTGAGGTACGTGCACCCTGATCTCTCATTCATGCATGTTTCGATCATGCATTAGTTAGTAAGGTGCATCGGGACAAGAGTGAGTTGAGCGTTTGATTGGAGTGATTGATTGCTAGATTTAAGCTCAAAACGCTACTAAGGAGGGGCTGTCCCATAAAAGATAAGGTGGGGGGATTTCATCACCCTTTCCTTGGCCCCAAAAATCACTCGTAATAAAGCCTTAACTAAAAGCAAGTAGACATTGGCCCTAAGGAATTCGGACGCACTAGGAGAGTAATCTAGTCGAGACCGTCATGACCTGATCGGCGTTGCCTACCTTGTCGATAGTAGGAGGTACTGGATCTCCGGATTGGGTATCACTTGCTGGGCATTGTGGTCCTCGTTGTAGGGAGGTGAGGCGTGTCAAGGCTAGTGACCTCGAAGTTAGGCGTCGTCTAGCTTAAGGACCCATTGCCTTACATTGTTTGAGCCGTGCTTGGTAGTTAGGCTTCTTCCGGATCCCGTTACCCACGCTAGCTTTAGGGATTCTTCCCTTCTCCTCTGAGTCATCTTCTTCTCACCTTCTTCTACGTTATAGTCTCCTCCCCTTTACACTCTCTGGTAGCATTTTAGGGTCGAGTCGAGCACTTTTGCGAGCTTAGTCTCGTGGTGGTGAGAGTGGTCGACTCGAGAGTTGTTTGTTGAGATGGATGGTTACATGGGAGACCATTCATATCATTGTTGGGACCAGGATGATTCTCCCTGGTATTCCGGACCCATGCAACCTGGGGTGGCTCAGACGAACACCCCGTACGGTTGGGATGATCTTCATTATGTGACTGAGCAATCTTCATATAGGGGTGATATGAGAGAGGCACCGACGGCTAGATCTCCATCTAGTTATGTTGGATCATACTCTGGGCAACAAACTTTGGCCTCTTTCATGCATGCGGTAGACGACATGAGTGCACCAGTGGCTCCAGTAGCCATACCGTGCGATTGTTGTGGGTTGAGTGGTCATAATATCGGGGAATGTCCTTATGTTCCCCCAGAGCCTGAGTATGAGCATACATTTTCCCAAAATGCTCAATATGACCATTACGCATCCGCGTACATCCCGAGAGTGATGGATTCATGGGGAAACAATTCTTATTCAAATTCTTATACTTCATATTCACCCCAGTATCCTCCTCCCGAATACCCAGAATTCTACCAGCACCCCACTCCAAATCATTGGACTCATTCTCAGCCCATCAACACCCAACCCCAAAATTTCCCAAGCTCTGACTTGGACCCCATCGTTGACCGCATACCTGATTCCTTGAAACAAACTCTCCAAATATTCATGGAAACCACACAAAACTTACTGAAGTCCAACTTGAATTCCTTGCAAACCATGGAAACGCAAGTGAGCCAGATGACACAACAATTCCATGAACGTGAGGAGGGTAACTTTTCTTGTCAACATGAGGATTCATCTTTTGATATCGAACCACCACCACATCCACAAATTCAAAGCACAATCTTTCAAAGTCAAACTCCTAGTCAGTCTGAGGGACTTGGGGTTTCAATTCACGATCACTTAGTGGAGGATTCGATTCAAATTGAGAATAGCTTGGACCAGTTCTATTATGAGTCGGAACAGGATTGTGCCTTACCTTTTTGTCCCGTGGCCCTTGAGCCACATGATCTTCATGTTGTGCCTCTTAAGGACTCACCTCTGGTGGAGCAAGAGCTCCCTAGTACCCTCAATTTCAAACAACCTGATGAGAGTTTGCCTCTCACTATTGTTCCTGATCATCTTGGAAATGATGGAACATCAAACAACTACATTGCTCATGAGGGTATTAGGAGTTCCTTGGAGGATACCTTGGGTATGATACCCACTGTTTGTTCGCCTGGTGTGTCGGATATGCCTAACGAGGTTCTTGACCTCGTTCCGACGCACCAGCCTGTTGGTTGGAGAGTTTGAATTGACGATCATAACTTCAGCAGCGCAACAGGAGAAACTCTTCTTCCGTTGCCCCTCATTTCCCAAACTCTTGAGAGGTTCAAGCTCTTTCAGTTTGATCCTTTGAATGAGATGCCTTTGCGTCCAATTCATGAACCTCTCATTTCATCTGGTGCTCTTTGTGAAGGGGGCCCACGCATGAGTATTCTGGCCCCGCGTGGTGTCATGTTCCCTTTCCAAGTGCATTGACCCACTCTTGAGGTTCCCATTTGATGTCTTTTGACAAATGAAGATGGGAACTTATGTTTGTACATAGTTATATAAAAAAAAGAAAAAAAAGAGTTCAATAAAAGACTCCTTCAGTGAGCATCGATTGTTGTGAGCCCCAACCCTTGTGTATTTGGGCTCCATTTCTTTCACGTATGTGTACCCTTTCTTTAGCATCTCACAGGTTTTGAGGGAATTTGGGTTGTGTCCATCAACATGACCTTGCACTTCCCTTTGTACTTCACGTTGGTGAGATCTCTTCTGTTTCATGCATACATCCATGTCGTATTTTGCTCACATTCATTGAGGACAATGCATGAAGTAGGTGTGGGGGGGTGTTTTACGTGTGTACATAGTCGAGTCTTTTCTTTTGATTTTGTTTTCTTTTGTTTGCATTGTTAGGGTCATGTTAGTGTGCTGCATTTAATATCAATATATCTGCTTGCCATGATCCTTGGGTGACTTGTCTTCTTTTGCTTGCCGAGTGCTTCAAAATTTTCACATTTCTTTCAAAATCTTCATGTGTTTTCGAAAGAAAATGTTTTGTGGGTTTTGCGTGTGTTTAGCATGTGCAAAACCGTTGAGAGGCAAAGTAAAAAGAAAGCTCCCAAAATTGTCTTGAACTTGATGCATTAGGATATCTAGTACGTGGCTTTAGGATTTATCGAGTCGTTAGGATGCACCCCAGTTTTCCCTTGGGGGTGAGTAATCATAGGGTTTCAGTGCTCAAACATTTAATGAAGTCCACCCTGAACCTAGTGAGTCAATAATTCGTGTCTGTTAACTTAAGGAAGTTTGTTGTAGTCAAGGACCCTCTAAATCCTGTTGTGAGACATTAGTGTAGGGGTTTTGGTTCATGTGTAGATAAGAAATAAGTGAGTAGGTGTTCTCTCTTCTCGCACGGCTCCTATCACTCGGGAAAGTAGGTCTGAGGGGACTTTGTGCCTGGTGCTTTCGAGTCATCTGACTTGGGATGCGCCGACTGAACTCCCGTTACACGGGTGGTAGGGATTGCCCTATGTGGAGATGTGGGGAAAGGTGTACGTGATAGTGTAAGTCCTCATGGGCAATGATGCATGGAACCTGACCCTGGGAGAATGAAGCTCCAACTAATAAAAAGTAAAAGAAAAAAAAAATGTGAAAAGAAACAAAAAGAAAAAAAAATATGATAATGCAAATAAGAACCTTAATGGACTTTACACTTTGTAGCACTTGAGGATGTTGAGGTTGTCCATGTCTTTCACATAATTCCTTATTTAACTTGCACGAATGGTTCATTAGGGTAGAAGTGTGGACTGATCACCTATATAGAGTCGGCCCGTAGCATTACCGCGTCCATTGATCGACAGAAATATTTCCAACAAGTCGAGGGCTAGATTGATTAATGCATATTGTTCGGATTTTGTGGGTATATCCGCTGAAAACCCTCAGGAGACAACACTCCTCCTCCTTGGCAACAAAGAGGTTTAACGGCTTGTTGCACGTGCTAAGTGCAACCGTGATTCCTACGAAAGTGAGTTAGGATTTCTTGTTTCTCGTTTGTTTTTCTATTTCTTTGTTTTGCTCGAGACTAGCAAAAACTTAGGTGTGGGGGTATTTGATTGACATCATTTCATGCTCATATTTGTATCTTATATCCATTATCTTACACCTAAGCAATGCTACGTGACGAGTTTTATGTTTAGTTTTCAGGAATAAAGAGGTTTGAAGAGAAGAGCCATGAAAGGACCCAAAAGCTGGGAAAAAGGACTGAATGGTGAGATCTAGGGACCAAGATGCAAGGGAGAAGGACCTGAATGTAAGACAGAAGGACCTAAGAGCAAAACAGAATACTCCACACCATCATGGGGAGTATTTTACCAATTCTATTCGGGTCGGAGCTCCAACAAGTCGAGTAACCGCATCAAAGACCAACAATACCAGAAAGCAAAGCTCACAACAAATTCCAACACGATCCGACGATTTTGGACCGCCAATTGGCGGTCTTGGACCGCTAATTGGCGGTCCATATTGCTCAGGATCCGTCAAAATTTCTCCTGGACTTGTATTAATGTTCGTGTAGGCTATTTTTGGTATTGGTTTAGTCCCACATCGGGGGATTGTCCCCGATTAGCTTTTTCCATGCTTATAAATAGAACTTTTCACCTTCCATTGTAATTACCCATTGTTTGGTGGCATTCTCTCTACTATGGAGTGAGCCTTGAAGCAATAACTCAAGGTGGAGAAGGATGCTACCTTCAATGTGAGTCATTGTTAATAAAAGTTTATTTGTTTCTTTTAATCTTGTTTTGTTATGTTGTTTGTTTTGTGTGGGTTGTTTTACTTTGTTTAATTTCTTGTTTAGTAATTTTAGTATCTTAGTTAAATGTTTTCTTTACTTAGTCTAATCAGTAGTGTAATGAGTAGTGAGTAGTTCCATCCCCATTTGGGGGGTGGAGAAATATGTGATATAATTATGTAGTGTATTAAGTGTGTGTTACTTTTATCCATTGAGCTTTATATGATTTCCATAACCATCTAATGGGACTTCACTCTTATCTTTGATATGCTAATGCTCTTGAATGAAGCTTATCTTATGCTTTGATTAGTGGACCTATTTTATGGGGAATGATAAGGTTAGGATATGGATGAAGTTAATATTGGAAACACAATTTGTAATGTATGTGCTCTTGTTGCCTTTACCTTAGCTAATGTCTTGTATGTTTTAATGATGTAGTGAAATCTTAATTCATGTAGAGGCATAGTAGGGTATAGTCTTTATACTTGAGTTCATGTAGCTTCATTCCAATTATTGTCTTGTATGTTTTAATGATGTAGTCTTATCTTAATTCATGTAGAGGCAAAGTTGGATGTAGTTTTATGATTTCATGCACTACATGTTGTGAGGAGCTTAATGAACACACACACACTTCTTTATGTTCACATTATTTCTCTACCCCCTTTGGGGTTTAGTTTTATTGCTTATCTTCATTTCCTTTTGCATTCTAGTTTAGCATTGTAGTGTAGTTTAGTGTAATACATCCTTCTTCCTTTTCTTTACCTCTCGCCTTCGCACAAATCAAGTGTCGACACACTTCCCAGTGGACGACCCGTATTTGCCACCGCTTCAACGTGGTCGTGCACTTGCGGTTAAATATAAAACGAGATCAATCAGTAAGCATGTTTGATTAGTAGCATATCATGCATCATATTCATGCTATATATCCTCACCATATTAGTGCACAATATTGGGGTAAAATAAAGATTACAAAGTATGCTTCTCCTCCTCCAACTACACTACCCAGCAGCAAAATAAAACCTAAAACTTATGCAGCAGCAAGAAGAAGTGGGAGAGGAGGGATTACAATGGTATATATAGTCTAATACAAGGTTAAGATTAATCTGGGAATAATTGGACGTCTCTAAATCACATCTGATGATTCGGGAATGCTCTAACCTTAATACCCAACCCACGATAGAAATCTGAGATCCATTGGACCTGTTTGATCCACTAGTGGTGGATCAAATAGATTCGATCAGGTCGAAATTTTGTGTGCTGCTCTCTTTCCTCATATTGGCACGTAGGGTGAAGTCCTCGTCCGCTACTCGAATCACTTTGAGTTTAATTGGCGAAATACTGACTAACCAGTCATGTGTCACCATATTTTTCACTTCACAATCAGGTCCCTCCGGGTTTTCACTAGGGTCATTCCAGATTTACGACCAGTCTGTGTGCATTACAAACAAGTCTAGCACCTTCTAAATCAGTCTATACTTGTTACATTTAGGTCATTTTTGCTCTCTTCCTCTTCTTTATTACCTAACTCCTGAAACACTATAAACAAAAACTCGAGTTGCACAATATTAGGGTAAAATAAAGGATATATAGCATGAATATGATGCATGATATATAGCCCTACACCTATGGTTTCACAAAAGGAGTTTAAGGGTCTCTGACTACAACAAACTTCCTTATATTAACAGACATGAATTATTCGACTCATTAGGTTCAAGGTGGACTTCTTTATTTGTTTAAGTATTGAAAGCTTATGATTACTCTCCCCCGAGGGAAAACTGAGGTGCAACCTCATGACAAGATAAGACCTAAAGTCGGTGTGCTAGATATCCTGATGCATCAAGTTCAAGTCAATTTTAGGAGCTTCCTTTTACTTTGCCTCTCAACGTTTTGCATATGCCAAACACACGCAAAACCCACAAAACATTTTCTTTCGCAAACACATGAAGATTTTTGAAAGAAATGAAAATTTTAAATTACCAGGCAAGCAAAAGAAGACAAGTCACCCAAGGATCATGGCAACCAGATATATCGATATTAAATGAAGCACACTAACGTGACCCTAACAACGCAAACAAAATAAAAGGAAAACGACTCGACTATGTACACACGTAAAACACCCCCCGACACACACTTACTTCATGCATTGTCCTTAATGAATGTGAGTATGATACTACATGGATTTATGCATGAAATAGAAAAGATCTCACCAACATAAAGCGCAAAAGGAAGTTCATGGTTATGTTGATGGACACAAACCCGAATTCCCCTCAAAACGTATGAGATGCTTAAGAAATGAGACAAATACGTGAAAGAAATGATGCCCAAACACACAAGGGTTGGGACCCACAATAATCAATGCTCACTCTTGGAGTCTTTTTTTTTCTTCTTTTTTTCAAATATAACTATGTACAATAATGGGCTCCCACCTTCATTTGTAAGGGGACATTAAATGGGAACCCACCATCTCTCGAGCCAAAAATGTACTGCATGGGCTCGCAACATAAGAAACAAGAGGATTGTTGAGAGGTTTACGAATCAAGAATGGTGGTTTATGCCTCTCAAAACAAGGGTTTGTGAAAGGAAATGGAAACAAATATGTTTCCATTCCACGACAAAGATTAGGGTCATCAATATATACCCTCCAACCGACATTTGGGTGTACCGGGATCATTTCATCCACACAAGGTGATACCCTGGACTTATTACCCAGATGGCGAAGTCCAGAAATAGAATTGCTTGACCACCTAGCACTCTTATAAGCATTGTGGTCGTTTGATGTCTCTTGAGAATGAGCAAGATAGGAGTCATGAATGAGAGGTGAACCTCTGTCTGGTTGCTTGAAATGTAGGGTATCATGTGGTTGATTCTTAACCCATATGGGATCCTCAACAAATACAGAGTGAAGAGCAGGTGGCCCAGAGGCCATGGTATCTTATGGCTTTATAGCCACATGATCAAAAGGATGTGGCTCAGAGGCCACATGATCATAAGATAAGGCCCCTTATTGTGTCATCCCAAGTGAAACATCTTCACCACCATCAAGATCTCCATCGAACAACTCTCTGAAATACTTTAGAGTGCCTTAGACTTCAATCTCATCTGTTCCCTGGATAAGGTTGACCCCAGCAGTGTCATCGAAGGCACCTCACTTCCTGCCGATGGTGAAGATGTTGATATCAACACACTGACTACCATATGTCAAGCATATCAAACCATTGTGACAATTGATCAAGGCTTTGGAAGTCGCTAGAAATGGTCGTCCCAAAATAATAGGAATTTGTCCAAGTGGGTTTGGCACAGGTTCAGTATCCAAAACAAAGAAATCGACTGGATAAATGAACTCTCCCAATTTGATCAGAACATCTTCCAGCACGCCCCTCGGTTTCTTCATAGACCTATCAGCTAATTGAAGAGTGGGTTTTGTTTGTTTGAGGTCTTCAATACTGAGGTGGACACCTCACCCATCACACAAGAAATAGTAGGGCAACCAGGGTCTTTGTATTTGACTTGCGTGGGTTGTGCCAATAATGAATTCACATTAGCAGTAAGAAAAGCTTTCTTGGGAACATTGGGTTTCCTCTTCTTGGTGCATAATCCTTGAGAACATTGACATAAGGTGGATTTGCTGAATCACCTCCAACAGAGGAATGTTCACTTTAACTTGCCGAATGATCTCAAGCATTTTGTCATGCTGATCAGAAGCTTTCTTTTTAAGGCGCTCATGGAATGGCACCTTCGGGGCATAAGGGTCTTTCGAAGGAACTTCAGCATTCTGTTACGTAGAAACATGATTGGGGACCGCAGAGTCTGATTCCTTTGACCCATGATTAGACAAGGGGGCCTCAGGGTTCATCCCCATTGTCAAAATAAATGTAGAAGGAACATCAGGATCAAGCTCCGTCCTGGAAGTATTTGTTGAGGAAACCTCAGGATCCAACTCCCTTATAGATGTAGGTATCACTGCAGGTCTGGTGACACCAAGAGATAGTGATTGCAAGGAAGGCAACCCAATTTGGTTGTCCACCTCCTTACCAGACCTCGGAGTATGAATCACATTAGCATGATGGGTTGGTTCAGAGGTAGCTTGAGGAACTTGTGGCCTTCTTTGAGATTGTGTACCCCAGGGATCACCTCGGGTTGACTTGGGAATTGGCCATTCTGACGTTCGTGGAGTTGATGAGTCAACTAGCTAAGTTGCACTTCCAATGCTTTGATCGTGGAATTATTGGATGCAAGTATGGTTTGTGTGCTCTGCATGAACGCATGAAGGGTTTGTTCAAGAGTGGAGTCCCCTGGGTCAACCCGCTGACGTAGAGTCTAACTAGAATAACTCGATGGTGAACCCTGAGTAGGTTGGTGAGTATAGGGCTGAGACCTTTGATGTGGGGGTTGGTAGGTCATCGATGGGCATGGAGGGTGATGAAGTGGAGGTTGAGGTTTAGCGTGTTAGCTCTGACTATTGCACCCACTAGGCCCCCAAGAGAAGTTACGGTTGTTTCACTATCCTGGGATGTAGGAGTGAATGTACGGGTCGTTACGGGGTCTCTATTGATACATTGCATTTGCATGCTCAGTATCACTTGGAGCGTAAGCACATTACAAGTCATTATGTCCCGTAAGTCCACACCTCCTACACGTGGGAGTAGCGACCTGAGCTACAGGAGCTCGATCCAACTCTAAACTCTCAATCCTATCCATGAGAGCAGTCATTTTCATCTCAAATGCGATAGTTGACTCAACTTGATATGATCAACCTCGACCAGAAGACTTGGCGGCTAGTGGCTCTCTCATGATGTCATACTCAAAGGTACGTTCAACCATTAATTCAAAGGTGTCCCATGCCTCATCGTTGGGTTTCATTTAGAAATCACCCTAACACATTGACTCCAACAATGTGTAGGTGTTGTAGTTGAGACCCTCATAAACAATTTGGCACAACTGCCACAACTCAATTCCATGATGAGGGCACTGCAAGAGAAGGTCCTTGAACCTCTCAAAGAAAGCATGAAATGATTCGGTCTCGGTATGATATATTTGGTGTATCTGGTTCCGTATCTGTTGAGTCTTCCTTTGAGGAAAGAATCTCTTCAGAAAACAGTCACGAAGTCATCCTAGGAATGAATCAAGCTCGTCGGGAGGTTGTACATCCATTTCTTCGTGTTATCCTTCAACACGAAAGAAATCATCCTCAACTGGACTGAATCCTCGTCAAGTTGTTGAAGCTTGAACATGGAGCATACCTCCTCGAATTCACGTATAAAAAATATGGATCCTCCTTATTGGCAGTGAAGGTAGGAAGCATGCTCACATATTGAGGTTTCAGTTCATAGTTGTTCCCGCGAGCTGGTGGAGGAACTACGAAAGAAGGTTGCACGGCCCGAACAAGATAGGTCCGTCCCCACAGACTCATCGGTCTATCCCGTCGAGCTAAAGGTGGTGGTGCACCAAGAACTCGATCCTGACCAAATCTCACTTCCTCCCAAGTCGGAGGAAGAGGAGAATGAGTAGATTCTGGTTGAAGAACTTGTTTAAACGTTTTAACATACTGCAAGTGCACGACATCGTTGAAGACGTGGCAAATACGGATCGATCCGCGGGGAGGTGAGTAGATTCTGGTTTTAACGAAATCAAGTGGCAACAAGAGGGGATCAGGAATTGATTACACTAACTAAACTACACTAAACTAGCGTGAAACAATCAAAGAAGATGAAAGCACGAGATGAAATAAAACTAAACTAAGTGACTAATAAAAGCAAGATGGAAGCTAGGAAGAGAAACCCCTGAGGAGTGGAGTGAGTGTACACATGCAATAAGATGGTGAAGCATGCATTCAATAGTCACAAATGTAAGTAGTGTTTTCATGTATAGGAAGTGTCTAACGATTATGGAAAACCCTATCAATCCAATCACTACCTAGTTGATTAACATTCACATACACAAGTTGGTTATTTCAGAACCTAAACAAGTATGGGAGGTGTCTAAGAGTTGTGGCAAAACCCATCAAGTGAAGTATTCTACTCTAAACAAGCAAGCTTACATTCACATTTATCAACACATTTCAAAATAAAGCATTCATTTCCATTCTTTATTGCATGTAAAAACATCATCTCCACCCGCAAAGGGGATGGAACTACTTACATCTTATTAGACTAACATGCATATTAAGGAAAGAAAACATGATAATTAATTATAAGACCATTAAAACAAACAAAGTTAACTAAGCATGCATGAATTGAAAAGAGACAAAATGAAGAAACTAACAAAACATCTTTTATTACTCACTCACACTACAAGTAGTTTCTCTCCACCAAAGTTTTGCTCCAAGGTTTTACTACTAGTAGAGAGGATGACCACCAAGAGAGGAGATGTATTACAAAGGAGGAGGAAGAGTTCTATTTATAGCCATAGAAAAAGGTAACCCGGGACAATCCCCCAGTATGGGACTAAACGCATACCATAAATGGACTAAATACAGACTAATCCAACACCTTGCTAAGTCTTATCGGGTTTGGATCCAAATGGACCGCCAATTGGCGATCTGGGTTGGGTTGACCTGGTCCGGTTTTGGGTGGCTTGATTCTGGCTTCATTTCTAGATGTTTAATGAACCCGATTTTGTTGTTGATGGTTAGGCCCGGATCTAATTGTCAAAATACTCCTCATGATGGTGTGGAGCATCTTGATTTGCTCATTGATCCTTTTGGTTTACATCCGAGTCCTTCTCTCTTGAATTTCCGTCTATAAGTCCTGCAATTCAGTCATTTTCCTTGCTTTTAAGTACTTTTTGAGCATTTTCTCCTCAAATCTGTTTATTCCTGAAATTTAAACATAAAACTCATTATGTAGCATTGTTTAGGTGAAAGATAACAGATATAAGACACAAATGTATGCATGATATGATGTCAATCAAATACCCCCACACCTTTGCTAGTCCCGAGCAAAACAGAGAAATAGAAAAATGAAAGAAAGGAAAAAGCATAGGTAAAACAAGGAAATCCTAACTCACTTTCGTAGGAATCGTAGTTGCACTTAGCATGTGCAACAAGCCGTTAAACCTCCCTGTCGCCAAGGAGGAGGAGTGTTGTCTCCTGAGGGTTTTCAACGGATACACCCACAAAATCCAAACAAAGATGCATTATTCAACCTAGCACCACGACTCGCTAGACTCATTTTCGTCGATCATTGGACACGGTAATTCTGCGGGCCGACTCTATATATGTAATCAGTCCACACACCTAGCCTAATGAACCATTCATACAAGTTAATTAAGGACTTAAGTGAAAGACAAGGGCAACCTTAACATCCTCAAGTGACACAAAGTGTAATGTCCATTAAGGTTCTTATTTGCATTACCATTTCCTTTTCTTCTTCTTTTTTTCTTTTGTTCTTTTTTGTTGTTGTTGGTGTGTGCTTTCTCCCAGGACAGGTTTCGTGCATCATCGCCTATGAGGGCTTACACTATCACGTACACCTTTCCCTACATCTCCACATAGGGCAATCCCTACCACTCGTGTAACGGGAGTTCGGTCAGTGCATCTCAAGTCAGATGACTAGAAAGCACCAGGCACTAAGTCCCCTCAAACCTAATTTCCCGAGTGATAGGAGCCGTGCGAGAAGAGAGAACACCATTTATTTATTTCTTATCTACATGGGAACCAAAACCCCTACAATTAAAGTTTCACAACAAGATTTTAAGGGTTCCTTACTACGACAAACTTCCTTATATTAATAGTCACGAATTATTTAAGTCACTAGGTTCAGGGTGGACTTCTTTATTTGTTTGAGTACTATAACCTTATGATTACACGCCCCCCGAGGGAAGACAGGGATGCATCCTTACGACTAGATAATACCTAAAACCAGTATACTAAATATCCTAATGCATCATGTTCAAGTCAATTTTGGGAGCTTCTCTTTCGATTGCCTCAAAATGGTTTTGCATACGCTAAACACATACACAAACCCCACAAAACATGTTCTTTCGCAAATACATCAGATTTTGAAATAAATAGGAAATGAAAGTACTACGGCAAAGAAAAGACAACAAGACACCCAAGGCTCATGGCAAACAGACATATTGATATTAAATGAAGCACACTAACATGCTCCTAGAAAGGTAAACAAAAGAAAGCGAAATAAAAAAAGACACACAAAATATGTACATACGTGAAAACACCCCCACACCTAATCCGCGCATTGTCCTCAATGTATGGCAAAATGGCACCAATGCATGGATAGGGTGTACCGGACTAATGATGGCGGCCAGAGGTGCTCGAAGAGGCACCTCGCTCAAGAGCCGATAACTTCCTATAAATCTTCCGATTTTGCTTGGCCAAAATGACATTTTGCTGCTCTACTGCCATATCAGATATGTCGGTGTTGAAGATCATTCCCGAGCTCACATATGAGTTTGGGGAACTGGCTCTAACATCCTCCTCCATGTAATCAGGCACCCATGCTTCCTGAAGGCAATGGCGGTATGACGAGATAATCTTCGCAACCTCAAGGTCGATGCCTTGGCACTGCAGCAACTGCTCAAACCGTGGGATGTCCAACATTCCACACAATTTGGTCACCAGAGTAGGCAAATAGTGTATTTCTTTAAGTTTGGCGTTCACCAACACATCAAACAACGTTTGACAAATGCAATGAGGTGAACCATCCATGAGACTATACACTACTCGCAAATTAGGTGTGAAGAATGTGGAGGTCCGTTCTTAGCCCAACACATTCCTACACACCCACCTGGCTACAATGTGCACATTGGAGTAGATGTGTGCATTGGGTATTCCCCCATGCGATGAAATGGGTTGCCCGCGCCCAAGCATAAATCGGTAAAAATCAATGTCACGAGTTGGCACGAGATCATCGACTAAGGGGATCCCAATCGCGTCAGAGATAAATTGGAATGTCACGGTGTGTTTCACCCCTCTAAGAGTGACACTAAACTTTAGTTAGGTCTGGTCACACTCGAGTTTAGAATAAAACTCACATACGAGACGTTCTACGTACATGATTTCATCACCCTCACACATCAAATGACTCCACCCTTTCGCTACGATTCTATCGTCGAAGGGTTCTCCGAAATCGCAAATCAGGGAGGCAAAATTAAGTTCGGGAATTAAATGTGGGTTGGCCATACCGTACCTACCTTGGTGATCTTTGACGGAGGAACAAGCAGAGGCGGAGACGAACACGATGCTCGAGGGGAGGTGAGTAGATTCTGGTTTTAACGAAATCAAGTGGCGGAAAGAGGAGAGAAAGAGGAGAGAAAGAATTGATTACACTAACTAAACTACACTAAACTAGCACGAAATAATCAAAGTAGATGAAAGCACGAGATGAAATAAAACTAAACTAAATGACTAATAAAAGCAAGCTGGAAGTCGGGAATAGAATCCCCTGAGGGGTGGAGTGAGTGTACACATGCAATAAGATGGTGAATAATGCATTCAATAGGCACAAATGTAAGTAGTGTTTTCATGTATATGAAGTGTCTAATGGTTATGGTAAAACCTATCAATCCAATCACTACCTAGTTGATAACATTCACATACACAAGTTGGTTATTTCAGAACGTAAACAAGTATGGGAGGTGTCTAATAGTTGTGGCAAAACCCACCAAGTGAAGTGTTCTACTCTAAACAAACAAGCTTACATTCACATTTATCAACACATTTCAAAATAAAGCATTCATTTCTATTCTTTATTGCATGTAAAAACATCATCTCCACTCCCCAAATGGGGATGAAACTACTCACACATTATTAGACTAACATACATATTAAGGAAAGAAAACACGTTAATTAATTCTATTACGATTAAAATAAACAAAGTTAACTAAGCATGTATGAATTGAAAAGAGACAATATGAAGAAACTAACAAAACATCTTTTATTACTCACTCACACTACAAGTAGCCTCTCTCCACCAGAGTTTTTCTCCAAGGCTTTACTCCTAGTAGAGAGGATGGTCACCAAGAGAGAAGATGTATTACAAAGAAAGATGAAGAGTTCTATTTATAGCCATAGAAAAAGGTAACCTGGGACAATCCCCCAGTATGGGACTAAATACATACTAATACAATACCCAGCCAAGTCTTATCCGGTTTGGATCGAAATGGACCGCCAATTGGCGGTCTGGGTTGGGTTCATCGGGTCCGGTTTTGGGTGGCTTGATTCTGGCTTCATTTGTTGATGTTTGATGAACCCGATTTGGTTGTTGATGGTTAGGCCCAGATCTAATTATCAAAATACTCCACATGATGGTGTGGAGCATCTTGATTTCCTCATTGATCCTTTTGGTTTACATCCGGGCCCTTCTCTCTGCATGTCAGTCCATAACTCCTGCAATTCAGTTATTTTCCTTGCTTTTAAGTCCTTTTGAGTCTCTTCTGATCAAATCTATTTATTCATGAAACTTAAACATAAAACTTGTTACGTAGCATTGTTTAGGTGAAAGATAATAGATATAAGACAAAAATGTATGCATGATAGATGTCAATCAGGTTGTGCGGCCCGAACAGGATGAGTTCGCTCCCACAGAGTCATCAGTCTATCCCATCGACCTAAATGTGGTGGTGCACGAAGAACACGATCCTGACCGAATCCCTCTTCCTCCTGAGTCGCAGGAGGAGGCGAATGAGGTCTATATGGAGGTGGGAGCGGATCGAGGTAAACTACGTATGGAACCCAGTCTCCCCCATATCCACGAGATGATTTGGCCTCACGCTCCAAAGGAGCTCAAGGAGGAGACCGGCGATCACCTAGACCGTCCATCTCAGAAAAATGCACTCTCAAGTCGAGCGCTCTCACCAGAATGAGCCCAATATCGCATAAAACGCTCGACTCAACTTTAAAACAATACACAATAGAAGGTGTAATTAGAGGAGGAGACTATAACGAAGAATATAGAGGAGGAAAAGACTCAGATGAAAAAGGAAGAATCCATAGAACTAGCGTGAGTAGTGGGTGATGGTAGAAGCCTAATCTAGCAAACACGGATCAAACAGCCTAAGGTCACTATATGTCCTTACAACTAGACGACGCCAATTGCGAGGTCACACGGCCTCAACACGCCTCACCTCCCTACGACAAAGACCACAGAGCCCAGCAAGTGAGCCAAGATCCGAAAATCTCATCTCTCCTATTATCGACAAAGTGGGTGACACCGATCAGGCTATGACGATCGTGACTAGATCACTCTCCTAATGTGCCCGAGTCCTAGTGGTCAATGTCTACTTGAATTTAAAATTAAGTTTCACTTGAGTGTGGTTTGTGAAGGGAATGTGTTCTAAAAGATTACTTTTAAATGTCAATTATTATGAATTGAATGAGAAATCATTTTGTTCCTTGTTTATGTTATTCGTCTTGTAGAAGTGTTAAGAAAGAGGCTCTTGGTCCCTAACCGTAGAGCTCTAAAAGATATTAGTTTACATAAAACAAAAGATATTCGCAATCATGGTAATTAACATGGGACATTAATTACCGAGTTAAGATTGTCGTGTTCGTCATAGATCATTGTAGCTCTACAAGTGAGTGACAACACGGGTAGGCAAAAGAGGAAAATATTACTTCTATATACCGAATTGACCAAACAAGTAAAATATTATAGAAATGTGTTTCTGTGTCATTAATATTTTACTGTGTCCTTGGTCCTTTGATATGAGACTTATATCCGATCGCTTAAGGAGTGCTTAATTAGACTAGTGTCTTAAGCTATCAACGAGTGTATTTCAAAGGCATTAGTTGGTTAAGTATGACTTTTGTTGGAGAAGATAGTTAGTCAAAAGATTATCATTGCCCCTCTTAATTGAGTGATGATATTAGTGGGCCCCTTGATAAAGCAAAGTTATAATGTGCACAATGTGATTTGAGTTAAGTCACATATTTATAACTAGCTTAAAGAGATCAAGAAATGAATACTAATACAAAGATGACACAATACTACTTTGTGTGTATCATGAGGCAAGGGACGGACACAAGTGGTACACGCCATCACTAAATGGATCGGGTTTTGGTTCGAGTGGAATTAAGACATCTAAATAATTGGGAGCTATAATGTGTAGCTAGATACCGCTTATAGCTTGTGATATTAAGATCTTAATATCACTGCTAACTTAGTCTAGATCCTCCCATAGGTCACACCACAAAACTGGGAAACAAGAAATGGGGATTTTGAGTTCATAAGATGTGTCGGGTTTCATGTAGAAAATAAGACACATGGGGTGAACAAGCAAAATCAAAATTATGTTATGATTAATAACATAATTAGAATCTAAATTAAATTCATATGTGATGTAAATATTATGGGGTGTAATGATTTATCGTTACATAGGATAATATGTTACATAAGTTGTGAATTTACTACTAATCCCAAAATATCAAATTTTGTAGGGGTAAAATCGAAATTTGACCAATCTGCAGAACAGTGCTCAACGGTCGACCGGTCGGTGCACGGTCGACCGGACACGTCTCGACCGATAACAGGGAATTTTCGTCTGTTCGGAACGGTCGACCGAATCTATCGGTCGGTCGACCGAACATTGCGATGAAATATTTTACTGTTGAGAACGGTCGACCGAGTGTCTAACGGTCGACCGAAACTTGGTTCGAACGGTCGACCGAACCTCCAAACGGTCGACCGGTCCAGACGGTTTTCTGCAGAATTAATTTAAGAATTAATTAGATCATGCATGGAATTGGTCCATAATTTATTTAATTCGTGGCTAAGATTATTTGATCGCAAATAATGGATGGTTAGATTGAAGTTTGCATGAAATCATGGGCAAGTGGTTGCACATGAATAGGTAATTTGGAGAGAACTTATAAATACAAGTTTATCTCATTACCTAATCAATTAATTCATTATCTTCTTGTGCAAACTTCTCTCTCCATAATTATCCACGAAATTTCTTTAATTCTTGAGTTTAGTTTTAGTTTTCAGAGAGCTTCTTCTCAAAGGGAACTAAAGAGGGGTTAGTAGTTAGATTCTAACCCCTATTGGAGATTGAGAGGCTAGCTCTTCTCTCTCCAATCTTGTTTAGAGTTTGGTGAATACTCGGAGGCATCCAGCGCAGCAACAAGCATCCTCAACGTCTCCGGATCTTCAAGAAGTTTTAGAGAACTTCTAGGTATGAATTTTGGAGACCAATGTTTGTTTTATTGTGTTTTAAGCAATCATTAAAACAAACGGATGCATGCATGAAAAACAAATCGTAGAAAATATATGAATGATCCTTATTGTACAAAACATTTCGAAAATATATATGTACAATTAAACTAGAAATCCTACAGTTTGTTGGGCTATGGGAGGGGTGATGAAATCCCCAACCTTATCTTTAAGACTATAGGTGGTGCCCCTTAAAGATGTTTTGAAATCTTAAGCTAGCAAGTAACTCACCAAACAAGCACTCACCTCACTCTTATTACAATGCACCTTATTAACTAATGCATGATCTAAACATGCATGAATGAGAGATCGGGTGCACGTACCTCACGTCAGCAATCGACAACAAGAATTTAAAGCAAATTCAAGACAATGTGCATGTAAGGCCTACAAATGATGCATGACCTAGATGACAAATAGTCTAATCTTTTACTTTGAGTTTTAGGGTCCAAGTTGTCTTAATAAGGGGTAACGCAAGTCAAATTAATTTCTGACAGTAAAATAGAGCATGCATTGCATCAACAGTGAAAATAACCAACTAGAAATAGGCAAAGGAAGCTACACATGAAACAGAAATAAAAAATACCTCACCGAATCCGCTACTGGTGGATCTTCTAGGGTTTCAGGTCCCCAGAATTCACCAGTGTGCTTCTATGCCTGACTAGGTTGTCCTGTCCACTTGTAACCCCATTCGAGTAACCAAAACAAAATAAAAAATGCCAAAACAAAGAAAAACCCCACCGAAATGGTAAACTCGACCACGGAAATGATGCTCCCCCATAACGTTGCCAAAAACTTGATTGAATTAGTTTAATTACTACAAGTGCACGAGCGTGTTGAAGCGGTGGCAAGCACGGGTCGATCCACAGGGAGGGTGAGTCGGGTTCGCGATACTCGAGTGGGGAAAGAAAATGAGATTAAGGTTGAAACTACACTACAATGCAAAAGAAATCAGAAAATAAGCAATAAAACAAAACTCATTTGGGGGTAGAGAAAGAAGATGGAAATGAAAATGTGTAGTGTAGTGTGTGTTCAAATGTGCTCATCAAAACATGTCATACATGAAATCCATAAAACTCAACTCCAACTTTGCCTCCACATGAAATAAGATAAAATCGTATCATTAAAACATACAAGACAATAATTGAAACGAAGCTAATATGTTCACATGCATCATGACTCAAATCCAACTATGTCTCCACATGAAATAAGATTTATCACAATCATTAAAGCATACAAGGCATTTATTAAGATAAAGACAACATGAGCACATGCATGCATATGTCTTGTTCCCTTCTTCCACTTCATCCTTATCCTCACATCATCATTCCCCATAAAATCTGAATTGCTAAACATCGCCCCAAAATTACTTAAATCGCCCCTTGAAATTACCAAATTGCCTTTCATCCTATTTTTGCTTACATATCTCACAATTTCACTCTTTTTTCAAAACTTTCTCTTCCTATACCTACTACAGAAGATTAGGAATGTCTCGGAGGCCAGGCAAGCAGCCAACAGTTCCCCCGGTGTACCCGTATACGGTAACCTTACGTTATTTATTTGTTTTTAAAAAAATTAAAAAAAGTGGTCGGCGTCCGAGGGAGACGCCCCCCACATGGGGCGGGCATCCTCGGAAGCCGCTCCCCCCATGCGGGGGGAGCGGCTTCCTCGAACGCCCGCCCCATGCGGGGGGCGTCTCCCTCGGACGCCGACCCGTAGCGGGAGACGCCTGGGGAAGACGTCTTCCCGATGGAGGAGACGTCTTCGGCAGACGTCTCCCCCAAAGAGGAGGCATCTCCGACAGACGCCTCCACCATACGGGAGGCGTCTCTCGCAGACGCATCCACAAATATTTTTTTTAAATTATTAAATCTGATAATTACTTTAATAAATTGTGATAAATGTGAAAATTTAATTTAATAAAATCTTATTAAGTTTAACATTTGTGATATTTAGTTTTAACAATTTTTGATTTAGTTTAACAATTGTTTTAATTTAGTTTAACAAATTTTGATTTAGTTTAACAATTGTGATAATTTAGTTTAACAAATTTTGATTTAGTTTAACAATTGTGATAAATATGATAATTTAGTTTAACAAATTTAACAAATTTGTAATTAAAATTTCAATTAATAGTCATCGGGTCACAGTGGAGGGAAAGGCAAGTCGATACCATTACACGCCTTCCGTTCTTTAGAGGATGATTCAGCACCGCGTCATCCACGTAGACGGGGGATATCTGCTTCGGTCAGGAGGGAGAGAGAGGCATTACGTCGTCGTGAGGAGGATGATGATTCCTTCGATGATGAGCATGTGGACAGTCCGGACAACGGGAGCGACGATGATGACCCGTATGAGTTAGAGCGCCCGGAGGTGGAGAGGCAGGGGGAGTATAGTAGAGGACGTGGTCGAGCGGGTAGTTCTACTTCCGCCGGATGGATGGTGCGGAAGGGTAGGGGTGGGAGGTTTACGACCGGGGATTCGAGCTCGTGCACTGTTGATCCCCGCGCTCAGAAGAAGAAGAGGGTCCAAGACGATTCTTGGATCGTGAGCAGTATGACGCCTGGTGGTCCTTTAGATGGGAGCGTCATTCCTAGTTTCTGGGGTCACATCGCTAGACGGATCTGGGACGGAGAGGATCGGAAGGTTCTGGGATTGCAGGTTGTCTTACGCTGCTGCAGGCGTGGATATACGAGTACTTTCCCGCATTCCGCCCGCATCGTGAGCGGAAGATTATCGACGAGGGTCATCCACGTTCGGGTATGTGGGCCGTCCGGAGCGAGGACAAGAGCGATGGACGATTGCGTTCCATTCGCGCACGGCTAGATCAGATGACTGCATCAGAGGTATCAAACTTTACACCATTTACATTTATTTATTTAATTTTAAGATGTATTATTATTAATGTGTTAAAGTTTAGGTAGAGTGGTTACCCTATGGTCCTGACCCAGCAGCGGATGTCCCGAGGACTTTATTGATGGGCCTTATTCGTTATCGGGATATCATAGAGCCTTATATGCCCGATCGGGTCTTGCGTCAGTTAGGATATGTTCAGGTGATCCCGGTTGACATCCCGACACCAGAGCATGCGGTGCGGTCTGCGACAGCAGCGACTTACGACGTCAGGTTCCCCGCTTCTACAGCGGAATCGACTTGGCGGACATTTCTGAGATCATGCTGACTGTTCCTTGGCGACTTCAGACGTAGTCGCGACCCCTCCGAGTGTGATGCACGTTATCTTGATTGGTTCGGTAGTTACTCACATCCTATCATCGTTCGTGGTGCCTCCCGGAGAGCAGGTCGACCACCAGTTAGGACGTGTGGCGATCTGGTAATTTTTTCATTTTATCTATATTTATTTGTACCGTATATTTTGTTAATGTACGCTAATGTTATTGTTATGTGCAGTGGATGGGTAAGATGATACTGGCTGTAGAGCCATTCTTGCAGAGGAGGGATGAGCTGCCAGACGATGACATGAGAGCTGCATGCGGAGATTTGGATGAGATCATACACTCGTGGCATACTCAGTTAGGCATCTCCGACCATGATTCGGATGATGAGTAGGCTGATCTGTTGTATCGTACTCTTAGTATTTGCATTTATATTTGTTTATCTGTCGTACGCTTATTATTTGTATTTGTGTTTGTGTTTGCTAACATATTGATGCATTGCATACATTGCATCATATGACTTTCATTTAGATTACTTTTACATCAATAAATGCTACTAAGGTATGTGTTTAGTCTTATTTACATATTACAGGGACCTGAATGCAATTTACCCACATCCCGAGCATAAACGCATGCAAAAGACTCATTTCTATCATAAAGACCAAATTCAAGATTATCGGGTTACGAATGGAAATGTATCCAAGCATAAAAGCATTCAAGTCCTAGTTGCAAAAAGAACAAGGACTTAAGCACAAAAGTAACTGGGGACTTAACTGCAAAAAGTCAAGGACCTAATTGCAAATCACGAGTAGCTTTTATTCTCTTGGAGAAAATATATAGAAAAATCAATGTATATCTCCAAATATGTGAAGGAATTAATCCGGAGCTCAAAAGAATGGAAAGAATCAATCCAGACGCGTAAAGGAGGATCAAATCATACCATAAACATTCAACCAAAATCCGGACAAAATCAGAGCATGATGTGCGGCGATTCCGCCGCCCAAGCATCGATCCGCGTCTCCCAATTTCGCCCAGTCGTGTCTGGACACGTGTACTTTCCAATATTATACCTAGATCCCTTGTAGCAACTATAAATAGACCCGAGAACGATGTTAGAAGGGTCCTTAGTCTTTGGTGGTAGTTTTTATTCTTAATCTTAGTTTTGTATTCTTCTTTTAATTAATAAAATTCTGTCTTTTATTTCTTACTTTTAGTTTTCTTTTGTAATGTCTCAAGGACCCCTTCTTCCTCCCTCTATGAGTTTCTAACTCCTTCCAAAGGGTGGAGGTGACGGATTTAGGGTGAAGAGAAGATGAATAAAGTTATTATTTTAATTTCGTAGTAGTATGTTTTGATTACTTGAGTTTATGTTAAATCATTTATCATGTAATGCTTTACAACTAATGTGATTTATTATAAGTTTCAGAATTCTCTAATCTAAACCTTAAATCTAAACCTCCACCCGACGGAATTCACATCTTTGTTCTTGTTTTAAATTTAATTGTTCTTGTTCTTGCTTTAGATAATTAAAACCCAAAAATCTCAAAACCCAATTATTTCTTCTCTCCTTCTTTTCCCCCAATCGAAATCACACCAATAACAAATCTCTCCCTCCTTGTGTTCGACCCGTATTTGCCACGTCTTCATTGACACCGTGCACTTGCGGTATAAATTTAATTCTCATCAAGTTTTTGGCGCCGTTGCCGGGGAGGCGACGCAGATTTTGTTTTTTGTTGATTTCGATTCTATTCTGTTTATCTTGTGCGCGATCTAACTATTTGGATTTGTGTTTCAGGAGACAACAGAGCGCGCGGCGAAATCTGAGCGCAGTCTGAGCAACAAGGGCGGTGGAATCGCCGCACATCAAGAGGAACCTGCGGCGGAATCGCCGCACACTTGGAGCTTCTGGGCTTCAAATTTTTCTGGGACGCGACTCATCTCTGGGTGGACGTGTGAAGCTACTGAAATTTCGAGAGCGGGCGGTGAACCCGACTGAGCATTGCATAGGTAACCTTTGTTGCCTCTTTTCCTCGTAATTTCTATTTTCAGAAAATTTCCTTTTTTTTAGAATTGCACGTGTTAGGGCAACAATTCCATAATTGGCAATAACTCAACTCTGACCTAAAATTGGCAAAATTAGAAAGGTCTTCGTGCATGCATCATCTAGTGTTTTGTATGCATTATTCTTGCTAAATTCTTGCAAATCAAATTCTTGTTGAAGAATGCTGGAGGCAAGGTACGTATTGCGTTTTAACGATTGCATTTAAGCATATAATTTAGTTTGCATACAACCTTGCAATTGCCCCCAATTAAAGGCCACTGTTTGACTATCTTTGCTAGATCTAAGTTAAATTATCTTAAGGGCAACTCCGTAGGCGAAGATACGGTGGGGATTTCATCACCCTTCCGTGGCCCACAAATCACAATCCTAAAGTGTCACCCAAGCCTTAAATTAAAATCAATTAGACATTAACCCCTAAGGACTCGGACTCATTTAAGGAGAAGAATTGGTTTGACTTGCTATGACCTGAAGCCGATTGAATTTAATTTGGTGTCTAGAAAGTGTTTTTGTGTTGACGTAAGTCTTCCAAGCGAAGTGGTTGTCTAATTGGCACCGACTCTGTCGGAAGCGCCCCCACTAGCTATACACGGCCTGGCCAAGTTGGTTTGATTAGTGAGGGAGGTGAATCAAGCGAATCAATTCGACTCAACCAGTTAGGAGTCGTCTAGATCTAAGCTACATTAGGTCTAGGATTGTTTGAACCGTGCTTTCTTAGGAATTTTCTGACCAACCCTCTTTCTATCTTTAGAGTTAGGTTTCCCTTCTCATCTGAGTCTTCTTTCTCTTCTCACCTAAATTCTCTAGATTAGGATTCATTTCTCATCTTTCCCCATTCTATTGTTTGTTTCCCTTTTGAAAAAAAACATAAAAAATATATATATATTAAAAAAAACGAAAATATAAAAAAAAATTAATTCTTGAACTTAAATTTGGAATTTAAATTCCGAATTTGAATTCAAAAATTGATTCAACCCGGTGCACTCAGATTTGGATTCGGGACTTGAGTAATCGACTCTCACGAGTTCATCTAGATTCCAGTCTGGAACTTAACCCCAATCCACCTGTGGCACCACCTCACCCGGATCCAATGGGTGAGAACGTAGTGGACCCACCTGTTGTGCAACCCATAACTCTGAGGGATCGATGCTATCCAGCGATGGCTGCTCAGCCATCGTGCATCGTTATGCCCACCATACCGGGTCGCGACTTCGAACTTAAGGCACAATACATGAGTATGTTGCCTAAGTTCACCTCTAGGGAAGACCCATATCTCTTCCTTAGAGAATTTGAGGAAATCTGCTCTCTTATGCAATACCAGCATATCCCTGAGGAGGCAGTGCGTCCGAAATTCGTGACTCTAGCACTAAAGGACGACGCTAAGAAATGGCTATATAGTCTAGCCGAAAGATCTATTAGGAGTTGGGCTGAGTTTGTTCAAGTATTCCTGAAAAAATATTTTCCCAACCATAAGACTATGAGGATTAGGAATGAAATTGTTGCATTCATTCAGTCTGAGAGCGAGCCGTTCTATTCCTATCTAGAAAGATTTAAGAGTGTACTGACCCAATGCCCTCATCATGGAATTCCAAGATGGCAATTATGCCAAATTATTTATGAGGGATTGACACCCACATCTAGGGTTATGGTAGAATCCGTAAGCCAAGGGAACTTTATGTCAAAAAATGAAAATGATGCCTGGACTTTCCTTGAGGATTTAGCTGAAAACAGTATGCAATGGGACAATGCTAGAACACCGCTTAACCCGAGTATTGGATCTAGAATAGCAAGTCAACCCAAACCAGGTGTCTTAGCTGTAGATGCCAACATAGCGGCTGAAGCAAAACTAGCTACCCTTATGCGCAGAATGGAAAGTTTAGAGCTACAAACCCAAAACCGAGTGAATCAAGCCTCGACTATCCCGTGCTCTAGATGTGGTCAGACTGGTCATGTAAAGGAGGATTGTGCGGAATGGGACCAAGTTAATGCCATGTATAATCATGCTAGAAATGACCCATACGCATCAACCTATAACTCGGGTTGGCGTAATAATTCCAATTTCTCATCAAACCAACAGGGTCAACCTCCTAGACAACAACCAAACCCGTATAACCAAAATAATACATCATCTGGGTTTAGTAACAATAACGATCATGAGGTTAGGTTGACAAGCTTGGAAAATTTGATGAAAACTTTTATACAAACAACCAACCAGACCTTCCAAAGGCTAGAGACACAAGTCAGCCAACTAGCACAAAAGTAGGTGAAAGAGAAAAGGGTCGGTTTCCAAGTCAACCTGAGGTGAACCCTAGATCTAATAATTCATATCAATCCTATCAAACACCTTCAGGAAATAACAACCCTAGACCGGTTCAAATGGTTAATAAGGAAGGACCGTTCCAACAAATAAATGCTGTAGTATCATTACGGTCCGGAAGACAAGTTGATAACAATGTGGTAAATCCTAGAGTGTCCAATCAATCTAGCCATCAAGCACCCACATATGACCTGACCATTGAACCTGACGTCCAATCTGAAACGCCCAACCCACCTATTCAACCTGAACCCATAGCTCAACCTGAAACTGAGCGAGTCTATGTCCCTAAAGCCCCATTTCCCAATAGACTCAAAAAGAACTCAAGTGCACAAATAGAGAAAATCTTGGAAGTATTTAAGCAAGTTAAGGTGAACATTCCACTCTTAGACATGATTCAACAAATACCTGCTTATGCTAAATTCTTAAAAGATTTGTGCACTAAAAAGAGAAAAACAAACGTACCAAAGAAGGCATTCTTAACTGCAAACATAAGTTCTATTTTGTCCAACACATCTCCTCTAAAATATAAGGATCCTGGATGTCCCACAATTTCATGTGCAATAGGAGATACTTTTATCAACAAAGCCCTTCTAGACCTTGGTGCTAGTGTTAACCTACTCCCATACTCTGTCTATGAGCAAATGAACCTTGGTCCACTAAAACCCTCTAGGACAACCCTTCAATTTGCTGATTGCTCTATTAAGAAACCAAGAGGTGTAGTAGAGGATGTTTTGATCAAGGTTGGTGACTTCATTTACCTAGTGGATTTTGTCGTACTAGATACCGCACCTGTTGTAAATCCTAATCGACAAATCCCTGTAATTCTAGGCAGACCCTTTTTGGCCACTTCTGAAGCATTGATAAACTGTCGAAATGGGCTCATGCAATTATCTTTTGGGAACTTAAAAGCTGAATTTAATATCTTTCATATTGATAGTGAGCCAGAAATAACATGCAATCAAAGTGATGTTGTGATGAAATCGCGTATCTATAATATTTCTGAATCGTCACAAAATCAAAAAGGAAGTAAGAAAAAGGGGAGGAATTCATCTACACACCCACCGTCACTCGAGCAAATAAGAGAACCAATTTATGTGAGGGGTGTGGAACCTGTAACTCAGGACACTCATTGCAACATGGGGAACAATTCAACTGGATACATGCACCAATATGGTGTCATTCAATCCAGTTCTGACTATGGTTGACTTTGAGCAAATTCCATCCTTCCACCGCAATTCACCAAGGTAATAAGTGCATTTGCTTTATATTTGCATACATTGAGGACAATGCATGATTTAGGTGTGGGGGGTGTTTATGTGTATATTTATGTATAGATCTGTCTTTTATTTCTTAAAAAAAAAATCAATGTTTCATGACATAGCTTAAGATTGAACTGCCAAAACCCGTGTACAAATTGCATTGCGTTTTTGTTCCTTATTATATAGTTCTGCTTGTAGAAATTATGACATAAATCTAAGTTCCAAAGAAATAACTCATTGCCCTTTAAGACATGTATGCACTTAAATTGGATGAATCAAATCTTTGAAGTGGTTGATAAAAAGCAGAGGTTGAGGAAAATATACCGGGAAGTGTGGACTTCTAATAGCAATTAAGCCTTGAGGAAAATAAAAATAAAAATAAAGGAATAAAGTGAAGAAAATACATTTTGCAAAATGATTACAAAAGCCCAAGCCTTTGAGTCACTGGTCCGTAGGGGTATCTTAAAACCCGGTAACTTGAGTCTGCCAGCTCGGGATTATCGACCAAACTCGCTACACGAATGCAAAAAGGGTAAAAGTGTCAGAAAAAGCAAATGTGTTGAATCACGGAAGAAAAAAAAAATATACTCAAGGCCCAAAGCTAAAAGAATGATCCATGCCATGGTTGATCCGAATGATACTTCACCACCAGAGGAGGCGTGCAAAATAATTTAAGTGATAACATGTGTTGAAGGGTTAGTGGTGTGAATGTTGGCGGAATAAAGACCAAGTCATATTTTTAATGAGTTAGATTCATATAATGAGCATACAAGAATTCTAGGTGAGATGTATAAGGTTAAGGTGGAGATATTAAGAGCTATTAATGGAATGTTGATTTAAGACTTTGTGGGTGTGTCAACTGAAAACCCTCACGAGACAAAACTCGTCCTCTAAGGAAACTTGGAGGTTTAAAGGCTTGTTGCACATGCTAAGTGCAACCGTGATTCCAACGAAAGTGAGTTAGGATTTCCCTGTTTTCATTTTTTCTTATATTCTGTTTTGCTAGGGACTAGCAAAATCTAGGTGTGGGGGTATTTGATGCATTGCATACATTGCATCATATGTCTTTCATTTAGATTACTTTTACATCAATAAATGCTACTAAGGTATGTGTTTAGTCTTATTTACAGATTACAGGGACCTGAATGCAATTTACCCACATCCCGAGCATAAACGCATGCAAAAGACTCATTTCTATCATAAAGACCAAGTTCAAGATTATCGGGTTACGAATGGAAATGTATCCAAGCATAAAAGCATTCAAGTCCTAATTGCAAAAAGAACAAGGACTTAAGCACAAAAGTAACCGGGGACTTAATTGCAAAATGACAAGGACCTAATTGCAAATCACGAGTAGCTTTTATTATCTTGGAGAAAATATATAGAAAAATCAATGTGTATCTCCAAATATATGAAGGAATTAATCCGGAGCTCAAAAGAATGGAAAGAATCAATCCAGACGCGCAAAGAAGGATCAAATCATACCATAAACATTCAACCAAAATCCGGACAAAATCAGGCCAGATTGTGCGGCGTTTCCGCCGCCCAAGCATCGATCCGCGTCTCCCAATTTCGCCCAGTCGTGTCTGGACACGTGTACTTTCCAATATTATACCTAGATCCCTTGTAGCAACTATAAATAGACCCGAGAACGATGTTAGAACGGTCCTTAGTCTTTGGTGCTAGTTTTTATTCTTAATCTTAGTTTTGTATTCTTCTTTTAATTAATAAAATTCTGTCTTTTATTTCTTACTTTTAGTTTTCTTTTGTAATGTCTCAAGGACCCCTTCTTCCTCCCTCTATGAGTTTCTAACTCCTTCCAAAGGGTGGAGGTGACGGATTTAGGGTGAAGAGAAGATGAATAAAGTTATTATTTTAATTTCGTATTAGTATGTTTTGATTACTTGAGTTTATGTTAAATCATTTATCATGTAATGCTTTACAACTAATGTGATTTATTATAAGTTTCAGAATTCTCTAATCTAAACCTTAAATCTAAACCTCCACCCGACGGAATTCACATCTTTGTTCTTGTTTTAAATTTAATTGTTCTTGTTCTTGCTTTAGATAATTAAAACCCAAAAATCTCAAAACCCAATTATTTCTTCTCTCCTTCTTTTCCCCCAATCGAAATCACACCAATAACAAATCTCTCCCTCCTTGTGTTCGACCCGTATTGCCACGTCTTCATTGACACTGTGCACTTGCGGTATAAATTTAATTCTCATCACATATCGTACGCTTATTATTTGTATTTGTGTTTGCTTATTTGTCATACGCTTATTATTTTTATTTGTGTTTGCTAACGTATCGTACTATTATATATAATGCAAATAAAGCAAACATATCAAAACATATTACATAATAAAGCAACACTATATAATGTACAAACATATCAAAACATATTACATAATTGTACAAACATATCAAAACATATTACATAATTGTTGCCAATATGCTATCCTATTTTGGTACTCCAGCTCCCATCCAATAACACTCTCATCTCGTACTTGAAACCACAGAGTCGCTATAGGAGGTACGGGGAATCCCTCATTCAAATCCAAACGAATGTAATGAGCGTAACTCCCTAAATGAGCAATAATCAACTCTCTGCACGGTCTCGTCACGGTAGGTGGACTCTCCCAAGGTAGAACTGTAAGACATGGGTACAACGAACCATCATTTCCGAGAGAGAAGAACATAACTGCACACTTGTAAAAATTTGCAATGGGAAACAAGTCCGTCCACGTCTCCATGTAGTGATTCTCGCCACAAGGTCCCCCGCCCCAATTAATCCGGTGACGAGCCTGCTCCACACCGTCGTAGTATACGTGCTCATAAAAAGATGGGTTCGCAGCTATCTCATTTGAAATGGAACGACGGGCGAGTTGCCAATTGTCTTCACCACCGTGGAAAACATCGGCGACACATCGAAATCCACAGTTTCCATCAGCACGTACATCATTCCACTGGTGTAGGAATGGCATAATGATTCCTGGAATCATATCCGCATATGGAAAGTCGTCTACGTCAGCCCGCCCAGTCACTACAATATCAACAAAAAATACAGTTACATATAATAACAAAAGATACATATTTACTGAAATAAATAACAAAATTATAATAACAATAAATATAGAGATGGTATACCTGATCCTCCCCTCACAGACGAAGAACCAGAAGATCGACCACGACCTTTGCTTCCACTACCGGAAGAACGACCACGACCTCTACTGCCACTACCTGAAGATCGACCACTATCTCGCTCTGCATACTCAAACGCACTAGGGTCCCGTCGTGTCGACTTTCCCCTTGGTCAACCTCGTAGCTTTATTTTTTCTGCAGGCTCTCTCAAATTCGCATGTTCGGGGTGTAGCTGCTCGAATAAAACCCGAGAGACAGATCGAATTACGGTGGGGTCACTTCCTGCAATCTCATCAACCAGGCTGCGAAAATGTTCGGCATCTTGAGCTGCCTGAGACACAAACTCTGCGTTCCCGGCTCCTTCCCCAACGACAAGTGTCCTCCAGAACGAATGAATCTGCTCTAAGTAAATTCCGTTGTCTGATTCAAGACATCCGCGGATGGTACATGCGCAAGGTATCCCATGAGAAGTCAGAAAAGCGCACTCACAACGATATTCAACTTCATCATCTAACTGTTGCATTCTTTTCACCTCCTGACTCAGCAATTGCAAGCAGTGATGCGAAACTCGACCATTTATGTGACGATATAGAGCATGTCCGAAATTAGTCAAATTTCGCCGTCTCGAGTCTTCAAGAGTGTTTCGAATATTCGTCAGCTGCATTTCAATAGCCGCGTTGACGCGCTCGAAAAGAGTGTCCAGAGCTGCAGTCGATGTAGAAATCCACTCTTTTAGAGCCGAATGAGCACTTTCGACCCTACAATTCGTGGTGTTCCCAAAATGAAGGACTTTGTTCGTCCAATTCAGCACAAACTTTTCTTTATGCACCAACCACGTGGTGTCCAGATACTCCGTGATAGCCGGCCACGATCTATACAAATCTTTCAGAGCATACACAGCTCTATCATACTCGGCTTCTGAAGTAGAAAGCATGATTTTCCTCCATCTTCCACGCCTCAAAGTCTCTGCCATCTGCTTATTTTTGCCGAATACGTGGTATGCGTAGTTCAATACGTCTTTGTTGATGTGCCATGTGCAGAGTAAATGAGCAGAGTCAGGAAAAACCTCTCTCACCGGTCGCATAAGGCCTAATCCCGGTCTGTTATTATTGCAGTCGGGCTGACAGTCCCCAATAACAGATCTCGCAACTTCTCCATCACCCACAGGTAACTCGAGTAAGATTCATCCATCAAAATCGCATATCCAATAAGGAAATTCATGTTTGTTGGTGTGACCCCAATCATTTCGAACAAAGGCATCTTATACTTGTTCGTCTTGTAAGTCGAATCCATGCAGATAATGAAAGGATATGTCCGCAACAACTGGACTGACGTCGGATGTGCCAAAAAAGCGTGAGTGACGTCATTAGTTTCTGGATCCGCCATAATCCAATGTAAGTACTCACACTGCACTGCTTGATAGAGAAACTGTTGGACGGGATTCCGGTCTTGAGATTTTGTCGTCCTCATGTAATCTCTGAAATTATAAATATGCCTTTGATTTGGATTGTCCTCCGGGAATTTTTCTTTTACTGCCTTCAAGATGTTCCGTGGTTTTGCTTGCGCCTCAGTCATATCACGAACAATCTTCTTCGCCCCAGAACTTAGACCACTAATTTGACGATGACCCTCTGGATAAACTGCCAGTCTGTGGTTGTGATGTCCGTGAGCACTATTAAAACCCACAACCCATCCATCACGATCTCGTCGCTCCACCACTTTTATTAAGAAACGGCAACCGCAACCCTTTCTTTTGGTGTTTCTTCGAAGTGCAGTATCCATATCCCGAGACTCCATTTGATTTCGTCGGTCGCATCTCAAATAACAATCCATCCGACTATCTGATCTTGTTTTGTACGACGACATGACCAAAAAAAACCCATCTCCGATAGCTACTTGTTTGGCCCATTTACATGCTTCATCGATTGTTTCAAAGATTTGTGTAGTTTGAAATAACTCACTGTAATCCACTCCATCACCACCGAAATCTTCCAACGGAACCTACAAAAATAAAATCGAAATTAAAAAAATCAAAAAAAAATTGGGCGTCTGTATTAAACGCCTACCCCATATGGGGGGCGTCTGAGTTAAACGCCCTACCCAAGGGTGAGGCGTCTGAGTAGGACGCCTGACCGAAGGGAAGGACGTCTACATAAGACGCCTTACCCAAGAGGAGGACGTCTACATAAGACGCCTCTCCCATTGCGTAGGCGTCTGCGTTAGATGCCTCGGCCAAGGGGAGGACGTCCTACGCAGACGCCCTCACCTTTGGGGAGGCGTCTAATGCAGACGCTCGGCCCAAAATTTGCCCGGTGCCAGGCTTACCTCACCGGATGCATCACCCTCGCCAGACATTTTCCTGGTGTTTTTACTGATAAATTATGAATATACAAGACCGTAGGCCTAATTTATAGACACGGGACGATATGGGTATTAAATATATTGTTAAGGGCAATTTGGTAATTTCAAGGGGCGATTTAAGTAGTTTTGGGGCGACGTTTAGTAGTTCCCCATAAAATAGGCTCACTAATCTAAGCATGTGCTAAGCTTCACTCAAGAGCATTAGCACATCAAAGATAAGAGTGAAATTTCATTAGATGGTTATGAAAATCATGTAAGGCTCAAATGATTAAGATTATCACACACTAATCCATCACATGATCAAATCACCTTCTTATCCACCCCCAATAGGGATGGACTACTCTCCACACTAAAGAAAACAGAAAAATAACATGAACCCATAATGGAAATGACTAAAAGCTAGATTAAACAAACAACAACATCAAATAAATTGCATCAAAGGAAAGACATGTATTTAAAGAACAAAACTCACACTTGTTTGAAATGAAAAGATTACAAAATATCCTTCTTCTCCTCCAACTACACTAACCCGTAGCAAAACAAAACCTAAAACTAATGGAGAAGCAAGAAGAAGTAGGAGAGTAGAGATTACAATGGTATATATAGACTAATACATGGTTAGGATTAATATGGGAATAATCAAACAACTCTAAATCACATCTGATGGTTTGAGAATGCTCTAACCCGAATACCCTACCCACGACCAAAATCTGAGATCCATTGGACCTGTTTGATTCAAATCCGCCAGTGGCGGATCAAATAGATCCAATCGGGTTGAAATTTTGTGTGCTGCTCTCTTTCTTCAATTAGTACGTGTGGTGAAGTCCTGGTCCGCTGGCTCGAATCACTTTGAGTTTACTTAGTGAAATCTCTGGTTCAAGTCATGTGTCACCATATTTTGCACTTCACAATCAGGTCCCTCTGAGCTTTCACTTGGGTCCTTCCTGATTGGCGATCCAGTCCTTATGCATTACAAACAAGTCCAGAACCTTCCAAATTAGTTCATACTTGTTACATTTAGGTCCTTTTTGCTTCATTCCTCTTCTTTATTACCTAACTCTTGAAACACTATAAACAGCAACTCGAGTAGCATAATATTGAGGTAAAATAAAGGATATATAGCATGAATATGATGCATGATATGCTACTAATCAGCATGCCAAGTTGTTAGCTTCTTCTTAGTCATTTTCGCCCATCATTTTATATATATATATTCATGGCTATGTCAAAATCACACAAATGGCCGAAAGTTTTACTTAAATATGCAATAATGAGAAATTAGTAAACAAATTTAAGTTAACTATACTAAAAGTAACATACAACTGAACAACATTCTTCAATGATTTCCTCGATTTATCCGATGCTAGAGGATCAAACCAATATGCACTATTCGTATCGGGAACTAAAACGGCCAACATCCACATGTTAAATAACTTTGTTAATCATTTAATACTAATATAACAAGTAACATAAAATATAATGAAATACTTACGCCTCCCAATATGGTGCTAGATAAATCTTCTTCTCGTAATCACACATAACCTTAGCAATCTTTTGTGGTGTAACGTCATCGTTTGAATTGCCTGGATTGAATAATATTGTGGGACACAAATAACATTTTTTTCCCTAGAAGGCAATTCTCAGAGAATATTGGTGATGGATCTTCTCGTCGCATTTCATGTGATCACCTTTGGAATGTCGTTGTGATGATGATGACCCAAAATACTGACGTAGTCCTATTTGACTACCTACACCGCTTATTCGCCCATGATGCTCCTCCTTCCCAAGGTTGTGGACAATTTATCATTTCTTCCATCTGAAACAAATTCTCCTTGGGAAACTTTCATTGAAAGTTAATCCTATACGAAAATAATTTTCAATTTTATTATAAATTAATAACCACATACACAAAGCATAAAAATTAGCGATAACTTACAATCCCGGAGGCAGCTAGTTCAGACTCCTCATTAATGTAGTTGCCTTCCGGAGTAATACACGCTTTCTTCCACTTCTCTTCTCTATATATCAGAGATGGAGGTGACAAATTACTTGCATTCTCTTCACTCATACCCGCTTCCAGAGCTTCTTCTTTTTTTGGATTTTTTTCCCATCATCATATCTTCCTCAAGTTTGTGGTAACCACCTTTGGACAATCTATGTTGAAACTTGTTACCAGATCATCGGTTCTTGTTCAGCTTTCGTATTTCCCGAAGAAGAAATTAATGGATTAATTATCAAAATAAATTCTATGTATTAAAAATTGGTACATATTACCATAAATTCTGGAGAAAGTGGTTCTTTTGAACTCAACCCATGACCTCGACGAAATGAAATTGTAAATAGCACAAGGGTCAGAATCCTTATATTCCCCAAAGATGAACATGTACGTGAGCTTTGTTTTAAAGTCTTTCCACCGGTTACCATACGAAATCAACTTTTTCTTCAACGCTTGAGTGGATTGAAAAATGAATTTGTCCTACAACCAAAAAAATGTAAATCAGAATCAATAAGAGGGGAAATTTTAAATATAACTAATAAACAAAGACATACCATTACATCCTCCCAAATTTGTTCTTTTAGAGAAGAATCAACTTGTGACCACTTTTCAATACAAATATCAACCTTGGTCCTACCGAGAGTACACAAATAACTAGGCCAATAAATTTTATTCTCTCTGATCAGCTTTAAGACACTATCAAAGTCCAAAGGAAATGAACCTTCCCGTTTATTTTTTGTTGCAACTCTAACATAAGAGTTCCTTTACAGGGATGAACCGACGTAGGGCCTTCATCGCTAGTTTGGGGGCAGTTCTTCTTGCTGGGAGCCATTAACCTGAAAGAAGATTAAAAAAATAATCACGACAAAACAATCAGAAATCGACTACGACAACAAGTGTAAGTCATTTCCACTATTGCACATTAAAAAAGCATTAAAAACACCATACAAAATCACGACAAAACCACTCAACAATCATAACATTTCCAGGTACGTTACATTTAGTGATATTTGAAAGAAACTCACCATGTCTAGATAGCTAATATCCCAATTTTGTTTGGGTTTACGAATACCCTTCTACGTCGGATTAATTTAAACACCGACGTGGATGAGCCAAAATAGGCCCAAAACACGAATTCGTATTGCATTTCCATGTATATTTATAGCCAAACAACCAATTCCATACTACAATAGATTTCCAACAACCGTTTTCGAGCAAAAAAACACATTTTCAACCAACAAAAGAGTTTATAGTCAGATAACATGACATAGAAAGACTTACGTGAACTGTTGACGGAAGGAGGTCACTCAGGGAAGAGGGTTGCTGGGAATGGCAGGTCGTGGGGGCAAGGGGAGAGGAATGCTATGGTCAGGGAGTGGAATGCTCTGGTCGGGGAGAAGAAGGGTTTGTGTTTGTTGAATTCTGGGTTCGAGGTTTTGTTGGGGTTTACGAATACCCTTCCACGTTGGATAAATTAAACACCGACGTGGAAGACAACCTACCACGTTTACGGATTAATTAAACATTGACGTGGTAGGGTATAAATTATTTTAATATTTTTGGAAAATGGACCCGTCCACGTCGGTGTACGTAACACCCGACGTGGAAGAACCCCTACAACGTCGGTCTCCAAACACGACGTTGTAGGGTATGAATTATTTAAAAAACAATTGAAAAATATACCCTACCACGTCGGTTTACGTAATCGTCTATGTGGTAGGGTATATTATTTATTTTTGAAAAATGGACCCTAGCACGTCGGATATTACCAAACCGACGTGGCCCACGTCGATTTGGTAATATCTGACATGCTAGGGGCAACATGGTAGGCCGATTTTCCAACAGTGACTACATTTGATTGTGATTAAGATTAGGTTAGTTAAATCATCAAAACACGGATTAAGGCCAAAAAAGCCAACATGCACGTCCATTGTTGACATGTATTAGCAGTTTGTAGTGACAGACATGCAAATATGAACACTTCTCATTTAGTCTCCCTGTTTAATCAGGTAGATATGTACATACAAGCCTACAAACCTATATTTGTCCCCATTCTTGATGTAAGGTCTAGGCGAAATTGAGACAACATTATAATAAAGTCTCCCAAAACCAAAAAACTTCCTAGTTGTCCAAGATCAACACTAATCCAAAATGAGATGGACGAACACTCTGAAAGAAGGGTAAGGTGTGGAAGATACAGTGGTATAGGGCACAACTGAAAGCTATGCCAGAGACCTATATAGCTAGAAAGGAAATGCTTCCAAAGAAAGTACAGAGGGCACCTAAGAATCCCACCGTGAAGAAGTCACTAAAAGCAACTCTCACCCATTTGGACCAATGATGAACCTTGTGGAGTCAGTTGCTTCTGACCAAGTTAGCTTAGAGACTTTGCAATGTCCTAATTAATTAAATAAATGTTGGGATATGTTCTACTTCTACTTCATTTAAAACTATGGTTTCTTTATTGAACTTCAAGGATTAAAAACTTATTCTCCATTATTAACGGTTATGCAAATCAAGGAATTTTGTAATGTGGATTGTTGTGATGTCTTGGATGTAATTTGTAGTAGCATTTCTGGTTGTGAATGTTCACGTGTGTTCAAGTGGTTGCTGATTTCGTATGTTATGTTATTTCATGTTTAAGAACATGCTTGTGAAGAGAAAGAGAAGAGAAAGAGGAGGATTTATGCTTATGGTTGGTTAATTGTTATTATCCTTCATGTCAATATGCATGGATTAGTTCCACGTTTGTCCTGCTCGGGACACAAGTGTCCCGCTCAGGACAAGTTTATCCTGCATAGGGAAGAGTCAGTCCCGCTCGGTACGTAAGTGTCCAGCTCATGACGAGTCTGTCATGCTCAGGACGAGTTCAATAATATATTTTTCTACAAAACTCGACGTCTCAGACACTGCGTTTTCTAGATACTAAAAAATATGACCCCCGTCACCACGTGTTGAGACGTGATGACAACATGTCTAGTTTGGAAAATACTTTTAAAAGATGTCTAATTTTAATTATTTTAAAAATCATTTTATTTCATTTTTTTCCAAAAAAACAACTTACAAAAGTAGAGCAAAACAAAATAACATAACCAAGATGGTTATAAGTGACTCATAACATGATTCCCTTCGTACGTAAAATACGCTACACATTAATTGCATTTTCATGTCAAGTAAAGGTGGTTTATGTGGTATACAAATATAAAAAATAATATAAAAAGTAAAATGGAGAAGCATATTGTCAGCACCAACACTTCTTTGCAGGAACCGTGCGGTCCAAACTCATTAACTCCCTCGAGTTGCTCGAGTTTGGCAGCCTCTTCCCTCTATTCCCACTTGGCTAGATTGTTTAAGTAGAACACATCCACATACACAAGCATGCACATAAAAGGGACACTTGAGAGGTTTTGCTAAATATGCGACTATCTCATTCACAAAGGTTTGATTACAACACTTGCCTTCTCAGATTACACATACATGAGTTTTTCCTTAATGAAAGAGAGGATACCCCTTTATATAGGAGAGCCTCACTCTTAGTACACAAGAGGAGTTTGTCTTCCTCCTTCATTTACAGCCCAACACTTGTCTTGGATACAAGGCAACACTCAAGTACTCAAAACGTATTTGGTCTTCAAGCTAGAGAATATCTAACTTTCTAGGAAGCTTCCTCAAAGCTTCACCAAGAGAAGAAGTTCTTTCGGAGTTCTCTTCTCAAGAAGTCAAGTTCAACTTGACTTCCTCCTCTTTTTGAGATCTTTTCTTGGGAGATCAATGCACGAAATTGTCTCTCCTTGTTGGGGCATTTCATTCTCCCCCACTAAATCCGGAGACACCTTCGTCGACATTCATGTCTTGATTGCGTCTTTGAATGATCACATTTTTCCCTCGTCTTCCTAGCCTTTCTGAGGGCACTTTGTCACGAGCCTACTTCTCATGTAGTCATCATGATGGCGCAAGTCACTAACTTTCTGGAGTTCCTTGGACTTGATAGCTCTCTATCTCTCAATTCTGGTGGCAACATCCGTCAGAGCACAAGTTTCTAATTCTTCTCGAATCACTTGAACTTGCCATGCATCTATTCCTTCTTTTCCCAATCTTGGGTGGTGGCATCTGATAGGATGCAAGTCTCTAATTCTTCTTGAATCACTTGGACTTGATACTTGCTTACTTCTCAAGTAGGCAATCGTGCCTGGCATAAGTCTCTAACTCCATGGAGTTTCTTGGACTTTATTCAGCCTCTTTGACACGTCATCCCTCTTTGTTGCTGCCCTTGGTGCCTCCTCTCCATTCCTTAATCCCTTGAGGGGAAAAGAGGAGGTTTAGGAGAGGTCTTCAACAAATAGGCCACACCTTCCTCCATGCTGCACACGCCATTTGAAGAAGGAAATATTAGGGAGATGACACTTCTCAAGAAATCTAGCCCCAATACTATGTTGTGATCATCCATTGGAACAACAGAGAAACTCATCTTTCCCTTCCATGTCCCTAGATCCACATCTACTGCTTCTACTGCACCCACAATGGATTTAGCACAAGCATTCATTGATTTGAGCCTCCCTTTTGCCTCAGATAGGGGAAGACCCAACCTCTTTGCTTCTGAAGGCATCATGAAGTTGTGACATGCACCAGTATCCACCAACATCCTAGCTGGTTGTCCTCCAACTTTGGACACTACGTATAACAAGGTTGTTTCTTTATGGAAATTTGGGGGACAAGGCTTGGCTTGCAATGCGCCTAGGAGTTGTAGAGACCCCATGCGCCCTTCTTCTTCTGGTTGCTTCTCTTCACTTTGGCTTATCATGGCAGATAACAAGTCAAACTTTGGACAATCCTTCATTTGGTGAGGGCCTTTGCAGACAAAGCACCCACCCTTTGGAACAAAAGGCTTCTTGCCTTCATGGTGGGGGTCCTTACCATAACCTTTCTTCTGGAACTTTTCTTTATTAGTTTCCATTTCTTTTTCTTGCCTACCATTGTTCTCATGTTCCTTCTGTTTCACAGGGTCCTTTCGTTCATATTCCATTAATGATTCGGCTATTTTGATGTCCTTATCCAGGTTCTTATTGTTTCTTCTCTGTAGTTCTCTTCTTGCCCAGTCTTGAAGTCCATTTGTGAAATGAAACAACTTGTCATCTGGGTCAAGGGTGGGAATCTGAAGGATAACAGTTGTGAACTCCCTGATGTACTCCCGGATGGAAGTCCGATGCTTCAGCTCAACCAACTTTCTTCTGGCCTCATATATAACATTTGTGGGATAGAAATGCCGTTTAAGATATTTCTTAAATTCTTCCCATGTTTCTAGTGGCCTGCTAAAGTTGTTCTTGACATCCTCTGTCTTTCTTTGCCACCACAATGATGCAATGTCTGGGAGATAATATGAAGCATAACTAACCTTTTGGGTTTCTTCATGAATTCCAACGCCAATGAAATATTGCTCCATAGTCCACAAGAAGTTGTCCACTTCTTTGGCATTTCTCAGGCCACTAAACTTGTTTGGACGGGGGATGTCCATCTTTGGTGATTCCCTTGCTCCCCCACCACATGAAAATGCTCGTTTGCAGATGACTAAGTCAACTTTGAACTCTTCCATCGAGACTTCCAAGAAATCAATTCTTTCTCGAAGCAGTTCTACGGTCTGTCTAAGGTCAAAGATGATTTTCTCATCGACAACATCCAAGCGTTCCTCCACGCTTGTTAGTTTGGAACTCATGGAAAGAATAACATCATGACATACAGAAACCTTTTCTTCCAAAGCCTCCGAGCTACCCGAACCTTTGCTTTGTTCCCTCCTATGCCTGCCTTTCTCACCCGTGTCAAGGCTAGGATCCCTGCCACGAGCTTCATCACTAGCCGACCCTTTCTGACCCTCAGGATTCTTTCCCATAGTGTCTTTCACTC
This sequence comes from Triglochin maritima, assembly GCA_963682175.1. NCBI lineage: Eukaryota > Viridiplantae > Streptophyta > Magnoliopsida > Alismatales > Juncaginaceae > Triglochin > Triglochin maritima. Next base: position 24,098,048 of record OY821777.1, read on the forward strand.
TGATAAGGCTATGATACCACGTGTCACGCACTTACACTTCTTTGAAGGAACTGTGCGGCCCAAACTCACTAACTCCCTCGAGTTGCTCGGGTTTGGCAGTCTCTTCCCTCTCTTCCCACTTGGCTAGATTGTTTAAGTAGAACACATCCACATACACAAGCATGCACATAAAAGGGACACTTGAGAGGTTTTGCTCAATATGCGACTATCTCATTCACAAAGGTTTAATTACAACACTTGCCTTCTCAGATTATACATACATGTGTTTTTCCTTAATGAAAGAGAGGAGACCCATTTATATAGGAGAGGCCTCACTCTTAAGTACACAAGAGGAGTTTGTCTTCCTCCGTCATTTACAACCAACACTTGTCTTGGATACAAAGCAACACTTAAGTACTCAAAACCTATTTGGTCTTCAAGCTAAATAATGTTTCTCAGATTATTTCATTTTTTTCCAAAAAAACAACTTACAAAAGTAGAGCAAAACAAAATAACATAACCAAGATGGTTATAAGTGACTCATAACATGATTCCCTTCGTACGTAAAATACGCTACACATTAATTGCATTTTCATGTCAAGTAAAGGTGGTTTATGTGGTATACAAATATAAAAAATAATATAAAAAGTAAAATGGAGAAGCATATTGTCAGCACCTACACTTCTTTGCAGGAACCGTGCGGTCCAAACTCATTAACTCCCTCGAGTTGCTCGAGTTTGGCAGCCTCTTCCCTCTATTCCCACTTGGCTAGATTGTTTAAGTAGAACACATCCACATACACAAGCATGCACATAAAAGGGACACTTGAGAGATTTTGCTCAATATGCGACTATCTCATTCACAAAGGTTTGATTACAACACTTGCCTTCTCAAATTACACATACATGAGTTTTTCCTTAATGAAAGAGAGGATACCCCTTTATATAGGAGAGCATCACTCTTAGTACACAAGAGGAGTTTGTCTTCCTCCTTCATTTACAGCCCAACACTTGTCTTGGATACAAGGCAACACTCAAGTACTCAAAACGTATTTGATCTTCAAGCTAGAGGATATCTAACTTTCTAGGAAGCTTCCTCAAAGCTTCACCAAGAAAAGAAGTTCTTTCGGAGTTTACTTCCTCTTTTTAAAATCTTTTCCTGGAGGAGTAATGCACCAAATTGTCTCTCGTTGTTGGTGCGTTTCAATACGCTGGTAATGTTCCTCACACGCAACCATCTACCAACCCAAAGTTACCTAACCCCAAACCCCAAACCACAACAAAGGGCGACTTCTCTTTTCCCCCAGAAATATCCGGGCGTTAGGGTTCCATCCGATCGTCTCCGGTAATCGATTTCTACCTATCTTCCTCTTTCCATTTGCTTTCCGTCTCTTCTACCCGTTTCCTTTAAGCCGATTCCCAACTAAAACTCGAGTTTCATGTAGAAATTCGGAAATTACGGGTTGGATTGGGAGGGTGAGTTTTGGTCGGAAGAGGAATCCTTGGAAAATGTTTGGTTTTGATGTGGAATTTTAATCTCTTTCTGGCTTTGTGTGATGGTATGTTTAGATTCATAGATTGTTGTTAGATGTCTATGTGAAGTGGAATGGGAAAATTAAGGCAGGATTTTGATGTCTTGTTAATCTGTGAATCACACGGAAAGTTTCGATTTGGATCCTTTTGATGTAAAAGATGAAGGAAAAGACTGGCTTATGTTATCTGTTTCTTTGTAATTCACGTTGGAATTTTAATTTGAAACCTCATCGTGGTTGTATGGCGTGTATATGGTAGGTCTATTTCTGTCAATATCTATCCATGTGAAGTCAAATGTGTAAGAAAAGTATGAGTTTTTGCTATCTGGCTCACTTGTAAGTTACATGATTTTCCGTTTGTGACCTTGTTTTTTGTTTTTTGAGTTATTGGTTCTTTTGTGTGTTCTTCTGTTTGATAATATTGAATGCAAAAACTTGAGTTTAATTTGAATGCTTATATTAAAAGATTTAGGTGTTATACGTGGTGGGTTTTAGGTTGGTGTTTTGTTGCTTCTTGTCCTCTTGAATTGGTTTGGTGAAAATTCTTGATTTTTTGTGTTTTGATTTTGATTGCTTGACACTCTGTAAATTGGATTTTAGAACATCAATTGGAATGTTAAATTTTGAGGCTATTGTTGGACTTTTATTATTACATGTCCATATAACCAATGCTAACAGAAAATTATGGCACTGGTGTGTGCTGTACTTTCTCCTAAACAGATTACAATTTGGATCCTCATGTTGTTGTCGTATAGGGTTACATTTTTTATTTTGTGTTGTTATTGACCATATCAAGGTGGAATGTAAAATGGCTGATCTTTAATTGCATTTTACTAGCAATTACGTGGAGTTTTACTTGGAAACTTGGTCAGTATCTTTTCTTTTAACTTTATAGTGCGATGTTTGTCTGGGTTGCTTGTCTGTCCCTGTGATCTGAGCTTGATAAAAGTTGTGATTTTGTTTCGTGGGTTGCGATTGGTTTACTTCGTTTATATATACCTTCTATTTACCATTTCGTCCACAGTCAAAGAATTTCCTTGACCTTATGTTGTTTCTTTTAAGGTAGTATTGGTTGATCACTGTTCTTATCTACCTTTAGTCGTAGATCTGATTGATAAGTTTGGAGTTGATTGCTGCTTTGATGGTTTTGTGCCATTTGTTTGTGTTATAGGCGTGACTTATGCACATTCATTTCAACACGCATCGCTGAAGGCATGAATATTTTAAAAATCCATGTCAAAATTGCCTTTGAAATTCTGCTGTTTTGTTGGGGCTTCCATTTCTCAGTCAGTAGTATTTGAATATGTGATATTGTCCTTTTTCATGAAATTGTAATCTGTTTCCAATATTTTATTTATAAGTTTTAACTAATCAGGGTCAATTGATCAGTTTTTTCCTGATATTAGGAGAATTTTCTTTTCTACCGTATATCTATTTATAGGAAGATATAAAGTCTTTTAGTTAAAGACTCAAAAGCTTGGTTAATGTATTTGTTCTATTGACAACTTTTATTGCATTTCTCTCTGCATGTTGTTTGGTTAATTTTTCTCATGCTAATTGTAAGTAATAATTGTTAATGTTGGAAATATACGATGCTCGTAGATGTATTTGGTGGTGGGGGTGGTGGACAAGAAAGATAGATCGACAAGAGGGGAGAGGCTGAAAACTCTTCTTCTTCTTCTAACTTTAACAAAATACAACACCTCTTTCTCTATTCTTTCTTGCACACATAACAAACATGACTTGTGTGCTATTTATAATACTACAAAGACTTTTAGACTTCCTCTACATTATGAGGACCTTTAGCTTTCTAATTTCCATGCTAATAATAATCAATCAAAACTAATCAAAAAGAGTTATTACAACCGTTTATTGACCTATCATTTCAGCTTCCAACTTGATGACTCATCACCTTTGATGACTTGGCTGCCAACTAGGATGAATTAAGATCAATTTTCAACAGTTAGATGTTATGTCTCCCCACGCCTAACCTTTTGAAATAATCCCCCACTTCATAACCAAAAGGTGTTCACCGTTCACCTGTTATTTTGTATCTTAAGTCAACAAAAATTCCAGAATTCAACACTGCCAGAAACAGCAGAACTGCTTTATGTTGTTGAGGCAGAAAATGCATCTGAACCTTTTCAGATCCATTTGTTACTTGAAGCACAAGATTTGAAAATGTTTGTCTCATATAAATCTAGAATTGCCGCTACGGTTGATCCGTTGTCTCTTTTGCGCTTTCATGCTGTTAAAATCGAAACATATATTGTTATGGGTGGCAAAAAGAATATCATTGGCACTATTTTGCCTATATGTAGGATAGTCTGCCTTCCAAAATATATGGCAATGTCTTTCTTTGCTGTGACGATCAGAACATTTGGTTCAAGAATCTTCTCTGCTAGTTTAAGTCTGATTGATTTTTTCCGATACCGAAGTATTTTTTGGTGAACTCAACCAACAATTCAAAGTACTTGCTTGTAACCATAGGAATAGGAAACTATGTTGTTCCAAGATCATCTCTTCATGACCTAAATGGTTACTCACTCTACTATGCATATCATTATATCTTCACCTAACCTTTCTTTCCATTTGCTGCACTGCATATAAAAGTTTTGCAATCATAGTGGCAAACATACGATCTTAGGAATTTGTCCTCAATATATGTTTTTCTATCACACACTAATTTGCTGGTGCATCTGACATCTAGATATCCATGACAACTGCAGTCCTCAGGAAGTAAGATAAAGTACTGACATTCAACGAAACATGTTGCGTTTCTTCAAATTTAACCCTTACTATTAAAAATACAAATAAATAATATTGAAAATTTTAATCATGATAAAAAATGACAGTAAATGTTACGATAATCGATAAATATACTAGACGAGATTTGGAGCATCTTTGAAATCGCAAAACATGTTATTTTTACTTCTATCCACCCTAGCATATTTGATATGATTATATTGGAACTCTTTATACTAGCCTTTCTCCTTATCAATTTTTTTTAAGACTATATTCTGGAGCTGTAGGATACTTGGATATTGATTGGGTATCCAATGGAAAACTTTGGTTCTAAAACTTAAGTTTTTGAGACCCACAATCATATTAACAGATCCATAATGTCTACACATAAGATTATTTCATTACTCATCAGTTAAGACACTCTAGTGTTATTTGATACATAAATGGAAAACTAATTGTGCAATGTGTTAATCATGTCAATGTTTTAGCATTAGGCTTTTTTTGCATTTATGAATGGTAAATGGATTCAAGAATTGAAAGTCAGATGGTCAAATTTCACTGCTTCATAGAACAGTTCTATAGAAAAGTAGCATTATGCTGCAATGCAGCCAATGCTGCTCTAATCAATGGACAATTATAACTTATGATGTTGGGGCTACTTGTAATTTCTATATTATTGTTGCACCTTCCTCTGAAGCAAGGTTTTCAGAACCGAACCGGACGTTGAACCAACAACGTCAAAGGTTCAGAGGTTCGACCGGGGTCGGACTGAATCGAACCGGTGACGTCAACATGACATCATAAATATATATTATAGATACAATAGTCATATTTATTAAGAAAAAAATATTCAAAACATCTACAATATCAACATTTATAGGGTTGGGGTATAAATTTGGGTTTGGTTTTGTTTTGGATATGTAGCAATCGAATAACTGAATACATAATTGGATACTGAGATAAAAAAAACATAATTGTTTTTTTCTGAACCAGTGGTTGAACCGCCGATTCAACCCGGTTCTTGGCAAAAATCGGTTTTGGGGGGCAAACTAGACTCGACAGGCTTCCGGTTCACGGTTGAACCGGTCGGACTGGCCGCTCCGGTTTGGTTATCAAAACAGTGCTCTGAAGACTAAAGCAGATATATGCTCAAGAGAGTTTGGAAGCATAGCTAAACAAAGATAATGATGGACAAAGCATATAATTTGTTATGACATTTTCTCCCAGACAGGAAATAAAAATATATTACATCCCTAGTGGTGAATGTGATTCTTGATGCATACATGGTTTAGGCTAGTGGAAACTTAGGGGTAATGCTTCTCTAGAAAACCACTTATTTCTCCACTGCTTTTAAACAGAATAATTAAATGTATAATAGGAAGTCTTCAATTTTCTTTTCCATATTGTGAGATAAATTTGCAGACGTGGCATTATGGCCATATACATTATTTGATTGCAGGATACTCACTAGAATATCTAAATTGTTTTTTTCTTTTTTACATTTTTTAGAATGGTTGATTCAACCAAGTATTATAAGTTATGGATTAATCTCTAATCATGTGAAATTAGCTTGCCAGCCTACAATCTTGAGAATGTGGTTGTTTTTAAGTACTTTAAAGACCATTTTCCACCTAAGTCGTAGTGTAGGTAATTGATCAATCTAAATAAAAATATACTAAATGGCATTTCATGAAAATAAATTGTATAGAATCTCTTTGCTCTAATAGTCTTATACTTATGCTTTCAGTACAAATTGATTTATACTATATTGGAACATCTTGTGTCCATGCTATTTGACAATATGCTTAATTTAGTGGCCTAGTTATTGATTTGTAAAATCACGTACCGTTGATATTTGATCTGAATTTTTTTACGGATGCTGGAAAATTTGATTGTGTGGTTTATTTATTGGATAGAATTTAGTTATTTGGTTAATAAAAGACTATCCTGAAATTAGTTCTTCACAACAATCTCATGATATTTTATTCTAGTACTTGGGAGTTTTATGGTGGATAAGAATGCGTGGAAGAAAACTATTCACGTGCCTGAACAATGATTCTTTTGAGTTCATATCTAGCCTACCCCAACTAGTTTGGGATTAATGGCTTTGTTGTTGTTGGGAGTTGTATGGTGTGTCGTGGAGAAGTGACTTGGTTGGGCTCTGAGTCCATGCCAATTCCGTTCCTCTGTTGTTTAGGGCCACCTCTCCAGCCCTCAAAGCCTTTTGTTGTACAATGAATACTTGTGCTGGTGTGAGACCGATTTTGAGCTCTTTATGCTTTATGGGGCATTTTTCTGGTGTAAATTTGTAGAAGCTGCTGCTACATTTTACTACTCACACAAAATGTACCAATTGAAGTGCCTTACCTTTAACTGGCTAAAGGAGTCATTGTTCTCGACTTTACCATAACGTCATTCAAACATGAAGGTCATTATGAAAAGACAGAATATGCTTCATACCAGTATATCATCAGTTATTGTTTACTTGCTCCATAAATATCTGAACAGAACCTTTTAATTAGAAACTATTTCTAAACTTATATGTGCGAATATGTTATTTTTAGCCAGTATCTTCCATATTTACAAGAATTGTATCAGCTCTTTATAGTGGAAATCATTAGCTGTACACTTGTAACTTTTGCCCCAATGAGCTGTTCTGCCAAGCTGATACTTCAAGATTGTGGATATCTTTAACTGTTGGTATTAATGTTTTTGCTGCTTTTGTTTCCATAAAAGATAGAAAAACTATTTTGCAATTACTTCAGTTGCAGTCATAATTTTTCTTGGGTTTATTCTATACTTTTTGCTGCCTTATTTTCTAGTAACTTGTCAAATTGTCGTTTTTCATGTTGACTTGCAACATATTATTACTTATCAAGTTAAGTTTTTTTAATACTGATTATGGAATCTTTCTTCAGACTTGTATGCAGTAAGCAGGCAACCCTTCACTGCAATCATTTGATGTGGTCTTGAATTTCATCATGTGCAACCTGATCGATGGTCTCCCAGATGCCGTTGCTCTCCGGTGTCTTGCTCGGGTGCCTTTTTTCTACCATCGTGAACTACAACTTGTATGTCAGTCCTGGAGAGCTGCTCTCCGCAGCTCTGATATCATCCGGGCTCGTAAAGAGATAGGAGTGACCGAGGAGTTTCTCTGTGTTCTCGCATTTGAGCCGGAGAACATATGGCAGTTTTACGATCCTCGTAGAGATCTTTGGATGACTCTGCCTGTGATGCCTTCGGATATTAGACATCTTGCTCGATTTGGCGTTGCTTCTGTTGATGGCAAACTCTTTGTAATTGGTGGTGGCAGTGACAGGGTTGATCCCACGACCGGGGATCATGACGGGATCTTTGCAACCAATGAGGTGTGGTCATATGATCCTCTCCTTAGGCAATGGTCCAAGCGTGCCCCGATGCTTGTTCCACGGGCGCTATTTGCTTGCTGTGCTTTAAATGGAAAGATAGTTGTTGCTGGGGGGTTCACCAATCTGCGAGAAACAATATCAAACGCCGAGTTGTATGATCCCGAGAAGGATGTGTGGCATCCTTTACCCAATCTCTGTCACACTCGCAATTCTGCTTGTTCTGGAGTGGTGATTGATGGTAAGATGCACGTATTTCACAAGGGTCTTTCGATGGTGCAAATATTGGAGGAAAAAGAATGGTGCTGGGAAGTCCTAGATGATGGATGGCTGCAAGGTCCAATGGCCATCGTTCATGGATATCTGTACGTTCTTAGCTACGGGCTTATTCTAAAACAAGGAAGCAACCAAGGGTCAAGATTGCCGATCGCCTCAGCATCCGAGTTCCAAAGCCGAATTGGATTTGGGATGATTGGGTTGGGGAAAGAAATATACATGGTTGGTGGAGTGATCGGACCTGGTCGGACAAACCATGTCATTAAGCAGCTTCCTGACGTTGATGTTCTAACCATCAGTAGCGACAGGCCTATGTGGCGGCAGGTTTCTCCAATGACTCTCTGCCGCGGAAGTGTTCTAGGTTGTGCTCTGCTCAAGTTGTGATGTAGGTATTTGTTGTAGTCTTTAGACGGAAATTTACCCTGATACTTTGATGTTCTGTTGATTAGGAAGCTTCTTGTTTTATGAAGAAGCTCAACGGTTCTTGGATTCTGATTCTGATTCTGTATGTGATTGTAAAGACATTGCTGAGGAAGCTAAGATCTGTGGATTCTGAAATATCATTTTTTTAGAAACACGGAACATTGCGATGATGGATGCTGCACATGAAAATGTTTCTGCTTAGTAAACTGGGGTCGCCCGTAAGTGGAAATTCGTAGTTGAGTTATAGACATTATTTTTACATTATTAAGTTCTTGGAACTTGGAAGTCAGCAGCTTGGTGGAGTTTTTTTTTGTTCTATTCTCCTCCCTCCCTTTATAGAGGTGAGTCGGTGTCGATTGCTTAGAGGAAGGTCGAACATGGAGCAGGTTAATCCTCTCAAGTCTCAAATCCACCCTGACCTGTTAGTAACCCTTTGGGTTCAAGTTTTTGGTCCGTTTTACATATTTTTAGATCTATACAAAAATATAATACTAATCGCCTTTATTTAACGGGACCGATTAGTTACACACTTATACCTCTTAATGTACTCAACAATTAATTTAGTTTAATTGCATATGCTCCAACAAAAATTTAGAGGCCGAATTTGACAACAACGTAAATGTCAGGGGCGCAACTTAGTAGGTCAATATGTATATTTTTAGCTAGAATGATAATATAATATTAAAAAAATTTCTAACAAATTACCCTTTTGTTTTCCAGAAAAGTAATTTCTTTTATTTGAATGTCATAATTATTTCTTAGTTGTTTCTTTTACAGGGTTATTCATTAACGTTATTAAAGCACTACAATATCATTAACATAGAGTACGTTAAATAAATTTGATAAATTAGCTAATCTGCACATAACATGTAACGTTCCCGAAAAAGAATAAAATTTAAACAATAGTTCAAGAACATAATTCTAGAATGGATGGGAAAATTACTCATAAAATATTCAAACAAGGTGCACCATAACGAGAGATTTGAAGCTTGATTACATCAAAGACAATGAACAAACATAATACAGATAAAAACAATAACCTAAGAGAATAGGACTGGAAGATCCGGTCCTAATGTACACTCGTTCTCGGTCGCCGCCCACTTAGCACCTATCAAGGCCCTGAAATGCAAACATGATAATTTGCCTAAGTTTTCATAACGAAAACTCCGTATTCAAAATCCATCTGTGAATATGATTGTACAGTGCAATATGCCTATCATACTAGCATCACATTACATAAAGGTACGAACAAGGAAAACATTTCTCAACCCGAAGCATAAGAACTAAAGTCCTACAACCAACATCGGGCTTCCCGAGGGCACCCACTGCAGGCACACAGTCTTACAGACAGTGTGCGACACACCCCTACTCACATCTATACTAACATGAGGGTTTGGTGAGGATCACACGCACTTCCGAGTCATAGATACAAATATGATCTCATGGTCCACATGCCACAACGCCCGTCAGATTCATCACTCTGGTCGGCCATATCTGCCGAGTCGTGCCACAACCCGGATGGTCATCTCCGTCGAACCCATGTCCGGATGGTCATCTCGCTCCGTGGAGCTGCGTAATTGACAATGCATTGGGATATGCGATCCATCAGGTCTACTACAAATGGTAACTTAATGAAATGCAATATGCCATACTAAAGCCTATCAATACAAATATGACACGTGTACCAAGCATCCACACTCATTTGCTTGGCGGTCCATGTGCAGGCAAAATCATCACACCCACCGTCACCTCCCGGCTCACGCTCGATGCGAGGACACGAGTTTTTGAGGAAACACTTCGACACACGACTCTCACGTCTGCGATGCTGCCTTGCCTGCCGTACGCCCCCTCGAAACCTGCTTGCGCCTTGCTCATTGCTCGTACCTCGCCTACGCCATCTCTCTTGCCTAGCCTCCACCCTCGCACCTCGCCCACACGCTCTAGCATTGATGTGCCAGCTCGCCCCACCCCGTACTAGGCGATGCCTAGCCGAGTTCCTCGTCATGTTAGTCGGCACCCTCCAAGGTCCATTCCGTTGTCCACTGCCATCGCCATCACATCGTCGCTGCCCCTTCGGCGAACCTCCTTCCCGACGGTAGCCACCATCGAACCCTAAAACAACGTGTGACCAAACATGCTGCCACCCGACGTCCGGCAGGGACAATCCCCCTCCGGCTAGTCGGCGGCGAGCCACCTTCTCACACACATTGTGTGTGTAATAAAGTAAAACTTGGCATACCTTTTGAGTTCGTCGTAGCTCCAGTCGTCGTCGGCAGCCACCTTTACCGGTCATGCCTACGCCTTCTGCCGACCATGCCTTGCCGCACCTCCTCTTACGTTGTCGTCCACCACCGCCAACCTGAGCTCCGGCAGTCTCTCACGCCGACAATAGAGATGAGGATGGGAGATGATGATCTATTTCGGGTTCGTGTCCAATTCGGGTCGACACGAACAACACTAATTGTAATTCGGGTCGGGTTCGGGTTGATATATTTTGGGTTTCGTGTAATTTGGGTCAACACGAATTACCCGAATTTCAAATAGTAAAGTAAAAAAAAGCATAACCTCACTAAAACAAGCATCCATCCGTCTACACTCTCCAACACCGGATCCAAATCCAAATCCTCCAAAATCCAAATCTTCACCCTGTCGTCGTCCTCGCCACCCCATTGATGGCCGTCTCCGTCCTCGCCCTCTCCTCTCGCCTTCCTCGCCCTCTACTCTCGCCATCCTTGTCCCATTCAGGTTCGACCTACACCACCCTCTTCACCCACAACCACCACCACCTGTAGACTCCACCACCACCCTTTCCACAACAACCTACACCACCCTTTTCACTCACAACCACCACCCTCTTCACCCACAACCACCACCCTCTCAATTTATTCAATTTCATACAAGATTAGCAATTGGGTCTTGCTTGGGATCTTTGGCTTCTATCTAAATTTGATCTTTATGGTCAACAAGTTTCTGTTTTGTTATGGTAAAAAGGAACATTTTATATCTATGGATGTTTATGGATGTATGATCTCTATGTATATGTTTCTATTTATGGATATTTTAAAAGAGTTTGTGATTATGAATCATGAATGTTTCAGATTTACTTTGTTTTTAGGTTGACACAAAGAATTCGTACCAATTTGTGTTGACATTAACATAACCCGAAACACGAATTCGACAAACACGAAAAGAAATTCGTGTCAATTCGGGTTACTAATTTCGTGTTCATGTTTAGGTGTCAAATTTCATGTTCGGGTCGATTTATTTATTTATTTATTTATTTCGTGTTTGGGTTGAGCAAAAAAGATTATGTGTCAATTCGTGTCGACAAACACGACCCGAAACACAAATTTGACAACCCTATTGTCTGGGGTCCCACCTAATGATGAAGTGTATCATACTAATTTTTATTGAGAGCATGTAACGAAGTAGTGAGTTTCCATGTGCAAAACTACAATATCAACGTGTGTACCCAAGCAAACAACCCAAATTTAAATGGATATTGACATCTCTATATTCATAGTTCATTTACATAGTGAATGAATATTTTTTGGATTTTATAATGAATACCTATAGTTGGAATAAAAGAATATGGATAAGAGTACTTATTGAACATTATCTTCTTTACTTGCAATTTTTAGGAAAATTCTTAAAATCAAGAAATTACCCGAATATGAATTAAATATCATTATAGATACATTCCGTGCCACAAATAACATATTTTATGATATTTGATGGAGATGTTGTAGTTTGCAATTGTATCTTACTAAATGAATTAAGTTAGAAAATACTAGAAAAATAGGTTTCACCGACAAATATATATTCGTCCGTGAAACATCCGTCAGTGAAGTTAATTGTTCACCGATGAATAATGTTTTTCGTGAGTGTAAAACTACACTGACGAATACTCTCACTAACAATGATGAAAAGGTTTTGTCGGTTAATATTTTTGTAGTATTCTTAGAACAAAAAAGTTACACTGACAGATAGTACCGTCAGTGTATTTTTCAGATAAAAAAACCCACAATAATTTTTTTACGTGAAAACAATCACTGACTGTTGTGTTACCCTACACCGATGGATATATCTGTCGATTTATGTTGTTCTAAGACGCACCGACGATTATATTTGGTCGGAAATTATTTTGAGATCGATCGTTGCAAACTTAGAACGTTTAGATGGCACAGACGGATCTGAAGAAACACCGATAGATAACGTCCGTCGGTGAAGTTTTTTTATCTAGAAACTGAATCAAGCATCCCTGTTGAACGTTTTATATTTCTACCGCAAGTGCACGGCCGCAATGAAGCGGTGGCAAGTACGGGTCGTCCTCAGGGAGGTGAGCAGCCTCTTGTTTATCAGAAATCAAGTGGCAAAAATAGGGGGAGAAAGATGTTTATGCTATTCTAACTACACTACTCTAAGAAGTATGAAATGTGAAAGAAGCAAACAAACGATCAAATAAAAACTAAGCTAAGAACAAAATAGAAGTGCTGGAATTTCAGGAATGGAAAACCCCTAAGGGGTGGAGTGAGTGCACACAAGCAAAGAGGTGGGTGTAGAATACATTCTTTAAGCACATGAAGGTGGTGTTTATCAAGCATAGGAAGTGTCTAAATGTTATGGCAAAACCTATCAATCTATTCACCAACTTGGGTGATTAACATTTACATATGCAAGTTATTTATTTCAGAACCTAAACAAGCATGAGAGGTGTCTAATCATTTTGGCAAAACTCATCAAGTTATAAATTCTATCCTAAACAAGCAAGCATACATTCATGTTTAATCAACACATTGAAATTAAAGCATTCATCCCATTCTCTAATGCATGTATGTACATCTACTCCACCCCCCAAAGGGGATGGAACTACTCACTAAACATTACACTAATTATTAAACTATGGAAAGAAAGAATATTAAAACTAAGCTAGAATTAAAAGCCGATTAAACTGAAACATGCACAAACAATAAAAGAAGCATAAAATAAACAATGAAAGAAACACAAAACTTTATTGATAAAATGACTCACATTAAAAGTAGCATCCTCCTACTTTAGTGTGTGCTTCAAGGCCTCACTTCTAGTAGGAAGAATAGCCACTTAAAATATGGAGTGATTACAATAGGAGGTGAAGAGTTCTATTTATAGCCATGTAAAAAGCTAATCCGGGACAATCCCCCGATGTGGGACTAAACAGATACCACAAATATCCTAAACATCCTCTAATACATGTGTTGGAGAAATTTGAGCGCATTTGGGCCAAAAGTGACCGCCAATTAGCGGTCTTGGACCGCCAATTAGCGGTCTACAGTGTCCGGATCGCTCTGGAATTTCTTGTGGGCTTTTCTGGAAGGCTTTGTTGGTATTTGATGCATCTATTTTGCATGTTGGAGCTCTGACCCAAATAGAATTGCCAAAATACTCCCCATGATGGTGAGGAGTATTTTGTTTTGCTCTTAGGTCCTTCGGTCTTGCATTCAGGTCTTTCTTCCTTGCATCTTGGTCCACAGATCTCACAATTCAGTCCTTTTTCCCAGCTTTTGGGTCATTTTATGCTTCATCTCTTCAAACCTATTTATTCCTGAAAACTAAACATAAAACTCGTAACATAGCATTATTTAGGTGAAAGATAATGGATATAAGATACAAATATGAGCATGAAATGATGTCAATCAATCCCCTTTCACTTTCTTCCTCCTCCCTTCAAACCTTAAGCCGCCATACCTCCTCCTCCTTGCTGCACCTTCTCCTTTCCTAACTCCTCCTCTACGCGTTGCCTTTGCCTCGTTGTGTCGCCTCGCTGACTCGCCTCGCTAGGTTCGTTGTCTAAACTCTCAGAATAAGGCAGTGAAGGCTCGCGAAGTAGACAACTGCACATGGGACGAATCCTGAGGTTTCAGGAGCTTCTGACAATGTCTCTGCCTCATCGCGTGGTTGCCTAGTCCTCTGTCTCTACTACCATCACCCCTCTCTCCTAAGGTAACTGACCTCTACTCATCTTTTCGCCCACCGACCACCACCACCTCCTCCTCTCCTCACCTCTGGCCACTTCCTCAACCGCCACACCCATTACCCGACCACCCACCTCCTCTTCCTCTCCTCACCTCTGCCTCCACCACCATACCCCTAACTGGACCCCCGCCCCCACCTCCTCCACCTCATCCACCACGAGCCACCCCTGCCTGTTCCACCTCCACCGCATCAGCCACCTCCTTCATGACCAACCACCCCCTAAAACCTTCACCTCCACCCATCAACAACCACCACCTCATCGACCCCTACCTACACCACCTCCACCCATCAGCAACCACCACCACCATCCTTCCCCACCACTATCCACCACCAGCCATCCATTATGCCCATCTTAGATACTAATCCAATCTCCCCTATGTATGGTTTGAATGTAGCTTTAATTTGATTTTAAATACAATATGAATATAGTTTGAATGTAGTTTGAAAATGTGAATATAGTTGGGATGTAGTTTGATTATGTGAAGATAGTTTTGTATTGTTGAAATGTGATTTTGGAATAGTAATCAATATCAAAAGATTAATATTTATATATGTTGTCAAATCCGTTTTGAATGTGATTAGTAGCCCGGAAATGTATGATACGTGGAAATCTATGATGGATTGGATGATAGAAATGTTAATTGAAATGTGATGTGATATGGCAATCAGATGTTATGCTTTTTCGGGTTCTGAACAGGACTTACACTGATGGTATGCATCTGTCAGTGTAAGTTCCGTCAATTTGTTGGGTAACCTTCACCAACGGTACTTATTTGTAGGTGAAGGTTACCCTTATTCACCGATGAGACTTATCCATCGTTGTACGTCATCATCCGCTGATGATACTGGGGAGGAAGTATTAGTCGGTGTATCTTACACCGACGAATACCTTCGTCGGTTATCTACACAAACAAATATCCATCAGTGATTCTCGATCGGTGTTTTGCTGCGATGAAACAAGACGTAAAACATTTGGCGGGAAATTTCACGACAAAATTAGCATCGATGATATTAATCCGTCAGATGTCCATCAGTGTAACTAAGCCCTGACACAAGCAACACTGATGATGGGATATCTGTCAGCATTCACCTACACTGACGGATAGTGACCTACACCAACAAGTACATGTCGTCAGTGAAGGCTCGTTCTGCCGTAATGAAACCTTATACCACTTCCAAACTTTCTCATGCTTCCTGAATTACAAAAGTTAATAACTAAGGTACAAGTTAATTTTGTTCTTTGTTCAAGTAATTTAGTCATTTGGATGATACAATTGGTGCTTTAGCGGTTCAAGAAGTTAAGAGAATACACATGATTACTTAATTATTGGGTTTATCTTGTTGAGAAGCCATTCATGCTATATTTGTGGTGCTGGAGTTGTAAGAATTGCCCCATTTTGCTTTTAAGAACTCAGAAGTAGCTAGTTATCTAGAAATTGCAATTTGTTGAAAATAAACATCAAGCATATTAATTTATCTAGAGGAGGGTTCCATTAAAAGCATGTTGATAAAAATTTACCATTATCAATAATTTATAATTTAAGCTTCGAATGGAATAGTCGAATCATGAATATTGATTTATGATTCATATTATCCATTTAGGTTGAAATTTAATTTTTTTGGAGTAATTTTGTATGAGTTATCAAGAAACCATGTTCTTTTTATGATTGTGAAGCATCCATTTTTGCATATTTTGGTCCAACATCAAATAACTTTCAATTTTTTATTTTTTACAAACATAAATAATATGAATCATGCATCAACATGAACCGTTTGAATTTTTGAAAAATGAGTCATTTTTTTTTATTTTCGACATACATAGATATTATGAATCATAAATCAAGATTCATGATTCAGATTTTCTATTCAGAGCTTAAATGAGTATAAGAATTCAATCAACTCATATCATACCAAATTTTAATCAGGTGGTGTGGTATAATTATATTATGCCCAAATCTATTGATAGATAATGGAAGTGTTGTACCTTAATTTGTTATGTTTTATACTTGGTACTCTCTTGCTTCTAGAGGCAAGAGCCAGTGAAAACGCAAATCATGCGGAAGGAAGGTCCACGAAACAACACATCCGAGAGACCAAGCAAGCCAACACCAATTGCACATCTCAAAACTAGCGCAATTTCCAAAGATTCACAAAAGATTGCTGGATCAATTCCCACCAACTCGTATTTAACAACCCTAAACCTTTGGTCACTGAGCTCAACCCAACTTATCCTGTTCCAAAGTCCCAATGGCTCCTACAACCTCCACCGTTGCAGTCGCCATCATCTTCATTGTGCGCCTCTTCTCAGTCCAACGGGTGCGAAACGATGATTTATAATCTTGCACCCTGCATAAGCTACATCAATGGGAACACAACGAAAGTCAGCCATAATTGCTGCGGCTCGTTCTCAGACTTCGTCCACAACACACCGGGTTGCCTCTGTGCCGTCATTACCGGTGGTGCCAACCGTTATGGGATTGTAGTTAACCAGACGCAGGCAATGTCCCTTCCAGACGCTTGCAAAATTGATATTCACAAACAGATAAATCACTGCCTAGGTAAGATCCTCTGTAACGTACCCGAAAACAGCGGAAAATTTAAACAATAACAAAGACCGTCAATGATTGACATCATTTCATGCTTATATTTGTACCTTATATCCATTATCTTACACCTAGGCAATGCTATGTGACGAGTTTTATGTTTAGTTTTCAGAAATAAAGAGGTTTGAAGAGAAGAGCCATGAAAGGACCCAAAAGCAGGAAAAAAGGACCTAATTGTGAGACCTGGGGACCAAGATGCAAGGGGGAAGGACCTGATCGTAAGACAGAAGGACCTAAGAGCAAAACAGGAAACTCCACACCATCATGAGGAGTATTTTGTCAATTCGATTCGGGTCGGAGCTCCACTAAACCAGCTAGATGCATCCAAGACCAAGAAACACACCAAGGCAAGCCCACCAGAAGACCCAGCAGGATCGGGGCTTTATAGGCCGCCAATTGGCGGTCTGGAACCGCCAATTGGCGGTCTGGTTAAGCCCAAATCAGCCAAGATTCTTCCTGGACTTGTATTATCATGTGTTTAGGCTATTTTTGGTATTGGTTTAGTCCCACATCGGGGGATTGTCCCGGATTAGCTTTTTCCATGCTTATAAATAGAACTCTTCACCTTCCATTGTATCCATCTCCCTCTTGGTGGCCATCTTCCCTACTAAGAGTGAAGCCTTGAAGCAAAACTCTAGTGGAGGAAGAGCTACTTGTAATTGAGTGAGTTAATAATATAAGTTTTCTCTTAATGATGTTGTTTCTCTCTTAGTTTAATTTCCTTTCATTTGCATGCTTGTTTGTTTGTTTAGTTTTATGCTTCTTTAATATTTCTTGCTTAAGTAGTATAAATTTCATTTCAGTATTATGCTTTCCTTTGCTAAATTAGTTAGTGTAATGAGTAGTGAGTAGTTCCATCCCTATTTGGGGGGTGGAGAAATATGTGATATAATCATGTAGTGTATTAAGTGTGTGTTATTTTTATCCCTTGAGCTTTATATGATTTCCATAACCATATAATGGGTCTCCACTCTTATCTTTGATATGCTAATGCTCTTGAATGAAGCTTAGCTTATGCTTTGATTAGTGGACCTATTTTATGGGGAATGATAAGGTTAGGATATGGATGAAGTTAATGTTAGAAACACAATTTGTAGTGTATGTACTCTTGTTGCCTTTTCCTTAGCTAATGTCTTGTATGTTTTAATGATGTAGTCATCTTAATTCATGTGGAGGCATAGTAGGGTCTAGTCTTTATACTTGAGTTCATGTAGCTTCATTCCAATCATTGTCTTGTATGTTTTAATGATGTAGTCTTATCTTAATTCATGTAGAGGCAAGATTGGATGTAGTTTTATGATTTCATGCATTACATGTTGTGAGGAGCTTAATTGAACACACACACACACACATCTTTATGTTCACATCTGTTCTCTACCCCCTTGGGGCTTAGTTTTATTGCTTATCTTCATTTCCTTTGCATTTCATTTCAGCTTTGTAGTTTAGATTAGTGTAATACATCTTTCTCCCTTCTTTTTACCTCTCGCCTTCGAATAAACCAAGTGTCGACACACCTCCCAGTGGACGACCCGTATTTGCCACCGCTTCAACGCGGCCGTGCACTTGCGGTTAAATATAAAACTATCAATCAAGTTTTTGGCACCGTTGCCGGGGAGGTGCTCTGTCCAGACCTTGGTTTGGACGATTCGAGGGGTTTTTAATTTTGCTTTTTCAGTTTTTCTTAGTTTCAGGGAACACTCTGATCACGAGGAGGCCACTGGAGAAGTTTGAGGAAGCAAATCCAACAAAAGACCGCCAATCAGCGGTTTGGAACCGCCAATTGGCGGCCTGGTAAGGGATTCTGTCTTCCAATTTTTTTGTGGTCATTTGTGTTGTAATTTGTGTTATCTGGGAGCCCAATTTTGCATGCTGTGACTTCGTGTTTGCTCCCAGATCATTAATCACTCCCCCTTTAATCAACTTGGACCATAAAACTCAAAGCAAAAGATTAGACTTCTTGCCATCTAGGTCATGCACCATTGGTAGACCTTGCATGCATTTGTCTTTTCTTTGCTTTACATTTTGTCGTTGATTGCTGGCGTGAGGTACGTGCACCCACATCCCTCATTCATGCATGTTTCGTTCATGCATTAGTTAGTAAGGTGCATCGGGACAAGAGTGAGAGAGCGTTTGATTGGAGCGATTGATTGCTAGATCTAGGATCAAATCGCTACTAAGGAGGGGCTGTCCCATAAAAGATAAGGTGGGGGATTTCATCACCCTTTCCTTGGCCCCAAAAATCACTCTTAATAAAGCCTTAACTAAAAGCAAGTAGACATTGGCCCTAGGATTGCGGGCGCACTAGGAGAGTAATCTAGTTGAGACCGTCATGACCTGATCGGCGTTGCCTACCTTGTCGATAGTAGGAGGTACTGGATCTCCGGATCTGGTATCACTTGCTGGGCATTGTGGTCCTCGTTGTAGGGAGGTGAGACGTGTCGAGGCTAGTGACCTCGAAGTTAGGCGTCGTCTAGCTTAAGGACCCATTGCCTTACTACTTGTTTGAGCCGTGCTTGCTAGTTAGGCTTCTTCCTGATCCCACTACCCACGCTAGCTCTAGGGATTCTTCCCTCCTCATCTGAGTCATCTCCTCATCTATTCTCTACGTTTAGTCTCCTCCTCTAGTACACCTTCTGTTGTGTGTTTGTTAGAGTCGAGTCGAGCATTTTTATGCGAGGTTGGGCTCGTTCTGGTGAGAGCGCTCGGCTCGAGAGAGTGCATACTTCTGAGATGGAAGATCTTGGTGATCGACCATCTCCGCCTCGTGCTCCTTTGG
Source organism: Triglochin maritima (assembly GCA_963682175.1). Classification (NCBI taxonomy): domain Eukaryota; kingdom Viridiplantae; phylum Streptophyta; class Magnoliopsida; order Alismatales; family Juncaginaceae; genus Triglochin; species Triglochin maritima. The sequence continues at coordinate 24,117,758 of OY821777.1, forward strand.
AGCAAGAGGCCGAGTCATCTCGTGGTGGCGAAGGGGACCGGGTTCCATACATGGACTACCTCGGTCCGTTCCCACCACCACGTAGACCTCCTTCTCCTCCTCCTCTGACTCGAGAGGAAGGAAGATTCGGTCAGGATCGAGTTCTAGGTGCACCACCACCTTTAGCTCGACATGATAGACCGATGACTTTGTGGGAGCGGACCCATCCTGTTCGGGCCGCGCAGCCTTCTTGCATAGTTGTTCCCCCTGCTCGCGGGAACAGCTATGAGCTAAAACCTCAGTATGTGAGCATGCTTCCGACCTTCACTGCCAATAAGGAGGATCCGTATATCTTTATACGCGAATTCGAGGAAGTGTGCTCCATGTTCAAGCTTCAACAGCTTGACGAGGATTCTGTCCGGTTGAGGATGATTTCTTTCGCATTGAAGGATAATGCGAAGAAATGGATGTATAGCCTCCCGGCGAGCTCGATTCGGTCATGGGATGACTTTGTGACCGTCTTTCTGAAGAGATTTTTTCCTCAAAGGAAAACTCAACAGATACGGCACCAGATACATCAGATGTATCAAACCGAGACCGAATCGTTTCATGGTTTCTTTGAGAGGTTCAAGGACCTTCTCCAGCAATGCCCTCATCATGGACTTGAGCTATGGCAGCTGTGCCAGATTGTTTATGAGGGCATCAACTACAACACCCGCACATTGTTGGAGTCAATGTGTCAGGGTGACTTCCAAATGAAACCCATCGAGGAGGCATGGGACACTTTTGAGTCCATGGCTGAGCGTACCTTCGAGTGGGACACCATGAGAGAGCCACCAGCCGCCAGGTCTTCTGGTCGAGCTGGATCTTATCAAGTTGAGTCAACTATCGCGTCTGAGGCGAAAGTGGCTGCTCTCATGCGTAGGATTGAGTGTTTGGAGATGGACCGAGCTCCTGTAGCTCAGGTCGCTACTCCCGAGTGTAGTAGGTGTGGACTGTCGGGACATGATGACTTGGAATGCGCTTACGCTCCAAGGGATACTGAGCATGCAAATGCGATGTATCAACAAAGGCCCCGAAACGACCCGTACAGTCACTCTTACAACCCGGGATGGCGTAACCATCCTAACTTCTCTTGGGGGCCTAGTGGGGGTAACGGTCAGAGCTCGCACGCTCAACCTCAACCTCCACCTTATCAACCTCCACGCCCATCGGCGACCTACCAACCTCCACATCAAAGGTCTCAGAACCACAATTACCAACCTCCTCAGACCTCTTCGTCGGGTTATTCTAACCAAACTCCACAACCCCAACGGGTTGACCCTAAGGACTCCACTCTTGAGCAAACCCTTCACGCGTTCATTCAGAGCACGCAAGCCATGTTTTCGGCCAACAACAATACGGTCAAAGCATTGGAAATGCAAGTGAGCCAGTTGGCTAATCAGCTCCATGAACGCGAGAAGGGTCAATTACCGAGTCAACCCGAGGTAAATCCTCGGGGTACCCATTCGCAAGGAAGGACACCTTTACCTCATGCTGCCTCTGAACCGACCCATCATATTAATGTGATTCATACTTTGAGGTCTGGTAAGGAGGTGGACAACCACATTGGGGTGCCTTCCTTGTCATCACCATCTTTGAGGGAGCCGGATCCTGAGGCTCCCTCCACAAATACTTCCAGGAAGGAGCCAGATCCTGAGGTTCCTTCTACATTTCCTTTGACAAAGGGGCCGAACCTTGAGGTCCCCTTGTCTCCTCTTGTGTCGAAGGAACCAGACTCTGAGGTCCCCACGCATGTTTCTTTGGACCTGAATTCTGGGGTGCCTTCGCATCCTTATGCCCCAAAGGCGCCATTCCCTGAGCGCCTTAAAAAGAAAACCTCTGATCAGCATGACAAGATGCTTGAGATGTTTCGGCAGGTTAAGGTGAATATCCCTCTTCTAGAGGTGATTCAGCAAATGCCACCTTATGCCAAGGTTCTCAAAGACTTATGCACCAAGAAGAGAAAAACTCATGTTCCCAAGAAAGCTTTTCTTGCGGCTAACGTGAGTTCCTTGTTGGCACAACCCATGCAAGTCAAGTACAAGGACCCTGGCTGTCCTACTATCTCTTGTGTGATTGGTGATGTGTCCATACATCGGGCCTTGCTGGACCTTGGTGCATCTGTTAATCTTCTGCCATATTCTGTCTACGTCCACCTCGGTCTTGGAGACCTCAAACAAACAAAGACCACTCTTCAATTGGCTGATAGGTCTATGAAGAAACCGAGGGGTGTGGTGGAAGATGTGCTGATCAAAGTGGGAGAGTTCATTTATCCAGTCGACTTCTTTGTCTTGGATACTGAACCTGTGCCAAACCCACTTGGACAAATTCCTGTCATTCTGGGGCGACCATTTCTTGCGACTTCCAATGCCTTGATCAATTGTCGCAATGGTCTGATGCGCTTGACTTATGGTAGTCAATGCGCTGATTTCAACATCTTCACCATTGGCAAGAAGCCAGATGCCTTCAATGACCCTGTTGGGGTTAACCTTATCCAGGGCATGGATGAGAGTGAAGTTGAGGGCACCTTCAAGTACTTCAGAGAATTGTTCGATGAAGATCCTGAAGGTGGTGAAGATGTTTCACCTGGGCTGGCACAGGAAGGTGCCTTATGTTTTGATCACGTGGCGTTTGAGCCACATTCTTCTGATCATGTGGCCCTTGAGCCACTTCTTTTTGACCACGTGGCCCTTGAGCCACATCCTTTTGAGCACGTGGCTTTTGAGGCACAAGATACTATTTTTATGGCCTCTCGGCCACATGCTCTTCATTCTGTATCTGCTGAGGACCCCATGTGGGTTAAGATTCAACCACCTGATACCCTTATACCAGATAGAGGTTCACCTCTCGTTCATGCCTCCTCTTTTGCTAATTCTAAAGAGGCATCAACCGACCACAATGCTTATAAGGGTGTCAGGTGGTCGAGCAATTCTGTTTTATATGTTGCGAGCCCATACAGGTGTATTTCTGGCTCGAGAGATGGCGGGTTCCCATTTGATGTCCCTTGATATATGAAGATGGGAGCCCATTGTTGTACATAGTTAAAAAAAAAAAGAAGGAAAAGAAAAAAAGAAGTACAATAAAAGACTCCTTCAGTGAGCATTGATTGTTGTGAGCCCCAACCCTTGTGTATTTGGGCCCCATTTCTTTCACGTATGTGTATCCCTTTCTTTAGCATCTCACAGGTTTTGAGGGAATTTGGGTTGTGTCCATCAACATAGCCATACATTTCCCTTTGTACTTCATGTTGGTGAGATCTCTCCTTTTTATGCATCAATCCATGTAGTATCTTGCTTGCATTCATTGAGGACAATGCATGAAGTAGGTGTGGGGGGGTGTTTTACGTGTGTACATAGTCGAGTCTTTTTCCTTCGATTTTGTTTTCTTTTGTTTGCATTGTTAGGGTCATGATAGTGTGCTGCATTTAATACCGATATATCTGCTTGCCATGATCCTTGGGTGACTTGTCTTCTTTTGCTTGCCTAGTGCTTCAAAATTTTCACATTTCTTTCAAAATCTTCATGTGTTTTCGAAAGAAAATGTTTTGTGGGTTTTGCGTGTGTTTAGCATGTGCAAAACCGTTGAGAGGCAAAGTAAAAAGAAAGCTCCCAAAATTGTCTTGAACTTGATGCATTAGGATATCTAGTACTTGGCTTTAGGATTTATCGAGTCGTTAGGATGCACCCCAGTTTTCCCTTGGGGGTGAGTAATCAGTGGGTTTCAGTGCTCAAACATTTAAAGAAGTCCACCCTGAACCTAGTGAGTCAAATAATTCGTGTTTGTTAATTTAGGAAGTTTGTTGTAGTCAAGGGCCCTTAATATCTTTTTGTGAAACTTAAGTGTAGGGGTTTTGGTTCCCATGTAGATAAATGAATAAATAAGTGGTGTTCTCTCTTCTCGCACGGCTCCTATCACTCGGGAAAGTAGGTCTGAGGGGACTTTGTGCCTGGTGCTTTCGAGTCATCTGACTTGGGATGCACCGACCGAACCCCCGTTACACGGGTGGTAGGGATCGCCCTATGTGGAGATTTGGGGGAAGGTGTACGTGATAGTGTAAGTCCTCATAGGCAATGATGCACGAAACCTGACCCTGGGAGAATCAAACACCAACCAATAAATGCTCCGAAGAAAAAGAAAAAAAAAGAAAGAAAGAAAAGAAAAAGAAAAAAAAAGAAAAGAAAAGAAGAGTCAAATAAGAACCAAAATGGACTTTACACTTTGTTTCACATTCAGAAGTTAAGGTTGCCCATGTCTTTCACTTAATTCCTTAGTTAACTCTCACGAATAACTCATTAGGCTAGGTGTGTGGACTGATTACATATATAGAGTCGACCCGTAGTATTACCGCATTCCATGATCGTCAAAATAAGTCCAACGAGTCGTGTAGCTAGATTGATTAATGCATCTTGTTCGGATTTTGTGGGTATATCCGCTGAAAACCCTCAGGAGACACCACTCCTCCTCCTTGGCAACAAGGAGGTTTAACGGCTTGTTGCACGTGCTAAGTGCAACCGTGATTCCTACGAAAGTGAGTTAGGATTTCTTGTTTTTCGTACGCTTTTTCCTTTCTTTGTTTTGCTCGAGACTAGCAAAAACTTAGGTGTGGGGGTATTTGATTGACATCATTTCATGCTTATATTTGTACCTTATATCCATTATCTTACACCTAGGCAATGCTATGTGACGAGTTTTATGTTTAGTTTTCAGAAATAAAGAGGTTTGAAGAGAAGAGCCATGAAAGGACCCAAAAGCAGGAAAAAAGGACCTAATTGTGAGACCTGGGGACCAAGATGCAAGGGGGAAGGACCTGATCGTAAGACAGAAGGACCTAAGAGCAAAACAGGAAACTCCACACCATCATGAGGAGTATTTTGTCAATTCGATTCGGGTCGGAGCTCCACTAAACCAGCTAGATGCATCCAAGACCAAGAAACACACCAAGGCAAGCCCACCAGAAGACCCAGCAGGATCTGGGCTTTATAGGCCGCCAATTGGCGGTCTGGAACCGCCAATTGGCGGTCTGGTTAAGCCCAAATCAGCCAAGATTCTTCCTGGACTTGTATTATCATGTGTTTAGGCTATTTTTGGTATTGGTTTAGTCCCACATCGGGGGATTGTCCCGGATTAGCTTTTTCCATGCTTATAAATAGAACTCTTCACCTTCCATTGTATCCATCTCCCTCTTGGTGGCCATCTTCCCCACTAAGAGTGAAGCCTTGAAGCAAAACTCTAGTGGAGGAAGAGCTACTTGTAATTGAGTGAGTTAATAATATAAGTTTTCTCTTAATGATGTTGTTTCTCTCTTAGTTTAATTTCCTTTCATTTGCATGCTTGTTTGTTTGTTTAGTTTTATGCTTCTTTAATATTTCTTGCTTAAGTAGTATAAATTTCATTTCAGTATTATGCTTTCCTTTGCTAAATTAGTTAGTGTAATGAGTAGTGAGTAGTTCCATCCCCATTTGGGGGGTGGAGAAATATGTGATATAATCATGTAGTGTATTAAGTGTGTGTTATTTTTATCCCTTGAGCTTTATATGATTTCCATAACCATCTAATGGGTCTCCACTCTTATCTTTGATATGCTAATGCTCTTGAATGAAGCTTAGCTTATGCTTTGATTAGTGGACCTATTTTATGGGGAATGATAAGGTTAGGATATGGATGAAGTTAATGTTAGAAACACAATTTGTAGTGTATGTACTCTTGTTGCCTTTTCCTTAGCTAATGTCTTGTATGTTTTAATGATGTAGTCATCTTAATTCATGTGGAGGCATAGTAGGGTCTAGTCTTTATACTTGAGTTCATGTAGCTTCATTCCAATCATTGTCTTGTATGTTTTAATGATGTAGTCTTATCTTAATTCATGTAGAGGCAAGATTGGATGTAGTTTTATGATTTCATGCATTACATGTTGTGAGGAGCTTAATTGAACACACACACACACACACACATCTTTATGTTCACATCTGTTCTCTACCCCCTTGGGGCTTAGTTTTATTGCTTATCTTCATTTCCTTTGCATTTCATTTCAGCTTTGTAGTTTAGATTAGTGTAATACATCTTTCTCCCTTCTTTTTACCTCTCGCCTTCGAATAAACCAAGTGTCGACACACCTCCCAGTGGACGACCCGTATTTGCCACCGCTTCAACGCGGCCGTGCACTTGCGGTTAAATATAAAACTATCAATCAGTCAACGGTCAACACTGGGCACGTCACGGGAAACAAACCAACATATATAATATAAATATGATCCACGTGGAAGTCAAATATACAAACTGACTGTGATTATGACAAAAGCTATACAATATGTAATCACTTCAAAAGAAAGAGACTGACAACTACAAGATCTGATCTCGGGGGCACCGTCCTCGGTCACCACCTCAAACTCTAACCCTGCTCGCTACCTGAAATGCAAACAACAAACATGCCTGAGTTCCCTGCAGGAACCCCGTATACCAAACCTCCTACAAATATAAAAAGGAATTAAAGACAATGCAATGCAATGCACATGATCATCCGCCTCGGGCCCACAATAATGCCCTCACCGCCTCCGCGGCACTGAACCACTCCTGCCACTAGGGTCAAGTCAGTCCATCGCTGCCTCACAAGGGTCAGTCGACACCACTGCTCCCAAAAAGTGCAGGAAGGAACCCCCGGTACACACCGCACCCAAGGAGCGAGTCAGCCCGCCGAATACACAACTCGGGTCAGACGACAGCCACTGCTCCCCCAAGAGTCGCCTAGCGCGCACCCTGCCGGAACATCCTCGGCCTACCGCTAAACCCTCGCAAACTGCCCAAGGTTTACGGTACACATCCCTCACACCCCGCTCGGTAAGAGAGGAAAAAGTACAACAATAATACGCCTTCGTCGAAGGTGAAATCCGTAGCTCTCAAAGCCGGTAATCAACCGTCGCCTCGGAGCCGGTAGTCGACCTGACATCGACGGATCGCGTGTGGATTAATCCACCAACCTGCGGCAGATCGGTCGACCGCTAAAAGCACACCGGTCGACCGGTCCCCCACACAGTACACAGTACTGTACAAACAAATCTACCGGTCGAACCACGCCAACCGAATTACCGACCAATCGGTCGAACAAAAGTCATCTAGCGGTCGACCGTTTGGATGGTCTACGCTATACAATTTTATATAATATATATATCCGACCGGTCGAACCAAGGGGTCGTTCGACCGATAACAGGACTTTCAATATTTTGCCCAAGTCTTGTTCGGTCGACCGGAACTGAAATACAGTTCGACCGAATCAACACAAGCACTCTACCGCTTAATTAAATGCTCAGTCGGTCGACCGAGAGTTAAAGAGCGGTCGACCGTTTTGATGGTCAAAGCTCCCAACCGACTTAGCATCGAATGGATCGGTCGAACAAGGTTAAGGACGTTCGACCGTTTAATAAGTCAAAATCCCCAACCGACCCATTCTCATTGTTATTCGGTCGACCGGCTAAGTGGTCCCGTTCGACCGATAACAACAACATCCCTTTTTCCCGCACAAATCTGGCATAACGGTCGACCGTCTAACGACATCGTTCGACCGTTTGCGGGTAAACATCAATATAATAATAGGATCGGTCGACTGCCCACAGCCACCGGTCGACCGATCGTCGTCTTCAACCTCTGAATTGGTTGAATTCCGACGGGGAATTCGACACCAACGTCGATCCCCAACACTCACAAGGCACAAGTGAGTTATATTGAAGATTTGGCATACCTTTTTGACGGTTGTGGAAGCCTCCCAAGCTTTGGCAACCTCAACCCACTTCTTCTTCTTCTTCTCCTCTTCCTCTTCTTCTCTCCTTCTTCTTCTTCACCAAAAATCGCCTCCTCACGCTCTGGAGAATCAAAATGACCAAGAAACGTTTCAATTAACCCTCTCCCTCTTATTTATAGTAACATCCAAGTTTATCTTCAATCCACCTCTTAAACTTCAAATCAAAACAAGCCACCTCATGCTTCCCTAATCAAGGCTTACTTAGGTTAATTAGGTTTAGTTTAGGTTAATTTTAATGTTTAGATTAGGTTATTACAATCTACCCTCCTTAAAAGAATTTCGTCCGCGAAATTCGAAACAACTGACTTACCGAAACAACTCTGGATACTGCTTCCTGACATCCTCCTCGATCTCCCAGGTAGCCTCTCTGACAGTGTGATGCTGCCACCTGACCTTCACCATAGGAATCGCTCTCCTCCTGAGCTGATGTACCATCTGATCCACAATCTCAACTGGTCTCTCATCTAATGACAAATCCTGCTGGATCTCCGGTACTCGATCTTCACCTGCTGACAGACCAAACACCTCGACACGAAGTCTGCAACGTCCTTCTTCATACCTCGCCACCAGAAGTTCCGCTGCAGGTCTTTGTACATCTTGGTGCTCCCTGGATGAATGGAATATCTCGATCTGTGTGCCTCCTCCATGATATCATGTCTCAGGTCCTCTGTCTTCGACACCCAGATACGGTCTCTGAATCTCAGACCTCCGTCCACTCCAACTCTGAAGTCTGACCCATCTCTGGCAGCTAACTGTAACAAACTGCTCAACTCCTCATCTGTAGTCTGAGCATGAATCACTGCTGATACTGTCTGAGGCTCTACTCTCAATCCGGCAATCACTGCGCCCTCAGAGCTATCAGCAAATGGCCTCCACTCTGCCAAGGACTCTAGCAGTCTCCACTCCTGAATGCATAGGCCTGCTACTGATACTTCCACCTTCCGGCTCAAAGCGTCTGCAACTGTGTTCGCCTTCCCCGGATGGTAAGAGATAGTGAAGTCATAGTCCTTAATGAACTCAAGCCATCTGCGCTGCCTCATGTTCAGCTCCTTCTGCGAGAACAGGTACTTCAGACTCTGATGATCTGTAAACACCTCGAACTGCTCGCCATAAAGATAGTGTCTCCAGGTCTTCAGTGCATGAACCACTGCTGCTAACTCCAAATCATGTGTCGGGTAATTCCTCTCATGGACCTTCAGCTGTCTGGATGCGTATGCGATCACCCTCCCGTGCTGCATAAGTACACATCCTAAACCAACACCTAAAGCGTCGCTATAAATCACGAATCCACCCGTGCCACTCGGCAATGATAAAACTGGTGCTGTGGTCAATAGTCTCTTCAGCTCCTGAAAGCTGTCCTCGCACTTCTGCGACCAAACAAAAGTGACTCCCTTCTGCGTCAGAGCCGTCAGTGGTGCTGCCAGTCTCGAGAAGTCTTTGATGAAGCGACGGTAATAACCCGCCAGTCCAACAAAGCTCCTAATCTCTGTCACGCTCGTAGGGGTCCTCCACTGTGTCACCGCCTCTACCTTCGCCGGATCCACTGATATCCCCTCTGCCGATACAATGTGTCCGAGGAATGCCACTCTGTCCAACCAAAACTCGCACTTTGAGAACTTAGCATATAACTGCTGAGCCCTCAAGATGCTGAGTACAATCCTCAGATGCTCTCTGTGCTGCTCCACATCTGGTCCAATTTCAACATGGAAATGTGGATTGTTGAAGCCTCCATGTTAGAGATCGCCCAGCAGAGTTGCACAACTGCAGTTCATATGCCGCTAAGATATTACACTTAAAAATAAGTCGTGTGTCCTTTCGTTCTGATCCAGAAAGTAAACGACTAGTACCGAGCTCACTATCTCACTGTGAGGCGTTAGCATTAACTGAATCTATATCCCTTGAATATTTTCTTATAACAAAATCAAAAACTTTAAGAGTCGCTGCTTAGTTTTCAACTTGGTAATTAGCTCGTATGTATAAAAAAAATCGTCTATATTTCATGGAAGAGTGTCGTCTTTGGATTTTTCATTAAAAACACGAAATTATTGAATTTCTGTTTGCATTTGAGAAAAAGTATTTATATGTGAAAAACACAAAACCAAAGTATGAAACACCATTTGAAGGTCATTTTGTTTAGTTTCCAAATATGTCATTTCATTGCTTCAAATATCTAAAAATTTAAATAAAATTCTTGTTTCAATTTTATGTCAATTTATAGCTCCACATAAAGTTGTTTTAAGTTTTTTTCAGTCAAGCCCTTGGTGGGAAATTGTATTAGGTTTCATACATTTTTCTCTTCCATTCTCTTCTTTATAACCTAATACCTGAAATATAACAATAAACACTCGAGTAACACAAAATTAGGGTAAAATAAAAGATATATAACAAGAGTACGATGTATGATATGCTAATAATCAAATACCCTCGCACTTACCTTTTGCTAGTCCCGAACAAAATAAAGAAAGAGAAAAATGAAAGAAAGGAAAAACATATGAAAAATAGGGAAATCCTAACTCACTTTTGTAGCAATCCTAGTTGCACTTAGCACGTGTAACAAGCCATTGAACCCCCTTGTTGCCAGGGAGGAGTGGTGTCTCCTGAAGGTTTTCAGTAGATAAACCTACAAAATCCGAACATTGATGCATTATTCAACTGATGAGAATTAAATTTATACCGCAAGTACACGGTGTCAATGAAGACGTGGCAAATACGGGTCGAACACAAGGAGTGAGAGATTTGTTATTTTCGTGATTTTCGATTAAGGAGAAGAAGGAGAGAAGAAATAATTGGGTTTTGAGATTTTTTGGATTTTAATTATCTAAAGCAAGAAACAAGAACAATTAAAACTAAAACAAGAACAAAGATGTGAATTCCGTCGGGTGGAGGTTTAGATTTAGGGTTTAAATTAGAGAATTCAGAAACTTATAATAAATCATATTAGTTATGAAGCATTACATGATAAATGATTTAACATAAACTCAAGTAATCAAAATAGACTAATACGAACTTAAAATAATAACATTTATTCGTCTTCTCTTCACCCTAAATCCGTCACCTCCACCCTTTGGAAGGAGTTAGAAACTCATGAAGGGAGGAAGAAGAGGTCCTTGAGACATTACAAAAGAAAACTAAAAGTAAGAAATAAAAGACAGAATTTTATTAATGAAAAGAAGAATACAAAACTAAGATTAAGAATAAAAACTAGCACCAAAGACTAAGGACCGTTCTAACATCGTTCTCGGGTCTATTTATAGTTGCTACAAGGGATCTAGGTATAATATTGGAAAGTACACGTGTCCAGACACGACTGGGCGAAATTGGGAGACGCGGATCGATGCTTGGGCGGCGGAAACGCCGCACATTGTGTGTGTGGTGCGGCGGAAACGCCGCACAATCTGGCCTGATTTTGTCCGGATTTTGGTTGAATGTTTATGGTATGATTTGATCCTTCTTTGCGCGTCTGGATTGATTCTTTCCATTCTTTTGAGCTCCGGATTAATTCCTTCATATATTTGGAGATACACATTGATTTTTCTATATATTTTCTCCAAGATAGTAAAAGCTACTCGTGATTTGCAATTAGGTCCTTGTCTTTTTGCAATTAAGTCCCCGGCTACTTTTGTGCTCAAGTCCTTGTTCTTTTTGTAATTAGGTCTTGAATGCTTTTATGCTTGGATACATTTCCATTTGTAACCCGATAAACTTGAACTTGGTCTTTATGATAGAAATGAATCTTTTGCACGCGTTTATGCTCGGGATGTGGGTAAATTGCATTCAGGTCCCTGTATTCTGTAAATAAGACTAAACACATACCTTAGTAGCATTTATTGATGTAAAAGTAATCTAAATGAAAGACATATGATGCAATGCATCAAATACCCCTAAACCTAGATTTTGCTAGTCCCTAGCAAAACAGAAGATACGAAAAATAAAAACAGGGAAATCCTAACTCACTTTCGTAGGAATCACGGTTGCACTTAGCATGTGCAACAAGCCTTTAAACCTCCAAGTTTCCTTAGAGGACGAGTTTTGTCCCGTGAGGGTTTTCAGTTGACACACCCACAAAGTCTTAAATCAACATTCCATTAATAGCTCTTAATATCTCCACCTCAACCTTATACATCTCACTTAGAATTCTTGTATGCTCATTATATGAATCTAACTCATTAAAAATATGACTTGGTCTTTGTTCCGCCAACATTCACACCACTAACCCTTCTACACATGTTTATCACTTGAATTATTTTGCACGCCTCCTCTGGTGGTGAAGTATCATTCGGATCAACCATGGCATGGATCATTCTTTTAGCTTTGGGCCTTGAGTATTATTATTTTTTTCTTTTCTTTTCTTCCGTGATTCAACACATTTGCTTTTTGACACTTTTACCCTTTTGCATTCCTGTAGCGAGTTTGGTCGATAATCCCGAGCTGGTAGACTCAAGTTACCGGGTTTCAAGATACCCCTACAGAGCAGTGACTCAAAGGCTTGAGCTTTTGTAATCATTTTGCAAAATGTGTTTTCTTCACTTTATTCCTTTATTTTTTTTTATTTTCCTCAAGGCTTAATTGCTATTAGAAGTCCACACTTCCCGGTATATTTTCCTCAACCTCTGCTTTTTATCAACCACTTCAAAGATTTGATTCATCCAATTTAAGTGCATACATGTCTTAAAGGGCAATGGGTTATTTCTTTGGAACTTAGATTTATGTCACAATTTCTACAAGCAGAACTATATAATAAGGAACAAAAACTCAATGCAATTTGTACACGGGTTTTAGCAGTTCAATCTTAAGCTATGTCATGAAACATTAATTTTTTTTAAATAAAAGACAGAATATATAGATAAATATATACATAAACACCCCCCCACACCTAAATCATGCATTGTCCTCAATGTATGCAAATATAAAGCAAATGCACTTATTACCTTGATGAACTGCGGTGGACGGATGGAATTTGCTCAAAGTCAACCATAGTCAGAACTGGATTGAATGACACCATATTGGTGCATGTATCCAGTTGAATTGTTCCCCATGTTGCAATGAGCGTCCTGAGTTACAGGTTCCACACCCCTCACATAAATTGGTTCTCTTATTTGCTCGAGTGACGGTGGGTGTGTAGATGAATTCCTCCCCTTTTTCTTACTTCCTTTTTGATTTTGTGATGATTCAGAAATATTATAGATACGCGATTTCATCACAACATCACTTTGATTGCATGTTATTTCTGGCTCACTATCAATATGAAAGATATTAAATTCAGGTTTTAAGTTCCCAAAAGATAATTGCATGAGCCCATTACGACAGTTTATCAATGCTTCCGAAGTGGCTAAAAAGGGTCTGCCTAGAATTACAGAGATTTGTCGGTTAGGATTTACAACAGGCATGGTATCTAGTACGACAAAATCCACTGGGTAAATGAAGTCACCAACCTTGATCAAAACATCCTCTACTATACCTCTAGGTTTCTTAATAGAACAATCAACAAATTGAAGGGTTGTCTTAGAGGGTTTTAGCGGACCAAAGTTCATTTGCTCATAGACAGAGTATGGGAGTAGGTTAACACTAGCACCAAGGTCTAGAAGGGCTTTGTTGATAAAAGTATCTCCTATTGCACATGAAATTGTGGGACATCCAGGATCCTTATATTTTATAGGAGATGTGTTGGACAAAATAGAACTTATGTTTGCAGTTAAGAATGCCTTCTTTGGTACGTTTGTTTTTCTCTTTTTAGTGCACAAATCTTTTAAGAATTTAGCATAAGCAGGTATTTGTTGAATCATGTCTAAGAGTGGAATGTTCACCTTAACTTGCTTAAATACTTCCAAGATTTTCTCTATTTGTGCACTTGAGTTCTTTTTGAGTCTATTGGGAAATGGGGCTTTAGGGACATAGACTCGCTCAGGTTCAAGTTGAGCTACGGGTTCAGATTGAGTAGGTGGGGTGGGCGTTTCAGATTGGGCGTTGGGTTCAATGGTTAGGTCATATGTGGCAGTTTGATGGCTAGATGGAGTAGACGTTCTAGGATTTACCACATTATTATCAATCTGTCTTACGGACCGTAATGATACTACAACATTTATTTGTTGGAACGGTCCTTCCTCATTGACCATTTGAACCGGTCTAGGGTTGTTATTTCCTGAAGGTGCTTGATAGGATTGATATGAATTATTAGATCTAGGGTTCACCTCAGGTTGACTTGGAAACCGACCTTTTTCTCTTTCACCTACTATTTGTGCTAGTTGGCTGACTTGTGTCTCTAGCCTTTGGAAGGTCTGGTTGGTTGTTTGTATAAAAGTTTTCATCAAATTTTCCAAGCTTGTCAACCCAACCTCATGATCGTTATTGTTACTAAACCCAGCTGATGTATTATTTTGGTTATACGGGTTTGGTTGTTGTCTAGGAGGTTGACCCTGTTGGTTTGATGAGAAATTGGAATTATTACGCCAACCCGAGTTATAGGTTGATGCGTATGGGTCATTTCTAGCATGGTTATACATGGCATTAACTTGGTCCCATTCCGCACAATCCTCCATTAGATGACCAGTCTGACCACATCTAGAGCACGGGATAGTCGAGGCTTGATTCACTCGGTTTTGGGTTTGTAGCTCTAAACTTTCCATTCTGCGCATAAGGGTAGCTAGTTTTGCTTCAGCCGCTATGTTGGCATCTACAGCTAAGACACCTGGTTTGGGTTGACTTGCTATTCTAGATCCAATACTCGGGTTAAGCGGTGTTCTAGCATTGTCCCATTGCATACTGTTTTCAGCTAAATCCTCAAGAAAAGTTCAGGCATCATTTTCATTTTTCGACATAAAGTTCCCTTGACTTACGGATTCTACCATAACCCTAGATGTGGGTGTTAATCCCTCATAAATAATTTGACATAATTGCCATCTCGGAATTCCATGATGAGGGCATTGGGTCAGAACACTTTTGAATCTTTCTAGATAGGAATAGAACGGCTCACTCTCAGACTGAACGAATGCAACAATTTCATTCCTAATCCTCATAGTCTTATGGTTGGGGAAATATTTTTTTAGGAATACTTGAACAAACTCAGCCCAACTTCTAATGGATCTTTCGGCTAGACTATATAGCCATTTCTTAGCGTCATCCTTCAGTGCTAGAGGCACGAATTTCAGACGTACTGCCTCCTCTGGGATATGCTGGTATTGCATAAGAGAGCAGATTTCCTCAAATTCTCTAAGGAAGAGATATGGGTCTTCCCTAGAGGTGAACTTAGCCAACATACTCATGTATTGTGCCTTAAGTTCGAAGTCGCGACCCGGTATGGTGGGCATAACGATGCACGATGGCTGAGCAGCCATCGCTGGATAGCATCGATCCCTCAGAGTTATAGGTTGCGCAACAGGCGGGTCCACTACGTTCTCACCCATTGGATCTAGGTGAGGTGGTGCAACAGGTGGATTGGGGCTAAGTTCCAGACTGGAATCTAGATGAACTCGTGAGAGTCGATTACTCAAGTCCCGAATCCAAATCTGAGTGCACCGGGCTGAATCAATTTTTGAATTCAAATTCGAAATTTAAATTCCAAATTTAATTTCAAGAATTAATTACATTTTTTTTTATATTTTCGTTTTTTTTAATATTTTTTTCCAAAAGGGAAACAAACAATAGAATGGGGAAAGATGAGAAAGGAATCCTAATCTAGAGAATTTAGGTGAGAAGAGAAAGAAGACTCAGATGAGAAGGGAAACCTAACTCTAAAGATAGAAAGAGGGTTGGTCAGAAAATTCCTAAGAAAGCACGGTTCAAACAATCCTAGACCTAGTGTCGCTTAGATCTAGACGACTCCTAACTGGTTGAGTCGAATTGATTCGCTTGATTCACCTCCCTCACTAATCAAACCAACTTGGCCAGACCGTGTATAGCTAGTGGGGGCGCTTCCGACAGAGTCGGTGCCAATTAGACAACCACTTCGCTTGGAAGACTTACGTCAACACAAAAACACTTTCTAGACACCAAATTAAATTCAATCAGCTTCAGGTCATAGCAAGTCAAACCAATTCTTCTCCTTAAATGAGTCCGAGTCCTTAGGGGTCAATGGCTAATTGATTTTAATTTAAGGCTTGGGTGACACTTTAGGATTGTGATTTGTGGGCCAATGAAGGGTGATGAAATCCCCACCGTATCTTTGCCTACGGAGTTGCCCTTAAGATAGTTTAACTTAGATCTAGCAAAGATAGTCAAACAATGGTCTTTAGAGGGGGGCAATTGCAAGGTTGTATGCAAACTAAATTATATGCCTAAATGCAATCGATAAAAACCGCGATACGTACCTTGACTCCAGCACTCTTCAACAAGAATTAATTTGCAAGAATTTAGCAAGAATAATGCATACAAAACACTAGATGATGCTTGCACTAAGGCCTTTCTAATTTTGCCAATTTTAGGTCAGAGTTGAATTATTGCAATTTATGGAATTTTTGCCCTACACATGCAGTTCTACGAAAAGAAATTTTTTTGAAAAATAGAAATTACGTGGAAAAAAAGGCAACAAAGGTTACCTTATGCAATGCTCAGTCGGGTTCACCGCCCGCTCTCGAAATTTCAGATGCTCTGCGCGTCCACCCAGCGATGATGCGCGTCCTAGAAAAGTTTGAAGCCCAGAAGCTCCAAGTGTGCGGCGATTCCGCCGCAGGTTGTTCTATAGGTGCGGCGATTTCGTCGCTCGTTTAGCTCAGATCGTGCTCGGATTTCGCCGTGCACTATGTTGTCTCCTGAAACACAAATCCAAATAGTTAGATCGCGCACAAGATAAACAGAACAGAATCGAAATCAACAAAAAAAACAAAATCTGCGTCGCCTCCCCGGCAACGGCGCCAAAAACTTGATGAGAATTAAATTTATACCGCAAGTGCACGGTGTCAATGAAGACGTGGCAAATACGGGTCGAACACAAGGAGGGAGAGATTTGTTATTTTCGTGATTTTCGATTAAGGAGAAGAAGGAGAGAAGAAATAATTGGGTTTTGAGATTTTTTGGATTTTAATTATCTAAAGCAAGAAACAAGAACAATTAAAACTAAAACAAGAACAAAGATGTGAATTCCGTCGGGTGGAGGTTTAGATTTAGGGTTTAGATTCGAGAATTCAGAAACTTATAATAAATCATATTAGTTATGAAGCATTACATGATAAATGATTTAACATAAACTCAAGTAATCAAAATACACTAATACGAACTTAAAATAATAACATTTATTCGTCTTCTCTTCACCCTAAATCCGTCACCTCCACCCTTTGGAAGGAGTTAGAAACTCATGAAGGGAGGAAGAAGGGGTCCTTGAGACATTACAAAAGAAAACTAAAAGTAAGAAATAAAAGACAGAATTTTATTAATGAAAAGAAGAATACAAAACTAAGATTAAGAATAAAAACTAGCACCAAAGACTAAGGACCGTTCTAACATCGTTCTCGGGTCTATTTATAGTTGCTACAAGGGATCTAGGTATAATATTGGAAAGTACACGTGTCCAGACACGACTGGGCGAAATTGGGAGACGCGGATCGATGCTTGGGCGGCGGAAACGCCGCACAATGTGTGTGTGGTGCGGCGGAAACGCCGCACAATCTGGCCTGATTTTGTCCGGATTTTGGTTGAATGTTTATGGTATGATTTGATCCTTCTTTGCGCGTCTGGATTGATTCTTTCCATTCTTTTGAGCTCCGGATTAATTCCTTCATATATTTGGAGATACACATTGATTTTTCTATATATTTTCTCCAAGATAATAAAAGCTACTCGTGATTTGCAATTAGGTCCTTGTCTTTTTGCAATTAAGTCCCCGACTACTTTTGTGCTCAAGTCCTTGTTCTTTTTGTAATTAGGTCTTGAATGCTTTTATGCTTGGATACATTTCCATTTGTAACCCGATAAACTTGAACTTGGTCTTTATGATAGAAATGAATCTTTTGCACGCGTTTATGCTCGGGATGTGGGTAAATTGCATTCAGGTCCCTGTATTCTGTAAATAAGACTAAACACATACCTTAGTAGCATTTATTGATGTAAAAGTAATCTAAATGAAAGACATATGATGCAATGTATGCAATGCATCAAATACCCCCACACCTAGATTTTGCTAGCCCTAGCAAAACAGAAGATACGAAAAATAAAAACAGGGAAATCCTAACTCACTTTCGTAGGAATCACGGTTGCACTTAGCATGTGCAACAAGCCTTTAAACCTCCAAGTTTCCTTAGAGGACGAGTTTTGTCTCGTGAGGGTTTTCAGTTGACACACCCACAAAGTCTTAAATCAACATTCCATTAATAGCTCTTAATATCTCCACCTCAACCTTATACATCTCACTTAGAATTCTTGTATGCTCATTATATGAATCTAACTCATTAAAAATATGACTTGGTCTTTGTTCCGCCAACATTCACACCACTAACCCTTCTACACATGTTTATCACTTGAATTATTTTGCACGCCTCCTCTGGTGGTGAAGTATCATTCGGATCAACCATGGCATGGATCATTCTTTTAGCTTTGGGCCTTGAGTATTATTATTTTTTTCTTTTCTTTTCTTCTGTGATTCAACACATTTGCTTTTTGACACTTTTACCCTTTTGCATTCCTGTAGCGAGTTTGGTCGATAATCCCGAGCTGGTAGACTCAAGTTACCGGGTTTCAAGATACCCCTACAGAGCAGTGACTCAAAGGCTTGAGCTTTTGTAATCATTTTGCAAAATGTGTTTTCTTCACTTTATTCCTTTATTTTTTTTATTTTCCTCAAGGCTTAATTGCTATTAGAAGTCCACACTTCCCGGTATATTTTCCTCAACCTCTGCTTTTTATCAACCACTTCAAAGATTTGATTCATCCAATTTAAGTGCACACATGTCTTAAAGGGCAATGTGTTATTTCTTTGGAACTTAGATTTATGTCACAATTTCTACAAGCAGAACTATATAATAAGGAACAAAAACTCAATACAATTTGTACACGGGTTTTAGCAGTTCAATCTTAAGCTATGTCATGAAACATTAATTTTTTTTAAAATAAAAGACAGAATATATAGATAAATATATACATAAACACCCCCACACCTAAATCATGCATTGTCCTCAATGTATGCAAATATAAAGCAAATGCACTTATTACCTTGATGAACTGCGGTGGACGGATGGAATTTGCTCAAAGTCAACCATAGTCAGAACTGGATTGAATGACACCATATTGGTGCATGTATCCAGTTGAATTGTTCCCCATGTTGCAATGAGCGTCCTGAGTTACAGGTTCCACACCCCTCACATAAATTAGTTCTCTTATTTGCTCGAGTGACAGTGGGTGTGTAGATGAATTCCTCCCATTTTTCTTACTTCCTTTTTGATTTTGTGATGATTCAGAAATATTATAGATACACGATTTCATCACAACATCACTTTGATTGCATGTTATTTCTGGCTCACTATCAATATGAAAGATATTAAATTCAGCTTTTAAGTTCCCAAAAGATAATTGCATGAGCCCATTACGACAGTTTATCAATGCTTCCGAAGTGGCTAAAAAGGGTCTGCCTAGAATTACAGGGATTTGTCGGTTAGGATTTACAACAGGCGCGGTATCTAGTACGACAAAATCCACTGGGTAAATGAAGTCACCATCCTTGATCAAAACATCCTCTACTATACCTCTTGGTTTCTTAATAGAACAATCAGCAAATTGAAGGGTTGTCTTAGAGGGTTTTAGTGGACCAAGGTTCATTTGCTCATAGACAGAGTATGGGAGTAGGTTAACACTAGCACCAAGGTCTAGAAGGGCTTTGTTGATAAAAGTATCTCCTATTGCACATGAAATTGTGGGACATCCAGGATCCTCATATTTTATAGGAGATGTGTTGGACAAAATAGAACTTATGTTTGCAGTTAAGAATGCCTTCTTTGGTACGTTTGTTTTTCTCTTTTTAGTGCACAAATCTTTTAAGAATTTAGCATAAGCAGGTATTTGTTGAATCATGTCTAAGAGTGGAATGTTCACCTTAACTTGCTTAAATACTTCCAAGATTTTCTCTATTTGTGCACTTGAGTTCTTTTTGAGTCTATTGGGAAATGGGGCTTTAGGGACATTGATTGACATCATTTCATTGTTATATTTGTATCTTATATCCATTATCTTACACCTAAGCAATGCTACATGACAAGTTTTATGTTTAGTTTTCAGAAACAAAGAGTTTTGAAGAGAAGAGCCATGAAAGGACCCAAAAGCAGGAAAAAGGACTTAATTGTGAAACCTGGGGACTAAGATGCAAGAGAGAAGGACCGGATCGTAAGACCGAAGGACCTAATAGCAAAACAGAATACTCCACACCATCATGGGGAGTATTTTACCAATTCGAGTCGGGTCGGAGCTCCAACAAGTCAAGTAACTGCATCAAAGACCAACAATACCAGAAAGAAAAGCCCACAACAAATTCCAACACGATCCGAAGATTTTGGACCGCTAATTGGCGGTCCATATTGCTCAGGATCCGTCAAAATTTCTCCTGGACTTGTATTAATGTTCGTTTGGGCTATTTTTGGTATTGGTTTAGTCCCATATCGGGGGATTGTCCCCGATTAGCTTTTTCCATGCTTATAAATAGAACTCTTCACCTTCCATTGTAATTACCCATTGCTTGGTGTCATTCTCTCTACTAAGGAGTGAGCCTTGAAGCAAAAACTCAAGGTGGAGATGAATGCTACCTTCAATGTGAGTCATTTGTTAATAAAATAATTCTTCTAGTTTCTTTCAATCTTGTCTTTAAATTTGTACATGTTTGTTTAGTCTTTCCTTTCCTTTTATGTTTCTTTAATGCTTCTTGCCTTCTTAGTTAACTTTCATTTCAGTATTATGCTTTCTTTTGCTAATATAGTTAGTGTAATGAGTAGTGAGTAGTTCCATCCCCATTTGGGGGGTGGAGAAATATGTGATATAATCATGTAGTGTATTAAGTGTGTGTTATTTTTATCCCTTGAGTTTTATATGATTTCCATAACCATCTAATGGGGTTTCACTCTTATCTTTGATATGCTAATGCTCTTGAATGAAGCTTAGCTTATGCTTTGATTAGTGGACCTATTTTATGGGGAATGATAAGGTTAGGATATGGATGAAGTTAATATTGGAAACACAATTTGTAGTGTATGTGCTCTTGTTGCCTTTACCTTAGCTAATGTCTTGTATGTTTTAATGATGTAGTGAAATATTAATTCATGTGGAGGCATAGTAGGGTATAGTCTTTATACTTGAGTTCATGTAGCTTCATTCCAATTATTGTCTTGTATGTTTTAATGATGTAGTCATATCTTAATTCATGTGGAGGCAAAGTTGGATGTAGTTTTATGATTTCATGCACTACACGTTGTGAGGAGCTTAATGAACACACACACACACACTTCTTTATGTTCACATTATTTCTCTACCTCCTTTGGGGTTTAGCTTTATCGTTTCTTCTCCATTTCATTTCAACTTTGTAGTTTAGATTAGTGTAAGACATCTTTCTCTCTTTCTTTTACCTCTCGCCTTCGCACAAACCAAGTGTCAACACACCTCCCAGTGGACGACCCGTATTTGCCACCGCTTCAACGCGGCCGTGCACTTGCGGTTAAATATAAAACGATCAATCAAGTTTTTGGCGCCGTTGCCGGGGAGGTGCTCTGTCCAGACGTTGGTTTGGACGATTCGAGGGGTTTTTAATTTTTTGTTTTTAGTTTTTGCAAGTTTCAGGTAACCTAAGCATCCAGGGGAAGCGACTGGAGGAGTTGGAGAGCCAAAGAAGCAAAATGGACCGCCAATCAGCGGTCTGGGACCGCCAATTGGCGGCCTGGTGAGCCTCGATTGTTCTCAAATTTTTTCCAGTTGTTACATTGTTCATTTTAGTTATCTGGGAGCACAATTTTGCATGTTGTGACTTCTAATTTGCTCCCAGATTTAATTTGAATCCCCTTTAATCAACTTGGACCATAAAACTCAAAGCAAAAGATTAGACTTCTTGCCATCTAGGTCATGCACCATTGGTAGACCTTGCATGCATTTGTCTTTTTTTGCTTTACATTTTGTCGTTGATTGCTGGCGTGAGGTACGTGCACCCACATCCCTCATTCATGCATGTTTCGTTCATGCATTAGTTAGTAGGATTTGCATCAGGACAAGAGTGAGAGAGCGTTTGATTGGAGCGATTGATTGCTAGATCTAGGATCAAATCACTACTAAGGAGGGGCTGTCCCATAAAAGATAAGGTGGGGGATTTCATCACCCTTTCCTTGGCCCCAAAAATCACTCGTAATAAAGCCTTAACTAAAAGCAAGTAGACATTGGCCCTAAGGAATTCGGACGCACTAGGAGAGTAATCTAGTCGAGACTGTCATGACCTGATCGGCGTTGCCTACCTTGTCGATAGTAGGAGGTACTGGATCTCCGGATCTGGTATCACTTGCTGGGCATTGTGGTCCTCGTTGTAGGGAGGTGAGGCGTGTCAAAGCTAGTGACCTCGAAGTTAGGCGTCGTCTAGCTTAAGGACCCATTGCCTTACATTGTTTGAGTCGTGCTTGCTAGTTAGGCTTCTTCCTGATCCCGTTACCCACGCTAGCTTTAGGGATTCTTCCCTTCTCCTCTGAGTCATCTTCTTCTCACCTTCTTCTACGTTATAGTCTCCTCCCCTTTACACTCTCTGGTAGCGTTTTAGGGTCGAGTCGAGCACTTTTTGCGAGCTTAGTCTCGTGGTGGTGAGAGTGGTCGACTCGAGAGTTTTTCTTGAGATGGATGGTTACATGGGCGACCATCCATATCATTGTTGGGACCAGGACGATTCTCCATGGTACTCCGGACCCATGCAACCTGGGGTGGCTCAGACGAACACCCCGTATGGTTGGGATAATCCTCATTGTGTGACTGTGCAATCTTCATATTGGGGTAACATGAGAGAGGCACCGACTGCTAGACCACCATCTAGTTACGTCGTATCATATGTTGGTCATCAAACTGAGACATTACAAGAACCTTTGGCCTCTTTCATGCATGTGGTAGATGACATGGGTGCACCGGTGGCTCCAGTAGCCGTACCGTGTCACTATTGTTGGTTGAGTGGTCATGATTTCGGGGAATGTCCTTATGTTCCCCCAGAGCCTGAGTATGAGCATACATTTTCCCAAAATGCTCATTATGACCATTACGCCTCCGCGTACATCCCGAGAGTGATGGATTCATGGGGAAACAATTCTTATTCAAATTCTTATACCTCATATTCACCCCAGTATCCTCCTCCCGAATACCCAGAATTCTACCAACACCCCACTTCAAATCATTGGACTCATTCTCAGCCCATCAACACCCAACCCCAAAATTTCCCAAGCTCTGACTTGGACCCCATCGTTGACCGCATACCTGATTCCTTGAAACAAACTCTCCAAACATTCATGGAAACCACACAAAATTTATTGAAGTCCAACTTGAATTCCTTGCAAACCATGGAAATGCAAGTGAGCCAGATGACACAACAATTCCATGAACGTGAGGAGGGTAACTTTTCTTGTCAACATGAGGATTCATCTTTTGATATCGAACCACCACCACATCCACAAATTCAAAGCACAATCTTTCAAAGTCAAAATCCTAGTGATTGACATCATTTCATGCTCATATTTGTATCTTATATCCATTATCTTACACCTAAGCAATGCTACGTGACGAGTTTTATGTTTAGTTTTCAGGAATAAAGAGGTTTGAAGAGAAGAGCCATGAAAGGACCCAAAAGCTGGGAAAAAGGACTGAATGGTGAGATGTAGGGACCAAGATGCAAGGGAGAAGGACCTGAATGTAAGACAGAAGGACCTAACAGCAAAACAGAATACTCCACACCATCATGGGGAGTATTTTACCAATTCTATTCGGGTCGGAGCTCCAACAAGTCGAGTAACCGCATCAAAGACCAACAATACCAGAAAGCAAAGCCCACAACAAATTCCAACACGATCCGACAATTTTGGACCGCTAATTGGCGGTCCATATTGCTCAGGATCCGTCGAAATTTCTCCTGGACTTGTATTAATGTTCGTTTAGGCTATTTTTGGTATTGGTTTAGTCCCACATCGGGGGATTGTCCCCGATTAGCTTTTTCCATGCTTATAAATAGAACTCTTCACCTTCCATTGTAATTACCCATTGCTTGGTGGCATTCTCTCTACTAAGGAGTGAGCCTTGAAGCAAAAACTCAAGGTGGAGAAGAATGCTACCTTCAATGTGAGTCATTTGTTAATAAAATAATTCTTCTAGTTTCTTTAAATCTTGTCTTTTAATTTGTGCATGTTTGTTTAGTCTTTCCTTTCCTTTTATGTTTCTTTAATGCTTCTTGCCTTCTTAGTTAACTTTCATTTCAGTATTATGCTTTCTTTGCTTAGTCTAATCAGTAGTGTAATGAGTAGTGAGTAGTTCCATCCCCATTTGGGGGGTGGAGAAATATGTGATATAATCATGTAGTGTATTAAGTGTGTGTTATTTTTATCCCTTGAGCTTTATATGATTTCCATAACCATCTAATGGGTCTCCACTCTTATCTTTGATAGGCTAATGCTCTTGAATGAAGCTTAGCTTATGCTTTGATTAGTGGACCTATTTTATGGGGAATGATAAGGTTAGGATATGGATGAAGTTAATATTGGAAACACAATTTGTAGTGTATGTGCTCTTGTTGCCTTTACCTTAGCTAATGTCTTGTATGTTTTAATGATGTAGTGAAATCTTAATTCATGTAGAGGCATAGTAGGGTATAGTCTGTATACTTGAGTTCATATAGCTTCATTCCAATTATTGCCTTGTATGTTTTAATGATGTAGTCTTATCTTAATTCATGTAGAGGCAAAGTTGGATGTAGTTTTATGATTTCATGCACTACATGTTGTGAGGAGCTTAATGAACACACACACACTTTTTTATATTCACATTATTTCTCTACCCCCTATGGGGCTTAGTTTTATTGCTTATCTTCATTTCCTTTTTGCATCTTAGTGTAGTTTAGTGTAATACATCCTTCTTCCTTTTCTTTACCTCTCGCCTTCGCACAAACCAAGTGTCGACACACCTCCCAGTGGACGACCCGTATTTGCCACCGCTTCAACGCGGCTGTGCATTTGCGGTTAAATATAAAACGATCAATCAAGTTTTTGGCGCCGTTGCCGGGGAGGTGCTCTGTCCAGACGTTGGTTTGGACGATTCGAGGGGTTTTTAATTTTTTGTTTCAGGGAACTACTGGATCAAGGGGAGGCTGCTGGACAAATTTGAGGAACAGAAGACCTAAAAGGACCGCCAATCAGCGGTTGGAGACCGCCAATTGGCGGCCTGGTGAGGGCTTCCTTCTTTCAAATTTTTTCTGGTAGTTAGTTTTGTAATTTGTGTTATCTGGGAGCCCTATTTTGCATGATTTGACTTCTGGTTTGCTCCCAGATCATTAATCACTCCCCCATTAATCAACTTGGCCCTAAAATCCAAAGCAAAAGACTAGACGTTCTTATTTGTTTAGGTCACGCATCATGTATTGACTTAGGCATATAGTTGTCTTTTCTTTTAGCTTTATTTTCAGTTGTTGAGTGCTGGCGTGAGGTACGCATTTCCTACACTCATTCATGCATCTCGTATGCCCATGCATTAGTTAGTAGGAATTGCATCAGGACAAGAGTGAGAGAGCGTTTGATTGGAGCGATTGATTGCTAGATCTAGGATCAAATCGCTACTAAGGAGGGGCTGTCCCATAAAAGATAAGGTGGGGGATTTCATCACCCTTTCCTTGGCCCCAAAAATCACTCGTAATAAAGCCTTAACTAAAAGCAAGTAGACATTGGCCCTAAGGAATTCGGACGCACTAGGAGAGTAATCTAGTCGAGACCGTCATGACTTGATCGGCGTTGCCTACCTTGTCGATAGTAGGAGGTACTGGATCTCCGGATCTGGTATCACTTGCTGGGCATTGTGGTCCTCGTTGTAGGGAGGTGAGACGTGTCGAGGCTAGTGACCTCGAAGTTAGGCGTCGTCTAGCCTAAGGACCCATTGCCTTTCATTGTTTGAGCCGTGCTTGCTAGTTAGGCTTCTTCCTGATCCCTCTACCCACGCTAGCTTTAGGGATTCTTCCCTTCTCCTCTGAGTCATCTTCTTCTCACCTTCTTCTACGTTATAGTCTCCTCCCCTTTACACTCTCTGGTAGCGTTTTAGGGTCGAGTCGAGCACTTTTTGCGAGCTTAGTCTCGTGGTGGTGATAGTGGTCGACTCGAGAGTTGTTTGTTGAGATGGATGGTTACATGGGCGACCATTCATATCATTGTTGGGACCAGGATGATTCTCCCTGGTATTCCTGACCCATGCAACCTGGGGTGGCTCAGACGAATACCCCGTACGGTTGGGATGATCTTCATTATGTGACTGAGCAATCTTCATATAGGGGTGATATGAGAGAGGCACCGACGGCTAGATCTCCATCTAGTTATGTTGGATCATACTCTGGGAAACAAACTTTGGCCTCTTTCATGCATGCGGTAGACGACAGGAGTGCACCAGTGGCTCCAGTAGCCATACCGTGCGATTGTTGTGGGTTGTGTGGTCATAATATCGGGGAATGTCCTTATGTTCCCCCAGAGCCTGAGTATGAGCATACATTTTCCCAAAATGCTCAATATGACCATTACGCATCCGCGTACATCCCGAGAGTGATGGATTCATGGGGAAACAATTCTTATTCAAATTCTTATACTTCATATTCACCCCAGTATCCTCCTCCCGAATACCCAGAATTCTACCAGCACCCCACTCCAAATCATTGGACTCATTCTCAGCCCATCAACACCCAACCCCAAAATTTCCCAAGCTCTGACTTGGACCCCATCGTTGACCGCATACATGATTCCTTGAAACAAACTCTCCAAACATTCATGGAAACCACACAAAATTTATTGAAGTCCAACTTGAATTCCTTGCAAACCATGGAAATGCAAGTGAGCCAGATGGCACAGCAATTCCATGAACGTGAGGAGGGTAACTTTTCTTGTCAACATGAGGATTCATCTTTTGATATTGAACCACCACCACATCCACAAATTCAAAGCACAATCTTTCAAAGTCAAACTCCTAGTCAGTCTGAGGGACTTGGGGTTTCAATTCACGATCACTTAGTGGAGGATTCGATTCAAATTGAGAATAACTTGGACCAGTTTCATTATGAGTCGGCACATGATTGTGCCTTATCTTTTTGTCCCGTGGCCCTTGAGCCACATGATCTTCATGTTGTGCCTCTTAAGGACTCACCTCTGGTGGAGCAAGAGCTCCCTAGTACCCTCAATTTCAAACAACCTGATGAGAGTTTGCCTCTCACTATTGTTCCTGATCATCTTGGAAATGATGGAACATCAAACAACTACATTGCTCATGAGGGTATTAGGAGTTCCTTGGAGGATACTTTGGGTATGAGACCCACTTCCTGTTCTCCTGGTGAGTTGGACATGCATAACGAGGTGCTTGACCTCGTTCTGACCCACCAGCCTGTTGGTTGGAGAGTTTGGATTGATGATCATAACTTCAGTTCCGCAACGGGAGATATTTTTCTTCCGTTGCCCCTTATTTCCCAAACTCTCGAGAGGTTCAAGCTCTTTCAGTTTGATCCTTTGAATGAGACGCCTTTGCGTCCAATTCATGAACCTCTCATTTCATCTGGTGCTCTTTGTGAAGGGGGCCCACACATGCGTATTCTGGCCCCGCGTGGTGTCATGTTCCCTTTCCAAGTGCATTGACCCACTCTTGAGGTTCCCATTTGATGTCTTTTGACAAATGAAGATGGGAACTTATGTTTGTACATAGTTATATGAAAAAAAAGAAAAAAAGAAAAAAAAAGAGAAAAAGAAAAAAAGAAGTACAATAAAAGACTCCTTCAGTGAGCATTTATTGTTGTGAGCCCCAACCCTTGTGTATTTGGGCTCCATTTCTTTCACGTATTTGTATCCCTTCTTTAGCATCTCACAGGTTTTGAGGGAATTCGGGTTATGTCCATCAACATGACCTTGCACTTCCCTTTGTACTTCATGTTGGTGAGATCTCTCCTTTTTATGCATCAATCCATGTAGTATCTTGCTTGCATTCATTGAGGACAATGCATGAAGTAGGTGTGTGTGGGGGGGGTGTTTTACGTGTGTACATAGTCGAGTCTTTTTCCTTTGATTTTGTTTTCTTTTGTTTGCATTGTTAGGGTCATGATAGTGTGCTGCATTTAATATCGATATATCTGCTTGCCATGATCCTTGGGTGACTTGTCTTCTTTTGCTTGCCTAGTGCTTCAAAATTTTCACATTTCTTTCAAAATCTTCATGTGTTTTCGAAAGAAAATGTTTTGTGGGTTTTGCGTGTGTTTAGCATGTGCAAAACCGTTGAGAGGCAAAGTAAAAAGAAAGCTCCCAAAATTGTCTTGAACTTGATGCATTAGGATATCTAGTACGTGGCTTTAGGATTTATCGAGTCGTTAGGATGCACCCCAGTTTTCCCTTGGGGGTGAGTAATCATAGGGTTTCAGTGCTCAAACATTTAATGAAGTCCACCCTGAACCTAGTGAGTCAATAATTCGTGTCTGTTAACTTAAGGAAGTTTGTTGTAGTCAAGGACCCTCTAAATCCTGTTGTGAGACATTAGTGTAGGGGTTTTGGTTCATGTGTAGATAAGAAATAAGTGAGTAGGTGTTCTCTCTTCTCGCACGGCTCCTATCACTCGGGAAAGTAGGTCTGAGGGGACTTTGTGCCTGGTGCTTTCGAGTCATCTGACTTGGGATGCGCCGACTGAACTCCCTTACACGGGTGGTAGGGATTGCCCTATGTGAAGATGTGGGGAAAGGTGTACGTGATAGTGTAAGTCCTCATGGGCAATGATGCACGGAACCTGACCCTGGGAGAATGAAGCTCCAACTAATAAAAAGTAAAAGAAAAAAAAGTGAAAAGAAACAAAAAGAAAAAAATATATGATAATGCAAATAAGAACCTTAATGGACTTTACACTTTGTAGCACTTGAGGATGTTGAGGTTGTCCATGTCTTTCACATAATTCCTTATTTAACTTGCACGAATGGTTCATTAGGGTAGAGGTGTGGACTGATCACCTATTTAGACTCGGCCCATAGCATTACCGCGTCCATTGATCGACAAAATATTTCCAACGAGTCGAGGTCTAGATTGAATAATGCATCTTGTTCGGATTTTGTGGGTATATCCGCTGAAAACCCTCAGGAGACAACACTCATCCTCCTTGGCAACAAAGAGGTTTAACGGCTTGTTGCACGTGCTAAGTGCAACCGTGATTCCTACGAAAGTGAGTTAGGATTTCTTGTTTCTCGTTTGTTTTTCTCTTTCTTTGTTTTGCTCGAGACTAGCAAAAACTTAGGTGTGGGGGTATTTGATTGACATCATTTCATGCTCATATTTGTATCTTATATCCATTATCTTACACCTAAGCAATGCTACGTGACGAGTTTTATGTTTAGTTTTCAGGAATAAAGAGGTTTGAAGAGAAGAGCCATGAAAGGACCCAAAAGCTGGGAAAAAGGACTGAATGGTGAGATCTAGGGACCAAGATGCAAGGGAGAAGGACCTGAATGTAAGACAGAAGGACCTAAGAGCAAAACAGAATACTCCACACCATCATGGGGAGTATTTTACCAATTCTATTCGGGTCGGAGCTCCAACAAGTCGAGTAACCGCATCAAAGACCAACAATACCAGAAAGCAAAGCCCACAACAAATTCCAACACGATCCGACAATTTTGGACCGCCAATTGGCGGTCTTGGACCGCTAATTGGCGGTCCATATTGCTCAGGATCCGTCAAAATTTCTCCTGGACTTGTATTAATGTTCGTTTAGGCTATTTTTGGTATTGGTTTAGTCCCACATCGGGGGATTGTCCCCGATTAGCTTTTTCCATGCTTATAAATAGAACTCTTCACCTTCCATTGTAATTACCCATTGCTTGGTGGCATTCTCTCTACTAAGGAGTGAGCCTTGAAGCAAAAACTCAAGGTGGAGAAGAATGCTACCTTCAATGTGAGTCATTTGTTAATAAAATAATTCTTCTAGTTTCTTTAAATCTTGTCTTTTAATTTGTGCATGTTTGTTTAGTCTTTCCTTTCCTTTTATGTTTCTTTAATGCTTCTTGCCTTCTTAGTTAACTTTCATTTCAGTATTATGCTTTCTTTGCTTAGTCTAATCAGTAGTGTAATGAGTAGTGAGTAGTTCCATCCCCATTTGGGGGGTGGAGAAATATGTGATATAATCATGTAGTGTATTAAGTGTGTGTTATTTTTATCCCTTGAGCTTTATATGATTTCCATAACCATCTAATGGGTCTCCACTCTTATCTTTGATAGGCTAATGCTCTTGAATGAAGCTTAGCTTATGCTTTGATTAGTGGACCTATTTTATGGGGAATGATAAGGTTAAGATATGGATGAAGTTAATATTGGAAACACAATTTGTAGTGTATGTGCTCTTGTTGCCTTTACCTTAGCTAATGTCTTGTATGTTTTAATGATGTAGTGAAATCTTAATTCATGTAGAGGCAAAGTAGGGTATAGTCTGTATACTTGAGTTCATATAGCTTCATTCCAATTATTGCCTTGTATGTTTTAATGATGTAGTCTTATCTTAATTCATGTAGAGGCAAAGTTGGATGTAGTTTTATGATTTCATGCACTACATGTTGTGAGGAGCTTAATGAACACACACACACTTCTTTATGTTCACATTATTTCTCTACCCCCTATGGGGCTTAGTTTTATTGCTTATCTTTATTTCCTTTTTGCATCTTAGTGTAGTTTAGTGTAATACATCCTTCTTCCTTTTCTTTACCTCTCGCCTTCGCACAAACCAAGTGTCGACACACCTCCCAGTGGACGACCCGTATTTCCCACCGCTTCAACGCGGCCGTGCACTTGCTGAGGGAGTTTGGATTGATGATCATAACTTCAGTTCCGCAACGAGAGATATTTTTCTTCCGTTGCCCCTTATTTCCCAAACTCTCGAGAGGTTCAAGCTCTTTCAGTTTGATCCTTTGAATGAGACGCCTTTGCGTCCAATTCATGAACCTCTCATTTCATCTGGTGCTCTTTGTGAAGAGGGCCCACACATGCGTATTCTGGCCCCGCGTGGTGTCATGTTCCCTTTCCAAGTGCATTGCCCACTCTTGAGGTTCCCATTTGATGTCTTTTGACAAATGAAGATGGGAACTTATGTTTGTACATAGTTATATAAAAAAAAGGAAAAAAAAGAGTTGAATAAAAGACTCCTTCAGTGAGCATCGATTGTTGTGAGCCCCAACCCTTGTGTATTTTAGCTCCATTTCTTTCACGTATTTGTACCCATTCTTTAGCATCTCACAGGTTTTGAGGGAATTTGGGTTGTGTCCATCAACATAGCCATACACTTCCCTTTGTACTTCACGTTGGTGAGATCTCTCCTTTTTCATGCATAAATCCATGTAGTATCTTAATTGCATTCATTGAGGACAATGCATGAAGTAGGTGTGGGGGGGGTGTTTTACGTGTGTACATAGTTGAGTCTTTTTCCTTTGATTTTGTTTTCTTTTGTTTGCATTGTTAGGGTCATGATAGTGTGATGCATTTAATATCGATATATCTGCTTGCCATGATCCTTGGGTGACTTGTCTTCTTTTGCTTGCCTAGTGCTTCAAAATTTTCACATTTCTTTCAAAATCTTTATGTGTTTTCAAAAGAAAATGTTTTGTGGGTTTTGCGTGTGTTTAGCATGTGCAAAACCGTTGAGAGGCAAAGTAAAAAGAAAGCTCCCAAAATTGTCTTGAACTTGATGCATTAGGATATCTAGTACGTGGCTTTAGGATTTATCGAGTCGTTAGGATGCACCCCAGTTTTCCTTTGGGGGTGAGTAATCATAGGGTTTCAGTGCTCAAACATTCAAAGAAGTCCACCCTGAACCTAGTGAGTCAACAATTCGTGTTTGTTAATTTAGGAAGTTTATTGTAGTCAAGGACCCTCTTAATCTTGTTGTGAGACATTAGTGTAGGGGTTTTGGTTCATGTGTAGATAAGAAATAAGTGAGTAGATGTTCTCTCTTCTCGCACGGCTCCTATCACTCGGGAAAGTAGGTCTGAGGGGACTTTGTGCCTGGTGATTTCGAGTCATCTGACTTGGGATGCGCCGACCGAACTCCCGTTACACGGGTGGTAGGGATTGCCCTATGTGGAGATTTGGGGAAAGGTGTGTGTGATAGTGTAAGTCCTCATGGGCAATGATGCACGAAACCTGACCCTGGGGGAACGAAGCTCCAACTAATAAAAAGAAAAAAAAATTGTGAAAAGAAACAAAAAGAAAAAAAATATTGTAATGCAAATAAGAACCTTAATGGACCTTACACTTTGTATCGCTTGAGGATCTTGAGGTTGTCCATGTCTTTAACTTAATTTCTTATTTAACTTGCACGAATGGTTTATTAGGCTAGGTGTGGACTGATTACCTATATAGAGTCGGCCCGTAGGATTACCGCGTCCATTGATCGACAAAATATGTCCAACGAGTCGAGTGTCTAGATTGAATAATGCATCTTGTTCGGATGTTGTGGGTATATCCGCTGAAAACCCTCAGGAGACAACACTCCTCCTCCTTGGCAACAAGGAGGTTTAACGGCTTGTTGCACGTGCTAAGTGCAACCGTGATTCCTACGAAAGTGAGTTAGGATTTCTTGTTTTTCGTTTGCTTTTCTCTTTCTTTGTTTTGCTCGGGACTAGCAAAAACTTAGGTGTGGGGGTATTTGATTGACATCATTTCATGCTTATATTTGTATCTTATATCCATTATCTTACACCTAAGCAATGCTACGTGACGAGTTTTATGTTTAGTTTTCAGAAACAAAGAGGTTTGAAGAGATGAGCCATGAAAGGACCCAAAAGCAGGAAAAAGGACTTAATTGTGAGACCTGGGGACTAAGATGCTAGAGAGAAGGACCAGATCGTAAGACCGAAGGACCTAAGAGCAAAACAGAATACTCCACACCATCATGGGGAGTATTTTACCAATTCGAGTCGGGTCGGAGCTCCAACAAGTCAAGTAACTGCATCAAAGACCAACAATACCAGAAAGAAAAGCCCACAACAAATTCCAACACGATCCGAAGATTTTGGACCGCCAATTGGCGGTCTTGGACCGCTAATTGGCGGTCCATATTGCTAAGGATCCGTCAAAATTTCTCCTGGACTTGTATTAATGTTCGTTTGGGCTATTTTTGGTATTGGTTTAGTCCCATATCGGGGGATTGTCCCCGATTAGCTTTTTCCATGCTTATAAATAGAACTCTTAACCTTCCATTGTAATTACCCATTGCTTGGTGACATTCTCTCTACTAAGGAGTGAGCCTTGAAGCAAAAACTCAAGGTGGAGAAGAATGCTACCTTCAATGTGAGTCATTTGTTAATAAAATAATTCTTCTAGTTTCTTTCAATCTTGTCTTTAAATTTGTGCATGCTTGTTTAGTCTTTCCTTTCCTTTTATGTTTCTTTAATGCTTATTGCCTTCTTAGTTATCTTTCATTTCAGTATTATGCTTTCTTTGCTTAGTCTAATCAGTAGTGTAATGAGTAGTGAGTAGTTCCATCCCCATTTGGGGGGTGGAGAAATATGTGATATAATCATGTAGTGTATTAAGTGTGTGTTATTTTTATCCCTTGAGCTTTATATGATTTCCATAACCATCTAATGGGTTTTCACTCTTATCTTTGATATGCTAATGCTCTTGAATGAAGCTTAGCTTATGCTTTGATTAGTGGACCTATTTTATGGGGAATGATAAGGTTAGGATATGGATGAAGTTAATATTGGAAACACAATTTGTAGTGTATGTGCTCTTGTTGCCTTTACCTTAGCTAATGTCTTGTATGTTTTAATGATGTAGTGAAATCTTACTTCATGTGGAGGCATAGTAGGGTATAGTCTTTATACTTGAGTTCATGTAGCTTCATTCCAATTATTGTCTTGTATGTTTTAATGATGTAGTCATATCTTAATTCATGTGGAGGCAAAGTTGGATGTAGTTTTATGATTTCATGCACTACATGTTGTGAGGAGCTTAATGAACACACACACTTCTTTATGTTCACATTATTTCTCTACCTCCTTTGGGGTTTAGCTTTATCGTTTCTTCTCCATTTCATTTCAGCTTTGTAGTTTAGATTAGTGTAAGACATCTTTCTCTCTTTCTTTTACCTCTCGCCTTCGCACAAACCATGTGTCAACACACCTCCCAGTGGACGACCCGTATTTGCCACCGCTTCAACGCGGCCGTGCACTTGCGGTTAAATATAAAACGATCAATCAGACATAGACTCGCTCAGGTTCAAGTTGAGCTACGGGTTCAGATTGAGTAGGTGGGGTGGGCGTTTCAGATTGGACGTCGGGTTCAATGGTTAGGTCATATGTGGCAGTTTGATGGCTAGATTGAGTAGACGTTCTAGGATTTACCACATTATTATCAATCTGTCTTCCGGACCGTAATGATACGACAACATTTATTTGTTGGAACGGTCCTTCCTCATTGACCATTTGAACCGGTCTAGGGTTGTTATTTGCTGAAGGTGCTTGATAGGATTGATATGAATTATTAGATCTAGGGTTCACCTCAGGTTGACTTGGAAACCGACCCTTTTCTCTTTCACCTACTATTTGTGCTAGTTGGCTGACTTGTGTCTCTTGCCTTTGGAAGGTCTGGTTGGTTGTTTGTATAAAAGTTTTCATCAAATTTTCCAAGCTTGTCAACCTAACCTCATGATCGTTATTGTTACTAAACCCAGCTGAACACAGATATGCTAGTCTGGGTATGTGTTTATGTAATTTTATTTCAAAATTTGCCCACAGATCGATACCATATGAACTTTGCGAAGATGCTAATGAAAATCAACATCACATATTATCGTTATTTTGCATACGTACGGACCCCCCATTAGTGTGTTTTACGTGGTTTCGTTTTCAACATGGTTTTCAAACAGACGGATCCAACATGGATTTAGTTTTTCTTTGAAGCACTATACTAGACACCTTACGTCAATTTGAAAAAAAACATACTCATATATTATTACTAAATAAATAGCCTCATGTATTATTATTTCCGGTAATTATTAAGTTTATATTTTAAACAAAAAGATCACCATAAAATAAATTACTAGGACACTACGTTCATTTGTCTCTAAATCTAAGTATATTTCCTATTCCTAACAACACAAAATATTGTACATTCTTTTAGATTTTTTCTAAATTCAGCAACATAAGAAACTAGATCACCAAACATCTACCTTTGCTGATCTACAAAACCATCACAAAAACTCGTCGAGAGAAATTACCACAAGTATGTAAGTAGTGAAAATTATAATTTTGTTTTAAAGAATAATACATTTTGAATGTTATAATTATTTTTACAAAGAATATATTTTTATCGTATCTACCATAGCTTCTTTTTTGGATCCGCCACGGCCGCTACCCAAATGTTTGGAAAGTTGCTGACTAATTCTTAATAGTAATTTGATCGGGATCTTTCACACTTTTCTATTCATCCGAACTTCACGGAGCCCCACCTTTCATTTAACATTTACTTAACCTTTTTGCTTGGCTACAACGAATTTATGGCCAATTGTTTTCCATGTAACGTGATAAACACCTAGTTTGAGGAATGAATTCAACAGAAAAACGGTATGTTTTTTTATTATAATTTTGGGATATTAAGGTGAAAATATTTGATCTTCTAGAAATTATCAGATTAAAGACTGCCTGGTACTTGGGAAAATGCTATTTACTACCAAAAGACAAGAAAAAACGTACGTCATATCAAGTCTATTGTTAATAGCTTTCTTACTTCAATGTTATTGTCAAATGTTAAGTAAAATTTCTAATTTCTCGTTGAGGTTTAATTCTGAGTAACCATATTTTTGTTGCAGGCATAAACAATGCCAGAAAAACATACATGATAAGATTATTAACAATTCTTCTACCATTCCCGTCCGCAGTGATCACTATTTTCTGAGGAATTAATCAAATTTACACAGTGTTGGGGATGATACGGAAGACCTATATACCACATTAGGTGTAATTGAGAATATGGATATATATGCATGTTCCTGTAAATCCACCTATGAGTAATATGATTTCAATAATGGGCACTTCATACCCGGTAGTATATATTCTATTGAGCAAGTTTATTTGTATGACCTATTGTGGTGATCGAATCCTTAAATAAGTAAATATAAATACGTACCAGAAAATTTGTCATTCCTTAATTTGTTGTACATCTGCATGAACGTGGTGGTTTATAGAGAATAGTAGTCCGCTTGCCCATTCGCATTAGAGAGTATTGGACAATGTTTTACTTATATATTCTGATAGTCTCATGATATCAAAGTTCTTGTGTATTTCGGCGAGGAAAGTCCAATTTCAACATGGAAATGTGGATTGTTGAAGCCTCCATGTTAGAGATCGCCCAGCAGAGTTGCACAACTGCAGTTCATATGCCGCTAAGATATTACACTTAAAAATAAGTCGTGTGTCCTTTCGTTCTGATCCAGAAAGTAAACGACTAGTACCGAGCTCACTATCTCACTGTAAGGCGTTAGCATTAACTGAATCTATATCCCTTGAATATTTTCTTATAACAAAATCAAAAACTTTAAGAGTCGCTGCTTAGTTTTCAGCTTGGTAATTAGCTCGTATGTATAAAAAAAATCGTCTATATTTCATGGAAGAGTGTCGTCTTTGGATTTTTCATTAAAAACACGAAATTATTGAATTTGTGTTTGCATTTGAGAAAAAGTATTTATATGTGAAAAACACAAAACCAAAGTATGAAACACCATTTGAAGGTCATTTTGTTTAGTTTCCAAATATGTCATTTCATTGCTTCAAATATCTAAAAAATTAAATAAAATTCTTGTTTCAATTTTATGTCAATTTATAGTTCCACATAAAGTTGTTTTAAGTTTTTTTCAGTCAAGCCCTTGGTGGGAAATTGTATTAGGTTTCATACATTTTTCTCTTCCATTCTCTTCTTTATAACCTAATACCTGAAATATAACAATAAACACTCGAGTAACACAAAATTAGGGTAAAATAAAAGATATATAACAAGAGTACGATGTATGATATGCTACTAATCAAATACCCTCGCACTTACCTTTTGCTAGTCCCGAACAAAATAAAGAAAGAGAAAAATGAAAGAAAGGAAAAACATATGAAAAATAGGGAAATCCTAACTCACTTTTGTAGCAATCCTAGTTGCACTTAGCACGTGCAACAAGCCATTGAACCCCCTTGTTGCCAGGGAGGAGTGGTATCTCCTGAAGGTTTTTAGTAGATAAACCTACAAAATCCGAACATTGATGCATTATTCAACCTAACAACACGACTCGATGAAACTACCTTTGTCGATCATTGAACACGGTAATCCGACGAGCTGACTCTCTATATGTATCCAGTCAACACACCTAGCCCAGGAAACCATTTGTGAAAGTTAATTAAGGACTTAAGTGAAAAATATTGACAACCTTAACATCCTCAAGTGACACAAGTGTAAAGTCCACTAGTTGGTGTTTAATTCTCTCAAGGTCGGGTTTCGTGCGTCATTGCCTATGAGTGTTGGCTTTTTGGCCTTACGGTGTGTTTTGATGATTTAACTAACATATTCTTAATCACAATCAAATGTAATGTAGCACACATTAGGCATGGAATATATATTGTATTGTGCTAACATGTACTGGTGATCAAGACTCAATGAAGAATGGAATGAAGTCAAGACATCTAATCAAGCTAATTGAAGACATGTAATTTTGCCTTTATTTGAGTCTTATAAATATATGTGAACTTGAGCAAATAAGAGGTAAAACCTATTTGTTGGCTTTTTGGCCTTAATCTAGGTTTTGATGATTTAATTAACCTAATCTTAATTATGATGATGTAGAGTAGCACACATATTGCATTGCATATATATTGCATGTGCTAACCTCTACAGGTGATCAAGACTCATGGAAGGAAGGAAATCAAGTCAAGATTTATAATAAAGCTAAATGAAGACTTGTAATCTTGATTTTATTGTGAGTCTTAGGAACATGTGTAAATTGAGCATACAAGAGTTAAAAACCAACCACATACACAATAGGTTCCCTATAGAAGTCACACACGAAATTTCACATTATTTGGACTTCATTAGATCACCCAAACCTTAGTCGGAAATCACTTATAAACTTAAACCCAGATTTCCTGTGTGAACCGGTCGACCGAACCAGTTCTCAGTTCGACCGGTTTATAACAGACTCTCCACAGTGATTTTACCGAACTCTACCGGTCGACCGGTTCTACCTTTTCGGTCGACCGATCCCGAATTTTAATATGACCGTTTTTCTTGTCGTATTCCTATAACGGTCGTATTCGTATAAAACAAAACTTAACCCCAAAATACATTCGGTAACCGGTCGAACGAAGACCTTGTTTCGGTCGACCGGTTGAACATATTTTCAGAAACCAAATTCCCTGCTATCGGTCGACACATTTCTCGTTCGACCGATTGACCTTTGTCTCAACCGAATCCCCTTATCGGTCGACCGCCCCATACTTTGGTTCGACCGATTCACTTAAGTAGAGTTAAGTTCTAGCTCGTTTGTCCGACCAAATATTCTTTTGTTCGACCGTTCTCTTTGAAATCATGTTAACGGTCGACCGGTTTACTAGTTTCGGTCGACCGGTTCTGGACAGATTTGCAGCCCGATTTTCTGCTTTGTGTATCTTGCACAAAACCAAATCAAATCTATCCCCAACGGCTAGAATACCTTAGGAGCTTATAAATAGAGGATCAAGACTTGTTGTTAACACAACTCTCCAACTCCAATTGTCTCAACACATTTGAGAGAAACCTCAATCCTCAAAGCTCCCAAATTCTACACTCTTTAAGCCTAAACTTCACACATTTGATCATATACTCATCCTACTCAAAGTGTGCTCAATTAGAGAGTGAATCCCACTCAGTTACAAGTGTTGTCAAAAGAAGCAAGGACTTCGGTGAAAGCCCGAAGTGTCCCTCTCGGATTGTGAGAGGAAGAATTCAAGCAAGCGAGGGTTGTTCGCGTTGCTTGTGGTGTAAAGGCGTTCTCTCCCGGCCCGGAACGGGGAGTGGTTAGTGAAGACGTAGGCGGAGCTCGCGGAGTCGAGCGGAGCTTACAAGAGAGGACTAGGACCCGGGTGGGGTGCCGAACCTCTATAAAAACCGATGCGTCTTTTGTGGTTTGCATTGTCTTTCTTTCTCTACTTGTTTGTTTATTCCGCTGCGCATTTGTTTGCTTAATCAAGTAGAAAATTAGGGATTAGATTAAAAGTAATTAGTGGACCCATAACCCACACGATCCTACACTATTCACATACACACTAAGTTCCTTGTAGAAGTCATACACCAAATTTCACATCATTTGAACTTCAATAGATCATCCAAATCTAAATATGAAAACCACTCCTCTAAACCTTAAAATGTCTGTGTGAAGTGGTCGACCGAAACTAGTTTTCCGTTTGACCATTTGTACCAGTTAAAATGGTTAACCAAAAGTGAGTTTTCCCAGTCCAACCAGTCGACCACTTTTGACCTTTCAGTCGACCGGTTAACCCATAATTCTGGAAGACCGTTATACTTGTCTTATTATACAATGATCATATTCGTATTTTCATCTAACCCCTAAAATGTATTTGGCCACTGCTCCAATGATGCCTTGACGGTGGTCGACTGGACGTAGAAAATTGTAAAACACGAAGGGACCCAAGTGAAAACCCAGAGGGACCAAAGTGTAAAAATATATATTGTCTCACAAAAGTTCATAACCTGAGGAGTAAATCAACAATTAAAATCAAATCGGCTCGAGACAATGAACCATGACTCAACCCCTTGTGCAAAATACCAAACTTAACTGGTTGGCAAAATTCGAGGCTGATCGAAGATAGTTGGTTCGCCATTGGCGGATATTGTTGCTCCATTTTAGCCTAAATTTTTGCAGGAGAAAAGGAGCAAACCTTGCAATCATTCATTTCAATCCAGTTTAATTCTTATCCTTTACAGTGATGTCTTCCATTTGATGCAAGTTCCTTTATTGCTTGGTATTTGCTGAATCTTGTTTTCTACATTTCCATTATGGTTTTGTGTTGTTTTTATGTTTTCTTGATTTTAGAGATAGGTATGGAGTAGTCCATCCCCATTGGGGGCTGGAGAAGAAGGTGATTTGATTATGTGATGTATTAAGTGTATGTGTTAATCCTAACCTTTGAACCTCACATGAGTTCCATAAGCATTGAATGAAATTTTCACTCTTATTTTTGATGTGTTAATGCTCTTAAGTGATACTTAATTAGCACATGCTTAGATTAATGAGTCTATGTTATGGGGAATGATGAGGTGAGGATAAGGATGGAGTGTATAAGGAAGAAACATGACATGTGCGTGCATGTGTTCATATTGACCTCATCATAATTAATGTCTTGTATGTTTCAATGATTGTGTTAAATCTTATTTCATGTGGAGCCATAGTGGGGTTTGGTAATTATGCATTTGATGTTAGCATCATCTCAATTATTGTCTTGTATGTTTTAATGATAATGTTTTATCTTATTTCATGTGGAGACAAAGTTGGCTTTGTTTTTTATGGATTTCATGTATTACATGTTGTGATGAGCACCAAGGAACACACACATTCTCATTTTCATATTCTTTCTCTACTTCGTAAGGGGTTTATTTTTATCGTTTCTTTTTTGATTTAATATGCATCGTAATTCCAATCTCGTATTCCTCTTTTCCTTTCCCACTCGAGTATTGTCGACTCCGACTCACACGTGCTCCTCGTGGACATGACCTGTACTTGCCGCGTCTTCACCGACGCCATGCCTTTGTGGTTATTATAACTGAGTCAATCAAGTTTTTGGCGTCGTTGCCGAGCAACCGTTTTCGCAATCGAGTTCACCATTTTGGTGAGTTTGTATTTTTCTACGTTTTCTTTTCTCCTTTGGTTACTGGAAGGGGATTACAAGTGGACAGGGTGACCTAAAGGAGCATAGGAGCGTGCTGGTAATGTCTGGGGACCAGAATCCCCAGATAATCCATCAATAGAGGATTTGGATCCACCACTAGCAGCTCTGGTGAGATCGTTTTGAATTCTGTTTTACAGTAGCTTCCTTTGCCTACTTCTAGTACTTCCACTATTTATGCCATGTATGCTCTGTTTTAGTGTCAGTAATTAATTTGTTTTGCATGACCCCTTTTTAAGACTAGTTAGACCCTAAACTCAAAGCAAAAGATTAGAATAATTGTCATCTAGGTCATGCATCATTTGTAGACCTTACACGCAATCGTCTTTTCTTTTCTTTACAATTCCGTTGTCGATTGCTGACGTGAGGTACATGCACCAGTTCTCTCATTAATTCATGGTTAGAGAATGCATTAGTCGTAAGGCGCATTAGGATAATACTTAGGTGATTGATTGGTGTGTTGATTTCTAGCTTAGGATTCAAAACAACCTAGGGGGCGTCCCGTACAAGATAAGGTGTGGGATTTGATCACCATTTTCATAGCCCCAAAAATCACTCCTAATTAAAGAGACTTAATTTAATATCAAGTAGAGATTGACCGCTAAGGACCTTAGGTACATTAGGAGAGTGATCCGGTCACGACCGTCATAACATGATCGGTGTCGTCCACATTGTCGTAGTAGGAGAAACGAGATCTCCGGATCATGGCTCACTTACTGGCTTTGTGGTCTTCGTCGTAAAGAGGTGAGGCGTATTAAGGCTACATGAGCTCGCAGTTAGGCATCGTCTAGTTGTAAGTACCTATAGTGACCTTAGGTTGTTTGAGCCATGTTTGCTAGATTAGGCTTCTACCCTCACCTTTACCCACACTAGCTCTAGGGATTCTTCCCTTCTTCTCTGAGTCATATTCTTCTCATCTACTTCTACGTTCTAGTCGCCTCCCCTTTACACTCTCTATAAGCATTTGAAGGTTGAGTCGAGCACTTTTTGCGATCTTGGCCTCGTGGTGGTGAGAGTGGTCAACTTGAGAGTACTGTGACAAGATGGATGGTTACATAGGCAACCATCCATTTCATTGTTGGGACTTGGACTATTCTCTCTAGTATTCTGGACTCATGCATCCTAAGGTGCCTTAGATAACACCCAACATGGTTAGGACAATCTTGATTGTGTGACTGAGCAGTCTTCATATTGGGGTAATATGAGAGAGGCACCGACTGCTAGACAAACATCTAGTTGTGTTGGATCATATGTTGGTCAACAAATTGAGACATTACA
Source organism: Triglochin maritima (assembly GCA_963682175.1). Lineage (NCBI taxonomy): Eukaryota > Viridiplantae > Streptophyta > Magnoliopsida > Alismatales > Juncaginaceae > Triglochin > Triglochin maritima. Next base: position 24,159,931 of record OY821777.1, read on the forward strand.
AGAAACTTTGGTCTCTTTCATGCGTGTGGTAGGGGATATGAGTGCGCCAGTGGCTCTTGTAGTCATACCGTGTGACTGTTGTGGGTTGAGTGACACCTCCTTTGATGAGTGCTTGCACCACTTGAGCTTTGTTCTCAAGAGGTGTACGGAAATGAACTTATCCCTTAATTGGGAAAAGTGTCATTTCATGGTTACAAAGGGCATCGTGTTGGGCCACGTGGTATCTCGTGATGGAATCGAGGTGGATAGGGCTAAGATTGAGCTTTTTTCTAAACTTCTGCCACTTACCTCGGTAAAAGAAATTCGGTCATTCCTCGGACATGTTGGTTTTTACTGGCATTTCATTAAAGATTTAAGCAAGATAGCCTACCCCTTGATGAGCTTGTTTGCTAAAGACGCATCTTTTGAGTTCAGACCCGAATGCAGGACTGTGTTTGAGTTTCTAAAGTGAGAGTTGACCTCCGATCCTATTATTAAAGCGCCGGTGTAGACTCTTCCTTTTGAGATGATGTGTGATGCATCCGATTGTGCTATAAGAGCAGTTTTGGGTCAGAGAATCGACAAATTGCCTCATGTGATCTATTATGCTAGTCGTACTCTCAATGACGCCCAACTAAATTACTACATTACTAAAAAAGAGTTCCTCGTGATTATATTTGCATTGGAAAAAATTCATCAGTACCTCATTGGGACGCAAGTCATCATTGATTGATTCGTTTTATATTAAACCGCAAGTGCACGACCGCGTTGAAGCGGTGGCAAATATGGGTCGATCTACAGGGAGGTGTGTCGACTTTTGGTTTGTGCGAAGGCGAGTGAGAAAGAAAGGAGGGAAGGATTGATTACACTAAACTACACTAGAATGCAAAAGGAAATGAAAGATAAGCAATAAAACTAAACCCCAAAGGGGGTAGAGAAATAATGTGAATATAAAAGATGTGTGTGTGTGTGTTCGATTATGCTAATCACAACATGTAGTGCATGAAATCATGAAACTAAATCCAACTTTGCCTCCACATGAATTAAGATAAGATCATATCATTAAAGCATACAAGACTAATTGGAATGAAGCTAAATGAACTCAAGTATATAGACTAGACCCTACTATGCCTCCACATGAATTAAGATAACACATATCATTAAAACATACAAGACATTAACCAAGGTAAAGGCAACAAGAGTACATACACTACAAATTGTGTTTCCAAAATATTAATTTCATCCATATCCTCACCTTATCGTTCCCCAAAAAATTGTTTCACTAATCTAAGCATAAGCTAAGCTTCATTCAAGAGCATTAGCCTATCAAAGATAAGAGTGAAATTCCATTAGATGGTTATGGAAATCATAGAAGGCTCAAGGGATTAAGATAACACACACCTAATACACTACATTATCATATCACATATTTCTCCACCCCCAAATGGGGATGGAACTACTCACTACTCATTACACTAACTACATTAACAAAATGAAGCATTATACTGAAATGAAACTACACTAATCAAGCATGAAATATTAAAGAAGCTGAAATGACATAAAACTAAACAAGCAAGCATACATATGAAAAGAAATTAAACTAAGAGAGAGACAACAGAATTAAAGGAAAACATCTATTATTAACTCACTCAATTACAAGTAGCCCTTCCTCCACCAGAGTTTTGCTTCAAGGCTTCACTCTTATTAGGGAAGATGGCCACAAAGAGAGAGAGATAGGGTACATGAGAGGAGGGAGAGTTCTATTTATAGCCATAGAAAAAGGTAATCCGGGACAATCCCCCGATGTGGGACTAAACAAATACCAAAAATAGCCTAAACAAACACTAATACATACGCTCCAGAAATCTCAGCGGATCCGGGAAGATCCGGACCGCCAATTGGCGATCTACAGGATCCGGATCTCGCTCAGTTTTGGCTTGTCTTGATGTATTTGTTGGTCTTGGATGCATCTACTTCGCTTGTTGGAGCTCCGACCTGAATAGAATTGCCAAAATACTCCCCATGACGGTGTGGAGTTTTCTGTTTTGCTCTTAGGTCTTACGTTCAGGTCCTTCTCCCTTGCATCTTAGTCCCCATGTCTCACAATTAAGTCCTTTTTCCCTGCTTTTGGGTCCTTTCATGGCTCTTCTATTCAAACCTCTTTATTTCTGAAATTCAAACATAAAACTCGTCATGTAGCATTGCTTAGGTGTAAGATTATCGATATAAGATACAAATATAAGCATGAAATGATGTAAATCAAATACCCTCACTCCTATGTTTGTGCTAGTCCCGAGCAAAACAAAGAAAGAGAAAAACAAACGAGAAACAAGAAATCCTAACTCACTTTCGTAGGAATCACGGTTGCACTTAGCACATGCAACAAGCCGTTAAACCTCCTTGTTGCCAAGGAGGAGGAGTGTTGTCTCCAGAGGGTTTTCAGCGGATATACCCACAAAATCCGAACAAGATGCATTATTCAATCTAGCCTCTTGACTCGTTGGACAAATTTTGTCGATCATTGGACGCAGTAATCCTACGGCCTGACTCTATATAGGTAATTAGTCCACACACCTAGCCTAATGAATTATTCGTGCAACTTAATTAAGGAATTAAGTGAAAGACATGGACAACCTCAACATCCTCAAGTGATACAAAGTGTAAAGTCCATTAAGGTTCTTATTTGCATTACCATTTTTTTCTTCTTTTTGTTTCTTTTCTCATTTTTTTGTTTCTTTTCTTTTTATTAGTTGGAGCTTCATTCTCCCAGGGTCTGGTTTGGTGCATCATTGCCCTTGAGGACTTACACTATCACGTACACCTTTCCCCAAATCTCCACATAGGGCAATCCCTACCACCCATGTAACGAGAGTTCGGTCGGCGCATCCCAAGTCAGATGACTCAAAAGCACCAGGCACAAAATCCCCTCAGACCTACTTTCCCGAGTGATAGGAGCCATGCGAGAAGAGAGAACACCTACTCACTTATTTCTGATCTACACATGAACCAAAACCCCTACACTTAATGTCTCACAACAAGATTTAGAGGGTCCTTGACTACAACAAGCTTCCTTAAATTAACATACACGAATTATTGAGTCACTAGGTTCAGGGTGGACTTCTTTAAATGTTTGAGCACTGAAACCCTTGATTACTCACCCCAAGGGAAAACTGGGGTGCATCCTAACGACTCGATAAATCCTAAAGCCACTGTACTAGATATCCTAACGCATCAAGTTCAAGACAATTTTGGGAGCTTTCTTTTTACTTTGCCACTCAACGGTTTTGCACATGCTAAACACACGCAAAACCCACAAAACATTTTCTTTCGCAAACACATGAAGATTTTGAAAGAAATGTGAAAATTTTGAAGCACTATGCAAGCAAAAGAAGACAAGTCACCCAAGGATCATGCCAAGCAGATATATCGATATTAAATGCAGCACACTGACATGAACCTAACAATGCACACCAAAGAAAACAAAAATCAAAGGAAAAGACTCGACTATGTACACACGTAAAAACACCTCCCACACCTACTTCATGAATTGTGCTCAATGAATGTGAGCATGAAACTACATGGATTTATGCATGAAAAAGGAAATATCTCACCAACATGAAGCGCAAAAGGAAGTTTGTGGTTATGTTGATGGACACAACCCAAATTCCCCTCAGAACCTGTGAGATACTTAAAAAGGGAGACAAAATACGTGAAAGAAAAGGGTCCAAATACACAAGGGTTGGAGCCCACAACAATCGATGCTCACTGAAGGAGTCTTTTATTGTACTTTTTTTTATTTTTTTAAACTATGTACAACAATAGGCTTCCATCTTCATATGTCAAGGGACATCAAATGGGAACCCGCCATCTCTTGAGCTAGAAATGCACCTGCATGGGCTCGCAACATAGAAAACAAAATTGCTCGACCACCTGACACCCTTATATGCGTTGTGGTCGGTTGATGCCTCTTGAGAGTTAGCAAAATATGAGGCATGAACGAGAGGTGAACCTCTATCAGGTTGAAGGGTATCAGGTGGTTGATTCTTAACCCACATGAGGTCCTTAGCTGATACAGAATGAAGAGCATGTGGCCCAGAGGCCATAAAAATGGTATCTTGTGGCTCAAAAGCCACGTGATCAAAAGTATGTGGCTCGAGGGCCACGTGATTAGAATATAAGGCACCTTCATGTGCCGGCCCAGGAGAAACATCTTCACCACCTTCAGGATCTTCATTGAACAATTCTCTGAAGTACTTGAAGGTGCCCTCAACTTCAATCTCATCCAAGCCCTGGATAAGGTTGAACCCAATATGGCCATTGAAAGCATCATGCTTCTTGCCAATGGTGAAGATGTTGAAATCAACACATTGACTACCATAAGTAAAGCGCATCAGACCATTGCGACAATTGATCAAGGCATTGGAAGTCACAAGGAATGGTCGCCCCAGAATGACAGGAATTTGTCCAAGTGGGTTTGGCACAGGTTCAGTATCCAAAACAAAGAAGTCGACTGGATAAATGAACTCTCCCACTTTGATCAGCACGTCTTCCACCACACCCTGGTTTCTTCATAGACCTATCATCCAATTGAGGAGTGGTCTTTGTTTGTTTGAGGTCTCCAAGACCGAGGTGGACGTAGACAGAATAGGGTAGAAGATTAACAGATGCACCAAGGTCCAATAAGGCTCGATGTATGGACACATCACCAATCACACAAGAGATAGTAAAACAACCAGGGTCCTTGTACTTGACTTGCATGGGTTGTGCCAACAAAGAACTCACGTTAGCCGCAAGAAAAGCTTTCTTTGGAACGTGAGTTTTTCTCTTCTTGGTGCATAAGTCCTTGAGAACCTTGGCATAAGGTGGCATTTGCTGAATCACCTCCAATAGAGGGATGTTCACCTTAACATGCCGAAACATCTCAAGCATCTTCTCATGCTGATCAGAGGTTTTCTTTTTAAGGTGCTCAGGGAATGGCACCTTCGGGGCATAAGGGTGCGAAGGAACCTCAGAATTCTGGTCCAAAGAAGCATGAGTGGGGACCTCAAAATCTGATTCCTTCGACACAAGAGGAGACAAGGGGACCTCAGGATTCAGCCACTTTGTCGAAGGAAATGTAGAAGGAACCTCAGGATCTGGCTCCCTCAGAGATGGTGATGACAAAGAAGGCACCCCAATGTGGTTGTCCACCTCCTTACCATACCTCAAAGTATGAATCACATTAAGATGATGGGTCAGTTCAGAGGTAGCATGAGGTACAAGTGGCCTTCCTTGAGAATGGGTACCCCGAGGATTCACCTCGGGTTGACTCGGTAATTGGCCCTTCTCGCGTTCACAGAGTTGATTAGCCAATTGGCTAACTTGCATTTCCAATGCTTTGACCAAATTGTTGCTGGCCGTAAACATGGATTGTGTGCTCTGAATGAACGCTCGAAGGGTTTGTTCAAGAGTGGGGTCCTTCGAGTCAACCCGTTGGGGTGGTGGAGTTTGGTTAGAATAACTCGACGATGAGGTCTGACGAGGTTGGTAATTATGGTTCTGAGACCTTTGATGTGGAGGTTGGTAGGTCGCCGATGGGCATGGAGGTAGATAAGGTTGAGGTTGAGGTTGAGCGTGCGAGCTCTGACTGTTACCCCCACTAGGCCCCCAAAAGAAGTTAGGATGGTTACGCCATCCCGGGTTGTAGGAGTGAATGTACGGGTCGTTACTGGGCCTCTGTTGATACATCGCATTTGCATGCTCAGTATCCCTTGGAGCGTAAGCGCATTCCAAGTCATCATGGCCCGTAAGTCCACACATACCACATCCGGGAGTAGCGACCTGAGCTACAGGGGCTCGGTCCAACTCTAAACTCTCAATCCTACGCATGAGAGCAACCATTTTTGCCTCAGACACGATAGATGACTCAACTTGATATGATCCAACTCGACCAGAAGACCTGGTGGCTGGTGGCTCTCTCATGGTGTCCCACTCAAAGGTGCGTTCGACCATTAACTCAAAAGTGTCCCATGCCTCATCGATGGGTTTCATTTGGAAGTCACCCTTACACATCGACTCCAACAATGTGCGGGTGTTGTAGTTGAGGCCCTCATAAACAATCTGGCACAGCTGCCATAGCTCAAATCCATGATGAGGGCACTGCTGGAGAAGGTCCTTGAACCTCTCAAAGAAACCATGAAAAGATTTAGTCTCAGTCTAATACGGTCACGAAGTCATCCCAAGACCGAATAGAGCTCGCCGGGAGGCTGTACATCCATTTCTTCGTGTTATCCTTCAACGCGAAAGAAATCATCCTCAACCGGACTGAATCCTCGTCAAGTTGTTGAAGCTTGAAGATGGAGCATACTTCCTCGAATTCGCGTATAAAAATATACGGATCCTTCTTATTTGCAGTAAAGGTTGGAAGCATGCTCACATATTGAGGTTTCAGCTCATAGTTGTTCCCGCGAGCAGGGGGAAGAACTATGCAAGAAGGTTGCGCGGTCCGAACAGGATGGGTCCGCTCCCACAAAGTCATCGGTCTATCCTATCGAGCTAAAGGTGGTGGTGCACCAAGAACTCGATCCTGACCGAATCTCCCTTCCTCTCGAGTCAGAGGAGGAGGAGAAGGAGGTCTACGTGGTGGTGGGAGCGGACCGAGGTAATCCATGAATGGACCCAGGTCTCCCCCGTCAACACGAGGTGACTCGGCCTCATGCTCCAAGACCGTCCATCTCAGAAAAATGCACTTTCTCAAGTCGAGCACTCTCACCAACCTCGCATAAAAGGCTCGACTCGACTCTAAAAACACACACAACAGAAGGTGTACTCAGAGGAGGAGACTACTCGTAGAGCATAGATGAGGAGAGGACTCAGATGAGGAGGGAAGAATCCTTAGATCTAGCGTGGGTAATGGGACAAAGTAGAAGCCTAACTAGCAAGCACGACTCAAACAACTTAAGGCTATGGGTCCTTAGGCTAGACGATGCCTATTTTCGAGGTCACTAGCCTCGATACGCCTCACCTCCCTACAATGAGGACCACAATGCCCAGCAAGTGATACCGGATCCGGAGATCCAGTACCTCCTACTATCGACAAGGTAGGCAACGCCGATCAGGCCATGGCGGTCTCAACTAGATTACTCTCCTAGTGCGTCCGAAATCCTTGGGCCAATGTCTACTTGCTTTTAGTTAAGGCTTGATTAAGAGTGATTTTTGGGGCCAAGGAAAGGGTGATGAAATCCCCCACCTTATCTTTTGTGGGACAACCCCTCCTTAGTAGCGTTTTGATCCTAAATCTAGCAATCAATCGCTCCAATCAAACACTCAACTCACTCTTGTCCTGATGCAATTCCTACTAACTAATGCATGGGTATACAAGATGCATGAATGAGTGTAGGAAATGCGTACCTCATGCCAGCGCTCAACAACTGAAAATAAAGCTAAAATAAAAGACAACTACATGCCTAAGTCAAGTACATGATGCGTGACCTAAACAAGTAAGAATATCTAGTCTTTTGCTTTGGATTTTAAGGCCAAGTTGATTATTGGGGATTGGTTTAATGATCTAGGAGCAAACTAGAAGTCCGAGCATGCAAAATAGTGCTCCCAGATAACTAAAATGAAGCAAACAACTACCAGAAGAAAAATGAAAGCAAGAAAACCTCACCAGGCTGCCAATTGGCGGTCCCTGTTGGAGATTTTGTTCTCCAACTCGTCCAGTAGCCTCCCCATGAGCTCTAGGATCCCTGAAACCAACAAAAACTAGAAACAAGATTGGTCGGTTAAGTAGAATGACGCATTGTGGGACTTCCGCACCGCGTATAAAATTGACCTAGGTGTGTCCCCTTATTTGATTGTTTATGGCAAGGCTTGTCATCTTCCGGTGGAACTTTAACACTGGGCATTATGGTCAATCAAACATCATAACTTGAGCCTTGATATTGCCGGTGCCAACCGTATGTTCGAGCTCAACAAGTTGGAGGAGATTGAGAAACGAGGCATACGAAAATGCCAAGATTTGAAAGTTCCGAGCCAAAATTTTCCGCGACCGCACGGTCCAGATCAAAACTTTCAAGGTGGGACAAAAGGTCTTAACGTATAACTCTCGCCTCCACTTGTTTTCGGGGAAACTTCAGAGTCGTTGGTCTGTACCCTATATCATGTTAACCATTTTCCCTTATGGGCGGTTGAAATTCAAAACCCAAGTAGCGATGACGTGTTCAAAGTTAATTGACACCGGCTAAAACCATACTTAGAGGGGACCTTGACAGAGGTAGAGGCGGAAGTCGCATCATTACATGAACTTCCCATGGATGTGATTACTTGACATGATCATTCCTTTCATTTTGTACATAGTTCTTTTTTGTTTAACAAACAAAAAAAGAAGAAGAAAAAACAAAAAAATTGATTAACAAAAGACTCCACAGGTGAGCATTGGTTGTTGGAGGCCTCAACCCTTGTGTAATTGGGCCGCATCTCTTTTTGTGATCACCTCCTTCTTATTAATCTCGTAGGTTTTGAGGGGAATTCAGGTTTGTGTCCATCAATATGACCACAGAAATTACCTTGTGCTTCAAAGTTCGGTGAGATAACTTTTTCAAGCAAAAATACATGTAGTATCATACTTGCATACATTGAGGACAATGCATGGATTATGTGTGGCGGCTATTTTCACGTGTGTACATAGTTTTCTTTTGTGTCTTTTGTTTTTTTTCTTATTCTTTCGTTTTTTTGTGTGTACTTTTAGGGTCATGTTAGTATGCTGCATTTAATATCGATATATCCGTTTGCCATGATCCTTGGGTGACTTGCCTTTTTTGCTTGCCTAGTACTTTAAATTTTCACATTTCTTTCAAAATCTTCTTGTGTTTGTGAAAGAAAATATTTTATGGGTATTGCTTGTGTTTAGCAATTGCAAAACCGTTGAGAGGTCAAGTAAAAAGAGAATCTCTTAAAATTGACTTGAACATGATGCATTAGGATATCTAGGACATTGACTTTAATTCTTATGTAGTCGCTAGGATGCACCCTGGTTTCCTTCGGGGGGAGAGTAATAATAGGGTTTCAATACTCAAACAAATAAAAAAGTCCACTCGGAACCTAAGGAGTTGAATAATTCGTGTCTGTTAGTATAAGGAAGTTTGTCGTAGTCAGGGACCCTTAAAATCCTATTGTGAAACCTTAAGTGTAGGTGTTTTGGTTCATGCGTAGATAAGAAGTAAGTGAGTAGGTGTTCTTTCTTCTCGCTTGGCTCCTATCAATCAGGAAATTAGGTCCAAGGGGAATTAGTGCCAGGTGCTTTCGAGTCATCTGACTTGGGATGCACCGACCGAACTCCCGATACATGGGTGGTAGGGATCACCCTATATGAAATTTTTTGGGGGGAAAGTGTACATGATAGTGAAAGCCGTCATAGACAATGATGCATGAAACCCGACCGTGGGAGAATTAAACACCACCTAGTAAAAAATATGAAATGAAAAAATGGTAATACAAATAAAAACCTTAATGGAGTTTACAATTTGTATCACTTGAGGATGTTAAGGTTGCCAATGTCTTTCACTTAAGTCCTTAATTAACTTGCATGAATGGTTCATTAGGCTAGGTGTGTGGACTGAATACATATATAGAGTCCGATGAGTCATGTTGCTAGGTTGAATAATGAATCGGTGTTCGAATTTTGTGGATGGATCCGCTGAAAAACCCTCTGGAGACAACACTCCTCCTTGGCGACTGATGATAATTTAATTTGTACCGCAAGTGCACGACGTCAATGAAGACGTGGCAAGTACGGGTCGAACACAAGGAGGGAGAGATATTGTTATTTGTGTGATTTTCGAGTTAAGGGAAGAAATAGAGAGAAAACACAATTTTGGTTTGAGATTTTTGGTTTTTGATTTCTAAGGCAAGAACAACAAAAACAAATTAAGAATAAAGCAAAGAAGGGTGAGAGTCCAGCGGGTGGAGGTTTAGATGTCGGGTTTTGTTTAGAGAAATCAGAAAGTTATAATAAATCATATTAGTTATAAAGCATTACATGATAAATGATTTAACACAAACTCAAGTAATCAAAATATCCTAGCATGAAATTAGAATAATAACCTCATTCTTCTTCTCATCACCCTAAATCCGTCACCCCCACCCTTTGGAGAGAGTTAGAAACTCATGGATGGAGGGAAGGAGAAGGGGTCCTAGAGAAATTACAAAAGAAACTAAAAACACAAGATAAAACAACAAAACTTTACTACTAAATTATGGAATAAAAATACGAACATCCTCTACAACATCGTTTCGGGGCTATTTATAGCCGATACAAGGGACCTAGGTATAAAATAGGAAAGTACATGTGGCAAGATACGACTGGGAAAAATCCGAAGCCACAGATCCACGACTGTGCAATTAAACTAGAAATCCTACAGTGGTATCAGAGCTTAGGGTTCAATTTTCTAATGATTTGAAACTATAAACAAATTTAGTTTACCATCTAGGGTTCGAACAATTCAATTTTCTGGTTTTTCGGTCTTTAAATGTTTTGTTGGAATAATTCTTTGTAATAATTCGTTTTGAATGTTTTAAGTGGTTTAAAACATGCCATATAATTATTAGAATTATGATTTAGACATATGTCTAACTTTCAATAATTTCGTTTTAAGCATAAACGATTGTTTTGTAAGAGAATCAACAAAACTGAAAAAACTGCGGTTCGTCTTTCCTTTTAGGAAATTGGATGGACAGCGGTTCAAAATTGTTTTTGAACTATTGGATGGATGAAAAACATTTTTAATGGTTTTCAAAATGTTTTTCAAAGAATTGTTTGGGATTCTAGATGATTGATAAACTAGGCTGAATAGTTTATAGCAATATTGCGTGCATGGATGCTCGAGTTGTCTTTGCAGGAATTGTGAGTTTATATGTTCCAAATCTACGCCTATGAATGTTTGTAATTATTATTATACAGGGGCTTATTTATATGTAAAAGCCAAATTCTCTCTTTCTATCTTTAGATAATTGCATTGCATTTGAGAGGTTTTACATAGGACTTGCACTAGTCGGTTTTTATCGAACGTGAGGAGCATGTTTATTTCCTGTAAAATCTACATCTCCGGTGCAAGAGGAAGTGGCCGCTGTAGCGCATCGATCGAGGATCAGGGATCGAGGAACATGGATCAAAGGGAACATATAAACTCACACGATGTGGATTGTGTGAATGGTTTAATTTCTGCTATGCATATGATGAATGTGATTGAATGTTAGGATGTGTATGAATGAAAATATGCATGATAACCTAAAATTCCGAATGACATGTTAATATATGAAATTGTCCAACAAAATTAAGAGTAATTTTCCTTCTTATTTCGTCCACTAGCAGTCATCGATTGATGGATACTCTGCTCGCCCTTAGCGGGAGATAGCTCCCTCCATCTTTGGGAATAGTGGGAGATATAATGGTTGTCTATTGTTGTGCGACGATTAGATATATGAGGTGCGCTTCACCCTAGTGAACCCCAAGTATGCTTAGTTGTGAATACAATGGATAACCGTATCTCATATCAAATGAAAATAAGTTTTCTTAACATTACCTGAAGCCCTCGCTCGGTTTTGAGAAAAAGTTTTTTTCTTAACGAGGATAGGTCGCATTCCCTCATAATTGAAACGACAAGAATCACAAGAGTTTGAAGAGGCTAATGTTGCTAAAATTCAAAAAGGTTGTGATTAGAAAATGCTTTTCTTACCTTGATATTGTAATGTATTCGATAGCCCTTAGCTAGTCTATATTACAATTGATGGGATCTTGGATTGTTGCATTTATGGGCAATTTTTTTTATTTGCAGCATTTACATTTGTATGTATGTATGATAAACATAAAATTGGCATTAAAATCCTATATGATTTATTTTGTAGAAAATGTCGAACATCCAACATATCGTACGGTCCATGATAGAAAAACACCCTTTAGCAAATCATGGCTCAAACTTCATAAGTTGGCAACTCAAACTCAACATCGTGTTAAAGTTTGAGAAACTGTCTCACATTTTGGAAGGTCCAATCCCAAAATGGAATGAGAGATTAACAGATGAAGAGAAAGAGGCTAAAGCCAAGTGGGAAGACCAAGAGAACCAAGAGAAAGAGGCTAAAGCCAGTTCACGGTCTCATGCTAGCATCCATGGGTGACTCGCTTCAAGCGAAATACTTGGATTCAAAACCCAAGAAGACCATGGAGGCTTTGTGTAAGATGTTCATGGATAGTGCCCGAAAGGAGCGCTATAAGACCACCATCGCACTCACAAGGTGCCATATGGCGGAGGGAACATCAGTATCCATGCATTTTCTCACGATGCAAGGGTACCTTGAGAAGTTGGCAAAGCTCTCTTCACCAATGCTCGAGGACATTGCTGAAGATATGATTCTTGGCTCTCTAGCCCCGCTCTTTAAGGACTTTGTGATGCACTATCACGTGCGTGAAAAAGGGGTGAGTCTTGAGGAGCTGCACAACACTCTCAAAACTGCTGAAGTTGACATGGGCATGAGACGAGCCAAAATATTGGTAAAGGAAAGGGCAAATCTACCAAAAGTGGTTCAATCAAGAGCAAGGGAGTAGGAGGTGCTCGTGCGAGTGCCTCAAGGGGGAATCTCAGAAATCTCCAACTCCCAATACGGAGTGCTTTCACTATGGTGAAAAAGGACACATCCGGCCAAATTGCCCCAAGTACAAGGAAGACCTTGACAACGGAGTGATTGAACGACGGCGCCCCAAAAAGGCCAAAGGTATATTTGTTATTGAAATAAATTTAGCCACCTCTGTCCAGGATTGGGTAATTGATACCGGATCTTGTGCTAACATAGTTTCTAATGTGCAGCTACTCATGGATAGGAAGGAACTCGTAAGGAACGAGGTAGAATTGAAGGTCGGAAATGGTGCAAACGTTTCTGCGGTTGCACAAGGTTATGTGGTGCTTCAATTATGTAGTGGTTTAAATTTATGTCTAAAGAATGTTTATTATGTGCCTTCGATTAGCAAGAACATTATTTTGGTATCATGTTTAGATATGGATAATTTTAATATAAATATTTCAAATTCTTGCTTGTCTATATCGAAGAATGGTGTTTTCTAGGGAAATGCATTCATAAGGAATGGTCTCTATTTGCTTGAATTGAATAATAAAAAAATCTTTAATATCAATAACAAAAGACTTAAGACCACTCACGAGAATGATACTCTCTTGTGGCACTATCGACTTGGTCACATAAATGAAAAGAGCATCAAGAAATTGCAAGAAGCTAACCTTCTTGGTCTACTTGATTTTAAATCATTGGAGACATGCCAATCATGTTTAATGGGAAAAATGACCAAAAGGCCTTTCAAGAAAAGAGGTCCAAGAGCGAGTGGCTTGTTGGATTTGATACATTCCGATGTATGTGGTCCAATGATTACTAGTGCACGAGATGGTTTCAGGTACTTCATTACGTTCACTATGGTCACGGATGATCAAGTCTCTACGAACGGATCGTGGAGGTGAGTACTTAAGTGCCGAATTTGACTCATACCTAAAGGAGTTTGGTATTGTACCTCAACTCACCCCTCCCGGTACACCTCCGTGGAATGGGGTATCCGAAAGAAGGAATAGGACATTGCTCGACATGGTTCAGTCAATAATGAGTCATACGGAATTACCTCTTTAGTTTTGGAGTTATGCACTACAAACTGCGGCTTACACACTAAATAATGTTCCATCCAAATCCGTGGAGAAAACTCCTTATGAGCTATGGAGTGGTAAAACACCCAAGCTCAATTTTCTCAAGATTTGGGGGTTTGAGGCTTACGTCAAGAAGTTGATGTCGACCAAACTTCAACCAAAAGCGGATAAGTGCTTCTTTATTGGTTATCCTCGTGAGACAAGAGGATACTACTTTTGGCATATCACCTCCAATCGAGTGATTGTAGAGAGAGATGCCACATTTCTGGAAAAAGAATTTCTGGAAAGAGTAAAAAGTAGTAGGAGTAGGGTTGTGCTTGAGGAAACTCAAGATACTCTACAATATCATGACATGAATGATGACATTCAAGATCATGAAGGCCCAACCGAGGTTCCTTTGGTCAGTGGGAGCATGAGTGAGAGACCCTCGCAAGAAATTGTGAGAGAAACTCAATCTTACCCACCAAGTGTACGTTCGAGAATCGAACACGAACCAATTCCGCAAGAAATTGTGGAAGAAGTTCGAGAAGTACACGTAGAACCAAAAGAACTTACAAGGTCAACGAGGGAAATGAAGAAACCCGACTTGTATCTGGGACTTAATGAAATCATGGTACTTGATACCAATGATCCCTTGACCTTCCAAGAAGCAATGGAAAGAAAAGACTCCAAACTATGGTTTAAAGCCATGGAATCCGAAAAAGAATCCATGTATGATAATCAAGTGTGGAACTTGGTTGACCTTCCTCAACGGAAAAAGGCCATTCAAAATAAATTGGTTTTCAAGAGGAAGATGGACATGGATGGGAACTTGACAACCTACAAAGCAAGGCTTGTAGCGAAGGATTTCACTCAAGTTCAAGGAATTGACTATGATGAAACTTTTTAACCAGTTGCCATGTTCAAGTCTATTCGGATAATGCTCTCTATTGCTGCGTTTCATGATTATGAAATATGGCAAATGGATGTCAAAACGGCGTTCCTTAATGGGAACTGGGAAGAGGATGTGTACATGATACAACCTCATGATTTTGAAGATCCAAAGAATAACGAGAAGGTATGCAAGCTTCAAAGATCCATTTATGGATTGAAGCAAGCATCAAGGAGTTGGAACAAATGCTTTGACGAGGAAATGAAGAAGCTTCACTTCATTCAAAGTAAGGAAGAACCTTGTATATACAAGAAGGTTAGTGGGAGCCTTGTAGTATTCCTAATCTTATATGTCGATGACATATTGCTCATGGAAATCATATTCCTTTGCTTGAGCAAACGAGAAGTTCATTGAAATCTGCATTTTCAATGAAAGATATGGGTGAGGCTCAATACATCTTGGGAATCAAGATATATCGAGATAGATCTAGTAGACTCATTGGCCTCAGTCAACGTGCATACATTGACAAGGTCTTGGAAAGGTTCAAGATGAACAACTCCAAAAAGGGCAGTGTGCCAATGAGTATGGGTGTGCAACTCAAGAAGTCTCAACGTGCGCAATCACGTAAGGATTTAGAGTACCTGAAGGATGTCCCTTATGCTTCGGCAATTGGGTCGATCATGTACACGATGACTTGCACAAGACCCGATGTCTCGTATGCTCTAAGCGTGACAAGTCGTCACCAATCCAACGCAGGTCCTGAGCATTGGATTGCGGTCAAGAATATCCTGAAGTACCTTAACCGGACTAAGGATAAGATTCTTGTTTATGGAGTACAAAGGGAGTTGATAGCCGAGGGATACTCGGATGCGAGTTTCATGAGTGATCCAGACGATAGAAGGTCGCAATCAGGATATGTCTTTCTTCTGAATGGTGGAGCTGGGAGTTGGCGTAGCTGGAAGCAAACCACTACGGCCGATTCAACCACCGCTTCAGAAGTAATGGTTGTCGCTGAAGCGAGCAAGGAAGGAGTGTGGATCAAGAAGTTTCTTGAAGAGCTTGGAGTAGTTCCCACGAGCGAGGGACCCATTGAGCTATTTTGCGATAATAGTGCCTCTATCTCGCAAATCAAGGATCCTAGATCACACCACAAAGTGAAGTACATGGATCGAAAGTATTTTGTCACACGTGACTTCATTGACGAAGGTAAAATAAATCTATTATGGGTGGCACCAACAACAACACAACTGATCCATTCACAAAACCCTTATCCCAAGCCAAGGGCGAAATGCATTTCGAGTCCATGGGATTGAGGAACCATGTAGATTGGCTTGTTGATTGATATGTAATGGGGTTTGCCCTGGTTATTATTGTTTTATACATTGAGTATTTATGTGAAGGAAAACTTTAATAACAAGTGGGAGATTGAAGGGAATGTGTTCTGTGGGATATTGACAGTACGATATCGTTGTTGTCGACGATGGCACATGATTATGATTTGGAAGTAAAAAAAGTGGGTTTGAGGGAGCAGAAGGGAAAGGGAGAGGTGGCAGCGAGGAGTGGAAGAGGGACCGCCAAGAGGAGTGGAAGAGGGATGGGTGGGTCTGGAAGTCGTGGCATGAGAGGAGCTTCTCGATCTCCACCCTTTCCGACTCAAAGAATGAGTTGGTGGAGGCTAGACAGAGGAGGGTGGAGTTGAGGGTGACCACATCCACATCACACCCATCGGAGGTGGAGTGGTGGAACGGGAAGAGCTGAGGAGGATGACGATGAAGATGGCGAGGAGGAATAGGAGAGTTGTGAGGAACCAGACTGTTTTAAAATATATATATTAAAAATACTCCTTCCACGTCGGTGAACTAAAAAGAAGACGTGGTAGGCTTTGAATTTTTTTTCTAAAATTATTAAAAGATATATTAAATAACACTACCACGTCGGTATACTAAAAAAGCAACGTGGTAGGGTTTGAATTTTTTAAAATATATTAAAAAGACCCCTACCACGTCGATCTTAGTAAACCGA
This sequence comes from Triglochin maritima, assembly GCA_963682175.1. Classification (NCBI taxonomy): domain Eukaryota; kingdom Viridiplantae; phylum Streptophyta; class Magnoliopsida; order Alismatales; family Juncaginaceae; genus Triglochin; species Triglochin maritima. The sequence continues at coordinate 24,176,479 of OY821777.1, forward strand.
CATGGTAGGAGGTCTTCCACGTCAGTTTGTAATTAACCGACGTGGAAGGGAAGACATGGTAGATCGATTTTCCAGCAGTGGGAGCTTGCCCAAACTAATGTATAATAAAAACATACTAGCATGAATAAACAACTCACACAAGACATCATGACATAGATCTAACATCAACACATAAAAATAGACAAGTCTAATTAAACAATTCATAGAACACATCATGAGATAGATCTAAACTCAACATATGAGGAATCAAGCAAACTTGAAAGTAAAAACCCAGGTTATTAAAGCATGCATGGTAAAATACAGCATCAGTATTTGGATTTGAGGCTACTCGAGAGTGGTCAATAGAGCATTTGAAGTTATATAGTTGACCAATTCATGTTTTTATGTGATTTAGAGAAAATCACAAGACAAAGTAAAGACAACCAAGGAGAGAGAGACACGAGATTTATATTAGTTTGATCCCACAATCCACAACCTAATTCGTTCCCAATCGCCCCACTTAAGAGTTCCTTTATCCCAAACCTTTTCAACGGGCATGGTTTGTTACCTTTATAAATGTGATCGAAAACACCCTCGTCGATGCCTTCACCATACTATGAAGCCGGCTTTGACAACACGGAAGCTTCTTTGCAACCTTTAATTAGCTTGGTCTCCATTGAACACTTCCAAATAAAAACTCATTTGTCAACTAGGTTTGCATTGTAGTATCAAGAAAGAATATTATAGTGTTAAAATTTTGAGCTTTCAGAAACACTAGATCAATAGAAATGGGTGTGGGTCCTACTTTAATACTCCAGTTGATTGCTCGTTTGGGTGTCACGCGAATAGGAATCCTGCTTTGAGTACCTTTTCCTCTGATGTGATTCAACATGGGATTTTTTTTGATGATTCAGAATTCCCCGGCACCCGCCCCCACTTTGGTTATGCAGGTTGCGACACTAAACTAGAGGTGGTCCACATTGTTTTCACCTAGACGTAATTGACTACATTGCTTGAATTTGAACTTACGTCCATTAGGTACTTTTCATATCCCTAACTAGCTCTACTACGCCCTGGGAGACTAACACGAGATATCTTACAATAAGCCTATATGCAAATGCGGTAGGACAACTACGGAATACAATAAATGCCACATCAAGATTTGGGCCTCAAGCCGATAGCATACGCATGGTTGCTAATCTAGTGAGCCAGATGCAACATATTATTTAGAAACGAAACAAAATCGATGAAATCGTGCAGCAGATCGTCAATATGTTCATTGACTACTAGGTCTTAGGAACACATGACAATTAACAACACCTTTTTATTTAATTTTGCATGTACGGAGGCAAACGTTAGCCACGTCATCCAATCACTTGTATGATCATTCTATATTTTTAGTTAATAAATATAATGGACTAAGCCATTCCAAACAAATATAGGGGTTTTTGCTACTCTACACCTCGTAGGTGACCTAATTAGCAATATGCACCTATGTCATCAGTGGGCCCCACTCCGTCACTATTTCTGTCAAACGACGTTAGTTAATTTGCAAATTAAACCTCATAAAATCCAAAGGTCCTTAATATTAAAATAAAAAACATAAATGGAAAACATAAAAAAACAAAATTTTCTCTCCTCCTCCCCCCGACCAACCCACCAACCCATTGTACAACAAACCCCTCTCTTCCTCCCTCTCTTCTCTCCTCCTCCCTCTCTTCCTTCTCGTCCGACCCCCACCTCGTCGACCCTCTCCTCCACGACGACCTCCTTTTTTGGGTGTGGGTCAACTATGAACAACAAAGCCATAGAGATGAATGTCACAATTTTTCCCACTCCTCCAACACTTCGGTGAACTTGCGTCTTCTCCTCAACACCAATACTGCACACACTATAACCAAAATAAGGACCGCTGACATGGCGAACAAGAGAATGATGGTCAAAAGTGATGGTTTGGTATGTGTTGCAATCTTTGTCGTTGGAATTGATGGGAGATTTTGGAGGTCTAATTTTTGAGATCTTCCGTTGACCTAGAAGTTCCATCCACGTATGTAGCGGGACGTAGAAATGGAGGGAATTGAACCTGATATAGCCACGCATATGTTTTCCAACACCACGTCGGATAGATTGACTTTGGTGTAGAGGAAAGGTTGACTCGTGTTTAATTCTTCATCGGATAGGTTTAGTGGAGAAACTGTGATGTTCATTACGGAGGAGAGGATCAACAAGGTGGGGGTCGGAGGAGGAAGAGAGGGAGGAAAAGAGGAGAGAGGGAGGAAGAGAGGGGTTTGTTGTACAATTGGCTTGTGGGTTGGTGGGGAGGAGGAGGAAGAGATCTAGGGAGGAGAGGAGATAGAGAGATTTTGTTTTTTTCGTATTAAGGACATTTAGATTTGATGAGGTTTAATTTGAAAATTGTCTATCACCATTAATCTGAAACGGTGAAGGAGTGGGACCTACTAACAACAGAGGTGTATATGAGCAAATATGTTCAACTTACAGATGCATATCCGGTAAGACAAAAAACTCAGGTGCATATTATAAATTAGGTCATCCACGAGATGTAGCGTAGTGTAAAACCCAAAAATATATTTGGAACATCCACGTTGGAATTCCTCTCTCTTGCTCGTTTGAGAGTGTGTCTAAAGTTTGAAAAATAAGCTCGCGTAGTACATTATCCTGTATATCATCCGTAAACACACCATTCACAAAAAAACACTATCCATATAACATCTGCGAACACACCATGGATCATTTTATTAAATACGTATATTAAAAACAACATTACATTGATAATGGGTTACAAGAGATACAATAATAGATGACTTTTCATACATTCCAACCTACAGTTGGAAATAAAATCCCTCATACTTTTCATAAAACAAAAAAAAGCGGTTTTAAGAGGACATGCGCGTATTACAAATAGTTGTATCTTTGTGATCAGTTGGTTTTCACGGGTCCATTGAAGAAGACCAAGTCCTTTTGTGCATCAAATACTTCTTTGATTTCCTCTATAGGCACATCAAACGATACTTCCATTTCTTCATCCTTCATTTTGTTGATGATATTATTTTTCCCTGAAACCAGATACCAAACAAACATTAGCAACAATAATGTCAGCACTATCATTACATTGATCAATGACTGATGTTACCTGCAATATAGAACTTGGAGTTGTTCTTTGCATTCATTCCAAAGGAAAGAAGCTGGAGATCTGTTGAACGTTTTAATTTAAACCACAAGTGCACGACCGCGTTGAAGCGGTGGCAAATATGGGTCGTCCTCAGGGAGGTGAGCAGCCCCTCGTTTGCACGAAATCAAGTGGCAAAATAGGGAAGAGAGTTGATTATGCTATACTACACTACACTACGAAGTATGACGTATGAAATGCGAAAGAAAGCAACAAACGACTAACTAAAACTAAACTAAGAACGAAAGACGAGTGCTGGAATTTAGAAATGGAAAACGCCTAAGGGGTGGAGTGAGTGCACACATGCAAAGAGGCGGGTGTTGAACACATTCTTTAAGCACAAGTAAAGGTGGTGTTATCATGCATAGGAAGTGTCTAAATGTTATGGCAAAACCTATCAATCCATTCACCAACCTAGTTGATTAACATTTACACATTCATGTTTTATCAACACATTGTAAATAAAGCATTCATTACATTCTCTAATGCATGTATGAACATCTACTCCACCCCCAAAGGGGATGGAACTACTCACTACACATTATACTAATTATTAAACTAAGCAAGGAAAGCATATTAACTAAGCTACTAAAACTAATGAAATGAAATTTAACAAAGTAAAACAAGAAACATAAAACAAACAACATAATAAAGAACCATTTATTAAAGTGACTCACATTTCAAGTAGCATCCTCCTAGTTTAGTGTGTGCTTCAACGCCTCACTTCTAGTAGGAAGAATAGCCACTTAAAATATGGAGTCATTACAATAGAAGGTGAAAAGTTCTATTTATAGCCATAGAAAAAGGTAATCCGAGACAATCCCCCGATGTGGGACTAAACAAATACCAGAAATCGACTAAATACACACTAATACGCGACCCACCAAAATCTTAGCGGATTTGGTCCAAAACAGACCACCAATTGGCGGTCTATATGGTTCGGATCCCGCTAAGTCTCCTGAGGGTTTTCAGCGGATACAGCTGTTAAAGCCCAGAAGAAAACTTAGCGGGATCCGAACCATATAGACCGCTAATTGGCGGTCTGTTTTGGCCCAAATCCGCTAAGATTTTGGTGGGTCGCGTATTAGTGTGTATTTAGTCCATTTCTGGTATTGGTTTAGTCCCACATCGGGGGATTGTCGTGGATTATCTTTTTCTATGGCTATAAATAGAACTCTTCACCTTCCATTGTAATCACTCCATATTTTAAGTGGCCATTCTTCCTACTAGAAGTGAGGCCTTGAAGCACACACTAAAGTAGGAGGATGCTACTTGAAATGAGAGTCACTTTAATAAAAGTTTCTTTATTATATTGTTTGTTTTATTTTTCTTGTTTTACTTTGTTTAATTTCATTTCATTAGTTTTAGTAGCTTAGTGTAATAGTTAGTTTAATGTTTAGTGAGTAGTTCCATCCCCTTTGGGGGGTGGAGTAGATGTTCGTACATGCATTAGAGAATGGAATGAATGCTTTATTTACAATGTGTTGATAAAACATGAATGTATGCTTGCTTGTTTAGGATAGAATTTATAATTTGATGAGTTTTGCCAAAATGATTAGACACATCTCATGCTTGTTTAGGTTCTGAAATAAACAACTTGCATATGTAAATGTTAATCAACTAGGTTGGTGAATAGATTGATAGATTTTGCCATAACATTTAGACACTTCCTATGCATGATAACACCACCTTCATTTGTGATTAAAGAATGTGTTCAACACCCACCTCTTTGCACGTGTGCACTCACTCCACCCCTTAGGGGTTTTCCACTTATGTATTCCAACACTCTTCTTTTGTTCTTAGTTAAGTTTTAGTTAATCGTTTGTTGCTTTCTTTCGCATTTCATATTTCGTAGTGTAGTGTAGCGTAGAGTAGCATAAACAACTCTCTTCTCCATATTTTTGCCAATTGATTTCGTGCAAACGAGAGGCTGCTCACCTCCCTGAGGACGACCCATATTTGCCACCGCTTCAACACGGCCGTGCACTTGCGGTTTGAAATAAAACGTTCAACAAGTTTTTGGCGCCGTTGCCGGGGAGGTGCCAGTCCAGACTCTTGTTTGGACGATTCGAGTGGATTTAATTTTTGTCTTGTACTTTTCTTTGTTTCAGGAGACTCACATTGAGAAGGGGAAGCATCTGGTGATATTTGGAGGCAGTCTGAGAGAAGAAGACCGCCAATCAGCGGTCTACAACAGCCAACTGGCGGTCTAGTTGTTTCATTTCACCTCTGAATTTCTGTTGAGTATTTCTTTATCTGATATAGTGATCTGGGACTCGATTTGGCATGTTTTGACTTATAGTTTGTCCCCAGATCAATAATCAAACCTCCTTAAGCAACTTGGACCCTAAAACTCAAAGCAAAAGATTAGGTATTTAGATTGTCTTTTATCTTAGCTTTATTTTCTGTTGCTGAGAGCTGACGTGAGGTACGCACCTTCTACTCTCATTCATCCATTTCGTATGAACATGCATTAGTTAGTAGGAAGTGCATTGAAGCAAGTGTGAGTTGAGCGTTTGTTTGGAGAGTTGATTGTTAGATTAGGACTCCAAAACGCTAATAAGGAGGGGCTGTCCCATAAAAGATAAGGTGGGGGATTTCATCACCCTTTCCTTCGCCCCAAACACCACACTAAACAAGAGCCTAATTTTAAAATCAAGTAGACATTGGCCTTAAGGAATTCAGATGCATTAGGAGGGTGATCCGGTCCCGACCGTCATTACCTGATCAGCGTTGCCCACTTTGTCGATAGTAGGAGAGACGAGATCTCCGGATCTTGACTCACTTGCTGGGCTTTGTGGTCCTCGTTGTAGGGAGGTGAGGCGTGTTGAGGCCGTGTGATCTCGCATTTAGGCGTCGTCTAGCTGTAAGGACCTATAGCGACCTTAGGATTGCTTGAGCCTTGTTTGCTTATGTGCTTCTACCTGTACCCATCCGCCGTAGCATAAGGACTTCTTCCCTTCTCTCCTGAGTCATTCTTTCTCTCCTGTGTTCCCTTGTCTTCTCTTCTACGTACATTCTTTGTTAATTTTTTTTTTGGTGTGTGTGCACCTTTGTGCATGCTTTCGTGGACACGAGATGAGAGTGGTCGTTTGACGAGGAGCGTTGTCAATCCGGCTTCGGTCATCGATTTCTCGACGCCTTCCTCCTCTCGTGTTGCACACAGTCCAGGTTCAATGGATGCTAATTTCCGTGAGGAGGAGCAGTTGCTGGACCCACCTGTTCGACCTGTGCTTCCAGTTGTCGCTCCCATACCTCTACGTGATCGATGCTACCCGAGCCGTACTTCTCTACCATCATGCAGCGTATTTCCAAAGGCTAATGGGAACCATTGTGACGTTAAGCCTCAGTTTATCTCCGTGCTCCCTCATTTCACTGGGAAAGGTGACCCATATATCTTTCTCAGGGAATTTGAGGAGGTCTGTGCTATGTTCAAGCTGCAAAACCTTAGCACAGACTCCATCCATCTTAGGCTCGTTCCTTTTGCACTAAAGGATGACGCCAAGAAGTGGTTGTACAGCAACCAGGCGAATGCCTTTAAGACTTGGGACGAGTTTCAATCTTCATTCCTCAAGAAGTACTTCCCAAATCATCGGACTCAAAAATTGAGGAACGAAATCAATTTGTTCTATCAACATGAGACCGAACCATTCCATGCATACTTAGAGAAGTTCAAGGAGCTACTATCCTCATGCCCTCACCATGGCATCGAGTTGTGGCACCTTTGTCAGATTGTTTACGAAGGTCTTCACATCCCGTTCCGAACGCTCCTTGAGTCCATGTGTCAGGGAAAGTTCTGGGGAAAGGATGAAAGGGAGGCATGGGCTTTCCAAGAAGACCTTGCTGAGAAAACAATCCAATGGGAGAGTGTAAGGGAACCACCTGCATCATCTAGTATAGGAGCGAGGATCGCGAATGCAAACTCGACTAGATCGGGTGCTGCATTTGCTATCGATACCACTACGGCCACCGAGGCACGCATGGCGGCCTTAATGCGTCGTATGGATTCGATTGAGCTCAAAAACAAACAAGGTGCACCTCACATGTCCACATCTCGTCCAGTTCCCTGTCATTCATGTGGTAGGGTAGGTCAGGTAGAAGAGAGTGTGTGTCTATTCCTCCTGAGATGGAGCGTGTCAACGCCAACTATGATAGAGCTAGGAATGACCCATACTCCTCATCTTATAATCCTGGATGGAGGAACCACCCCAATTTTTCATGGAACCAAACTAATGGCCCGGGTGGTCCTTCAAACTCCTCTAGACCACCTTACCAATCACACCAACCTCCCATGCATGCATAATCTTAGCAGCAACCCCAAGCGCAAACCACCCATCAATCGGGTTTCCCAAATTCTAACAACTTTGAAACCTGGTTTAATTCGCTTGAGAACTTGACTCATGGACTTGAGAACTCTATGAAAATTTTTATGTCGTCCAAAAGTCAAGTTCTCACTTCAAATCAGCAGACCATCAAATCTCTAGATCTTCAGATGGGCCAATTGGCTCAGTCTATACATGAAAGAGAGAGAGGATCTTTTCCTAGCCAGCCCGAGGCTAACCCCCGCATGTACCAACAACAACACGTGCAAAATTAGAATGTGGTACCTCGGGGGAGGGAAGTGAACCATGTGGAGGAACATGTTCACCATGTCAATGTCATTGTTACCTTAAGGAAAGAAAAACAGGTGGAGAATCACATTTCCTTGCGACACCCACCACCATCTATGCAGCCCCTCAGTGGGAATAGTGGTGAAGAAGAGGCTGCGGGTAATACAACAACGCTTCTTTCATCTCAGGCACCGCAGAAAACCTACCTGCCAAAAGCTCCTTATCCAAGTAGGTTAACCAAAAAGCAGAGTGACACAATGGACAAGATATTAGGGGTGTTTAAGCAAGTTAAGGTTAACATCCCCTTGTTGGATGTCATCCAACAAATACCTCATTATGCCAAAGTGTTGAAGGATCTCTGCACAACCAAGAGGAAGACCAATGTTCCTAAGAAAGCATTCTTTGCTGCAAATGTAAGCTCACTTTTGTCCAATCCTGCCTACACAAAATACAAGGACCCTGGGTGTCCTACTATTCAGTGCACGATAGGGGACACTATCATGAGTATTGTTTTGCTTGATTTAGGAGCAACGGTCAACCTCCTCCCATTTTCTGTCTATCAACAGTTAAGTTTGGGAGAATTGAAACCAACTAAGATCACCCTCCAATTGGCGGATAGATCCATTCGTATTCCAAAGGGGATTATCGAGGATGTGCTTATCAAAGTGGGAGATTTTATATTTCCAGTCGATTTTGTTGTCCTATATACCAATCCTGTTGCGAACACCCACTCTCAAATACCTTTGATTTTGGGTAGACCATTTCTGGCAACCTCAACGCCTTAATTAATTGTAGAAATGGTCTCATGAAGATCTCATTCGGTAACATGAGTGTCGAGTTTCATGTGTTCAACTCTGGTAGGCAACAGGAGCCCATGGATCAACCTTTAAATCTAATTCTCATCCGCCAATTTGAGAAAGTAACTCAAAATCATCGAACACCCCTAACACCAATGCAACCCATTGAGAATGTTTGTGGGCCCAGCGAAAACTCATTGCTTGTCTTTGCAATGCAACAGAGTGAGCTGACATCAAACATAAATGTCCAAAAGGAGTGTTCGTTGCATGATTCAGTTGAGAGTACTAGTGAGAGTGAGACACCTCATCATATGCCTATACCAGAAGGTATCTCAACCTCATGTCCCATGGCCATTGAGCCATTTGAGCTTCATCTTGACTCCAACAAGGACCCACCTATGATCGAGCTTATGCTTGATGATCTAAATGATGGTGGGAGGTCCTTGTTGGATGACTTGGGGAGAAGCCCCATTCTTAGTGATGCAGGTCTGCTGCATCCATCGAATGAGTTTGAGGAACTCATTCCGATGCACCCACCTCTTGGTTGGAGGGTTTTGTTCGATGAGAAGCTAAACCCTAGTGAGGCAACATAACTTCATTCTTTGTTGCCCACACCCGACCAATATGATGAGGGGTTCGAGTCTTTCAGCTATGACCTTTCACCCCTCATGACACCTCAGAGTACCGGTGAAGTTTGCCCATCTTGACAAGTCTCTGGTCCTCATGACTTGATGTTCTCATTTGATATTCCTTGACCAAATGATTATGACAATATCGTTGCTGCTATATATATCAAGTTAAAAAAAAGAGTAATAAAAGACTCCTTCAGTGAGAATCGATTGTTGTGGGCCCCAACCCTTGTGTACTTGGGCCCAATTTCTTCACGTATTTATCTCCCTTCTTCAGATTCTCATAGGTTTTGAGGGAAGTTGGGTTTGTGTCCATCAACATGACCCTGAACATCCCTTTGTCCTTCATGTTGGTGAGATCTTTCCTTTTTCATGCATATATCCATGTAGTATCTTGTTCATATTCATTGAGGACAATGCATGAAGTAGGTGTGGTAGTCGAGTTTTTTCTTTTAATTTTTTTTTCTTTTGTGTGCATTGTTAGGGTCATGTTAGTGTGCCGCATTTCACATTGATATACCTGCTTGCCATGATCCTTGGGTGACTTGTCTTCTTTTGCTTGCCTAGTGCTTTAAAATTTTCACATTTCTTTCAAAATCTTCATGTGTTTGCGAAAGAAAATGTTTTTGTAGGTTTTGTGTGTGTTTAGCATGTGCAAAACCGTTGAGAGGCAAAGTAAAAGGAAAGCTCCCAAAATTGTCTTGAACTTGATGCATTAGGATATCTAGTTTACTGGCTTTAGGTCTTATCGAGTAGTTAGGATGGACCCCGGTTTTCCCTCGGGGGGCGTGTAATCGTAGGGTTTCAACACTCAAACATTTAAACAAGTCCACCCTGAACCTAGTGAGTCAAATAATTCGTGTCTTTTAGTATAAGGAAGTTTGTCGTGGTCAAGGGCCCTTAATCTCTTTTTGTGAAAATTAGGTGTAGGGGTTTTGGTTCCCATGTAGATAAATAAATAAGTGGTGTTCTCTCTTCTCGCACGGCTCCTATCACTCGGGAAAGTAGGTCTGAGGGGCCTTTGTGCCTGGTGCTTTCGAGTCATCTGAATTGGGATGCACCGACCGAACTCCCCTTACACGGGTGGTAGGGATCGCCCTATGTGGAGATTTGGGGGAAGGTGTACGTGATAGTGTAAGTCCTCATAGGCAATGATGCACGAAACCTGACCCTCGGAGAATCAAACACCAACCATTAAAATGCTCTAAAGAAAAAAAAGAAAAAAAAAAGAAAAAGAAAGAAAAAAAGACTCAAATAAGAACAAAAATGGATTTTACACATTGTATCACATTCAGAAGTTAAGGTTGCCCATGTCTTTCACTTAAGTTCTTAACTAACTTTCACAAATAACTAATTAGGCTAGGTGTGTGGACCGATTACAAATATAGAGTCGACCTGTAGTATTACCGCATCCCATGATCGACAATATGAGTCCAACGAGTTGTGTAGCTAGATTGATTAATGCATCTTGTTTGGATTTTGTGGGTATATCCGCTGAAAACCCTCAGGAGACAACACTCCTCCTCCTTGGTGACAAGGAGGTTTAACGGCTTGTTGCACGTGCTAAGTGCAACCGTGATTCCTACGAAAGTGAGTTAGGATTTCTTGTTTTCGTATGCTTTTCTCTTTCTTTGTTTTGCTCGGGACTAGCAAAAGTTAGTTGTGGGGGTATTTGATTGACATCATTTCATGCTTATATTTGTATCTTATATCCATTATCTTTCACCTAAACAATGCTATGTTACGAGTTTTATGTTTAGTTTTCAGGAATAAATAGGTTTGAAGAGATGAAGCATAAAAGAACCCAAAAGCTTGGAAAAGGGACTGAATTGTGAGATATGGGGACAAAGATGCAAGGGAGAAGGACCTGAACGCAAGATAGAAGGACCTAAGAGCAAAACAGAGAACTCCACACCATCATGGGGAGTATTTTGGCAATTCTATTCGGGTCGGAGCTCCAATAAACGAAGTAGATGCGTCCAAGACCACCACATACACCAAGCAAAGCCCAGAACAAGATTCAACTGGATCCGGACTTTGTAGACCACCAATTGGCGGTCTGGATCATCCCAGATCCGCTAAGATTTCTCCTGGACTTGTATTAATGTTTGTTTAGGGTATTTTTGGTATTGGTTTAGTCCCACATCGGGGGATTGTCGCGGATTAGCTTTCTCTATGGCTATAAATAGAACTCTTCACCTTCCATTGTAATCACTCCATATTTTAAGTGGCTATTCTTCCTACTAGAAGTGAGGCCTTGAAGCACACACTAAAGTTGGAGGATGCTACTTGAAATGTGAGTCACTTTAACAAAAGTTTCTTTATTATGTTGTTTGTTTTATGTTTCTTGTTTTACTTTGTTTAATTTCATTTCATTAGTTTTAGTAGCTTAGTTAATATGCTTTTCTTGCTTAGTGTAATAGTTAGTTTAATGTTTAGTGAGTAGTTCCATCCCCTTTGGGGGTGGAGTAGATGTTCGTACATGCATTAGAGAATGGAATGAATGCTTTATTTACAATGTGTTGATAAAACATGAATGTATGCTTGCTTGTTTAGGATAGAATTTATAATTTGATGAGTTTTGCCAAAATGATTATATACCTCTCATGCTTGATTATGTTCTGAAATAAACAACTTGCATATGTGAATGTTAATCAACTAGGTTGGTGAATAGATTGATAGGTTTTACCATAACAATTAGACACTTCCTATGCATGATAACACCACCTTCATTTGTGCTTAAAGAATGTGTTTCAACACCCACCTCTTTGCATGTGTGCACTCACTTCACCCCTTAGGGGTTTTCCACTTCTGTATTCCAGCACTCTTCTTTTGTTCTTAGTTAAGTTATAGTTAATCGTTTGTTGCTTTCTTTCGCAATTCGTATTTCGTAGTGTAGTGTAGCGTAGAGTAGCATAAACAACTCTCTTCTCCATATTTTTGCCACTTGATTTCGTGCAAACGAGAGACTGCTCACCTCCCTGAGGACGACCCGTATTTGCCACCGCTTCAACGCGGCCGTGCACTTGCGGTTTTAAATAAAACGTTCAACAATGTTGATTCTCCCAGGGTCAGGTTTCGTGCATCATTGCCTATGAGGACTTACACTATCATGTACACCTTCCCCCAAATATCCACATATGGCGATCCCTACCACCCGTGTAACGGGAGTTCGGTCCGTGCATCCCAAGTCAGATGACTCGAAAGCACCAGGCACAAAGTCCCCTCAGACCTACTTTCCCGAGTGATAGGAGCCGTGCAAGAAGAGAGAACACCACTTATTCATTTATCTACATGGGAACCAAAACCCCTAAAGCCAGTAAACTAGATATCCTAATGCATCAAGTTCAAGACAATTTTGGGAGCTTTCTTTTTACTTTGCCTTTCAACGGTTTTTGCACATGCTAAACACACGCAAAACCCACAAAAGCATTTTCTTTCGCAAACACATGAAGATTTTGAAAGAAATGTGAAAACTTGAAAGCACTAGGCAAGCAAAAGAAGACAAGTCACCCAAGGATCATGGCAAGCAGATATATCGATATTAAATGCAGCACACTAACATGACCCTAACAATGCACACAAAAGAAAACTAAAATCGAAAGAAAAGACTCGACTATGTACACACGTAAAGCACCCCCCACACCTACTTCATGCATTGTCCTCAATGAATGTCAACAAGATACTACATGGATTTATGCATGAAAATGAAAGAACTCACCAAAATAAAGCGGAAAAGGAAGTTCATGGTTATGTTGATGGACACAAACCCAAATTCCCTCAAAACCTGTGAGATACTGAAGAAGGGAGACAAATACGTGAACAAATGGGGCCGAAGTACACAAGGGTTGGGGCCCACAACAATCAATGCTCGCTCCTGAAGTCTTTTATTACACACTTTTTTTCCTTCTTTTTTTGTTTTTTTACATGATATATACAACAACAACGATATTCTCATAATCATTTGGTCAAGGAACATCAAATGAGAACATCAAGTCATGTGGACCAGAGACTTGCCGAGATGGGCAAACTTAACCGGTACTCTGAGGTGTCATGAGAGGTGAAAGGTCAAAGCTAAAAGGCTCGAACCCCTCATGATATTGGTTGGGTGTGGGTAACATAAATGAATGAAGTTGTGTTGCCTCACTAGGGTTTAGTTGCTCATTGAACAATACCCTCCAACCAATTGGTGGGTCCATCGGAATGAGTTCCTCAAGCTCATTCGATGGATGCAGCAGACCTGCATCACTAAGAATGGGGCTTTTCCCCAAGTCATCCAACAAGGACCTCCCACCATCGTTTATATCATCAAGCATAAGCTCGGTCGTAGGTGGGTACTTGTTGGAGTCAAGATGAAGCTCAAATGGCTCAATGGCCATGGGACATGAGGTAGAGACACCTTCTGGTATAGGCATATGATGAGGTGTCTCACTCTCACTACTACTCTCAACTGAATCATGCAACTAACACTCCTTTTGGACATTTATGTTTGATGTCATCTCACTCTGTTGCATTGGAAAGACATGTAATTAGTTTTTGCTGGCCCCACAAACATTCTCAATGGGTTGCATTGGGGTTAGGGGTGTTCGTTTATTTTGTGGTGCTTTCTCCAATTGGCGGATGAGATTTAGAATTAAAGGTTGATACATGGGCTCATGTTGCCTACTAGAGTTGAAGACATGAAACTCGGCACTCATGTTACCGAATGAGAGCTTCAAGAAACCGTTTCTACAATTAATTAAGGCGTTGGAAGTGGCCATAAATTGTCTACCCAAAATCAAAGGTATTTGAGAGTGGGTCTTCGCAACAGGATTGGTATCGAGGACAACAAAATCGACTGAAAATATAAAAGCTCCAACTTTGATAAGCACGTCCTCGATAATCCCCTTTGGAATACGAATGGATCTATCGGCCAGTTGGAGGGTGATCTTAGTTGGTTTCAATTCTCTCAAATTTAATTGTTGATAAACAGAAAATGGGAGGAGGTTGACCGCTGATCCTAAATCATGCAAAACATTACTCATGCTAGTGTCCCCTATCGTACACTGAATAGTAGGACACCCAGGGTCCTTGTGTTTTGTGTAGGCGGGATTGGACAAAAGTAAGCTTACATTTGCAGCCAAGAATGCTTTCTTAGGAACATTGGTCTTCCTCTTGGTTGTGCAGAGATCCTTCAACACTTTGGCATATTGAGGTACAAGGGGATGTTAACCTTAACTTACTTACACACCTCTAATATCTTGTCCATTTTGTCACTCTGCTTTTTGGTTAACCTACTTGGATAAGTAGCTTTTGGCAGATAGGTTTTCTGTAGTGCCTGAGAAGGAGGCATTTGTGTATTACCCTCACCCTCTTCTTCACCACCATTCCCACTAAGGGGATGCATAGTTGGTGGTTTGTTGGCAAGGAAATGTGATTGTCAACCTACTTTCCATTCCTTAAGGTCACAATGGAATTGACATGGTGAACAGGTTCCTCCACATGGTTCACTTGCCTCCCCCGAGGTACCACATTCTCATTTTGCATGTGTTGTTGCTGGTACATGCGGGGGTTAGCCTCAGGCTGGCTAGGAAAACACCATCTCTCTCTTACATGTACAAACTGAGCCAATTGGCCTATCTGAAGCTCTAGAGATTTGATGGTCTGCTGATTTGAAGTGGGAACTTGACTTGTGGTTGACATAAAAGCGAGCCAAGGTGTCAAGCGAATTGAATCGAATTTCCATATTATTGGAATTTGGGAAACCCGATTGATTGGTGATTGGAGCTTGGGGTGGCTGATAAGATTGTGCATGCATGGGAGGTTGATATGATTGGTTAGGTGGTCGAGAGGAGTTTGAAGGACCACCCGGGGCATTATTTTGGTTCCATGAAAAATTGGGGTGGTTCCTCCATCCAGGATTATAAGATGATGAGTATGCGTCATTCCTAGCTCTGTCATAGATGGCGTTGACATGTTCGATCTCAGGAGGAATGGACGCACACTCACTTTCTATATGACATATCCTATCACATGAATGACAGGGAACTTGACAAGATGTGGACATGTGAGGTGCACTTTGTTGGTTTTGGAGCTCAATCGAATCCATACGGCGCATTAAAGCCGCCATGCGTGCCTCGGTGGCCGTAGTGGTATCGATAGCAAATGCGGCACCTGATCTAGTCGAGTTTGCATTCGCGATCCTTGATCCTATACTAGATGATGCAGGTGGTTCCCTTACACTCTCCCATTGCATTGTTTTCTCAGCAAGGTCTTCTAGGAAAGCCCATGCCTCCCTTTCATCCTTTCCAAAGAACTCTCCTTGACACAAGGACTCAAGGGGCATCCGGGACGGGATGTGAAGACCCTCGTAAATAATCTGACAAAGACGCCACAACTCAATGCCATGGTGAGGGCATGAGGATAGAAGCTCCTTGAACCCTCTAGATATGCATGAAATGTCTCGGTCTCAAGTTGATAGAACGAATTGATTTTGTTACTCAATTTTTGAGTCCGATGATTTGGAAAGTATTTCTTGAGGAATGCATATTGAAACTCATCCCATGTCCTAAAGGCATTCGCCTGGTTGCTGTACAACCACTTCTTGGCGTCATCCTTGAGCACAAAGGGGACAAGCCTAAGATGGATGGAGTCTGTACTAAGTTGTTACAGGTTGAACATAGCACAGACCTCCTCAAATTCCCTGAGAAAGATATAGGGGTCACCTTTCCCAGTGAAGTGAGGCAGCATGGAAATAAACTGAGGCTTAACCACAAAATGGTTCCCATTTGCCACTGGCAATACGATGCATGAGGGTAGAGCAGTACGGCTCGGGTAGCATCGATCACGTAGAGGTATGGGAGCGACAACTGGAAGCACTGGTCGAACAGGTGGGTCCAGCAACTGCTCCTCCTCACCGAAATTAGCAACCATTGAACCCCCGGCCTGTGTGCGACACGAGAGGAGGAAGGCGTCGAGAAATCGATTACCTAAGCCGGATTGACAACGCTCCTCATCAAACGACCCCTCTCGTCTCGTGTCCACTAAATCATGCACAAAGGTACACACACACAAACCAATTTTTTTTTAACAAAGAATGTGCATAGAGGAGAAGACGGGGGAACACAGGAGAAAAAGAATGACTCAGGAGAGAAGGGAAGAAGTCCTTATGCTACAGCGGATGGGTACAGGTAGAAGCAGACAAGCAAACAAGGCTCAAGCAATCCTAAGGTCGCTATATGTCCTTACAGCTAGACGACGCCTAACTGCGAGGTCACACGGCCTCAACACGCCTCACCTCCCTACGACGAGGACCAAAGGCCAGCAAGTGAGCTAAGATCCGGAGATCTCGTCTCTCCTACTATCGACAAAGTGGGCAGCGCCGATCAGGTCATGACGGTCGGGACCAGATCACACTCCTAATGCGCCCGAAATCCTTAGGGCCAATGTCTACTTGATTTTAAAAATTAGTCTCTTTATTAGTGTGGTTTGTGGGGTGAAGGAAAGGGTGATGAAATCCCCCACCTTATCTTTTATGGGGCATCCCCTCCTTAGTAGTGTTTTGGAGTCTTAATCTAACAATCAACTCTCCAAACAAACGCTCAACTCACACTTGTTTCAATGCACTTCCTACTAACTAATGCATGTTCATACGGAATGCATGAATGAGAGTAGAAGGTGCGTACCTTACGCCAGCTCTCAGCAACTGAAAATAAAGCTAAGATAAAAGACAATCTACATGCCTAAGTCACACTCAACCACGATCCACGCCTCCTCGCGACTAAACCACGATCCACGCCTCCTCAACGATCCACACTCAGGATTCCACCTCCGTCGACCTCCACCAACCAACCACGACCACAGCCACGAGTTAGGTCAAGGAAGGGGAAACCACAGAAACGAGAAGGTTCGAAACACACACTCACCTCCACGAGCTAAACCAACACCAACCACCGCCTCTGCCTCACCGGAGCTCCACGCCTCCACGTCGGCGCACCCTGAGGTAGAGAGAGAGTGAGAAATGAGAGTGGGAGAGACGTGAGAGAATGAGAGGGAGAGAGCTCCACCAATAAATATCTCCCCAACCTTCAATCTCAACCATCCATTCCATCTCCAATTCATCCCAGTCGTCCATCTCAACTCCTCCTAATCTCCACCTAAAACATCAGTAAGGCACAATTAGGATTTGGATCTCACAGTTATCTTGATGATAATCTCACAGAGTAATTGCCTGATGGTGAAACAACTTGTAGTAAACTGTAGACGTGGAGCTCTTCTTTGTGATATGTGTTAACGATGTAAATTGACGCTCCAATTGGAGTTCGAAAGATATTTCCCTTCTCGAGCTCTGTCGACTTCTCTCCTTCTCCAAGAGATAACCTCACTACTGCCTGCCCTGTTTGAAAGTTTACTGGACTAGTTACCAATTTTTGTTCAAAACATAGTCTTATATTACTCAACTTAAAATATTAATTATGTTATGCTTAGTAAGAGTTATATCCCTAAGTTTCACCTAATTATTTTGGGTTTAAGATATCATGCTGGATTTAAGATTTCCAGTGTGGAGCTGCCTGATCATGAGGAGCTGAGAAGCCATGGGGTTTGAGGATGAGGATCGAGAAGTGATGACGCCCAAGACCTGGGATCTTCGCCACCACTCTGAAGTGACCATGGTCGTTCGTAAGCAGAGGTGGGAAGATCGACTTATCGAGGAAAAAGCGGTTGGCCAATGCAAAAGTTTTTCCCCACTACCGTTGGCCATTTCGAAGGGTGATAATGGAAATGGAACAGTTATGTGATTGTAGGATGATGAGAAAGTTCATGAGATGTAGTGTCTATTTATGGGGCAAGATTAGAGCCCATAGTCCGAAATAGGACGCAATTAATTCATCTCCACTTTGTTATCTTCACCAACACATTAAGGTTATTGGTAATATATATAACATCATTAAATAAACATAACGCTTACGTCGTTTTAGATTTAAAACAAAAGAGTAGTGGAACTAGTGGATGGCGGTTAGTGTCGATTGATTTTTTCAGAATAATGTAGAATGGGCTATAATGCAATTTTTCTCATCACTTTTCTATAAAATCACAAACATGCACCACGCAACAATCAATACCTTAAAAATCGGATATTTGCTTAGGTGTACCTGTAAAATGTCATAATTGGTTCTTTACACGTGCATTTTGACTATTTGCTAGGGTATACCTACATTTCACTACAAATTGCTTGGATACACCTCTGCCATTTGCGGGGTTCATTCCGTCACCATTATTGATATAAAATTTGCAAAAAAACACCCTATAAAATTATAAATATTTTTCATTTTAAATATCAAAACAAAAAACACCCTATTAAATCATTTAGTCATTCCAAGAATGACGAAGACAACATTAGTGTGGAAGATCACTTTAAGGAAATGGTTCAGGATATGGCTGAATAGTTTTCGTCCAACCCTGATTTACTTGGTAGTTTGTTGAGTGACAATGAAAAGTCGTTGTATAAGAGTTGTACCCAATTCACTAGATTGTCAACGGTGTTGAAGTTGTACAATTTAAAAGATGAAAATGATTGGTCTGATGTCAATTTCACATCAATGTTGAAGTTAGTGAAAGAGATGCTTCCAGATGATAATGAGTTGCCAGATAGAACTTATGATGCTCAGAAAGTATTGTGTCCTACAGGCAGATACATGCCTGCTCGAACGATTGTATATTGTATAGGGGTAAGTTTGAAAACTTACATTCTTGTCCCAGGTGTAATGTTTCACGATACAAAATGAAACGTAGTGGACCAAACCACAATGAAGAGGTTGATGAGATGAAAATCAAAGGACATCCTGCTAAGATTTTGTGGTATCTTCTGATAATACCAAGGCTTAAACGTTTGTTTGCCGGTAAGGAGGATTCCAAGAACATGACATGGCATGCTGATCGTGAGAAACCAAATGATCAACTACTACGTAACCCTGCAGATTCACCTCAGTGGAAAAAATAGATTTCGACTTTCCTGTGTTTGGTGAAGAATCCATGAATGTACGATTTGGACTCTGTACTGACAGAATGAATCCTTTCGGTAGTTTGAGTAGCATTCATAGTCTTTGGCATGTTCTGCTTGTAATTTACAATCTGTCTCGTGGTTATGAATGAAACACAAATATATTATGTTGTCCTTAATGATTTCTGGTCCGAAACAACCTGAAAACGACATCGATGTGTATTTAAGACCTTTAATTGATGACCTAAAGAGATTGTGGGATGACGGAGAGCTAATTTTTGATTCTTATCATCAGGAGTCGTTCATAATGCCGGCAATGATATTTTGCACAATTGATGACTTTCCAGCTTATGGTAATTTGTCTGGATATTCAGTCAAATGTCATAAAGCTTGTCCAATTTGCGAAGAAAATACATGCTCTTTGCAACTAGTTAATAGTTCTAAGATAGTCTATCTTTGTCATCAGAGATTTTTACCGAACTCCCAACCCTATCGTAGGTTGAAGAAGGCATTAAACGGAAAACAGGAGTTTCAGAATCCGCCAGTTGAAATCAGCGTCAAAAAGGTGTACAAACGTGTAATGAACATTGAATGTGAATTTGGAAAACCGTACAAACGAGCAAACGACAAAAGTAGTTGGAAAAAAATCCATAATTTTTGATCTCCCTTACTGGAAAACTTTAGAAGTTAGACAATGTATTGATTTGAGGTACGTAGAGAAAAACGTTTGTGATAGTCTTGTTGGCACTCTGTTGAACATACCTGGTAAAACCAAAGATGGATATAATGCAAGACTTGATCTTGCTGATCTTGGTATACGAGCAATGTTCGAACCAGAAAAGAAAGGAGACCAGAATTACTTACCTCCAGCTAGTTATACATTGTCTAGAAAGGAGAAAAGAATTCTGTCAGTGTTTGCACGATGTAAGGGTTCCACAAGGTTATTTGATTGACATCATTTCATGCTTATATTTGCATCTTATATCCATTATCTTTCACCTAAACAATGCTACGTGACGAGTTTTATGTTTGAATTTCAGAAATAAATAGGTTTGAAGAGAAGAGACATAAAAGGACCTAAAAGCATGAAAAAGGACTGAGTTGAGAGACTCAAGGACTAAGATGCAAAATCAAAGGACCTGAATGTAAGATCGAAGGACCAATGAGCAAACAAGAATACTTTACACCATCATGGAGAGTATTTTGGCAATTCTATTCTAGTCGGAGCTCCAGCAAGCGAAGTAGATGCATCAAAGACCACCTAAGACATCCAGAAAAGCCCACACGAAACAACGACCGAATCCAAACAAAATAGACCACCAATTAGCGGTCCAAGACCACTGATTGGCAGTCTGTTTTGACCCGGATCAGCTACGATTTCGTAGGGTCGCGTATTATTGTGTATGTAGTCTATTTCGGGTATTTGTTTAGTCCCATACCGAGGGATTGTCCCGGATGACCTTTTTCTATGGCTATAAATAGATCTCTTCACCTTCTATTGTAATCACCCATTGCTTGGTGGCATTCTCTCTACTTGGAGAAAGCCTTGGAGCTAAATCTCAAGGTGGAGAAGAACGCTGCTAGTGATGTGAGTCATTTAATAAAGTAAAATTTCCATTGTTTTGTTCTTATGTTGTTTCTTTATGCATGCATGCTTAGCTTAGTTTTATTTCTTTGATTGTAGACTAAAGTAGTTAGAATGTTTCCTTTCTTCTTTAGTTTAATTGTTAGAATAATGTGTAGTGAGTAGATCCATCCCCCTTTGGGGGTGGAGATGATGTTCATACATGCGCTAAAGAATGGATATGAATGCTTTATATTTTGATTGAGTTGATAAATGTGAATGTATGCTTGATTGTTAGAATAGAATACTACACTTGATGAGTTATTCCACACATCTTAGACACCTCCCATGCTTGTTTAGGTTCTGAAATAACCAGCTTGTGTATATGAATGTTAATCAACTAGGTTAGTGAATGGATTGATAGGTTTTGCCATAACCTTTAGACACTTCCTATGCATGAAAACACTACCTACATTTGTGCCTATAGAATGCATTCTTCACCATATTTTTACATGTGTGTACTCACTCCAACCTTAGGGGTCTTTCTCTTCTTGATTCCAGCTTAGTTTTACATTCTTTTAGTTTTTATTCGAAGTAATCGTTAGTTGCTTTACTTTGCATTTTTCTTCTTAGTAGATTAGTGTAGCATAGATTAGCATAGACAAACTCTTCTCCCTTTCTGTTGCCACTTGATTTTTGAAAAACCAGAGGCTACTCACCTCCCTGAGGATCGACCCGTACTTGCCACCATTTCAATGCGGTCGTGCACTTGCGGTATTTAAAACATTTAAACATTATTCTTCAAATATCAGTAGTCTTGTTGTTATGAAGGATTTGAAACTTGTGAAGATGAAGTCTCACGATTGTGACACTTTAATGCAGGAGTTGTTACCTGTAGCACTGAGATCCATATTACCGAAAGATGTTAGACATGCAATAATAAAGTTGTGTTCCTTTTTCAATAAGATTTGCAGTAAAGTGGTCGATCTCGTGCAGTTAGATAAGTTGCAGAATGAAATTGTGGTGACATTAACTCAGTTGGAGATGTTCTCTCCCCCTGCTTTTTTGACATTATGATTCATCTAGTTATTCATTTGGTTAGAGAAGTTAAATTGTGTGGACCACTTTTTTTAAGGTGGATGTATCCTTTTGAGTGTTATATGAAAGTGTTGAAATGTTATTATAAAAATCGTCAAAGACCAGATGCTAGTATTGTTGAAGGATACATAGCTGAGGAGGTTATCGAGTTTTGCACTGGATACCTAGCAAACACCAAAATTGTTGGACTTCCGAAGAATCGTCATGATAAACGTGCCGATGGTAAATGGACACGTGGGATGAAAATGTTAAATCCAAATGGTGAGGACTTAATGGCAACATATTTTTGTGTTGTGCAATTCTAATGAAGTTCAACCTTACCTAAATGAACACATGAAGTTTCTAAAGGAAAGAAATCCTTTGTGGAGTGATCAACAAGTAATAGATAGTCACAATAAAAATTTCATCTCTTGGTTCCAAATATGGCTTACAAGCGTGATGATTCTGAGACAATACAATGGTTGTCCTACAGTCCGCATTATGTTGTTATAAGTTACAGTGGTTAGATATCAATGGATATTCTTTCTACACAATCTGTGAAGATGCGAAAAGTGTTGTTCAGAACATTGGTGTCACCTTAATAGTAGAGTCTTTGCATGTGTCTAGTTCTAAATACAAGAATCATGTATACGCCGACATGTCCTATTATGGTATGATTGAAGACATATGGGAGCTAGATTTTGTTAAATTTAAAGTACCTCTATTTAGATGCAAGTGGGCGGATAATAAAAGTGGAGTTCAAGTGAATTACTATGGGTTCACTTTAATTAATTTTTCAAAAAAAAGGTATAAAGGAGAACCTTTTATTCTCGCTTCCCAAGCGAAACAAGTCTTCTATGTGGCTGATCCATGTGATAAGAAATGGGCAGTAATTCTCGAAGGGAAGAAAAAAATTGTATCAGATGATAGTCTGATCGAGTATGAATAGACACCACATTTCTCTAAGCAAGCACATGAGTTGAACTCAGTAGACGAAGGCAACTCGATCACCAGCAAGCACCTGGTGGGGAGGAATTGCCCGCGCAACTCCTTGGCCATATCTTCCCAAGCTGTTAGCTCCTCTAACGCTTCGTCGGTAGCCCGACTCCTCCACCATAACTTGGCATCGCCAGCTAAGAACATTGCCCCCAAGGCAACTCGATCTTCCGGTGCTGTAGCCGTGGCCTTGAAGAATTCCTCCATGTCCCAGAGGAAGTTCTCCACCTCCTTCGCATCTCGGGTGCCTGTGAAAGCCTTTGGTTCGGGCACGTGCAGCCTTCGCGCTCCAAGCTTCCCTTCACCCGACTCCTCGCGTAGTTTGGCTATTTCACCCTTGGGGTCCTCCACGCATTCTAGGAGATAATCCTTCGTCTCCTGAACCTCCTTGCGTAGTTCCTTTTCGACCTCGCCAGACGTGACCTCTCCGTCCTCACCACGGCCTGAGATCCACGTCTCCACATCTCTCATACGAGCCTCCAGCCCGTTGATTCTTTCGGAATTGGACATTGCTTGTTCTGTGGATGTGCGTACGTTCCTCGAACGTAGCTCTGATACCAGCTTGTCACCGGTTATGTTAGGAGTCCTTTAGAGACTCTCAAATTCCAACTTTTTCGAGCTTTGGCCCAGCCAAACGCTCTATCCTCGCAAGGAATAGCCGGAAACACCAACACAACCGCACAACTCTTCGGTTACCCTCAGAGTAGGGATCTAGCGGAATAGCCCCCAAAACAAGCACACGCAGAAACTAAGGTTGCACAACCCTCACAAAATACCAAGCCCCCAAACGTCCCAAGTTCCCCACACAAGCACACTGAAAGATGATGGCGGAACAATCTCTTTATTATATATATAAGAAACGTCCCAAAGGGATTACAATAGATTTCTCGCTCACAAGTCTCTCTCACAGAAACTCTCTCATGCCCAAATCTAAACTCAAACTATGATGGAAACCCTATCTGATCCTGGAAGATGATCCTGATTCGATTCGATGGATTCTCGAACTTATGGGATGCGTCCCCTTTTATAGTGCTTCAAAGTCCTACTTTGTAGCACGGTTGGATGCCACCCAACCCACCTTCCTTCGGTTGCAAGAGAATAGGTCTCTATTCTCCCCCATAACTTGATAATAATCATGGCTGAATTAATCCTTAGGAATCATTCCCAAACTCCTCTTTTATCACAGATAGGCGCCACTTTGTCTTAACCGAACCCTTCGGTTTAGGTTGGCTGGAAACGTGGGAATCATGTTGTAATATGCTGGAATAACCTCTTCAAAACCGTCCCCCCAAGAATAGGAAGTTGCGCAAGTGGGCTTTGACCCGTTCAAATCCCTTGCACATCTCTCGTTCGATTATGGACCCGTGCCATAACCGAATCCTACTTTTAAGGAAGTGCATCTTAGGTTCCTATTTTCAAGGAATGCATGCACCACGATTTCTACTCCTTCCAAGCTGAATACCTACATGTAAGCAAGACATGTGCTTATTGGTGTTGACCTATTCAGCCCACGCTTCCCTCTCCCTTCGGTTGGTGGACCATGTCCATAACCGTCTCCACGAATGTAGCCTCCCTCCTTTGACTTGGTGTCCACGCCTTTGTGGGGCTGCCCACGCCTTGCCTGGTCACCTCTCTCGGCCCTTGCTTCACCCATGGGTAGTCCTCGTCGGCCCACACTATCCACCACCAGTTGACTGGTGTTGACTCGTGTTGATTACGATCCTCACTTGGTCTCTTCGTGCTGACTTGGTGTTGACTCCTGGTGTTTAGCCTCCCAAGCTCATGCGCCTCCTTCCTAAGCATTGCCCGCTCAAGTCTGCCTCCATGGCGCGCCTGAGTGCTGCCCGGGCATGCTCTCGCACTTCCCAAGTGCTATGTATGCGCATCGCTTGCTGATGCCTTCTGACCCTTGCTTGGATGTCCCCGGACTCCAAGCCTTGGTGCTTTTCCACGCGCCTCGTGCTCCAAGCCACCAATTGTGCTATAGGCTTTAGAACATCCACGCCTTTGCCTTGCTTGCTCATGCTCGCGCCCCACGCACGCGCATGTTGCCTCAGCATAACCTCCTCGCGCCCGTGCCACGCGCACGTCCTCGAACTACGCTTTTCGCTCCATGTTCGTAGCCTCGACTACTTGCCTTCTTGCACGCGCTTTGCCGCTGCCTGCCACTCGATTCCTCCTCCACGCTCCGCCTTGCGTGTGCGCCATGCCCGCGCATCTCGAATCTCCTTGGCGCTTCCCTGCAAACCCAGGGGAGTACTTGGGCTACCCTCGTTGCTTACCTCACGCGCTCGCGTTTGGCTCGCTTTGTGTGCTTCTTGGTTCCTTGTGATGCTCCAAGCTCACGAACCCAGCCCGGTATGGCGCACCCTCGGGCATCCTCGATCTCAAGGTGGTGACAATTACCACGGTGATGTATTTGGATTGAAAATCCATTAAGGAAAAACCCATAGTAAAGGTGCAAATTTTCTGTTGTAACACATTGTAATGTCCATTTAATGGATTGACCTTTTATTTTTTAATGCTTTGAGTTTATCTTTTATAGTATCATGGCTTCGAAAAAGAAACCCACTCCCTCAGAGGCTGAAGGCTCGAAGACATACCGTTCACGAGGTCCTTGTCTCATGAAAGAATTCGTGGGGAGAAAAATAGAGATGGTAGAATTCCAATCAAGTTTGATGACCGTCTTGAGCCGATAGGCATGCTGTCTGGTAATTGGAAAAGATATCATTTGTTTGTCGAGTTGGGCCTATGTAGATGAGAAGTTGAAGGACACAATATGGGATAACGTGCAGGTACTGATTCCAATATTGATATCTATAGTTTTAGTCGAAATTTTGATATATATAAAGTTAACGTGTTGTAGGAATCTTTTGAGTTCCAATCCACTGACAAGTTGAAGAAAAAGTGGATGACATACATGTCAGTTCGTTGGAGGGATTTCAAATTAAATTTAACGAACAAGTACATATTCAGAGACTACAAGGATAGAAATCCATGCGATGTCTATAACTTTATCACTCCGCATCAATGGGAGCAATTCAGAAAATCCAGAGATAGCCCGAAGTTTGAGGTAACTGAGTTTAATTTAGAATATAAACTTATGTAGTTATTGTTTTAAGTGATAATCTAATAAACTTGGTTTTAGGCCATCCGAGCCAAAAACCAAAAGATTAGATCTTCTAACAAGTATACACATCGTATGTCTTGAGCGGGGTACCAAAAGTTAGAAGCACAAATGATGGCTGAAAAAATTGCTCTGAAGAAACCAGAGGCAATTGACTACGGTATGAGTGAGGAGCAAGCAAGTAACATATCTCTTCCTTCTCCCGTAGCTCGTTGTGATTCTTGGAAGAGAGCGAGAGTAAACTCCATAGGGAGTACGTCACAGACGAGTTGCAAGCGATCGACTCGAATATTGTAAATTGCAACACTTATATATGTTATTAATTCAAATGGTCGGAATGATATTCTACGTGAGGCCTTGGAAAACGATGAACACCCCGGTCGTGTGCGGGGGGTAGTTAGTAGAGTTGGACTGCGACAACATTATGGAAAGACTTAACGGTCTACTTCGTCGACTGGTCATACCAAATGCCAGCAAGAGATTGTAGATTTTAAGAATACATTGCAACTTGATTGGGACACTAGTGCAGAATTGGCTTTACTCGTCGCCCAATAGACGTCGGCCGTTACAACGGCCGACGTCTATTGTGGAGAGGACAGCATAGACGTCGGCTGAAATGGAAGCCGACGTCTATGTGACACTATAGACGTCGTCTGTAGGAATAACACATTTAACCGACGTCTATAGTGTATAGACGTCGACCATTAGACGTCGGTGTTTTAGTACCTTGTGAAGCCGACGTCTATAGGGTATAGACGTCGGACTATAGACGTCGGACGTAATGTAAGACCGACGTCTATAGTCTATCCACATAGACGTCGAGGTATAGACGTCGGTGTTATGGAACATCCGACGTATATAGGTCTTAAAGAAATCGGACAGACGCGTTTTCTTTCATTCTTTTCAGTCGAAACCCACCCAAACCCTAGCCGTCCCGCGACCGAAATCTCCTCCGCGACCATCCTCCGACCAATCCGCACCGTCTCCGGCACCGCAGCGAGCTCCCAAGCGCTCCTCCACTTCTCCGGCCCTCTTCTCCTTCTTCCTCCGTCTTCCTCCGTCTCTCTCCACATGTAGGTTTTAAGTTCGTTTTTTCTTGTTTTAAGTTCGTCTTTCTCCACATATTCTCTCTAACTTAGCCTCCTCCGCATGTAGCTTCATCGTGTCGTTTACAGCCGTCTCCTCCGCGACGTCTTCGTGAACCACAAAGAGCTCCTCCGGCAATACAACTTTTCCCTCCTCTGGTTCGTGCTCAATTTTAGATTCTTAATTTAGGATTAGTTTAGACCAAGAATCCAACGCCAAATTAGGTTTAGTGCAAATATTGGTTAGATAACGATTCAATGTGGATGTACACTCTTGACATGTAGACGTGATAAGCAACTTCTTCTCGGAGTTTTTTTGCATGTGTGTTATGTGTTGATATTTGATAAACATATTCATTGGATTGATTTAGTTTGGATTGAGTTGGGTTGGTTGGATGATTTAACCAAACTTTGTTTTCATTGTATTGATTTGGTTTGGATTATGTTAAGAATTTGGTTTGGATTGAGTGAAAGGAAGAGAAATACATAATGTGAATGTGATTAGATAACTAGATATTAGGATTTGAATAAAATTTAAGTGGATAACTAGATGTGAATGTGATTAGATAACTAGATATTAGGATTTTCTTGTTGATTTCAGGATTTGAAGAATTTTACATATTAAATTTTAAGTGGAGGTTCTGCCAAAATTTCAATAAAATTTTATTCCCAATTATTATTAATAATTTGATAGTTTGTGTTTAAAATGTTTTTCTGTCAATTCAAGTAATTAGTTTTAATACTTGCTTTTAATATTTTAAATGTTTATTGCCTTAATTTATTGAATTTTTAATATTATGATAATAACTCATTGCCCCCCTTAAACAACTTGGCCTTTAATAACCCAAAGCAAAAGATTAGACAATATTTGTTAAGTCATTCATCATATAGGATTTGCATGCATTGTATTTTCTATTATTTACGCTTTTTGTCGTAGATTGCTGGCGTAAGGTACGTACTATCTTTCACTCATCATTCATTAGAAAGCACGCATTAGTTAGTAGGACTTGCATTGTAACAAGAGTGAGGTGAGTGTTTGTTTGGTGTGTTGTTTGTTAGATTAAGGTATGAAAAACACTTAGGGGGCAGTCACCTATAGGAGATGAGGTGGGGGATTTCATCACCCTTTCCTTGGCCCAAAAACCACTTAATAAAAGAGCCTTAATAAAATAAATTAGACGTTGGCCCCTAGGATTTTCGGATGCATTAAGGAGAGGAAACCGTTTAAGACCGTTATGGCCTGAATGTCGTTGCCCATCTATTCTCCCTGAGATTTTAGGAACCTCCGGGTTCTTGATTTCCTATAGATTAGTGGTCCTCGATGTTTAAGATTAGTGGTCCTCGATGCAAAAACTTTGGGTTATGAAACCTCTCCTTAGTCCTTTCTTAGGGGCCGATGGTGTCACCACCAAGATTGATAGCCACAACAAAGGCTTGAGTGTATGGAGAATTTCGCTTTTCCTTTCCGGGATGGACTTACGTGGGATTTGATCTTTCTTGTCATGCATGACTCATCCTTCTAAAACTATTAAGCCATGCATATATTATATCTAGTTATTATAAAACCATTTTTAAACCCATCCTTTTTGGTCTCACCGTTTCTAAAGCCTCATTTTAAGCTGCTCGTTAGGATTCTTACCAAGATAAGAATGGAAGTTAGTGCACGATGCATCCGATTTAGATTTGTGAATTATTATCAATAATTCATTGGTAGAATGGAAGGAATTGGTACAAAAATTCAAAGAAGAAATGATTTTTTGGTTAAACATATGAAATTAGTTAAACTTTTTATTCGAACAAATTTAGAACCAGAATGGATGGTTTGGGCATGCATGCACTAGTCAAAGTGGATTCCGAGAAGTGTCCTTAAGTAGCAAACAATTGGTGAAAGGATGAGAAAAACCAAATTTTGTATTGTTTAGGAATTGAAGGGTGTTAATATATAGCAAACATTGGCTTCTAGAGCATCTTATGGTTCCTTTAAATATGTGTAAAAAGATCACATTCGATCATTATAGTACTAAAAAAAATCCATCTATTGCGCCACTTGTACCTAAGAAAAGTTATTCGATCTACCGCGTTGAATTTTTTATGTTGTTTATATATTATTTACGCATAAATAACCCACATTATAAACTTACTTAAGATTCTTAGCTATACGTCAGTTTACTTACAGTTATCTCTTCATAAAATAACAAAAGGAAGGTTGGAATTGGTTCTGCATTCTAAAATAAAAGCTTTAAAAAAGCAAAGTTGAAGCATATATAAATGAAGATAATGTCTCAAAAGAATATTTGACCCTTATCTTCTTCCTTAATTTGCCAATATTATTTTTCTTGAAGTGTTGGGAGCCCATTTTACTAGATCTAATATTTGAGATGCCCTAATTATTTTAACCAATGCAATTCTGGTCAAATGTGGTGTCTCAAACTAATCATAGTCGTACAGTTAGGGTTATAGTGTTATATCCTAATCCTAATTAAAGGTTTAATCTTATTTAGGTGGTGGATTAGAGGAGGATTAGATGGGCGACTGAGATGGTTTGGGGAGGAGAGTATATAAGGTTGGATCCCTCTCTCTCTCTCTCTTTTGTCTCTCTCTCTCTCTTTCCCGCTCAAACTGTCTCGTCCCCCTCTCTACCAGCCCTTGGTGCGCGGAGGTGTGGTGATCGGCGAGGAGAAGAGGTGCGATGAAGTGTGCAGGGTATCGTTGGTGGCTCGATTGAGTTTCGCCGGAGAAGATAAGGAGTTTGCGTGGAAACACTCGTCGTGGTTCTTCTAAGGCTTCTTCAAACCTTAAAGGTATGTCAAGTTTTACTTTGATACTCACTTGTGCTTTCGTGAGTGGAGTGGTCGACGGTAGGCCGGAATGCTTGTCGGACTTGTGTAATAGAGTTCAACACTGAATCAGTTAACCGTTGCAGTGGTTCAGTCGACCGGTCGTAATGTATTTTGGGCGGTATCTCTTGCGCTGGTCGAACGATACCCTGGGGTGGTCGACCGGTTGTGCATTTTGGATGAGAAGATGAAGACTCTGGGTGATTTCGGCCGAACGTGTCCCCTTTGTCATTCGACCAAAAGCATTGTCGTAGGTCGGTTGAGGGCGTTGACTATCCAAATGGTCGACCGCATGTTTAACTCGTCTGACCGATGACTTTAGTTAACTTTAAGTTTGTTCGACCGTTTGTTGGTTCGGTCGACTGGTGTAGTTGGATTGACCTTGAGTTTTACCGGTAGTTTTCGGTCGACCGGTTTGGCTTGTGTGTTCGACTGATTATGCACTTTGTGCGAGAAGATGATTTTACTGGTTTTTGGTCAAACTGTTGGTTGTTGTTTTTCGGTTGGATCGGTGTGGTGGTGGGGGTTCGGTCGACCGGGTGTAAGGCATAATACTACTTTGAAAGACTACTTTAAACTGTAAGGCATAATACTACTTTGAAAGACTTTAAACTTCAATTTTGTTAACAATTGTATTTTAACGGTTCTATACATCTTTGTAAGGTGTCAAGCCCCCGGAGCAAAGGGTCAAACAACCAATCTCCGATCAACATTAATTCGCTTCCAAGTAGGTGCAAAATGTTGTATCAATGTATGGTAGGTAGGGAGGCACAATCGTTAAGTACCTTGGAGTTGGAGGGGGATAAAGGGTTGCCTCCGGCTTTGTACGTCACCAAAGAGGATATCATGCAGTTCATGGCGATGGATTCGTTGTGTATCATGATTATCGACGTGCAAGTGAAGTTAGTGTTCTTTTGTATACAATGAAAAGTATTGAATAATTTTATCAAAACTGTAATAAATTATAATTTTTATACTTGTAGACATCTTTACGACGCCAGAAGGTCAATCTTTCCCGAGGATCAAGTATTTGGATTAATCAGTCCATCTACATATATATACGGGAATGACGATAAATCGGGTCAACTAGGGACATTCTTTAAAGAAGAAGACAAGAAATATTATCTGCTCCCTTATCATGAGAGGTAAACTTTGTAATTCAAAGTGAAATTTTATTTTGTAATAAACTTCTAATTATATATATAACACAGGGCTCATTGGATGCTTGTCGTTGTATGCCCAACGACTAATTCGGCATATTGGTTTGATCCGTTGGGGTCGAATAAACCAAGGGACTCAATAAAGAAACTTCTAAATATGTAAGTTCGTTTAGTCGTGAATAAAGTAATTCGTGGATTTTTATTAGTATTATTGATTGATATTTTAACTTGTGCTACTCAGGGCAATTAAGGTTTACAGAGCTTTAGGTGGTAGGAGAACAACCACAAAATCAGGAATAACATGGCATGGAATGAGAGTACGTTCTATCCCATTTTTGTTAATTAAGTTAGGAACAAATATTTAGCGAATTCCTATGTTTGTAGTACCGGAAGCAGGTTGGAAATACGGAATGCGGTTACTACGTGATGAGATACATGGAGGAAATCCTCGATGTGGCAACTCAAGACGTATGTCTAACCGAGGTAATGTAGATCGTTATTCAATTGTATATTCAATTGTAGTTTCAATATTTAGTTATTAATATTCAACACACTCGTAATTTTTTGATAGGTTTTCCCAAAAAGTAGTGATCCATTCTCGCAACAAGAGCTCGATGAAACTCGCGACCGATGGGCTCGCTATTTCATCAGAAACATGCTGACGAACTAAGAGGTTCTACTGCCAATTGTATTTTTTGTAATTTAGTTAACAAGTGCACTTGTATTACAAACCTACACTTCATGCCTTAATATAATCGCCTTAATTTTAGAATGAATTAATTGCAAGTGTGTTGAATGTCAATTGTGTGGTTGTATTTTTGTGTTTGTGTTTGTGCATGTATGCTTGTGGATGTATGTGGATGTATGCTTGTGCATGTCAATTGTATGGATGTATGTGGGATGTATATGGATGTATGTGGATGAAATTTATAGGTGAATGAATTTGGTGCAGTTGTATGTACACGACGACGATGACTAAAAACAATTTCGTCGGATCCTATTTATTTTTTTGTCCAGGTTTGGGAATAGACGTCGGCTGTCTCTATAAGCCGACGTCTATTCCTCTGAAGAAAGGAATAGACGTCGGCTTTCTATGTAATCCGACGTCTATCCCTAAAGTATAGGCGTCGTATGTTATTTACCCGACGTCTATCCCTAAAGTATAGGCGTCGTATGTTAGTTACCCGACGTCTATCCCTAAAGTATAGGCGTCGTATGTTAGTTAACCGACGTCTATACATTAAAGAATAAACGTCGGAGTCTAATTAAGGCCGACGTCTATTCGTTAGGTATAGACGTCGGCTATACGATGGCCGACGTCTATGTATAGACGACGCACACATATACGTCGGATAGGGGTGTGCTTATATCCGACGTGTATAAGCCCTTACATCCGACGAATATTCCCTTTTCTGTAGTAGTGGGAGAGATTGGATCATGATTTGCCTACTTCTCTTACCCATCGTAGGACCGGTTCTTCCCCGGAGACCACTCCTCCAGTGCAGCCAGTGTTCCATCCCGATCGACAATATGATTTCGTGTCTCATTTTCGAGAATTGGCCCTCGTCGGCAGTCCCTCGTTTGGAAAGTTTGCGGGTGGATCTAGATGTGCTTTATTCGTCGAAGACCCTGATCGAAGATTGGTGGGACATGGGAAGTTTATAACATCTTCAGACACCACTTCACAGAGGTGGGAGAGGGAGAAGTGAAGGTTGCAGTTGGGAGTTGCTTAGATGCTGGTGCTTTGGTGCCATTTCCGGAAGAAGAGATTGTTACTCTCGGCGATGTTATTGGTGGGTTTGTGAGGTGGCCTAGTTATTTAGTAGAGCTAAACGACAAACATGTGGTATAGTTTAATTTTTAATGACTTTAAACTTCAAATTTGTTAACAATTGTATATATATCTGTAAGGTGTCAAGCCCCCGGAGCAAAGGGTCAAACAACCAATCTCCGATCAACATTAATTTGCTTCCAAGTAGGTGCAAAATGTTGTATCAATGTATGGTAGGTAGGGAAGCACAATCCTTAAGTAGCTGGGAGTTGGAGAAGGGGGATAAAGGGTTGCCTCCGGCTTTGTATGTCACCAAAGAGGATATCATGCAGTTCTTGGTGATGGATTCATTGTGTATCATGATTATCAACGTGCAAGTGAAGTAAGTGTTTTCTTAGGTATACAATAAAATGTATTGAATAATTTTATCGAAATTGTAATAAAGTATAATTTATACTCTTGTAGACATCTTTATGACACCAGAAGGTCAGTCTTTCCTGACAATCAAGTATTTGGATTTATCAGTCCGTCTACATATATATACGAGAATGATGATAAATTGGGTCAGCTTGGAACTCTCTTGAAAGAAGAAGACAAAAGATATTATGTGCTCCCTTATCATGAGAGGTAAACTTTGTAATTCAAAGTGGAATTTATTTTTTAATAAACTTCTAATTATATATAACATGGCTCATTGGATGCTTGTCGTTGTATGACCCATGACTAATTCGGCATATTGGTTTGATCCGTTGGGGTTGAATAAACCAAGGGACTCAATAAAGAAACTTCTAAATTTGTACGTTCGTTTTAGTTATCGTATTTGTAATTCTTGGTTTTTTATTAGTATTATTGAATGAAGGTTTAACTTCTGCTACTCAGGGCAATTAAGTTTTACAGAGCTTTAGGTGGCAGGAGAACAACCACAAAAGCAGGAATAACATGGCATGGAATGAGAGTACGTTCTCTCCCATTTTTGTTAATTAAGTTAGGAACATATATTTAGCGAATTTCTATGTTTGTGGTACCGGAAGCAGGTTGGAAATACAGAATGTGGTTACTATGTGATGAGATACATGGAGGAAATCCTCGAATTGGCAACTCAAGACGTATGCCTATCCGAGGTAATGTAGATCGTTATTCACTTGTATAGTTGTAGTTTCAATATTTAGTTATTAAAAATTTTACATGTATTTTGATAGGTCTTCCCAAAAACTAGTGATCCCTTCTCGCAACAGGAGCTCGATGAAACTCGCGACCGATGGGCTCGCTATTTTATCAGAAACATGTTGATGAACTAAGAGGTTCTCCTGTCACTAGCATTTTTTTGTAATTTAGTTAACAAGTTCACTTGTATTAGAAACCAACAATTTATTCCTTAATATAATCGCCTCAATTTTAGAATGAATGCCAATTGTTTATGTATGAATTAATTCCAAGTGTGTTGAATGATTGTGTGTGTTTGTGTTTGTGCAAGTATGGTTGTATGTTTGTGTTTGTGCATGTATGCTTGTGTGTTTGTGCTTGTATGTACATATGGATGAAAATGTGAGTATTTGTGAACGAATTTGGTGCAGGTTGTATGTACACGAATACGATGACTAAATACAAGTTTGTAGGATGCTATTTTTTTGTCCAGGTTTAAGAATAGACGTCGGATGTTTGTATTAGCCGACATTTATTCCTCTGAAGAAAGGAATAGACGTCGGTTGTATGTATCATCAAACGTCTATTCTTTAGGTATAGACGTCGGTGAAATAGAACGACTGACATCAATTCTTTAAGTATAGATGTTGGCTGTATGTATCAACCAGCGTCTATTCTTTAGGAATAGAAGTCGGATTTCGCACGTCCGACGTCTATGTATAGACGACGTACACATAGATGTCGGATCTGGGATTGTTGATATCCGCCGTATGTACCCCAGTACATCCGACGTTTATTCCCTTTTCTGTACTAGTTACACGTGGAGGCATAGTGGATATGTGGAGGCATGGGTGGCCACACTTGGTTGGTTGTTCTGTTGCTTTTATTGGAAGAAAAACACACTCTCACCACTCCACTCCAACTATTCTCCACCCAACTCTCTCCCTATCTTATCTGGCAACCTGGGCTGCCAGAGTTGGTGGTGGCAGCGGTGGTGCAATGAAAGCACAAGGAGGAGCGTTCTTTGGTGCAACTGGAGGTGGGTTTGCTAGTGGCTGTGTTCACAGAGGCTCGAGGAGGCAGCTAACGGTGCTGGACTCCGACAAACTCGAACAAAGATATGGCAAGTTTACATTTTAACTCACACAAGGTGTGAGCGGTGTCTCTCCGTCGGACGCCCGGATGCCTCACCGGCGAGGAGCGGCGACCAGTGGGCCGCTGGTGTGGTCTATCCCTAAAGGACGTCGGGCTAGCCGATTGTCTGTGCAAGGGTGGACAGATCGCTGCCTTGGTTGCCAAAACTTCTGGATGAAGGGACAGAACTTCTGAACGAAGTGACGAGACTTCTGGACTAAGGGACAAAACTTCTCGAAGAAGGGACGGGACTTCTAGATGAAGGGACGGGAACTTCTGGACGAAGGGACGAAAAGTTCTGGACAAAGGTACATAATTTTTGGACGAAGTGGTAGGACTTCTGGCGAAGGGACAAAGGTTCTGGATTGAGGGATAGAGCTATTGGATATAGTTGCACAAATCATTGTTTTATTGCTTTTCTTGTGACATATTGCATTTCATTGAGTCACTCTATGTAGTAGACTTGCGGGATCACGGATCCCAATGCATTATGTTGCACAGCTCCACGGAGTGAGATGACCAACTGGCCTTGATGGCGGTGGAGACGACCGACCGATGATTTTTCCAACGGATGTGATCCCTTAGCTGTGGCACAACCCGACGAGTATGACCAACCATAGCGACGACTTTGGCAGATATGGTAAGGTTCATAAGATCATATCTGTATCTATAATGTGAAAGTGTGACCGACCTTCACCGAACCCTCGTGATTAGTATAGCCCTGTGTGGGGTGCATTGCGTTCTCTCCGTAAGGCTGCATGTGCATACAGTAGGTCCCCTTGGGGGATGTTGTTGGTGGGACTGTTTGGTGTATCATTTGGTGCCATACGATGCTTGTATGACAGATCATACATTTAGATAGAGCTTGGCATACGGAGTTTGCATTATGAAACTCAGGCATTTTATCATGTTTTCATTTCATGGCCTCGTTAGGTACCGAGTAGGCATTTTATCATGTTTTCATTTCATGGCCTCGTTAGGTACCGAGTAGGCATTTTATCATGTTTACTTCTCTTCTTCATTCCTCACTCCACCCAATGCCCTCCTCGCCATCAAAGTCTTCCTCAATGTCCCTCCAACTTCTTCTCAACATGGCAACTTTCCAAACCCTCACCCTTGCCTCTCCTTTGCCAGAGTCCCCTGCTGCAACACAACCTCCACACGTGTAACCTCAACCTTCACGACGACCCTCTCTGGCCAATTTCGACCATCGATTTTAAATCTAACGGTTGTCATTGAGTTCATTTTCTTCCATAGAAAAATGTCTAGCATAATTCCAACAAATCTCGGGGTCGTACTCCCTTCTCTCTGCTTCTTCTCCATTACCAACAACCAGAGGTGGGCCTACCTTGGGCTCAATGGGTCCATGGGATCCCCCTTTGAAAAAGAAAATAATATACTACTATTAAGATATGTTAAAAAATAATTGAGAACCTAAAATCAACACCCGAAAATCACACAAACCCTCATCTTCTCCGACGTTCCTCCAGCCCAAACCTTCGAAACGAAGATTGGTTCTAATTTTTGTTGGGTTTACAACACAAAGGTAACAAAATTCTCTTGTGTTTGGTTTGATTTAAGCAATTGGTTTGGTTTGGTTTGGGTTTGTGTTAGAGAGAATTTGGAGTTGACTTGGCGAACAAAGATTTTGGGAGCAGATGTTGGGAGATTGGAGTTTTGTTTGGTGGTTCCCAAAGTGGTAGACAATTTTTTTGTTGCGTTTTGGATTTTACATGTTTTACTTTTATTTATGTCTCCTTAGAATTGGTTCTAAAAGTAATTGAAAAAATGGATTGAAGAAAAAATCCATTGAATCGTCTGTAACAATATTAATTGATGAAGTGAAAGAAAAAAGTCCCAATAGGTGTACGTGTGAAGCAAAATTCAGACGAGTACCCTTCAGATCCAGGTTTAAGACCTATTATTACGGACTATGATATAATATCAGAGATGAGGTGCGAAGATATTATTTGTTGAAAGGTCCGTGTCAACCTTTGAATCATAAATTTCCTAAAAAAGATGATGGAGATCATAAACGCCAATTGGTTACATTTTGGTTTTGTTGGCTCTTTGACCTTAATCTATGTTTTGATGATTTAATTAACCTTCTTGAACAAATTAAAATGTAGTGTAGCACACATATTGCATAACATATATATAGCTTTGTGCTAACATGTACAGGTGATCAAGACTCAAGGAAGAAAGGAGCTCAAGTCAACACATGTAATCAAGCTATTGAAGACATGTATTTTATATTTCTTTTGAGTCTTAGGATTCTATGTAATCTTGAGCATACAAGAGTGAAAATCTATCCACATACAAATTAGGTTCCTTATAGAAGTCACACAAAATTTCACATCATTTGGACTTCAATAGATCACCCAAACTTAGACCGGAAATCACTAAACCCAAACCAGAATTGCCTGTGCAAATTCGGTTAACCGAACCACCTCCATTCGACCGAATGATCAAATATCCAATAGTCATTTAAATAGCTCGACTGGTAGACCGTGGACCTAGTTTCGGTCGACCAAACATAAACATATCTTGAACCCCTAATTGCTTGGAAGTTTCCGGTCGATCGTTCTCAAGTCTCTGGTCGACCGTTTGTCCTTGGACTTCCCTGGACATTATAGCCCGTTATTTCAGTACGACCGTTCACTTCAGTTATAGCCATTTTCATGACCACTCCTTGTTCGGTCGATCGTTTGTACCTGGACTTGTCTGGACTCCATTTCTGGACAACTTCCGGTCGACATACCTAGAACAGTGTGTTGCTATTTTTTGTTTTGTGTTTCTTGCACAACCACTTACCACACTTTTCCCCAACGACTATAACACCTTAGGAGCTTATAAATAGAGGATTGAACACTTTGTTTAGACACCTCTCCCACACACAATTGTCTCATACACTAGAGAGAAGTCTCCAAATCACAAAACCTCCAACACTACACTCTAAGTATAAATTCCACACCTTTCATCATAGCCAGATCATACTCAAAGTGTGCTCAAGAATAAGAGAGTATTGTTCAATTGTACAAACAATTGTTTAAGAAACAAGGATCTTAGTGAAAGCCCAAGACAAAAGATTAGAGACTTCGGTGAGAGCCTGAAGTGTTCCTTCTCGGATTGTGAGAAGAGGATCCAAGCTAGGCAAGAGTTTTTGGCTAGCTTGCTATGTAAAAGGCTTAATCTTGACTCAGAACGAGATTGATAGTAAAGACGTAGGAAGAGCTTGCAAGAGAGATAGTAGGTGGGAGACCGAACCTCTATAAAAATCGCCTTATTTACTTTTGTGGTTTGCTTGCATAACTTGTTTAGGATAAGAATTAAGCTTAAAAGTGATTAGAATTAGAGGCCATCGATTGCTAACAATTGGTATCAGAGTGTAGGTGTTAAATTTTATCTATTTAATCATAGTTTAGCATGGCTAGCACATCTAATCATGTAGAGGGTTTATACACAACTAGACATCCTTTCCTTAATGGGTCAAATTATGACTATTTGAAGAATAGAATGAAAATATTCTTGATTTTTAATGACCTTAAGTATTGGATCTTCATCCAAAACCCATACACCCCACCAAATGACGAAGAGTTGGTCACTCTAACTAGAACAAAAATGAAGGATTATGAAATGAATTCTACCATTATAAACATTCTTTAGTGTGGCCTAAATGAGGGTGAATACAATAGAATTAGGGTTCTGCAAGTGCACATGAAATATGGCCTAGACTTCAAATGCATCATGAAGGTAATAGTAAAACAAAAGAAACAAGAATTAGTCTCCTCATGCATAAATATGAAAGTTTCACTATGTAAACCGGTGAGAACATAAGCGAAATGAACACTCACTTCACCGATATCACTAACTCTCTTTGTGTTCTTGGAAGAAACATTAATGAAGGAGAAATGACAAGTAAGTTCCTCCGATCGCTCAAGGATTGGGAAGACAAAGTCATCGCAATTAAAGAAGCACATGACCTTTCTCAACTAAAGACAAAGGAACTAATCGGGAACCTAATGGCTTATGAACTTCAAATCAACCATCGAAAGGAGAAGGACATCTCCAAGAACAAACCAACCTTGGCATTACATGAAAATTCAATGATCCAAGGAGAAGAGAGGAGAATCAGGACATTGAATTCCTTCTCAAGACTTCTTCAAATTGCTCGAGAAGGATAAGGAAGAAATGAGAGAAAGAAGAGGAAGAAGAAGTCAGAAGAGAGAAAAAGAAAAGGAGAAGGAGGAGTGTGAAAATGAGAAAATAGAAAGGGAGGAGAAAAAGGAGAGAAGGGAGAGGAGAAGAGAAAAGGAGAAGAGAAAGGAAGGAGGAAGCTCACAAAGTCATTTGGGATTACTCTTCATCACCATAATCATCATCATCCTCCTCTTTGATAAGTAGAAGAGAAGTTGCTCACTCATGCTTCATGGCTATTGGGGATGAACAAAGTGAGATAGGTTTTAACTGTTGTTCTACTAGATAAATTTCTTGTTCTACTAAATCATACTCTAGTGAAAGCTCAAAATCTAATGCTAATGGTGATTCATATACACATGATGAGCTTCAAAATGCATTTCATGATTTAGTAAAATAACATGTGATCATTTGTGATAAAAATAAGAATGCTAGAAAAACTATCAATGATCTCCAAAGGCAATTAGAAATAATCATGAAGGAAAAGAATGAGGTGATTGCTAGACATGAAGAACATGCATTAAATCTTGCTAGTATGAAAGCAACACCTATACATGATGAACAATTAGATCTTAGAACTTCTAATGTGTAATTAATAAAATATCTAGAAATATTCACAAATGGAACCAAAATGCTTGACATGCTTCTCGGTTGTCAAAGAGAATCATTAGAAAAACATGGTTTAGGATATAATGCTTCATAAGTTAAAAACCATGTAGTTCATACTACCTTGAATGACAAGTATTTAATTGCAAATCATAGTTCTTCAAGTGTGGGCTCCTAAAACGAAACTGGGTTGGGTTCCCAAAGCTAATGTTCAAGGACCCAAAGTTGTTTGGGTACCTAGATCTACACTTGTTGGTGCTTAAAGATGGGAGATCGGTAGAGACCGGCCAAAGCATGCAAAGTAAAATTTCAAAGCCGGTTGGACTATCAAACGGAAGATGGAACCAAAGAATGAGGATCACTAAATTGGGTAACATTATTAATCCTCCTAAGCTTATAGAATTGGTTCCAATAGGATTTTGAATGCTTAATTGTCATATATTTATCACATTCATTGATCAATTAGGATATGCTTCATGTACATTGTTAAGGGGGAGCGATATGAATCTTATGCCAAATTGATATCATTCATTGCACATCTTTTAAATTTGAGAAAAACACATCCTATGCTTTAGTGTCAATTTTTTCAAATGGATGTCAAAATGGAGAAGAACATCACATGCTTATATATGGTCATATTTGTTTGATGTAAAAATGGGGAGAAAAATCGAACTTAATTGACATATCATTGTTATATTGATATGGGGAGCTTAATGAATATCTTTTAATTAGTGTAATGAAGAGCAAATTTAAGGGGGAGCAACTTCGTTACAATACATCTTAAAATTCGATGTTAAATCTTGTTTTTGATAGATGTCAAAGGGGGAGATAATATTAGGGGCCACTTGAAATTTACTAAAAAAATGAACAGAAACGATGCACACTCGTACGGGGAGAATTTAGATGCATAGTTTACATCTAGAAATTTCAAGTATTATGATATAGATTGCCATCATAAAAAAAGGGAGACTGTTGGCTTTTCAGCCTTAATCTATGTTTTGATGATTTAATCAACCTAACCTTAATCACAATCAAATGTAGTATAGCACACATATTTCATAGCATATATGTAGCTTTGTGCTAACATCTATAGGTCATCAAAACTCAAGGAAAAAAGGAATTCAAGTCAAGACATGTAATCATGATATTGAAGAGATGTAATTTTATATTTCTTTTGCGTCTTAGGAATCTATGTAATCTTGAGCATACAAGAGTTAAAAATACTAACATACAAACTAGGTTCCTTATAAAAGTCACATACAAAAATTCACATCATTTGGACTTCAATAGATCACCCAAACTCAGACCAAAAATCACTAAACCCAAACCAGACTTGCCTGTGCAAATTCGGTCGACCGAACCACCTCCGTTCGACCGAATGATCAATTATCCAATAGGGATTTAAATAGCTTGACCGGTCTACCATTACCTTTTCATTTGACTATCTACACGTGTCATTTTACCGATAGACTTGTCGTATTATACCAACGGATGTATTCACATTTTTACCCATACCTCAAAAATACAAGTGACCATCGGTCGACCGTGGACCTAATTTGGGTCGACCGAACATAAACATCTATTGCACCCCTAAGTGCCTGGAAGTTTCCGGATTACCATTCCCAAGTCTTTGGTCGACTATTTGTCCCAGGACTTCCCTGGACATTAGTTTTGGACTGCCAAATCTCCCTGAACGATCGACCATCCTATATTTTAGTTCGACCGTTCACTTAAGTTATAGACATGTTCGTTTGACCACTCCTTGTTCGGTCGATCGTTCGTCCCTGGACCTGAATGGACTACATTTCTGGACAGCTTTCGCTCGACCGTAAGACCCGTTCGGTCGACCGAACTTACCCAGAACAGTGTGTTGTTGTTTTCTATTTTGTGTTTCTTGCACAACAACTTACCAAACTTTTCCCCAAGGGTATAACACCTTAGGAGCTTATAAATAGAGGATTGAACACTTTGTTTAGACACCTCTCCCATACAGAATTGTCCCATACATTAGAGAGAAGTCTTTGTATCCCAAAAGCTCCTACACTACACTCTAAACCTAAATTCCAAACCTTTGATCATAGCCAAATCATACTCAAAGTGTGCTCAAGAATTAGATAGTGTTGTTCTACTCCACCAATTGTTGTTCAAGAAGCAAGGGTCTTGGTGAAAGCCCAAGACAAAAGAGTATAGACTTCGGTGAGAGCCCGAAGTGTTCCTTCTCGGATTGTGAGAAGAGGATCCAAGCAAGGCGAGAGTTGATTGCTAGCTTGTTGTGTAAAAGGCTTAATCTTCGAACGAGATTGATAGTGAAGACATAGGCGGAGCTCGCGGAGTTGAGCGAAGATTGGAAGAGAGGAAGTAGGCTTGATGTCGAACCTCTATAAAATTTGCATTGTCTACTTGTGTGGTTGCTTACTTTCTCTACCTTTTTAATTCCACTGCATAACTTGTTTAGGAAGAGAATTAAGCTTAAAAGTGATTAGAATTAGAGGTCGTCGATCCCTAACAGGTTTGATGAATTTGACACTTGGTTAGAGTATAGTATTGCAAAAGATACCGCTTATTATTTGCTTTGTTATTTTTCGAGACGATTCATGAAGAATCCACTTCGCAATTGTATGGGTAATGAAATTACTAATGATTGTTTAGTTACATACATCGAGAGAGACAATTTTAGAAATATTGATAATGAAATTATTATGCAACGTTTTTAAAATATGAAAAATTGACGGGGAATGTTGTAATCAAGCTTTATATATTAATAAATTTTCGTTGGATTTTATGATTTTGTATTCTGAGTTAAGGTTCATATTTCGGGACCACTTTGAAAATTTCTTGGTCTGCCACTGCCAACAACCTCATCGCCGGTGTAATACCAAATTCACTATCGAATCTTGTTGATCTCGACACTCTCGATCTCAGCGATAATAGTCTTTTTGGTTCATTACCTTTCAAACTTGTCACACTTCCGAACCTTAAAGTCATAATCCTTGTGTCAAATAGAGGTCTCACAGGTGTGCTGCCAAAGGTGTCCATCCCACTACTGCACCTGGACTTAGGTGGGACTTACGTGTTGATGGCGG
Organism: Triglochin maritima; assembly: GCA_963682175.1. NCBI lineage: Eukaryota > Viridiplantae > Streptophyta > Magnoliopsida > Alismatales > Juncaginaceae > Triglochin > Triglochin maritima. The sequence goes on from OY821777.1 coordinate 24,219,443, forward strand.
TGACGGTAATGGTCATTGTGCAGGAGAGAAGGCGAGACCGACAAGGTGGTGGTCTTTTCCGGCGATGCTGTTGGTGGTGGTGGTAGTGGTGTAGGAAAGAATGCGAGGTGCGAAATCACTGGCCAACGGGGCATCAGTGGCGGTGATGTAGGAAACGAGGGAGGGAGGTGGTGGGAGAACAATTTATTTGGGTTTTTGTTTTGATATTTTAACATTAAGGACGTTATAATTTTATAATTTTTTTGGCAAATTTTATATTGGTAATGAGAGTAGCCTCACAAATGGAGGAGGTGCACCCAAGCAATTTATAGGGAAAATGCGAGTGTAAAGAATCAATTATGACCATTTAGATGTGCATCCAAGCAACTTCCCCTAAAAACTATGGGAAAATTTGACTCTCTATGCTTCAAGTGGCCCAACCTCTAGAAAAAAGACCACACTTTGACATCTTCTGAAAAATATACCTATGTTTCCATTTTTCCCCAAAATACCCTTACCCAAATCATGGGATTGTTCCCCTCTTTCTCTCTCTTTCTTTTTAAATAGGAAAGGATTTTGTTTGTCTCCTTCTTTCGACAGTTGCAAACCTCTCTCTCTCTCCCACACGCATCTGTTGTGTCTTCACTTTCTGTCTACCGACATTTGCACATCCCTTCTCACTCACACTCGACCCGTCATTCGAGCTCCTGCAACATACCTTGCCAAACAACTCCTACATTGAAGTCGACGATGAAGGTTGGTTTTAGGGTACGTTTTGTTTATATTTATTTTTACTTCTTGATAGAGGTTTATAAGGTTATGTTATTTTTTATATCAGAAATGTATTTGATTTCATCCATTTATTGGTATTCATCTGAGTTTTGTTGCCTGAGTTGGAAGTTGAACCATTTTCCTGTCTTACTGAAATGGCTCTATAGGTTCGATTGTAGTTCGATGGGTACTCGATACATTGGAAGTGGAACCATTTTCCTCAATGACTCGACTATGTACACACGTAAACACCCCCCACACCTAATCCATGCATTGCCCTCAATGAATGTGAGCAAGATACTACATGGATTTATGCATGAAAAATGAAAGATCTCACCAACATAAAGTGCAAAAGGAAGTTCGTGGTTATGTTCATGGACACAAACCCGAATTCCCTCAAAACCTGTGAGATACTGAAGAAGGGAGACAAATACGTGAAGAAATAGGGCCCAAGTACACAGGGGTTGGGGCCCACAACAATCAATGCTCGGTCATGGAGTCTTTTATAACTTTTTTTACAAGGTATATACATCAACAAAGATATTCTCATAATCATTTGGACAAGGAACATCAAATGAGAACATCAAGTTACGAGGACCAGAGAATTGCCGAGATGGGCAAACTTCAGTGGTACTCTGAGGAGTCATGAGTGGTGAAAGGTTAAAGCTGAAAGGCTCGAACCCCTCATGATATTGGTTGGGTGTAGGCAACATTAATGAATTAAGTTGTGTTGCCTCACTAGGGTTTAGTTGCTCAACGAACAAAACCCTCCAACCAATAGGTGGGTGCATCAGAATGAGTTCCTCAAGCTCATTCGATGGATGCAACAAACCTGCATCACAAAGAATGGGGCTTCTCCCCAAGTCATCCAACAAGGACCGCCCACCATCATTTATATCATCAAGCATAAGCTCGGTCGTAGGTGGGTCCTTGTTGGAGTCAAGATGAAGCTCAAATGGCCCAATGGACAATGGACGTGAGATAGAGACACCTTCTGGTATAGGCATATGATGAGGTGTCTCACTCTCACTAGTAATGTCAACTCAATCATGCAACGAACACTCCTTTTGGACATTCATGTTTGATGTCAGCTCACTCTGTTGCATTGAAAAGACAAGCAACGAGTATTCGCTGGGCCCACAAACATTCTCAATGTGTTGCATTGGTGTTAGGGGTGTTCGTTGATTTTGCGGTGCTTTCTCTAATTTGAGGATGAGATTGAGATTTAAAGGTTGATCCATGGGCTCTTGTTGCCTACCAGAGTTGAACACATGAAACTCGGCACTCATGTTACCAAATGAGAGGTTCATGAGACCATTTCTACAATTAATTAAGGCGTTGGAAGTTGCCAGAAATGGTCTACCCAAAATCAAAGGTATTTGAGAGTGGGTGTTCGCAATAGGATTGGTATCCAATTGGAGGGTGATCTTAGTTGGTTTCAATTCTCCCAAATTCAACTGTTCATAAACAGAAAATGGGAGGAGGTTGACCGCCGATCCTAAATCAAGCAATACATTACTCATGCTAGTGTCCCCTATCATACACTGAATAGTAGGGCACCCATGGTCCTTGTATTTTGTGTAGGCGGGATTGGACAAAAGTGAGCTTACATTTGCAGCCAAGAATGCTTTCTTAGGAACATTGGTCTTCCTCTTGGTTGTGTAGAGATCCTTCAACACTTTGGCATATTGAGGTATTTGTTGGATAACTTCTAACAAGGGGATGTTAACCTTCACTTGCTTAAACACCTCTAATATCTTGTCCATTGTGTCACTCTGCTTTTTGGTTAACCTACTTGGATGGGGAGCTTTTGGCAGGTAGGTTTTTTGCGGTGCCTGAGAAGGAGGCGTTGGTGTATTACCCTCACCCTCGGCCTCTTCTTCACCACCATTCCCATTGAGGGTCTGCAAAGATGGTGGTGGCAGCAAGGAAATGTGATTGTCAACCTTCTTTCCATTCCTTAAGCTTACAATGGAATTGACATGGTGAACAAGTTCCTCCACATGGTTCACTTGCCTCCCCTGAGGTACCACATTCTCATATTGCATGTGTTGCTGCTGGTACATGCGGGGGCTAGCCTCAGGCTGGCTAGGCAGAGACCCTCTCTCTCTCTCTCTCTTTCATGTACAGACTTAGCCAACTGGCCCATCTGAAGCTCTAGAGATTTGATGATCTGCTGATTTGAAGTAAGAACTTGACTTGTGGATGACAAAAATTTTCATTGAGTTTTCAAGTCTACGAGTCAAGGTCTCAAGCAAATTGAATCGGGTTTCCATATTATTGGAATTTGGGAAACCCGATTGATTGGTGATTGGAGCTTGGGATGGTTGATAAGATTGTGCATGCATGGGTGGTTGGTATGATTGGTTAGGTGGTCAAGAGGAGTTTGAAGGACCACCCAGGGCATTATTTTGGTTCCATGGAAAATTGGGGTGGTTCCTCCATCTAGGATTATAAGATGATGAGTATGGGTCATTCCTAGCTCTGTCATATATGGCGTTGACAAGTTCCATCTCAGGAGGAATGGACGCACACTCGCTCTCTACATGACCTATCCTACCACATGAATGACAGGGAACTCGACCAGATGTGGACATGTGAGGTGCACCTTGTTGGTTTTGGAGCTCAATCAAATCCATACGGCGCATTAAGGCTGCCATGCTTGCCTCGGTGGCCGTAGTGATATCGATAGCAAATGCGCCACCCGATCTAGTCGAGTTTTCATTTGCGATCCTCGCTCCTATGCAAGATGATGCTGGGGTTCTCTCACACTCTCCCATTGCATGGTTTTTTCAGCGACGTCTTCTAGGAAAGCCATGCCTCCATTTCATCCTTTCCTAAGAACTCTCCTTGACACATGGACTCAAGGAGCGTTCGGGACGGGATGTGAAGACCCTCGTAAACAATCTGACAAAGACGCCACAACTCAATGCCATGGTGAGGGCATGAGGATAGAAGCTCCTTGAACCTCTCTAGATATGCATGAAATGTTTCGGTCTCAGGTTGATAGAACGAATTGATTTCGTTCCTCAACTTTTGAGGCCGATGATTTGGAAAGTATTTCTTGAGGAATGCAGATTCAAACTCATCCTAAGTCCTGAAGGAATTTTCCTGGTTGCTATACAACCACTTCTTGGCATCATCCTTTAGTGCAAAAGGAACATGCCTAAGATGGATGGAGTCTGTGCTAAGTTGTTGCAGCTTGAACATAGCACAAACCTCCTCAAATTCCCTGAGAAAGATATAGGGGTCACCTTTCCCAGTGAAGTGAGGGAGCATAGAAATAAACTGAGGCTTAACCTCAAAATGGTTCCCATTTGCCTCTGGCAATATGATGCATGAGGGTAGAGCGGTACGGCTCAGGTAGCATCGATCATGTAGAGGTATGGGAGCCACAAAAGGAAGCACATGTGGAACAGGTGGGTCCAGCAACTGCTCCTCCTCATGGAAATTAGCAGCCATTGAACCGGGACTGTGTGCGACACAATAGGAGGAAGGCGTCGAGAAATCGACCACTGAAGCCGGGTTGACGACACGCCTCGTCAAACGGCCACTCTCGTCTCGTGCCCACGAAAGCATGCACAAAGGTGCACACAAACCAAACCTTTTTTTGAAAAAGAATGTGCGTAGAGGAGAAGACGGGAGGACACCGAAGTGAAAGAATGACTCAGGAGAGAAGGGAAGAAGTCCTTATGCTACGGCGGATAAGTACAGGTAGAAGCACACAAGCAAACAAGGCTAAAACAATTGTAAGGTCGCTATAGGTCCTTACATCTAGACGACGCCTAACTGCGAGGTCACACGGCCTCAACACGCCTCACCTCCCTACGACGAGTACCACAAAGCCCAGCAAGTGAGCCAAGATCCGGAGATCTCGTCTCTCCTACTATCGACAAAGTGGGCAACGCTGATCAGGCCATGACGGTCGTGACCGGATCACTCTCCTAATGCGTCCGAGATCCTTAGGGTCAATGTCTACTTGATTTTAAAAATTAGGCTCTTGATTAGTGTGGTTTGTGGGGGCAAAGGAAAGGGTGATGAAATCCCCCACCTTATCTTGTATGGGACAGCCCCTCCTTAGTAGTGTTTGGGAGTCTTAATCTAACAATAAACTCTCCAAACAAACACTCAACTCACACTTGTTTCAATGCACTTCCTACTAACTAATGCATGTTCATACGCCAACACTCAGTAACTGAAAATAAAGCTAAAATAAAAGACAATCTACGTGCCTAAGTCGCATAAATGATGCATGACCTAAACAAAAAAGAATGCCTAATCTTTTGCTTAGGGTTTTAGGGTCCAAGTTGCTTAAAGGAAGTTGATTATTAATCTGGGAGCAATCTAAGAGTCAGAACATGCCAAATTGAGTCCTAGGTTCCTAAATAAATTATGGAAACAAGACAACGAAAGGAGAAGGAAAACAGGCTCACCAGACCGCCAATTGGCGGTCCAAAGTGCCCATGTTTCCTCAAAACTTCTCCAGCTGCCTCTCCATGCCACTCCAAGTCTCCTGAAACAAAGAAAAACTACAAAATACAAATTAAATACACTCGAATCGTCCAAACAAGAGGTTGGACAGACACCTCCCCGACAACGGCGCCAAAAACATGTCTAATCGTTTTAAATTAAACCGCAAGTAAACAGCGTCGGTGAAGACGTGGCAAATACGAGTCGTCCACGGGGAGGTGAGAAACCTTTCGTTTGCACGAAATCAAGTGGAAAAAATAGGGAAGAGAGTTCGATTATCCTAATCTACGCTATGCTACACTACGAAGTACGAATGCATAAACAAACAACAAACGATGAATTAAAACATAACTAAGAACGAAATAAGTATGCTGGAATTCAAAAATGGAAAACCCCTAAGGGGTGGAGTGAGTGCACACATGCAAATAGGTGGGTGTTGAACACATTCTTTAAGCACAAATAAAGGTAGTGTTTTCATGCATAGGAGGTGTCTAAATGTTATGGCAAAACCTATCAATCCATTCACTAACCTAGTTGATTAAATTTACATACACAAGCTGGTTTATTTCAGAACCTAAACAAGCATGAGAGGTGTCTAATCATTTTGGCAAAACTCATCAAGTTATAAGTTCTATCCTAAACAAGCAAGCATACATTCTTGTTTATCAACACATTGTAAATAAAGCATTCATTCCATTCTCTAATGCATGTATGAACATCTACTCCACCCCCAAAGGGGATTGAACTACTCACTACACATTAGACTAATTATTAAACTAAGCAAGGAAAGCATATTAACTAAGCTACTAAAACTAATGAAATGAAATTAAACAAAGTAAAACAAACAACATGAAACAAACAACATAATAAAGAAACTTTTATTAAAATGACTCACAATTCAAGTAGCATCCTCCTACTTTAGTGTGTGCTTCAAGGCCTCACTTCTGTAGGAAGAATAGCCACTCAAAATGTGAAGTGATTACAATGGAAGGTTAAGAGTTCTATTTATAGCCATAGAAAAAGGCAATCCGGGACAATCCCCCTATGTGAGACTAAACAAATACCAGAAATAGAATAAACACCCTCTAATACATGTACCCCCGAAGTTTGAGCAGATCCAGAGAGATCCAGACCGCCAATTGGCGGTCCATAAGCTTTGGATTTGGCTAGAATTTGTTGTGGGCTTTTCTGGATTTCTTTGTCGGTCTTTAATGCGTATACTTTGTTTATTGGAGCTCCGACCCGAATAGAATTGCCAAAATACTTCCCAAGATGGTGTGGAGCTTTCTGTTTTGCTCTTTGGTCCTTCGGTCTTACGTTGAGGTTCTTCTCCCTTGCTTCTTAGTCCCCAGATCTCACAATTCAATCATTTTTCTCTGATTTTGGGTCCTTTTATGCTTCATCTCTTCAAACCCATTTATTTCTGAAATTCAAACATAAAAATAGTCCATAGCATTGTTTAGGTGAACGATAATACATATAAGTTACAAATATAAGCATGAAATGATTTCAATCATGATGCTTAGCACATACTTAGATTAGTGAGCATATTTTATAGGGAATGATGAGGTGAGTGTAAGGATAGAGTGGATAAGGAGGAAACATGACATGTGCATGCATGTGCTCATGTTGGTCTCATCCTAATTAATGTCTTGCATGTTTTAATGATTGTGTTAAATCTTATTTCATGTGGAGACATAGTGGGGTTTGGTCATTATGCAATTCATGTTAGCATCATCTCAATTATTGTCTTGTATGTTTTAATGATAATGTTTTATCTTATTTCATGTGGAGACAAAGTTGGATTTGGTTTTACAGATTTCATGTATTACATGTTGTGATGAGCACCAATGAACACACACATGTACACATATTCTCATTTCCGCATTCTTTCTCTACCCCCTAAGGGCTTTATTGTTATCGTTCGTTTTCTAATTTAGTACGCATCGTAGCGTAATTCCGATCTCATATCTCTCTTCTCCTTTTTTCCCACTCGAGCATGGTTGGAACAATAACACTCACAACTCCTTGAGGTTTCACCCGTACTTGCTGCGTGTTCACCAACGCTGTGCACTTGCGGTTATCATAACTGAATCAATCAGAAAACGTACAGGATATCATGGTAAACGTACACCATGCATTGAAAAGGAAAATGAAGCTAAACCAAAAAAATTACGAATCCCAAAAACATAGATCCTTTAGGATTACAAGTTCTACTAAATCCGACTTGGATAATGTTGTTTCCACATGATACGTAAGAACAAAATGCATATAGTATCACATAAGTTGATGAAATGATCGTAGAACGTGTATAACTTTAGGAAAATCAAGAAATTTCAATTGCATCCTTGAGAACACAAAATAAGGATTTAGAGTGTGATTTTTATCCGAGGGGCTACCTTTAGGATGTCAATCAGGATTTTGATTCTATATAGGTTTGAACACTATCATTCGAAACAAACTTTAATCATGTCTAATAAAAATCAAGAACATAGAAAATGAAAAAAAAAGATCTCAAAAGGTTCTAACATTGACAATGTCTCATATCTAGACAACCAACAAAGTAGAGTTTGTACCTTAGATTATAATCGACCAATGTTCTGGTCGATCATACAAGAAATAATCATGCTGATAACATGTTGTAAAAAATAGAATAAGGAACAGAAAAGATGAAGATTTGGGGAAGAATAATTGTTGTCATGTTTCATCAAAAGTGGGATGTTAGATTTAGTAGAAAGCTGAAACATCCATTATGTAATATTTCACAATACTTTTCAAATATTTTAACTCTTACCCTCTGGTTGTGAAATCCTAATTGCCATTTTTTTCCCAGCATGGACTTAGGTTCCCAACACTTGCAAAAATGGCACGTGATATCTTGCCAATTCCGGTCACAACAGTTGCATATGAATCTGCTTTTAGTTGTGCATGTAGAGTCATTGATGATACTTGATCTCGGTTGGGTATGGATGCTATAGAACCTTTAGTTTCCAGAAAAGATTGGTTGCCACTTTAAATCTTGGTAAGTTTATTTCTTTTTCTTGTTTAAGTTTTAATTTCCATTTCATTTTTATGTCTTTACTCACTTGATATGATTTTTTTATGATAGGTGAAGTTGACAAAGATGTTTGATTTTGGATTTAGTATGAAGAGTTGAAGATGACTTTGAATTTTAGCATCAGAATGAAGTGTTTGAAATGGACTTTGAATTTTATCATGGAATTTGTCTTAAGTGACTTTTACTTTAAGCTTTTGTTTGCAAAAAAACTTGTATTTGTCTTCGTACTTTTTGATGATGTTAAAACAAGGATTTGTGATGTTAAAGTAGTGATCATTCTTCATTTTGTGGTGATGTTAAAACTTAAAACATTGTTAGTTTTTTATATGGATTTGTGTTATTGTGTATAATGATATGATTATATCTTAGGTGTAAAAACAAATTTTTAGGCAGATCATTTCCACATGGATTAGGATATTTGGGTATTATTGTGTCAAAAATTTCGGAATGGATATCCGAATCGGATACACATTTTTAATACATATATTTATCTCCGGATACGGATAATATCCGTATTCGATCCATATCCGATGGATTCTAAAATGGATATTTAATTTAATATCCGTCGGGATACGGTTACAGATGTAGCATTTGTATACGGATACGGATACAGATATTGGTAGATCGGGTCCATATCCTCTCCATTGACACCTCTAGTGAAAATTTACCCTCGAGTAGTTTTGGGTCGGGGGCAGTTATGAGGGTCGGGAAATATATTGCCCTTATATATATGGGGCTGGTCCATTCCCACGCCCCCATCATATAAAAATAATGAAAATTTATCCTTTTTTTTCTTCTTCTGAATTTCTAATGTTTATGATTGGTAGAATATATTGTAAGGTGACTACAACAAAAACTTACCAAATTTGTACTAGGAATTGTGTTTAAGTAGCTACCACATGCTTAAATGTAAACTTCTTATACGTACCCTTTGTAGGATCCTATCCTAATCCTAATCCTAATTGAGTGTTTATTGTTGTGTTTAGGTGGTAATTAGGAGGAGATGGAGATGGACGGCTGGGATTGGAAGTTGATGGATGGAGGGTGGAGATGGAGTGGAGATGGATGAAGGGATGGGAAGATTTGGTTTTTAGATGGATGGTTGAGATTGGAGGAGGAGGAGATATTTAGGTGAGATTTTCCCTCTCTCTCTCACTCTCACCTCTCCCTCGTCTCTCTCTCTCTCTCTCTCTCTCTCTCTCTCTCTCACGTTCCCTCTCCCGTAGGTTGAACTCCGAGGAGGAAGATGAGTTGACCTCCGGCGAGAGGTGGTCGGCTCCGGTTGGTGGGTGGAGGTGAGTTGGGTTGTGTGCTATTCCATCCCTTTTGCTTGGATCGTCTCCCTCGACCTAACTCGTTTCGGTGGTCTTGGTTGCTCCGGTTGGGTGGTGGAGGTTGACAGAGGTGGAATCACGAGTGTGGATCGTCGAGGAGGTGTTGATCGTGGTTTGGTTGCGAGGATCGTCGATAGATCGTGATTTTGGGAGGCGTGCTCGTGGAGGCGTCGTCGTGGTTCTTCAAAGGTTTCTTCAAACCTTCCGGTATGTCAAGCTCGCTCACATAAGTAGTATGAGTATTTGGAAGTTGACAGTAGGCCTTCCGGCTCGTCGCAAGTAAACGTGCAGCAGATTTCACAGCCTGATCGGTCGACCGGTTGGTGCAAATGGTCGACCGTTCATGAAGAGAATTCGGGTTCTGCCTCACATCAGTCGAACGATGCCACAGGGGCGGTCGACCGATTGTGCGTGGGAGGCAAGTCTGGTGAGTTTCGGTCGAACGGATCCCCTTTGTCGTTCGACCGTGTGCACTGTCATAGGTCGGTTAGGGGCGTTGACCTTCCAAACGGTCGACCGCTCGTTGACTTTGGGTCGACCGTGACTTAAGTGAGAATAGTGGTTGGTTCGACCGAAGGTGGTTTCGGTCGACCGGACTTGTTGCTGAGCGTGGGCGAACGCTCTGGTGGAATTCGGTCGACCGAGAGTGCTCGGGCGTTCGACCGGATTCGTGGTGCGAGTGAGGGATCATTCCCTGGTGGAATTCGGTCGACCGAGAGTGCTCTGTGGTTCGACCGAATTCGTTGTTGATCATAGGTTTTTTCCCTGGTGACTTTCGGTTGAATGGGGCCCCTTTGTCGTTCGACCGATTGGTCGTTTTGTTCATTGAACCTGGGAGTTGACCATCTAAACGGTCGACCGTCCCTTGACTTTGGTTCGACCGAACGAGTGTCGTTGGTGGGAATCGGTCGACCGATGGAGTGTCGGTCGATGCGATTTCCCTGCATTTGCTTGATTCGGTCAACCGGGACTTTTGGTGTGGTCGACCGTTTGTGTCCAGTTTTGCACTATGGAGGTGCGGTTGTTGTGGTCGTCCGTGTGAGCCGAGTCGTGGTGCCGATGTTCTTCCGGCGTGTGTGCTAGGGTGTACGAGTGTTGCGGTGGTTGGTTGAAAAAGACCTGGAGCCCCATAACTGTGTGAGAGCTTGGGTTTGCTAAAAATGTCTGGAGCCCAGCTTAGAATGTAGTGTTGCAGTGGTTGGTTGAAAAAGACCTGGAGCCCCGTAACTGTGTGAGAGCTGCGGTTGGTTGAAAAAGACGTGGAGCCCAGCTAGTCTGTGCGGGGTTGGTTGAAAAAGACCTGGAGCTCCGTAGTACGTTCAGGTTGGCTGAAAAAGGTCTGGAGCCTGAGCAGGGACCGTGTGTAGGGGTTGGTTGAAAAAGACCTGGAGCCCTTGGATGTTTGGGTTGGTTGGAAAAGACCTGGAGCCCTTGGTCGTGTCGTGGTAGCTGCGGTTAGTTGAAAAAGACCTGGAGCCCAACTTGGCGACGAGTGTGTGCGCTTTGGTCGGGTGAAGAAGCCCTGGAGCCCATCCTGTTGAGATGTTTTTCTTGTTTAGTAGAATTGCATGTTAGGGTGCCTTTCATTTCATGCATTGTAGAGTTTGGCATACAGGGTTTCCTTCTGGAAACTCATGCATTGTTGCATGTTTACTATCAGGCCGTGATCGACGATAGGGAGTGGTGACCGAGGAGAGGAGCACCGCTACCGGATCCAGCTTTCTCTCAGTTGAGGTCGAGTGATTACTACTTTCGTTGTATAGTCTTTTGATGTAATCACAACTTTTGAAAATAGTCTGATGTTCATATATATATTATATCTATATTTGTGCACCTGTATTCCTTATTTGCATAATATCCTCTTTTGATTTTGTGTTATTAAAATTACTACCTCTGTGTTGAGGATGTTACACCCTTTCTAAAGTATATCCAAACTAAAACTCCCATTATCAATTGCTCAAATTTATAATTACCTTATACAAAAATTTGGTAATGAGTACTTATCCTTATCTCCTCTTGAAAAATCGAGTATATATCTATATATATTATTTGCTTGAGATGCAAATGTTTCATGTGATTGACGACTAAATTAAAAATGGATGAGTGCAAACAGCCATAATACAACATTAAATATTGCACACTTGAAATATATAGCCTTATAAAATCAGTTGATATAAAGACACAAGTTGGGCTTTCTAAATATTATCTATAATGGCTTGAGATACAAAAGTTGCATGTGATTTACGAATACATTAAAACAGATGAGCATAAAGATATAATACAACACGAATCCAGCCTTATAAATCACAAGATGTAGAAAGACAACTTTGCTTCCTAGAAGAAATTCAAGTTGCAGGATACACCTACCGACATAACCACGTTCTCATGCATATACTGTCTATAATTGTTGACCCACCCACCCCCAAATTGATACTTAACCAGAACGTATGTGTTAAACATTAGACAAGTGGAGATCGTCACCTACGAGTTAACTTGTAGGTGACAAAACCAACATGACTTAAAACTCCAAAACTCCATATTAGTCGATGTCGGAATATGTTTACACAGCCCCTCACGTGAAACTAGGACACGGGTCCACGAAAGAGATCGACTCTCATACCATATTAATAGAGGAGGCTAGTACATCACCTAAACGTTAGCTTGTAGGTGAGAGAGTCTATGACAAAGTTATAGATAAACGGGTATATACCCTCACAAGTACCCGTTTATATAAAGATATGTTTATGTATGTAAGGACTTAACCGCTCAATATCCATCCTTTTACAGCTCTGGCAACATCTTGAGTAGACTAAGCATTCGAACAAGTTGGTGCCTGAAATGTTTTTTTATTGAAAAATGCTGCTGGTACTCGGGTTGGTGGACTATAGTGCGATGATAATGTTATCTGGTACATCCATGTGGGCACTCATATAAGTCTGGACCCGGCTTTCACGATCGAGGAGAGGGGAGGGTGATGTTTTATTTAATCGTATGGTCAGGAAAGCATCAATTATCGACATTGTGACAAATTAGATTGTCTTAAGAACACGTGATATTGTTTGTAAACCAAACATATGCTAATAATTCCGGTGAGTAGGCTACTTGGGTAAGATTTAGCATACCGTGTAGGTGCATGTAACTAAGGTCGACCGACGTTATGGACGAAGTGCATGGACCAAGGAAGCCATTCAAAATTATATAGACGATGATTTCAATATTTGTAAATTTACGTACGGCAGTCAATTGATTATTCATTATTTGGTTTTCCTTTTTTCGAAAGTAGTCGCATTGCATAGATAATGGATGACAATAACCATAGCCATCCTAATGTCAACAGCATTACAAAAGGTAAATATGAAGAGGTAGTTTTCAATCGTTATGGTTGTTACTTGGTAGGAAGTATGTGCTTCCAGGAAACACCCGGCCACCCTTGTGCTACACGCCTTGCTAAGTTGCTATCACGTGTTTACTTTTCTTTCCTACCACATCCAGTATTAAAATATTAGATGACATCAAATTTGTTAGATCCTTAAACCCTATTAGTGCTAACCCTGATTTTGGAAGGGTTTTGCATGGGGATGGAGGATTTGCTGAGGTGATGGGGTATGTACAACATCCTCAAACACAGCGGAAAATTTTAAAATTTTCTAAACAACAATCAATAGAGGATATTACTCAAACACCAGAAAGACGGTGCACCAACATATAATATATATATATATATATATATATATATATATCCGAATGTTTCCCAAAAGGGTGATTACATCAAAAGGCTAAACAATAAATACAAGTAATCACTCGACCTCAAATGGAAAAAAGAAGGATAAGGTAGCAGTGCTGCTCTCCTCAGTCACCACCCCACCTAACGCTGGTCATGACCTGAAAGTAAACATGCAATAATGCCTGAGTTTCCAGAAGGAAACCCTGTATGTCAAACTCTACAATGTATGAAATGAAAAACACCATAGCATGCAATTCTACGACAAGAAAAGCATCACAAACAGAATGGGCTCCAGGGCCCTTCACCCAACCACAGCACACACCACAGTCACGAGGCTCCAGGGCTTTTCACCCAACCACCGCAACACACACTCGTCGTCAAGCTGAGCTCCAGGCCTTTTTCAGCCAACCGCAGCTACCACGACACGACCAAGGGCTCCATGCCTTTTTTAGCCAACCCAAACGTCCAAGGGCTCCAAGCCTTTTTCAGCCAACCCTTAACACGCGGACTCTGCTCAGGCTCAAGGCCTTTCTCAGCCAACCTGAACGCACTACGGAGCTCCAGGGCTTTTTCACCCAACCCTGCACAAACTAGCTGAGCTCCACAACTCTTTCACCCAACCACAACTCTCACACAGTTACGGGGATTCAGCGCTCTTTCACCCAACCACTGCAACACCACATTTTCTAAGCTGGGCTCCAAGCTTTTTTCACCCAACCCAAGCTCTCACACAGTTACGAGGCTCCAGGGCTTTTTCACCCAACCACCGCAACACTTATGCACCCTAGCACACTTGCCGGAAGAACATCGGCACCACAACTCGCCCCACATGGACGACCACAACAACCGCACCACCATAGTGCAAAACTGGACACAAACGGTCGACCGAACCAAAAGTCCTGGTCGACCAAATCACGCAAACACAGGGCAATCGCCTCGACCGGCACTCCATCGGTTGACCGATTCCAGCCAACACTACTCGTTCGGTCGAACCAAGGTCAAGGGGCGGTCGACCGTTTAGATGGTCAACTCCCAGGTTCAACGAAACAAACGACCAATCAGTCGAACGGCAAAGGGGGGCCGTTCGACCGAAAGTCACCAGGGACAATTCCCTCACTCTCCACAACGAATCCGGTCGAACCCTCGAGCACTCTCGGTCGACTGAATTCCACCAGGGAACTCCCCCAACTTTTACCACGAATCTGGTCGAACATCTGAGCACTCTCGGTCGACCGAATTCCACCAGGGAATTCCCCCAACACTCCACAACAAGTCTGGTCGACCGAAACCACCTTCGGTCGAACTGACCACCATTCCAACTTAAGTCACGGTCGGACGAAGTCATACAGGCGGTCGACCGTTTAGATGGTCAACGCCCTACCCGACCCATGACGGTGCACACAGTCAAATAGTGAAGGGGACCTGTTCGACCGAAACCAACCAGGCTCGCCTCCTATGCACAACCGGTCGACCGCCCCAAGGGCATTGTTCGACCAATGGGAGGCAAAACCCGAATTCTCTTTACGAACGGTCGACCCCTTGCACCAACCGGTCGACCGATCAGGAAGTAAAATCTACTGCACGTTTACTTGCGACGAGCCGGAAGGCCTACCGTCGACTTCCAAAAACTCACACTACTTAAGTGAGCGAGTTGACATACCGGAAGGTTTGAAGAAACTTTTGAAGAACCACGACGACGCTTCCACGAGCACATCTCCCCAAAATCACGATCTATCGACGAACCTCGCGTCTAAACCACGATCAACACCTCCTCGACGATCCATACTCACGATTCCACCTCCGTCAACCTCCACCAACCAACCACGACGACAACACTAGTTAGGTCAAAGAAGGGGAACCAAAGAAGCGAGAAGGTTTAAGAACACACACTCACCTCCATGAGTTAAACCAACGCTCGACCACCACCTCCACCTCGCCAGAGCTCCGCACTTCCACGCCGGCGCACCACTGAGGTAGAGAGAGAGTGTGTTGCGAGAGAGTGAGAGAGAGTTCAACCCATAAATATCTTCCACTCCTTCAATCCTCACCATCCATTCGATCTCCAATCCATCTCCACCACTCATCCATCACACTCCATTTGAGCCGTCCATCTCATCTCCTCCTAATCACCACCTAAAACCACATTAAAACCCAATTAGAATTAGGATCTCACAGTATGGGTGTAGGTGTGGTATAGTGATGGTGTGGATGGAGGGGTACTGTTGGGTGATGATTTGGTTTGGTGGGTTTTATAGAGCAAAACTAACACCCTCTCTCTCCCTTACGTCTCTCTCTTTCTATCCTCTCTTCTCAGCTGTCTCACTCTCTCTCTCTCTACCTCAGATCCACGGTCACCGGTGACGTAGGAGGTAGCTACGATGAGCATGCTGAAGAGAAGCTTGACTCGAGAGAAGGAGGTGTGCGAGGCTCAGGCGGTTGCTGAGTAGGGCGTGTGAGGTGGATCTCCAACTTTCTCCGGAGATCGCGACTTGAGGTATGCCGGTTATTTAGTTGTTGTTGTTGCTCACCCATGTTGGGGTGGTGTTGTGGTCGGTCGCGGGAGGTCGGAGACCTCGCTGGCGACGAGAAAACGGCGTAACAACCTCGGGTGGTGTAGGGTTGCTGTCGAGAAACGGTCGACCAGTGCCTTCGGGCGGTCGACCGATTTAGTTTTTTTACCTGATTTTAACCAACACCGGTCGGAGGATGCCATGTGGCGGTCGACCGATTGTGCATATGCTGGTGGATCGGAGGAAGGTATGTTGGATTTGTACGATCGTGTGGGTTATGGGTCCACTAATCACTATTACGCTAATCCCTAATTCTCTACTTGCTTAAGCAATCAAATGCGCAGCGGAATAAACAAACAAGTAGAGAAAGAAAGATAATGCAAACCACAAGAAGACACGGCAATTTTATAGAGGTTCGGCACCCCACCCGGGTCCTAGTCCTCTCTTGTAAGCTCCGCTCGACTCCGCGAGCTCCGCCTACGTCTTCACTAACCACTCCCCGTTCCAGGCCGGGAGAGAACGCCTTTACACCACAAGCAACGCGAACAACCCTCGCTTGCTTGAATTCTTCCTCTCACAATCCGAGAGGGACACTTCGGGCTTTCACCGAAGTCCTTGCTTCTTTTGACAACACAAGTAACCGAGTGGGATTCACTCTCTAATTGAGCACACTTTGAGTAGGATGAGTAATTGATCAAGTGTGTGAATTTTAGGCTTATAGAGTGTAGAAATGGAAGCTTTGAGGATTGATGTTTCTCTCTAATGAGTTGGGACAATTGGAGTTGGAGAGTTGTATTAACAACAAGTCTTGATCCTCTATTTATAAGCTCCTAAGGTATTCTAGCCGGTGGGGATAGATTTGATTGGGTTTTCTGCAAGATACACAAAGCAGAAAATCGGACTGCAAATCTGTCCAGAACCGGTCGACCGAAACTAGTAAACCGGTCGACCGTTAACATGATTTCAAAGAGAACGGTCGAACAAAAGAATATTCGGTCGGACAAACGAGCTAGAACTTAACTCTACTTAAGTTAAACGGTCGAACCAAAGTATGGGACGGTCGACCGTTCAGGGGATTCAGTTGAGATAAAGGTGCAACGGTCGAACGAAGAATGAGTCGACCGATAGCAGGGAATTTTGTTTCTTGAAGAAATGTTCAACCGGTCGACCGAAACAAGGTCGTCGTTAGACCGGTTACCGAATGTATTTTGGGGTTAAGTTTGTTTTATACGAATACGACCGTTATAGGAATACGACAAGAAAAACGGCCATATTAAAATCCGGGATCGGTCGACCGAAAAGGTAGAACCGGTCGACCGGTAGAGTTCGGTAAAATCACTGTGGAGAGTCTGTTATAAACCGGTCGAACTGAGAACTGGTTCGGTCGACCGGTTCACACAGGAAATCTGGGTTTAAGTTTATAAGTGATTTCCGACTAAGGTTTGGGTGATCTAATGAAGTCCAAATAATGTGAAATTTCATGTGTGACTTCTATAGGGAACCTATTGTGTATGTGATTGGTTTTTAACTCTTGTATGCTCAATTTACACATGTTCCTAAGACTCAAAATAAAATCAAGATTACAAGTCTTCATTTAGCTTTATTACAAATCTTGACTTCATTTCCTTCCTTCCATGAGTCTTGATCACCTGTAGAGGTTAGCACATGCAATATATATGCAATGCAATATGTGTGCTACTCTACATCATCATAATTAAGATTAGGTTAATTAAATCATCAAAACCTAGATTAAGGCCAAAAAGCCAAAAATCTCCCCCTTTTTGATGATGGCAACCTATATCTTAATTCTATCTAAATACATGGAATTTGTATATGTAAACTATGCATATTAATGCTCCCCCTATGGATGTGCATAGTTTTTGTTCAATTTTAATTTTATGTCAAATTCCAAGTTACCCCCTTAATTATCTCTCCCCCTTTGACATCCATCAAAAATAAAAAAAAATATGACTTTAAGCATAGAATTTGGATGTCTTGTAATGAAGTTGCTCCCCCTAAATTTTGCACTTCATTACTCTAAAAGATATAACATTTAAGCTCCCCCTATCAATAAGGCTAAATGGAAACAATGAGTATGATTCAAGTTAAGTTCATTTAAGTTTCAACTTAAGCCTTATTCTAACATCCATTTAAAATTTGACATTTAGAATCAATGGATGTGATAAATGATTTGCAATGAATAGGGATAATGATTTTCAATGAATTGAACTATATGATATGTCAATTAAGCATGTGAAGCTAGATTAGAGCTAATTTAACATGAATTGTATAGATAGGAATTTATACCAATGTTGAATTCGAATTTAGCTCCAATCTCATTTGGTGATGCAACCGGATTTGAATTTGACTCTTGAGCTCACCCGGTCACCACCAATCTCCTCCTCAAGCTCCTACAAGAGTAGACTTAGGTACCCAAACAACTTTGGGTCCTTGAACATTAGCTTTTGGGATCCAAACCATTTTGGTTTTGGGTGCCCATACACTTGAGGAACTAGATTTAACAAATAAATGCTTGCCATTTAAAGTAGTATGAGATACATGGTTTTTCAAATGCACATTGTATCCTAAACCATGTTTAGCTAATGATTGTCTTTGATTACTCAAAAGCATATCAAGCATTTTTGTTCCTTTAGTGAACATTTCAAGATCTTTTCTTAATTGCATATTTGAGGCTTTAAGATCTACATGTTCATCAATAATGGGTGTTTTACTTAGACTAGCAAGTGATGATTCATTTGATTCAAGTCTAGCAATCACCTCATTCTTTTCATTCATGATTAATTCAATTTGGCATTTGAGATCATTTATAGTTTTTCTAGCATTTTTGTTCTTTTCACAAATGATCTCATATTGTTTAACTAAATCATGAAATGCATTTTGAAGCTCATCATGTGTATAATTTTCATTATTTGCACTAGAGTTTGAGCTATCACTATAATAAGACTTAGTTGAACATGAATTACTAGAACAAGAGTTAGAATCTACCTCACTTTGATCTTCAATAGCCATGAAGCATGAGTGAGCCACTTCTCTTCTACTTTGCAAGGAAGAAGACGATGATGATGGTGATGAAGAATCATCCCATGTAGCCTTGTGTGCTTCCTCCTTCCTTTCTCTTCTCTTGCTCTTCTCCTTTTCTTTTCTCCTCTCCCTTCTCTCCTTTTTCTTCTCCCCTTCTCTTCTCTCATTTTCACTCTCCTCCCTCTCTTTTTCTTTTTCTCTTTTCTCACTTCTTCTACCTCTTCTTTCATTCTTTTCTCCTTTATCCCTCTTGAGGTATTTGAAGAAGTCTTGGGCAAGGACCTCAATGTCCTCTTCTTCCACCCTCCTTGGCTCATCAAAATTTGCATGTAATGCCACCACGGAGTTTTTCTTTGAAGCTTCCTTCTCTCTTCGATGACTCAATTGGAGCTCATAGGCCATGAGATTTCCAATGAGTTCCTCCATCTTCAATTTTGAAAGATCGTGCGATTCTTCGATTGCCACGACCTTGTCTTCCCAATCGTTGCTCAATGACCGGAGGAATTTTCGAGTCATCTCTCCTTCATTTATCCTTCTTCCAAGAATCAAAAGAGAGTTAGTGATATCGGTGAAGCGAGTGTTCATGTCGCTTATGTTCTCACCGATTTGCATAGAAAATATTTCATATTTATGCATGAGGAGACTTATCCTAGTTTCTTTGGTTTTGCTATCACCCTCATGATGCATTTGTAACCTATGCCATATTTCATTTGCACTTTCACATCCCCTAATTCTATTGTATTCTCCCTCATTAAGGCCACAATAAAGAATATTCATAATTTTTTAGTTCATTTCAATTTCTTTCATTTGAGCCCTAGATAGAGAATCTAAATCATCTTCATTTGGGGGTATGTAAGGATTTTGAATAAACTTCCAATACTTAAGGTCATTTGATATTAAAAAGATTTTCATTCTATTTTTCCAATAATCATAATTTGACCCATTAAGCAAAGGAGGCCTTGTGGTGCATAAACCCTCTAAGTGATTAGATGTTGAAGCCATGCTAAAATTACGGTAAAGTAATGAAATTTAGCAAACAAGGCTCTGATACCAAATGTACGATCGTGTGGGTTATGGGTCCACTAATCACTATTACGCTAATCCCTAATTCTCTACTTGATTAAGCAATCAAATGCGCAGCGGAATAAACAAACAAGTAGAGAAAGAAAGATAATGCAAACCACAAGAAGACACGGTGATTTTATAGAGGTTCGGCACCCCACCCGGGTCCTAGTCCTCTCTTGTAAGCTCCGCTCGACTCCGCGAGCTCCGCCTACGTCTTCACTAACCACTCCCCGTTCCGGGCCGGGAGAGAACGCCTTTACACCACAAGCAACGCGAACAACCCTCGCTTGCTTGAATTCTTCCTCTCACAATCCGAGAGGGACACTTCGGGCTTTCACCGAAGTCCTTGCTTCTTTTGACAACACAAGTAACCGAGTGGGATTCACTCTCTAATTGAGCACACTTTGAGTAGGATGAGTAATTGATCAAGTGTGTGAATTTTAGGCTTATAGAGTGTAGAAATGGAAGCTTTGAGGATTGAGGTTTCTCTCTAATGAGTTGGGACAATTGGAGTTGGAGAGTTGTATTAACAACAAGTCTTGATCCTCTATTTATAAGCTCCTAAGGTATTCTAGCCGTTGGGGATAGATTTGATTGGGTTTTGTGCAAGATACACAAAGCAGAAAATCGGGCTGCAAATCTGTCCAGAACCGGTCGACCGAAACTAGTAAACCGGTCGACCGTTAACATGATTTCAAAGAGAACGGTCGAACAAAAGAATATTCGGTCGGACAAACGAGCTAGAACTTAACTCTACTTAAGTTAAACGGTCGAACCAAAGTATGGGGCGGTCGACCGTTCAGGGGATTCGGTTGAGATAAAGGTGCAACGGTCGAACGAAGAATGAGTCGACCGATAGCAGGGAATTTTGTTTCTTGAAGAAATGTTCAACCGGTCGACCAAAACAAGGTCGTCGTTCGACCGGTTACGGAATGTATTTTGGGGTTAAGTTTGTTTTATACGAATACGACCGTTATAGGAATACGACAAGAAAAATGGCCATATTAAAATCCGGGATCGGTCGACTGAAAAGGTAGAACCGGTCGACCGGTAGAGTTCAGTAAAATCACTGTGGAGAGTATGTTATAAACCGGTCGAACTGAGAACTGGTTCGGTCGACCGGTTCACACAGGAAATCTGGGTTTAAGTTTATAAGTGATTTCCGACTAAGGTTTGGGTGATCTAATGAAGTCCAAATAATGTGAAATTTCGTGTGTGACTTCTATAGGGAACCTATTGTGTATGTGATTGGTTTTTAACTCTTGTATGCTCAATTTACACATGTTCCTAAGACTCAAAATAAAATCAAGATTACAAGTCTTCATTTAGCTTTATTACAAATCTTAACTTGATTTCCTTCCTTCCATGAGTCTTGATCACCTGTAGAGGTTAGCACATGCAATATATATGCAATGCAATATGTGTGCTACTCTACATCATCATAATTAAGATTAGGTTAATTAAATCATCAAAACCTAGATTAAGGCCAAAAAGCCAACAGGATTTTGGTCGACCGTTCCTAGTTTTTGGTTCGACCGGAACTTAAGTGACCTTGATAATAATGTATGTTGTTCAACCGAATTTATATGTTGTTCGACTGTTATATTACTTTGACTATTAGGTTGACCCTGCTAGTTTTCGGTCGACGGGGACCCCTGAGTCGGTCGTCCGAAGAGACTTGTGTCAATTTGACCAGGATCCAGATTTTGACCTCATATTTGGTCGACCCGTTTTAGATTGTTGTTGAACCATTTGGACTTAAATGATGCGTAGAGAGTTCGACTGTTGCAGACTTTCGGTCGACCGAACCTATTGGGAACGGTCGACCGGTTGTGCGCAGAACTGAACTCCTGGTCTTATGCGGTGTCAACTCTGTCCACGGAAACCAGTGTCCTCTCTTAGAGCGTGAGACAAGAGGTGACAGTGGGTACGTGCTCGTGCCTGCCCAGGGACCGCTGTGTGGAAGAGTGTGGACACTTGTGTCGTACGACCTCCGTTGATGGACAATGGTGTGACGTGATGTTGCTTGACTCTCTGTAGAGTGCAGACCTGAGGGATAGCGGATCCCAATGCATGTTGACGCATGGCTCGTGGAGCATGATGACCCTACAGACTAAGGTCTGGACCCGTCCGATGTTGTGCCCGACATTTGTTGTACCGCCAAGGTTGTGTCGGGGATGTCGCCGTGGTTTTTGCCGGCAATGATGTTGCCAACGGTGTTCCGGCTTGTGGTTGTACCATCCAATGTTGTGTCGGATGTATGTTGTACCGCCAATATTGTGTCGCCGATGTTGTTCCGGCGATGATTCCTCGATTGGGCACCTATTGGGGAATGTTTGGACCGACCAGGCTACGACTCCGTTGGGGTGGTGTAGACGATAGAATTACCTTGCGCGGAAGTGCGGACGCTCCTCACTGATTTTCATAACCATCTAATGGGATTTCACTCTTGTCTTTGATGTGCTACTGCTCTTGAATGAAGCTTAGCATTGTTGGCTTTTTTGCCTTAATCTATGTTTTGATGATTTAATCAACCTATTCTTAATTGTGATTATGTAGAGTAGCACACCTATTTCATTGCATATATATTGCTTTGTGCTAACTTCTACAGGTGATCAAGACTCAAGGAAGGAAGGAAATCAAGTCAAGACATGTAATCAAGCTCATTTGAAGACATGTAATTTGTATTTCTTTGAGTCTTAGGAACTTTGTGTAATTGAGCATACTTGAGCTAAAATCTACTCAAACACACACTAGGTTCCCTATAGAAGTCACCCACAAAATTTCATATAATTTGGACTTCAATAGATCACCCAAACTTAGACCGAAAAACACTAAACCGAAACCTCACCAGTCTGCCCACATTTGGTCGACCGAAAAACACCGTTTGGTCGACCGATTGATCATATATCTTGTTAGTGTTTTACTTCCAAAGTTCGGTCGACCGTCTAGATATTTTTGGTCGACCGAGTAACAACAAATTTCCGACTTTTTGTTTTGTCGTATTATACCCCACGGTCGTATTCATATTATCTCCGTATACCCCAAATACATATAGTGCCATCTCTAGTAAGAGGAGCAAGCACCCAGATGTGCCTCCTCATCCAAAGATTCACTGGCAGATTCCTCATGATTCTCTTCACTCGCACCCTGGTCATTAGGCACCTCAATAATATGTCGATGTGAGTCGAACATGCCTAATGACTCGGGCTCATCCATGTCCTGGATGAAATTGTCTCTGACAACATCGTCGAAGAGCCCAGGTTGCTTACCAACAGTGACGATGTTGAAATCCGCCGTGAGGTTTCCAAAAGACAACCTCATCAAGCCATTGCGACCATTGATCAAAGCATTAAATGTCGAAAGAAAAGGCCTCCCAAGGATCACTGAAATTTTTCCTTGTAAGACTCAGGACCCTCCTCGGAAGAGTCACCAACAGGGTTGGCTTCAGGCATTTCCACATTGTTGTCAACAACCCTTCCCGATCTTAAGGTATGGACAACATTAGCATGTTGGGAAGGGTCACTTTCAACATTGTGTACATTCTGCCTAGCATGACCAGGTTGACCCCTGGGATTTACCACAAGTTGACTCGGTAACTGACCCTTCTCACGTTCATAGAGTTGATGAGCCAACTGGCTAACTTGCATTTTCAATGCTTTGACCGAATTATTGCTGGCCGCAAACATGGTTTGTGTGCTCTGTATGAACGCTTTAAGGGTTTGTTCTAGAGTGGGGTCCTTCGGATCAACCCGTTGGGGTAGCGGAGCTTGGTTAGAATAATCTGACGATGAGGCCTCAGCAGGTTGGTAATTATGGTGCTGAGACCTTTGATGTGGGGGTTGGTAGGTTACTGATTAGCATGGAGGTTGATAAGGTGGAGGTTGAGAATGAGCGAGCGACCTCTGACCATGACCCCTACTAGCCCCCCAAGAGAAGTTAGGATGGTTACGCCATCCCAGATTGTAGGAGTGACTGTACAGGTCGTTACGGGGCCTCTGTTGATACATCGCATTTTCATGCTTAGTATCCCTTGGAGCGTAAGCGCATTCCAAGCCATCATGACCCGTAAGTCCACACCTACTACACTAAGGAGTAGCGATTTGAGCTACAGGAGCTCGGTCCAACTCCAAATTCTCAATTCTACGCATGAGTGCAGCCAATTTTGCCTCAGACGTGATAGTTGACTAACCTTGATATGATCCAGCCCGACCAAAAGACCTGGAGGCTGGTGGCTCTCTCATGGTGTCCAACTCAAAGCTATGTTCAGCCATTAACTCAAAAGTGTCTCATGCCTCATTGATGGGTTTCATTTGGAAATCACCCTGACACATTGACTCCAAAAATGTGTGGATGTTGTAGTTGAGGCCCTCATAAATAATCTGGCACAACTGCCATATCTCAAGTCCATGATGAGGGCACTGCTAGAGAAGGTCCTTGAACCTCTCAAAGAAAGCATGAAAAGATTCGGTCTCAGTCTGATACATTTGATGTATCTGGTGCCGTATCTGTTGACTTTTCCTTTGAGGGAAAAATCTCTTCAAAAATACGGTCACAAAGTCATCCCAAGACCGAATAGAGCTCGCCTGGAGGCTGTACATCCATTTTTTCGCGTTATCCTTCAACGCGAAAGAAATCATTCTCAACCGGACTGAATCCTCATCAAGTTGTTGAAGCTTGAACATGGCGCATACTTCCTCGAATTTACGTATAAAAATATACGGATACTCCTTATTGGCAGTGAAGGTAGGAAGCATGCTCACATATTGAGGATTCAGCTCATAGTTGTTCCCGCGAGCTGGGGGAAGAACTGTACAAGAAGGTTTCACGGCCCGAACAGGATGGGTCATCTCCCACAAAGTCATCGGTCTATCCTGTCGAGCTAAAGGTTGTGGTACACCAAGAACTGATCCTAACCGAATCCCTCTTCCGCTCGAGTCAGAGGAGGAGGAGAAGAAGGTTTACGTGGTGGTGGGAGCGGACTGAGGTAATCCATGTATGGAACCTGGTCTCCCCCGTCACTCCATGAAGACTTGGCCTCACGCTCCAAAGGAGCACGAGGCGGAGATTACTGATCACCTAGACCGTCCATCTTAGAAAAATGCACTCTCTCAAGTCGAGCGCTCTTACCAGAATGAGCTCAACCTCGCATAAAACGCTCGACTCGACTCTAAAATAACACACAACAGAAGGTGTACTCAGAGGAGGAGACTACTCGTAGAGAATAGATGAGGAGAGGACTCAGATGAGGGGGGAAGAATCTGTAGAGCGTGGGTAGTGGTGAAGGTAGAAGCCTAATCTAGCAAGTACGACTCAAACAACTTAAGGCTATGGGTCCTTACGCTAGACGATGCCTAACTTCGAGGTCACTAGTCTTGACATGCCTCACCTCCCTACAACAAAGACCACAATGCCCAGCAAGTGATACCAGATCCGGAGATCGAGTACCTCCTACTATCGACAAGGCAGACCACGCCGATCAGGTCATGACGGTCTCGACTAGATTACTTTCCTAGTGCGTCTGGAATCCTTAGGGCCAATGTCTACTTGCTTTTAGAATTAAGGCTTTTATTAAGAGTGAATTTGGGGCCAAGGAAATGGTGATCAAATCCCCCACCTTATCTTTTATGGGACAACCCCACCTTATTAAGAGTGAATTTAGTACCGTTTTGATCTTAAATCTAGCAATAAACTCTCCAATCAAACGCTCAACTCACTCTTGTCCCGATGCAATTCCTACTAACTAATGCATGGTCATACACTATGCATGAATGAGAGTAGGAAATGCGTACCTCATGCCAGCACTCATCAACTGAAAGTAAGCTAAAATAAAAGAAAACTACATGCCTAAGTCAAGTATGTGATGCATGACCTAAACAAGTAAGAATGACTAATCTTTTGCTTTGGATTTTAGTGGCCAAGTTGATTAAAGGGGATTGATTTTTAATGTGGGAGCAAACTACAAGTCAAAACATGCAAGTTTGTGCTCCCAGATAACTACACTGAAATACACAACAACCAGAACAAAACTGGGAGAAACTGAAGCTCACCAGGCTGCCAATTAGCGGTCCCAGATCGCTGATTGGCGGTCACTGTTGAGTTTTTCGCTCTCCCTTTCCTCCAGTCGCCTCCCCTTAATCCTCAGGATCCCTGAAACAAATCAAAACTAAACAAGAAAAATTAAAACCACTCGAATCGTCCAAACGAAAGTCTGGACAGAACACCTCCCCAGCAACTACGCCAAAAACTTGGTTGAACAGTTTAATTATAACCACAACTGCACGGCCACGTTGAATCAGTTCCAAATACAAGTCGATCCACAGGGAGGTGTGTCGACTTTAGTTTATTCGAAGCGAGTGGGAAAGAAAGGAGAGAAAGGATTGATTAAACTAAACTAAACTACTAAACTAGAAAGGAGGGAATGAAAGCACGAAATGAACTAAACTAAGCGACTAATAAAAGAAGATAGAAATCATGAATAGAAAAACCCCTAAGGGGTGGAGTGTGTGTGTACGCATGAAATAAGTGTTGTGAATGCATACAATAAGCTCAAGTGTAGTTAGTGTTTGTTAATCCATAAGAAGTACCTAATGGCAAGACCTATCATTTAAAACACTAACCTAGGTGATTAATATGAGCGTGACTAGTTTGTTATTAAGAACATAAACAAGCATGGAATGTACCTAAACATTATGGCAGAAACCATCAAGTAAAAGTTCTTATTAATTCAAGCAAGCATACTAACATTTCTCACAACAACAATGTCTAGCATTCAGACCATCTACATAAAATGTATACACATCTACTCCACCCCCAAAGGGGATGGAACTACTCACACATATTTAAACTAACATTTATACTAAGGAAACAAAACATGCTTAAACTAATTATAAGAAGACTAAAACAACAAGTTAACTAAGTAGCCTTGTTGTTTCAGGTTTGGTTGCTCATGTTTTATTTGATTGTGGCGCCACAAACTCCTTCATTTCGGAGACGTTTGCTGGGAGTTGGATTGGACCCTGATCTACTGACTAATTTGTTGGAATTCAGTACGCCCATGGGTGAGGTGGGAACTGTGCGGAGATTTCTCCCCGTCACCATAGTTGTTTCGGGAGATCATGATTTTCTGGCAAATCTGGTCTTGCTACCGATGGAGGACTTTGACGTCATACTGGGTATGGACTGGTTGTCACAATACGATGTGATAGTCATTTTCAATGAGAAGAAGATCCTTATTCCGAGGAAGGACGTGCCTGATGTGTTGATCAAAGTGACGAGGAGTAGAGGAGGTCGTCTGAATGTGTCTGCGGTTAAGGCACAGAGGCTGATTCATCACGGTTGCAGACCGTTTGTGGCTAGTTTCGTTGTTCCTGATTCTGAGACAAGTAGGTTGGAGGATATAGAGGTTGTACATGAGTTTCCAGAGGTGTTTCCTGCAAAGATTCCTCGTTGACCGCCACACCGAGAGATCGAGTTCGGCATTCAGTTAGTGGCTGACACGACACCCCATTCAAACGCTCCATATCGGATGGCACCTACTGAGTTGGCAGAGCTGAAGAAGCAGTTGCAGGAGTTGATGGACTTTGGGTTTATCCGACCGAGTGTCTCGCCATGGGGAGCACCTTTGTTGTTTGTGAAGAAGAAGGATGGGTCGTTGCAGATGTCCATCGATTACAGGATGTTGAATAAGGTTACCGTCGGGAATCGGTACCCTTTGCCCAGGATTGAGGATCTGTTTGATCAGTTTTAGACGGTGAGAGTGTTCTCGAAGATTGATCTGCGTTTAGGTTATCACCAGTTGCAGATCAGAGAGGCAGATGTCCAGAAGACAACCTTCAGGACGTGGTATAGGCACTACAAGTTCTTAGTGATGCCGTTTGGACTGACGAATGCACCTGCAGCATTCATGGACCGGATGAATAGGAACTTTCAGCCGTACCTCGACAGATTTGTTATTTTCTTTGTGGATGACATCTTGGTGTACTCGCTTGATGAGGAGCAGCATTGGGAGCACCTAAGGATTGTGCTTGGCATCTTGAGGGATCAGAAGCTCTATGCCAAGTACATGAAGTGCGAGTTTTGGTTGGATCAGGTGGCATTTCTGGGGCATATTGTGTCAGCGGATGAGATTTCGGTGGATCCGGCGAAGGTTGACGATGTGACTCAGTGGAGTGCCCTGACGAGCGTGACAGAGATCAGGAGCTTCGTGGGACTAGTTGGGTATTACAAACGGTTTATTCAGGATTTCTCCAGACTGGCTTCACCGCTGACAGTGTTGACGCAGAATGGCGTCATGTTCGTTTGGTTCTATTAGTGGGAGGACAGTTTCCAGGAGCTGAAGAGGCGACTGATGACACCGCAGATTCTGACGCTATCAAGTAGCAGCAGAGGCTATGTGATTTACAGTGATGCGTCAAGGATTGCTTGGCCTGTGTTCTGATGTAGCACGGGAACGTGGTAGCGTACGCTTCGAGTTGAAGACATTGCGGCATTATCTTTATGCAGAGCAGTTCGAGGTCTTCACAGATCATCATAGCCTGAAGTACTTATTCTCACAGAAGGAGCTGAATATTAGGCAGCGTAGATGACTCGAGTTCATTAAGTATTACGACTTCACCCTTTCCTATCATCTGGGGAAGGCAAATTCTATTGCTGATGCACTGAGCGGGAAGGTAGAGGTGACAGTTGCGAGTTTATGCATTTAGGAGTGGAGACTACTCGAGACGTTGTCAGAGTGGAGGTTGTTCACAGAGGGCTCTTAGAGGGCAGTGATTGCTGGGCTTCGGGTGGCCACAGACCATCTTGCGAGTGGTGCAGGATCAACGTGATGATGAGGAGTTAGCTGGTCTGCTACAGTTGGCTGCGAAAGATGGATCAATCTTCAGTGTGAGGGTTGATGGTGGTCTGAGGTTTAGGAGTCGGATCTGGGTGCTGAAGGTCGATGATCTGAGAGATGACATCATGGAGGAGGCACACCGAGCGAGATATATCATTCACCGTGGAAGTACAAAGATATATAAGGACCTGCAGCGGAACTTCTGGTGGAAGGGCATGAAGAGAGATATTACACAGTTTGTGGGTCGGTGCTTAGTCTGTCAGTAGGGTCTGAGATATTAAAATAATAACATTTATTCGTCTTCTCTTCACCCTAAATCCGTCACCTCCACCCTTTGGAAGGAGTTAGAAACTCATGAAGGGAGGAAGAAGGGGTCCTTGAGACATTACAAAAGAAAACTAAAAGTAAGAAATAAAAGACAGAATTTTATTAATGAAAAGAAGAATACAAAACTAAGATTAAGAATAAAAACTAGCACCAAAGACTAAGGACCGTTCTAACATCGTTCTCGGGTCTATTTATAGTTGCTACAAGGGATCTAGGTATAATATTGGAAAGTACACGTGTCCAGACACGACTGGGCGAAATTGGGAGACGCGGATCGATGCTTGGGCGGCTGAAACGCCGCACATTGTGTGTGTGGTGCGGCGGAAACGCCGCACAATCTGGCCTGATTTTGTCCGGATTTTGGTTGAATGTTTATGGTATGATTTGATCCTTCTTTGCGCGTCTGGATTGATTCTTTCCATTCTTTTGAGCTCCGGATTAATTCCTTCATATATTTGGAGATACACATTGATTTTTCTATATATTTTCTCCAAGATAATAAAAGCTACTCGTGATTTGCAATTAGGTCCTTGTCTTTTTGCAATTAAGTCCCCGACTACTTTTGTGCTCAAGTCCTTGTTCTTTTTGTAATTAGGTCTTGAATGCTTTTATGCTTGGATACATTTCCATTTGTAACCCGATAAACTTGAACTTGGTCTTTATGATAGAAAAGAATCTTTTGCACGCGTTTATGCTCGGGATGTGGGTAAATTGCATTCAGGTCCCTGTATTCTGTAAATAAGACTAAACAAATACCTTAGTAGCATTTATTGATGTAAAAGTAATCTAAATGAAAGACATATGATGCAATGTATGCAATGCATCAAATATCCCCACACCTAGATTTTGCTAGCCCTAGCAAAACAGAAGATACGAAAAATAAAAACAGGGAAATCCTAACTCACTTTCGTAGGAATCACGGTTGCACTTAGCATGTGCAACAAGCCTTTAAACCTCCAAGTTTCCTTAGAGGACGAGTTTTGTCTCGTGAGGGTTTTCAGTTGACACACCCACAAAGTCTTAAATCAACATTCCATTAATAGCTCTTAATATCTCCACCTCAACCTTATACATCTCACTTAGAATTCTTGTATGCTCATTATATGAATCTAACTCATTAAAAATATGACTTGGTCTTTGTTCCGCCAACATTCACATCACTAACCCTTCTACACATGTTTATCACTTGAATTATTTTGCACGCCTCCTCTGGTGGTGAAGTATCATTCGGATCAACCATGGCATGGATCATTCTTTTAGCTTTGGGCCTTGAGTATTATTATTTTTTTCTTTTCTTTTCTTCCGTGATTCAACACATTTGCTTTTTGACACTTTTACCCTTTTGCATTCCTGTAGCGAGTTTGGTCGATAATCCCGAGCTGGTAGACTCAAGTTACCGGGTTTCAAGATACCCCTACAGACCAGTGACTCAAAGGCTTGAGCTTTTGTAATCATTTTGCAAAATATGTTTTCTTCACTTTATTCCTTTATTTTTTTTTATTTTCCTCAAGGCTTAATTGCTATTAGAAGTCCGCACTTCCCGGTATATTTTCCTCAACCTCTGCTTTTTATCAACCACTTCAAAGATTTGATTCATCCAATTTAAGTGCATACATGTCTTAAAGGGCAATGTGTTATTTCTTTGGAACTTAGATTTATGTCACAATTTCTACAAGCAGAACTATATAATAAGGAACAAAAACTCAATGCAATTTGTACACGGGTTTTAGCAGTTAAATCTTAAGCTATGTCATGAAACATTACATTTTTTTTTAAATAAAAGACAGAATATATAGATAAATATATACATAAACAGCCCCCCACACCTAAATCATGCATTGTCCTCAATGTATGCAAATATAAAGCAAATGCACTTATTACTTTGATGAACTGCGGTGGACGGATGGAATTTGATCAAAGTCAACCATAGTCAGAACTGGATTGAATGACACCATATTGGTGCATGTATCCAGTTGAATTGTTCCCCATGTTGCAATGAGCGTCCTGAGTTACAGGTTCCACACCCCTCACATAAATTAGTTCTCTTATTTGCTCGAGTGACAGTGGGTGTGTAGATGAATTCCTCCCCTTTTTCTTACTTCCTTTTTGATTTTGTGATGATTCAGAAATATTATAGATACGCGATTTCATCACAATATCACTTTGATTGCATGTTATTTCTGGCTCACTATCAATATGAAAGATATTAAATTCAGTTTTTAAGTTCCCAAAAGATAATTGCATGAGCCCATTACGACAGTTTATCAATGCTTCCGAAGTGGCTAAAAAGGGTCTGCCTAGAATTACAGGGATTTGTCGGTTAGGATTTACAACAGGCGCGGTATCTAGTACGACAAAATCCACTGGGTAAATGAAGTCACCAACCTTGATCAAAACATCCTCTACTATACCTCTTGGTTTCTTAATAGAACAATCAGCAAATTGAAGGGTTGTCTTAGAGGGTTTTAGTGGACCAAGGTTCATTTGCTCATAGACAGAGTATGGGAGTAGGTTAACACTAGCACCAAGGTCTAGAAGGGCTTTGTTAATAAAAGTATCTCCTATTGCACATGAAATTGTGGGACATCCAGGATCCTCATATTTTATAGGAGATGTGTTGGACAAAATAGAACTTATGTTTGCAGTTAAGAATGCCTTCTTTGGTACGTTTGTTTTTCTCTTTTTAGTGCACAAATCTTTTAAGAATTTAGCATAAGCAGGTATTTGTTGAATCATGTCTAAGAGTGGAATGTTCACCTTAACTTGCTTAAATACTTCCAAGATTTTCTCTATTTGTGCACTTGAGTTCTTTTTGAGTCTATTGGGAAATGGGGCTTTAGCGACATTGATTGACATCATTTCATGGTTATATTTGTATCTTATATCCATTATCTTACACCTAAGCAATGCTACGTGAGAAGTTTTATGTTTAGTTTTCAGAAACAAAGAGGTTTGAAGAGAAGAGCCATGAAAGGACCCAAAAGCAGGAAAAAGGACTTAATTGTGAGACCTGGGGACTAAGATGCTAGAGAGAAGGACCGGATCGTAAGACCGAAGGACCTAAGAGCAAAACAGAATACTCCACACCATCCAGGGGAGTATTTTACCAATTCGAGTCGGGTCGGAGCTCCAACAAGTCAAGTAACTGCATCAAAGACCAACAATACCAGAAAGAAAAGCCCACAACAAATTCCAACACGATCCGAAGATTTTGGACCGCTAATTGGCGGTCCATATTGCTCAGGATCCGTCAAAATTTCTCCTGGACTTGTATTAATGTTCGTTTGGGCTATTTTTGGTATTGGTTTAGTCCCATATCGGGGGATTGTCCCCGATTAGCTTTTTCCATGCTTATAAATAGAACTCTTCACCTTCCATTGTAATTACCCATTGCTTGGTGGCATTCTCTCTACTAAGGAGTGAGCCTTGAAGCAAAAACTCAAGGTGGACAAGAATGCTACCTTCAATGTGAGTCATTTGTTAATAAAATAATTCTTCTAGTTTCTTTCAATCTTGTCTTTAAATTTGTGCATGTTTGTTTAGTCTTTCCTTTCCTTTTATGTTTCTTTAATGCTTCTTGCCTTCTTAGTTAACTTTGATTTCAGTATTATGCTTTCTTTTGCTAATATAGTTAGTGTAATGAGTAGTGAGTAGTTCCATCCCCATTTGGGGGGTGGAGAAATATGTGATATAATCATGTAGTGTATTAAGTGTGTGTTATTTTTATCCCTTGAGCTTTATATGATTTCCATAACCATCTAATGGGTTTTCACTCTTATCTTTGATATGCTAATGCTCTTGAATGAAGTTTAGCTTATGCTTTGATTAGTGGACCTATTTTATGGGGAATGATAAGGTTAGGATATGGATGAAGTTAATATTGGAAACACAATTTGTAGTGTATGTGCTCTTGTTGCCTTTACCTTAGCTAATGTCTTGTATGTTTTAATGATGTAGTGAAATCTTAATTCATGTGGAGGCATAGTAGGGTATAGTCTTTATACTTGAGTTCATGTAGCTTCATTCCAATTATTGTCTTGTATGTTTTAATGATGTAGTCATATCTTAATTCATGTGGAGGCAAAGTTGGATGTAGTTTTATGATTTCATGCACTACACGTTGTGAGGAGCTTAATGAACACACACACACTTCTTTATGTTCACATTATTTCTCTACCTCCTTTGGGGTTTAGCTTTATCGTTTCTTCTCCATTTCATTTCAACTTTGTAGTTTAGATTAGTGTAAGACATCTTTCTCCCTTTCTTTTACCTCTCGCCTTCGCACAAACCAAGTGTCAACACACCTCCCAGTGGACGACCCGTATTTGCCACCGCTTCAACGCGGCCGTGCACTTGCGGTTAAATATAAAACGATCAATCAAGTTTTTGGCGCCGTTGCCGGGGAGGTGCTCTGTCCAGACGTTGGTTTGGACGATTCGAGGGGTTTTTAATTTTTTGTTTTTAGTTTTTGCAAGTTTCAGGTAACCTAAGCATCCAGGGGAAGCGACTGGAGGAGTTGGAGAGCCAAAGAAGCAAAACGGACCGCCAAGCAGCGGTCTGGGACCGCCAATTGGCGGCCTGGTGAGCCTCGATTGTTCTCAAATTTTTTCCAGTTGTTACATTGTTCATTTTAGTTATCTGGGAGCACAATTTTGCATGTTGTGACTTCTAATTTGCTCCCAGATTTAATTTCAATCCCCTTTAATCAACTTGGACCATAAAACTCAAAGCAAAAGATTAGACTTCTTGCCATCTAGGTCATGCACCATTGGTAGACCTTGCATGCATTTGTCTTTTTTTTGCTTTACATTTTGTCGTTGATTGCTGGCGTGAGGTACGTGCACCCACATCCCTCATTCATGCATGTTTCGTTCATGCATTAGTAAGTAGGATTTGCATCAGGACAAGAGTGAGAGAGCGTTTGATTGGAGCGATTGATTGCTAGATCTAGGATCAAATCACTACTAAGGAGGGGTTGTCCCATAAAAGATAAGGTGGGGGATTTCATCACCCTTTCCTTGGCCCCAAAAATCACTCGTAATAAAGCCTTAACTAAAAGCAAGTAGACATTGGCCCTAAGGAATTCGGACGCACTAGGAGAGTAATCTAGTCGAGACCGTCATGACCTGATCGGCGTTGCCTACCTTGTCGATAGTAGGAGGTACTGGATCTCCGGATCTGGTATCACTTGCTGGGCATTGTGGTCCTCGTTGTAGGGAGGTGAGGCGTGTCAAAGCTAGTGACCTCGAAGTTAGGCGTCGTCTAGCTTAAGGACCCATTGCCTGACATTGTTTGAGCCGTGCTTGCTAGTTAGGCTTCTTCCTGATCCCGTTACCCACGCTAGCTTTATGGATTCTTCCCTTCTCCTCTGAGTCATCTTCTTCTCACCTTCTTCTACGTTATAGTCTCCTCCCCTTTACACTCTCTGGTAGCGTTTTAGGGTCGAGTCGAGCACTTTTTGCGAGCTTAGTCTCGTGGTGGTGAGAGTGGTCGACTCGAGAGTTTTTCTTGAGATGGATGGTTACATGGGCGACCATCCATATCATTGTTGGGACCAGGACGATTCTCCCTGGTACTCCGGACCCATGCAACCTGGGGTGGCTCAGACGAACACCCCGTATGGTTGGGATAATCCTCATTGTGTGACTGAGCAATCTTCATATTGGGGTAACATGAGAGAGGCACCGACTGCTAGACCACCATCTAGTTACGTCGGATCATATGTTGGTCATCAAACTGAGACATTACAAGAACCTTTGGCCTCTTTCATGCATGTGGTAGATGTCATGGGTGCACCGGTGGCTCCAGTAGCCGTACCGTGTCACTATTGTGGGTTGAGTGGTCATGATTTCGGGGAATGTCCTTATGTTCCCCCAGAGCCTGAGTATGAGCATACATTTTCCCAAAATGCTCATTATGACCATTACGCCTCCGCGTACATCCCGAGAGTGATGGATTCATGGGGAAACAATTCTTATTCAAATTCTTATACCTCATATTCACCCCAGTATCCTCCTCCCGAATACCCAGAATTCTACCAACACCCCACTCCAAATCATTGGACTCATTCTCAGCCCATCAACACCCAACCCCAAAATTTCCCAAGCTCTGACTTGGACCCCATCGTTGACCGCATACCTGATTCCTTGAAACAAACTCTCCAAACATTCATGGAAACCACACAAAATTTACTGAAGTCCAAGTTGAATTCCTTGCAAACCATGGAAATGCAAGTGAGCCAGATGACACAACAATTCCATGAACGTGAGGAGGGTAACTTTTCTTGTCAACATGAGGATTCATCTTTTGATATCGAACCACCACCACATCCACAAATTCAAAGCACAATCTTTCAAAGTCAAAATCCTAGTGATTGACATCATTTCATGCTCATATTTGTATCTTATATCCATTATCTTACACCTAAGCAATGCTACGTGACGAGTTTTATGTTTAGTTTTCAGGAATAAAGAGGTTTGAAGAGAAGAGCCATGAAAGGACCCAAAAGCTGGGAAAAAGGACTGAATGGTGAGATGTAGGGACCAAGATGCAAGGGAGAAGGACCTGAATGTAAGACAGAAGGACCTAAGAGCAAAACAGAATACTCCACACCATCATGGGGAGTATTTTACCAATTCTATTCGGGTCGGAGCTCCAACAAGTCGAGTAACCGCATCAAAGACCAACAATACCAGAAAGCAAAGCCCACAACAAATTCCAACACGATCCGACAATTTTGGACCGCCAATTGGCGGTCCATATTGCTCAGGATCCGTCGCAATTTCTCCTGGACTTGTATTAATGTTCGTTTAGGCTATTTTTGGTATTGGTTTAGTCCCACATCGGGGGATTGTCCCCGATTAGCTTTTTCCATGCTTATAAATAGAACTCTTCACCTTCCATTGTAATTACCCATTGCTTGGTGGCATTCTCTCTACTAAGGAGTGAGCCTTGAAGCAAAAACTCAAGGTGGACAAGAATGCTACCTTCAATGTGAGTCATTTGTTAATAAAATAATTCTTCTAGTTTCTTTCAATCTTGTCTTTAAATTTGTGCATGTTTGTTTAGTCTTTCCTTTCCTTTTATGTTTCTTTAATGCTTCTTGCTTTCTTAGTTAACTTTGATTTCAGTATTATGCTTTCTTTTGCTAATATAGTTAGTGTAATGAGTAGTGAGTAGTTCCATCCCCATTTGGGGGGTGGAGAAATATGTGATATAATCATGTAGTGTATTAAGTGTGTGTTATTTTTATCCCTTGAGCTTTATATGATTTCCATAACCATCTAATGGGTTTTCACTCTTATCTTTGATATGCTAATGCTCTTGAATGAAGTTTAGCTTATGCTTTGATTAGTGGACCTATTTTATGGGGAATGATAAGGTTAGGATATGGATGAAGTTAATATTGGAAACACAATTTGTAGTGTATGTGCTCTTGTTGCCTTTACCTTAGCTAATGTCTTGTATGTTTTAATGATGTAGTGAAATCTTAATTCATGTAGAGGCATAGTAGGGTATAGTCTGTATACTTGAGTTCATATAGCTTCATTCCAATTATTGCCTTGTATGTTTTAATGATGTAGTCTTATCTTAATTCATGTAGAGGCAAAGTTGGATGTAGTTTTATGATTTCATGCACTACATGTTGTGAGGAGCTTAATGAACACACACACACACACTTCTTTATGTTCACATTATTTCTCTACCCCCTATGGGGCTTAGTTTTATTGCTTATCTTCATTTCCTTTTTGCATCTTAGTGTAGTTTAGTGTAATACATCCTTCTTCCTTTTCTTTACCTCTCGCCTTCGCACAAACCAAGTGTCGACACACCTCCCAGTGGACGACCCGTATTTGCCACCGCTTCAACGCGGCTGTGCACTTGCGGTTAAATATAAAACGATCAATCAAGTTTTTGGCGCCGTTGCCGGGGAGGTGCTCTGTCCAGACGTTGGTTTGGACGATTCGAGGGGTTTTTAATTTTTTGTTTCAGGGAACTACTGGATCAAGGGGAGGCTGCTGGACAAATTTGAGGAACAGAAGACCTAAAAGGACCGCCAATCAGCGGTTGGAGACCGCCAATTGGCGGCCTGGTGAGGGCTTCCTACTTTCAAATTTTTTCTGGTTGTTAGTTTTGTAATTTGTGTTATCTGGGAGCCCTATTTTGCATGATTTGACTTCTGGTTTGCTCCCAGATCATTAATTACTCCCCCATTAATCAACTTGGCCCTAAAATCCAAAGCAAAAGACTAGACGTTCTTATTTGTTTAGGTCACGCACCATGTATTGACTTAGGCATATAGTTATCTTTTCTTTTAGCTTTATTTTCAGTTGTTGAGTGTTGGCGTGAGGTACGCATTTCCTACACTCATTCATGCATCTCGTATGCCCATGCATTAGTTAGTAGGAATTGCATCAGGACAAGAGTGAGAGAGCGTTTGATTGGAGCGATTGATTGCTAGATCTAGGATCAAATCGCTACTAAGGAGGGGTTGTCCCATAAAAGATAAGGTGGGGGATTTCATCACCCTTTCCTTGGCCCCAAAAATCACTCGTAATAAAGGCATAACTAAAAGCAAGTAGACATTGGCCCTAAGGAATTCGGACGCACTAGGAGAGTAATCTAGTCGAGACCGTCATGACCTGATCGGCGTTGCCTACCTTGTCGATAGTAGGACGTACTGGATCTCCGGATCTGGTATCACTTGCTGGGCATTGTGGTCCTCGTTGTAGGGAGGTGAGACGTGTCGAGGTTAGTGACCTCGAAGTTAGGCGTCGTCTAGCCTAAGGACCCATTGCCTTTCATTGTTTGAGCCGTGCTTGCTTGTTAGGCTTCTTCCTGATCCCTCTACCCACGCTAGCTTTAGGGATTCTTCCCTTCTCCTCTGAGTCATCTTCTTCTCACCTTCTTCTACGTTATAGTCTCCTCCTCTTTACACTCTCTGGTAGCGTTTTAGGGTCGAGTCGAGCACTTTTTGCGAGCTTAGTCTCGTGGTGGTGATAGTGGTCGACTCGAGAGTTGTTTGTTGAGATGAATGGTTACATGGGCGACCATTCATATCATTGTTGGGACCAGGATGATTCTCCCTGGTATTCCGGACCCATGCAACCTGGGGTGGCTCAGACGAATACCCCGTACGGTTGGGATGATCTTCATTATGTGACTGAGCAATCTTCATATAGGGGTGATATGAGAGAGGCACCGACGGCTAGATCTCCATCTAGTTATGTTGGATCATACTCTGGGCAACAAACTTTGGCCTCTTTCATGCATGCGGTAGACGACAGGAGTGCACCAGTGGCTCCAGTGGCTCCAGTAGCCATACCGTGCGATTGTTGTGGGTTGAGTGGTCATAATATCGGGGAATGTTCTTATGTTCCCCCAGAGCCTGAGTATGAGCATACATTTTCCCAAAATGCTCAATATGACCATTACGCATCCGCGTACATCCCGAGAGTGATGGATTCATGGGGAAACAATTCTTATTCAAATTCTTATACTTCATATTCACCCCAGTATCCTCCTCCCGAATACCCAGAATTCTACCAGTACCCCACTCCAAATCATTGGACTCATTCTCAGCCCATCAACACCCAACCCCAAAATTTCCCAAGCTCTGACTTGGACCCCATCGTTGACCGCATACATGATTCCATGAAACAAACTCTCCAAACATTCATGGAAACCACACAAAATTTATTGAAGTCCAACTTGAATTCCTTGCAAACCATGGAAATGCAAGTGAGCCAGATGACACAGCAATTCCATGAACGTGAGGAGGGTAACTTTTCTTGTCAACATGAGGATTCATCTTTTGATATCGAACCACCACCACATCCACAAATTCAAAGCACAATCTTTCAAAGTCAAACTCCTAGTCAGTCTGAGGGACTTGGGGTTTCAATTCACGATCACTTAGTGGAGAATTCGATTCAAATTGAGAATAACTTGGACCAGTTTCATTATGAGTCGGCACATGATTGTGCCTTATTTTTTTGTCCCGTGACCCTTGAGCCACATGATCTTCATGTTGTGCCTCTTAAGGACTCACCTCTGGTGGAGCAAGAGCTCCCTAGTACCCTCAATTTCAAACAACCTGATGAGAGTTTGCCTCTCACTATTGTTCCTGATCATCTTGGAAATGATGGAACATCAAACAACTACATTGCTCATGAGGGTATTAGGAGTTCCTTGGAGGATACTTTGGGTATGAGACCCACTTCCTGTTCTCCTGGTGAGTTGGACATGCATAACGAGGTGCTTGACCTCGTTCCGACCCACCAGCCTGTTGGTTGGAGAGTTTGGATTGATGATCATAACTTCAGTTCCGCAACGGGAGATATTTTTCTTCCGTTGCCCCTTATTTCCCAAACTCTCGAGAGGTTCAAGCTCTTTCAGTTTGATCCTTTGAATGAGACGCCTTTGCGTCCAATTCATGAACCTCTCATTTCATCTGGTGCTCTTTGTGAAGGGGGCCCACGCATGCGTATTCTGGCCCCGCGTGGTGTCATGTTCCCTTTCCAAGTGCATTGACCGACTCTTGAGGTTCCCATTTGATGTCTTTTGACAAATGAAGATGGGAACTTATGTTTGTACATAGTTATATGAAAAAAAGAAAAAAAGAAAAAAAAAAGAAAAAGAAAAAAAGAAGTACAATAAAAGACTCCTTCAGTGAGCATTGATTGTTGTGAGCCCCAACCCTTGTGTATTTGGGCTCCATTTCTTTCACGTATTTGTATCCCTTCTTTAGCATCTCACAGGTTTTGAGGGAATTCGGGTTATGTCCATCAACATGACCTTGCACTTCTCTTTGTACTTCATGTTGGTGAGATCTCTCCTTTTTATGCATCAATCCATGTAGTATCTTGCTTGCATTCATTGAGGACAATGCATGAAGTAGGTGTGGGGGGGTGTTTTACGTGTGTACATAGTCGAGTCTTTTTCCTTTGATTTTGTTTTCTTTTGTTTGCATTGTTAGGGTCATGATAGTGTGCTGCATTTAATATCGATATATCTGCTTGCCATGATCCTTGGGTGACTTGTCTTCTTTTGCTTGCCTAGTGCTTCAAAATTTTCACATTTCTTTCAAAATCTTCATGTGTTTTCGAAAGAAAATGTTTTGTGGGTTTTGCGTGTGTTTAGCATGTGCAAAACCGTTGAGAGGCAAAGTAAAAAGAAAGCTCCCAAAATTGTCTTGAACTTGATGCATTAGGATATCTAGTACGTGGCTTTAGGATTTATCGAGTCGTTAGGATGCACCCCAGTTTTCCCTTGGGGGTGAGTAATCATAGGGTTTCAGTGCTCAAACATTTAATGAAGTCCACCCTGAACCTAGTGAGTCAATAATTCGTGTCTGTTAACTTAAGGAAGTTTGTTGTAGTCAAGGACCCTCTAAATCCTGTTGTGAGACATTAGTGTAGGGGTTTTGGTTCATGTGTAGATAAGAAATAAGTGAGTAGGTGTTCTCTCTTCTCGCACGGCTCCTATCACTCGGGAAAGTAGGTCTGAGGGGACTTTGTGCCTGCTACTTTCGAGTCATCTGACTTGGGATGCGCCGACTGAACTCCCGTTACACGGGTGGTAGGGATTGCCCTATGTGAAGATGTGGGGAAAGGTGTACGTGATAGAGTAAGTCCTCATGGGCAATGATGCACGGAACCTGACCCTGGGAGAATGAAGCTCCAACTAATAAAAAGTAAAAGAAAAAAAATGTCAAAAGAAACAAAAAGAAAAAAATAATATGATAATGCAAATAAGAACCTTAATGGACTTTACACTTTGTAGCACTTGAGGATGTTGAGGTTGTCCATGTCTTTCACATAATTCCTTATTTAACTTGCACGAATGGTTCATTAGGGTAGAGGTGTGGACTGATCACCTATTTAGAGTCGGCCCATAGCATTACCGCGTCCATTGATCGACAAAATATTTCCAACGAGTCGAGGTCTAGATTGAATAATGCATCTTGTTCGGATTTTGTGGGAATATCCGCTGAAAACCGTCAGGAGACAACACTCCTCCTCCTTGGCAACAAAGAGGTTTAACGGCTTGTTGCACGTGCTAAGTGCAACCGTGATTCCTACGAAAGTGAGTTAGGATTTCTTGTTTCTCGTTTGTTTTTCTCTTTCTTTGTTTTGCTCGAGACTAGCAAAAACTTAGGTGTGGGGGTATTTGATTGACATCATTTCATGCTCATATTTGTATCTTATATCCATTATCTTACACCTAACCAATGCTACGTGATGAGTTTTATGTTTAGTTTTCAGGAATAAAGAGGTTTGAAGAGAAGAGCCATGAAAGGACCCAAAAGCTGGGAAAAAGGACTGAATGGTGAGATCTAGGGACCAAGATGCAAGGGAGAAGGACCTGAATGTAAGACAGAAGGACCTAAGAGCAAAACAGAATACTCCACACCATCATGGGGAGTATTTTACCAATTCTATTCAGGTCAGAGCTCCAACAAGTCGAGTAACCACATCAAAGACCAACAATACCAGAAAGCAAAGCCCACAACAAATTCCAACACGATCCGACAATTTTGGACCGCTAATTGGCGGTCCATATTGCTCTGGATCCGTCGAAATTTCTCCTGGACTTGTATTAATGTTCGTTTAGGCTATTTTTGGTATTGGTTTAGTCCCACATCGGGGGATTGTCCCCGATTAGCTTTTTCCATGCTTATAAATAAAACTCTTCACCTTCCATTGTAATTACCCATTGCTTGGTGGCATTCTCTCTACTAAGGAGTGAGCCTTGAAGCAAAAACTCAA
Source organism: Triglochin maritima (assembly GCA_963682175.1). Lineage (NCBI taxonomy): Eukaryota > Viridiplantae > Streptophyta > Magnoliopsida > Alismatales > Juncaginaceae > Triglochin > Triglochin maritima. The sequence goes on from OY821777.1 coordinate 24,261,329, forward strand.
GGTGGAGAAGAATGCTACCTTCAATGTGAGTCATTTGTTAATAAAATAATTCTTCTAGTTTCTTTAAATCTTGTCTTTTAATTTGTGCATGTTTGTTTAGTCTTTCCTTTCCTTTTATGTTTCTTTAATGCTTCTTGCCTTCTTAGTTAACTTTCATTTCAGTATTATGCTTTCTTTGCTTAGTCTAATCAGTAGTGTAATGAGTAGTGAGTAGTTCCATCCCCATTTGGGGGGTGGAGAAATATGTGATATAATCATGTAGTGTATTAAGTGTGTGTTATTTTTATCCCTTGAGCTTTATATGATTTCCATAACCATCTAATGGGTCTCCACTCTTATCTTTGATAGGCTAATGCTCTTGAATGAAGCTTAGCTTATGCTTTGATTAGTGGACCTATTTTATGGGGAATGATAAGGTTAGGATATGGATGAAGTTAATATTGGAAACACAATTTGTAGTGTATGTGCTCTTGTTGCCTTTACCTTAGCTAATGTCTTGTATGTTTTAATGATGTAGTGAAATCTTAATTCATGTAGAGGCATAGTAGGGTATAGTCTGTATACTTGAGTTCATATAACTTCATTGAAATTATTGCCTTGTATGTTTTAATGATGTAGTCTTATCTTAATTCATGTAGAGGCAAAGTTGGATGTAGTTTTATGATTTCATGCACTACATGTTGTGAGGAGCTTAATGAACACACACACACACTTCTTTATGTTCACATTATTTCTCTACCCCCTATGGGGCTTAGTTTTATTGCTTATCTTCATTTCCTTTTTGCATCTTAGTGTAGTTTAGTGTAATACATCCTTCTTCCTTTTCTTTACCTCTCGCCTTCGCACAAACCAAGTGTCGACACACCTCCCAGTGGACGACCCGTATTTGCCACCGCTTCAACGCGGCCGTGCACTTGCGGTTAAATATAAAACGATCAATCACCTAGTCGGTCTGAGGGACTTGGGGTTTCAATTCACGATCACTTAGTGGAGGATTCGATTCAAATTGAGAATAGCTTGGACCAGTTCTATTATGAGTCGGCACAGGATTGTGCCTTACCTTTTTGTCCCGTGTCCCTTGAGCCACATGATCTTATTGTTGTACCTCCTAAGGACTCACCTCTGGTGGAGCAAGAGCTCCATAGTACCCTCAATTTCAAACAACCTGATGAGAGTTTGCCTCTCACTATTGTTCCTGATCATCTTGGAAATGATGGAACATCAAACAACTACATTGCTCATGAGGGTATTAGGAGTTCCTTGGAGGATACTTTGGGTATGAGACCCACTTCCTGTTCTCCTGGTGAGTTGGACATGCATAACGAGGTGCTTGACCTCGTTCCGACCCACCAGCATGTTGGTTGGAGAGTTTGGATTGATGATCATAACTTCAGTTCCGCAACGGGAGATATTTTTCTTCCGTTGCCCCTTATTTCCCAAACTCTCGAGAGGTTCATGCTCTTTCAGTTTGATCCTTTGAATGAGACGCCTTTGCGTCCAATTCATGAACCTCTCATTTCATCTGGTGCTCTTTGTGAATAGGGCCCACGCATGCGTATTCTGGCCCCGCGTGGTGTCATGTTCCCTTTCCAAGTGCATTGACCCACTCTTGAGGTTCCCATTTGATGTCTTTTGACAAATGAAGATGGGAACTTATGTTTGTACATAGTTATATAAAAAAAAGGAAAAAAAGAGTTGAATAAAAGACTCCTTCAGTGAGCATCGATTGTTGTGAGCCCCAACCCTTGTGTATTTGGGCTCCATTTCTTTCACGTATTTGTACCCATTCATTAGCATCTCACAGGTTTTGAGGGAATTTGGGTTCTGTCCATCAACATAGCCATACACTTCCCTTTGTACTTCACGTTGGTGAGATCTCTCCTTTTTCATGCATAAATCCATGTAGTATCTTGCTTGCATTCATTGAGGACAATGCATGAAGTAGGTGTGGGGGGGTGTTTTACGCGTGTACATAGTTGAGTCTTTTTCCTTTGATTTTGTTTTCTTTTGTTTGCATTGTTAGGGTCATGATAGCGTGATGCATTTAATATCGATATATCTGCTTGCCATGATCCTTGGGTGACTTGTCTTCTTTTGCTTGCCTAGTGCTTCAAAATTTTCACATTTCTTTCAAAATCTTCATGTGTTTTCAAAAGAAAATGTTTTGTGGGTTTTGCGTGTGTTTAGCATGTGCAAAACCGTTGAGAGGCAAAGTAAAAAGAAAGCTCCCAAAATTGTCTTGAACTTGATGCATTAGGATATCTAGTACGTGGCTTTAGGATTTATCGAGTCGTTAGGATGCACCCCAGTTTTCCTTTGGGGGTGAGTAATCATAGGGTTTCAGTGCTCAAACATTCAAAGAAGTCCACCCTGAACCTAGTGAGTCAACAATTCGTGTTTGTTAATTTAGGAAGTTTATTGTAGTCAAGGACCCTCTTAATCTTGTTGTGAGACATTAGTGTAGGGGTTTTGGTTCATGTGTAGATAAGAAATAAGTGAGTAGATGTTCTCTCTTCTCGCACGGCTCCTATCACTCGGGAAAGTAGGTCTGAGGGGACTTTGTGCCTGGTGCTTTCGAGTCATCTGACTTGGGATGCGCCGACCGAACTCCCGTTACACGGGTGGTAGGGATTGCCCTATGTGGAGATTTGGGGAAAGGTGTGTGTGATAGTGTAAGTCCTCATGGGCAATGATGCACGAAACCTGACCCTGGGGGAACGAAGCTCCAACTAATAAAAAGAAAAAAAATTGTGAAAAGAAACAAAAAGAAAAAAAAATATTGTAATGCAAATAAGAACCTTAATGGACCTTACACTTTGTATCACTTGAGGATCTTGAGGTTGTCCATGTCTTTAACTTAATTTCTTATTTAACTTGCACGAATGGTTTATTAGGCTAGGTGTGGACTGATTACCTATATAGAGTCGGCCCGTAGGATTACCGCGTCCATTGATCGACAAAATATGTCCAACGAGTCGAGTGTCTAGATTGAATAATGCATCTTGTTCGGATTTTGTGGGTATATCCGCTGAAAACCCTCAGGAGACAACACTCCTCCTCCTTGGCAACAAGGAGGTTTAACGGCTTGTTGCACGTGCTAAGTGCAACCGTGATTCCTACGAAAGTGAGTTAGGATTTCTTGTTTTTCGTTTGCTTTTCTCTTTCTTTGTTTTGCTCGGGACTAGCAAAAACATAGGTGTGGGGGTATTTGATTGACATCATTTCATGCTTATATTTGTATCTTATATCCATTATCTTACACCTAAGCAATGCTACGTGACGAGTTTTATGTTTAGTTTTCAGAAACAAAGAGGTTTGAAGAGAAGAGCCATGAAAGGACCCAAAAGCAGGAAAAAGGACTTAATTGTGAGACCTGGGGACTAAGATGCTAGAGAGAAGGACCGGATCGTAAGATCGAAGGACCTAAGAGCAAAACAGAATACTCCACACCATCATGGGGAGTATTTTACCAATTCGAGTCGGGTCGGAGCTCCAACAAGTCAAGTAACTGCATCAAAGACCAACAATACCAGAAAGAAAAGCCCACAACAAATTCCAACACGATCCGAAGATTTTGGACCGCTAATTGGCGGTCCATATTGCTCAGGATCCGTCAAAATTTCTCCTGGACTTGTATTAATGTTCGTTTGGGCTATTTTTGGTATTGGTTTAGTCCCATATCGGTGGATTGTCCCCGATTAGCTTTTTCCATGCTTATAAATAGAACTCTTAACCTTCCATTGTAATTACCCATTGCTTGGTGACATTCTCTCTACTAAGGAGTGAGCCTTGAAGCAAAAACTCAAGGTGGAGAAGAATGCTACCTTCAATGTGAGTCATTTGTTAATAAAATAATTCTTATAGTTTCTTTCAATCTTGTCTTTAAATTTGTGCATGTTTGTTTAGTCTTTCCTTTCCTTTTATGTTTCTTTGATGCTTATTGCCTTCTTAGTTAACTTTCATTTCAGTATTATGCTTTCTTTTGCTTATATAGTTAGTGTAATGAGTAGTGAGTAGTTCCATCCCCATTTGGGGGGTGGAGAAATATGTGATATAATCATGTAGTGTATTAAGTGTGTGTTATTTTTATCCCTTGAGCTTTATATGATTTCCATAACCATCTAATGGGTTTTCACTCTTATCTTTGATATGCTAATGCTCTTGAATGAAGCTTAGCTTATGCTTTGATTAGTGGACCTATTTTATGGGGAATGATAAGGTTAGGATATGGATGAAGTTAATATTGGAAACACAATTTGTAGTGTATGTGCTCTTGTTGCCTTTACCTTAGCTAATGTCTTGTATGTTTTAATGATGTAGTGAAATCTTACTTCATGTGGAGGCATAGTAGGGTATAGTCTTTATACTTGAGTTCATGTAGCTTCATTCCAATTATTGTCTTGTATGTTTTAATGATGTAGTCATATCTTAATTCATGTGGAGGTAAAGTTGGATGTAGTTTTATGATTTCATGCACTACGTGTTGTGAGGAGCTTAATGAACACACACACACTTCTTTATGTTCACATTATTTCTCTACCTCCTTTGGGGTTTAGCTTTATCGTTTCTTCTCCATTTCATTTCAGCTTTGTAGTTTAGATTAGTGTAAGACATCTTTGTCCCTTTCTTTTACCTCTCGCCTTCGCACAAACCAAGTGTCAACACACCTCCCAGTGGACGACCCGTATTTGCCACCGCTTCAACGCGGCCGTGCACTTGCGGTTAAATATAAAACGATCAATCAGACATAGACTCGCTCAGGTTCAAGTTGAGCTACGGGTTCAGATTGAGTAGGTGGGGTGGGCGTTTCAGATTGGACGTCGGGTTCAATGGTTAGGTCATATGTGGCAGTTTGATGGCTAGATTGAGTAGACGTTCTAGGATTTACCACATTATTATCAATCTGTCTTCCGGACCGTAATGATACGACAACATTTATTTGTTGGAACGGTCCTTCCTCATTGACCATTTGAACCGGTCTAGGGTTGTTATTTGCTGAAGGTGCTTGATAGGATTGATATGAATTATTAGATCTAGGGTTCACCTCAGGTTGACTTGGAAACCGACCCTTTTCTCTTTCACCTACTATTTGTGCTAGTTGGCTGACTTGTGTCTCTTGCCTTTGGAATGTCTGGTTGGTTGTTTGTATAAAAGTTTTCATCAAATTTTCCAAGCTTGTCAACCTAACCTCATGATCGTTATTGTTACTAAACCCAGCTCAACACAGATATGCTAGTCTGGGTATGTGTTTATGTAATTTTATTTCAAAATTTGCCCACAGATCGATACCATATGAACTTTGCGAAGATGCTAAATGAAAATCAACATCACATATTATCGTTATTTTGCATACGTACGGACCCCCCATTAGTGTGTTTTACGTGGTTTCGTTTTCAACATGGTTTTCAAACAGACGGATCCAACATGGATTTAGTTTTTCTTTGAAGCACTATACTAGACACCTTACGTCAATTTGAAAAAAAACATACTCATATATTATTACTAAATAAATAGCCTCATGTATTATTATTTCCAGTAATTATTAAGTTTATATTTTAAACAAAAAGATCACCATAAAATAAATTACTAGGACACTACGTTCATTTGTCTCTAAATCTAAGTATATTTCCTATTCCTAACAACACAAAATATTGTACATTCTTTTAGATTTTTTCTAAATTCAGCAACATAAGAAACTAGATCACCAAACATCTACCTTTGCTGATCTACAAAACCATCACAAAAACTCGTCGAGAGAAATTACCACAAGTATGTAAGTAGTGAAAATTATAATTTTGTTTTAAAGAATAATATATTTTGAATGTTATAATTATTTTTACAAAGAATATATTTTTATCGTATCTACCAGAGCTTCTTTTTTGGATCCGCCACGGCCGCTACCCAAATGTTTGGAAAGTTGCTGACTAATTCTTAATAGTAATTTGATCGGGATCTTTCACACTTTTCTATTCATCCGAACTTTACGGAGACCCACCTTTCATTTAACATTTACTTAACCTTTTTGCTTGGCTACAACGAATTTATGGCCAATTGTTTTCCATGTAACGTGATAAACACCTAGTTTGAGGAACGAATTCAACAGAAAAACGGTATGTTTTTTTATTATAATTTTGGGATATTAAGGTGAAAATATTTGATCTTCTAGAAATTATCAGATTAAAGACTGCCTGGTACTTGGGAAAATGCTATTTACTACCAAAAGACAAGAAAAAACGTACGTCATATCAAGTCTATTGTTAATAGCTTTCTTACTTCAATGTTATTGTCAAATGTTAAGTAAAATTTCTAATTTCTCGTTGAGGTTTAATTCTGAGTAACCATATTTTTGTTGCAGGCATAAACAATGCCAGAAAAACATACATGATAAGATTATTAACAATTCTTCTACCATTCCCGTCCGCAGTGATCACTATTTTCTGAGGAATTAATCAAATTTACACAGTGTTGGGGATGATACGGAAGACCTATATACCACATTAGGTGTAATTGAGAATATGGATATATATGCATGTTCCTGTAAATCCACCTATGAGTAATATGATTTCAATAATGGGCACTTCATACCCGGTAGTATATATTCTATTGAGCAAGTTTATTTGTATGACCTATTGTGGTGATCGAATCCTTAAATAAGTAAATATAAATACGTACCAGAAAATTTGTCATTCCTTAATTTGTTGTACATCTGCATGAACGTGGTGGTTTATAGAGAATAGTAGTCCGCTTGCCCATTCGCATTAGAGAGTATTGGACAATGTTTTACTTATATATTCTGATAGTCTCATGATATCAAAGTTCTTGTGTATTCCGGCGAGGAAAGTCCAATTTCAACATGGAAATGTGGATTGTTGAAGCCTCCATGTTAGAGATCGCCCAGCAGAGTTGCACAACTGCAGTTCATATGCCGCTAAGATATTACACTTAAAAATAAGTCGTGTGTCCTTTCGTTCTGATCCAGAAAGTAAACGACTAGTACCGAGCTCACTATCTCACTGTAAGGCGTTAGCATTAACTGAATCTATATCCCTTGAATAATTTCTTATAACAAAATCAAAAACATTAAGAGTCGCTGCTTAGTTTTCAGCTTGGTAATTAGCTCGTATGTATAAAAAAAATCGTCTATATTTCATGGAAGAGTGTCGTCTTTGGATTTTTCATTAAAAACACGAAATTATTGAATTTGTGTTTGCATTTGAGAAAAAGTATTTATATGTGAAAAACACAAAACCAAAGTATGAAACACCATTTGAAGGTCATTTTGTTTAGTTTCCAAATATGTCATTTCATTGCTTCAAATATCTAAAAAATTAAATAAAATTCTTGTTTCAATTTTATGTCAATTTATAGTTCCACATAAAGTTGTTTTAAGTTTTTTTCAGTCAAGCCCTTGGTGGGAAATTGTATTAGGTTTCATACATTTTTCTCTTCCATTCTCTTCTTTATAACCTAATACCTGAAATATAACAATAAACACTCGAGTAACACAAAATTAGGGTAAAATAAAAGATATATAACAAGAGTACGATGTATGATATGCTACTAATCAAATACCCTCGCACTTACCTTTTGCTAGTCCCGAACAAAATAAAGAAAGAGAAAAATGAAAGAAAGGAAAAACATATGAAAAATAGGGAAATCCTAACTCACTTTTGTAGCAATCCTAGTTGCACTTAGCACGTGCAACAAGCCATTGAACCCCCTTGTTGCCAGGGAGGAGTGGTGTCTCCTGAAGGTTTTCAGTAGATAAACCTACAAAATCCGAACATTGATGCATTATTCAACCTAACAACACGACTCGATGAAACTACCTTTGTCGATCATTGAACACGGTAATCTGACGAGCTGACTCTCTATATGTATCCAGTCAACACACCTAGCCCAGGAAACCATTTGTGGAAGTTAATTAAGGACTTAAGTGAAAAATATTGACAACCTTAACATCCTCAAGTGACACAAGTGTAAAGTCCACTAGTTGGTGTTTAATTCTCTCAAGGTCGGGTTTCGTGCGTCATTGCCTATGAGTGTTGGCTTTTTGGCCTTACGGTGTGTTTTGATGATTTAACTAACATATTCTTAATCACAATCAAATGTAATGTAGCACACATTAGGCATGGAATATATATTGTATTGTGCTAACATGTACTGGTGATCAAGACTCAATGAAGAATGGAATGAAGTCAAGACATCTAATCAAGCTAATTGAAGACATGTAATTTTGCCTTTATTTGAGTCTTATAAATATATGTGAACTTGAGCAAATAAGAGGTAAAACCTATTTGTTGGCTTTTTGGCCTTAATCTAGGTTTTGATGATTTAATTAACCTAATCTTAATTATGATGATGTAGAGTAGCACACATATTGCATTGCATATATATTGCATGTGCTAACCTCTACAGGTGATCAAGACTCATGGAAGGAAGGAAATCAAGTCAAGATTTGTAATAAAGCTAAATGAAGACTTGTAATCTTGATTTTATTTTGAGTCTTAGGAACATGTGTAAATTGAGCATACAAGAGTTAAAAACCAATCACATACACAATAGGTTCCCTATAGAAGTCACACACGAAATTTCACATTATTTGGACTTCATTAGATCACCCAAACCTTAGTCGGAAATCACTTATAAACTTAAACCCAGATTTCCTGTGTGAACCGGTCGACCGAACCAGTTCTCAGTTCGACCGGTTTATAACAGACTCTCCACAGTGATTTTACCGAACTCTACCGGTCGACCGGTTCTACCTTTTCGGTCGACCGATCCCGGATTTTAATATGACCGTTTTTCTTGTCGTATTCCTATAACGGTCGTATTCGTATAAAACAAAACTTAACCCCAAAATACATTCGGTAACCGGTCGAACGAAGACCTTGTTTCGGTCGACCAGTTGAACATATTTTCAGAAACCAAATTCCCTGCTATCGGTCGACACATTTCTCGTTCGACCGATTGACCTTTGTCTCAACCGAATCCCCTTATCGGTCGACCGCCCCATACTTTGGTTCGACCAATTCACTTAAGTAGAGTTAAGTTCTAGCTCGTTTGTCCGACCGAATATTCTTTTGTCCAACTCTCCAACTCCAATTGTCCCAACTCATTAGAGAGAAACCTCAATCCTCAAAGCTCCCAAATTCTACACTCTTTAAGCCTAAAGTTCACACATTTGATCATATACTCATCCTACTCAAAGTGTGCTCAATTAGAGAGTGAATCCCACTCAGTTACAAGTGTTGTCAAAAGAAGCAAGGACTTCGGTGAAAGCCCGAAGTGTCCCTCTCGGATTGTGAGAGGAAGAATTCAAGCAAGCGAGGGTTGTTCGCGTTGCTTGTGGTGTAAAGGCGTTCTCTCCCGGCCTGGAACGGGGAGTGGTTAGTGAAGACGTAGGCGGAGCTCGCGGAGTCGAGCGGAGCTTACAAGAGAGGACTAGGACCCGGGTGGGGTGCCGAACCTCTATAAAAACCGACGCGTCTTTTGTGGTTTGCATTGTCTTTCTTTCTCTACTTGTTTGTTTATTCCGCTGCGCATTTGTTTGCTTAATCAAGTAGAAAATTAGGGATTAGATTAAAAGTAATTAGTGGACCCATAACCCACACGATCCTACACTATTCACATACACACTAAGTTCCTTGTAGAAGTCATACACCAAATTTCACATCATTTGAACTTCAATAGATCATCCAAATCTAAATCTGAAAACCACTCCTCTAAACCTTAAAATGTCTGTGTGAAGTGGTCGACCGAAACTAGTTTTCCGTTTGACCATTTGTACCAGTTAAAATGGTTAACCAAAAGTGAGTTTTCCCAGTCCAACCAGTCGACCACTTTTGACCTTTCAGTCGACCGGTTAACCCATAATTCTGGAAGACCGTTATACTTGTCTTATTATACAATGATCATATTCGTATTTTCATCTAACCCCTAAAATGTATTTGGCCACTGCTCCAATGATGCCTTGACGGTGGTCGACTGGACGTAGAAAATTGTAAAACACGAAGGGACCCAAGTGAAAACCCAGAGGGACCAAAGTGTAAAAATATATATTGTCTCACAAAAGTTCATAACCTGAGGAGTAAATCAACAATTAAAATCAAATCGGCTCGAGACAATGAACCATGACTCAACCCCTTGTGCAAAATACCAAACTTAACTGGTTGGCAAAATTCGAGGCTGATCGAAGATAGTTGGTTCGCCATTGGCGGATATTGTTGCTCCATTTTAGCCTAAATTTTTGCAGGAGAAAAGGAGCAAACCTTGCAATCATTCATTTCAATCCAGTTTAATTCTTATCCTTTACAGTGATGTCTTCCATTTGATGCAAGTTCCTTTATTGCTTGGTATTTGCTGAATCTTGTTTTCTACATTTCCATTATGGTTTTGTGTTGTTTTTATGTTTTCTTGATTTTAGAGATAGGTATGGAGTAGTCCATCCCCATTGGGGGCTGGAGAAGAAGGTGATTTGATTATGTGATCTATTAAGTGTATGTGTTAATCCTAACCTTTGAACCTCACATGAGTTCCATAAGCATTGAATGAAATTTTCACTCTTATTTTTGATGTGTTAATGCTCTTAAGTGATACTTAATTAGCACATGCTTAGATTAATGAGTCTATGTTATGGGGAATGATGAGGTGAGGATAAGGATGGAGTGTATAAGGAAGAAACATGACATGTGCGTGCATGTGTTCATGTTGACCTCATCATAATTAATGTCTTGTATGTTTCAATGATTGTGTTAAATCTTATTTCATGTGGAGCCATAGTGGAGTTTGGTAATTATGCATTTGATGTTAGCATCATCTCAATTATTGTCTTGTATGTTTTAATGATAATGTTTTATCTTATTTCATGTGGAGACAAAGTTGGATTTGTTTTTTATGGATTTCATGTATTACATGTTGTGATGAGCACCAAGGAACACACACATTCTCATTTTCATATTCTTTCTCTACTTCCTAAGGGGTTTATTTTTATCGTTTCTTTTTTGATTTAATGTGCATCGTAATTCCGATCTTGTATTCCTCTTTTCCTTTCCCACTCGAGTATTGTTGACTCCGACTCACACGTGCTCCTCGTGGACATGACCTGTACTTGCCGCGTCTTCACCGACGCCATGCCTTTGTGGTAATTATAACTGAGTCAATCAAGTTTTTGGCGTCGTTGCCGAGCAACCGTTTTCGCAATCGAGTTCACCATTTTGGTGAGTTTGTATTTTTCTACGTTTTCTTTTCTCCTTTGGTTACTGGAAGGGGATTACAAGTGGACAGGGTGACCTAAAGGAGCATAGGAGCGTGCTGGTAATGTCTGGGGACCAGAATCCCCAGATAATCCATCAATAGAGGATTTGGATCCACCACTAGCAGCTTTGGTGAGATCGTTTTGAATTCTGTTTTACAGTAGCTTCCTTTGCCTATTTCTAGTACTTCCACTATTTATGCCATGTATGCTCTGTTTTAGTGTCAGTAATTAATTTGTCTTGCATGACCCCTTTTTAAGACTAGTTAGACCCTAAACTCAAAGCAAAAGATTAGAATAATTGTCATCTAGGTCATGCATCATTTGTAGACCTTACACGCAATCATCTTTTCTTTTCTTTACAATTCCGTTGTCGATTGCTGACGTGAGGTACATGCACCAGTTCTCTCATTAATTCATGGTTAGAGAATGCATTAGTAGTAAGGCGCATTAGGATAATACTTAGGTGATTGATTGATTGGTGTGTTGATTTCTAGCTTAGGATTCAAAACAACCTAGGGGGCGTCCCGTACAAGATAAGGTGTGGGATTTGATCACCATTTTCATAGCCCCAAAAATCACTCCTAATTAAAGAGACTTAATTTAAAATCAAGTAGAGATTGACCGCTAAAGACCTCAGGTACATTAGGAGAGTGATCCGGTCACGACCGTCATAACATGATTGGTGTCGTACACATTGTCGTAGTAGGAGAAACGAGATCTCCAGATCATGGCTCACTTACTGGCTTTGTGGTCTTCGTCGTAAAGAGGTGAGGCGTATTAAGGCTACATGAGCTCGCAGTTAGGCATCGTCTAGTTGTAAGTACTTATAGTGACCTTAGGTTGTTTGAGCCATGTTTGCTAGATTAGGCTTCTACCCTCACCTTTACCCACACTAGCTCTACAGATTCTTCCCTTCTTCTCTGAGTCATATTCTTCTCATCTACTTCTACGTTCTAGTCGCCTCCCCTTTACACTCTCTATAAGCATTTGAAGGTTGAGTCGTGCACTTTTTGCGATCTTGGCCTCGTGGTGGTGAGAGTGGTCAACTTGAGAGTACTGTGACAAGATGGATGGTTACATAGGCAACCATCCATTTCATTGTTGGGACTTGGACTATTCTCTCTAGTATTCTGGACTCATGCATCCCAAGGTGCCTTAGATAACACCCAACATGGTTAGGACAATCTTGATTGTGTGACTGAGCAGTCTTCATATTGGGGTAATATGAGAGAGGCACCGACTGCTAGACAAACATCTAGTTGTGTTGGATCATATGTTGGTCAACAAATTGAGACATTACAAGAAACTTTGGTCTCTTTCATGCGTGTGGTAGGGGATATGAATGCACCAGTGGCTCTTGTAGTCATACCGTGTGACTGTTGTGGGTTGAGTGACACCTCCTTTGATGAGTGCTTGCACCACTTGAGCTTTGTTCTCAAGAGGTGTACGGAAATGAACTTATCCCTTAATTGGGAAAAGTGTCATTTCATGGTTACAAAGGGCATCGTGTTGGGCCACGTGGTATCTCGTGATGGAATCGAGGTGGATAGGGCTAAGATTGAGCTTTTTTCTAAACTTCTGCCACTTACCTCGGTAAAAGAAATTCGGTCATTCCTCGGACATGTTGGTTTTTACTGGCATTTCATTAAAGATTTAAGCAAGATAGCCTACCCCTTGATGAGCTTGTTTGCTAAAGACGCATCTTTTGAGTTCAGACCCGAATGCAGGACTGTGTTTGAGTTTCTAAAGTGAGAGTTGACCTCCGCTCCTATTATTAAAGTGCCGGTGTAGACTCTTCCTTTTGAGATGATGTGTGATGCATCCGATTGTGCTATAAGAGCAGTTTTGGGTCAGAGAATCGACAAATTGCCTCATGTGATCTATTATGCTAGTCGTACTCTCAATGACGCCCAACTAAATTACTACATTACTAAAAAAGAGTTCCTCGTGATTATATTTGCATTGGAAAAAATTCATCAGTACCTCATTGGGACGCAAGTCATCATTGATTGATTCGTTTTATATTAAACCGCAAGTGCACGACCGCGTTGAAGCGGTGGCAAATATGGGTCGATCTACAGGGAGGTGTGTCGACTTTTGGTTTGTGCGAAGGCGAGTGAGAAAGAAAGGAGGGAAGGATTGATTACACTAAACTACACTAGAATGCAAAAGGAAATGAAAGATAAGCAATAAAACTAAACCCCAAAGGGGGTAGAGAAATAATGTGAATATAAAAGATGTGTGTGTGTGTGTGTGTGTGTTCGATTATGCTAATCACAACATGTAGTGCATGAAATCATGAAACTAAATCCAACTTTGCCTCCACATGAATTAAGATAAGATCATATCATTAAAGCATACAAGACTAATTGGAATGAAGCTAAATGAACTCAAGTATATAGACTAGACCCTACTATGCCTCCACATGAATTAAGATAACACATATCATTAAAACATACAAGACATTAACCAAGGTAAAGGCAACAAGAGTACATACACTACAAATTGTGTTTCCAAAATATTAATTTCATCCATATCCTCACCTTATCGTTCCCCAAAAAATTGTTTCACTAATCTAAGCATAAGCTAAGCTTCATTCAAGAGCATTAGCCTATCAAAGATAAGAGTGAAATCCCATTAGATGGTTATGGAAATCATAGAAGGCTCAAGGGATTAAGATAACACACACCTAATACACTACATTATCATATCACATATTTCTCCACCCCAAATGGGGATGGAACTACTCACTACTCATTACACTAACTACATTAACAAAATGAATCATTATACTGAAATGAAACTACACTAATCAAGCATGAAATATTAAAGAAGCTGAAATGACATAAAACTAAACAAGCAAGCATACATATGAAAAGAAATTAAACTAAGAGAGAGACAACAGAATTAAAGGAAAACATCTATTATTAACTCACTCAATTACAAGTAGCCCTTCCTCCACCAGAGTTTTGCTTCAAGGCTTCACTTTTAGTAGGGAAGATGGCCACAAAGAGAGAGAGATAGGGTACATGAGAGGAGGGAGAGTTCTATTTATAGCCATAGAAAAAGGTAATCCGGGACAATCCCCCGATGTGGGACTAAACAAATACCAAAAATAGCCTAAACAAACACTAATACATACGCTCCAGAAATCTCAGCGGATCCGGGAAGATCCGGACCGCCAATTGGCGATCTACAGGATCCGGATCTCGCTCAGTTTTGGCTTGTCTTGATGTATTTGTTGGTCTTGGATGCATCTACTTCGCTTGTTGGAGCTCCGACCCGAATAGAATTGCCAAAATACTCCCCATGACGGTGTGGAGTTTTCTGTTTTGCTCTTAGGTCTTACGTTCAGGTCCTTCTCCCTTGCATCTTAGTCCCCATGTCTCACAATTAAGTCCTTTTTCCCTACTTTTGGGTCCTTTCATGGCTCTTCTATTCAAACCTCTTTATTTCTGAAATTCAAACATAAAACTCGTCATGTAGCATTGCTTAGGTGTAAGATTATCGATATAAGATACAAATATAAGCATGAAATGATGTAAATCAAATACCCTCACTCCTATGTTTTTGCTAGTCCCGAGCAAAACAAAGAAAGAGAAAAACAAACGAGAAACAAGAAATCCTAACTCACTTTCGTAGGAATCACGGTTGCACTTAGCACGTGCAACAAGCCGTTAAACCTCCTTGTTGCCAAGGAGGAGGAGTGTTGTCTCCAGAGGGTTTTCAGCGGATATACCCACAAAATCCGAACAAGATGCATTATTCAATCTAGCCTCTTGACTCGTTGGACAAATTTTGTCGATCATTGGACGCAGTAATCCTACGGCCTGACTCTATATAGGTAATTAGTCCACACACCTAGCCTAATGAATTATTCGTGCAACTTAATTAAGGAATTAAGTGAAAGACATGGACAACCTCAACATCCTCAAGTGATACAAAGTGTAAAGTCCATTAAGGTTCTTATTTGCATTACCATTTTTTTCTTCTTTTTGTTTCTTTTCTCATTTTTTTGTTTCTTTTCTTTTTATTAGTTGGAGCTTCATTCTCCCAGGGTCTGGTTTGGTGCATCATTGCCCTTGAGGACTTACACTATCACGTACACCTTTCCCCAAATCTCCACATAGGGCAATCCCTACCACCCATGTAACGAGAGTTCGGTCGGCGCATCCCAAGTAAGATGACTCAAAAGCACCTGGCACAAAATCCCCTCAGACCTACTTTCCCGAGTGATAGGAGCCATGCGAGAAGAGAGAACACCTACTCACTTATTTCTGGTCTACACATGAACCAAAACCCCTACACTTAATGTCTCACAACAAGATTTAGAGGGTCCTTGACTACAACAAGCTTCCTTAAATTAACATACACGAATTATTGACTCACTAGGTTCAGGGTGGACTTCTTTAAATGTTTGAGCACTGAAACCCTTGATTACTCACCCAAAGGGAAAACTGGGGTGCATCCTAACGACTCGATAAATCCTAAAGCCACTGTACTAGATATCCTAACGCATCAAGTTCAAGACAATTTTGGGAGCTTTCTTTTTACTTTGCCACTCAACGGTTTTGCACATGCTAAACACACGCAAAACCCATAAAACATTTTCTTTCGCAAACACATGAAGATTTTGAAAGAAATGTGAAAATTTTGAAGCACTATGCAAGCAAAAGAAGACAAGTCACCCAAGGATCATGCCAAGCAGATATATCGATATTAAATGCAGCACACTGACATGAACCTAACAATGCACACCAAAGAAAACAAAAATCAAAGGAAAAGACTCGACTATGTACACACGTAAAAACACCTCCCACACCTACTTCATGAATTGTGCTCAATGAATGTGAGCATGAAACTACATGGATTTATGCATGAAAAAGGAAATATCTCACCAACATGAAGCGCAAAAGGAAGTTTGTGGTTATGTTGATGGACACAACCCAAATTCCCCTCAGAACCTGTGAGATACTTAAAAAGGGAGACAAAATACGTGAAAGAAAAGGGTCCAAATACACAAGGGTTGGAGCCCACAACAATCGATGCTCACTGAAGGAGTCTTTTATTGTACTTTTTTTTATTTTTTTAAACTATGTACAACAATAGGCTTCCATCTTCATATGTCAAGGGACATCAAATGGGAACCCGCCATCTCTCGAGCCAGAAATGCACCTGCATGGGCTCGCAACATAGAAAACAAAATTGCTCGACCACCTGACACCCTTATATGCGTTGTGGTCGGTTGATGCCTCTTGAGAGTTAGCAAAATATGAGGCATGAACGAGAGGTGAACCTCTATCAGGTTGAAGGGTATCAGGTGGTTGATTCTTAACCCACATGAGGTCCTTAGCTGATACAGAATGAAGAGCATGTGGCCCAGAGGCCATAAAAATGGTATCTTGTGGCTCAAAAGCCACGTGATCAAAAGTATGTGGCTCGAGGGCCACGTGATTAGAATATAAGGCACCTTCATGTGCCGGCCCAGGAGAAACATCTTCACCACCTTCAGGATCTTCATTGAACAATTCTCTGAAGTACTTGAAGGTGCCCTCAACTTCAATCTCATCCAAGCCCTGGATAAGGTTGAACCCAATATGGCCATTGAAAGCATCATGCTTCTTGCCAATGGTGAAGATGTTGAAATCAGCACATTGACTACCATAAGTAAAGCGCATCAGACCATTGCGACAATTGATCAAGGCATTGGAAGTCACAAGGAATGGTCGCCCAGAATGACAGGAATTTGTCCAAGTGGGTTTGGCACAGGTTCAGTATCCAAAACAAAAAAGTCGACTGGATAAATGAACTCTCCCACTTTGATCAGCACGTCTTCCACCACACCCCGGTTTCTTCATAGACCTATCAGCCAATTGAGGAGTGGTCTTTGTTTGTTTGAGGTCTCCAAGACCGAGGTGGACGTAGACAGAATAGGGCAGAAGATTAACAGATGCACCAAGGTCCAATAAGGCTCGATGTATGGACACATCACCAATCACACAAGAGATAGTAAAACAACCAGGGTCCTTGTACTTGACTTGCATGGGTTGTGCCAACAAAGAACTCACGTTAGCCGCAAGAAAAGCTTTCTTTGGAACGTGAGTTTTTCTCTTCTTGGTGCATAAGTCCTTGAGAACCTTGGCATAAGGTGGCATTTGCTGAATCACCTCCAATAGAGGGATGTTCACCTTAACATGCCGAAACATCTCAAGCATCTTCTCATGCTGATCAGAGGTTTTCTTTTTAAGGTACTCAGGGAATGGCACCTTCGGGGCATAAGGGTGCGAAGGAACCTCAGAATTCTGGTCCAAAGAAGCATGAGTGGGGACCTCAGAATCTGATTCCTTCGACACAAGAGGAGACAAGGGGACCTCAGGATTCAGCCACTTTGTCGAAGGAAATGTAGAAGGAACCTCAGGATCTGGCTCCCTCAGAGATGGTGATGACAAAGAAGGCACCCCAATGTGGTTGTCCACCTCCTTACCATACCTCAAAGTATGAATCACATTAAGATGATGGGTCAGTTCAGAGGTAGCATGAGGTACAAGTGGCCTTCCTTGAGAATGGGTACCCCGAGGATTCACCTCGGGTTGACTCGGTAATTGGCCCTTCTCGCGTTCATAGAGTTGATTAGCCAATTGGCTAACTTGCATTTCCAATGCTTTGACCAAATTGTTGCTGGCCGCAAACATGGATTGTGTGCTCTGAATGAACGCTCGAAGGGTTTGTTCAAGAGTGGGGTCCTTCGAGTCAACCCGTTGGGGTGGTGGAGTTTGGTTAGAATAACTCGACGATGAGGTCTGATGAGGTTGGTAATTATGGTTTTGAGACCTTTGATGTGGAGGTTGGTAGGTCGCCGATGGTCATGGAGGTAGATAAGGTTGAGGTTGAGGTTGAGCGTGCGAGCTCTGACTGTTACCCCCACTAGGCCCCCAAAAGAAGTTAGGATGGTTACGCCATCCCGGGTTGTAGGAGTGAATGTACGGGTCGTTACTGGGCCTCTGTTGATACATCGCATTTGCATGCTCAGTATCCCTTGGAGCGTAAGCGCATTCCAAGTCATCATGGCCCGTAAGTCCACACATACCACATCCGGGAGTAGCGACCTGAGCTACAGGGGCTCGGTACAACTCTAAACTCTCAATCCTACGCATGAGAGCAACCATTTTTGCCTCAGACACGATAGATGACTCAACTTGATATGATCCAACTCGACCAGAAGACCTGGTGGCTGGTGGCTCTCTCATGGTGTCCCACTCAAAGGTGCGTTCGACCATTAACTCAAAAGTGTCCCATGCCTCATCGATGGGTTTCATTTGGAAGTCACCCTGACACATCGACTCCAACAATGTGCGGGTGTTGTAGTTGAGGCCCTCATAAACAATCTGGCACAGCTGCCATAACTCAAATCCATGATGAGGGCACTGCTGGAGAAGGTCCTTGAACCTCTCAAAGAAACCATGAAAAGATTTAGTCTCAGTCTAATACGGTCACGAAGTCATCCCAAGACCGAATAGAGCTCGCCGGGAGGCTGTACATCCATTTCTTCGTGTTATCCTTCAATGCGAAAGAAATCATCCTCAACCGGACTGAATCCTCGTCAAGTTGTTGAAGCTTGAACATGGAGCATACTTCCTCGAATTCGCGTATAAAAATATACGGATCCTTCTTATTTGCAGTAAAGGTTGGAAGCATGCTCACATATTGAGGTTTCAGCTCATAGTTGTTCCCGCGAGCAGGGGGAAGAACTATGCAAGAAGGTTGCGCGGTCCGAACAGGATGGGTCCGCTCCCACAAAGTCATCGGTCTATCCTATCGAGCTAAAGGTGGTGGTGCACCAAGAACTCGATCCTGACCGAATCTCCCTTCCTCTCGAGTCAGAGGAGGAGGAGAAGGAGGTCTACGTGGTGGTGGGAGCGGACCGAGGTAATCCATGAATGGACCCAGGTCTCCCCCGTCAACACGAGATGACTCGGCCTCATGCTCCAAGACCGTCCATCTCAGAAAAATGCACTTTCTCAAGTCGAGCACTCTCACCAGAACGAGCCCAACCTCGCATAAAAGGCTCGACTCGACTCTAAAAACACACACAACAGAAGGTGTACTCAGAGGAGGAGACTACTCGTAGAGCATAGATGAGGAGAGGACTCAGATGAGGAGGGAAGAATCCTTAGATCTAGCGTGGGTAATGGGACAAAGTAGAAGCCTAACTAGCAAGCACGACTCAAACAACTTAAGGCTATGGGTCCTTAGGCTAGACGACGCCTATTTTCGAGGTCACTAGCCTCGATACGCCTCACCTCCCTACAACGAGGACCACAATGCCCAGCAAGTGATACCGGATCCGGAGATCCAGTACCTCCTACTATCGACAAGGTAGGCAACGCCGATCAGGCCATGGCGGTCTCAACTAGATTACTCTCCTAGTGCGTCCGAAATCCTTGGGCCAATGTCTACTTGCTTTTAGTTAAGGCTTGATTAAGAGTGATTTTTGGGGCCAAGGAAAGGGTGATGAAATCCCCCACCTTATCTTTTGTGGGACAACCCCTCCTTAGTAGCGTTTTGATCCTAAATCTAGCAATCAATCGCTCCAATCAAACACTCAACTCACTCTTGTCCTGATGAAATTCCTACTAACTAATGCATGGGTATACAAGATGCATGAATGAGTGTAGGAAATGCGTACCTCACGCCAGCGCTCAACAACTGAAAATAAAGCTAAAATAAAAGACAACTACATGCCTAAGTCAAGTACATGATGTGTGACCTAAACAAGTAAGAATATCTAGTCTTTTGCTTTGGATTTTAAGGCCAAGTTGATTATTGGGGATTGGTTTAATGATCTGGGAGCAAACTAGAAGTCCGAGCATGCAAAATAGTGCTCCTAGATAACTAAAATGAAGCAAACAACTACCAGAAGAAAAATGAAAGCAAGAAAACCTCACCAGGCTGCCAATTGGCGGTCCCTGTTGGAGATTTTGTTCTCCAACTCGTCCAGTAGCCTCCCCATGAGCTCTAGGATCCCTGAAACCAACAAAAACTAGAAACAAGATTGGTCAGTTAAGTAGAATGACGCATTGTGGGACTTCCGCACCGCGTATAAAATTGACCTAGGTGTGTCCCCTTATTTGATTGTTTATGGCAAGGCTTGTCATCTTCCGGTGGAACTTTAACACTGGGCATTATGGTCAATCAAACATCATAACTTGAGCATTGATATTGCCGGTGCCAACCGTATGTTCGAGCTCAACAAGTTGGAGGAGATTGAGAAACGAGGCATATGAAAATGCCAAGATTTGAAAGTTCCGAGCCAAAATTTTCCGCGACCGCACGGTCCAGATCAAAACTTTCAAGGTGGGACAAAAGGTCTTAACGTATAACTCTCGCCTCCACTTGTTTTCGGGGAAACTTCAGAGTCGTTGGTCTGTACCCTATATCATGTTAACCATTTTCCCTCATGGGCGGTTGAAATTCAAAACCCAAGTAGCGATGACGTGTTCAAAGTTAATTGACACCGGCTAAAACCATACTTAGAGGGGACCTTGACAGAGGTAGAGGCGGAAGTCGCATCATTACATGAACTTCCCATGGATGTGATTACTTGACGTGATCATTCCTTTCATTTTGTACATAGTTCTTTTTTGTTTAACAAACAAAAAAAGAAGAAGAAAAAACAAAAAAAACAAAAAAATTGATCAACAAAAGACTCCACAGGTGAGCATTGGTTGTTGGAGGCCTCAACCCTTGTGTAATTGGGTCGCATCTCTTTTTGTGATCACCTCCTTCTTATTAATCTCGTAGGTTTTGAGGGGAATTCAGGTTTGTGTCCATCAATATGACCACAGAAATTACCTTGTGCTTCAAAGTTCGGTGAGATAACTTTTTCAAGCAAAAATACATGTAGTATCATACTTGCATACATTGAGGACAATGCATGGATTATGTGTGGCGGCTATTTTCACGTCTCTACATAGTTTTCTTTTGTGTCTTTTGTTTTTTTCTTATTCTTTCGTTTTTTTGTGTGTACTTTTAGGGTCATGTTAGTATGCTGCATTTAATATCGATATATCCGTTTGCCATGATCCTTGGGTGACTTGCCTTTTTTGCTTGCCTAGTACTTTAAATTTTCACATTTCTTTCAAAATCTTCTTGTGTTTGTGAAAGAAAATATTTTATGGGTATTGCTTGTGTTTAGCAATTGCAAAACCGTTGAGAGGTCAAGTAAAAAGAGAATCTCTTAAAATTGACTTGAACATGATGCATTAGGATATCTAGGACATTGACTTTAATTCTTATTTAGTCACTAGGATGCACCCTGGTTTCCTTCGGGGGGAGAGTAATAATAGGGTTTCAACACTCAAACAAATAAAAAAGTCCACCCGGAACCTAAGGAGTTGAATAATTCGTGTCTGTTAGTATAAGGAAGTTTGTCGTAGTCAGGGACCCTTAAAATCCTATTGTGAAACCTTAAGTGTAGGTGTTTTGGTTCATGCGTAGATAAGAAGTAAGTGAGTAGGTGTTCTTTCTTCTCGCTTGGCTCCTATCAATCAGGAAATTAGGTCCGAGGGGAATTAGTGCTAGGTGCTTTCGAGTCATCTGACTTGGGATGCACCGACCGAACTCCCGATACATGGGTGGTAGGGATCACCCTATATGAAAATTTTTGGGGGGAAAGTGTACATGATAGTGAAAGTCGTCATAGACAATGATGCACGAAACCCGACCGTGGGAGAATTAAACACCACCTAGTAAAAAATATGAAATGAAAAAATGGTAATACAAATAAAAACCTTAATGGAGTTTACAATTTGTATCACTTGAGGATGTTAAGGTTGCCAATGTCTTTCACTTAAGTCCTTAATTAACTTGCATGAATGGTTCATTAGGCTAGGTGTGTGGACTGAATACATATATAGAGTCCGACGAGTCATGTTGCTAGGTTGAATAATGAATCGGTGTTCAAATTTTGTGGATGGATCCGCTGAAAAACCCTCTGGAGACAACACTCCTCCTTGGCGACTGATGAAAATTTAATTTATACCGCAAGTGCACGACGTCAATGAAGACGTGGCAAGTACGGGTCGAACACAAGGAGGGAGAGATATTGTTATTTGTGTGATTTTCGAGTTAAGGGAAGAAATAGAGAGAAAACACAATTTTGGTTTGAGATTTTTGGTTTTTGATTTCTAAGGCAAGAACAACAAAAACAAATTAAGAATAAAGCAAAGAAGGGTGAGAGTCCAGCGGGTGGAGGTTTAGATGTCGGGTTTTGTTTAGAGAAATCAGAAAGTTATAATAAATCATATTAGTTATAAAGCATTACATGATAAATGATTTAACACAAACTCAAGTAATCAAAATATCCTAGCATGAAATTAGAATAATAACCTCATTCTTCTTCTCATCACCCTAAATCCGTCACCCCCACCCTTTGGAGAGAGTTAGAAACTCATGGATGGAGGGAAGGAGAAGGGGTCCTAGAGAAATTACAAAAGAAACTAAAAACACAAGATAAAACAACAAAACTTTACTACTAAATTATGGAATAAAAATACGAACATCCTCTACAACATCGTTTCGGGGCAATTTATAGCCGATACAAGGGACCTAGGTATAAAATAGGAAAGTACACGTGGCAAGATACGACTGGGAAAAATCCGAAGCCACAGATCCACGACTGTGCAATTAAACTAGAAATCCTACAGTGGTATCAGAGCTTAGGGTTCAATTTTCTAATGATTTGAAACTATAAACAAATTTAGTTTACCATCTAGGGTTCGAACAATTCAATTTTCCGGTTTTTCGGTCTTTAAATGTTTTGTTGGAATAATTCTTTGTAATAATTCGTTTTGAATGTTTTAAGTGGTTTAAAACATGCCATATAATTATTAGAATTATGATTTAGACATATGTCTAACTTTCAATAATTTCGTTTTAAGCATAAACGATTGTTTTGTAAGAGAATCAACAAAACTGAAAAAACTGCGGTTCGTCTTTCTTTTTAGGAAATTGGATGGACAGCGGTTCAAAATTGTTTTTGAACTATTGGATGGATGAAAAACATTTTTAATGGGTTTCAAAATGTTTTTCAAAGAATTGTTTGGGATTCTAGATGATTGATAAACTAGGCTGAATAGTTTATAGCAATATTGCGTGCATGGATGTTCGAGTTGTCTTTGCAGGAATTGTGAGTTTATATGTTCCAAATCTGCGCCTATGAATGTTTGTAATTATTATTATACAGGGGCTTATTTATATGTAAAAGCCAAATTATCTCTTTCTATCTTTAGATAATTGCATTGCATTTGAGAGGTTTTACATAGGACTTGCACTAGTCGGTTTTTATCGAACGTGAGGAGCATGTTTATTTCCTGTAAAATCTACATCTCCGGTGCAAGAGGAAGTGGCCGCTGTAGCAAGTCGATCGAGGATCGAGGATCAGGGATCGAGGAACAGGGATCAAAGGGAACATATAAACTCACACGATGTGGATTGTGTGAATGGTTTAATTTCTGCTATGCCTATGATGAATGTGATTGAATGTTAGGATGTGTATGAATGAAAATATGCATGATAACCTAAAATTCCGAATCACATGTTAATATATGAAATTGTCCAACAAAATTAAGAGTAATTTTCCTTCTTCTTTCGTCCACTAGCAGTCATCGATTGATGGATACTCTGCTCGCCCTTAGCGGGAGATAGCTCCCTCCATCTTTGGGAATAGTGGGAGATATAATGGTTGTCTATTGTTGTGCGACGATTAGATATATGAGGTGCGCTTCACCCTAGTGAACCCCAAGTATGCTTAGTTGTGAATACAATGGATAACCGTATCTCATATCAAATGAAAATAAGTTTTCTTAACATTACCTGAAGCCCTCGCTCGGTTTTGAGAAAAAGTTTTTTTCTTAACGAGGATAGGTCGCATTCCCTCATAATTGAAACGACAAGAATCACAAGAGTTTGAAGAGGCTAATGTTGCTAAAATTCAAAAAGGTTGTGATTAGAAAATGCTTTTCTTACCTTGATATTGTAATGTATTCGATAGCCCTTAGCTAGTCAATATTACAATTGATGGGATCTTGGATTGTTGCATTTATGGGCAAATTTTTTTATTTGCAGCATTTACATTTGTATGTATGTATGATAAACATAAAATTGGCATTAAAATCCTATATGATTTATTTTGTAGAAAATGTCGAACATCCAACATATCGTACGGTCCATGATAGAAAAACACCCTTTAGCAAATCATGGCTCAAACTTCATAAGTTGGCAACTCAAACTCAACATCGTGTTAAAGTTTGAGAAACTGTCTCACATTTTGGATGGTCCAATCCCAAAATGGAATGAGAGATTAACAGATGAAGAGAAAGAGGCTAAAGCCAAGTGGGAAGACCAAGAGAACCAAGAGAAAGAGGCTAAAGCCAAGTGGGAAAGCCAGTTCACGGTCTCATGCTAGCATCCATGGGTGACTCGCTTCAAGCGAAATACTTGGATTCAAAACCCAAGAAGACCATGGAGGCTTTGTGTAAGATGTTCATGGATAGTGCCCGAAAGGAGCGCTATAAGACCACCATCGCACTCACAAGGTGCCATATGGCGGAGGGAACATCAGTATCCATGCATTTTCTCACGATGCAAGGGTACCTTGAGAAGTTGGCAAAGCTCTCTTCACCAATGCTCGAGGACATTGCTGAAGATATGATTCTTGGCTCTCTAGCCCCGTTCTTTAAGGACTTTGTGATGCACTATCACGTGCGTGAAAAAGGGGTGAGTCTTGAGGAGCTGCACAACGCTCTCAAAACTGCTGAAGTTGACATGGGCATGAGACGAGCCAAAATATTGGTAAAGGAAAGGGCAAATCTACCAAAAGTGGTTCAATCAAGAGCAAGGGAGTAGGA
Source organism: Triglochin maritima (assembly GCA_963682175.1). NCBI lineage: Eukaryota > Viridiplantae > Streptophyta > Magnoliopsida > Alismatales > Juncaginaceae > Triglochin > Triglochin maritima. The sequence continues at coordinate 24,286,493 of OY821777.1, forward strand.
GGTGCTCGTGCGAGTGCCTCAAGGGGGAAATCTCAGAAATCTCCAACTCCCAATACAGAGTGCTTTCACTATGGTGAAAAAGGACACATCCGGCCAAATTGCCCCAAGTACAAGGAAGACCTTGACAACGGAGTGATTGAACGTCGGCGCCCCAAAAAGGCCAAAGGTATATTTGTTATTGAAATAAATTTAGCCACCTCTGTCCAGGATTGGGTAATTGATACCGGATCTTGTGCTAACATAGTTTCTAATGTGCAGCTACTCATGGATAGGAAGGAACTCGTAAGGAACGAGGTAGAATTGAAGGTCGGAAATGGTGCGAACGTTTCTGCGGTTGCACAAGGTTCTGTGGTGCTTCAATTATGTAGTGGTTTAAATTTATGTCTAAAGAATGTTTATTATGTGCCTTCGATTAGCAAGAACATTATTTTGGTATCATGTTTAGATATGGATAATTTTAATATAAATATTTCAAATTCTTGCTTGTCTATATCGAAGAATGGTGTTTTCTATGGAAATGCATTCATAAGGAATGGTCTCTATTTGCTTGAATTGAATAATAAAAAAATCTTTAATATCAATAACAAAAGACTTAAGACCACTCACGAGAATGATACTCTCTTGTGGCACTATCGACTTGGTCACATAAATGAAAAGAGCATCAAGAAATTGCAAGAAGCTAACCTTCTTGGTCTACTTGATTTTAAATCATTGGAGACATGCCAACCATGTTTAATGGGAAAAATGACCAAAAGGCCTTTCAAGAAAAGAGGTCCAAGAGCGAGTGGCTTGTTGGATTTGATACATTCCGATGTATGTGGTCCAATGATTACTAGTGCACGAGATGGTTTCAGGTACTTCATTACGTTCACTATGGTCACGGATGATCAAGTCTCTACGAACGGATCGTGGAGGTGAGTACTTAAGTGCCGAATTTGACTCATACCTAAAGGAGTTTGGTATTGTACCTCAACTCACCCCTCCCGGTACACCTCCGTGGAATGGGGTATCCGAAAGAAGGAATAGGACATTGCTCGACATGGTTCAGTCAATAATGAGTCATACGGAATTACCTCTTTAGTTTTGGAGTTATGCACTAAAAACTGCGGCTTACACACTAAATAATGTTCCATCCAAATCCGTGGAGAAAACTCCTTATGAGCTATGGAGTGGTAAAACACCCAAGCTCAATTTTCTCAAGATTTGGGGGTTTGAGGCTTACGTCAAGAAGTTGATGTCGACCAAACTTCAACCAAAAGCGGATAAGTGCTTCTTTATTGGTTATCCTCGTGAGACAAGAGGATACTACTTTTGGCATATCACCTCCAATCGAGTGATTGTAGAGAGAGATGCCACATTTCTGGAAAAAGAATTTCTGGAAAGAGTAAAAAGTAGTAGGAGTAGGGTTGTGCTTGAGGAAACTCAAGATACTCTACAATATCATGACATGAATGATGACATTCAAGATCATGAAGGCCCAACCGAGGTTCCTTTGGTCAGTGGGAGCATGAGTGAGAGACCCTCGCAAGAAATTGTGAGAGAAACTCAATCTTCCCCACCAAGTGTACGTTCGAGAATCGAACACGAACCAATTCCGCAAGAAATTGTGGAAGAAGTTCGAGAAGTACACGTAGAACCAAAAGAACTTAGAAGGTCAACGAGGGAAATAAAGAAACCCGACTTGTATCTGGGACTTAATGAAATCATCGTACTTGATACCAATGATCCCTTGACCTTCCAAGAAGCAATGGAAAGAAAAGACTCCAAACTATGGTTTAAAGCCATGGAATCCGAAAAAGAATCCATGTATGATAATCAAGTGTGGAACTTGGTTGACCTTCCTCAACGGAAAAAGGCCATTAAAAATAAATTGGTTTTCAAGAGGAAGATGGACATGGATGGGAACTTGACAACCTACAAAGCAAGGCTTGTAGCGAAGGGTTTCACTCAAGTTCAAGGAATTGACTATGATGAAACTTTTTAACCAGTTGCCATGCTCAAGTCTATTCGGATAATGCTCGCTATTGCTGCGTTTCATGATTATGAAATATGGCAAATGGATGTCAAAACGGCGTTCCTTAATGGGAACTGGGAAGAGGATGTGTACATGATACAACCTCATGATTTTGAAGATCCAAAGAATAACGAGAAGGTATGCAAGCTTCAAAGATCCATTTATGGATTGAAGCAAGCATCAAGGAGTTGGAACAAATGCTTTGACGAGGAAATGAAGAAGCTTCACTTCATTCAATGTAAGGAAGAACCTTGTATATACAAGAAGGTTAGTGGGAGCCTTGTAGTATTCCTAATCTTATATGTCGATGACATATTGCTCATGGAAATCATATTCCTTTGCTTGAGCAAACGAGAAGTTCATTGAAATCTGCATTTTCAATGAAAGATATGGGTGAGGCTCAATACATCTTGGGAATCAAGATATATCGAGATAGATCTAGTAGACTCATTGGCCTCAGTCAACGTGCATACATTGACAAGGTCTTGGAAAGGTTCAAGATGAACAACTCCAAAAAGGGCAGTGTGCCAATGAGTATGGGTGTGCAACTCAAGAAGTCTCAACGTGCGCAATCACGTAAGGATTTAGAGTACCTGAAGGATGTCCCTTATGCTTCGGCAATTGGGTCGATCATGTACACGATGACTTGCACAAGACCCGATGTCTCGTATGCTCTAAGCGTGACAAGTCGTCACCAATCCAACGCAGGTCCTGAGCATTGGACTGCGGTCAAGAATATCCTGAAGTACCTTAACCGGACTAAGGATAAGATTCTTGTTTATGGAGTACAAAGGGAGTTGATAGCCGAGGGATACTCGGATGCGAGTTTCATGAGTGATCCAGACGATAGAAGGTCGCAATCAGGATATGTCTTTCTTCTGAATGGTGGAGCTGGGAGTTGGCGTAGCTGGAAGCAAACCACTACGGCCGATTCAACCACCGCTTCAGAAGTAATGGTTGTCGCTGGAGCGAGCAAGGAAGGAGTGTGGATCAAGAAGTTTCTTGAAGAGCTTGGAGTAGTTCCCACGAGCGAGGGACCCATTGAGCTATTTTGCGATAATAGTGCCTCTATCTCGCAAATCAAGGATCCTAGATCACACCACAAAGTGAAGTACATGGATCGAAAGTATTTTGTCACACGTGACTTCATTGACGAAGGTAAAATAAATCTATTATGGGTGGCACCAACAACAACACAACTGATCCATTCACAAAACCCTTATCCCAAGCCAAGGGCGAAATGCATTTCGAGTCCATGGGATTGAGGAACCATGTAGATTGGCTTGTTGATTGATATGTAATGGGGTTTACCCTGGTTATTATTGTTTTATACATTGAGTATTTATGTGAAGGAAAACTTTAATAACAAGTGGGAGATTGAAGGGAATGTGTTCTGTGGGATATTGACAGTACGATATCGTTGTTGTCGACGATGGCACATGATTATGATTTGGAAGTAAAAAAAGTGGGTTTGAGGGAGCAGAAGGGAAAGGGAGAGGTGGCAGCGAGGAGTGGAAGAGGGACTGCCAGGAGGAGTGGAAGAGGGATGGGTGGGTCTGGAAGTCGTGGCATGAGAGGAGCTTCTCGATCTCCACCCTTTCCGACTCAAAGAATGGGTTGGTGGAGGCTAGACAGAGGAGGGTGGAGTTGAGGGTGACCACATCCACATCACACCCACCGGAGGTGGAGTGGTGGAACGGGAAGAGCTGAGGAGGATGACGATGAAGATGGCGAGGAGGAATAGGAGAGTTGTGAGGAATCAGACTGTTTTAAAATATATATATTAAAAATACTCCTTCCACGTCGGTGAACTAAAAAGAAGACGTGGTAGGCTTTGAATTTTTTTTCTAAAATTATTAAAAGATATATTAAATAACCCTACCACGTCGGTATACTAAAAAACCAACGTGGTAGGGTTTGAATTTTTTAAAATATATTAAAAAGACCCCTACCACGTCGATTTTAGTAAACCGACATGGTAGGAGGTCTTCCACGTCAGTTTGTAATTAACCGACGTGGAAGGGAAGACATGGTAGATCGATTTTCCAGCAGTGGGAGCTTGCCCAAACTAATGAATAATAAAAACATACTAGCATGATTAAACAACTCACACAAGACATCATGACATAGTTCTAACATCAACACATAAAAATAGACAAGTCTAATTAAACAATTCATAGAACACATCATGAGATAGATCTAAACTCAACATATGAGGAATCAAGCAAACTTGAGAGTAAAAACCCAGGTTATTAAAGCATGCATGGTAAAATACAGCATCAGTATTTGGATTTGAGGCTACTCGAGAGTGGTCAATAGAGCATTTGAAGTTATATAGTTGACCAATTCAAGTTTTTATGTGATTTAGAGAAAATCACAAGACAAAGTAAAGACAACCAAGGAGAGAGAGACACGAGATTTATATTAGTTTGATCCCACAATCCACAACCTAATTCGTTCCCAATCGCCCCACTTAAGAGTTCCTTTATCCCAAACCTTTTCAACGGGCATGGTTTGTTACCTTTATAAATGTGATCGAAAACACCCTCGTCGATGCCTTCACCATACTATGAAGCCAGCTTTGACAACACGGAAGCTTCTTTGCAACCTTTAATTAGCTTGGTCTCCATTGAACACTTCCAAATAAAAACTCATTTGTCAACTAGGTTTGCATTGTAGTATCAAGAAAGAATATTATAGTGTTAAAATTTTGAGCTTTCAGAAACACTAGATCAATAGAAATGGGTGTGGGTCCTACTTTAATACTCCAGTTGATTGCTCGTTTGGGTGTCACGCGAATAGGAATCCTGCTTTGAGTACCTTTTCCTCTGATGTGATTCAACATGGGATTTTTTTTGATGATTCAGAATTCCCCGGCACCCGCCCCCACTTTGGTTATGCAGGTTGCGACACTAAACTAGAGGTGGTCCACACTGTTTTCACCTAGACGTAATTAACTACATTGCTTGAATTTGAACTTACGTCCATTAGGTACTTTTCATATCCCTAACTAGCTCTACTACGCCCTGGGAGACTAACACGAGATATCTTACAATAAGCCTATATGCAAATGCAGTAGGACAACTACGGAATACAATAAATGCCACATCAAGATTTGGGCCTCAAGCCGATAGCATACGCATGGTTACTAATCTAGTGAGCCAGATGCAACATATTATTTAGAAACGAAACAAAATCGATGAAATCGTGCAGCAGATCATCAATATGTTCATTGACTACTAGGTCTTAGGAACACATGACAATTAACAACACCTTTTTATTTAATTTTGCATGTACGGAGGCAAACGTTAGCCATGTCATCCAATCACTTGTATGATCATTCTATATTTTTAGTTAATAAATATAATGGACTAAGCCATTCCAAACAAATACAGGGGTTTTTGCTACTGTACACCTCGTAGGTGACCTAATTAGCAATATGCACCTATGTCATCAGTGGGCCCCACTCCGTCACTATTTCTGTCAAACGACGTTAGTTAATTTGCAAATTAAACCTCATAAAATCCAAAGGTCCTTAATATTAAAATAAAAAACATAAATGAAAAACATAAAAAAACAAAATTTTCTCTCCTCCTCCCCCCGACCAACCCACCAACCCATTGTACAACAAACCCCTCTCTTCCTCCCTCTCTTCTCTCCTCCTCCCTCTCTTCCTTCTCGTCCGACCCCCACCTCGTCGAGCCTCTCCTCCACGACGACCTCCTTTTTTGGGTGTGGGTCAACTATGAACAACAAAGCCATAGAGATGAATGTCACAATTTTTCCCACTCCTCCAACACTTCGGTGAACTTGCGTCTTCTCCTCAACACCAATACTGCACACACTATAACCAAAATAAGGACCGCTGACCTGGCGAACAAGAGAATGATGGTCAAAAGTGATGGTTTGGTATGTGTTGCAATCTTTGTCGTTGGAATTGATGGGAGATTTTGGAGGTCTAATTTTTGAGATCTTCCGTTGACCTGGAAGTTCCATCCACGTATGTAGCGGGACGTAGAAATGGAGGGAATTGAACCTGATATAGCCACGCATATGTTTTCCAACACCACGTCGGATAGATTGACTTTGCTGTAGAGGAAAGGTTGACTCGTGTTTAATTCTTCATTGGATAGGTTTAGTGGAGAAACTGTGATGTTCATTACGGAGGAGAGGATCAACGAGGTGGGGGTCGGAGGAGGAAGAGAGGGAGGAAAAGAGGAGAGAGGGAGGAAGAGAGGGTTTGTTGTACAATTGGCTTGTGGGTTGGTGGGGAGGAGGAGGAAGAGATCTTGGGAGGAGAGGAGATAGAGAGATTTTGTTTTTTTCGTATTAAGGACATTTAGATTTGATGAGGTTTAATTTGAAAATTGTCTATCACCATTAATCTGAAACGGTGAAGGAGTGGGACCTACTAACAACAGAGGTGTATATGAGCAAATATGTTCAACTTACAGATGCATATCCGGTAAGACAAAAAACTCAGGTGCATATTATAAATTAGGTCATCCACGAGATGTAGCGTAGTGTAAAACCCAAAAATATATTTGGAACATCCACGTTGGAATTCCTCTCTCTTGCTCGTTTGAGAGTGTGTCTAAAGTTTGAAAAATAAGCTCGCGTAGTACATTATCCTGTATATCATCCGTAAACACACCATTCACAAAAAAACACTATCCATATAACATCTGCGAACACACCATGGATCATTTTATTAAATACGTATATTAAAAACAACATTACATTGATAATGGGTTACAAGAGATACAATAATAGATGACTTTTCATACATTCCAACCTACAGTTGGAAATAAAATCACTCATACTTTTCATAAAACAAAAAAAGCGGTTTTAAGAGGACATGCGCGTATTACAAATAGTTGTATATTTGTGATCAGTTGGTTTTCACGGGTCCATTGAAGAAGACCAAGTCCTTTTGTGCATCAAATACTTCTTTGATTTCCTCTATAGGCACATCAAACGATACTTCCATTTCTTCATCCTTCATTTTGTTGATGATATTATTTTTCCCTGAAACCAGATACCACACAAACATTAGCAACAATAATGTCAGCACTATCATTACATTGATCAATGACTGATGTTACCTGCAATATAGAACTTGGAGTTGTTCTTTGCATTCATTCCAAAGGAAAGAAGCTGGAGATCTGTTGAACGTTTTAATTTAAACCACAAGTGCACGACCGCGTTGAAGCGGTGGCAAATATGGGTCGTCCTCAGGGAGGTGAGCAGCCCCTTGTTTGCACGAAATCAAGTGGCAAAATAGGGAAGAGAGTTGATTATGCTACACTACACTACACTACAAAGTATGACGTATGAAATGCGAAAGAAAGCAACAAATGACTAACTAAAACTAAACTAAGAACGAAAGACGAGTGCTGGAATTTAGAAATGGAAAACGCCTAAGGGGTGGAGTGAGTGCACACATGCAAAGAGGCGGGTGTTGAACACATTCTTTAAGCACAAGTAAAGGTGGTGTTATCATGCATAGGAAGTGTCTAAATGTTATGGCAAAACCTATCAATCCATTCACCAACCTAGTTGATTAACATTTACACATTCATGTTTTATCAACACATTGTAAATAAAACATTCATTACATTCTCTAATGCATGTATGAACATCTACTCCACCCCCAAAGGGGATGGAACTACTCACTACACATTATACTAATTATTAAACTAAGCAAGGAAAGCATATTAACTAAGCTACTAAAACTAATGAAATGAAATTTAACAAAGTAAAACAAGAAACATAAAACAAACAACATAATAAAGAACCATTTATTAAAGTGACTCACATTTCAAGTAGCATCCTCCTAGTTTAGTGTGTGCTTCAACGCCTCACTTCTAGTAGGAAGAATAGCCACTTAAAATATGGAGTCATTACAATAGAAGGTGAAAAGTTCTATTTATAGCCATAGAAAAAGGTAATTCGAGACAATCCCCCGATGTGGGACTAAACAAATACCAGAAATCGACTAAATACACACTAATACGCGACCCACCAAAATCTTAGCGGATTTGGTCCAAAATAGACCACCAATTGGAGGTCTATATGGTTCGGATCCCGCTAAGTCTCCTGAGGGTTTTCAGCGGATACAACTGTTAAAGCCCAGAAGAAAACTTAGCGGGATCCGAACCCTATAGACCGCTAATTGGCGGTCTGTTTTGGCCCAAATCCGCTATGATTTTGGTGGGTCGCGTATTAGTGTGTATTTAGTCCATTTCTGGTATTGGTTTAGTCCCACATCGGGGGATTGTCGTGGATTATCTTTTTCTATGGCTATAAATAGAACTCTTCACCTTCCATTGTAATCACTCCATATTTTAAGTGGCTATTCTTCCTACTAGAAGTGAGGCCTTGAAGCACACACTAAAGTAGGAGGATGCTACTTGAAATGAGAGTCACTTTAATAAAACTTTCTTTATTATATTGTTTGTTTTATTTTTCTTGTTTTACTTTGTTTAATTTCATTTCATTAGTTTTAGTAGCTTAGTGTAATAGTTAGTTTAATGTTTAGTGAGTAGTTCCATCCCCTTTGGGGGTGGAGTAGATGTTCGTACATGCATTAGAGAATGGAATGAATGCTTTATTTACAATGTGTTGATAAAACATGAATGTATGCTTGCTTGTTTAGGATATAATTTATAATTTGATGAGTTTTGCCAAAATGATTAGACACATCTCATGCTTGTTTAGGTTCTGAAATAAACAACTTGCATATGTAAATGTTAATCAACTAGGTTGGTGAATAGATTGATAGAGTTTGCCATAACATTTAGACACTTCCTATGCATGATAACACCACCTTCATTTGTGATTAAAGAATGTGTTCAACACCCACCTCTTTGCACGTGTGCACTCACTCCACCCCTTAGGGGTTTTCCACTTATGTATTCCAACACTCTTCTTTTGTTCTTAGTTAAGTTTTGGTTAATCGTTTGTTGCTTTCTTTCGCATTTCATATTTCGTAGTGTAGTGTAGCATAAACAACTCTCTTCTCCATATTTTTGCCAATTGATTTCGTGCAAACGAGAGGCTGCTCACCTCCCTGAGGACGACCCATATTTGCCACCGCTTCAACACGACCGTGCACTTGCGGTTTGAAATAAAACGTTCAACAAGTTTTTGGCGCCGTTGCCGGGGAGGTGTCAGTCCAGACTCTTGTTTGGACGATTCGAGTGGATTTAATTTTTGTCTTGTACTTTTCTTTGTTTCAGGAGACTCACATTGAGAAGGGGAAGCATCTGGTGATGTTTGGAGGCAGTCTGAGAGAAGAAGACCGCCAATCAGCGGTCTACAACAGCCAACTGGCGGTCTAGTTGTTTCATTTCACCTCTAAATTTCTGTTGAGTATTTCTTTATCTGATATAGTGATCTGGGACTCGATTTGGCATGTTTTGACTTATAGTTTGTCCCCAGATCAATAATCAAACCTCCTTAAGCAACTTGGACCCTAAAACTCAAAGCAAAAGATTAGGTATTTAGATTGTCTTTTATCTTAGCTTTATTTTCTGTTGCTGAGAGCTGACGTGAGGTACGCACCTTCTACTCTCATTCATCCATTTCGTATGAACATGCATTAGTTAGTAGGAAGTGCATTGAAGCAAGTGTGAGTTGAGCGTTTGTTTGGAGAGTTGATTGCTAGATTAGGACTCCAAAACGCTAATAAGGAGGGGTTGTCCCATAAAAGATAAGGTGGGGGATTTCATCACCCTTTCCTTCGCCCCAAAAACCACACTAAACAAGAGCCTAATTTTAAAATCAAGTAGACATTGGCCTTAAGGAATTCAGACGCATTAGGAGGGTGATCCGGTCCCGACCGTCATTACCTGATCAGCGTTGCCCACTTTGTCGATAGTAGGAGAGACGAGATCTCTGGATCTTGACTCACTTGCTGGGCTTTGTGGTCCTCGTTGTAGGGAGGTGAGGCGTGTTGAGGCCGTGTGATCTCGCATTTAGGCGTCGTCTAGCTGTAAGGACCTATAGCGACCTTAGGATTGCTTGAGCCTTGTTTGCTTATGTGCTTCTACCTGTACCCATCCGCCGTAGCATAAGGACTTCTTCCCTTCTCTCCTGCGTCATTCTTTCTCTCCTGTGTTCCCTCGTCTTCTCTTCTACGTACATTCTTTGTTAAATTTTTTTTTGGTGTGTGTGCACCTTTGTGCATGCTTTCGTGGACACGAGATGAGAGTGGTCGTTTGACGAGGAGCGTTGTCAATCCGGCTTCGGTCATCGATTTCTCGACGCCTTCCTCCTCTCGTGTTGCACATAGTCCAGGTTCAATGGATGCTAATTTCCGTGAGGAGGAGCAGTTGCTGGACCCACCTGTTCGACCTGTGCTTCCAGTTGTCGCTCCCATACCTCTACGTGATCGATGCTACCCGAGCCGTACTTCTCTACCATCATGCAGCGTATTTCCAAAGGCTAATGGGAACCATTGTGACGTTAAGCCTCAGTTTATCTCAGTGCTCCCTCATTTCACTGGGAAAGGTGACCCATATATCTTTCTCAGGGAATTTGAGGAGGTCTGTGCTATGTTCAAGCTGCAAAACCTTAGCACAGACTCCATCCATCTTAGGCTCGTTCCTTTTGCACTAAAGGATGACGCCAAGAAGTGGTTGTACAGCTGATGAGAATTAAATTTATACCGCAAGTGCACGGCGTCTATGAAGACGTGGCAAGTACGGGTCGAACACAAGGAGGGAGAGATTTCGTAGTTTTTGTTATTTTCGATTAAGAGGAAGAAGGGAGAAGAAATAAGTTGGGTTTTTGGTATTTTTGATTTAATTATCTAAAGTACGAAACAAAAGCAATTAGAACTAAAACAAGAAATAAAGAAGAGAATTCCGTCGGGTGGAGGTCTAGACTTAGGTTTAGATTGGAGAATGGAGAAACTTGAAATAAATCATGTTAGTTATGAAGCATTACAAGATAAATGATTTAACATAAACTCAAGTAATCAAAATATACTAATCACGAACTTAAAACAATAACATGCATTCATCTTCTCTAACCCTAATTCCATCACCTCCACCCTTTGGAGAGAGTTAGAAACTCATGGAGGGAGGAAGAAGAAGGGGTCCTTGAGACATTAAAAGAAAATAAAAACAAAACAAAATAAAACAGAATTTTATTACTAATGATCCAAGACCAAAGGTTCAAAGATGTGTTACATTCGTCCTACAGGGCTATTTATAGCCGATACAGGGGATACCAATACATAAAAGGATAGTACACGCGTCACCACAACACTGGACAAAATTGGAGCACACGGATCCTCAAGGGTGCGGCGAATTCGCCGCCTGGTCCATGCAATATGCGGCTAAAACGCCGCATAGGTTGGAAGTATCGCGTCCGGATTTTCGTGGTGCGTTTATGGTATGATTTGATCTTTATTTGCGCGTCTGGATGATTTGTTTCCATTGTCTTGAGCTCCGGATTAATTCCTTCCATTGTTGGGGATTTATTTTTGACTTTTCTTTTTGACTTTTCCAACAAAATAACTTGATCCTTTTCTTTTGCAATCAGGTCCTTGGCATTTTGCAATTAAGCCCTTGACCTTTTTGTGATTAGCTCCTTGAATGCTTTTATGCTTGGATTCATTTCCATTTGGAACCCGATAAACTTGAACTCGGTCTTTATGATAGAAATGAATCTTTTGCACGCGTTTATGCTCGGAATGTGGGTAATTTGCATTCAGGTCCCTGTATTCTGTAAATAAGACTAAACACATACCTTAGTAGCATTTATTGATGCAAAAGTAATCTAAATGAAAGACATATGATGCAATGTATGCAATGCATCAAATACCCCCACACCTAGATTTTGCTAGTCCCTAGCAAAACAGAATATAAGAAAAATAAAAACAGGGAAATCCTAACTCACTTTCGTAGGAATCACGGTTGCACTTAGCATGTGCAACAAGCCTTTAAACCTCCAAGTTTCCTAGGAGGAGGAGTGTTGTCTCCTGAGGGTTTTCAGCGGATATACCCACAAAATCCTGAATCAACATTTCATTAATAGCTCTCAATATCCCTACCTCAACTTTATACATCTCACTAAGAATTTTTTTGCATGCTCATTATATAAATCTAACTCATTAAAAATATGACTTGGTCTTTGTTCCTCCAACATTCACACCACTAACCCTTCTACACATGTTTATCACTTGAATTATTTTGCACGCCTCCTTTGGTGGTGAAGTATCATTTGGATCAACCATGGCATGGATCATTCCTTTAGCTTTGGGCCTTGAGTATTATTATTTTTTCCTTTTCTTCCGTGATTCAACACATTTGCTTTTTGACACTTTTACCCTTTTGGCATTTGTGTAGCGAGTTTGGTCGATAATCCCGAGCTGGCAGACTCAAGTTACCGGGTTTCAAGATACCCCTACGGACCAGTGACTCAAAGGCTTGGGCTTTTGTAATCATTTTGCAAAATGTGCTTTCCTCACTTTATTCCTTTATTTTTACTTTTATTTTCCTCAAGGCTTAATTGCTATTAGAAGTCCACACTTCCCGGTGTATTTTCCTCAACCTCTGCTTTTTATCAACCACTTCAAGGATTTGATTCATCCAATTTAAGTGCATACATGTCTTACAGGGCAATGTGTTATTTCTTTGGAACTTAGATTTATGTCACAATTTCTACAAGCAGAACTATATAATAAGGAACAAAAACTCAATGCAATTTGTACTCGGGTTTTGGTAGTTCAATCTTAAGCTATGTCATGAAACATTGATTTATTTTTATTTTTTTTTATTTTTTTTTATTTATTTTTATTTTTTTATTTTTTTTTAATTTTTTTTTTTTAAAGAAGAAAACAAACAAATAGATATATACATAGATAAACACCCCCCCACACCTAAATCATGCATTGTCCTCAATGTATGCATATATAAAATAAATGCACTTATTACCTGAGTCGGCTTGCGGTAGAGGGGTTGAATTTGCTCAGAGTCAACCGTAATCAGAACTGGATTGAATGACACCATGTTGGTGCATGTATCCAGTTGAATTGTTCCCCATGTTGACTTGAGGAAAAGATTCCACTCTTCTCACTTGAATTGGTTCGCTTATTTGCTCGAGTGATGGTGGTTGAGTAAATGAATTACTCCCTTTTTTCTTACTTCCTTTTTGCTTATGTGATGATTTATTTGATTCAGAATTCTGATAAATACGTGCTCTCATCACAACATCACTTGGGTTGCATATTATTTCTGGCTCATTATCAATATGGAAGATATTAAATTCTGCTTTTAAGTTCCCGAAAGATAATTGCATGAGCCCATTTCGACAGTTTATTAATGCTTCCGAAGTGGCTAAAAAGGGTCTACCTAGAATTACAGGGATTTGTCGATTAGGATTTACAACAGGTTCAGTATCAAGTACGACAAAATCCACTGGATAAATGAAGTCACCAACCTTAATCAAAACGTCCTCTACTATACCTCTCGGTTTCTTAACAGAACAATCAGCGAATTGGAGGGTTGTCTTAGAGGGTTTCAGTGGACCAAGGTTGAGTTGCTCGTAGACAGAAAATGGGAGCAAGTTAACGCTTGCACCAAGGTCTAGAAGGGCTTTATTGATAAACGTATCTCCTATTGAACATGAAATTGTGGGACACCCCGGGTCCTTATATTTTATAGGAGATGTGTTGGAAAGAATTGAGCATATGTTTGCAGTTAAGAATGCATTCTTTGGTACATTCGTTTTTTTCTTCTTAGTGCACAAATCTTTTAAGAATTTAGCATAAGCAGGTATTTGTTGAATCATGTCTAAGAGTGGAATGTTTACCTTAACTTGCTTAAATACTTCCAAGATTTTCTCTATTTGTGCACTAGAGTTCTTTTTGAGTCTATTGGGAAATGGGGCTTTAGGCACATAGACTCGCTCAGGTTCAGGCTGAGCTACAGGTTCAGGTTGGGTAGGTGGATTGGGTTTTTCAATTTGGACGTCGGGTTCAGTGGTCAAGTCATATGTGGGTGCTTGATGGCTGGATTGATTAGTCATTCTAGGGTTTACCACATTATTGTCAATTTGTCTTCCGGACCGTAATGATACTACAACATTGATTTGTTGGAACGGTCCTTCCTCATTAACCATTTGAACCGGTCTAGGGTTGTTATTTCCTGAAGGTGGTTGATAAGATTGATATTGATTATTAGTTCTGGGGTTCACCTCAGGTTGACTTGGAAATTGGCCCTTTTCTCTTTCACCTATTATCTGTGCTAATTGGCTGACCTGTGTCTCTAGCCTTTGGAATGATTGGTTGGTTGTTTGTATAAAAGTTGTCATTAAAGTTTCTAATTTAGTCAACCTAACCTCATGATTTCCATTATTACCCCCAGATGATGTATTATTTTGATTATATGGGGTTGGTTGTTGTCTAGGAGGTTGTCCTTGTTGGTTCCACGAAAAATTGGGATGATTACGCCAACCTGGGTTATAGGTTGATGCGTAAGGATCATTTCTAGAATTGTTATATGTGGCATTGACATGTTCCAGGTTCACACAGTCCTCCATTAAATGACCAGTCTGACCACATCTAGAGCAGGGGGTAGGGGATGCTTGTCGGGTTTGGTTTTGCAGTTCTAGACTTTCCATTCTACGCATTAGGGTAGCTAGTTTTGCCTCGGCCGCTATGTTGGAGTCTATAGCTAAGACACCTGGTCGGGGTTGACTCGCTATTCTAGATCCAATACTCGGGTTGACGGGTGTTCTAGCATTGTCCCATTGCATACTATTTTCAGCTAAATCCTCAAGAAAAGTCCAGGCATCATTTTCATTTTTGGACATAAAATTCCCTTGGCTCACAGATTCTAGCATAACCCTAGATGTGGGTGTCAATGCCTCATAAATAATTTGGCATAATTGCCACTTCGGAATTCCGTGATGAGGGCATTGGGTCAAGACACTCTTAAATCTCTCAAGATAGGAATAGAACGGCTCGCTCTCAGACTGAACGAATGCAACAATTTCATTCCTAATCTTCATAGTCTTATGGTTGGGAAAATATTTTTTTAAGAAAACTTGAACAAATTCAGCCCAACTTCTAATAGATCTTTCGGCTAGACTATATAGCCATTTCTTAGCGTCGTCCTTAAGTGCTAGAGGCACAAATTTCAGACGCACTGCCTCTTCAGGAATATGTTGGTATTGCATAAGAGAGCAGATTTCCTCAAATTCTCTAAGGAAGAGATATGGATCTTCCCTAGAGGTGAACTTAGGCAACATACTCATGTATTGTGCCTTAAGTTCGAAGTCGCGACCCGGTATGGTAGGCATAACGATGCACGATGGCTGAGCAGCCATCGTTGGGTAGCACCGATCCCTCAGAGTTATAGGTTGCGCAATAGGCGGGTCCACTACGTGCTCACCCATTAGATCCGGGTGAGGTGGTGCAACAGGTGGATTGGGGTTAAGTTCCAGACTGGAATCTAGATGAACTCGTGAGAGTCGATTACTCAAGTCCCGAATCCAAATCTGAGTGCACCGGGTTGAATCAATTTTTGAATTCAAATTCGAAATTTAAATTCCAAATTTAATTTCAAGAATTAATTACTCTTTTTTTTTCGTTTTTTTTTTTTTTTGAATTTTAATTTTTCGTTTTTTTTTTTTTTTTTTTTTTATTTTTTTTTTAAAAGAAACAAACAATAGAAAGGTAGGGATGAGAAGGGAAAGAAGACTCAGACGAGAAGGGAAACTTAACTCTAAAGGATAAAAATTAGGGTTGGTCAGAAATTTCCTGAACAAGCACGGTCAAAACAATCCTAGACCTAGTGTCACTTAGATCTAGACGACTCCTAACAGGTTGAGTCGAATTAGTTTGCTTGATTCACCTCCCTCACCAATCAAACCAAGTTGGCCAGTTAGTGTATAGCTAGTGGGGGCGCTTCCGACAGAGTCGGTGCCAATTAGACAACCACGTCGCTTGGAAGACTTTCGTCGACACAAAAACACTTTCTAGACACCAAATTGAATTCAATTAGCTTCAGGTCATAGCAAGTCAAACCAATCTCCTCCTTAATTGAGTCCGAGTCCTTAGGGGCCAATGTCTAATTGATTTTAAATTTTAGGCTTAGGCGACACTTCAGGATTGTGGTTTGTGGGCTACGGGAGGGTGATGAATTCCCCACCGTATCTTTTCCTACGGAGTTGCCCTTAAGATAGTTTAACTTAAATTTAGCAAAGATAGTCAAACAATGGTCCTTTTAATGGGGGCAATTGCAAGGTTGTATGCAACTAAATTATATGCTCTAATGCAATCGATAAAAACCTCGATACGTACCTTGCCTCCAGCAATCTTCAACAAGTATTAATTTGCAAGAATTTAGAAAGAATAATGCAAGCAAAACATTATATGATGCATGCACTAAGGTCTTTCTAATTTTGCCAATTTTAGGTCAGAGTTGAATTATTGCCAATTATGGAATTGTAACCCTAACACGTGCAATTCTACGAAAGGAAACTTTTCAACTATTCAGATTTTACGAGAAAGGCAAGAAAAGTTACCTCCGCAATGCTCAGTCGGGTTCGCCGCCCGCTCTCGAAGATTCCAGTAGCTCAATGCGACCACCCAGCGATGCCGACGACCCCAGAGAAAAATGAAGACCAGAGCCCTAGCTTGTGCGGCGATTCCGCCGCAAGTCCTCTTGAAGATGCGGCGATTCCGCCGCCCAAGTGTCTCAGAACGCTCCCGGATTTCGCCGCGCGCTCTGTTTTCTCCTGCTACACAAATTCAAATACTTAGATCGCGCACACGGTAGACAGGATAAAATCGAAAACACAAAAACACAAAATCTGCGTCGCCTCCCCGGCAACGGCGCCAAAAACTTGATGAGAATTAAATTTATACCGCAAGTGCACGGCGTCTATGAAGACGTGGCAAGTACGGGTCGAACACAAGGAGGGAGAGATTTCGTAGTTTTTGTTATTTTCGATTAAGAGGAAGAAGGGAGAAGAAATAAGTTGGGTTTTTGGTATTTTTGATTTAATTATCTAAAGTACGAAACAAAAGCAATTAGAACTAAAACAAGAAATAAAGAAGAGAATTCCGTCGGGTGGAGGTCTAGACTTAGGTTTAGATTGGAGAATGGAGAAACTTGAAATAAATCATGTTAGTTATGAAGCATTACAAGATAAATGATTTAACATAAACTCAAGTAATCAAAATATACTAATCACGAACTTAAAACAATAACATGCATTCATCTTCTCTAACCCTAATTCCATCACCTCCACCCTTTGGAGAGAGTTAGAAACTCATGGAGGGAGGAAGAAGAAGGGGTCCTTGAGACATTAAAAGAAAATAAAAACAAAACAAAATAAAACAGAATTTTATTACTAATGATCCAAGACCAAAGGTTCAAAGATGTGTTACATTCGTCCTACAGGGCTATTTATAGCCGATACAGGGGATACCAATACATAAAAGGATAGTACACGCGTCACCACAACACTGGACAAAATTGGAGCACACGGATCCTCAAGGGTGCGGCGAATTCGCCGCCTGGTCCATGCAATATGCGGCTAAAACGCCGCATAGGTTGGAAGTATCGCGTCCGGATTTTCGTGGTGCGTTTATGGTATGATTTGATCTTTATTTGCGCGTCTGGATGATTTGTTTCCATTGTCTTGAGCTCCGGATTAATTCCTTCCATTGTTGGGGATTTATTTTTGACTTTTCTTTTTGACTTTTCCAACAAAATAACTTGATCCTTTTCTTTTGCAATCAGGTCCTTGGCATTTTGCAATTAAGCCCTTGACCTTTTTGTGATTAGCTCCTTGAATGCTTTTATGCTTGGATTCATTTCCATTTGGAACCCGATAAACTTGAACTCGGTCTTTATGATAGAAATGAATCTTTTGCACGCGTTTATGCTCGGAATGTGGGTAATTTGCATTCAGGTCCCTGTATTCTGTAAATAAGACTAAACACATACCTTAGTAGCATTTATTGATGCAAAAGTAATCTAAATGAAAGACATATGATGCAATGTATGCAATGCATCAACAGCAACCAGGCGAATGCCTTTAAGACTTGGGACGAGTTTCAATCTTCATTCCTCAAGAAGTACTTCCCAAATCATCAGACTCAAAAATTGAGGAACGAAATCAATTTGTTCTATCAACATGAGACCGAACCATTCCATGCATACTTAGAGAAGTTCAAGGAGCTACTATCCTCATGCCCTCACCATGGCATCGAGTTGTGGCACCTTTGTCAGATTGTTTACGAAGGTCTTCACATCCCGTCCCGAACGCTCCTTGAGTCCATGTGTCAGGGAAAGTTCTGGGGAAAGGATGAAAGGGAGGCATGGGCTTTCCAAGAAGACCTTGCTGAGAAAACAATCCAATGGGAGAGTGTAAGGGAACCACCTGCATCATCTAGTATAGGAGCGAGGATCACGAATGCAAACTCGACTAGATCGGGTGCTGCATTTGCTATCGATACCACTACGGCCACCGAGGCACGCATGGCGGCCTTAATGCGTCGTATGGATTCGATTGAGCTCAAAAACCAACAAGGTGCACCTCACATGTCCACATCTCGTCCAGTTCCCTGTCATTCATGTGGTAGGGTAGGTCAGGTAGAAGAGAGTGTATGTCTATTCCTCCTGAGATGGAGCGTGTCAACGCCAACTATGATAGAGCTAGGAATGACCCATACTCCTCATCTTATAATCCTGGATGGAGGAACCACCCCAATTTTTCATGGAACCAAACTAATGCCCCGGGTGGTCCTTCAAACTCCTCTAGACCACCTTACCAATCGCACCAACCTCCCATGCATGCATAATCTTAGCAGCAACCCCAAGCGCAAACCACCAATCAATCGGGTTTCCCAAATTCTAACAACTTTGAAACCCGGTTTAATTCGCTTGAGAACTTGACTCATGGACTTGAGAACTCTATGAAAAATTTTATGTCGTCCAAAAGTCAAGTTCTCACTTCAAATCAGCAGACCATCAAATCTCTAGATCTTCAGATGGGCCAATTGGCTCAGTCTATACATGAAAGAGAGAGAGGATCTTTTCCTAGCCAGCCCGAGGCTAACCCCCGCATGTACCAACAACAACAACGTGCAAAATTAGAATGTGGTACCTCGGGGGAGGGAAGTGAACCATGTGGAGGAACATGTTCACCATGTCAATGTCATTGTTACCTTAAGGAAAGAAAAACAGGTGGAGAATCACATTTCCTTGCGACACCCACCACCATCTATGCAGCCCCTCAGTGGGAATAGTGGTGAAAAAGAGGCTGAGGGTAATACAACAACGCTTCTTTCATCTCAGGCACCGCAGAAAACCTACCTGCCAAAAGCTCCTTATCCAAGTAGGTTAACCAAAAAGCAGAGTGACACAATGGACAAGATATTAGAGGTGTTTAAGCAAGTTAAGGTTAACATCCCCTTGTTGGATGTCATCCAACAAATACCTCATTATGCCAAAGTGTTGAAGGATCTCTGCACAACCAAGAGGAAGACCAATGTTCCTAAGAAAGCATTCTTTGCTGCAAATGTAAGCTCACTTTTGTCCAATCCTGCCTACACAAAATACAAGGACCCTGGGTGTCCTACTATTCAGTGCACGATAGGGGACACTATCATGAGTATTGTTTTGCTTGATTTAGGAGCAACGGTCAACCTCCTCCCATTTTCTGTCTATCAACAGTTAAGTTTGGGAGAATTGAAACCAACTAAGATCACCCTCCAATTGGCGGATAGATCCATTTGTATTCCAAAGGGGATTATCGAGGATGTGCTTATCAAAGTGGGAGATTTTATATTTCCAGTCGATTTTGTTGTCCTATATACCAATCCTGTTGCGAACACCCACTCTCAAATACCTTTGATTTTGGGTAGACCATTTCTGGCAACTTCAACGCCTTAATTAATTGTAGAAATGGTCTCATGAAGCTCTCATTCGGTAACATGAGTGTCGAGTTTCATGTGTTCAACTCTGGTAGGCAACAGGAGCCCATGGATCAACCTTTAAATCTAATTCTCATCCGCCAATTTGAGAAAGTAACTCAAAATCATCGAACACCCCTAACACCAATGCAACCCATTGAGAATGTTTGTGGGCCCAGCGAAAACTCATTGCTTGTCTTTGCAATGCAACAGAGTGAGCTGACATCAAACATAAATGTCCAAAAGGAGTGTTCGTTGCATGATTCAGTTGAGAGTACTAGTGAGAGTGAGACACCTCATCATATGCCTATACCAGAAGGTATCTCAACCTCATGTCCCATGGCCATTGAGCCATTTGAGCTTCATCTTGACTCCAACAAGGACCCACCTATGATCGAGCTTATGCTTGATGATCTAAATGATGGTGGGAGGTCCTTGTTGGACGACTTGGGGAGAAGCCCCATTCTTAGTGATGCAGGTTTGCTGCATCCATCGAATGAGTTTGAGGAAGTCATTCCGATGCACCCACCTCTTGGTTGGAGGGTTTTGTTCGATGAGAAGCTAAACCCTAGTGAGGCAACATAACTTCATTCTTTGTTGCCCACACCCGACCAATATGATGAGGGGTTCGAGCCTTTCAGCTATGACCTTTCACCCCTCATGACACCTCAGAGTACCGGTGAAGTTTGCCCAACTTGACAAGTCTCTGGTCCTCATGACTTGATGTTCTCATTTGATGTTCCTTGACCAAATGATTATGACAATATCGTTGCTGCTATATATATCAAGTTACAAAAAAGAGTAATAAAAGACTCCTTCAGTGAGAATCGATTGTTGTGGGCCCCAACCCTTGTGTACTTGGGCCCAATTTCTTCACGTATTTATCTCCCTTCTTCAGATTCTCATAGGTTTTGAGGGAAGTTGGGTTTGTGTCCATCAACATGACCCTGAACATCCCTTTGTCCTTCATGTTGGTGAGATCTTTCCTTTTTCATGCATATATCCATGTAGTATCTTGTTCATATTCATTGAGGACAATGCATGAAGTAGGTGTGGTAGTCGAGTCTTTTCTTTTAATTTTTTTTTCTTTTGTGTGCATTGTTAGGGTCATGTTAGTGTGCCGCATTTCACATTGATATACCTGCTTGCCATGATCCTTGGGTGACTTGTCTTCTTTTGCTTGCCTAGTGCTTTAAAATTTTCACATTTCTTTCAAAATCTTCATGTGTTTGCGAAAGAAAATGTTTTTGTAGGTTTTGTATGTGTTTAGCATGTGCAAAACCGTTGAGAGGCAAAGTAAAAGGAAAGCTCCCAAAATTGTCTTGAACTTGATGCATTAGGATATCTAGTTTACTGGCTTTAGGTCTTATCGAGTAGTTAGGATGGACCCCGGTTTTCCCTCGGGGGGCATGTAATCGTAGGGTTTCAACACTCAAACATTTAAAGAAGTCCACCCTGAACCTAGTGAGTCAAATAATTCGTGTCTTTTAGTATAAGGAAGTTTGTCGTGGTCAAGGGCCCTTAATCTCTTTTTGTGAAAATTAGGTGTAGGGGTTTTGGTTCCCATGTAGATAAATAAATAACTGGTGTTCTCTCTTCTCGCACGGCTCTTATCACTCGGGAAAGTAGGTCTGAGGGGCCTTTGTGCCTGGTGCTTTCGAGTCATCTGAATTGGGATGCACCGACCGAACTCCCCTTACACGGGTGGTAGGGATCGCCCTATGTGGAGATTTGGGGGAAGGTGTACGTGATAGTGTAAGTCCTCATAGGCAATGATGCACGAAACCTGACCCTCGGAGAATCAAACACCAACCATTAAAATGCTCTAAAGAAAAAAAAGAAAAAAAAAGAAAAAGAAAGAAAAAAAGACTCAAATAAGAACAAAAATGGATTTTACACATTGTATCACATTCAGAAGTTAAGGTTGCCCATGTCTTTCACTTAAGTTCTTAACTAACTTTCACAAATAACTAATTAGGCTAGGTGTGTGGACCGATTACAAATATAGAGTCGACCTGTAGTATTACCGCATCCCATGATCGACAATATGAGTCCAACGAGTTGTGTAGCTAGATTGATTAATGCATCTTGTTTGGATTTTGTGGGTATATCCGCTGAAAACCCTCAGGAGACAACACTCCTCCTCCTTGGTGACAAGGAGGTTTAACGGCTTGTTGCACGTGCTAAGTGCAACCGTGATTCCTACGAAAGTGAGTTAGGATTTCTTGTTTTCGTATGCTTTTCTCTTTCTTTGTTTTGCTCGGGACTAGCAAAAGTTAGTTGTGCGGGTATTTGATTGACATCATTTCATGCTTATATTTGTATCTTATATCCATTATCTTTCACCTAAACAATGCTATGTTACGAGTTTTATGTTTAGTTTTCAGGAATAAATAGGTTTGAAGAGATGAAGCATAAAAGAACCCAAAAGCTTGGAAAAGGGACTGAATTGTGAGATCTGGGGACAAAGATGCAAGGGAGAAGGACCTGAACGCAAGATAGAAGGACCTAAGAGCAAAACAGAGAACTCCACACCATCATGGGGAGTATTTTGGCAATTCTATTCGGGTCGGAGCTCCAATAAACGAAGTAGATGCGTCCAAGACCACCACATTCACCAAGCAAAGCCCAGAACAAGATTCAACTGGATCCGGACTTTGTAGACCGCGGTCTGGATCATCCCAGATCCGCTAAGATTTCTCCTGTACTTGTATTAATGTTTATTTAGGGTATTTTTGGTATTGGTTTAGTCCCACATCGGGGGATTGTCGCGGATTAGCTTTCTCTATGGCTATAAATAGAACTCTTCACCTTCCATTGTAATCACTCCATATTTTAAGTGGTTATTCTTCCTACTAGAAGTGAGGCCTTGAAGCACACACTAAAGTTGGAGGATGCTACTTGAAATGTGAGTCACTTTAACAAAAGTTTCTTTATTATGTTGTTTGTTTTATGTTTCTTGTTTTACTTTGTTTAATTTCATTTCATTAGTTTTAGTAGCTTAGTTAATATGCTTTTCTTGCTTAGTGTAATAGTTAGTTTAATGTTTAGTGAGTAGTTCCATCCCCTTTGGCGGTGGAGTAGATGTTCGTACATGCATTAGAGAATGGAATGAATGCTTTATTTACAATGTGTTGATAAAACATGAATGTATGCTTGCTTGTTTAGGATAGAATTTATAATTTGATGAGTTTTGCCAAAATGATTATATACCTCTCATGCTTGTTTAGGTTCTGAAATAAACAACTTGCATATGTAAATGTTAATCAACTAGGTTGGTGAATAGATTGATAGGTTTTACCATAACAATTAGACACTTCCTATGCATGATAACACCACCTTCATTTGTGCTTAAAGAATGTGTTTCAACACCCACCTCTTTGCATGTGTGCACTCACTCCACCCCTTAGGGGTTTTCCACTTCTGTATTCCAGCACTCTTCTTTTGTTCTTAGTTAAGTTATAGTTAATCGTTTGTTTCGCAATTCGTATTTCGTAGTGTAGTGTAGCGTAGAGTAGCATAAACAACTCTCTTCTCCATATTTTTGCCACTTGATTTCGTGCAAACGAGAGACTGCTCACCTCCCTGAGCATGACCCTATTTGCCACCGCTTCAACGCGGCCGTGCACTTGCGGTTTTAAATAAAACGTTCAACAATGTTGATTCTCCCAGGGTCAGGTTTCGTGCATCATTGCCTATGAGGACTTACACTATCATGTACACCTTCCCCCAAATATCCACATATGGCGATCCCTACCACCCGTATAACGGGAGTTCGGTCCGTGTATCCGAAGTCAGATGACTCGAAAGCACCAGGCACAAAGTCCCCTCAGACCTACTTTCCCGAGTGATAGGAGCCGTGCAAGAAGAGAGAACACCACTTATTCATTTATCTACATGGGAACCAAAACCCTTAAAGCCAGTAAACTAGATATCCTAATGCATCAAGTTCAAGACAATTTTGGGAGCTTTCTTTTTACTTTGCCTTTCAACGGTTTTTGCACATGCTAAACACACGCAAAACCCACAAAAGCATTTTCTTTCGCAAACACATGAAGATTTTGAAAGAAATGTGAAAACTTGAAAGCACTAGGCAAGCAAAAGAAGACAAGTCACCCAAGGATCATGGCAAGTAGATATATCGATATTAAATGCAGCACACTAACATGACCCTAACAATGCACACAAAAGAAAACTAAAATCGAAAGAAAAGACTCGACTATGTACACACGTAAAGCACCCCCCACACCTACTTCATGCATTGTCCTCAATGAATGTGAACAAGATACTACATGGATTTATGCATGAAAATGAAAGAGCTCACCAAAGTAAAGCGGAAAAGGAAGTTCATGGTTATGTTGATGGACACAAACCCAAATTCCCTCAAAACCTGTGAGATACTGAAGAAGGGAGACAAATACGTGAACAAATGGGGCCGAAGTACACAAGGGTTGGGGCCCACAACAATCAATGCTCGCTCCTGGAGTCTTTTATTACACACTTTTTTTCCTTCTTTTTTTGTTTTTTTACATGATATATACAACAACAACGATATTCTCATAATCATTTGGTCAAGGAACATCAAATGAGAACATCAAGTCATGAGGACCAGAGACTTGCCGCGATGGGCAAACTTAACCGGTACTCTGAGGTGTCATGAGAGGTGAAAGGTCAAAGCTAAAAGGCTCGAACCCCTCATGATATTGGTTGGGTGTGGGTAACATAAATGAATGAAGTTGTGTTGCCTCACTAGGGTTTAGTTGCTCATTGAACAATACCCTCCAACCAATTGGTGGGTCCATCGGAATGAGTTCCTCAAGCTTATTCGATGGATGCAGCAGACCTGCATCACTAAGAATGGGGCTTTTCCCCAAGTCATCCAACAAGGACCTCCCACCATCGTTTATATCATCAAGCATAAGCTCGGTCGTAGGTGGGTGCTTGTTGGAGTCAAGATGAAGCTCAAATGGCTCAATGGCCATGGGACATGAGGTAGAGACACCTTCTGGTATAGGCATATGATGAGGTGTCTCACTCTCACTACTACTCTCAACTGAATCATGCAACTAACACTCCTTTTGGACATTTATGTTTGATGTCAGCTCACTCTGTTTCATTGGAAAGACATGTAATTAGTTTTTGCTGGCCCCACAAACATTCTCAATGGGTTGCATTGGGGTTAGGGGTGTTCGTTGATTTTGTGGTGCTTTCTCCAATTGGCGGATGAGATTTAGAATTAAAGGTTGATACATGGGCTCATGTTACCGAATGAGAGCTTCAAGAAACCGTTTCTACAATTAATTAAGGCGTTGGAAGTGGCCATAAATTGTCTACCCAAAATCAAAGGTATTTGAGAGTGGGTCTTCGCAACAGGATTGGTATCGAGGACAACAAACTCGACTGGAAATATAAAAGCTCCAACTTTGATAAGCACGTCCTCGATAATCCCCTTTGGAATACGAATGGATCTATCGGCCAGTTGGAGGGTGATCTTAGTTGGTTTCAATTCTCCCAAATTTAATTATTGATAAACAGAAAATGGGAGGAGGTTGACCGCTGATCCTAAATCAAGCAAAACATTACTCATGCTAGTGTCCCCTATCGTACACTGAATAGTAGGACACCCAGGGTCCTTGTGTTTTGTGTAGGCGGGATTGAACAAAAGTGAGCTTACATTTGCAGCCAAGAATGCTTTCTTAGGAACATTGGTCTTCCTCTTGGTTGTGCAGAGATCCTTCAACACTTTGGCATATTGAGGTACAAGGGGATGTTAACCTTAACTTACTTACACACCTCTAATATCTTGTCCATTTTGTCACTCTGCTTTTTGGTTAACCTACTTGGATAAGTAGCTTTTGGCAGATAGGTTTTCTGTAGTGCCGGAGAAGGAGGCATTTGTGTATTACCCTCACCCTCACCCTCTTCTTCACCACCATTCCCACTAAGGGGATGCATAGTTGGTGGTTTGTTGGCAAGGAAATGTGATTGTCAACCTACTTTCCATTCCTTAAGGTCACAATGGAATTGACATGGTGAACAGGTTCCTCCACATGGTTCACTTGCCTCCCCCGAGGTACCACATTCTCATTTTGCATGTGTTGTTGCTGGTACATGCGGGGGTTAGCCTCAGGCTGGCTAGGAAAAGACCATCTCTCTCTTACATGTACAAACTGAGCCAATTGGCCCATCTGAAGCTCTAGAGATTTGATGGTCTGCTGATTTGAAGTGGGAACTTGACTTGTGGTTGACATAAAAGCGAGCCAAGGTGTCAAGCGAATTGAATCGAATTTCCATATTATTGGAATTTGGGAAACCCGATTGATTGGTGATTGGAGCTTGGGGTGGCTGATAAGATTGTGCATGCATGGGAGGTTGATATGATTGGTTAGGTGGTCGAGAGGAGTTTGAAGGACCACCCGGGGCATTATTTTGGTTCCATGAAAAATTGGGGTGGTTCCTCCATCCAGGATTATAAGATGATGAGTATGCGTCATTCCTAGCTCTGTCATAGATGGCGTTGACATGTTCGATCTCAGGAGGAATGGACGCACACTCACTTTCTATATGACATATCCTATCACATGAATGACAGGGAACTTGACAAGATGTGGACATGTGAGGTGCACTTTGTTGGTTTTGGAGCTCAATCGAATCCATACGGCGCATTAAAGCCGCCATGCGTGCCTCGGTGGCCGTAGTGGTATCGATAGCAAATGCGGCACCTGATCTAGTCGAGTTTGCATTCGCGATCCTTGATCCTATACTAGATGATGCAGGTGGTTCCCTTACACTCTCCCATTGCATTGTTTTCTCAGCAAGGTCTTCTAGGAAAGCCCATGCCTCCCTTTCATCCTTTCCAAAGAACTCTCCTTGACACAAGGACTCAAGGGGCGTCCGGGACGGGATGTGAAGACCCTCGTAAATAATCTGACAAAGACGCCACAACTCAATGCCATGGTGAGGGCATGAGGATAGAAGCTCCTTGAACCTCTCTAGATATGCATGAAATGTCTCGGTCTCAAGTTGATAGAACGAATTGATTTTGTTACTCAATTTTTGAGTCCGATGATTTGGAAAGTATTTCTTGAGGAATGCATATTGAAACTCATCCCATGTCCTAAAGGCATTCGCCTGGTTGCTGTACAACCACTTCTTGGCGTCATCCTTGAGCACAAAGGGGACAAGCCAAAGATGGATGGAGTCTGTGCTAAGTTGTTACAGCTTGAACATAGCACAGACCTCCTCAAATTCCCTGAGAAAGATATATGGGTCACCTTTCCCAGTGAAGTGAGGCAGCATGGAAATAAACTGAGGCTTAACCACAAAATGGTTCACATTTGCCTCTGGCAATACGATGCATGAGGGTAGAGCAGTACGGCTCGGGTAGCATCGATCACGTAGAGGTATGGGAGCGACAACTGGAAGCACTAGTCGAACAGGTGGGTCCAGCAACTGCTCCTCCTCACCGAAATTAGCAACCATTGAACCCGGCCTGTGTGCGACACGAGAGGAGGAAGGCGTCGAGAAATCGATTACCTAAGCTGGATTGACAACGCTCCTCATCAAACGACCCCTCTCTTCTCGTGTCCACTAAATCATGCACAAAGGTACACACACACAAACCAAATTTTTTTTAACAAAGAATGTGCATAGAGGAGAAGACGGGGGAACACAGGAGAAAAAGAATGACTCAGGAGAGAAGGGAAGAAGTCCTTATGCTACAGCGGATGGGTACAGGTAGAAGCAGATAGGCAAACAAGGCTCAAGCAATCCTAAGGTCGCTATATGTCCTTACAGCTAGACGACGCCTAACTGCGAGGTCACACAGCCTCAACACGCCTCACCTCCCTACGACGAGGACCAAAGGCCAGCAAGTGAGCTAAGATCCGGAGATCTCGTCTCTCCTACTATCGACAAAGTGGGCAGCGCCGATCAGGTCATGACGGTCAGGACCAGATCACACTCCTAATGCGCCCGAAATCCTTAGGGCCAATGTCTACTTGATTTTAAAAATTAGGCTCTTTATTAGTGTGGTTTGTGGGGTGAAGGAAACGGTGATGAAATCCCCCACCTTATCTTTTATGGGGCATCCCCTCCTTAGTAGCGTTTTGGAGTCTTAATCTAACAATCAACTCTCCAAACAAACGCTCAACTCACACTTGTTTCAATGCACTATCTACTAACTAATGCATGTTCATACGGAATGCATGAATGAGAGTAGAAGGTGCGTACCTTACGCCAGCTCTCAGCAACTGAAAATAAAGCTAAGATAAAAGACAATCTACATGCCTAAGTCACACTCAACCACGATCCACGCCTCCTCGCGACTAAACCACGATCCACGCCTCCTCAACGATCCACACTCAGGATTCCACCTCCGTCGACCTCCACCAACCAACCACGACCACAACCACGAGTTAGGTCAAGGAAGGGGAAACCACAGAAACGAGAAGGTTCGAAACACACACTCACCTCCACGAGCTTAACCAACACCAACCACCGCCTCTGCCTCGCCGGAGCTCCACGCCTCCACGTCGGCGCACCCTGAGGTAGAGAGAGAGTGAGAAATGAGAGTGGGAGAGACGTGAGAGAATGAGAGGGAGAGAGCTCCACCAATAAATATCTCCCCAACCTTCAATCTCAACCATCCATTCCATCTCCAATTCATCCCAGTCGTCCATCTCAACTCCTCCTAATCTCAACCTAAAACATCAGTAAGGCACAATTAGGATTTGGATCTCACAGTTATCTTGATGATAATCTCACAGAGTAATTGCCTGATGGTGAAACAACTTGTAGTAAACTGTAGACGTGGAGCTCTTCTTTGTGATTTGTGTTAACGATGTAAATTGACGCTCCAATTGGAGTTCGAAAGATATTTCCCTTCTCGAGCTCTGTCGACTTCTCTCCTTCTCCAAGAGATAACCTCACTACTGCCTGCCCTGTTTGAAAGTTTACTGGACTAGTTACCAATTTTTGTTCAAAACATAGTCTTATATTACTCAACATAAAATATTAATTATGTTATGCTTAGTAAGAGTTATATCCCTAACTTTTCACCTAATTATTTTGGGTTTAAGATATCATGCTGGATTTAAGATTTCCAGTCTGGAGCTGCCTGATCATGAGGAGCTGAGAAGCCATGGGGTTTGAGGATGAGGATCGAGAAGTGATGACGCCCAAGACCTGGGATCTTCACCACCACTCTGAAGTGACCATGGTCGTTCGTAAGCAGAGGTGGGAAGATCGACTTATCGAGGAAAAAGCGGTTGGCCAATGCAAAAGTTTTTCCCCACTACCGTTGGCCATTTCGAAGGGTGATAATGGAAATGGAACAGTTATGTGATTGTAGGATGATGAGAAAGTTCATGAGATGTAGTGTCTATTTATGGGGCAAGATTAGAGCCCATAGTCCGAAATAGGACGCAATTAATCCATCTCCACTTTGTTATCTTCACCAACACATTAAGGTTATTGGTAATATATATAACATCATTAAATAAACATAATGCTTACGTCGTTTTAGATTTAAAACAAAAGAGTAGTGGAACTGGTGGATGGCGGTTAGTGTCGATTAATTTCTTCAGAATAATGTAGAATGGGCTATAATGCAATTTTTCTCATCACTTTTCTATAAAAACACAAACATGCACCACGCAACAATCAATACCTTAAAAATCGGATATTTGCTTAGGGGTACCTGTAAAATGTCATAATTGGTTCTTTACACGTGCATTTTCACTATTTGCTAGGGTATACCTACATTTCACTACAAATTGCTTGGATACACCTCTGCCATTTGCGGGGTTCATTCCGTCACCATTATTGATATAAAATTTGCAAAAAAACACCCTATAAAATTATAAATATTTTTACCGTCGAAGATGGAAACGATTGTGTCATAAAGCTTGTCCAATTTGCGAAGAAAATACATGCTCTTTGCAACTAGTTAATAGTTCTAAGACAGTCTATCTTTGTCATCAGAGATTTTTACCGAACTCCCAACCCTATCGTAGGTTGAAGAAGGCATTAAACGGAAAACAGGAGTTTCAGAATCCGCCAGTTGAAATCAGCGTCAAAAAGGTGTACAAACGTGTAATGAACATTGAATGTGAATTTGGAAAACCGTACAAACGAGCAAACGACAAAAGTAGTTGGAAAAAAATCCATAAAGCTTGATCTCCCTTACTGGAAAACTTTAGAAGTTAGACAATGTATTGATTTGAGGTACGTAGAGAAAAACGTTTGTGATAGTCTTGTTGGCACTCTGTTGAACATACCTGGTAAAACCAAAGATGGATATAATGCAAGACTTGATCTTGTTGATCTTGGTATACGAGCAATGTTCGAACCAGAAAAGAAAGGAGACCAGAATTACTTACCTCCAGCTAGTTATACATTGTCTAGAAAGGAGAAAAGAATTCTGTCAGTGTTTGCACGATGTAAGGGTTCCACAAGGTTATTTGATTGACATCATTTCATGCTTATATTTGGATCTTATATCCATTATCTTTCACCTAAACAATGCTACGTGACGAGTTTTATGTTTGAATTTCAGAAATAAATAGGTTTGAAGAGAAGAGACATAAAAGGACCTAAAAGCATGAAAAAGGACTGAGTTGAGAGACTCAAGGACTAAGATGCAAAATCAAAGGACCTGAATGTAAGATCGAAGGACCAATGAGCAAACAAGAATACTTTACACCATCATGGAGAGTATTTTGGCAATTCTATTCTAATCGGAGCTCCAACAAGCGAAGTAGATGCATCAAAGACCACCTAAGACATCCAGAAAAGCCCACACGAAACAACGACCGAATCCAAACAAAATAGACCACCAATTAGCGGTCCAAGACCACTGATTGGCGGTCTGTTTTGACCCGGATCAGCTACGATTTCGTAGGGTCGCGTATTATTGTGTATGTAGTCTATTTCGGGTATTTGTTTAGTCCCATACCGAGGGATTGTCCCGGATGACCTTTTTCTATGGCTATAAATAGATCTCTTCACCTTCTATTGTAATCACCCATTGCTTGGTGGCATTCTCTCTACTTGGAGTAAGCCTTGGAGCTAAATCTCAAGGTGGAGAAGAACGCTGCTAGTGATGTGAGTCATTTAATAAAGTAAAATTTCCATTGTTTTGTTCTTATGTTGTTTCTTTATGCATGCATGCTTAGCTTAGTTTTATTTCTTTGATTGTAGACTAAAGTAGTTAGAATGTTTCCTTTCTTCTTTAGTTTAATTGTTAGAATAATGTGTAGTGAGTAGATCCATCCCCCTTTGGGGGTGGTGATGATGTTCATACATGCGCTAAAGAATGGATATGAATGCTTTATATTTTGATTGAGTTGATAAATGTGAATGTATGCTTGCTTGTTAGAATAGAATACTACACTTGATGAGTTTTTCCACACATCTTAGACACCTCCCATGCTTGTTTAGGTTCTGAAATAACCAGCTTGTGTATATGAATGTTAATCAACTAGGTTAGTGAATGGATTGATAGGTTTTGCCATAACCTTTAGACACTTCCTATGCATGAAAACACTACCTACATTTGTGCCTATAGAATGCATTCTTCACCATATTTTTACATGTGTGCACTCACTCCACCCTTAGGGGTCTTTCTCTTCTTGATTCCAGCTTAGTTTTACATTCTTTTAGTTTTTATTCGAAGTAATCGTTAGTTGCTTTACTTTGCATTTTTCTTCTTAGTAGATTAGTGTAGCATAGATTAGCATAGATAAACTCTTCTCCCTTTTTGTTGCCACTTGATTTTTGAAAAACCAGAGGCTACTCACCTCCCTGAGGATCGACCCGTACTTGCCACCATTTCAATGCGGTCGTGCACTTGCGGTATTTAAAACATTTAAACATTATTCTTCAAATATCAGTAGTCTTGTTGTTATGAAGGATTTGAAACTTGTGAAGATGAAGTCTCACGATTGTGACACTTTAATGCAGCAGTTGTTACCTGTAGCATTGAGATCCATATTACCGAAAGATGTTAGACATGCAATAATAAAGTTGTGTTCATTTTTCAATAAGATTTGCAGTAAAGTGGTCGATCTCGTGCAGTTAGATAAGTTGCAGAATGAAATTGTGGTGACATTAACTCAGTTGGAGATGTTCTCCCCCCCTGCTTTTTTGACATTATGATTCATCTAGTTATTCATTTGGTTAGAGAAGTTAAATTGTGTGGACCACTTTTTTTAAGGTGGATGTATCCTTTTGAGTGTTATATGAAAGTGTTGAAATGTTATTATAAAAATCGTCAAAGACCAGATGCTAGTATTGTTGAAGGATACATAGCTGAGGAGGTTATCGAGTTTTGCACTGGATACCTAGCAAACACCAAAATTGTTGGACTTCCGAAGAATCGTCATGATAAACGTGCCGATGGTAAATGGACACGTGGGATGAAAATGTTAAATCCAAATGGTGAGGACTTAATGGCAACATATTTTTGTGTTGTGCAATTCTAATGAAGTTCAACCTTACCTAAATGAACACATGAAGTTTCTAAAGGAAAGAAATCCTTTGTGGAGTGATCAACAAGTAATAAATAGTCACAATAAAAATTTCATCTCTTGGTTCCAAATATGGCTTACAAGCGTGATGATTCTGAGACAATACAATGGTTGTCCTACAGTCCGCATTCTGTTGTTATAAGTTACAGTGGTTAGATATCAATGGATATTCTTTCTACACAATCTGTGAAGATGCGAAAAGTGTTGTTCAGAACATTGGTGTCACCTTAATAGTAGAGTCTTTGCATGTGTCTAGTTCTAAATACAAGAATCATGTATACGCCGACATGTCCTATTATGGTGTGATTGAAGACATATGGGAGCTAGATTTTGTTAAATTTAAAGTACCTCTAATTAGATGCAAGTGGGCGGATAATAAAAGTGGAGTTCGAGTGAATTACTATGGGTTCACTTTAATTAATTTTTCAAAAAAAAGGTATAAAGGAGAACCTTTTATTCTCGCTTCCCAAGCGAAACAAGTCTTCTATGTGGCTGATCCATGTGATAAGAAATGGGCAGTAATTCTCGAAGGGAAGAAAAAAGTTGTATCAGATGATAGTCTGATCGAGTATGAATAGACACCATATTTCTCTAAGCAAGCACATGAGTTGAACTCAGTAGACGAAGGCAACTCGATCACCAGCAAGCACCTGGTGGGGAGGAATTGCCCGCGCAACTCCTTGGCCATATCTTCCCAAGCTGTTAGCTCCTCTAACGCTTCGTCGGTAGCCCAACTCCTCCACTATAACTTGGCATCGCCAGCTAAGAACATTGCCCCCAAGGCAACTCGATCTTCCGGTGCTGTAGCCGTGGCCTTGAAGAATTCCTCCATGTCCCAGAGGAAGTTCTCCACCTCCTTCGCATCTCGGGTGCCTGTGAAAGCCTTTGGCTCGGGCACGTGCAGCCTTCGCGCTCCAAGCTTCCCTTCACCCGACTCCTCGCGTAGTTTGGCTATTTCACCCTTGAGGTCCTCCACGCGTTCTAGGAGATAATCCTTCGTCTCCTTAACCTCCTTGCGTAGTTCCTTTTCGACCTCGCCAGACGTGACCTCTCCGTCCTCACCACGGCCTGAGATCCACGTCTCCACATCTCTCATACGAGCCTCCAGCCCGTTGATTCTTTTGGAATTGGACATTGCTTGTTCTGTGGATGTGCGTACGTTCCTCGAACGTAGCTCTGATACCAGCTTGTCACCGGTTATGTTAGGAGTCCTTTAGAGACTCTCAAATTCCAACTTTTTCGAGCTTTGGCCCAGCCAAACGCTCTATCCTCGCAAGGAATAGCCGGAAACACCAACACAACCGCACAACTCTTCGGTTACCCTCAGAGTAGGGATCTAGCGGAATAGCCCCCAAAACAAGCACACGCAGAAACTAAGGTTGCACAACCCTCACAAAATACCAAGCCCCCAAACGTCCCAAGTTCCCCACACAAGAACACTGAAAGATGATGGCGGAAGAATCTCTTTATTATATATATAAGAAACGTCCCAAAGGGATTACAATAGATTTCTCGCTCACAAGTCTCTCTCACAGAAACTCTCTCACGCCCAAATCTAAACTCAAACTATGATGGAAACCCTATCTGATCCTGGAAGATGATCCTGATTCGATTCGATGGATTCTCGAACTTATGGGATGCGTCCCCTTTTATAGTGCTTCAAAGTCCTACTTTGTAGCACGGTTGGATGCCACCCAACCCACCTTCCTTCGGTTGCAAGAGAATAGGTCTCTATTCTCCCCCATAACTTGATAATAATCGTGGCTGAATTAATCCTTAGGAATCATTCCCAAACTCCTCTTTTATCACAGATAGGCGCCACTTTGTCTTAACCGAACCCTTCGGTTTAGGTTGGCTGGAAACGTGGGAATCATGTTGTAATCTGCTGGAATAACCTCTTCAAAACCGTCCCCCCAAGAATAGGAAGTTGGGCAAGTGGGCTTTGACCCGTTCAAATCCCTTGCACATCTCTCGTTCGATTATGGACCCGTGCCATAACCGAATCCTACTTTTAAGGAAGTGCATCTTAGGTTCCTATTTTCAAGGAATGCATGCACCATGATTTCTACTTCTTCCAAGCTGAATACCTACATGTAAGCAAGACATGTGCGTATTGGTGTTGACCTATTCAGCCCACGCTTCCCACTCCCTTCGGTTGGTGGACCAAGTCCATAACCGTCTCCACGAATGTAGCCTCCCTCCTTTGACTTGGTGTCCACGCCTTTGTGGGGCTGCCCACGCCTTGCCTGGTCACCTCTCTTGGCCCTTGCTTCACCCATGGGTAGTCCTCGTCGGCCCACACCATCCACCACCAGTTGACTGGTGTTGACTCGTGTTGATTACGATCCTCACTTGGTCTCTTCGTGCTGACTTGGTGTTGACTCCTGGTGTTTAGCCTCCCAAGCTCCTGCGCCTCCTTCCTAAGCATTGCCCGCTCAAGTCTGCCTCCATGGCGCGCCTGAGTGCTGCCCGGGCATGCTCTCGCACTTCCCAAGTGCTATGTATGCGCATCGCTTGCTGATGCCTTCTGACCCTTGCTTGGATGTCCCCGGACTCCAAGCCTTGGTGCTTTTCCACGCGCCTCGCGCTCCAAGCCACCAATCGTGCTATAGGCTTTAGAACATCCACGCCTTTGCCTTGCTTGCTCATGCTCGCGCCCCACCCACGCGCATGTTGCCTCAGCATAACCTCCTCGCGCCCGTGCCACGCGCACGTCCTCGAACAAGGCTTTTCGCTCCATGTTCGTAGCCTCGACTACTTGCCTTCTTGCACGCGCTTTGCCACTGCCTGCCACTCGATTCCTCCTCCACGCTTCGCCTTGCGTGTGCGCATGCCCGCGCATCTCGAATCTCCTTGGCGCTTCCCTGTAAACCCAGGGGAGTACTTGGGCTACCCTCGTTGCTTACCTCACGCGCTCGCGTTTGGCTCGCTTTGTGTGCTTCTTGGTTCCTTGTGATGCTCCAAGCTCACGAACCCAGCCCGGTATGGCGCACCCTCGGGCATCCTCGATCTCAAGGTGGTGACAATTACCACGGTGATGTATTTGGATTGAAAATCCATTAAGGAAAAACCCACAGTAAAGGTGCAAATTTTCTGTTGTAACACATTGTAATGGCCATTTAATGTCTTGACCTTTTATTTTTTAATGCTTTGAGTTTATCTTTTATAGTATCATGGCTTCGAAAAAGAAACCCACTCCCTCAGAGGCTGAAGGCTCGAAGACATACCGTTCACGAGGTCCTTGTCTCATGAAAGAATTCGTGGGGAGAAAAATAGAGATGGTAGAATTCCAATCAAGTTTGATGACCGTCTTGAGCCGATAGGCATGCTGTCTGGTAATTGGAAAAGATATCATTTGTTTGTCGAGTTGGGCCAATGTAGATGAGAAGTTGAAGGACACAATATGGGATAACGTGCAGGTACTGATTCCAATATTGATATCTATAGTTTTAGTCGAAATTTTGATATATATAAAGTTAACGTGTTGTAGGAATCTTTTGAGTTCCAATCCACTGACAAGTTGAAGAAAAAGTGGATGACATACATGTCAGTTCGTTTGAGGGATTTCAAAACAAATTTAACGAACAAGTACATATTCGGAGACTACCAGGATAGAAATCCATGCGATGTCTATAACTTTATCACTCCGCATCAATGGGAGCAATTCAGAAAATCCAGAGATAGCCCGAAGTTTGAGGTAACTGAGTTTAATTTAGAATATAAACTTATGTAGTTATTGTTTTAAGTGATAATCTAATAAACTTGGTTTTAGGCCATCCGAGCCAAAAACCAAAAGATTAGATCTTCTAACAAGTATACACATCGTATGTCTTGAGCGGGGTACCAAAAGTTAGAAGCACAAATGATGGCTGAAAAAATTGCTCTGAAGAAACAAGAGGCAATTGACTACGGTATGAGTGAGGAGCAAGCAAGTAACATATCTCCTCCTTCTCCCGTAGCTCGTTGTGATTCTTGGAAGAGAGCGAGAGTAAACTCCATAGGGAGTACGTCACAGACGAGTTGCAAGCGATCGACTCGAATATTGTAAATTGCAACACTTATATATGTTATTAATTCAAATGGTCGGAATGATATTCTACGTGAGGCCTTGGGAAACGATGAACACCCCGGTCGTGTGCGGGGGGTAGTTAGTAGAGTTGGACTGCGACAACATTATGGAAAGACTCAACGGTCTACTTCGTCGACTGGTCATACCAAATGCCAGCAAGAGATTGCAGATTTTAAGAATACATTGCAACTTGATTGGGAGAGATTGGATCGTGATTTGCCTACTTCTCTTACCCATCGTAGGACCGGTTCTTCCCCGGAGACCACTCCTCCAGTGCAGCCAGTGTTCCATCCCGATCGACAATATGATTTCGTGTCTCATTTTCGAGAATTGGCCCTCGTCGGCAGTCCCTCGTTTGGAAAGTTTGCGGGTG
The DNA here is from genome assembly GCA_963682175.1 of Triglochin maritima. Taxonomy (NCBI): domain Eukaryota; kingdom Viridiplantae; phylum Streptophyta; class Magnoliopsida; order Alismatales; family Juncaginaceae; genus Triglochin; species Triglochin maritima. The sequence goes on from OY821777.1 coordinate 24,323,420, forward strand.
GATCTAGATGTGCTTTATTCGTCGAAGACCCTGATCGAAGATTGGTGGGACATGGGAAGTTTATAACATCTTCAGACACCACTTCACAGAGGTGGGAGAGGGAGAAGTGAAGGTTGCAGTTGGGAGTTGCTTAGATGCTGGTGCTTTGGTGCCATTTCCGGAAGAAGAGATTGTTACTCTCGGCGATGTTATTGCTGGGTTTGTGAGGTGGCCTAGTTATTTAGTAGAGCTAAACGACAAACATGTGGTATAGTTTAATTTTTAATGACTTTAAACTTCAAATTTGTTAACAATTGTATATATATCTGTAAGGTGTCAAGCCCCCGGAGCAAAGGGTCAAACAACCAATCTCCGATCAACATTAATTTGCTTCCAAGTAGGTGCAAAATGTTGTATCAATGTATGGTAGGTAGGGAAGCACAATCCTTAAGTAGCTGGGAGTTGGAGAAGGGGGATAAAGGGTTGCCTCCGGCTTTGTATGTCACCAAAGAGGATATCATGCAGTTCTTGGTGATGGATTCATTGTGTATCATGATTATCAACGTGCAAGTGAAGTAAGTGTTTTCTTAGGTATACAATAAAATGTATTGAATAATTTTATCGAAATTGTAATAAAGTATAATTTATACTCTTGTAGACATCTTTATGACACCAGAAGGTCAGTCTTTCCTGACAATCAAGTATTTGGATTTATCAGTCCGTCTACATATATATACGAGAATGATGATAAATTGGGTCAGCTTGGAACTCTCTTGAAAGAAGAAGACAAAAGATATTATGTGCTCCCTTATCATGAGAGGTAAACTTTGTAATTCAAAGTGGAATTTATTTTTTAATAAACTTCTAATTATATATAACATGGCTCATTGGATGCTTGTCGTTGTATGACCCATGACTAATTCGGCATATTGGTTTGATCCGTTGGGGTTGAATAAACCAAGGGACTCAATAAAGAAACTTCTAAATTTGTACGTTCGTTTTAGTTATCGTATTTGTAATTCTTGGTTTTTTATTAGTATTATTGAATGAAGGTTTAACTTCTGCTACTCAGGGCAATTAAGTTTTACAGAGCTTTAGGTGGCAGGAGAACAACCACAAAAGCAGGAATAACATGGCATGGAATGAGAGTACGTTCTCTCCCATTTTTGTTAATTAAGTTAGGAACATATATTTAGCGAATTTCTATGTTTGTGGTACCGGAAGCAGGTTGGAAATACAGAATGTGGTTACTATGTGATGAGATACATGGAGGAAATCCTCGAATTGGCAACTCAAGACGTATGCCTATCCGAGGTAATGTAGATCGTTATTCACTTGTATAGTTGTAGTTTCAATATTTAGTTATTAAAAATTTTACATGTATTTTGATAGGTCTTCCCAAAAACTAGTGATCCCTTCTCGCAACAGGAGCTCGATGAAACTCGCGACCGATGGGCTCGCTATTTTATCAGAAACATGTTGATGAACTAAGAGGTTCTCCTGTCACTAGCATTTTTTTGTAATTTAGTTAACAAGTTCACTTGTATTAGAAACCAACAATTTATTCCTTAATATAATCGCCTCAATTTTAGAATGAATGCCAATTGTTTATGTATGAATTAATTCCAAGTGTGTTGAATGATTGTGTGTGTTTGTGTTTGTGCAAGTATGGTTGTATGTTTGTGTTTGTGCATGTATGCTTGTGTGTTTGTGCTTGTATGTACATATGGATGAAAATGTGAGTATTTGTGAACGAATTTGGTGCAGGTTGTATGTACACGAATACGATGACTAAATACAAGTTTGTAGGATGCTATTTTTTTGTCCAGGTTTAAGAATAGACGTCGGATGTTTGTATTAGCCGACATTTATTCCTCTGAAGAAAGGAATAGACGTCGGTTGTATGTATCATCAAATGTCTATTCTTTAGGAATAGACGTCGTCTGTTATTTCACCGACGTCTATACCTAAAGAATAGACGTCGGTCCAATAGAACGACTGACATCAATTCTTTAAGTATAGATGTTGGCTGTATGTATCAACCAGCGTCTATTCTTTAGGAATAGAAGTCGGATTTCGCACGTCCGACGTCTATGTATAGACGACGTACACATAGACGTCGGATCTGGGATTGTTGATATCCGCCGTATGTACCCCAGTACATCCGACGTTTATTCCCTTTTCTGTACTAGTTACACGTGGAGGCATAGTGGATATGTGGAGGCATGGGTGGCCACACTTGGTTGGTTGTTCTGTTGCTTTTATTGGAAGAAAAACACACTCTCACCACTCCACTCCAACTATTCTCCACCCAACTCTCTCCCTATCTTATCTGGCGACCTGGGCTGCCAGAGTTGGTGGTGGCAGCGGTGGTGCAATGAAAGCACAAGGAGGAGCGTTCTTTTGTGCAACTGGAGGTGGGTTTGCTAGTGGTTGTGTTCACGGAGGCTCGAGGAGGCAGCTAACGGTGCTGGACTCCGACAAACTCGAACAAAGATATGGCAAGTTTACATTTTAACTCAAACAAGGTGTGAGCGGTGTCTCTCCGTCGGACGCCCGGATGCCTCACCGGCGAGGAGCGGCGACCAGTGGGCCGCTGGTGTGGTCTATCCCTAAAGGACGTCGGGCTAGCCGATTGTCTGTGCAAGGGTGGACAGATCGCTGCCTTGGTTGCCAAAACTTCTGGATGAAGGGACAGAACTTCTGAACGAAGTGACGAGACTTCTGGACTAAGGGACAAAACTTCTCGAAGAAGGGACGGGACTTCTAGATGAAGGGACGGGAACTTCTGGACGAAGGGACGAAAAGTTCTGGACAAAGGTACATAATTTTTGGACGAAGTGGTAGGACTTCTGGCGAAGGGACAAAGGTTCTGGATTGAGGGATAGAGCTACTGGATATAGTTGCACAAATCATCGTTTTATTGCTTTTCTTGTGACATATTGCATTTCATTGAGTCACTCTATATAGTAGACTTGCGGGATCACGGATCCCAATGCATTATGTTGCACAGCTCCACGGAGTGAGATGACCAACTGGCCTTGATGGCGGTGGAGACGACCGACAGACGATTTTTCCAACGGATGTGATCCCTTAGCTGTGGCACAACCCGACGAGTATGACCAACCATAGCGACGACTTTGGCAGATATGGTAAGGTTCATAAGATCATATCTGTATCTATAATGTGAAAGTGTGACCGACCTTCACCGAACCCTCGTGATTAGTATAACCCTGTGTGGGGTGCATTGCGTTCTCTCCGTAAGGCTGCTTGTGCATACGGTAGGTCCCCTTGGGGGATGTTGTTGGTGGGACTGTTTGGTGTATCATTTGGTGCCATACGATGCTTGTATGACAGATCATACATTTATATGGAGCTTGGCATACGGAGTTTGCATTATGAAACTCAGGCATTTTATCATGTTTTCATTTCATGGCCTCATTAGGTACCGAGTAGGCATTTTATCATGTTTTCATTTCATGGCCTCGTTAGGTACCGAGTAGGCATTTTATCATGTTTACTTCTCTTCTTCATTCCTCACTCCACCCAATGCCCTCCTCGCCATCAAAGTCTTCCTCAATGTCCCTCCAACTTCTTCTCAACATGGCAACTTTCCAAACCCTCACCCTTGCCTCTCCTTTGCCAGAGTCTCCTGCTGCAACACAACCTCCACACGTGTAACCTCAACCTTCACGACGACCCTCTCTGGCCAATTTCGACCATCGATTTTAAATCTAACGGTTGTCATTGAGTTCATTTTCTTCCATAGAAAAATGTCTAGCATAATTCCAACAAATCTCGGGGTCGTACTCCCTTCTCTCTGCTTCTTCTCCATTACCAACAACCAGAGGTGGGCCTACTTTGGGCTCAATGGGTCCATGGGATCCCCCTTTGAAAAAGAAAATAATATACTACTATTAAGATATGTTAAAAAATAATTGAGAACCTAAAATCAACACCCGAAAATCACACAAACCCTCATCTTCTCCAACGTTCCTCCAGCCCAAACCTTCGCAACGAAGATTGGTTCTAATTTTTGTTGGGTTTACAACACAAAGGTAACAAAATTCTCTTGTGTTTGGTTTGATTTAAGCAATTGGTTTGGTTTGGGTTTGTGTTAGAGAGAATTTGGAGTTGACTTGGCGAACAAAGATTTTGGGAGCAGATGTTGGGAGATTGGAGTTTTGTTTGGTGGTTCCCAAAGTGGTAGACAATTTTTTTGTTGCGTTTTGGATTTTACATGTTTTACTTTTATTTATGTCTCCTTAGAATTGGTTCTAAAAGTAATTGAAAAAATGGATTGAAGAAAAAATCCATTGAATCGTCTGTAACAATATTAATTGATGAAGTGAAAGAAAAAAGTCCCAATAGGTGTATGTGTGAAGCAAAATTCAGACGAGTACCCTTCAGATCCAGGTTTAAGACCTATTATTACGGACTATGATATAATATCAGAGATGAGGTGCGAAGATATTATTTGTTGAAAGGTCCGTGTCAACCTTTGAATCATAAATTTCCTAAAAAAGATGATGGAGATCATAAACGCCAATTGGTTACATTTTGGTTTTGTTGGCTCTTTGACCTTAATCTATGTTTTGATGATTTAATTAACCTTCTTGAACAAATTAAAATGTAGTGTAGCACACATATTGCATAACATATATATAGCTTTGTGCTAACATGTACAGGTGATCAAGACTCAAGGAAGAAAGGAGCTCAAGTCAACACATGTAATCAAGCTATTGAAGACATGTATTTTATATTTCTTTTGAGTCTTAGGATTCTATGTAATCTTGAGCATACAAGAGTGAAAATCTATCCACATACAAATTAGGTTCCTTATAGAAGTCACACAAAATTTCACATCATTTGGACTTCAATAGATCACCCAAACTTAGACCGGAAATCACTAAACCCAAACCAGAATTGCCTGTGCAAATTCGGTTAACCGAACCACCTCCATTCGACCGAATGATCAAATATCCAATAGTCATTTAAATAGCTCGACTGGTAGACCGTGGACCTAGTTTCGGTCGACCAAACATAAACATATCTTGAACCCCTAATTGCTTGGAAGTTTCCGGTCGATCGTTCTCAAGTCTCTGGTCGACCGTTTGTCCTTGGACTTCCCTGGACATTATAGCCCGTTATTTCAGTACGACCGTTCACTTCAGTTATAGCCATTTTCATGACCACTCCTTGTTCGGTCGATCGTTTGTCCCTGGACTTGTCTGGACTCCATTTCTGGACAACTTCCGGTCGACATACCTAGAACAGTGTGTTGCTATTTTTTGTTTTGTGTTTCTTGCACAACCACTTACCACACTTTTCCCCAACGACTATAACACCTTAGGAGCTTATAAATAGAGGATTGAACACATTGTTTAGACACCTCTCCCACACACAATTGTCTCATACACTAGAGAGAAGTCTCCAAATCACAAAACCTCCAACACTACACTCTAAGTATAAATTCCACACCTTTCATCATAGCCAGATCATACTCAAAGTGTGCTCAAGAATAAGAGAGTATTGTTCAATTGTACAAACAATTGTTTAAGAAACAAGGATCTTAGTGAAAGCCCAAGACAAAAGATTAGAGACTTCGGCGAGAGCCCGAAGTGTTCCTTCTCGGATTGTGAGAAGAGGATCCAAGCTAGGCAAGAGTTTTTGGCTAGCTTGCTATGTAAAAGGCTTAATCTTGACTCAGAACGAGATTGATAGTAAAGACGTAGGAAGAGCTTGCAAGAGAGATAGTAGGTGGGAGACCGAACCTCTATAAAAATCGCCTTATTTACTTTTGTGGTTTGCTTGCATAACTTGTTTAGGATAAGAATTAAGCTTAAAAGTGATTAGAATTAGAGGCCATCGTTTGCTAACAATTGGTATCAGAGCGTAGGTGTTAAATTTTATCTATTTAATCATAGTTTAGCATGGCTAGCACATCTAATCATGTAGAGGGTTTATACACAACTAGACATCCTTTCCTTAATGGATCAAATTATGACTATTTGAAGAATAGAATGAAAATATTCTTGATTTTTAATGACCTTAAGTATTGGATCTTCATCCAACACCCATACACCCCACCAAATGACGAAGAGTTAGTCACTCTAACTAGAACAAAAATGAAGGATTATGAAATGAATTCTACCATTATAAACATTCTTTAGTGTGGCCTAAATGAGGGTGAATACAATAGAATTAGGGTTCTGCAAGTGCACATGAAATGTGGCCTAGACTTCAAATGCATCATGAAGGTAATAGTAAAACAAAAGAAACAAGAATTAGTCTCCTCATGCACAAATATGAAAGTTTCACTATGTAAACCGGTGAGAACATAAGCGAAATGAACACTCACTTCACCGATATCACTAACTCTCTTTGTGTTCTTGGAAGAAACATTAATGAAGGAGAAATGACAAGTAAGTTCCTCCGATCGCTCAAGGATTGGGAAGACAAGGTCATCGCAATTAGAGAAGCACATGACCTTTCTCAACTAAAGACAAAGGAACTAATCGGGAACCTAATGGCTTATGAACTTCAAATCAACCATCGAAAGGAGAAGGACATCTGCAAGAACAAACCAACCTTGGCATTACATGAAAATTCAATGATCCAAGGAGAAGAGAGGAGAATCAGGACATTGAATTCCTTCTCAAGACTTCTTCAAATTGCTCGAGAAGGATAAGGAAGAAATGAGAGAAAGAAGAGGAAGAAGAAGTCAGAAGAGAGAAAAAGAAAAGGAGAAGGAGCAGTGTGAAAATGAGAAAATAGAAAGGGAGGAGAAAAAGGAGAGAAGGGAGAGGAGAAGAGAAAAGGAGAAGAGAAAGGAAGGAGGAAGCTCACAAAGCCATTTGGGATTACTCTTCATCACCATAATCATCATCATCCTCCTCTTTGATAAGTAGAAGAGAAGTTGCTCACTCATGCTTCATGGCTATTGAGGATGAACAAAGTGAGATAGGTTTTAACTGTTGTTCTACTAGATAAATTTCTTGTTCTACAAAATCATACTCTAGTGAAAGCTCAAAATCTAATGCTAATGGTGATTCATATACACATGATGAGCTTCAAAATGCATTTCATGATTTAGTTAAATAACATGTGATCATTTGTGATAAAAATAAGAATGCTAGAAAAACTATCAATGATCTCCAAAGGCAATTAGAAATAATCATGAAGGAAAAGAATGAGGTGATTGCTAGACATGAAGAACATGCATTAAATCTTGCTAGTATGAAAGCAACACCTATACATGATGAACAATTAGATCTTAGAACTTGTAATGTGTAATTAATAAAATATCTAGAAATATTCACAAATGGAACCAAAATGCTTGACATGCTTCTCGGTTGTCAAAGAGAATCATTAGAAAAACATGGTTTAGGATATAATGCTTCATAAGTTAAAAACCATGTAGTTCATACTACCTTGAATGACAAGTATTTAATTGCAAATCATAGTTCTTCAAGTGTGGGCTCCTAAAACGAAACTGGGTTGGGTTCCCAAAGCTAATGTTCAAGGACCCAAAGTTGTTTGGGTACCTAGATCTACACTTGTTGGTGCTTAAAGATGGGAGATCGGTAGTGACCGGCCAAAGCATGCAAAGTAAAATTTCAAAGCCGGTTGCACTATCAAACGGAAGATGGAACCAAAGAATGAGGATCACTAAATTGGGTAACATTATTAATCCTCCTAAGCTTATAGAATTGGTTCCAATAGGATTTTGAATGCTTAATTGTCATATATTTATCACATTCATTGATCAATTAGGATATGCTTCATGTACATTGTTAAGGGGGAGCGATATGAATCTTATGCCAAATTGATATCATTCATTGCACATCTTTTAAATTTGAGAAAAACACATCCTATGCTTTAGTGTCAATTTTTTCAAATGGATGTCAAAATGGAGAAGAACATCACATGCTTATATATGGTCATATTTATTTGATGTAAAAATGGGGAGAAAAATCGAACTTAATTGACATATCATTGTTATATTGATATGGGGAGCTTAATGAATATCTTTTAATTAGTGTAATGAAGAGCAAATTTAAGGGGGAGCAACTTCGTTACAATACATCTTAAAATTCGATGTTAAATCTTGTTTTTGATAGATGTCAAAGGGGGAGATAATATTAGGGGCCACTTGAAATTTACTAAAAAAATGAACAAAAACGATGCACACTCGTACAGGGAGAATTTAGATGCATAGTTTACATCTAGAAATTTCAAGTATTATGATATAGATTGCCATCATAAAAAAAGGGAGACTGTTGGCTTTTCAGCCTTAATCTATGTTTTGATGATTTAATTAACCTAACCTTAATCACAATCAAATGTAGTATAGCACACATATTTCATAGCATATATGTAGCTTTGTGCTAACATCTATAGGTCATCAAAACTCAAGGAAAAAAGGAATTCAAGTCAAGACATGTAATCATGATATTGAAGAGATGTAATTTTATATTTCTTTTGAGTCTTAGGAATCTATGTAATCTTGAGCATACAAGAGTTAAAAATACTAACATACAAACTAGGTTCCTTATAAAAGTCACATACAAAAATTCACATCATTTGGACTTCAATAGATCACCCAAACTCAGACCAAAAATCACTAAACCCAAACCAGACTTGCCTGTGCAAATTCGGTCGACCGAACCACCTCCGTTCGACCGAATGATCAATTATCCAATAGTGATTTAAATAGCTTGACCGGTCTACCATTACCTTTTCATTTGACTATCTACACGTGTCATTTTACCGATAGACTTGTCGTATTATACCAACGGATGTATTCACATTTTTACCCATACCTCAAAAATACAAGTGACCATCGGTCGACCGTGGACCTAATTTGGGTCGACCGAACATAAACATCTATTGCACCCCTAAGTGCCTGGAAGTTTCCGGATTACCATTCCCAAGTCTTTGGTCGACTATTTGTCCCAGGACTTCCCTGGATATTAGTTTTGGACTGCCAAATCTCCCTGAACGATTGACCATCCTATATTTTAGTTCGACCGTTCACTTAAGTTATAGACATGTTCGTTTGACCACTCCTTGTTCGGTCGATCGTTCGTCCCTGGACCTGAATGGACTACATTTCTGGACAGCTTTCGCTCGACCGTAAGACCCGTTCGGTCGACCGAACTTACCCAGAACAGTGTGTTGTTGTTTTCTATTTTGTGTTTCTTGCACAACAACTTACCAAACTTTTCCCCAACGGCTATAACACCTTAGGAGCTTATAAATAGAGGATTGAACACTTTGTTTAGACACCTCTCCCATACAGAATTGTCCCATACATTAGAGAGAAGTCTTTGTATCCCAAAAGCTCCTACACTACACTCTAAACCTAAATTCCAAACCTTTGATCATAGCCAAATCATACTCAAAGTGTGCTCAAGAATTAGATTGTGTTGTTCTACTCCACCAATTGTTGTTCAAGAAGCAAGGGTCTTGCTGAAAGCCCAAGACAAAAGAGTATAGACTTTGGTGAGAGCCCGAAGTGTTCCTTCTCGGATTGTGAGAAGAGGATCCAAGCAAGGCGAGAGTTGATTGCTAGCTTGGTGTGTAAAAGGCTTAATCTTCGAACGAGATTGATAGTGAAGACATAGGCGGAGCTCGCGGAGTTGAGCGAAGCTTGGAAGAGAGGAAGTAGGCGTGATGTCGAACCTCTATAAAATTTGCATTGTCTACTTGTGTGGTTGCTTACTTTTCTCTACCTTTTTAATTCCACTGCATAACTTGTTTAGGAAGAGAATTAAGCTTAAAAGTGATTAGAATTAGAGGTCGTCGATCCCTAACAGGTTTGATGAATTTGACACTTGGTTAGAGTATAGTATTGCAAAAGATACCGCTTATTATTTGCTTTGTTATTTTTCGAGACGATTCATGAAGAATCCACTTCGCAATTGTATGGGTAATGAAATTACTAATGATTGTTTAGTTACATACATCGAGAGAGACAATTTTAGAAATATTGATAATGAAATTATTATGCAACGTTTTTAAAATATGAAAAATTGACGGGGAATGTTGTAATCAAGCTTTATATATTAATAAATTTTCGTTGGATTTTATGATTTTGTATTCTGAGTTAAGGTTCATATTTCGGGACCACTTTGAAAATTTCTTGGTCTGCCACTGCCAACAACCTCATCGCCGGTGTAATACCAAATTCACTATCGAATCTTGTTGATCTCGACACTCTCGATCTCAGCGATAATAGTCTTTTTGGTTCATTACCTTTCAAACTTGTCACACTTCCGAACCTTAAAGTCATAATCCTTGTGTCAAATAGAGGTCTCACAGGTGTGCTGCCAAAGGTGTCCATCCCACTACTGCACCTGGACTTAGGTGGGACTTACGTGTTGATGGCGGTGACGGTAATGGTCATTGTGCAGGAGAGAAGGCGAGACCGACAAGGTGGTGGTCTTTTCCGGCGATGCTGTTGGTGGTGGTGGTAGTGGTGTAGGAAAGAATGCGAGGTGCGAAATCACTGGCCAACGGGGCATCAGTGGCGGTGATGTAGGAAACGAGGGAGGGAGGTGGTGGGAGAACAATTTATTTGGGTTTTTGTTTTGATATTTTAACATTAAGGACGTTATAATTTTATAATTTTTTTGGCAAATTTTATATTGGTAATGAGAGTAGCCTCACAAATGGAGGAGGTGCACCCAAGCAATTTATAGGGAAAATGCGAGTGTAAAGAATCAATTATGACCATTTAGATGTGCATCCAAGCAACTTCCCCTAAAAACTATGGGAAAAATTGACTCTCTATGCTTCAAGTGGCCCAACCTCTAGAAAAAAGACCACACTTTGACATCTTCTGAAAATATACATATGTTTCCATTTTTCCCCAAAATACCCTTACCCAAATCATGGGATTGTTCCCCTCTTTCTCTCTCTTTCTTTTTAAATAGGAAAGGATTTTGTTTGTCTCCTTCTTTCGACAGTTGCAAACCTCTCTCTCTCTCCCACATGCATCTGTTGTGTCTTCACTTTCTGTCTACCGACATTTGCACATCCCTTCTCACTCACACTCGACCCGTCATTCGAGCTCCTGCAACATACCTTGCCAAACAACTCCTACATTGAAGTCGACGATGAAGGTTGGTTTTAGGGTACGTTTTGTTTATATTTATTTTTACTTCTTGATAGAGGTTTATAAGGTTATGTTATTGTTTATATCAGAAATGTATTTGATTTCATCCATTTATTGGTATTCATCTGAGTTTTGTTGCCTGAGTTGGAAGTTGAACCATTTTCCTGTCTTACTGAAAGGGCTCTATAGGTTCGATTGTAGTTCGATGGGTACTCGATACGTTGGAAGTGGAACCATTTTCCTCAATGACTCGACTATGTACACACGTAAACACCCCCCACACCTAATCCATGCATTGCCCTCAATGAATGTGAGCAAGATACTACATGGATTTATGCATGAAAAATGAAAGATCTCACCAACATAAAGTGCAAAAGGAAGTTCGTGGTTATGTTCATGGACACAAACCCGAATTCCCTCAAAACCTGTGAGATACTGAAGAAGGGAGACAAATACGTGAAGAAATGGGGCCCAAGTACACAGGGGTTGGGGCCCACAACAATCAATGCTCGGTCATGGAGTCTTTTATAACTTTTTTTACAAGGTATATACATCAACAAAGATATTCTCATAATCATTTGGACAAGGAACATCAAATGAGAACATCAAGTTACGAGGACCAGAGAATTGCCGAGATGGGCAAACTTCAGTGGTACTCTGAGGAGTCATGAGTGGTGAAAGGTTAAAGCTGAAAGGCTCGAACCCCTCATGATATTGGTTGGGTGTAGGCAACATTAATGAATTAATTTGTGTTGCCTCACTAGGGTTTAGTTGCTCAACGAACAAAACCCTCCAACCAATAGGTGGGTGCATCAGAATGAGTTCCTCAAGCTCATTCGATGGATGCAACAAACCTGCATCACAAAGAATGGGGCTTCTCCCCAAGTCATCCAACAAGGACCGCCCACCATCATTTATATCATCAAGCATAAGCTCGGTCGTAGGTGGGTCCTTGTTGGAGTCAAGATGAAGCTCAAATGGCCCAATGGACAATGGACGTGAGATAGAGACACCTTCTGGTATAGGCATATGATGAGGTGTCTCACTCTCACTAGTAATGTCAACTCAATCATGCAACGAACACTCCTTTTGGACATTCATGTTTGATGTCAGCTCACTCTGTTGCATTGAAAAGACAAGCAACGAGTATTCGCTGGGCCCACAAACATTCTCAATGTGTTGCATTGGTGTTAGGGGTGTTCGTTGATTTTGCGGTGCTTTCTCTAATTTGAGGATGAGATAGAGATTTAAAGGTTGATCCATGGGCTCTTGTTGCCTACCAGAGTTGAACACATGAAACTCGGCACTCATGTTACCAAATGAGAGGTTCATGAGACCATTTCTACAATTAATTAAGGCGTTGGAAGTTGCCAGAAATGGTCTACCCAAAATCAAAGGTATTTGAGAGTGGGTGTTCGCAATAGGATTGGTATCCAATTGGAGGGTGATCTTAGTTGGTTTCAATTCTCCCAAATTCAACTGTTCATAAACAGAAAATGGGAGGAGGTTGACCGCCGATCCTAAATCAAGCAATACATTACTCATGCTAGTGTCCCCTATCATACACTGAATAGTAGGGCACCCATGGTCCTTGTATTTTGTGTAGGCGGGATTGGACAAAAGTGAGCTTACATTTGCAGCCAAGAATGCTTTCTTAGGAACATTGGTCTTCCTCTTGGTTGTGTAGAGATCCTTCAACACTTTGGCATATTGAGGTATTTGTTGGATAACTTCTAACAAGGGGATTTTAACCTTCACTTGCTTAAACACCTCTAATATCTTGTCCATTGTGTCACTATGCTTTTTGGTTAACCTACTTGGATGGGGAGCTTTTGGCAGGTAGGTTTTTTGCGGTGCCTGAGAAGGAGGCGTTGGTGTATTACCCTCACCCTCGGCCTCTTCTTCACCACCATTCCCACTGAGGGTCTGCAAAGATGGTGGTGGCGGCAAGGAAATGTGATTGTCAACCTGCTTTCCATTCCTTAAGCTTACAATGGAATTGACATGGTGAACAAGTTCCTCCACATGGTTCACTTGCCTCCCCTGAGGTACCACATTCTCATGTTGCATGTGTTGCTGCTGGTACATGCGGGGGCCAGCCTCAGGCTGGCTAGGCAGAGACCCTCTCTCTCTCTCTTTCATGTACAGACTTAGCCAATTGGCCCATCTGAAGCTCTAGAGATTTGATGATCTGCTGATTTGAAGTAAGAACTTGACTTGTGGATGACAAAAAATTTCATTGAGTTTTCAAGTCTACGAGTCAAGGTCTCAAGCAAATTGAATTGGGTTTCCATATTATTGGAATTTGGGAAACCCGATTGATTGGTGATTGGAGCTTGGGATGGTTGATAAGATTGTGCATGCATGGGTGGTTGGTATGATTGGTTAGGTGGTCAAGAGGAGTTTGAAGGACCACCCAGGGCATTATTTTGGTTCCATGGAAAATTGGGGTGGTTCCTCCATCTAGGATTATAAGATGATGAGTATGGGTCATTCCTAGCTCTGTCATATATGGCGTTGACAAGTTCCATCTCAGGAGGAATGGACGCACACTCGCTCTCTACATGACCTATCCTACCACATGAATGACAGGGAACTCGACCAGATGTGGACATGTGAGGTGCACCTTGTTTGTTTTGGAGCTCAATCAAATCCATACGGCGCATTAAGGCTGCCATGCTTGCCTCGGTGGCCGTAGTGATATCGATAGCAAATGCGCCACCCGATCTAGTCGAGTTTTCATTTGCGATCCTCGCTCCTATGCAAGATGATGCTGGGGTTCTCTCACACTCTCCCATTGCATGGTTTTTTCAGCGACGTCTTCTAGGAAAGCCATGCCTCCATTTCATCCTTTCCTAAGAACTCTCCTTGACACATGGACTCAAGGAGCGTTCGAGACGGGATGTGAAGACCCTCGTAAACAATCTGACAAAGACGCCACAACTCAATGCCATGGTGAGGGCATGAGGATAGAAGCTCCTTGAACCTCTCTAGATATGCATGAAATGTTTCGGTCTCAGGTTGATAGAACGAATTGATTTCGTTCCTCAACTTTTGAGGCCGATGATTTGGAAAGTATTTCTTGAGGAATGCAGATTCAAACTCATCCTAAGTCCTGAAGGAATTTTCCTGGTTGCTATACAACCACTTCTTGGCATCATCCTTTAGTGCAAAAGGAACATGCCTAAGATGGATGGAGTCTGTGCTAAGTTGTTGCAGCTTGAACATAGCACAAACCTCCTCAAATTCCCTGAGAAAGATATAGGGGTCACCTTTCCCAGTGAAGTGAGGGAGCATAGAAATAAAGTGAGGCTTAACCTCAAAATGGTTCCCATTTGCCTCTGGCAATATGATGCGTGAGGGTAGAGCGGTACGGCTCAGGTAGCATCGATCATGTAGAGGTATGGGAGCCACAAAAGGAAGCACATGTGGAACAGGTGGGTCCAGCAACTGCTCCTCCTCATGGAAATTAGCAGCCATTGAACCGGGACTGTGTGCGACACAAGAGGAGGAAGGCGTCGAGAAATCGACCACTGAAGCCGGGTTGACGACACGCCTCGTCAAACGGCCACTCTCGTCTCGTGCCCACGAAAGCATGCACAAAGGTGCACACAAACCAAACCTTTTTTTGAAAAAGAATGTGCGTAGAGGAGAAGACGGGAGGACACCGAAGTGAAAGAATGACTCAGGAGAGAAGGGAAGAAGTCCTTATGCTACGGTGGATAAGTACAGGTAGAAGCACACAAGCAAACAAGGCTAAAACAATTGTAAGGTCGCTATAGGTCCTTACATCTAGACGACGCCTAACTGCGAGGTCACACGACCTCAACACGCCTCACCTCCCTACGACGAGTACCACAAAGCCCAGCAAGTGAGCCAAGATCCGGAGATCTCGTCTCTCCTACTATCGACAAAGTGGGCAACGCTGTTCAGGCCATGACGGTCGTGACCGGATCACTCTCCTAATGAGTCCGAGATCCTTAGGGTCAATGTCTACTTGATTTTAAAAATTAGGCTCTTGATTAGTGTGGTTTGTGGGGGCAAAGGAAAGGGTGATGAAATCCCCCACCTTATCTTGTATGGGACAGCCCCTCCTTAGTAGTGTTTGGGAGTCTTAATCTAACAATAAACTCTCCAAACAAACACTCAACTCACACTTGTTTCAATGCACTTCCTACTAACTAATGCATGTTCATACGAAATGCATGAATGAGAGTAGAAGTTGCGTACCTCACGCCAACACTCAGTAACTGAAAATAAAGCTAAAATAAAAGACAATCTACGTGCCTAAGTCGCATAAATGATGCATGACCTAAACAAGAAAGAATGCCTAATCTTTTGCTTACGGTTTTAGGGTCCAAGTTGCTTAAAGGAAGTTGATTATTAATCTGGGAGCAATCTAAGAGTCAGAACATGCCAAAATGAGTCCTAGGTTCCTAAATAAATTATGGAAACAAGACAACGAAAGGAGAAGGCAAACAGGCTCACCAGACCGCCAATTGGCGGTCCAAAGTGCCCATGTTTCCTCAAAACTTCTCCAGCTGCCTCTCCATGCCACTCCAAGTCTCCTGAAACAAAGAAAAACTACAAAATACAAATTAAATCCACTCGAATCGTCCAAACAAGAGGCTGGACATACACCTCCCCGACAACGGCGCCAAAAACATGTCTAATCGTTTTAAATTAAACCGCAAGTAAACAGCGTCGGTGAAGACGTGGCAAATACGAGTCGTCCACGGGGAGGTGAGAAACCTTTCGTTTGCACGAAATCAAGTGGAAAAAATAGGGAAGAGAGTTCGATTATCCTGATCTACGCTATGCTACACTACGAAGTAACGAATGCATAAACAAACAACAAACGATGAATTAAAACATAACTAAGAACGAAATAAGTGTGCTGGAATTCAAAAATGGAAACCCCCTAAGGGGTGGAGTGAGTGCACACATGCAAATAGGTGGGTGTTGAACACATTCTTTAAGCACAAATAAAGGTAGTGTTTTCATGCATAGGAGGTGTCTAAATGTTATGGCAAAACCTATCAATCCATTCACTAACCTAGTTGATTAAATTTACATACACAAGTTGGTTTATTTCAGAACCTAAACAAGCATGAGAGGTGTCTAATCATTTTGGCAAAACTCATCAAGTTATAAGTTCTATCCTAAACAAGCAAGCATACATTCTTGTTTATCAACACATTGTAAATAAAGCATTCATTCCATTCTCTAATGCATGTATGAACATCTACTCCACCCCCAAAGGGGATTGAACTACTCACTACACATTAGACTAATTATTAAACTAAGCAAGGAAAGCATATTAACTAAGCTACTAAAACTAATGAAATGAAATTAAACAAAGTAAAACAAACAACATGAAACAAACAACATAATAAAGAAACTTTTATTAAAATGACTCACAATTCAAGTAGCATCCTCCTACTTTAGTGTGTGCTTCAAGGCCTCACTTCTGTAGGAAGAATAGCCACTCAAAATGTGAAGTGATTACAATGGAAGGTTAAGAGTTCTATTTATAGCTGCTTGACATCATTTCATGCTCATATTTGTATCTTCTATCCATTATCTTTCACCTAAACAATGCTATGTCACGAGTTTTATGTTTAGTTTTCAGGAATAAATAGGTTTGAAGAGATGAAGCATAAAAGGACCCAAAAGCTGTGAAAAAAGGACTGAATTGTGAGATCTGGAGACCAAGATGCAAGGAAAAAGGACCTGATTGCAAGACAGAAGGACCTAAGAGCAAAACAGAATACTCCACACCATCATGGGGAGTATTTTACCAATTCTATTCGGGTCGGAGCTCCAACAAGTCGAGTAACCGCATCAAAGACCAATAATACCAGAAAGCAAAGCCCACAACAAATTCCAACACGATCCGACAATTTTGGACCGCCAATTGGCGGTCTTGGACCGCTAATTGGCGGTCCATATTGCTCAGGATCCGTCGAAATTTCTCCTGGACTTGTATTAATGTTCGTTTAGGCTATTTTTGGTATTGGTTTAGTCCCACATCGGGGGATTGTCCCCGATTAGCTTTTTCCATGGCTATAAATAGAACTCTTCACCTTCCATTGTAATCACTCCATATTTTAAGTGGCTATTCTTCCTACTAGAAGTGAGGCCTTGAAGCACACACTAAAGTAGGAGGATGCTACTTTTAATGTGAGTCATTTTATCAATAAAGTTTTATGTTTCTTTCATTGTTTGTTTTATGCTTCTTTTATTGTTGTGCATGTTTTAGTTTAATCGTCTTTTAATTCTAGCTTAGTTTTAATATGCTTTCTTTCCATAGTTTAATAATTAGTGTAATGTTTAGTGAGTAGTTCCATCCCCTTTGGGGGGTGGAGTAGATGTACATACATGCATTAGAGAATGGGATGAATGCTTTAATTTCAATGTGTTGATTAAACATGAATGTATGCTTGCTTGTTTAGGATAGAATTTACAACTTGATGAGTTTTGCCAAAACGATTAGACACCTCTCATGCTTGTTTAGGTTCTGAAATAAACACCTTGCATATGTAAATGTTAATCAACTAAGTCGGTGAATAGATTGATAGGTTTTGCCATAACATTTAGACACTTCCTATGCTTGATAAACACCACCTTCATGTGCTTAAAGAATGTGTTCTACACCCACCTCTTTGCATGTGTGCACTCACTCCACCCCTTAGGGGTTTTCCCTTCCTAAAATTCCAGCACTTCTATTTTGTTCTTAGCTTAGTTTTTATTTGATCGTTTGTTTGCTTCTTTCACATTTCATACTTCTTAGAGTAGTGTAGCGTAGGTTAGCATAAACACCTTTCTTCCCCTATTTTTGCCACTTGATTTCGTACAAGCAAGAGGCTGCTCACCTCCCTGAGGACGACCCGTACTTGCCACCGCTTCATCGCGGCCGTGCACTTGCGGTTTAAAATAAAACGTTCAACAAGTTTTTGGCGCCGTTGCCGGGGAGGTGCCAGTCCAGACTCTTGTTTGGACGATTCGAGTGGATTTAATTTGTGTGTTGTAGTTTTTCTTTGTTTCAGGAGACTGGGAATAGCAAGTGGAGGCTACTGGAGAAATTTCCAGACGACCTGAGCACTTCAGACCGCCAATCAGCGGTCTGAGACCGCTAATCAGCGGTCTGGTGAGCTCTGTTCATCTTTTAATTTCTTGTTGTTGTTGCTCTAAATGATCTAGTTATCTGGGACTCAATTTGGCATGTTTTGACTTATAGTTCGTTCCCAGATCAATAATCAAACCTCCTTTAAGCAACTTGGACCCTAAAACTCAAAGCAAAAGATTAGGCATTCATTCTTGTTTAGGTCATGCATCATGTATGTGACTTAGGCATTTAGATTGTCTCTTATCTTAGCTTTATTTTCTGTTGCTGAGAGCTGGCGTGAGGTACGCACCTTCTACTCTCATTCATGCATTTCGTATGAACATGCATCAGTTAGTAGGAAGTGCATTGCAACAAGTGTGAGTTGAGCGTTGTTTGGAGAGTTGACTGCTAGATTTAGGACTCCAAAACGCTACTAAGGAGGGGCTGTCCCGTAAAAGATAAGGTGGGGGATTTCATCACCCTTTCCTTCGCCCCAAAAACCACACTAATCAAGAGCCTAATTTTAAAATCAAGTAGACATTGGCCTTAAGGAATTCGGACGCATTAGGAGAGTGATCCGGTCCCGACCGTCATGACCTGATCGGCGTTGCCCACTTTGTCGATAGTAGGAGAGACGAGATCCCCGGATCTTGGCTCACTTGCTGGGCTTTGTGGTCCTCGTTGTAGGGAGGTGAGGCGTGTTGAGGCCGTGTGACCTCGCAGTTAGGCGTCGTCTAGATGTAAGGACCTATAGCGACCTTAGGATTGCTTGAGCCTTGTTTGCTTGTGTGCTTCTACCTGTACCCATCCGCCGTAGCATAAGGACTTCTTCCCTTCTCTCCTGAGTCATTCTTTCTCTCCTGTTTTCCCTCGTCTTCTCTTCTACGTACATTCTTTATTAGAAAAAAAGAAAAAAAGAGAGTTGTGGTTTGTGTGTGCACCTTTGTGCATGCTTTCGTGGACACGAGACGAGGGTGGTCGTTTGACGAGGAGCGTTGTCAATCCGGCTTCGGTCATCGATTTCTCGACACCTTCCTCCTCTCGTGTCGCACGTAGTTCGGGTCCAATGGCTGCTAATTTCCGTGAGGAGGAGCAGTTGCTGGACCCGCCTGTTCCACCTGTGCTTCCAGTTGTCGTTCCCATACCTCTTCGTGATCGATGCTACCCGAGCCGTACCGCTCTACCCTCATGCATCGTATTACCAGAGGCTAATGGGAACCATTTTGAGGTTAAGCCTCAATTCATTTCCATGCTACCTCGCTTCACTGGGAAAGGTGACCCCTATATCTTTCTCAGGGAATTTGAGGAGGTCTGTGCTATGTTCAAGCTGCAACAACTTAGCACAGACTCCATCCATCTTAGGCTCGTTCCTTTTGCACTAAAGGATGACGCCAAGAAGTGGTTGTACAGCAACCAGGCGAATGCCTTTAGGACTTGGGATGAGTTTCAATCTGCATTCCTCAAGAAGTACTTTCCTAATCATCGGACTCAAAAATTGAGGAACGAAATCAATTCGTTCTATCAACTTGAGACCGAGACATTTCATGCATATCTAGAGAGGTTCAAGGAGCTACTATCCTCATGCCCTCACCATGGCATTGAGTTGTGGCGCCTTTGTCAGATTGTGTACGAGGGTCTTCACATCCCGTCAAGAACGCTCCTTGAGTCCATGTGTCAAGGAGAGTTCTTGGGAAAGGATGAAAGGGAGGCATGGGCCTTCCTAGAAGACCTCGCTGAGAAAACCATGCAGTGGGAGAGTGTAAGGGAACCACCTGCATCATCTAGCATAGGAGCGAGGATCGCGAATGCAAACTCAACTAGATCGGGTTCCGCATTTGCTATCGATACCACTACGGCCACCGAGGCGCGCATGGCGGCCTTAATGCGCCGTATGGATTCGATTGAGCTCCAAAACCAACAAAGTGCACCTCACATGTCCACATCTGGTCCAGTTCCCTGTCATTCATGTGGTAGGATAGGTCATGTAGAAAGCGAGTGTGAGTCCATTCCTCCTGAGATGGAGCGTGTCAACGCCGTCTATGATAGAGCCCGGAGTGACCCATACTCATCATCTTATAATCCTGGATGGAGGAACCACCCCAATTTTTCATGGAACCAAACTAATGACCCGAGTGGTCCTTCAAACTCCTCTAGACCACCTTACCAATCACACCAACCTCCCATGCATGCACAATCTTATCAGCAACCCCAAGTTCCAAGCACCAACCAACCAGGTTTCCCAAATTCTAACAACTTCGAAACCCGGTTTAATTCGCTTGAGAACTTGACTCGTGGACTTGAGAACTCTATGAAAAAATTTATGTCGTCCACAAGTCAAGTTCTCACTTCAAATCAGCAGACCATCAAATCTCTAGAGCTTCAGATGGGCCAATTGGCTCAGTCTGTACATGAAAGAGAGAGGGGGTCTTTTCCTAGCCAGCCTGAGGCTAACCCCCGCATTTACCAACAACAACAAATGCAAAATGAGAATGTGGTACCTCGGGGGAGGCAAGTGAACCATGTGGAGGAACCTGTTCACGATGTCAATTCCATTGTGACCTTAAGGAATGGAAAACAGGTTGACAATCACATTTCCTTGCCACACCCACCACCATCTATGCAGCCCCTCAGTGGGAATGGTGGTGAAGAAGAAGCTGAGGGTGAGGGTAATACACCAAAGCTTTCTTCTCAGGCACAGCAGAAAACCTACCTGCCAAAAGCTCCCTATCCAAGTAGGTTAAACAAAAAGCAGAGTGACAACATGGACAAGATATTAGAGGTGTTTAAGCAAGTGAAGGTTAACATCCCCTTGTTGGATGTCATCCAACAAATACATCAATATGCCAAAGTGTTGAAGGATCTCTGCACAACCAAGAGGAAGACCAATGTTCCTAAGAAAGCATTCTTGGCTGCAAATATCAGCTCACTTTTGTCCAATCCTACCTACACAAAATACAAGGACCCTGGGTGTCCTACTATTCAGTGTACGATAGGGGACACTAGATTGAGCAATGTTTTGCTTGATTTAGGATCAGCGGTCAACCTCCTCCCATTCTCTGTTTATCAACAGTTGAACTTGGGAGAATTGAAACCAACTAAGATCACCCTCCAATTGGCGGATAGATCCATTCGTATTCCCATGGGGATTATCGAGGATGTGCTTATCAAAGTTGGAGATTTTATATTTCCAGTCGATTTTGTTGTCCTCGATACCAATCCTGTTGCGAACACCTACTCTCAAATACCTTTGATTTTGGGTAGACCATTTCTGGCAACCTCCAATGCCTTGATTAATTGTAGAAATGGTCTCATGAAGCTCTCATTCGGTAACATGAGTGCCGAGTTTCATGTGTTCAACTCTGGTAGGCAACAGGAACCCATGGATGAACCTTTAAATCTAAATCTCATCCGCCAATTGGAGAAAGCACCACAAAATCAACGAACACCCCTAACCCCAATGCAACCCATTGAGAATGTTCGTGGGCCCAGCGAAGACTCATTGCCTGTCTTTGCAATGCAACAGAGTGAGCTGACCTCGAAAATGAATGTCCAAAGGGAGTGTTCGTTGCATGATTCAGTTGAGAGTACTAGTGAGGGTGAGACACCTCATCATATGCCTATTCCAGAAGGTGTCTCTACCTCATGTCCCATGGCCATTGAGCCATTTGAGCTTCATTTTGACTCCAACAAGGACCCACCTATGACCGAGCTTATGCTTGATGATCTAAATGATGGTGGGAGGTCCTTGTTGGATGACTTGGGGAGAAGCCCCATTCTTAGTGATGCAGGTCTGCTGCATCCATCGAATGAGCCTGAGGAACTCATTCCGATGCACCCGCCTATTGGTTGGAGGGTTTTCTTCGATGAGCAATTAAACCCTAGTGAGGCAACACAACTTCATTCTTTGTTGCCCACACCCAACCAATATCATGAGGGGTTCGAGCCTTTCAGCTTGGACCTTTCACCCCTCATGACACCTCAGAGTACCAGTGGAGTTTGCCCATCTCGGCAAGTCTCTGGTCCTCCTGACTTGATGTTCTCATTTGATGTTCCTTGACCAAATGATTATGAGAATATTTTGGTTGATGTATATATCTTTCAAAAAAAAAAAAAAAAGAAAAGAAAAAAAGTGTGTAATAAAAGACTCCTTCAGTGAGCATCGATTGTTGTGGGCCCCAACCCTTGTGTACTTGGGCCCAATCTCTTCACGTATTTATCTCCCTTCTTCAGCTTCTCACAGGTTTTGAGGGAATTTGGGTTTGTGCCCATCAACATGACCCTGAACGTCCCTTTGTACTTCATGTTGGTGAGATCTTTCCTTTTTCATGCATGTATCCATGTAGTATCTCGTTCACATTCATTGAGGACAATGCATGAAGTAGGTGTGGCGGGGTGTTTTACGTGTGTACATAGTCGAGTCTTTTCTTTTGATTTTTTGTTTTCTTTTGTGTGCATTGTTAGGGTCATGTTAGTGTGCCGCATTTAACATTGATATATCTGCTTGCCATGATCCTTGGGTGACTTGTCTTCTTTTGCTTGCCGAGTGCTTTAAAATTTTCACATTTCTTTCAAAATCTTCATGTGTTTGCGAAAGAAAATGTTTTTGTGGGTTTTGCGTGTGTTTAGCATGTGCAAAACCGTTGAGAGGCAAAGTAAAAAGAAAGCTCCCAAAATTGTCTTGAACTTGATGCATTAGGATTTCTAGTTTACTGGCTTTAGGTCTTATCGAGTCGTTAGGATGCACCCCGGTTTTCCCTCGGGGGGCGTGTAATCATAGGGTTTCAGTACTCAAACATTTAAAGAAGTCCACCCTGAACCTAGTGAGTCAAATAATTCGTGTCTGTTAGTATAAGGAAGTTTGTCGTACTCAAGGGCCCTTAATCTCTTTTTGTGAAACTTAAGTGTAGGGGTTTTGGTTCCCATGTAGATACATAAATAAGTGGTGTTCTCTCTTCTCGCACGGCTCCTATCACTCAGGAAAGTAGGTCTGAGGGGACTTTGTGCCTGGTGCTTTCGAGTCATCTGACTTGGGATGCACCGACCGAACTCCCGTTACACGGGTGGTAGGGGTCGCCCTATGTGGAGATTTGGGGGAAGGTGTGCGTGATAGTGTAAGTCCTCATAGGTAATGATGCATGAAACCTGACCCTGGGAGAATCAAACACCAACCAATAAACTGCTCCAAAGAAAAAGAAAAAAGAAAAGAAATCCAGAAAAGCCCACAACAAATTCTAGCCAAATCCAAAGCTTATGGACCGCCAATTGGCGGTCTGGATCTCTCTGGATCTGCTCAAACTTCGGGGGTACATGTATTAGAGGGTGTTTATTCTATTTCTGGTATTTGTTTAGTCTCACATAGGGGGATTGTCCCGGATTGCCTTTTTCTATGGCTATTGTTGAACGTTTTATTTTAAACCGCAAGTGCACGGCCGCGATGAAGCGGTGGCAAGTACGGGTCGTCCTCAGGGAGGTGAGCAGCCTCTTGCTTGTACGAAATCAAGTGGCAAAAATAGGGGAAGAAACGTGTTTATGCTAACCTACGCTACACTACTCTAAGAAGTATGAAATGTGAAAGAAGCAAACAAACGATCAAATAAAAACTAAGCTAAGAACAAAATAGAAGTGCTGGAATTTCAGGAAGGGAAAACCCCTAAGGGGTGGAGTGAGTGCACACATGCAAATAGGTGGGTGTTGAACACATTCTTTAAGCACAAATAAAGGTAGTGTTTTCATGCATAGGAGGTGTCTAAATGTTATGGCAAAACCTATCAATCCATTCACTAACCTAGTTGATTAAATTTACATACACAAATTGGTTTATTTCAGAACCTAAACAAGCATGAGAGGTGTCTAATCATTTTGGCAAAACTCATCAAGTTATAAGTTCTATCCTAAACAAGCAAGCATACATTCTTGTTTATCAACACATTGTAAATAAAGCATTCATTCCATTCTCTAATGCATGTATGAACATCTACTCCACCCCGAAAGGGGATTGAACTACTCACTACACATTAGACTAATTATTAAACTAAGCAAGGAAAGCATATTAACTAAGCTACTAAAACTAATGAAATGAAATTAAACAAAGTAAAACAAACAACATGAAACAAACAACATAATAAAGAAACTTTTATTAAAATGACTCACAATTCAAGTAGCATCCTCCTACTTTAGTGTGTGCTTCAAGGCCTCACTTCTGTAGGAAGAATAGCCACTCAAAATGTGAAGTGATTACAATGGAAGGTTAAGAGTTCTATTTATAGCTGATTGACATCATTTCATGCTCATATTTGTATCTTATATCCATTATCTTTCACCTAAACAATGCTATGTCACGAGTTTTATGTTTAGTTTTCAGGAATAAATAGGTTTGAAGAGATGAAGCATAAAAGGACCCAAAAGCTGTGAAAAAAGGACTGAATTGTGAGATCTGGGGACCAAGATGCAAGGAAAAAGGACCTGATTGCAAGACAGAAGGACCTAAGAGCAAAATAGAATACTCCACACCATCATGGGGAGTATTTTACCAATTCTATTCGGGTCGGAGCTCCAACAAGTCGAGTAACCGCATCAAAGACCAATAATACCAGAAAGCAAAGCCCACAACAAATTCCAACACGATCCGGCAATTTTGGACCGCTAATTGGCGGTCCATATTGCTCAGGATCCGTCGAAATTTCTCCTGGACTTGTATTAATGTTCGTTTAGGCTATTTTTGGTATTGGTTTAGTCCCACATCGGGGGATTGTCCCCGATTAGCTTTTTCCATGGCTATAAATAGAACTCTTCACCTTCCATTGTAATCACTCCATATTTTAAGTGGCTATTCTTCCTACTAGAAGTGAGGCCTTGAAGCACACACTAAAGTAGGAGGATGCTACTTTTAATGTGAGTCATTTTATCAATAAAGTTTTATGTTTCTTTCATTGTTTGTTTTATGCTTCTTTTATTGTTGTGCATGTTTTAGTTTAATCGTCTTTTAATTCTAGCTTAGTTTTAATATGCTTTCTTTCCATAGTTTAATAATTAGTGTAATGTTTAGTGAGTAGTTCCATCCCCTTTGGGGGGTGGAGTAGATGTACATACATGCATTAGAGAATGGGATGAATGCTTTAATTTCAATGTGTTGATTAAACATGAATGTATGCTTGCTTGTTTAGGATAGAATTTACAACTTGATGAGTTTTGCCAAAACGATTAGACACCTCTCATGCTTGTTTAGGTTCTGAAATAAACACCTTGCATATGTAAATGTTAATCAACTAAGTTGGTGAATAGATTGATAGGTTTTGCCATAACATTTAGACACTTCCTATGCTTGATAAACACCACCTTCATGTGCTTAAAGAATGTGTTCTACACCCACCTCTTTGCATGTGTGCACTCACTCCACCCCTTAGGGGTTTTCCCTTCCTGAAATTCCAGCACTTCTATTTTGTTCTTAGCTTAGTTTTTATTTGATCGTTTGTTTGCTTCTTTCACATTTCATACTTCTTAGAGTAGTGTAGCGTAGGTTAGCATAAACACCTTTCTTCCCCTATTTTTGCCACTTGATTTCGTACAAGCAAGAGGCTGCTCACCTCCCTGAGGACGACCCGTACTGGCCACCGCTCCATCGCGGCCGTGCACTTGCGGTTTAAAATAAAACGTTCAACAATAGCCATAGAAAAAGGCAATCCGGGACAATCCCCCTATGTGAGACTAAACAAATACCAGAAATAGAATAAACACCCTCTAATACATGTACCCCCGAAGTTTGAGCAGATCCAGAGAGATCCAGACCGCCAATTGGCGGTCCATAAGCTTTGGATTTGGCTAGAATTTGTTGTGGGCTTTTCTGGATTTCTTTGTCGGTCTTTAATGCGTATACTTTGTTTATTGGAGCTCCGACCCGAATAGAATTGCCAAAATACTCCCCAAGATGGTGTGGAGCTTTCTGTTTTGCTCTTTGGTCCTTCGGTCTTACGTTGAGGTTCTTCTCCCTTGCTTCTTAGTCCCCAGATCTCACAATTCAATCATTTTTCTCTGATTTTGGGTCCTTTTATGCTTCATCTCTTCAAACCCATTTATTTCTGAAATTCAAACATAAAAATAGTCCCATAGCATTGTTTAGGTGAAAGATAATACATATAAGTTACAAATATAAGCATGAAATGATTTCAATCATGATGCTTAGCACATACTTAGATTAATGAGCATATTTTATAGGGAATGATGAGGTGAGTGTAAGGATAGAGTGGATAAGGAGGAAACATGACATGTGCATGCATGTGCTCATGTTGGTCTCATCCTAATTAATGTCTTGCATGTTTTAATGATTGTGTTAAATCTTATTTCATGTGGAGACATAGTGGGGTTTGGTCATTATGCAATTCATGTTAGCATCATCTCAATTATTGTCTTGTATGTTTTAATGATAATGTTTTATCTTATTTCATGTGGAGACAAAGTTGGATTTGGTTTTACAGATTTCATGTATTACATGTTGTGATGAGCACCAATGAACACACACATGTACACATATTCTCATTTCCGCATTCTTTCTCTACCCCCTAAGGGCTTTATTGTTATCGTTCGTTTTCTAATTTAGTACGCATCGTAGCGTAATTCCGATCTCATATCTCTCTTCTCCTTTTTTCCCACTCGAGCATGGTTGGAACAATAACACTCACAACTCCTTGAGGTTTCACCAGTACTTGCTGCGTGTTCACCAACGCTGTGTACTTGCGGTTATCATAACTGAATCAATCAGAAAACGTACAGGATATCATGGTAAACGTACACCATGCATTGAAAAGGAAAATGAAGCTAAACCAAAAAAATTACGAATCCCAAAAACATAGATCCTTTAGGATTACAAGTTCTACTAAATCCGACTTGGATAATGTTGTTTCCACATGATACGTAAGAACAAAATGCATATAGTATCACATAAGTAGATGAAATGATCGTAGAACGTGTATAACTTTAGGAAAATCAAGAAATTTCAATTGCATCCTTGAGAACACAAAATAAGGATTTAGAGTGTGATTTTTATCCGTGGGGCTACCTTTAGGATGTCAATCAGGATTTTGATTCTATATAGGTTTGAACACTATCGTTCGAAACAAACTTTAATCATGTCTAATAAAAATCAAGAACATAGAAAATGAAAAAAAAGATCTCAAAAGGTTCTAACATTGACAATGTCTCATATCTAGACAACCAACAAAGTAGAGTTTGTACCTTAGATTATAATCGACCAATGTTCTGGTCGATCATACAAGAAATAATCATGCTGATAACATGTTGTAAAAAATAGAATAAGGAACAAAAAAGATGAAGATTTGGGGAAGAATAATTGTTGTCATGTTTCATCAAAAGTGGGATGTTAGATTTAGTAGAAAGGTGAAACATCCATTATGTAATATTTCACAATACTTTTCAAATATTTTAACTCTTACCCTCTGGTTGTGAAATCCTAATTGCCATTTTTTTCCCAGCAAGCTATATTGATTTCCCCGATTGGAGCCATTGTTCTCGAAATCTCCTTTTCGTATTTATTGTTGGTGGGAACGTAATTGTTACTAAGACACAATCCAGTAGGGCATTTTGTTTTTTGCACGTGCGAGACTCTATACTGTAGTCAGATGAAGGTTTAGTGGAGAACAAGCTATTGGAGTGTAGAAAGATGTGTTGTGGAAGTATGTTGGAATTTCCTTCCAAAATCTGGCTCATTGAGGCCTTGAGACAAGAGTTATGGAAATAATTTTCTCTTAATTTTGCACGTAAAAAAAACTCTTACCAAGATGGAGGTGCACTAAGGATGAAGTTGGAATTTCGTTCCAAAATTTCGCTCATCGAGGTAAAAGAGGGTTAAAATTAGGGGGTCTGTGGATATTGGAATATCCGAAAATCCGTCTGTGTCCGTATTTGAATTTGGACATTCAATCCGTGAAAAAATATCCATAAGACAATATTCGTATCCAATACGTAAAGTCGTTGAGCGGATATGGTTATTGGTACATCCGATCTGTATAATATCTAATGTTAGATCAAATATCCGTAGTACAACATCTGTATTCGTATTTGTATTATATATAGAGTTATTCTTTAAATTAATGAAATATATATAAGTTAGGTATTTTTTGTATAAATTACCCAAGTATATAAACTATCCTAAATTCCTAACCCTAAACCTAAAGTCACACAAACACAACTCCAGCCGCAACCTCCCTCCCTCCTCATATTCTTCTGGCTGCAACTTCCCTCCCTCCTCCGGCCGTCAGACCTCGCATCTCCGGGAATGCACCTGTCCAGATCGCTACCTTGTCTTTCTTCTCATTCGTGAGTTTTGCGTTTTCTGATTCTCCGATTCTCATTAGGGTTTTGTGGGAGAGCTTGAAATTCTAGAAATTCCGTGTTTCTACTATTAACTAGGAAGTGGATTTGAGTTTACGGGAACTAATCATACTTTTTTCTCGTTTGGGAACATATTTGTCACTTCAATTCTGCTAAGAAAATTCCGTTTTCTATGATTTAATTGGTTTAAAAAGTTATTTGTTCAATCTTTCTCTAGTTGTCTTTTTGACTCTTTTGTGTGTGTTTTAAACCTTTTCTGCCTGTATATGTTTGGTGAATGTAAGAAGCTTTGTATTTGTTATAGTTCAAATGTTCATTGGATTCCTCCTCTAATCAGTCAGATCATGAAAAGAACCTCTGGTGGCAATAATTCATTTGTAATCTAGCACTTTTATGTACAACTTAGGAATACTTTATCTACTTTTCGTATCCTCAGACAACCTTTTCTTTGCCAAGTATTAGATAACTATTGGTTTGGTACTTGACCCTCGTTTCAAGATAACATTTGTTGAATATGAAGATCATCGTTTGTTTGGTTTATGTGTTGATAGTAATGTTGAAAGGATCAATAGTAAGCTCAAGGCATTGTTTTTGGAGTACTTAGATGTTGATGCTACTGAAATTGGTAGTTCTAATTTTATAACGGAACAAATGAGTGTTGATAAGTGACCCTTTCATTGGAGGATTCATAGGATATGCAACCACACAACAACAGATTGAATCAAGTGCCACGAAATCAGAACTGGAGCAGTATTTATAGGAGTCGTTATATCATTTGAATAAGGATGATAAGTCATTTGATATTCTGCATTGGTGGAGCCAGCATGGACTTAGGTTCCCAACACTTGCAAAAATGGCACGTGATATCTTGCCAATTCCGGTCACAACAGTTGCATATGAATCTGCTTTTAGTTGTGCATGTAGAGTCATTGATGATACTTGATCTCGGTTGGGTATGGATGCTATAGAACCTTTAGTTTCCAGAAAAGATTGGTTGCCACTTTAAATCTTGGTAAGTTTATTTCTTTTTCTTGTTTAAGTTTTAATTTCCATTTCATTTTTATGTCTTTACTCACTTGATATGATTTTTTTATGATAGGTGAAGTTGACAAAGATGTATGATTTTGGATTTAGTATGAAGAGTTGAAGATGACTTTGAATTTTAGCATCAGAATGAAGTGTTTGAAATGGACTTTGAATTTTATCATGGAATTTGTCTTAAGTGACTTGTACTTTAAGCTTTTGTTTGCAAAAAAACTTGTATTTGTCTTCGTACTTTTTGATGATGTTAAAACAAGGATTTGTGATGTTAAAGTAGTGATCATTCTTCATTTTGTGGTCATGTTAAAACTTAAAACATTGTTAGTTTTTTATATGGATTTGTGTTATTGTGTATAATGATATGATTATATCTTAGGTGTAAAAACAAATTTTTAGGCAGATCATTTCCACATGGATTAGGATATTTGGGTATTATTGTGTCAAAAATTTCAGAATGGATATCCGAATCGGATACACATTTTTAATACAGATATTTATCTCCGGATACGGATAATATTCGTATTCGATCCATATCCGATGGATTCTAAAATGGATATTTAATTTAATATCCGTCGGGATACGGTTACAGATGTAGCATTTGTATACGGATACGGATACAGATATTGGTAGATCCGGTCCATATCCTCTCCATTGACACCTCTAGTGAAAATTTACCCTCAAGTAGTTTTGGGTCGGGGGCAGTTATGAGGGTAGGGAAATATATTGCCCTTATATATATGGGGCTGGTCCATTCCCACTCCCCCATCATATAAAAATAATGAAAATTTATCCTTTTTTTTCTTCTTCTGAATTTCTAATGTTTATGATTGGTAGAATATATTGTAAGGTGACTACAATAAAAACTTACCAAATTTGTACTAGGAATTGTGTTTAAGTAGCTACCACATGCTTAAATGTAAACTTCTTATACGTACCCTTTGTAGGATCCTATCCTAATCCTAATCCTAATTGAGTGTTTATTGTTGTGTTTAGGTGGTAATTAGGAGGAGATGGAGATGGATGGCTGGGATTGGAAGTTGATGGATGGAGGGTGGAGATGGAGTGGAGATGGATGAAGGGATGGGAAGATTTGGTTTTTAGATGGATGGTTGAGATTGGAGGAGGAGGAGATATTTAGGTGAGATTTTCCCTCTCTCTCTCACTCTCACCTCTCCCTCGTCTCTCTCTCTCTCTCTCTCACGTTCCCTCTCCCGTAGGTTGAACTCCGAGGAGGAAGAAGAGTTGACCTCCGGCGAGAGGTGGTCGGCTCCGGTTGGTGGGTGGAGGTGTGTTGGGTTGTGTGCTATTCCATCCCTTTTGCTTGGATCGTCTCCCTCGACCTAACTCGTTTCGGTGGTCTTGGTTGCTCCGGTTGGGTGGTGGAGGTTGACAGAGGTGGAATCACGAGTGTGGATCGTCGAGGAGGTGTTGATCGTGGTTTGGTTGCGAGGATCGTCGATGGATCGTGATTTTGGGAGGCGTGCTCGTGGAGGCGTCGTCGTGGTTCTTCAAAGGTTTCTTCAAACCTTCCGGTATGTCAAGCTCGCTCACTTAAGTAGTGTGAGTATTTGGAAGTTGACAGTAGGCCTTCCGGCTCGTCGCAAGTAAACGTGCAGCAGATTTCACAGCCTGATCGGTCGACCGGTTGGTGCAAATGGTCGACCGTTCATGAAGAGAATTCGGGTTCTGCCTCACATCGGTCGAACGATGCCACAGGGGCGGTCGACCGATTGTGCGTGGGAGGCAAGCCTGGTGAGTTTCGGTCGAACGGATCCCCTTTGCCGTTCGACCGTGTGCACTGTCATAGGTCGGTTAGCGGCGTTGACCTTCCAAACGGTCGACCGCTCGTTGACTTTGGGTCGACCGTGACTTAAGTGAGAATAGTGGTTGGTTCGACCGAAGGTGGTTTCGGTCGACCGGACTTGTTGCTGAGCGTGGGCGAACGCTCTGGTGGAATTCGGTCGACCGAGAGTGCTCGGGCGTTCGACCGGATTCGTGGTGCGAGTGAGGGATCATTCCCTGGTGGAATTCGGTCGACCGAGAGTGCTCTGTGGTTCGACCGAATTCGTTGTGGATCATGGGTTTTTTCCCTGGTGACTTTCGGTTGAATGGGGCCCCTTTGTCGTTCGACCGATTGGTCGTTTTGTTCATTGAACCTGGGAGTTGACCATCTAAACGGTCGACCGTCCCTTGACTTTGGTTCGACCGAACGAGTGTCGTTGGTGGGAATCGGTCGACCGATGGAGTGTCGGTCGATGCGATTTCCCTGCATTTGCTTGATTCGGTCGACCGGGACTTTTGGTGTGGTCGACCGTTTGTGTCCAGTTTTGCACTATGGAGGTGCGGTTGTTGTGGTCGTCCGTGTGAGCCGAGTCGTGGTGCCGATGTTCTTCCGGCGTGTGTGCTAGGGTGCACGAGTGTTGCGGTGGTTGGTTGAAAAAGACCTGGAGCCCCATAACTGTGTGAGAGCTTGGGTTTGCTAAAAATGTCTGGAGCCCAGCTTAGAATGTAGTGTTGCGGTGGTTGGTTGAAAAAGACCTGGAGCCCCGTAACTGTGTGAGAGCTGCGGTTGGTTGAAAAAGACGTGGAGCCCAGCTAGTCTGTGCGGGGTTGGTTGAAAAAGACCTGGAGCTCCGTAGTGCGTTCAGGTTGGCTGAAAAAGGTCTGGAGCCTGAGCAGGGACCGTGTGTAGGGGTTGGTTGAAAAAGACCTGGAGCCCTTGGATGTTTGGGTTGGTTGAAAAAGACCTGGAGCCCTTGGTCGTGTCGTGGTAGCTGCGGTTAGTTGAAAAAGACCTGGAGCCCAACTTGGCGACGAGTGTGTGCGCTTTGGTCGGGTGAAGAAGCCCTGGAGCCCATCCTGTTGAGATGTTTTTCTTGTTTAGTAGAATTGCATGTTAGGGTGCCTTTCATTTCATGCATTGTAGAGTTTCCATACAGGGTTTCCTTCTGGAAACTCAGGCATTGTTGCATGTTTACTATCAGGCCGTGATCGACGATAGGGGGTGGTGACCGAGGAGAGGAGCACCGCTACCGGATCCAGCTTTCTCTCAGTTGAGGTCGAGTGATTACTGCTTTCGTTGTATAGTCTTTTGATGTAATCACAACTTTTGAAAATAGTCTGATGTTCATATATATATTATATCTATATTGGTGCACCTGTATTCCTTATTTGCATAATATCCTCTTTTGATTTTGTGTTATTAAAATTACTACCTCTGTGTTGAGGATGTTACACCCTTTCTAAAGTATATCCAAACTAAAACTCCCATTATCAATTGCTCAAATTTATAATTACCTTATACAAAAATTTGGTAATAAGTACTTATCCTTATCTCCTCTTGAAAAATCGAGTATATATCTATATATATTATTTGCTTGAGATGCAAATGTTTCATGTGATTGACGACTAAATTAAAAATGGATGAGTGCAAACAGCCATAATACAACATTAAATATTGCACACTTGAAATATATAGCCTTATAAAATCAGTTGATATAAAGACACAAGTTGGGCTTTCTAAATATTATCTATAATGGCTTGAGATACAAAAGTTGCATGTGATTTACGAATACATTAAAACAGATGAGCATAAAGATATAATACAACACGAATCCAGCCTTATAAATCACAAGATGTAGAAAGACAACTTTGCTTCCTAGAAGAAATTCAAGTTGCAGGATACACCTACCGACATAACCACGTTCTCATGCATATACTGTCTATAATTGTTGACCCACCCACCCCCAAATTGATACTTAACCAGAACGTATGTGTTAAACATTAGACAAGTGGAGATCGTCACCTACGAGTTAACTTGTAGGTGACAAAACCAACATGACTTAAAACTCCAAAACTCCATATTAGTCGATGTCGGAATATGTTTACACAGCCCCTCACGTGAAACTAGGACACGGGTCCACGAAAGAGATCGACTCTCATACCATATTAATAGAGGAGGCTAGTACATCACCTAAACGTTAGCTTGTAGGTGAGAGAGTCTATGACAAAGTTATAGATAAACGGGTATATACCCTCACAAGTACCCGTTTATATAAAGATATGTTTATGTATGTAAGGACTTAACCGCTCAATATCCATCCTTTTACAGCTCTGGCAACATCTTGAGTAGACTAAGCATTCGAACAAGTTGGTGCCTGAAATGTTTTTTTATTGAAAAATGCTGCTGGTACTCGGGTTGGTGGACTATAGTGCGATGATAATGTTATCTGGTACATCCATGTGGGCACTCATATAAGTCTGGACCCGGCTTTCACGATCGAGGAGAGGGGAGGGTGATGTTTTATTTAATCGTATGGTCAGGAAAGCATCAATTATCGACATTGTGACAAATTAGATTGTCTTAAGAACACGTGATATTGTTTGTAAACCAAACATATGCTAATAATTCCGGTGAGTAGGCTACTTGGGTAAGATTTAGCATACCGTGTAGGTGCATGTAACTAAGGTCGACCGACGTTATGGACGAAGTGCATGGACCAAGGAAGCCATTCAAAATTATATAGACGATGATTTCAATATTTGTAAATTTACGTACGGCAGTCAATTGATTATTCATTATTTGGTTTTCCTTTTTTCGAAAGTAGTCGCATTGCATAGATAATGGATGACAATAACCATAGCCATCCTAATGTCAACAGGATTACAAAAGGTAAATATGAAGAGGTAGTTTTCAATCGTTGGTTGTTACTTGGTAGGAAGTATGTGCTTCCAGGAAACACCCGGCCACCCTTGTGCTACACGCCTTGCTAAGTTGCTATCACGTGTTTACTTTTCTTTCCTACCACATCCAGTATTAAAATATTAGATGACATCAAATTTGTTAGATCCTTAAACCCTATTAGTGCTAACCCTTGTTTTGGAAGGGTTTTGCATGGGGATGGAGGATTTGCTGAGGTGATGGGGTATGTATAACATCCTCAAACACAGCGGAAAATTTTAAAATTTTCTAAACAACAATCAATAGAGGATATTACTCAAACACCAGAAAGACGGTGCACCAACATATAATATATATATATATATATATATATATATATATATATATATATATATATATCCGAATGTTTCCCAAAAGGGTGATTACATCAAAAGGCTAAACAATAAATACAAGTAATCACTCGACCTCAAATGGAAAAAAGAAGGATAAGGTAGCAGTGCTCCTCTCCTCAGTCACCACCCCACCTAACGCTGGTCATGACCTGAAAGTAAACATGCAACAATGCCTGAGTTTCCAGAAGGAAACCCTGTATGTCAAACTCTACAATGTATGAAATGAAAAACACCATAGCATGCAATTCTACGACAAGAAAAGCATCACAAACAGAATGGGCTCCAGGGCCCTTCACCCAACCACAGCACACACCACAGTCACGAGGCTCCAGAGCTTTTCACCCAACCACCGCAACACACACTCGTCGTCAAGCTGAGCTCCAGGCCTTTTTCAGCCAACCGCAGCTACCACGACACGACCAAGGGCTCCATGCCTTTTTTAGCCAACCCAAACGTCCAAGGGCTCCAAGCCTTTTTCAGCCAACCCTTAACACGCAGACTCTGCTCAGGCTCGAGGCCTTTCTCAGCCAACCTGAACGTACTACGGAGCTCCAGAGCTTTTTCACCCAACCCTGCACAAACTAGCTGAGCTCCACAGCTCTTTCACCCAACCACAACTCTCACACAGTTACGGGGATTCAGCGCTCTTTCACCCAACCACTGCAACACCACATTTTCTAAGCTGGGCTCCAAGCTTTTTTCACCCAACCCAAGCTCTCACACAGTTACGAGGCTCCAGGGCTTTTTCACCCAACCACCGCAACACTTATGCACCCTAGCACACTTGCCGGAAGAACATCGGCACCACAACTCACCCCACATGGACGACCACAACAACCGCACCTCCATAGTGCAAAACTGGACACAAACGTTCGACCGAACCAAAAGTCCTGGTCGACCAAATCACGCAAACACAGGGCAATCGCCTCGACCGGCACTCCATCGGTTGACCGATTCCAGCCAACACTACTCGTTCGGTCGAACCAAGGTCAAGGGGCGGTCGACCGTTTAGATGGTCAACTCCCAGGTTCAACGAAACAAACGACCAATCAGTCGAACGGCAAAGGGGGGCCGTTCGACACAAAGTCACCAGGGACAATTCCCTCACTCTCCACAACGAATCCGGTCGAACCCTCGAGCACTCTCGGTCGACCGAATTCCACCAGGGAACTCCCCCAACTTTTACCACGAATCTGGTCGAACATCTGAGCACTCTCAGTCGACCGAATTCCACCAGGGAATTCCCCCAACACTCCACAACAAGTCTGGTCGACCGAAACCACCTTCGGTCGAACTGACCACCATTCCAACTTAAGTCACGGTCGGACGAAGTCATACAGGCGGTCGACCGTTTAGATGGTCAACGCCCTACCCGACCCATGACGGTGCACACAGTCAAATAGTGAAGGGGACATGTTCGACCGAAACCAACCAGGCTCGCCTCCTATGCACAACCGGTCGACCGCCCCAAGGGCATTGTTCGACCAATGGGAGGCAAAACCCGAATTCTCTTTACGAACGGTCGACCCCTTGCACCAACCGGTCGACCGATCAGGAAGTAAAATCTACTGCACGTTTACTTGCGACGAGCCGGAAGGCCTACCGTCGACTTCCAAAAACTCACACTACTTAAGTGAGCGAGTTGACATACCGGAAGGTTTGAAGAAACTTTTGAAGAACCACGACGACGCTTCCACGAGCACGTCTCCCCAAAATCACGATCTATCGACGAACCTCGCGTCTAAACCACGATCAACACCTCCTCGACGATCCATACTCACGATTCCACCTCCGTTAACCTCCACCAACCAACCACGACCACAACACTAGTTAGGTCAAGGAAGGGGAACCAAAGAAGCGAGAAGGTTTAAGAACACACACTCACCTCCATGAGTTAAACCAACGCTCGACCACCACCTCC
This sequence comes from Triglochin maritima, assembly GCA_963682175.1. Lineage (NCBI taxonomy): Eukaryota > Viridiplantae > Streptophyta > Magnoliopsida > Alismatales > Juncaginaceae > Triglochin > Triglochin maritima. The sequence goes on from OY821777.1 coordinate 24,360,008, forward strand.
ACCTCGCCAGAGCTCCGCACTTCCACGCCGGCGCACCACTGAGGTAGAGAGAGAGTGTGTTGTGAGAGAGTGAGAGAGAGTTCAACCCATAAATATCTTCCACTCCTTCAATCCTCACCATCCATTCGATCTCCAATCCATCTCCACCACTCATCCATCACACTCCATTTGAGCCGTCCATCTCATCTCCTCCTAATCACCACCTAAAACCACATTAAAACCCAATTAGAATTAGGATCTCACAGTATGGGTGTAGGTGTGGTATAGTGATGGTGTGGATGGAGGGGTACTGTTGGGTGATGATTTGGTTTGGTGGGTTTTATGGAGCAAAACTCACACCCTCTCTCTCCCTTACGTCTCTCTCTTTCTCACCTCTCTTCTCAGCTGTCTCACTCTCTCTCTCTCTACCTCAGATCCACGGTCACCGGTGACGTAGGAGGTAGCTACGATGAGCATGCTGAAGAGAAGCTTGACTCGAGAGAAGGAGGTGTGTGAGGCTCAGGCGGTTGCTGAGTAGGGCGTGTGAGGTGGATCTCCAACTTTCTCCGGAGATCGCGACTTGAGGTATGCCGGCTATTTAGTTGTTGTTGTTGCTCACCCATGTTGGGGTGGTGTTGTGGTCGGTCGCGGGAGGTCGGAGACCTCGCTGGCGACGAGAAAACGGCGTAACAACCTCGGGTGGTGTAGGGTTGCTGTCGAGAAACGGTCGACCAGTGCCTTCGGGCGGTCGACCGATTTAGTTTTTTTACCTGATTTTAACCAACACCGGTCGGAGGATGCCATGTCGCGGTCGACCGATTGTGCATATGCTGGTGGATCGGAGGAAGGTCTGTTGGATTTGTACGATCGTGTGGGTTATGGGTCCACTAATCCCTATTACGCTAATCCCTAATTCTCTACTTGATTAAGCAATCAAATGCGCAGCGGAATAAACAAACAAGTAGAGAAAGAAAGAAAGATAATGCAAACCACAAGAAGACACGGCGATTTTATAGAGGTTTGGCACCCCACCCGGGTCCTAGTCCTCTCTTGTAAGCTCCGCTCGACTCCGCGAGCTCCGCCTACGTCTTCACTAACCACTCCCCATTCCGGGCCGGGAGAGAACGCCTTTACACCACAAGCAACGCGAACAACCCTCGCTTGCTTGAGTTCTTCCTCTCACAATCCGAGAGGGACACTTCGGGCTTTCACCGAAGTCCTTGCTTCTTTTGACAACACAAGTAACCGAGTGGGATTCACTCTCTAATTGAGCACACTTTGAGTAGGATGAGTAATTGATCAAGTGTGTGAATTTTAGGCTTATAGAGTGTAGAAATGGAAGCTTTGAGGATTGAGGTTTCTCTCTAATGAGTTGGGACAATTGGAGTTGGAGAGTTGTATTAACAACAAGTCTTGATCCTCTATTTATAAGCTCCTAAGGTATTCTAGCCGTTGGGGATAGATTTGATTGGGTTTTGTGCAAGATACACAAAGCAGAAAATCGGGCTGCAAATCTGTCCAGAACCGGTCGACCGAAACTAGTAAACCGGTCGACCGTTAACATGATTTCAAAAGAACGGTCGAACAAAAGAATATTCGGTCGAACAAACGAGCTAGAACTTAACACTACTTAAGTTAAACGGTCGAACCAAATTATGGGGCGGTCGACCGTTCAGGGGATTCGGTTGAGATAAAGGTGCAACGGTCGAACGAAGAATGAGTCGACCGATAGCAGGGAATTTTGTTTCTTGAAGAAATGTTCAACCGGTCGACCGAAACAAGGTCGCCGTTCGACCGGTTACCGAATGTATTTTGGGGTTAAGTTTGTTTTATACGAATACGACCGTTATAGGAATACGACAAGAAAAACGGCCATATTAAAATCCGGGATCGGTCGACCGAAAAGGTAGAACCGGTCGACCGGTAGAGTTCGGTAAAATCACTGTGGAGAGTCTGTTATAAACCGGTCGAACTGAGTACTGGTTCGGTCGACCGGTTCACACAGGAAATCTGGGTTTAAGTTTATAAGTGATTTCCGACTAAGGTTTGGGTGATCTAATGAAGTCCAAATAATGTGAAATTTTGTGTGTGACTTCTATAGGGAACCTATTGTGTATGTGATTGGTTTTTAACTCTTGTATGCTCAATTTACACATGTTCCTAAGACTCAAAATAAAATCAAGATTACAAGTCTTCATTTAGCTTTATTACAAATCTTGACTTGATTTCCTTCCTTCCATGAGTCTTGATCACCTGTAGAGGTTAGCACATGCAATATATATGCAATGCAATTTGTGTGCTACTCTACATCATCATAATTAAGATTAGGTTAATTAAATCATCAAAACCTAGATTAAGGCCAAAAAGCCAACAATCTCCCCCTTTTTGATGATGGCAACCTATATCTTAATTCTATCTAAATACATGGAATTTGTATATGTAAACTATGCATATTAATGCTCCCCCTATGGATGTGCATAGTTTTTGTTCAATTTTAATTTTATGCCAAATTCCAAGTTACCCCCTTAATTATCTCTCCCCCTTTGACATCCATCAAAAATAAAAATAAATATGACTTTAAGCATAGAATTTGGATGTCTTGTAATGAAGTTGCTCCCCCTAAATTTTGCACTTCATTACTCTAAAAGATATAACATTTAAGCTCCCCCTATCAATAAGGCTAAATGGAAACAATGAGTATGATTCAAGTTAAGTTCATTTAAGTTTCAACTTAAGCCTTATTCTAACATCCATTTAAAATTTGACATTTAGAATCAATGGATGTGATAAATGATTTGCAGTGAATAGGGATAATGATTTTCAATGAATTGAACTATATGATATGTCAATTAAGCATGTGAAGCTTGATTAGAGCTAATTTAACATGAATTGTATAGATAGGAATTTATACCAATGTTGAATTCGAATTTAGCTCCAATCTCATTTGGTGATGCAACCGGATTTGAATTTGACTCTTGAGCTCACCCGGTCACCACCAATCTCCTCCTCAAGCTCCTACAAGAGTAGACTTAGGTACCCAAACAACTTTGGGTCCTTGAACATTAGCTTTTGGGATCCAAACCATTTTGGTTTTGGGTGCCCATACACTTGAGGAACTAGATTTAACAAATAAATGCTTGTCATTTAAAGTAGTATGAGATACATGGTTTTTCAAATGCACATTGTATCCTAAACCATGTTTAGCTAATGATTGTCTTTGATTACTCAAAAGCATATCAAGCATTTTTGTTCCTTTAGTGAACATTTCAAGATCTTTTCTTAATTGCATATTTGAGGCTTTAAGATCTACATGTTCATCAATAATGGGTGTTTTACTTAGACTAGCAAGTGATGATTCATTTGATTCAAGTCTAGCAATCACCTCATTCTTTTCATTCATGATTAATTCAATTTGGCATTTGAGATCATTTATAGTTTTTCTAGCATTTTTGTTCTTTTCACAAATGATCTCATATTGTTTAACTAAATCATGAAATGCATTTTGAAGCTCATCATGTGTATAATTTTCATTATTTGCACTAGAGTTTGAGCTATCACTATAATAAGACTTAGTTGAGCATGAATTACTAGAACAAGAGTTAGAATCTACCTCACTTTGATCTTCAATAGCCATGAAGCATGAGTGAGCCACTTCTCTTCTACTTTGCAAGGAAGAAGACGATGATGATGGTGATGAAGAATCATCCCATGTAGCCTTGTGTGCTTCCTCCTTCCTTTCTCTTCTCTTGCTCTTCTCCTTTTCTTTTCTCCTCTCCCTTCTCTCCTTTTTCTTCTCCCCTTCTCTTCTCTCATTTTCACTCTCCTCCCTCTCTTTTTCTTTTTCTCTTTTCTCACTTCTTCTACCTCTTCTTTCATTCTTTTCTCCTTTATCCCTCTTGAGGTATTTGAAGAAGTCTTGGGCAAGGACCTCAATGTCCTCTTCTTCCACCCTCCTTGGCTCATCAAAATTTGCATGTAATGCCACCACGGAGTTTTTCTTTGAAGCTTCCTTCTCTCTTCGATGACTCAATTGGAGCTCATAGGCCATGAGATTTCCAATGAGTTCCTCCATCTTCAATTTTGAAAGATCGTGCGATTCTTCGATTGCCACGACCTTGTCTTCCCAATCGTTGCTCAATGACCGGAGGAATTTTCGAGTCATCTCTCCTTCATTTATCCTTCTTCCAAGAATCAAAAGAGAGTTAGTGATATCGGTGAAGCGAGTGTTCATGTCGCTTATGTTCTCACCGATTTGCATAGAAAATATTTCATATTTATGCATGAGGAGACTTATCCTAGTTTCTTTGGTTTTGCTATCACCCTCATGATGCATTTGTAACCTATGCCATATTTCATTTGCACTTTCACATCCCCTAATTCTATTGTATTCTCCCTCATTAAGGCCACAATAAAGAATATTCATAATTTTTGAGTTCATTTCAATTTCTTTCATTTGAGCCCTAGATAGAGAATCTAAATCATCTTCATTTGGGGGTATGTAAGGATTTTGAATAAACTTCCAATACTGAAGGTCATTTGATATTAAAAAGATTTTCATTCTATTTTTCCAATAATCATAATTTGACCCATTAAGCAAAGGAGGCCTTGTGGTGCATAAACCCTCTAAGTGATTAGATGTTGAAGCCATGCTAAAATTACGGTAAAGTAATGAAATTTAGCAAACAAGGCTCTGATACCAAATGTACGATCGTGAGGGTTATGGGTCCACTAATCACTATTACGCTAATCCCTAATTCTCTACTTGATTAAGCAATCAAATGCGCAGCGGAATAAACAAACAAGTAGAGAAAGAAAGATAATGCAAACCACAAGAAGACACGGCGATTTTATAGAGGTTTGGCACCCCACCCGGGTCCTAGTCCTCTCTTGTAAGCTCCGCTCGACTCCGTGAGCTCCGCCTACGTCTTCACTAACCACTCCCCATTCCGGGCCGGGAGAGAATGCCTTTACACCACAAGCAACGCGAACAACCCTCGCTTGCTTGAGTTCTTCCTCTCACAATCCGAGAGGGACACTTCGGGCTTTCACCGAAGTCCTTGCTTCTTTTGACAACACAAGTAACCGAGTGGGATTCACTCTCTAATTGAGCACACTTTGAGTAGGATGAGTAATTGATCAAGTGTGTGAATTTTAGGCTTATAGAGTGTAGAAATGGAAGCTTTGAGGATTGAGGTTTCTCTCTAATGAGTTGGGACAATTGGAGTTGGAGAGTTGTATTAACAACAAGTCTTGATCCTCTATTTATAAGCTCCTAAGGTATTCTAGCCGTTGGGGATAGATTTGATTGGGTTTTGTGCAAGATACACAAAGCAGAAAATCGGGCTGCAAATCTGTCCAGAACCGGTCGACCGAAACTAGTAAACCGGTCGACCGTTAACATGATTTCAAAAGAACGGTCGAACAAAAGAATATTCGGTCGAACAAACGAGCTAGAACTTAACACTACTTAAGTTAAACGGTCGAACCAAAGTATGGGGCGGTCGACCGTTCAGGGGATTCGGTTGAGATAAAGGTGCAACGGTCGAACGAAGAATGAGTCGACCGATAGCAGGGAATTTTGTTTCTTGACGAAATGTTCAACCGGTCGACCGAAACAAGGTCGTCGTTCGACCGGTTACCGAATGTATTTTGGGGTTAAGTTTGTTTTATACGAATACGACCGTTATAGGAATACGACAAGAAAAACGGCCATATTAAAATCCGGGATCGGTCGACCGAAAAGGTAGAACCGGTCGACCGGTAGAGTTCGGTAAAATCACTGTGGAGAGTCTGTTATAAACCGAGAACTGAGAACTGGTTCGATCGACCGGTTCACACAGGAAATCTGGGTTTAAGTTTATAAGTGTTTCCGACTAAGGTTTGGGTGATCTAATGAAGTCCAAATAATGTGAAATTTCGTGTGTGACTTCTATAGGGAACCTATTGTGTATGTGATTGGTTTTTAACTCTTGTATGCTCAATTTACACATGTTCCTAAGACTCAAAATAAAATCAAGATTACAAGTTTTCATTTAGCTTTATTACAAATCTTGACTTGATTTCCTTCCTTCCATGAGTCTTGATCACCTGTAGAGGTTAGCACATGCAATATATATGCAATGCAATATGTGTGCTACTCTACATCATCATATTTAAGATTAGGTTAATTAAATCATCAAAACCTAGATTAAGGCCAAAAAGCCAACAATCTCCCCCTTTTTGATGATGGCAACCTATATCTTAATTCTATCTAAATACATGGAATTTGTATATGTAAACTATGCATATTAATGCTCCCCCTATGGATGTGCATAGTTTTTGTTCAATTTTGATTTTATGCCAAATTCCAAGTTACCCCCTTAATTATCTCTCCCCCTTTGACATCCATCAAAAATAAAAATAAATATGACTTTAAGCATAGAATTTGGATGTCTTGTAATGAAGTTGCTCCCCCTAAATTTTGCACTTCATTACTCTAAAAGATATAACATTTAAGCTCCCCCTATCAATAAGGCTAAATGGAAACAATGAGTATGATTCAAGTTAAGTTCATTTAAGTTTCAACTTAAGCCTTATTCTAACATCCATTTAAAATTTGACATTTAGAATCAATGGATGTGATAAATGATTTGCAGTGAATAGGGATAATGATTTTCAATGAATTGAACTATATGATATGTCAATTAAGCATGTGAAGCTTGATTAGAGCTAATTTAACATGAATTGTATAGATAGGAATTTATACCAATGTTGAATTCGAATTTAGCTCCAATCTCATTTGGTGATGCAACCGGATTTGAATTTGACTCTTGAGCTCACCCGGTCACCACCAATCTCCTCCTCAAGCTCCTACAAGAGTAGACTTAGGTACCCAAACAACTTTGGGTCCTTGAACATTAGCTTTTGGGATCCAAACCATTTTGGTTTTGGGTGCCCATACACTTGAGGAACTAGATTTAACAAATAAATGCTTGTCATTTAAAGTAGTATGAGATACATGGTTTTTCAAATGCACATTGTATCCTAAACCATGTTTAGCTAATGATTGTCTTTGATTACTCAAAAGCATATCAAGCATTTTTGTTCCTTTAGTGAACATTTCAAGATCTTTTCTTAATTGCATATTTGAGGCTTTAAGATCTACATGTTCATCAATAATGGGTGTTTTACTTAGACTAGCAAGTGATGATTCATTTGATTCAAGTCTAGCAATCACCTCATTCTTTTCATTCATGATTAATTCAATTTGGCATTTGAGATCATTTATAGTTTTTCTAGCATTTTTGTTCTTTTCACAAATGATCTCATATTGTTTAACTAAATCATGAAATGCATTTTGAAGCTCATCATGTGTATAATTTTCATTATTTGCACTAGAGTTTGAGCTATCACTATAATAAGACTTAGTTGAGCATGAATTACTAGAACAAGAGTTAGAATCTACCTCACTTTGATCTTCAATAGCCATGAAGCATGAGTGAGCCACTTCTCTTCTACTTTGCAAGGAAGAAGACGATGATGATGGTGATGAAGAATCATCCCATGTAGCCTTGTGTGCTTCCTCCTTCCTTTCTCTTCTCTTGCTCTTCTCCTTTTCTTTTCTCCTCTCCCTTCTCTCCTTTTTCTTCTCCCCTTCTCTTCTCTCATTTTCACTCTCCTCCCTCTCTTTTTCTTTTTCTCTTTTCTCACTTCTTCTACCTCTTCTTTCATTCTTTTCTCCTTTATCCCTCTTGAGGTATTTGAAGAAGTCTTGGGCAAGGACCTCAATGTCCTCTTCTTCCACCCTCCTTGGCTCATCAAAATTTGCATGTAATGCCACCACGGAGTTTTTCTTTGAAGCTTCCTTCTCTCTTCGATGACTCAATTGGAGCTCATAGGCCATGAGATTTCCAATGAGTTCCTCCATCTTCAATTTTGAAAGATCGTGCGATTCTTCGATTGCCACGACCTTGTCTTCCCAATCGTTGCTCAATGACCGGAGGAATTTTCGAGTCATCTCTCCTTCATTTATCCTTCTTCCAAGAATCAAAAGAGAGTTAGTGATATCGGTGAAGCGAGTGTTCATGTCGCTTATGTTCTCACCGATTTGCATAGAAAATATTTCATATTTATGCATGAGGAGACTTATCCTAGTTTCTTTGGTTTTGCTATCACCCTCATGATGCATTTGTAACCTATGCCATATTTCATTTGCACTTTCACATCCCCTAATTCTATTGTATTCTCCCTCATTAAGGCCACAATAAAGAATATTCATAATTTTTGAGTTCATTTCAATTTCTTTCATTTGAGCCCTAGATAGAGAATCTAAATCATCTTCATTTGGGGGTATGTAAGGATTTTGAATAAACTTCCAATACTGAAGGTCATTTGATATTAAAAAGATTTTCATTCTATTTTTCGAATAATCATAATTTGACCCATTAAGCAAAGGAGGCCTTGTGGTGCATAAACCCTCTAAGTGATTAGATGTTGAAGCCATGCTAAAATTACGGTAAAGTAATGAAATTTAGCAAACAAGGCTCTGATACCAAATGTACGATCGTGTGGGTTATGGGTCCACTAATCACTATTACGCTAATCCCTAATTCTCTACTTGATTAAGCAATCAAATGCGCAGCGGAATAAACAAACAAGTAGAGAAAGAAAGATAATGCAAACCACAAGAAGACACGGCGATTTTATAGAGGTTTGGCACCCCACCCGGGTCCTAGTCCTCTCTTGTAAGCTCCGCTCGACTCCGCGAGCTCCGCCTACGTCTTCACTAACCACTCCCCGTTCCGGGCCGGGAGAGAACGCCTTTACACCACAAGCAACGCGAACAACCCTCGCTTGCTTGAATTCTTCCTCTCACAATCCGAGAGGGACACTTCGGGCTTTCACCGAAGTCCTTGCTTCTTTTGACAACACTAGTAACCGAGTGGGATTCACTCTCTAATTGAGCACACTTTGAGTAGGATGAGTAATTGATCAAGTGTGTGAATTTTAGGCTTATAGAGTGTAGAAATGGAAGCTTTGAGGATTGAGGTTTCTCTCTAATGAGTTGGGACAATTGGAGTTGGAGAGTTGTATTAACAACAAGTCTTGATCCTCTATTTATAAGCTCCTAAGGTATTCTAGCCGTTGGGGATAGATTTGATTGGGTTTTGTGCAAGATACACAAAGCAGAAAATCGGGCTGCAAATCTGTCCAGAACCGGTCGACCGAAACTAGTAAACCGGTCGACCGTTAACATGATTTCAAAGAGAACGGTCGAACAAAAGAATATTCGGTCGGACAAACGAGCTAGAACTTAACTCTACTTAAGTTAAACGGTCGAACCAAAGTATGGGGCGGTCGACCGTTCAGGGGATTCGGTTGAGATAAAGGTGCAACGGTCGAACGAAGAATGAGTCGACCGATAGCAGGGAATTTTGTTTCTTGACGAAATGTTCAACCGGTCGACCGAAACAAGGTCGTCGTTCGACCGGTTACCGAATGTATTTTGGGGTTAAGTTTGTTTTATACGAATACGACAAGAAAAACGGCCATATTAAAATCCGGGATCGGTCGACCGAAAAGGTAGAACCGGTCGACCGGTAGAGTTCGGTAAAATCACTGTGGAGAGTCTGTTATAAACCGAGAACTGAGAACTGGTTCGGTCGACCGGTTCACACAGGAAATCTGGGTTTAAGTTTATAAGTGATTTCCGACTAAGGTTTGGGTGATCTAATGAAGTCCAAATAATGTGAAATTTCGTGTGTGACTTCTATAGGGAACCTATTGTGTATGTGATTGGTTTTTAACTCTTGTATGCTCAATTTACACATGTTCCTAAGACTCAAAATAAAATCAAGATTACAAGTCTTCATTTAGCTTTATTACAAATCTTGACTTGATTTCCTTCCTTCCATGAGTCTTGATCACCTGTAGAGGTTAGCACATGCAATATATATGCAATGCAATATGTGTGCTACTCTACATCATCATAATTAAGATTAGGTTAATTAAATCATCAAAACCTAGATTAAGGCCAAAAAGCCAACAGGATTTTGGTCGACCGTTCCTAGTTTTTGGTTCGACCGGAACTTAAGTGACCTTGATAATAATGCATGTTGTTCAACCGAATTTATATGTTGTTTGACTGTTATATTACTTTGACTATTAGGTTGACCCTGCTAGTTTTCGGTCGACGGGGACCCCTGAGTCGGTCGTCCGAAGAGACTTGTGTCAATTTGACCAGGATCCAGATTTTTACCTCATATTTGGTTGACCCGTTTTAGATTGTTGTTCAACCATTTGGACTTAAATGATGCGTAGAGAGTTCGACTGTTGCAGACTTTCGGTCGACCGAACCTATTGGGAACAGTCGACCGGTTGTGCGCAGAACTGAACTCCTGGTCTTATGCGGTGTCAACTCTGTCCACGGAAACCAGTGTCCTCTCTTAGAGCGTGAGACAAGAGGTGACAATGGGTACGTGCTCGTGCCTGCCCAGGGACCGCTGTGTGGAAGAGTGTGGACACTTGTGTCGTACGACCTCTGTTGATGGACAATGGTGTGACGTGATGTTGCTTGACTCTCTGTAGAGTGCAGACCTGAGGGATAGCGGATCCCAATGCATGTTGATGCATGGCTCGTGGATTATGATGACCCTACAGACTAAGGTCTGGACCCGTCCGATGTTGTGCCCGACGTTTGTTGTACTGCCAAGGTTGTGTCGGGGATGTCGCCGAGGTTTTTGCCGGCAATGATGTTGCCAACGGTGTTCCGGCTTGTGGTTGTACCATCCAATGTTGTGTCGGCGTATGTTGTACCGCCAATATTGTGTCGCCGATGTTGTTCCGGCAATGATTCCTCGATTGGGCACCTATTGGGGAATGTTTGGACCGACCAGGCTACGACTCCGTTGGGGTGGTGTAGATGATAGAATTACCTTGCGCGGAAGTGCGGACGCTCCTCACTGATTTTCATAACCATCTAATGGGATTTCACTCTTGTCTTTGATGTGCTACTGCTCTTGAATGAAGCTTAGCATTGTTGGCTTTTTTGCCTTAATCTATGTTTTGATGATTTAATCAACCTATTCTTAATTGTGATTATGTAGAGTAGCACACCTATTTCATTGCATATATATTGCTTTGTGCTAACTTCTACAGGTGATCAAGACTCAAGGAAGGAAGGAAATCAAGTCAAGACATGTAATCAAGCTCATTTGAAGACATGTAATTTGTATTTCTTTGAGTCTTAGGAACTTTGTGTAATTGAGCATACTTGAGCTAAAATCTACTCAAACACACACTAGGTTCCCTATAGAAGTCACCCACAAAATTTCATATAATTTGGACTTCAATAGATCACCCAAACTTAGACCGAAAAACACTAAACCGAAACCTCACCAGTCTGCCCACATTTGGTCGACCGAAAAAGACTGCTTGGTCGACCGATTGATCATATATCTTGTTAGTGTTTTACTTCCAAAGTTCGGTCGACCGTCTAGATATTTTTGGTCGACCGAGTAACAACAAATTTCCGACTTTTTGTTTTGTCGTATTATACCCCACGGTCGTATTCATATTATCTCCATATACCCCAAATACATATAGTGCCATCTCTAGTAAGAGGAGCAAGCACCCAGATGTGCCTCCTCATCCAAAGATTCACTGGCAGATTCCTCATGATTCTCTTCACTCGCACCCTGGTCATTAGGCACCTCAATAATATGTCGATGTGAGTCGAACATGCCTAATGACTAGGGCTCATCCATGTCCTGGATGAAATTGTTTCCGACAACATCGTCGAAGAGCCCAGGTTGCTTACCAACAGTGACGATGTTGAAATCCGCCGTGAGGTTTCCAAAAGACAACCTCATCAAGCCATTGCGACCATTGATCAAAGCATTAGATGTCGAAAGAAAAGGCCTCCCAAGGATCACTGAAATTTTTCCTTGTAAGACTCAGGACCCTCCTCGGAAGAGTCACCAACAGGGTTGGCTTCAGGCATTTCCACATTGTTGTCAACAACCCTTCCCAATCTTAAGGTATGGACAACATTAGCATGTTGGGAAGGGTCACTTTCAACATTGTGTACATTCTGCCTAGCATGACCAGGTTGACCCCTGGGATTTACCACAAGTTGACTCGGTAACTGACCCTTCTCGCGTTCATAGAGCTGATGAGCCAACTGGCTAACTTGCATTTTCAATGCTTTGACCGAATTATTGCTGGCCGCAAACATGGTTTGTGTGCTCTGTATGAACGCTTTAAGGGTTTGTTCTAGAGTGGGGTCCTTCGGGTCAACCCGTTGGGGTAGCGGAGCTTGGTTAGAATAATCTGACGATGAGGCCTCAGCAGGTTGGTAATTATGGTGCTGAGACCTTTGATGTGGGGGTTGGTAGGTTACTGATTAGCATGGAGGTTGATAAGGTGGAGGTTGAGAATGAGCGAGCGAGCTCTGACCATGACCCCTACTAGCCCCCCAAGAGAAGTTAGGATGGTTACGCCATCCCAGATTGTAGGAGTGACTGTACAGGTCGTTACGGGGCCTCTGTTGATACATCGCATTTGCATGCTTAGTATCCCTTGGAGCGTAAGCGCATTCCAAGCCATCATGACCCGTAAGTCCACACCTACTACACTAAGGAGTAGCGATTTGAGCTACAGGAGCTCGGTCCAACTCCAAATTCTCAATTCTACGCATGAGTGCAGCCAATTTTGCCTCAGAAGTGATAGTTGACTAACCTTGATATGATCCAGCCCGACCAGAAGACCTGGAGGCTGGTGGCTCTCTCATGGTGTCCAACTCAAAGGTATGTTCAGCCATTAACTCAAAAGTGTCTCATGCCTCATTGATGGGTTTTATTTGGAAATCACCCTCACACATTGACTCCAAAAATGTGTGGATGTTGTAGTTGAGGCCCTCATAAATAATCTGGCACAACTGCCATATCTCAAGTCCATGATGAGGGCACTGCTAGAGAAGGTCCTTGAACCTCTCAAAGAAAGCATGAAAAGATTCGGTCTCAGTCTGATACATTTGATGTATCTGGTGCCGTATCTGTTGACTTTTCCTTTGAGGGAAAAATCTCTTCAGAAATACGGTCACAAAGTCATCCCAAGACCGAATAGAGCTCGCCTGGAGGCTGTACATCCATTTTTTCGCGTTATCCTTCAACGCGAAAGAAATCATTCTCAACCGGACTGAATCCTCATCAAGTTGTTGAAGCTTGAACATAGCGCATACTTCCTCGAATTTACGTATAAAAATATACGGATCCTCCTTATTGGCAGTGATGGTAGGAAGCATGCTCACATATTGAGGATTCAGCTCATAGTTGTTCCCGCGAGCTGGGGGAAGAACTGTACAAGAAGGTTTCACGGCCCGAACAGGATGGGTCATCTCCCACAAAGTCATCGGTCTATCCTGTCGAGCTAAAGGTTGTGGTACACCAAGAACTGATCCTAACCGAATCCCTCTTCCGCTCGAGTCAGAGGAGGAGGAGAAGAAGGTTTACGTGGTGGTGAGAGCGGACCGAGGTAATCCATGTATGGAACTGGTCTCCCCCGTCACTCCATGAAGACTTGGCCTCACGCTCCAAAGGAGCACGAGGTGGAGATTACTGATCACCTAGACCGTCCATCTTAGAAAAATGCACTCTCTCAAGTCGAGCGCTCTTACCAGAATGAGCTCAACCTCGCATAAAACGCTCGACTCGACTCTAAAATAACACACAACAGAAGGTGTACTCAGAGGAGGAGACTACTCGTAGAGAATAGATGAGGAGAGGACTCAGATGAGGGGGGAAGAATCCGTAGAGCGTGGGTAGTGGTGAAGGTAGAAGCCTAATCTAGCAAGTACGACTCAAACAACTTAAGGCTATGGGTGCTTACGCTAGACGATGCCTAACTTCGAGGTCACTAGTCTTGACATGCCTCACCTCCCTACAACAAAGACCACAATGCCCAGCAAGTGATACCAGATCCGGAGATCGAGTACCTCCTACTATCGACAAGGCAGACCACGCCGATCAGGTCATGACGGTCTCGACTAGATTACTTTCCTAGTGCGTCTGGAATCCTTAGGGCCAATGTCTACTTGCTTTTAGAATTAAGGCTTTTATTAAGAGTGAATTTGGGTCCAAGGAAATGGTGATCAAATCCCCCACCTTATCTTTTATGGGACAACCCCACCTTATTAAGAGTGAATTTAGTACCGTTTTGATCTTAAATCTAGCAATAAACTCTCCAATCAAACGCTCAACTCACTCTTGTCCCGATGCAATTCCTACTAACTAATGCATGGTCATACACTATGCATGAATGAGAGTAGGAAATGCGTACCTCATGCCAGCACTCATCAACTGAAAGTAAGCTAAAATAAAAGAAAACTACATGCCTAAGTCAAGTATGTGATGCATGACCTAAACAAGTAAGAATGACTAATCTTTTGCTTTGGATTTTAGTGGCCAAGTTGATTAAAGGGGATTGATTTTTAATGTGGGAGCAAACTACAAGTAAAAACATGCAAGTTTGTGCTCCCAGATAACTACACTGAAATACACAACAACCAGAACAAAACTGGGAGAAACTGAAGCTCACCAGGCTGCCAATTAGCGGTCCCAGATCGCTGATTGGCGGTCACTGTTGAGTTTTTCGCTCTCGCTTTCCTCCAGTCGCCTCCCCTTAATCCTCAGGATCCCTGAAACAAATCAAAACTAAACAAAAAAAATTAAAACCACTCGAATCGTCCAAACGAAAGTCTGGACAGAACACCTCCCCAGCAACGACGCCAAAAACTTGGTTGAACAGTTTAATTATAACCACAACTGCACGGCCACGTTGAATCAGTTCCAAATACAAGTCGATCCACAGGGAGGTGTGTCGACTTTAGTTTATTCGAAGCGAGTGGGAAAGAAAGGAGAGAAAGGATTGATTAAACTAAACTAAACTACTAAACTAGAAAGGAGGGAATGAAAGCACGAAATGAACTAAACTAAGCGACTAATAAAAGAAGATAGAAATCATGAATAGAAAAACCCCTAAGGGGTGGAGTGTGTGTGTACGCATGAAATAAGTGTTGTGAATGCATACAATAAGCTCAAGTGTAGTTAGTGTTTGTTAATCCATAAGAAGTACCTAATGGCAAGACCTATCATTTAAAACACTAACCTAGGTGATTAATATGAGCGTGACTAGTTTGTTATTAAGAACATAAACAAGCATGGAATGTACCTAAACATTATGGCAGAAACCATCAAGTAAAAGTTCTTATTAATTCAAGCAAGCATACTAACATTTCTCACAAACAACAATGTCTAGCATTCAGACCATCTACATAAAATGTATACACATCTACTCCACCCCCAAAGGGGATGGAACTACTCACACATATTTAAACTAACATTTATACTAAGGAAAGAAAACATGCTTAAACTAATTATAAGAAGACTAAAACAACAAGTTAACTAAGTAGCCTTGTTGTTTCAGGTTTGGTTGCTCATGTTTTATTTGATTGTGGCGCCACAAACTCCTTCATTTCGGAGACGTTTGCTGGGAGTTGGATTGGACCCCTGATCTACTGACTAATTTGTTGGAATTCAGTACGCCCATGGGTGAGGTGGGAACTGTGCGGAGATTTCTCCCCGGCACCATAGTTGTTTCGGGAGATCATGATTTTCCGGCAAATCTGGTCTTGCTACCGATGGAGGACTTTGACGTCATACTGGGTATGGACTGGTTGTTACAATACGATGTGATAGTCATTTTCAATGAGAAGAAGATCCTTATTCCGAGGAAGGACGTGCCTGATGTGTTGATCAAAGGGACGAGGAGTAGAGGAGGTCGTCTGAATGTGTCTGCGGTTAAGGCACAGAGGCTGATTCATCACGGTTGCAGACCGTTTGTGGCTAGTTTCGTTGTTCCTGATTCTGAGACAAGTAGGTTGGAGGATATAGAGGTTGTACATGAGTTTCCAGAGGTGTTTCCTGCAAAGATTCCTCGTTGACCGCCACACCGAGAGATCGAGTTCGGCATTCAGTTAGTGGCTGACACGACACCCCATTCAAACGCTCCATATCGGATGGCACCTACTGAGTTGGCAGAGCTGAAGAAGCAGTTGCAGGAGTTGATGGACTTTGGGTTTATCCGACCGAGTGTCTCGCCATGGGGAGCACCTTTGTTGTTTGTGAAGAAGAAGGATGGGTCGTTGCAGATGTCCATCGATTACAGGATGTTGAATAAGGTTACCGTCGGGAATCGGTACCCTTTGCCCAGGATTGAGGATCTGTTTGATCAGTTTTAGACGGTGAGAGTGTTCTCGAAGATTGATCTGCGTTTAGGTTATCACCAGTTGCAGATCAGAGAGGCAGATGTCCAGAAGACAACCTTCAGGACGTGGTATAGGCACTACAAGTTCCTAGTGATGCCGTTTGGACTGACGAATGCACCTGCAGCATTCATGGACCGGATGAATAGGAACTTTCAGCCGTACCTCGACAGATTTGTTATTGTCTTTGTGGATGACATCTTGGTGTACTCGCTTGATGAGGAGCAGCATTGGGAGCACCTAAGGATTGTGCTTGGCATCTTGAGGGATCAGAAGCTCTATGCCAAGTACATGAAGTGCGAGTTTTGGTTGGATCAGGTGGCATTTCTGGGGCATATTGTGTCATCGGATGAGATTTCGGTGGATCCGGCGAAGGTTGACGATGTGACTCAGTGGAGTGCCCTGACGAGCGTGACAGAGATCAGGAGCTTTGTGGGACTAGTTGGGTATTACAAACGGTTTATTCAGGATTTCTCCAGACTGGCTTCGCCGCTGACAGTGTTGACGCAGAAGGGCGTCATGTTCGTTTGGTCCTATTAGTGCGAGGACAGTTTCCAGGAGCTGAAGAGGCGACTGATGACACCGCAGATTCTGACGCTATCAAGTAGCAGCAGAGGCTATGTGATTTACAGTGATGCGTCAAGGATTGCTTGGCCTGTGTTCTGATGTAGCACGGGAACGTGGTAGCGTACGCTTCGAGTTGAAGACATTGCGGCATTATCTTTATGCAGAGCAGTTCGAGGTCTTCACAGATCATCATAGCCTGAAGTACTTATTCTCACAGAAGGAGCTGAATATTGGGCAGCGTAGATGACTCGAGTTCACTAAGTATTACGACTTCACCCTTTCCTATCATCTGGGGAAGGCAAATTCTATTGCTGATGCACTGAGCGGGAAGGTAGAGGTGACAGTTGCGAGTTTATGCATTTAGGAGTGGAGACTACTCGAGACGTTGTCAAAGTGGAGGTCGTTCACAGAGGGCTCTTAGAGGGTAGTGATTGCTGGGCTTCGGGTGGCCACAGACCATCTTGCGAGTGGTGCAGGATCAACGTGATGATGAGGAGTTAGCTGGTCTGCTACAGTTGGCTGCCAAAGATGGATCAATCTTCAGTGTGAGGGTTGATGGTGGTCTGAGGTTTAGGAGTCGGATCTGGGTGCTGAAGGTCGATGATCTGAGAGATGACATCATGGAGGAGGCACACGGAGCGAGATATACCATTCACCGTGGAAGTACAAAGATATATAAGGACCTGCAGCGGAACTTCTGGTGGAAGGGCATCAAGAGAGATATTACAGAGTTTGTGGGTCGGTGCTTAGTCTGTCAGTAGGTGATGATTGAGCATCAGCGACCAGCAGGGCCGATGCAGTGTTTTGAGCTGCCAGAGTGGAAGTGGGAGCACGTGACGATGGATTTTGTCACGGGGTTGCCGATGACGAGGAGATTCCACGATGCGATTTGGGTGATAGTCGACCGACTGACCAAGTCGGCGCACTTCTTAGCTATCAGGACCGCATTGCCTCTAGAGGGTCTAGCTAAGTTTTACGTGGAGGAGATAGTCAGTTTGCATGGAGTACTAGTGAGCATCATCTCTGAGCAGCAGGCTTTGGGGACATGACTGAGGTTTAGTACAATGTTTCACCCACAGATAGACGGTCAGTCAGAGAGGACGATTCAGACCCTGGAGGATATGCTGAGAGACTGCACAATGGATTGGGCAGGATACTGGGATGAGCACCTGCCGTTGATAGAGTTCGCCTACAACAACGGCTACCATTCGAGTATTGGGATGGCACCATATGAGGCGTTGTACGGGAGGCCTTGCAGATCATCGGTATGGTAGAGTGATGTGGGCGAGAGGCAGTTAGTGGAGCTAAAGCTTGTGCAGATGTATGCAGAGAAGGTGGATGTGATCAGGAGGAGATTGGCCACAGCACAGAGCAGACAAAAGAGTTATGACGACAAACGCATATGGGGGTTGAGCTTTGAGGTTGGCAACCATGTGTTTCTGAATATCTCCCCAGCTCGGGGAGTGATGAGGTTTGGTAAGAAGGGGAAGTTCAGTCCGAGGTATGTCGAGCCGTTTGAGATCCTAGACCGAGTTCGAGAGGTTGCCTACCAGATTGCATTGCCACCGTAGTGTTTGGGTCTTCACAACGTCTTCCATGTATTGATGGTAAGGAAGTACGTTGCAGCCCAGCTCAGGTGATTGAGATAGCAGTGCCAGAGATCCAGCTGGACTTGTCGCCTGAGGAGAGACCAGTCAAGATCGTTAATCGCATGGATGACCAACGCAGGAGGAGGACCATTCCGATGGTGAAGGTCTGGTGGCAACATCACAGCGAGCATGAGGCCACTTGGGAGATTGAGGAGGTGGTTTGGAATCAATACCCGGTGCTTTTCGGTGAGTTGCTTGTTTTGATTTCGGGACGAAATCCTTTTCAGGTGGGTGGATTGCTAGATCCTTAAACCCTATTAGTGCTAACCCTGGTTTTGGAAGGGTTTTGCATGGGGATAGAGGATTTTCTGAGGTGATGGGGTATGGGTGTAGGTGTGGTCAACTGATGGTGTGGATGGAGGGGTACTGTTGGGTGATTATTTGGTTTGGTGGGTTTTATGGAGCAAAACTCACACCCTCTCTCTCCCCCCTTACTTCACTCACTTCCTCGCCTCACCTCTCTCACTCTCTCTCAACCTCAGATCCACGGTCACCGGCGACAGAGGAGGTAGCTACGACGAGCGTGCTTGGGAGAAGCTTGACTCGATAGCAGGACGTGCGCGAGGCTCTAGCGGGTTCTGAGGAGGGTGCGTGAGGTGGATCTCCATCTTTCTCCGGAGATCGCAACTTGAGGTATGCTGGTTCTGTAGTTGTTTTTGTTGCTCACCCATGTTGGTGTTGTGTTGGGGTCGGTCGCGGGATGTTGGAGACCTCGCTGGCGACGAGAAAAACGGCGAAAAGTCCTCGGCTGGTGAGGGGTTGTTGTCGACAAAACGATCGACCGGTGCCTTCGGGCGGTCGACCGATTTAGTGTTTTTGCCCGACTTTAACCAACACCGGTCGGACGATGCCATGTGGCGGTGAACCGGTTGTGCATATGCTGGTGGATCGGAGGAAGGTCTGTAAGATTTCGGTCGATTGTTCCGAGTTTTTGGTTCGAGCGGAACTTAAGTGAGCTTGATAATAATGCATGTTGTTTGACCTAATTTATATGTTGTCCGATTGTTATATTACTTAGACTATTAGATTGACCCTAGTAGTTTCGGTCGACCGGGACCCATAAGTTGGTCGTCCGAATAGACTAGTGTGAATTTGACCAGACTCTCAATTTTGACCACATATTCGGTCGACCGGTATTAGATTGTTGTTCGCCCGTTTGGACTTAATTGATGCGCAGAGAGTTTGACCGTTGCAGACTTTTGGTCGACCAAACCTATTGGGAACGGTCGACCGGTTAGGCTTTTTCGGTCGACCGTTTGTGCACAGAACTGAACTCCTGGTATTGTGCGGTGTCAACTCTGTCAACGGAAACACATGTCCTTGCTTAGAGCGTGAGCCGGGAGGTGAAGGCGGGTACGTGCTTGTGCATGCCCAAGGACCGCCACGTGGAAGAGTGTTGACACCTGTGTCGCACCACCTCCGTTGATGGATAGTGGGTTGACATGATGTTGCCTGACTCTTTATAGAGTAGCAGACCTGAGGGATCGTGGATCCCAATGCATGTTGATGCATGACTCATGGAGCATGATGACCCTACAGACTACGTTCTGGACTCGTCCGATGTTGTGCCAGACATATGTTGTACCGCAGAGGTTGTGTCGGCGAGGTTTTCACCGGTGATAAAGTTGCCAACGATGTTCCAGCTTGTGCTTGTGTCGTCCGATGTTTTGTAGGACGTATGTTGTACTGCCGATGTTGTGCCGACGATGTCGCAGATGTTGTTCTGGCGATGATTCCTCGTTTGGGCACTTATTGGGGAATGTTCGGACTGACCTGGCTGCGGGTCCGTTGGGGTGGTGTAGATTACAGGATTACCTTGCGTGGAAGTGCTGACGTTCCTCACTGATCCCTTGGCTCGAGTAGTCGCGTGTGGGGTGCGTTGCGTACTGCCTGCAAGACCGTATGTGCCTACGTTAGGTTTCCGAGGGAGACCCGTTGTTGTTGTGGGAATGAGGTCCTATTTTACCATTGTAGGGGATTTGTTGCATTGCAAATGTTGATATGACATGCCCCTAGTATGATAGGTTCATTTACCGTACTGTTGCATTCATATAGACGAGCTTGGCATACAAGGTTTCCTAATGAGAAACTCAGGCATTGTTGATTGATTCATGTTTCAGGACCGCACTAGGTTATGTCGGGTGGTGAAATTGGGCACACGCATTTTGGGGCCAGGATCCTCTTCGGACTCTTCGAGGTCGTCATGATTACCTGTACTCATCCATTATATTACTTAGACTATTAGGTTGAGCCTGGTAGTTTTCGGTCGACCGGGACCCTGAGTCAGTCGTCTGAATAGACTTGTGTGAGTTTT
Organism: Triglochin maritima; assembly: GCA_963682175.1. Classification (NCBI taxonomy): domain Eukaryota; kingdom Viridiplantae; phylum Streptophyta; class Magnoliopsida; order Alismatales; family Juncaginaceae; genus Triglochin; species Triglochin maritima. The sequence continues at coordinate 24,380,817 of OY821777.1, forward strand.
ACCAGACTCCGGATTTTGACATCATATTCGGTCGACCGGTTTTACATTGTTGTTCGAACGTTTGGACTTAAGTGATGCGTAGAGAGTTCGACCATTGCAGACTGTCGGTTGATCGAACCTATTGGGAACGATCGATCAGTTAGGCTTTTTCGGTCGACCGTTTGTGCGCAAAACTGAACTCCTGGTCTTGTACGGTGTCAACTCTGTCAACGGAAACCCGTGTCCTCGCTTAGAGCATGATCCGGGGGTGACGGTGGGTGCGTGTTCGTACCTGCCTAGGGACCACCGTGTTGAAGAGTGTGGACACTTGGGTCACATCACGTCCGTTGATGGACAGTGGTGTGACATGATGTTGCTTGATTCTTTGTAGAGTAGAAGACCTGAGGGATCGCAGATCCCAATGCATGTTGATGCATGGCTCGTGTAGCATGATGACTGATTGATATCATATCATAAATATATTTGTGTCTTATATCTATTGTCTTTCACAGAAATAATGCTACGTAACGAGTTTTATGTTTATGTTTCAGGAATAATTAGGTTTGAGTAGGAGAGACTATAAACGGACTTAAAAGAAAGAAAAAGAACTAAGTTGCAAGACTTATGGATTGAGATGCAAGAGAGAGGGACCCGAATGTAAAACCAAAGGACTAATGAGCAAATGAAGAAACTCCACACCATCATGAGGAGTATTTTGGCAATTGGATTTGGGTCGCAAGCAACACAACTGATTAGGATGCATCACACATAAAGAAATCGAGCCAGACAACAACACTTCGAACCAGAGCCCGATCTGAAGCATATAGACCGCCAATTGGCGGTCTGGATTAGTCCGGAAGTTCTGAGGATTAGTCGGGTCATGTATTAGGGTGTTTTATGTCTATTTGTAATAATGTATTAGTCCCATATCAGGGGATTGTCCCCGAATTCCTTTTTATTAGGCTATAAAAAGAACTTCTCCTCCTTTGTAGGCACCCACTCTTGTCTGATATGCTAATGCTCTTGAATAAAGCTTAGCATTGTTGTTTTTTTGCCTTAATCTATGTTTTGATGATTTAATCAACCTAATATTAATTGTGGTCATGTAGAGTAGCACGCATATTGCATTGCATATATATTGCTTTGTGCTAACTTCTACAAGTGATCAAGACTCAACGAAGGAAGGAAATCAAGTCAAGACATGTAATCAAGCTCATTTGAAGACATCTAATTTGTATTTCTTTGAGTCTTAGGAACTATGTGTAATTGAGCATACTTGAGCTAAAAACTACTCAAACACACACTAGGTTCCCTATAGAAGTCACACACAAAATTTCATATAATTTGTACTTCAATAGATCACCCAAACTTAGACCAAAAAACACTAAATCAAAACCTGAATAGTCTGCCCACATTCGGTCGACTGAAACAGACCGTTCGGTCGACCGATTGATCATATATCCTGTTAGTTTTTTACTTCCCAAGTTTGGTCGACCGTCTAGATATTTTCGGTTGACCGAGTAACAACGATTTCCAACTATTTGTTTTGTCGTATTATACACAACGGTCGTCGTATTATCTTCGTATACCCCAAATACATATAGTGTATCGGTCGACCGAGGACCTTGTTCGGTCGACCGAACTTAAGAAGACTCGACAAACCAAAACTTCCTATGGGTTTTCGATCGACCGTGGACCTTGTTTCGGTCGACCGAATTCAATCCTGTTTATCAACCTAGAATAGCCTATTGGTTTTCGGTCGACCGAACCTATCTCGGTGTTCGACCGATAACTTAAGTGTACCAAGATTATAGCCTTTGCCGGTCGACCGTTCTTTTACCGGTTCACCGATCCGAGTTCAAAATTACCTAATGGTCGACCGTTCAGCCCGATCTGGTCGACCGAACTTACTCAGAATTGGGTCCTGTCAGCTTCTATTTTGTGTATCTTACACAATCTTTACCCAATTCATCCCCAACGGATATAACTCTTTAGGAGCTTATAAATAGAGTTGTAAAACATATTTTAACACAACTCTCCCACTACTATTTGTCCCTTACATTAGAGAGAAAGCTCCAAACACTCCAAGCCTCAAACCTTCCACACTTTAGTCTTAAATCCTATTCTCACTCAAGTATGCTCAAGATTAGAGAGTGTTGTTCCACTCATTGTTTGTTCAAGAATCAAGGGTCTTGGTAAAAGCCCAAGACAAGAGTATAGACTTCGGTGAGAGCCCAAAGTATCCCTCTCGGATTGTGAGAGGAGGATCAAAGCTCGGCGAGGGTTGTTCGCGAGTTTGAAGATTGTAAAGGCGTTCTCTCTCGGCCCGGAATGGGGAGTCATTAGTGAAGTCGTGAGCGGAGCTCGGTGATCCAAGTGGAGCTTGCAAGAGAGGACGTAGGCGGGTGGCCGAACCTCTATAAAATCCCTTGTGTTCCTTGTGGTTTGCATTATCCTCTTTCTTACTTGCTTGTTTTGTTTAAATTCTGCTGCACATCTTTGATCGATTAAACAAGTAGGTAATTAGCTTAGAAGTGATTAGAATTGTAGACCCTCACGATCCTACAAGCATATGCTTAGATTAGTGGACCTATTTTATGGGGAATGATGAGGTGAGGATATGGATGGAATTGATAAAGGAAACATGACTTGTAGTTGCATGTACTCTTGTTGCCTTTACCTTGGTTAATGTCTTATATGTTTTAATGATTGTGTCATGTGGAGGCATAGTGGGGTTTGGTTTTTATACATGAGTTCATTAAACTTCATTCCAATTATTGTCTTGTATGTTTTAATGATAATGTGTTATCTTATTTCATGTGAAGGCAAAGTTGGATTTAGTTTTATGATTTTCATGCACTACATCTTGTGATGAGCATAATTGAACACACACACATACACATATCTTTGTATTCACATTCTTTCTCTACCCCCTATGGGGTTTAGTTTTATTCCGTATTTCCAATTCCTTTCGCATTGTAGTGTAGTTTAGATCATAACTCATTTCTCTCATTTCTTTCCCACTCGCCCTCGAACCAACTAAAGTCGATACACCTCCCCGTGGATCGACCTGTATTTTACACTTCTTCAATGCGGTCACGCACTTGCGGTTATTTAAAACGGTCAATCAATGACCCTGCAAACTACGGTCTGGATCCGTCCGATGTTGTGCCGGACGTATGTTATACCGCCAAGGTTGTGTCGGCGATGCCGTCGATGTTTTTGCCGGTGATGATGTTGCCGACAATGTTCTGGCTTGTGGTTGTGCCATCTGATGTTGTGCCAGACGTATATTGTACCGCCGATGTTGTGCCTGCGATGCTGCCGATGTTGTTCCGGCGATGATTCCTTGATTGGGCACCTATTGGGGAATGTTTGGACCGACTGTTCTCTGTTGGGGTCGTGTTGACCACAGGGTTACCTTGCGCGGAAGTATGGACGCTCCTCACCGATCCCTTGGCTCGAGTAGTCACGTGTGGGGGTGCGTCGCGTACTGTCTGAAAGATCGTTTGTGCCTGCCTATGGTAGGTTTCCGAGGGAGACCTGTTGTTATTGTGGGACTGAGGTCCTGTTTTGCCCTTGGAGGGGATTTGTTGCATTGCAGATGTTGATATGACATCCCACTAGTATGATATGTTCATTTACCGTACTATTGCATTCATATTGGCGAGCTTGGCATTTGGAGTTTCCTAATGGGAAACTCAGGCATTGTTGTTTGATTCATGTTTCAGGACCACAGTAGGTTTTGTCGGGTGGTTACAGCGGGCACACGCATTTTGGGGCCAAGATTCTCTTCGAACTCTTCGAGGTTGTCATGATTAACTATAGTCATTTGTTTGTATTGATGTAATCATTTCTTTTGACAAACTTTGTTGTATTTGGTGCACCAACTAGTTATATTTATAAGTAACATTCCCGCTTGGTTGTTGTTATCATGGAATCTCTTTATTGTTTAAAATTTCAAATTTTCCGCTAATTTGGGATGTTACAAAATTATAGATTGTTTAGGCAATATTTGTATGAATACAAGGTGTATAAATGTACACATATTTGTAAGAATACAATTTTATTAAGGCTACATGTTGCAGCTTTATTAAATGATGTCAAACATTGTCTGCACTTTGCCAATCTTTCGGAGTTCGCTATATGATATATTTGGGTAATTGTCAGCATGGGGTATATTATACTAAAAATCTAAGGAATCTATAGCGTGTTGGGTAGTATATATGGAGCGTATGAGTAACCTGTAAGGAGTGATATTGTGAGAAAGTGTCGGGTATTAACTCTTTATATGCATTGTGTGTAGTTCCTTTTATATTTTTTATGAGTTTATTTATTTACAAGGCTTCCTTTCCTCTCTGTCTTCCATCGAATGGTTTATTGATTTCGAGTAAACAACATATCATGGATCGGTAAATGTTTTAATAAATAGTAGGGAATGAGACAACTTTTGATTATTTTTTAGAGTTTTGTTTAGACAATTTTCTATTATATTTGGGAATTTTTCAATGTTTGTTTGGGCGCTATTCTGTTTTTAATAAATGTTACGGATATAACAATAACCAGACTATAACAATAAAATACCTACCTTAAGAGGCGAAAATACCCAGAACTTGATACCAAAATATTCATATTACGAGACATATTTTTCTCTATCCTCGAAAACGTTTTACTATCTCATGAAACACCTTTGTTATTTTGCAATTGTTTCTTCCAAGAAAGGTTTCTAATCATGTGTTGGCTGAATTCCCAAAAAATATTGTGTTCCACCCCTATCGTGTTACACAACTTCGGCATTGACCAGAGCATTTTACGCAACCCCGGGTGCATTACTGTCTAGTCGGGTCCCTCCACTAGTGGTGCTGGTGTGCCATTGTCTCAGACGAAGTATTAACAAAAGTGGGTCGACATCTCTGAGCAGCAAATGTAGAACTTGCGTCTAACAGCGTCGGGAGTGGCAGATCACAGCTCTGTTGCCTTGAAACCACACGTATAAGTGTGATAGGGTAGTCGTGGACCCCCGATATATCAACAAGGGGATACCCTCCCCTTATCGGTACACTAGGTAGGTTCTCTCCATTTTTAGTGGAAATGTGGTAGTTGGAATTGTGGTGGAAGGGTTTAGGATCGAAGTTTGAATGGAATACATGCACTACAACCAATGATTTTATAGAATGAACGGAACTATGGAAGGTTGAGTCTCTTGGCATACCATGAACTGAAAGGTTCTCTCTTCCTAATGACTACTAATGCAATAAGCTACCAAATGTTCATATTAATTATTAGGACATTCCACATCGGAATTTCCTAACTTGAATCACCAGTTCGGACAACCAAAATCCATTCGGTCTATAGAAAACAAATGCTTGGGAATATTCTGCTAGGATGGCCAATATAAGACAAGACAAGATTATACAACACGAATTAAAGAATAATATGGATTTTTAGCGAAGGAAAAAATTCAGGAATATTGATTGGAAAATTTCAACACGATTGAGCTTTTAGTATAAGGTTGTAACACAATTAATAAAGGGTTACTTGTTTGATATAGTAACTTGTGGACAACCATATATTTATCACCTTTGTAAGTCAAATCACTTCCAAATAAAAAGGACATAGCACGTCAAATTTAGCCTAAATGCTGACGTGGTATTAAGAAACATAATTTTTTATTGGTTATAGGTTTTGTTTAAATGTCGAAAAACTAAAAGGGTTTTACAAAAAATGTGACTGTAGCTGACATGGTTTGTCATGGCTTTTTCGCTTCTAAAAGGTGCTATCAGTTTTTCGATACTTGAAAGTTTCCTTTAAAGTTGAAAAGAGTATGTCCTTAAACCACGAGTCTTCCCTTTGAAGGATACATATGACCTTTAAAGGATACATATGTCCTAGAAAGCACTTGTTTGCCCTAAAAAGGACACGAGTGTGTTCTTTAAAGTAAGGATTTGTCCTTTGAACTAAAGTATGTGGCAATTTTAAATCACAAAAAAATAACATGGCTCAAACTTGCCAACCAAGGCACGCATAAGTGTCCTTCGAGAGACACGGGTGTCCTTCGAAGGACACGTTCCGTTGGAGACATGGGTATCCTAATTAAAGGTTTGTTAAGTACTTAAGTGTTAATGCTTAACAATTAATAAAGGTACAAACATTAGTTTCCTTTGTCTTATATTGACTGGTGATTTTAGTTAGTGATGCCAGTGGACCGATATGTGTTTGGTCGTCTGTGTATAACATTTTGGTGTACCGTAATGATTTTAGTCCACCTCATGCGATGGGTTTTTATTTCTTTACGACCAAAAACGTTTAAAAAGGAAAGGCAAAAGTGTGTAGGAAGTTCTATATATGTGGCAGTGACTACTTCGACATTTGGACCCAACCCATTGGGTATGTGAAGAGACTCAACCTTTCATTACTGGGACACAACCTTCCATTACAGTGTATGCAAAGAGACTCAACATTTCATAACAACGTCTATAAAATCATAGGCTATTGTGTATTCCATTCATAATTCCTAAACACTAAACCATATTGCATTCGTAGTTCTAGTTGTGTATTTGATCCACCGAAAATAATGGCCTTCCAACACAATTCCAGCAACGACTACTCTAGTGATGAAGATGAGTACATAACTAGTGGATCAATATGGGGAGGTTGTCCCCTCGCTAAAATATTAGGAGTTTCACATCTACCCTATCGCATATGTAGGAGCACTTTCAATGCAACAGAGATGTGCTCCAACACTCCAAACCAACAAAGCAACTACTACTCTAATGGCTCCTCGGAAACTACCTATTACTATCGGTACATCATCTAGAGTGATGGAACATTGATACCACCGGTGGAGAAACTGATGAGAGCATAATGGATCTATGGACGCGAAAAGCTCCCAATCCAAGAATCCCATTCCACACACTCAAAAGCTTAAACTTCCACACTCTAGATCCCAAATCATATCTTACTCAAGTATGCTCAAAGTTAGAGTGTTGATACTCTTGTTCTTGTTGCGGTCAAAGTGCAAGGCTTGATTTCGGCCCATAGTGGTGATCATCCCTCTCGGGTTGTGAGAGGAAGAAACTAAGCTCGCCGAAGGTTGTTCGTGTGCTTGCTTTGTAAAGGTGTTATCTCCCGGCTCGGAATGGGGATAAGATAGTGAAGACGTGAACGAAACTCGTGGGATCGAGCGGAGCTTGCAAGTGGGGACTAGAATCTCGGTGGGGTGACAAACTGATTGACATCATTTCATGCTCATATTTGTATCTTATATCCATTATCTTACACCTAAGCAATGCTACGTGACGAGTTTTATGTTTAGTTTTCAGGAATAAAGAGGTTTGAAGAGAAGAGCCATGAAAGGACCCAAAAGCTGGGAAAAAGGACTGAATGGTGAGATCTAGGGACCAAGATGCAAGGGAGAAGGACCTGAATGTAAGACAGAAGGACCTAAGAGCAAAACAGAATACTCCACACCATCATGGGGAGTATTTTACCAATTCTATTCGGGTCGGATCTCCAACAAGTCGAGTAACCGCATCAAAGACCAACAATACCAGAAAGCAAAGCCCACAACAAATTCCAACACGATCCGACAATTTTGGACCGCCAATTGGCGGTCCATATTGCTCAGGATCCGTCGAAATTTCTCCTGGACTTATATTAATGTTCGTTTAGGCTATTTTTGGTATTGGTTTAGTCCCACATCGGGGGATTGTCCCCGATTAGCTTTTTCCATGCTTATAAATAGAACTCTTCACCTTCCATTGTAATTACCCATTGCTTGGTGGTATTCTCTCTACTAAGGAGTGAGCCTTGAAGCAAAAACTCAAGGTGGAGATGAATGCTACCTTCAATGTGAGTCATTTGTTAATAAAATAATTCTTCTAGTTTCTTTCAATCTTGTCTTTTAATTTGTGCATGTTTGTTTAGTCTTTCCTTTCCTTTTATGTTTCTTTAATGCTTCTTGCGTTCTTAGTTAACTTTCATTTCAGTATTATGCTTTCTTTTGCTAATATAGTTAGTGTAATGAGTAGTGAGTAGTTCCATCCCCATTTGGGGGGTGGAGAAATATGTGATATAATCATGTAGTGTATTAAGTGTGTGTTATTTTTATCCCTTGAGCTTTATATGATTTCCATAACCATCTAATGGGTTTTCACTCTTATCTTTGATATTCTAATGCTCTTGAATGAAGCTTAGCTTATGCTTTGATTAGTGGACCTATTTTATGGGGAATGATAAGGTTAGGATATGGATGAAGTTAATATTGGAAACACAATTTGTAGTGTATGAGCTCTTGTTGCCTTTACCTTAGCTAATGTCTTGTATGTTTTAATGATGTAGTGAAATCTTAATTCATGTGGAGGCATAGTAGGGTATAGTCTTTATACTTGAGTTCATGTAGCTTCATTCCAATTATTGTCTTGTATGTTTTAATGATGTAGTCTTATCTTAATTCATGTAGAGGCAAAGTTGGATGTAGTTTTATGATTTCATGCACTACATGTTGTGAGGAGCTTAATGAACACACACACACTTCTTTATGTTCACATTATTTCTCTACCCCCTTTGGGGTTTAGTTTTATTGCTTATCTTCATTTCCTTTTGCATTCTAGTTTAGCATTGTAGTGTAGTTTAGTGTAACCAACCTTTATCCCCTTTCTTTACCTCTCGCCTTCGCACAAACCAAGTGTCGACACACCTCCCAGTGGACGACCTGTATTTGCCACCGCTTCAACGCGGCCGTGCACTTGCGGTTAAATATAAAACGATCAATCAAGTTTTTGGCGCCGTTGCCGGGGAGGTGCTCTGTCCAGACATTGGTTTGGACGATTCGAGGGGTTTTTAATTTTTTGTTTCCAGTCTTTCATAGTTTCAGGGAACTACTGGATCAAGGGGAGGCTGCTGGACAAATTTGAGGAACAGAAGACCTAAAAGGACCGCCAATCAGCGGTTGGAGACCGCCAATTGGCGGCCTGGTGAGGGCTTCCTACTTTCAAATTTTTTCTGGTAGTTAGTTTTGTAATTTGTGTTATCTGGGAGCCCTATTTTGCATGATTTGACTTCTGGTTTGCTCCCAGATCATTAATCACTCCCCCATTAATCAAATTGGCCCTAAAATCCAAAGCAAAAGACTAGACGTTCTTATTTCTTTAGGTCACGCATCATGTATTGACTTAGGCATATAGTTGTCTTTTCTTTTAGCTTTATTTTCAGTTGTTGAGTGCTGGCGTGAGGTACGCATTTCCTACACTCATTCATGCATCTCGTATTCCCATGCATTAGTTAGTAGGAATTGCATCAGGACAAGAGTGAGAGAGCGTTTGATTGGAGCGATTGATTGCTAGATCTAGGATCAAATCGCTACTAAGGAGGGGCTGTCCCATAAAAGATAAGGTGGGGGATTTCATCACCCTTTCCTTGGCCCCAAAAATCACTCGTAATAAAGCCTTAACTAAAAGCAAGTAGACATTGGCCCTAAGGAATTCGGACGCACTAGGAGAGTAATCTAGTCGAGACCGTCATGACCTGATCGGCGTTGCCTACCTTGTCGATAGTAGGAGGTACTGGATCTCCGGATCTGGTATCACTTGCTGGGCATTGTGGTCCTCGTTGTAGGGAGGTGAGACGTGTCGAGGCTAGTGACCTCGAAGTTAGGCGTCGTCTAGCCTAAGGACCCATTGCCTTTCATTGTTTGAGCCGTGCTTGCTAGTTAGGCTTCTTCCTGATCCCTCTACCCACGCTAGCTTTAGGGATTCTTCCCTTCTCCTCTGAGTCATCTTCTTCTCACCTACTTCTAAGTTTTAGTCTCCTCCCCTTTACACTCTCTGGTAGCGTTTTAGGGTCGAGTCGAGCACTTTTTGCGAGCTTAGTCTCGTGGTGGTGAGAGTGGTCGACTCGAGAGTTGTTTGTTGAGATGGATGGTTACATGGGTGACCATTCATATCATTGTTGGGACCAGGATGATTCTCCCTGGTATTCCAGACCCATGCAACCTGGGGTGGCTCAGACGAACACCCCGTACGGTTGGGATGATCTTCATTTTGTGACTGAGCAATCTTCATATAGGGGTGATATGAGAGAGGCACCGACGGCTAGATCTCCATCTAGTTATGTTGGATCATACTCTGGACAACAAACTTTGGCCTCTTTCATGCATGCGGTAGACGACATGAGTGCACCAGTGGCTCCAGTAGCCATACCGTGCGATTGTTGTGGGTTGAGTGGTCATAATATCGGGGAATGTCCTTATGTTCCCCCAGAACCTGAGTATGAGCATACATTTTCCCAAAATGCTCAATATGACCATTACGCATCCGCGTACATCCCGAGAGTGATGGATTCATGGGGAAACAATTCTTATTCAAATTCTTATACTTCATATTCACCCCAGTATCCTCCTCCCGAATACCCAGAATTCTACCAGCACCCCACTCCAAATCATTGGACTCATTCTCAGCCCATCAACACCCAACCCCAAAATTTCCCAAGCTCTTACTTGGACCTCATCGTTCACCGCATACCTGATTCCTTGAAACAAACTTTCCTTACGTTCATGGAAACCACTCAACAGTCCATACAAAATATGACACTGCAAGTGAGTCAAATGTCGCAGAAATTACGTGAATGTGAGGAAAGTAACCTTTCTTGTCAACATGAGGATTCTTCTTTTGATATCGAACCACCACCACATCCACAAATTCAAAGCACAACCTTTCAAAGGCAAACTCCTAGTCAGTCTGAGGGACTTGGGGTTTCAATTCACGATCACTTAGTGGAGGATTCGATTCAATTTGAGAATAACTTGGACCAGCTTCTTTATGAGTCGGGACAGGATTGTGCCTTATCTTCTTGTCCCGTGGCCCTTGAGCCACATGATCTTATTGTTGTACCTCCTAAGGACTCACCTCTGGTGGAGCAAGAGCTCCCTAGTCCCCTCAATTTCAAACAACCTGGTGAGAGTTTGCCTCTCACTATTGTTCCTGATCATCTTGGAAATGATGGAACATCAAACAACTACATTGCTCGTGAGGATATTAGGAGTTCCTTGGAGGATACCTTGGGTATGAGACCCACTTCCTGTTCTCCTGGTGAGTTGGACATGCACAACGAGGTGCTTGACCTCGTTCCGACCCACCAGCCTATTGGTTGGAGAGTTTGGATTGATGATCATAACTTCAGTTCCGCAACGGGAGATATTTTTCTTCTGTTGCCCCTTATTTCCCAAACTCTCGAGAGGTTCAAGTTCTTTTAGTTTGATCCTTTGAGTGAGACGCCTTTGCGTCCAATTCATGAACCTCTCATTTCATCTTGTGCTCTTTGTGAAGGGGGCCCACACATGCGTATTCTGGCCCCGCGTGGTGTCATGTTCCCTTTCCAAGTGCATTGACCCACTCTTTAGGTTCCCATTTGATGTCTTTTGACAAATGAAGATGGGAACTTATGTTTGTACATAGTTATATAAAAAAAGAAAAAAAAGAGAACAAAGAAAAAAAAAAAAAAAGAAAAGAAAAAAAAGTGTTCAATAAAAGACTCCTTCAGTGAGCATCGATTGTTGTGAGCCCCAACCATTGTGTATTTGGGCTCCATTTCTTTCACGTATTTGTACCCTTTCTTTAGCATCTCACAGGTTTTGAGGGAATTTGGGTTGTGTCCATCAACATAGCCATACACTTCCCTTTGTACTTCACGTTGGTGAGATCTCTCCTTTTTCATGCATAAATCCATGTAGTATCTTGCTTGCATTCATTGAGGACAATGCATGAAGTAGGTGTGGGGGGGTGTTTTACGTGTGTACATAGTTGAGCCTTTTTCCTTTGATTTTGTTTTCTTTTGTTTGCATTGTTAGGGTCATGTTAGTGTGCTTCATTTAATATCGATATATCTGCTTGCCATGATCCTTGGGTGACTTGTCCTCTTTTGCTTGCCGAGTGCTTCAAAATTTTCACATTTCTTTCAAAATCTTCATGTGTTTGCGAAAGAAAATGTTTTGTGGGTTTTGCGTGTGTTTAGCATGTGCAAAACCGTTGAGAGGCAAAGTAAAAAGAAAGCTCCCAAAATTGTCTTGAACTTGATGCATTAGGATATCTAGTACGTGGCTTTAGGATTTATCGAGTCGTTAGGATGCACCCCAGTTTTCCCTTGGGGGTGAGTAATCATAGGGTTTCAGTGCTCAAACATTTAATGAAGTCCACCCTGAACCTAGTGAGTCAATAATTCGTGTCTGTTAACTTAAGGAAGTTTGTTGTAGTCAAGGACCCTCTAAATCCTGTTGTGCGACATTAGTGTAGGGGTTTTGGTTCATATGTAGATAAGAAATAAGTGAGTAGGTGTTCTCTCTTCTCGCACGGCTCCTATCACTCGGGAAAGTAGGTCTGAGGGGACTTTGTGCCTGGTGCTTTCGAGTCATCTGACTTGGGATGCGCCGACTGAACTCCCGTTACACGGGTGGTAGGGATTGCCCTATGTGGAGATGTGGGGAAAGGTGTACGTGATAGTGTAAGTCCTCATGGGCAATGATGCACGAAACCTGACCCTGGGAGAATGAAGCTCCAACTAATAAAAAGAAAAAAAATGTGTGAAAAGAAACAAAAAGAAAAAAAAATGGTAATGCAAATAAGAACCTTAATGGACCTTACACTTTGTATCACTTGAGGATCTTGAGGTTGTCCATGTCTTTTACTTAATTCCTTATTTAACTTGCACGAATGGTTCATTAGGGTAGAGGTGTGGACTGATCACCTATATAGAGTCGGCCCGTAGCATTACCGCGTCCATTGATCGACAAAATATTTCCAACGAGTCGAGGTCTAGATTGAATAATGCATCTTGTTCGGATTTTGTGGGTATATCCGCTGAAAACCCTCAGGAGACAACACTCCTCCTCCTTGGCAACAAAGAGGTTTAACGGCTTGTTGCACGTGCTAAGTGCAACCGTGATTCCTACGAAAGTGAGTTAGGATTTCTTGTTTCTCGTTTGTTTTTCTTTTTTTTGTTTTGCTCGAGACTAGCAAAAACTTAGGTGTGGGGGTATTTGATTGACATCATTTCATGCTCATATATGTATCTTATATCCATTATCTTACACCTAAGCAATGCTACGTGACGAGTTTTATGTTTAGTTTTCAGGAATAAAGAGGTTTGAAGAGAAGAGCCATGAAAGGACCCAAAAGCTGGGAAAAAGGACTGAATGGTGAGATCTAGGGACCAAGATGCAAGGGAGAAGGACCTGAATGTAAGACAGAAGGACCTAAGAGCAAAACAGAATACTCCACACCATCATGGGGAGTATTTTACCAATTCTATTCGGGTCGGAGCTCCAACAAGTCGAGTAACCGCATCAAAGACCAACAATACCAGAAAGCAAAGCCCACAACAAATTCCAACACGATCCGACAATTTTGGACCGCCAATTGGCGGTCTTGGACCGCTAATTGGCGGTCCATATTGCTCAGGATCCGTCGAAATTTCTCCTGGACTTGTATTAATGTTCGTTTAGGCTATTTTTGGTAGTGGTTTAGTCCCACATCGGGGGATTGTCCCCGATTAGCTTTTTCCATGCTTATAAATAGAACTCTTCACCTTCCATTGTAATTACCCATTGCTTGGTGGTATTCTCTCTACTAAGGAGTGAGCCTTGAAGCAAAAACTCAAGGTGGAGATGAATGCTACCTTCAATGTGAGTCATTTGTTAATAAAATAATTCTTCTAGTTTCTTTCAATCTTGTCTTTTAATTTGTGCATGTTTGTTTAGTCTTTCCTTTCCTTTTATGTTTCTTTAATGCTTCTTGCCTTCTTAGTTAACTTTCATTTCAGTATTATGCTTTCTTTTGCTAATATAGTTAGTGTAATGAGTAGTGAGTAGTTCCATCCTCATTTGGGGGGTGGAGAAATATGTGATATAATCATGTAGTGTATTAAGTGTGTGTTATTTTTATCCCTTGAGCTTTATATGATTTCCATAACCATCTAATGGGTTTTCACTCTTATCTTTGATATGCTAATGCTCTTGAATGAAGCTTAACTTATGCTTTGATTAGTGGACCTATTTTATGGGGAATGATAAGGTTAGGATATGGATGAAGTTAATATTGGAAACACAATTTGTAGTGTATGAGCTCTTATTGCCTTTACCTTAGCTAATGTCTTGTATGTTTTAATGATGTAGTGAAATCTTAATTCATGTGGAGGCATAGTAGGGTATAGTCTTTATACTTGAGTTCATGTAGCTTAATTCCAATTATTGTCTTGTATGTTTTAATGATGTAGTCTTATCTTAATTCATGTAGAGGCAAAGTTGGATGTAGTTTTATGATTTCATGCACTACATGTTGTGAGGAGCTTAATGAACACACACACACACTTCTTTATGTTCACATTATTTCTCTACCCCCTTTGGGGTTTAGTTTTATTGCTTATCTTCATTTCCTTTTGCATTCTAGTTTAGCATTGTAGTGTAGTTTAGTGTAACCAACCTTTTTTTCCCTTTCTTTACCTCTCGCCTTCGCACAAACCAAGTGTCGACACACCTCCCAGTGGACGACCTGTATTTGCCACCGCTTTAACGCGGCCGTGCACTTGCGGTTAAATATAAAACGATCAATCAAGTTTTTGGCGCCGTTGCCGGGGAGGTGCTCTGTCCAGACATTGGTTTGGACGATTCGAGGGGTTTTTAATTTTTTGTTTCCAGTCTTTCATAGTTTCAGGGAACTACTGGATCAAGGGGAGGCTGCTGGACAAATTTGAGGAACAGAAGACCTAAAAGGACCGCCAATCAGCGGTTGGAGACCGCCAATTGGCGGCCTGGTGAGGGCTTCCTACTTTCAAATTTTTTCTGGTAGTTAGTTTTGTAATTTGTGTTATCTGGGAGCCCTATTTTGCATGATTTGACTTCTGGTTTGCTCCCAGATCATTAATCACTCCCCCATTAATCAAATTGGCCCTAAAATCCAAAGCAAAAGACTAGACGTTCTTATTTCTTTAGGTCACGCATCATGTATTGACTTAGGCATATAGTTGTCTTTTCTTTTAGCTTTATTTTCAGTTGTTGAGTGCTGGCGTGAGGTACGCATTTCCTACACTCATTCATGCATCTCGTATTCCCATGCATTAGTTAGTAGGAATTGCATCAGGACAAGAGTGAGAGAGCGTTTGATTGGAGCGATTGATTGCTAGATCTAGGATCAAATCGCTACTAAGGAGGGGCTGTCCCATAAAAGATAAGGTGGGGGATTTCATCACCCTTTCCTTGGCCCCAAAAATCACTCGTAATAAAGCCTTAACTAAAAGCAAGTAGACATTGGCCCTAAGGAATTCGGACGCACTAGGAGAGTAATCTAGTCGAGACCGTCATGACCTGATCGGCGTTGCCTACCTTGTCGATAGTAGGAGGTACTGGATCTCCGGATCTGGTATCACTTGCTGGGCATTGTGGTCCTCGTTGTAGGGAGGTGAGACGTGTCGAGGCTAGTGACCTCGAAGTTAGGCGTCGTCTAGCCTAAGGACCCATTGCCTTTCATTGTTTGAGCCGTGCTTGCTAGTTAGGCTTCTTCCTGATCCCTCTACCCACGCTAGCTTTAGGGATTCTTCCCTTCTCCTCTGAGTCATCTTCTTCTCACCTACTTCTAAGTTTTAGTCTCCTCCCCTTTACACTCTCTGGTAGCGTTTTAGGGTCGAGTCGAGCACTTTTTGCGAGCTTAGTCTCGTGGTGGTGAGAGTGGTCGACTCGAGAGTTGTTTGTTGAGATGGATGGTTACATGGGTGACCATTCATATCATTGTTGGGACCAGGATGATTCTCCCTGGTATTCCAGACCCATGCAACCTGGGGTGGCTCAGACGAACACCCCGTACGGTTGGGATGATCTTCATTTTGTGACTGAGCAATCTTCATATAGGGGTGATATGAGAGAGGCACCGACGGCTAGATCTCCATCTAGTTATGTTGGATCATACTCTGGACAACAAACTTTGGCCTCTTTCATGCATGCGGTAGACGACATGAGTGCACCAGTGGCTCCAGTAGCCATACCGTGCGATTGTTGTGGGTTGAGTGGTCATAATATCGGGGAATGTCCTTATGTTCCCCCAGAACCTGAGTATGAGCATACATTTTCCCAAAATGCTCAATATGACCATTACGCATCCGCGTACATCCCGAGAGTGATGGATTCATGGGGAAACAATTCTTATTCAAATTCTTATACTTCATATTCACCCCAGTATCCTCCTCCCGAATACCCAGAATTCTACCAGCACCCCACTCCAAATCATTGGACTCATTCTCAGCCCATCAACACCCAACCCCAAAATTTCCCAAGCTCTTACTTGGACCTCATCGTTCACCGCATACCTGATTCCTTGAAACAAACTTTCCTTACGTTCATGGAAACCACTCAACAGTCCATACAAAATATGACACTGCAAGTGAGTCAAATGTCGCAGAAATTACGTGAATGTGAGGAAAGTAACCTTTCTTGTCAACATGAGGATTCTTCTTTTGATATCGAACCACCACCACATCCACAAATTCAAAGCACAACCTTTCAAAGGCAAACTCCTAGTCAGTCTGAGGGACTTGGGGTTTCAATTCACGATCACTTAGTGGAGGATTCGATTCAATTTGAGAATAACTTGGACCAGCTTCTTTATGAGTCGGGACAGGATTGTGCCTTATCTTCTTGTCCCGTGGCCCTTGAGCCACATGATCTTATTGTTGTACCTCCTAAGGACTCACCTCTGGTGGAGCAAGAGCTCCCTAGTCCCCTCAATTTCAAACAACCTGGTGAGAGTTTGCCTCTCACTATTGTTCCTGATCATCTTGGAAATGATGGAACATCAAACAACTACATTGCTCGTGAGGATATTAGGAGTTCCTTGGAGGATACCTTGGGTATGAGACCCACTTCCTGTTCTCCTGGTGAGTTGGACATGCACAACGAGGTGCTTGACCTCGTTCCGACCCACCAGCCTATTGGTTGGAGAGTTTGGATTGATGATCATAACTTCAGTTCCGCAACGGGAGATATTTTTCTTCTGTTGCCCCTTATTTCCCAAACTCTCGAGAGGTTCAAGTTCTTTTAGTTTGATCCTTTGAGTGAGACGCCTTTGCGTCCAATTCATGAACCTCTCATTTCATCTGGTGCTCTTTGTGAAGGGGGCCCACACATGCGTATTCTGGCCCCGCGTGGTGTCATGTTCCCTTTCCAAGTGCATTGACCCACTCTTTAGGTTCCCATTTGATGTCTTTTGACAAATGAAGATGGGAACTTATGTTTGTACATAGTTATATAAAAAAAGAAAAAAAAGAGAACAAAGAAAAAAAAAAAAAAAAAAAAAAGAAAAAAAAGTGTTCAATAAAAGACTCCTTCAGTGAGCATCGATTGTTGTGAGCCCCAACCCTTGTGTATTTGGGCTCCATTTCTTTCACGTATTTGTACCCTTTCTTTAGCATCTCACAGGTTTTGAGGGAATTTGGGTTGTGTCCATCAACATAGCCATACACTTCCCTTTGTACTTCACGTTGGTGAGATCTCTCCTTTTTCATGCATAAATCCATGTAGTATCTTGCTTGCATTCATTGAGGACAATGCATGAAGTAGGTGTGGGGGGGTGTTTTACGTGTGTACATAGTTGAGCCTTTTTCCTTTGATTTTGTTTTCTTTTGTTTGCATTGTTAGGGTCATGTTAGTGTGCTTCATTTAATATCGATATATCTGCTTGCCATGATCCTTGGGTGACTTGTCTTCTTTTGCTTGCCGAGTGCTTCAAAATTTTCACATTTCTTTCAAAATCTTCATGTGTTTGCGAAAGAAAATGTTTTGTGGGTTTTGCGTGTGTTTAGCATGTGCAAAACCGTTGAGAGGCAAAGTAAAAAGAAAGCTCCCAAAATTGTCTTGAACTTGATGCATTAGGATATCTAGTACGTGGCTTTAGGATTTATCGAGTCGTTAGGATGCACCCCAGTTTTCCCTTGGGGGTGAGTAATCATAGGGTTTCAGTGCTCAAACATTTAATGAAGTCCACCCTGAACCTAGTGAGTCAATAATTCGTGTCTGTTAACTTAAGGAAGTTTGTTGTAGTCAAGGACCCTCTAAATCCTGTTGTGCGACATTAGTGTAGGGGTTTTGGTTCATATGTAGATAAGAAATAAGTGAGTAGGTGTTCTCTCTTCTCGTACGGCTCCTATCACTCGGGAAAGTAGGTCTGAGGGGACTTTGTGCCTGGTGCTTTCGAGTCATCTGACTTGGGATGCGCCGACTGAACTCCCGTTACACGGGTGGTAGGGATTGCCCTATGTGGAGATGTGGGGAAAGGTGTACGTGATAGTGTAAGTCCTCATGGGCAATGATGCACGAAACCTGACCCTGGGAGAATGAAGCTCCAACTAATAAAAAGAAAAAAAATGTGTGAAAAGAAACAAAAAGAAAAAAAAATGGTAATGCAAATAAGAACCTTAATGGACCTTACACTTTGTATCACTTGAGGATCTTGAGGTTGTCCATGTCTTTTACTTAATTCCTTATTTAACTTGCACGAATGGTTCATTAGGGTAGAGGTGTGGACTGATCACCTATATAGAGTCGGCCCGTAGCATTACCGCGTCCATTGATCGACAAAATATTTCCAACGAGTCGAGGTCTAGATTGAATAATGCATCTTGTTCGGATTTTGTGGGTATATCCGCTGAAAACCCTCAGGAGACAACACTCCTCCTCCTTGGCAACAAAGAGGTTTAACGGCTTGTTGCACGTGCTAAGTGCAACCGTGATTCCTACGAAAGTGAGTTAGGATTTCTTGTTTCTCGTTTGTTTTTCTTTTTTTTGTTTTGCTCGAGACTAGCAAAAACTTAGGTGTGGGGGTATTTGATTGACATCATTTCATGCTCATATATGTATCTTATATCCATTATCTTACACCTAAGCAATGCTACGTGACGAGTTTTATGTTTAGTTTTCAGGAATAAAGAGGTTTGAAGAGAAGAGCCATGAAAGGACCCAAAAGCTGGGAAAAAGGACTGAATGGTGAGATCTAGGGACCAAGATGCAAGGGAGAAGGACCTGAATGTAAGACAGAAGGACCTAAGAGCAAAACAGAATACTCCACACCATCATGGGGAGTATTTTACCAATTCTATTCGGGTCGGAGCTCCAACAAGTCGAGTAACCGCATCAAAGACCAACAATACCAGAAAGCAAAGCCCACAACAAATTCCAACACGATCCGACAATTTTGGACCGCCAATTGGCGGTCTTGGACCGCTAATTGGCGGTCCATATTGCTCAGGATCCGTCGAAATTTCTCCTGGACTTGTATTAATGTTCGTTTAGGCTATTTTTGGTAGTGGTTTAGTCCCACATCGGGGGATTGTCCCCGATTAGCTTTTTCCATGCTTATAAATAGAACTCTTCACCTTCCATTGTAATTACCCATTGCTTGGTGGTATTCTCTCTACTAAGGAGTGAGCCTTGAAGCAAAAACTCAAGGTGGAGATGAATGCTACCTTCAATGTGAGTCATTTGTTAATAAAATAATTCTTCTAGTTTCTTTCAATCTTGTCTTTTAATTTGTGCATGTTTGTTTAGTCTTTCCTTTCCTTTTATGTTTCTTTAATGCTTCTTGCCTTCTTAGTTAACTTTCATTTCAGTATTATGCTTTCTTTTGCTAATATAGTTAGTGTAATGAGTAGTGAGTAGTTCCATCCCCATTTGGGGGGTGGAGAAATATGTGATATAATCATGTAGTGTATTAAGTGTGTGTTATTTTTATCCCTTGAGCTTTATATGATTTCCATAACCATCTAATGGGTTTTCACTCTTATCTTTGATATGCTAATGCTCTTGAATGAAGCTTAACTTATGCTTTGATTAGTGGACCTATTTTATGGGGAATGATAAGGTTAGGATATGGATGAAGTTAATATTGGAAACACAATTTGTAGTGTATGAGCTCTTATTGCCTTTACCTTAGCTAATGTCTTGTATGTTTTAATGATGTAGTGAAATCTTAATTCATGTGGAGGCATAGTAGGGTATAGTCTTTATACTTGAGTTCATGTAGCTTAATTCCAATTATTGTCTTGTATGTTTTAATGATGTAGTCTTATCTTAATTCATGTAGAGGCAAAGTTGGATGTAGTTTTATGATTTCATGCACTACATGTTGTGAGGAGCTTAATGAACACACACACACTTCTTTATGTTCACATTATTTCTCTACCCCCTTTGGGGTTTAGTTTTATTGCTTATCTTCATTTCCTTTTGCATTCTAGTTTAGCATTGTAGTGTAGTTTAGTGTAACCAACCTTTTTTTCCCTTTCTTTACCTCTCGCCTTCGCACAAACCAAGTGTCGACACACCTCCCAGTGGACGACCCGTATTTGCCACCGCTTCAACGCGGCCGTGCACTTGCGGTTAAATATAAAACGATCAATCACAAACCTCTATAAAATTGACGACTTCTTTGTGGTTTGCCTATCTTTCTCTACTTGCTTTTTATTGTTAATTTCTACTGCATATTTGAGTAGATATTAAGGAATTGATTAGATTGTTAGGCCATACACGATCCTACAGTTCGATCATCCAAAATTGGACAAGTCAATTTGGCTGTGAGGCTTAATTCAAATGCTACCGTGGGAGTAAAGTCTAAAACCAGTCCCAGGAACTGGCCGGTTGTTGGTGTTTCGGTCGTCCGACTGGAAAATTCCAGAGAGCAACCTAACATCTATTGTTTGGAAGGTTTCAGTTATATGTAGGGGTTCAGTTGACCGAACTTTGTCGGAACAGAATTCTCAAGTCTACATATTTTCCTATAGACTCAGTAAATAGAAAATTACAAGTCTTGGTCTAAAGCTTTGATTACAAGTCTTCAGTCTTGAGTCTTTGTCCGAATGCTCATTCTTTTGATGAATCTCTATCAACCAATTAAAATGTTTGCAGGTATACAAGTATGTATGCAATGCATGTAGTTGTGTTTGCTTACTTTGATTGACTAGGGTGATTTATTTAGATTAGTTTGATTAATCATAAAATTAATATAGATTAAGGCCTAAAAGCGAACAATCTCCCCTCATTTTGATGATAACAAACCTATATCTTAATGCTTGAGATTCAATTTAAATTCTCCCATTTTCTATATGGTACTCCCCCTTCATATATGTAAACTATGCATATATGTTATGCTCTCCCTATCAATATGCATAATTTGAATGAAATGAAGCTCAATCCTTATCATTCTCCTGTTTTTTACATCAATAAAATTCAAACATTTAAGCATAACATGCAAAGGTTAGGATTACATTTATAGATTTCCATATTATTATTATCATGAGCACTTAATTGTATCTATACACAATTTATACATCTACAGTTTTGCATGCATCCCCTCCTCCTACGTGACTAGTTATATTAGTTTTTTGTTGATTCATGTCACATTCGTCACTTAGTTTAGATATTCTCAATCTCCCTCTTTCACCCCCCACTCGAGTATGGTTGTCTTTCACCCGCACTCACTCCTTGTGGACAATACTTATATTTGCCAACACTCAATGTGGTCGTGCATTTGTGATTTTGAACTTAGATTCCCAACATATGTCATTGTCTACAGTGATTCTTTGTGTACTCAAGAATTTAGTGAACAATGTCTTCTGGAATATCGCATGTTAGTTGTCAAAAATGAGTGGAAGCTTCTCGAATGTGTCCTACGTACACTTCGACGATTGAAAGTAATTGAAAGTCTTCAATATAAACATTTCCATTCATTACCTCAAAAGGGCTTAAAAGGACATGCCATAGCCTAAAAAGTTGGTTTTGCACAACAATCAGGTGGAATGTGGATTCTGGGAGTCAAAAGGAAAGCAATGGAAAACAGAATCCAGCATAATTTAAATTCTGTTTGACAAAATTCTGTCGTTTGTGCTTGTTACTAGAATCTGATGGAATTTTGATTCAATTGATTATGCATATCACTAGAATTTACTATAAAATGCAAAAGCAATGTAATTTTGTTGTTGGTATTTACAAATAATGAAGGATATGAACATTAAACCAAATACAAATAAATAATATAACACAAACATGAACAATTAAGGATAATATTTTAATCCAATCCAATGTAACAAAACTTAAAAATACAATTCAATAATTGTTTCTCAATTTGCCCCTTCAAGAAGACTTTTCTTTCTATCGTCTGCAATGTTGATAAAAGAGAGGAGTTAGTTTCATTCTAGGAAACTCAAATGACATTAAAAAATACAATTCAATTTTGAATCTACGTGGAATCACATGTCGGAACCACTGAATATAATTTTTTTATAGTCAGTCACATATGAGAGCAAGCAAGAACAAAGAAAACTATATTTGGACAATATATGGTAAACTTTACACTTTGCTATCAAACTAGACATGCTAATTTTTGTTGTGATAAAATGAGCATATGAACGTGATTGTGTTCATTTATATTACCGCAAGTTCACAACGTTGGTGAAGACGTGGCAAATACGGGTCATGTCCACGAGGAGTTGTGTCGACTCTAGTTTGTTCAAAGGCAAGTAAGAAGAGAGGGGAGAAGAAATTGATTACACTAAACTAGACTAAACTATGCTACACTACACTAGTACAAAACAACAAAGAAAACGAATGCATGGGACTAAATAAAACTAAACTAAGTGACTAATAGAAGCAACCTGGAAATCAGGAATCGAAAACCCCTAAGGGGTGGAGTGTGTGTACACTTGAAAAAAGTGGTGATGAATGCATTCAATAGAGCACAAATGTAGGCAGTGTTGTTATGCATAAGAAGTACCTCTTCACAAGACCTATCATCCAAATCACTAACCTAAGTGATTAATATGAGCATGAACAAGTTTGTTATTAAGAACCAAAACAAGCATGGAATGTACGTAAAGATTAAGGCAGAAACCATTAAGTTAATTATTGTCTTTAATTCAAACAAGCATACTCACATTTCTCAAATAAAATAACATATGACATTCATTCCATTCTACATGACATGTATAAACATCAACTCCACCCCCAAAGGGTGATGGAACTACTCACACATTATTAATCTAACATTCATATTAAGGAAACAAAACATGCTAATTAATTCTACAAAAACAAACAAAGTTAACGAAGTATACAAGAAGTAAAAGAAACACAAAGAAACTAATAAAGCATTTTTATTGCTCACTCACATTACAAGTAGCCTCTCTCCACCAGAGTTTTGCTCCAAGGCTTCACTCCTAGTAGAGCGAATGACCACCAAGGGAGGATATGTATTACAAAGGAGGAGGAAGAGTTCTATTTATAGCCATGAAAAAAGGTACCCGGGACAAACCCCCGGTATGGGACTAAACGCATACCATAAATGGACTAAATACATACTAATACACCACCCAACTGAAGCTTATCGGGTTTGATCTAAATGGACCGCCAATTGGCAGTTTGGGACAACCAATTGGCGGTCTGGGTTGGGCTGATCGGGTTGTGCTTTGGTGGAAACTTTTGTGTATCGCTTTCTTCATGTTTGGTGCACCCAAAGTGGTTGTTGGAGCTTAGTCCCGTATTTAATTGCCAAAATACTCCTCATTGAGGTGTGGAGCTTCTTGATTTGCTCATTTATCCTTTTGGTTTTACATCCGGGTCCTTCTCTCTTTCATCTCAGTCCATAAGTCTTGCAACGTAGTTATATTCCTTGCTTTTGAGTCCTTTTATGCATATTCTCCTCAACCTTATTTATTCCTGAAACTCAAACACAAAACTCATTACGTAGCATTGTTTAGGCTCAAAATAATGGATATAAGACATGAATGTATGCATGATATGATGCCATTCAAATACCCCCACACATAACTTTTGTTAGTCCCAAGAAAAACAAAGAAAGGGAAAAATGAGAGACAGGAAAAAGCATAGGTAAAACAAGGAATCCTAACTCACTTTTGTAGGAATCACGATTGCACTTAGGACGTGCAACAAGCCATTAGACCTCCTTGTCACCAAGGAGGAGGAGTGTTGTCTCCTGAAGGTTTTTAGTTAATACACCCACAAAATCCGAACATTGATGTATTATTCAATCTAGCAACACGACTCGATGGACTCATTTTTGTCGATCATTGGACACGATAATTCTACGGGCTGACTCTCTATATGTATTCAGTCCACACACCTACCTAATAAATCATTCGTACAAGTTAATTAAGGACTTAAGTGAAAGACAAGGGTAACTTTATCATCCTCAAGTGATACAAAGTGTAAACTCCATTAAGGTTCTTATTTGCGTTATCATTTCCTCTTTTTTTTCTTTTTTTTCCTAGTCGGTGTGTAATTCTCCCAGGGTCAAGTTACATGCATCATTGCCTATGAGGACTTATGTTATCACATACACCTTTCCCTACATCTCCACATAGGGCGATCCCTACCACTCGTGTAACGAGAGTTCGGTCAGTACATCCCAAGTCAGATGACACGAAAGCACCAGGCACTAAGTCCCCTCGGACCTAATTGACCGACTGATGGGAGCCGTGCCAGAAGAGAAAACACCTACTCACTTATTTCTTATGTACACATGAACCAAAACCCCTACACTTACGGTTTCATAAAAGGGGCTAAAAGTTCTCTGACTATGACAAACTTTCTTACACTAACAGACAAAATTTATTTGACTCACTACGTTTAGGGTGAACTTGTTTGTTTAGTTGAGTACTGAAACCCTATGATTACTCTCCCGCCAAAGCAAAAACCGGGGTGCATCCTTACGACCATGTAAGAACTAAAGCCAGTGTACTAGATATCCTTATGCATCATGTTCAAGTCAATTTTGGGAGCTTCCTTTTACTTTGCCTCTCAATGGTTTTGCACATGCTAAACACACGCAAAACCCACAAAACATTT
Source organism: Triglochin maritima (assembly GCA_963682175.1). Lineage (NCBI taxonomy): Eukaryota > Viridiplantae > Streptophyta > Magnoliopsida > Alismatales > Juncaginaceae > Triglochin > Triglochin maritima. The sequence goes on from OY821777.1 coordinate 24,405,679, forward strand.
TATCTCGCAAATACATGAAAATTTTTGAAAGAAATGAAAATTTTAAAGCACTACGCAAGTAAAAGAAGACAAGTCACCCAAGGATCATGGCAAACGGATATATTGATATTAAATGCAGCACACTAACATGACCCTGATTGACATCATTTCATGCTTATATTTGTATCTTATATCCATTATCTTTCACCTAAACAATGCTATGTTATGAGTTTTATGTTTGAATTTCAGAAATAAATAGGTTTCAAGAGATGAAGCATAAAAGGCCCCAAAAGCTGGGAAAAAGGACTGAATTGTGAGATCTGGGGACTAAGATGCAAGGGAGAAGGACCTGAACGTAAGACCAAAGGACTAAAGAGCAAAACAGAAAACTCCACACCATCTTGGGGAGTATTTTGGTAATTAGATTCGGGTCGGAGCTCCAATAAACAAAGTAGATGCATCAAAGACCGACAAAGGAATCCAGAAAAGCCAGAATGAAATTTAGCCGGATCCAGATCTTATGGACTGCGAATTGGCGGTCTGGATCCTTCTGAATCCGCTCAAATTTCTCCAGCACATGTATTAGAGGATGTTTAGGCTATTGTTGGTATTTGTTTAGTCCCACATCGGGGCATTGTCCCAGATTGCCATTCTCTTTGTCTATAAATAGAACTCTTCACCTTCTATTGTAATCACTTCATATTTTAAGTGGCTATTCTTCCTACTAGAAGTGAGTCCTTGAAGCACACACTAAAGTAGGAGGATGCTACTTGAAATGTGAGTCACTTTCATAAAAGTTTCTTTATTATGTTGCTTGTTTCGTGTTTCTTGTTTTACTTTGTTTAATTTCATTTCATTAGTTTTACTAGCTTAGTTAATATGTTTTCCTTGCTTAGTTTAATAATTACTCTAATGTGTAGTGAGTAGTTCCATCCCCTTTGGGGGTGGAATTGATGTTCAGACATGCATTAGAGAATGGAATGAATGCTTTATTTACAATGTGTTGATAAAACATGAATCTATGCTTGCTTGTTTAGGATAGAATTTATAACTTGATGAGTTTTGCCAAAATGATTAGACACCTCTCATGCTTGTTTAGGTTCTGAAATAAACAACTTGTATATGTAAATGTAAATCAACTAGGTTGGTGAATAGATTGATAGGTTTTGCCATAACATTTAGACACTTCCTATGCATGATAACACCACCTTCATGTGTGCTTAAAGAATGTGTTCAACACCCACCTCTTTGCATGTGTGCACTCACTCCACCCCTTAGAGGTTTTCCATTTCTGAATTCCAGCACTCTTCTTTTGTTCTTAGATAAGTTTTAGTTAATCGTTTATTGCTTTCTTTCGCATTTCGTACTTTGTAGTGTAGCGTAGCGTAGCATAATCCACTCTCTTCTCCAATTTTTTTCGCCACTTGATTTCGTGCCAATGAGAGGCTGCTCACCTCCCTGAGGACAACCCGTATTTGCCACCGCTTCAACGCGGTCGTGCACTTGCGGTTTAATTAAAATGTTCAACAGATCCTAACAACGCACATAAAAGAAAACAAAACAAAAGGACAAAGACTTGACTATATACATACGTAAAACACCCCACCACACACACACTTAATACATTTTCCTCAATGAATGTGAGCATGATACTACATGAATTTATGCATGAAAAAAAAAGATCTCACCAATGTGAAACACAAAGGGAATTTCATGGTTATGCCGATGGACACAAACCCGAATTCCCCTCAAAATCTGTGAAATACTAAAGAAGGAATACAAATACGTGAATGAAATGGGGCACAAATACAGAAGGGTTGGGGCCCATAACAATTAATGCTGACTCATCGAGTCTTTTTTCTTTCTGCTTTTTTTGTATGTAGAAACATGAAATCTCCCTTCATGCAGGAACATGAATGGTTGAGTGCGAGAGAGGTTCATGAAGGGACATGAACTCCTCAACTGCAGCTGATGCCCCCTCCAAGTAAGGTTTGAGGCATCGTCCATTAACTTTGAACACGTCCCCATTCCCTGGGTTCAAGATTTCAACCGCTCCAAGAGGAAATACGGTTTGCACAAGAAAAGGGCCAGACCAGCGACTACGAAGCTTACCCGCAAACAGATGATGCCGAGAATTATAGAACAACACGTTCTGCCAGGCCATAAACACGTTTCACATTATCATGCGATCGTGAACCATCTTGGCTCGGGACTTTTGAATTTTGGCATTTTCATATGCATCATTGCGTAGCTCTTCCAATTCCATGATGTTGAGTTTACGTCGCACCCCTACTTGATCAAGATCCATATTCAGGTTCTTAATCGCCTAGAAAGCATGATGCTTGAGCTCGACTGGTAGGTGGCAAGTCTTGCCGTAAACTACCTGATATGGGGACATACCCAATTTGGTCTTAAACGCGGTGCAGAAAGCCCACAAAGCGTCATTCAACTTTGTCGACCAATCCTTCCTAGAGGAATTAACCGTCTTATCAAGGATTTGCTTTAATTGACAAATAGAGACTTCGACCTTCCCACTAGTTTGCGGATGATATGAGGTCACAAGCTTGTGGGTGATCGAGTACTTCCCCATAAGCGCGTCAAAGGAGCAATTTCAGAAGTGAGTACCCCTATAACAGATTATGGTACGAGGAGTACCAAATTGCGCAAAAATGTTCTTTATGAATTTGGTGACCATCTTGTTGTCATTGGTCTTTGTGGGGATAGCCTCTACCCACTTAGACACATAGTCAACGACCACCAGAATGTAAACATTCCTGAATGTAAACATGACCCATAAAGTCGATGCCCCCTCACATAGAAGATGTCGACGACAAGGACATTTTGCAAAGGCATCATATCACGTCGACTAATCCTGCCAACGCGCTGATACCTATCACATTGCTTTCAAAATTCGTAAGCATCTTTGAAAAGAGAAGGCAATAGAATCTAGATTGGAGCACCATGGCGGTAGTTTTCTTTGCTCGAAAGTGTGCTCCACATGCCTCAGAGTGGCGAAATTGGAGCACACTTTGGAACTCGTCATTTGGGATGCACCGCCTGAAAATTTGGTCAGAGCAGTATTTGAATAGATATGGGTCGTCCAGTGAAAGAATCTGGCATAGGATCTAAATTTGGCTTGGTTAGATTTTGACCAACCCATAGGAGGTTGCTTGGTCACGAGGTAATTCATGATGTCGGCAAACCAAGGGATATTTTCCATCGTGAACAATTGCTCGTCAAGAAATTTGTCATTAATAATATGGTCATCTGGGTTGGCCGTCTCAAGAAGAGATAGGTGGTCCGCTAGAACATATTTACCCCATTTTTTGTCTAGAATCTTGATATCAAATTCTTGTACCAACAAGATCCATCTTAAGAGTGGAGATTTTGTATCTTTTTTCGCCATGAGGTGTTTGATGGTTGTGTGATCATAATATATAATCACATGAGAGCCAATCAAGTATGACTAGAATTTCTCCAAAGCGAATATGATCGCTAAGAATTCTTTCTCGGTCACTGTGTAGTTCAATTGGGCACCATTAAGTATTTTACTGGCATAGTAGATCACATGAGGCAATTTGTCAAATCATTGCCCAACCACTGCTCCCACAACAAAGTTAGATGCATCACACATCAGCTCGAAGGGTTCAGTCCACACTGGTGCCTTAATTATGGGAGTTGAAGTCAACTCTTTCTTCAAGGTGAAAAAACCATTGTGGCAATCCTGTGTGAACTCAAAAATGGCATCTTTACCTAACAAAGCGGTGAGACGTCAAGCAATTTTCCTAAAATCCCGAATGAACCGCTAATAGAATCCAGCATGCCCCAAAAAAGGAACGGATATCCTTCACATTATGTGGCGGTGGGAGATTAGCAATAAGAGCCACTTTGGTGGGATTAACCTCAATTTCCCTACTTGAGACCGCATGTCCAAGTAAAATCCCTCGCTTCACCATGAAGTGACATTTCTCCCAATTGAGAGCAAGGTTCTTCTCACGTCATCGCTTGAGGATAAGGCTCAAGTGGTGAAGTCACTCATCGAAGGAAGCACCAAATATGGAAAAGTCGTCCATGAACATCTCAAGGAAATGCTCTACCATATCGGAGAAGATTTTGATCATACACCTTTGAAACGTTGTCGGCACATTACATAACCGAAAGGGCATGCGACGGTAGACAAACTTGCCAAAGGGACAAGTAAATGTGGTTTTCTCTTGATCCTCGGGGGGCGATGGGAATTTGGTTGTAACCGGAGTATCAATAAAAAAATACCATAATACTCATGTCCGGCCAGCCCTTCCAACATTTGATCAATGAATGGCAACGGAAAATGATCTTTCCACGTTGCCACATTGAGCATGTGATAATCAATGCAAACTCACTAGCCAGTTCGTAGGCATGTTGGTATAAGCTCATTATGCTCATTCTCAACAACCCCTCACGCCTGACTTTTTGGGAACCACATGGACAGGACTCACCCATGAACTATTAGAGATAGGATAGATTATACCATGATCCAAGCATTTAAGAACCTCCTTTCAGATGGTTTCTTTCAGCATAGGATTCAATCTTTGTTGTGGTCCCGGTGGGGCCTAGAATTCTCTTTCATGTGGATCCGATGTTGGACAATACCAGGGCTAATTCCCTTGATGTCCTTCAAGCACCACCCGATAGCCTCTTTGTTTTCAAAGAGCACTTTTTTAGGGCAACCTCTTAATCTTTTGCAAAATCAAAAGCAATAATGACTGGCAATGTCTCATTATCCCCTAAAAAGATATATTTCAGGTTATCGGGAGCAGTTTAAGCTCGACCGGAGGTCGGTCCTTGTAGGATTTCGAGTTAATTTCGAGTGCCTCAAGGGCCCCAGGGTTAGAGGAGCAAGCACCAAGATGTCCCTCCTCATCCAGATGTTCACATGTGGATTCTTTAAAATCATGTTCAATCACACCCTGATTATTAGGCACCTCAATAACATGTCGATGTGAGTCGAACATGCCCAATGACTCAAGCTCATCTATGTCCTGAATTAAATTGGCTTCACCTTCATCGTCGAAGAGCGCGGGTTGGTTACCAAGAGTAAATATGTTGAAATCCGCCGTGAGGTTTCCAAAAGATAAGCTTATCAAGCCATTGCGACAATTGATAAAAGCATTAGATATCGCAAGAAATGGCCTCCCAAAGATTACTGGAATTTGTCCTTGTGGGTTGTACACATGTTCAATATTCAAGATGATGAAATCAACTGGGAAATAAACTCACCCACTTTAATGATGACATCCTCCACACTTCCTCATGGAATCTTGACAGATCTGTCAACCAACTGGAGAGTTGTCCTTGTTGGCTTAAGATCACCTATTCCAAGGTTGCCAGAGAAAGAGTACGGTAGGAGGTTCAGAGATGCTCCCAAATCCAATAGAGTTTGAGGAATTGTCACATTACCGATCATGCAAAAAACAATTGGACAACCGGGTTCCTTGTATTTGACTTGCATGGCTTGTGTCAATATCAAGCTCACATTTACGGCCAATAATGCCTTTTTAGGAACATTTGTTCTCCTCTTAACGGTACGAAGATCCTTAAGGAACTTGACATACGGTGGCATTTGCTGAACAACGTCCAACAACGGAATGTTCACCTTGACTTGCCTAAGTACCTCAACGATTTTGTCCCAATGCTCATCGCATTTTTAGTCAACCTATGAGGGAATGGTGCCTTGGGGACATAACTATCATAAGGAGGAGTCTCAGAATTAGGTTCCTTGAAAGACTCACGATCCTCCTCGGAAGAGTCACCAACAGGGTTGGATTCAGGCATTTCCACATTGTTGTCAACAACCTTTCCCTATCTTAAGGTATGGACAACATTTGCAAGTTGGGAATGGTCATTTTCAACACTATGCACCCTCTACCTAGCCTGAGCAGGTTGACCCCTAGGATTTACCATAGGTTGACTCGACAACTGACCCTTCTCACTTTCATGGAACTGATGAGCCAACTGGATAACTTGCATTTCCAAAGTTTTGACTGTAGTTTGCATACTCTTCATGAACGCTTGAAGGGTTGGATCACTAGAATGGTCCTTTGGGTCAACCCGCTAGGGTAGTGGAGCTTGGTTAGAATAACCCGACGATGCGGCATGAGGAGGTTCGTAATTATGGTGCTGAGACCTTTGATGTGGGGTTGGTAGGTCGCCGATGGGCGTAGAGGGTGATAAGGTGGAGGTTGAGGTTACGCCATCTCGAGTTGTAGGAGTGACTGTACGGGTCCTTACGTGGCCTCTATTGATACATCGCACTTGCATGCTCCGTATCCCCTGGAGCGTAAGCACATTCCAAGTCATCATGTCTCATAAGTCCACACCTACTACATGTGGGAGTAGCGACCTGAGCTACAAGAGCTCGGTCCTACTCTAAACTCTCAATCCTACGCATGAGAAAAACCAAATTTGCCTCAGACACGATAGTTGACTCAACATGATACGACCTAGCTCGAGAAGAGGACATGGTCGCTGGTGGCTCTCACATGGTGTCCCACTCAATGGTACATTCAGCCATCGATTCAAAAGTGTCACATGCCTCATCGATGGGTTTCATTTGAAAATCATCTTGATTCATTGATTCCAACATAGTGCGGGTGTTATAGTTTAGGCCCTCATAAACAATCTGGCACAACTACCATAACTCAAGTCCATGATGAGGGCACTGATTGAGAAGGTCTTTGAACCTCTCAAAGAAAGCATGAAAAGATTCAGTCTCAGTCTGATACATTTGGTGTATCTGTTGCCGTATCTGTTGACTTTTCCTTTGAGGGAGAAATTTCTTCAGAAAGACAGTAATAAAGTCATCCCAAGACCGAATAGAGCTCGCCGGGAGACTGTACAACCATTTCTTCGCGTTATTATCCTTCAACGCGAAAGAAATCATCCTCAACCGGACTAAATCCTCGTCTAGTTGTTGAAGCTTGAACATGAAGCATACCTCCTCAAATTCACATATAAAAATATATGGATCCTCCTTATTAGTAGTGACGGTAGGAAGCATCCTCACATATTGAGGTCTCAATTCATGGTTGTTCCCGCGAGCTAGTGGAAGAACTATACAAGAAGGTTGTGCGGCCCGAAAAGGGTGGGTCCACTCCCACAAACTCATAGATCTATCTCGTCAAGCTAAAGGTGGTGGTGCACCACGAACTCGATCCTGACCGAACCCCTCTTCCTCCCGAGTGGGAGGAGGAGGAGGAGGAGGTCTACGTAGTGGTGGGAGTGGACCGAGGTAATCCATGTATGGACTCCGGTCTCCCCCAAATCCATGAGACGACTCGGCCTCATGCTCCAAAGGAGCTCGAGGTGGAGATGGGAGATCACCTAGACTGCCCATCTCAGAAAAAATGCACTCTCTCAAGTCGAGAGCTCTCACCAAAATGAGCCCATCTCGACTCTAAAACAACAAACAACAGAATGTGTAATCAGAGGAGGAGACTACAACGAAGAAAATAGAGGAGGAGAAGACACATATGAGGAAGGGGAATCTGATTGACATCATTTCATGCTTATATTTGTACCTTATATCCATTATTTTACACCTAAGCAATGCTACGTGACAAGTTTTATGTTTAGTTTTCAGAAATAAAGAGGTTTGAAGAGAAGAGCCATGAAAGGACCCAAAAGCAGGAAAAAGGACCTAATTGTGAGACCTGGGGACCAAGATGCAATGGAGAAGGACCTGATCGTAAGACAGAAGGACCTAAGAGCAAAACAGGAAACTCCACACCATCATGAGGAGTATTTTGTCAATTCGATTCGGGTCGGAGCTCCACTAAACAAGTTAGATGCATCCAAGACCAAGAAACACACCAAAGAAAGCACACCAGAAGACCCAGACGGATCTGGGCTTTATAGGCCGCCAATTGGCGGTCTGGAACCGCCAATTGGCGGTCTGGATCATGCCAGATCCGCTCCAACTTCTCCTGGACTTGTATTAATGTTCGTTTAGGCTATTTTTGGTATTGGTTTAGTCCCACATCGGGGGATTGTCCCCGATTAGCTTTTTCCATGCTTATAAATAGAACTCTTCACCTTCCATTGTAATTACCTATTGCTTGGTGGCATTCTCTCTACTAAGGAGTGAGCCTTGAAGCAAAAACTCAAGGTGGAGATGAATGCTACCTTCAATGTGAGTCATTTGTTAATAAAATAATTCTTCTAGTTTCTTTCAATCTTGTCTTTTAATTTGTGCATGTTTGTTTAGTCTTTCCTTTCCTTTTATGTTTCTTTAATGCTTCTTGCCTTCTTAGTTAACTTTCATTTCAGTATTATGCTTTCTTTTGCTAATATAGTTAGTGTAATGAGTAGTGAGTAGTTCCATCCCCATTTGGGGGGTGGAGAAATATGTGATATAATCATGTAGTGTATTAAGTGTGTGTTATCTTTATCCCTTGAGCTTTATATGATTTCCACAACCATCTAATAGGTTTTCCCTCTTATCTTTGATATGCTAATGCTCTCGAATGAAGCTTAGCTTATGCTTTGATTAGTGGACCTATTTTATGGGGAATGATAAGGTTAGGATATGGATGAAGTTAATATTGGAAACACAATTTGTAGTGTATGTGCTCTTGTTGCCTTTACCTTAGCTAATGTCTTGTATGTTTTAATGATGTAGTGAAATCTTAATTCATGTAGAGGCATAGTAGGGTATAGTCTTTATACTTGAGTTCATGTAGCTTCATTCCAATTATTGTCTTGTATGTTTTAATGATGTAGTCTTATCTTAATTCATGTAGAGGCAAAGTTGGATGTAGTTTTATGATTTCATGTACTAAATGTTGTGAGGAGCTTAATGAACACACACACACTTCTTTATGTTCACATTATTTCTCTACTCCCTTTGGGGCTTAGTTTATTGCTTATCTTCATTTCCTTTTTGCATCTTAGTGTAGTTTAGTGTAACCAACCCTTCTCTTCCCTTTCTTTACCTCTCGCCTTCGCACAAACCAAGTGTCGACACACCTCCCAGTGGACGACCCGTATTTGCCACCGCTTCAACGCGGCCGTGCACTTGCGGTTAAATATAAAACGATCAATCAGAATCCCTAGAGCTAGCATGGGTAGTGGGAGAAGGTAGAAGCAGACAAGCAAACAAGGCTCAAACAACTTATGTCTATAGGTTAAATTTGGGGTCAAATCGTTGATGAGAATTTTATTTATAGCGCAAGTGCACGGCGTCTATGAAGACGTGGCAAGTACGGGTCGAACACAAGGAGGGAGAGATTTCGTAGTTGATGTTATTTTCGATTAAGAGGAAGAAGGAGAGAAGAATCAATTGGGTTTTTCAGGTTTTTGGATTATAATTATCTAAAGCAAGAACAAGAACAAATAAACTAAAACAAGAACAAAGAGAAAAATCCGTTGGATGGAGGTTTAGATTTAGGTTTAGATCAGAGAATTACTGAAACTTATTGTAAATCATGTTAGTTATGAAGCATTACAAGATAAATGACTTAACATAAACTCAAGTAATCAAAATATACTAATCATGAACTTAAAATAATAACATGCAATTCATCTTCTCTAACCCTAATTCCATCACCTCCACCATTTGGAAAGAGTTAGAAACTCATGGAGGGAGGAAGAAGAAGGGATCCTAGAGACATTAAAAGAAAAGAGAAACAAAACAAAATAAAAAAGAAAATTTATTACTAATGATCCAAGACCAAAGGTTCAAAGATGTGTTACATTCGTCCTACGAGGCTATATATAGCCGATACAAGGGATACCAATACATAAAAGGAGAGTACACGCGTCACTACCGAACTGGAGGAAATTTGAACGCCGGATGATCAAGGGGGGCGGCGGATTCGCCGCAGATCATGTGTAATGTGCGGCGGATTCGCCTCACACGATGCTCGGATCAGGTCCGGATTTTGGCGGTGCGTTTATGGTATGATTTGATCCTCCTTTGCGTGTCTGGATTGATTCTTTCCATTGTCTTGAGCTCCGGATTAACTCCTTCCATTGTTGGGGATTTATTTTTGAATTTTCTTTTGACTTCTCCCACACAATAACTTTGCCCATTTATTTTGTAGTCAGGTCCTTGACATTTTGCACTTAAGCCCCTGACCTTTTTGTGATTAGCTCCTTGAATGCTTTTGTGCTTGGATGCATTTCCATTTGAAACTCGATAAACTTGAACTTGTCTTTATGATAGAAATGAATCTTTTGCACGCGTTTATGCTTGGGATGTGGGTAATTTGCATTCAGGTCCCTGTATTCTGTAAACATGGCTAAACACATACCTTAGTAGCATTTATTGAATTAAAAGCAATCTAAATGAAAGACATATGATGCAATGTATGCAATGCATCAAATACCCCCACACCTAAATTTTGCTAGTCCCTAGCAAAACAGAAGATACGAAAATTAAAAACAGGGAAATCCTAACTCACTTTCGTAGGAATCACGGTTGCACTTAGCATGTGCAACAAGCCTTTAAACCTCCTTGTTGCCAAGGGGGAGGAGTGTTGTCTCCTGAGGGTTTTCAGCGGATATACCCACAAAATCCTGAATCAACATTTCATTAATAGCTCTTAATATCTCCACCTTAACCTTATACATCTCACTTAGAATTCTTGCATGCTCATTATATAAATCTAACTCATTAAAAATATGACTTGGTCTTTATTCCTCCAACATTTACACCACTAACCCTTTTACACATGTTTATCACTTGAATTATTTTGCACGCCTCCTCTGGTGGTGAAGTATCATTCGGATCAACCATGGTATGGATCATTCTTTTAGCTTTGGGCCTTGAGTATTTTTTTTTCTTTTCTTTCGTGATTCAACACATTTGCTTTTTGACACTTTTACCCTTTTTGCATTCGTGTAGCGAGTTTGGTCGATAATCCCGAGCTGGTAGACTCAAGTTACCGGGTTTCAAGATACCCCTACGGACCAGTGACTCAAAGGCTTGGGCTTTTGTAATCATTTTGCAAAATGTGTTTTCTTCACTTTATTCCTTTATTTTTATTTTTATTTTCCTCAAGGCTTAATTGCTATTAGAAGTCCACACTTCCCGGTATATTTTCCTCAACCTCTGCTTTTTATCAACCACTTCAAAGATTTGATTCATCCAATTTAAGTGCATACATGTCTTAAAGGGCAATGAGTTATTTCTTTGGAACTTAGATTTATGTCATAATTTCTACAAGCAGAACTATATAATAAGGAACAAAAACTCAATGCAATTTGTACACGGGTTTTGGCAGTTCAATCTTAAGCTATGTCATGAAACATTAATTTTTTTTTTTTAATAAAAGACAAACAAATAGATATATATACATAGATAAACACCCCCGCACACCTAAATCATGCATTGTCCTCAATGTATGCATAGAAAAAATAAATGCACTTATTACCTGAGTCGGCTTGCGGTAGAGGGGTTGAGTTTGCTCAGAGTCAACCGTAATCAGAACTGGATTGAATGACACCATATTGGTGCATGTATCCAGTTGAATTGTTCCCCATGTTGACTTGAGGAAAAGATTCCACTCTTCTCACTTGAATTTGTTCGCTTATATGCTCGAGTGATGATGGTTGAGTAAATGAATCACTCCCTTTTTTCTTACTTCCTTTTTGCTTATGTGATGATTTATTTGATTCAGAATTCTGATAAATACGTGCTCTCATCACAACATCACTTGGGTTGCATATTATTTCTGGCTCATTATCAATATGGAAGATATTAAATTCTGCTTTTAAGTTCCCGAAAGATAATTGCATGAGCCCATTTCGACAGTTTATTAATGCTTCCGAAGTGGCTAAAAAGGGTCTACCTAGAATTACAGGGATTTGTCGATTAGGATTTACAACAGGTTCAGTATCAAGTACGACAAAATCCACTGGATAAATGAAGTCACCAACCTTAATCAAAACGTCCTCTACTATACCTCTCGGTTTCTTAACAGAACAATCAGCAAATTGGAGAGTTGTCTTAGAGGGTTTCAGTAGACCAAGGTTGAGTTGCTCGTAGACAGAAAATGGGAGTAAGTTGACGCTTGCACCGAGGTCTAGAAGGGCTTTATTGATAAAAGTATCTCCTATTGAACATGAAATTGTGGGACACCCAGGGTCCTTATATTTTATAGGAGATGTGTTGGAAAGAATAGAGCATATGTTTGCAGTTAAGAATGTCTTCTTTGGTACATTCGTTTTTCTCTTTTTAGTGCACAAATCTTTCAAGAATTTAGCATAAGCAGGTATTTGTTGAATCATATCTAAGAGTGGAATATTCACCTTAACTTGCTTAAATACTTCTAAGATTTTCTCCATTTGTGCACTTGAGCTCTTCTTGAGTCTATTGGGAAATGGGGCTTTAGGAACATAGACTCGCTCAGGTTCAGGTTGAGCTATGGGTTCAGGTTGTGAAGGTGGGTTGGGCTTTTCAATTTGGACGTCAGGTTCAATGGTCAGGTCATATGTGGTTGCTTGATGGCTAGATTGATTAGACATTCTAGGGTTTACCACATTGTTATCAACTTGTCGTCCGGACCGTAATGACACTACTGCATTGATTTGTTGGAACGGTCCTTCCTCGTTAATCATTTGAACCGGTCTGGGATTGTTATTTCCGTAGGGTGGTTGATAAGATTGATATTGATTATTAGTTCTTGGGTTCACCTCAGGTTGACTTGGAAATTGACCCTTTTCTCTTTCACCTACTATTTGCGCTACTTGGCTGACTTGTGTCTCTAGTCTTTGGAATGATATGTTGGTTGTTTGTATAAAAGTTTTCATTAAATTTTCCAAGTTTGTCAACCTAACTTCATGATTTCCATTGTTATTACCCCCAGATGATGTATTATTTTGGTTATATGGGTTTGGTTGTTGTCTAGGAGGTTGACCTTGTTGGTTCCACGAAAAATTGGGATGATTACGCCAACCCGGGTTGTAGGTTGATGCATAAGGATCATTTCTAGAATGGTTAAACGTGGCATTAACATGTTCCAAGTCTACACAGTCCTCCATTAAATGACCAGTCTGACCACATCTAGAGCAAGGGGTAGGGGATGCTTAACGGGTTTGGTTTTGCAGCTCTAAACTTTCCATTCTGCGCATAAGGGTGGCTAGTTTTGCCTCAGCCGCTATGTTGGCATCTATAGCTAAGACACCTGGTCGGGGTTGACTTGCTATTCTAGATCCAATACTCGGGTTGATGGGTGTTCTAGCATTGTCCCATTGCATACTATTTTCAGCTAAATCCTCAAGAAAAGTCCAGGCATCATTTTCGTTTTTCGACATGAAATTCCCTTGGCTCACAGACTCTAGCATAACTCTAGATGTGGGTGTCAATCCCTCATAAATAATTTGGCATAATTGCCATTTTGGAATTCCGTGATGAGGGCATTGGGTCAAGACACTTTTAAATCTTTCAAGATAGGAATAGAACGGCTCGCTCTCAGACTGAACGAATGCAACAATTTCATTCCTAATCTTCATAGTCTTATGGTTGGGGAAATATTTTTTTAGAAACACTTGAACAAACTCAGCCCAACTCCTAATAGATCTCTCGGCTAGACTATATAGCCATTTCTTAGCGTCGTCCTTCAGTGCTAGAGGCACGAATTTCAGACGCACTGCCTCCTCACGGATATGCTGGTATTGCATAAGAGAGCAGATTTCCTCAAATTCTCTAAGGAAGAGATATGGATCTTCCCTAGAGGTGAACTTAGGCATCATACTCATGTATTGTGCCTTAAGTTCGAAATCGCGACCCGGTATGGTGGGCATGACGATGCACGATGGCTGAGCAGCCATCGTTGGGTAGCACCGATCCCTCAGAGTCATAGGCGGGTTCACAACATTCTCACCCATTAGATCCGGGTGAGGTGGTGCAACAGATGGATTGGGGTTAAGCTCCAGACTGGAATATAGATGAACTCGTGAGAGTCGATTACTCAAGTCCCGAATCCAAATCTGAGTGCACCGGGTTGAATCAATTTTTGAATTCAAATTCGAAATTTAAATTCGAAATTTAATTTCAAGAATTAATTACAAAAAAAAAATTTAATTTTTTTTTAAAATTTTCGTTTTTTTCTTCTTTTTTTTTCTTTTTTTTTTTAAATATGTTTTTTTTTCAAAAGGGAAACAAACAATAGAAAGGTAAAGATGAGAAGGGAAAGAAGACTCAAACGAGAAGGGAAACTTAACTCTAAAGGTAAATTCAAGGGTTGGCCAGAAATTTCCTGAACAAGCACGGTTCAAACAATCCTAGACCTAGTGTCACTTAAATCTAGACGACTCCTAACTGGTTGAGTCGAATTGATTTGCTTGATTCACCTCCCTCACCAATCAAACCAAGTTGGCCAGTCAGTGTATAGCTAGTGGGGGCGCTTCCGACAGAGTCGGTGCCAATTAGACAACCACGTCGCTTGGAAGACTTTCGTCAACACAAAAACACTTTCTAGACACCAAATTGAATTCAATTAGCTTCAGGTCATAGCAAGTCAAACCAATCTCCTCCTTAATTGACTCCGAGTCCTTGGGGGCCAATGTTTAATTGATTTTAAGTTTAGGCTTAGGTGACTCTTTAGGATTGTGGTTTGTGGGCCACGAGAGGGTGATGAAATCCCCACCGTATCTTTGCCTACGGAGTTGCCCTTAAAGTAGTTTAACTTAGATCTAGCAAAGATAGTCAAACAATGGTCTTTTTAATGGGGGCAATTTCAAGGTTGTATGCAAACTAAAGTATATGCTTAAATGCAATCGTTAAAACCGCGATACGTACCTTGCCTCCAGCACTCTTCAACAATAAAAAATAATTTGCAAGAATTTAGCAAGAATAATGCAAGCAAAACATTATATGATGCACGCACTAAGGTCTTTCTAATTTTGCCAATTTTAGGTCCGAGTTGAATTATTGCCAATTATGGAATTGTAAACCCTAACACATGCAATTCTACGAAAGGAAACTTTTCAACAATTCAGATTTTACGAGAAAGGCAAGAAAAGTTACCTCCGCAATGCTCAGTCGGGTTCGCCGCCCGCTCTCGGAGATTCCAGTAGCTTAATGCGACCACCCAGAGATGCCGACGATGCCCCAGAAATTTGAAGACCAGAACCCACACTGGTGCGGCGATTCCGCCGCAAGTCACCTTGTAGATGCGGCGATTCCGCCGCCCAAGTGTCTCAGAACGCTCCCGGATTTCGCCGCGCACTCTGTTGTCTCCTGCTACACAAATTCAAATACTTAGATCGCGCACAAGGTAGACAGGATAAAATCGAAAACACAAAAACACAAAAAATCTGCGTCGCCTCCCCGGCAACGGCGCCAAAAACTTGATGAGAATTTTATTTATACCGCAAGTGCACGACGTCTATGAAGACGTGGCAAGTACGGATCGAACACAAGGAGGGAGAGATTTCGTAGTTGATGTTATTTTCGATTAAGAGGAAGAAGGAGAGAAGAATCAATTGGGTTTTTAGGTTTTTGGATTATAATTATCTAAAGCAAGAACAAGAACAAATAAACTAAAACAAGAACAAAGAGAGAAATCCGTTGGATGGAGGTTTAGATTTAGGTTTAGATCAGAGAATTACTGAAACTTATTGTAAATCATGTTAGTTATGAAGCATTACAAGATAAATGACTTAACATAAACTCAAGTAATCAAAATATACTAATCATGAACTTAAAATAATAACATGTAATTCATCTTCTCTAACCCTAATTCCATCACCTCCACCCTTTGGAAAGAGTTAGAAACTCATGGAGGGAGGAAGAAGAAGGGATCCTAGAGACATTAAAAGAAAAGAGAAACAAAACAAAATAAAACAGAAATTTATTACTAATGATCCAAGACCAAAGGTTCAAAGATGTGTTACATTCGTCCTACGAGGCTATATATAGCCGATACAAGGGATACCAATACATAAAAGGAGAGTACACGCGTCACTACCGGACTGGAGGAAATTTGAACGCCGGATGATCAAGGGGGGCGGCGGATTCGCCGCAGATCATGTGTAATGTGCGGCGGATTCGCCTCACACGATGCTCGGATCAGGTCCGGATTTTGGCGGTGCGTTTATGGTATGATTTGATCCTCCTTTGCGCGTCTGGATTGATTCTTTCCATTGTCTTGAGCTCCGGATTAATTCCTTCCATTGTTGGGGATTTATTTTTGACTTTTCTTTTGACTTCTCCCACACAATAACTTTGCCCATTTATTTTGTAGTCAGGTCCTTGACATTTTGCACTTAAGCCCCTGACCTTTTTGTGATTAGCTCCTTGAATGCTTTTGTGCTTGGATGCATTTCCATTTGAAACTCGATAAACTTGAACTTGTCTTTATGATAGAAATGAATCTTTTGCACGCTTTTATGCTCGGGATGTGGGTAATTTGCATTCAGGTCCCTGTATTCTGTAAACAAGGCTAAACACATACCTTAGTAGCATTTATTGAATTAAAAGCAATCTAAATGAAAGACATATGATGCAATGTATGCAATGCATCAATCGTCAAAGGCAAAATATTTTCTTTTCCGTTGGATTGTGACTACACAAACCCCCCGAAAAGGACAAAGCCCGATTGTTAAAATAGACAACCTCTATTGTTTAAATGACACCCTGGTGGTCGAAATCTTGATTTAAACAAAATAAAGAAAACCCTGGACTTGTGAAGATGATGATGGTTTTTTAATGATGACCAAGTCACTTGCTTTCTACTGCTGGTACTCAGAACTTCCATGTTTGATGCCATTTCTTCGGGTTTTGGTTTTTTGTCGGGGTCGACGTCTCGGCGAAGTAGAGGAAGATTTACGGTTTAGCCAGTTTTTGCTGTTTGTGGAAAGAATAATTCCCACCACTTTTCTAGGAAACCACAACTGCTTCCCACTCTATTAGAGATCAAATTTTGAATTGCTTTCAAAAATCCAAAACAAATCCTCAATATTGGTTGATGTGGCTGGTGACTTGGTGAGTGGTGACACACGGTGTCCATGTAACAGACCTCTTGCGAACATCTGTTTGTATCAGTCAATGTATAGGGTCGGGTTGTGGTGTAAGGACCTTTTTTATTTTCAAGAACATACTCATGTACTTTAAATGACATACATATCTTTCTAGTTTTAATCAATCATGTTTGTACATTAAATCTATGTATATCAAACATGCATTTATTAATTGTGTTACAAGTTAAAACCTTACATTAAGCGGGTAGAAATTTCGAATTCGTATTCCTAAATGTCTTCCTTCACTAAAAATCCATATTAAACATTAACATCTTGGTGCATTTAATTTTGTCTTGTCTTAAAATGACCATTGTAACACAATATTTTCCAACCATTTGTGTTATATTGACTAAATGCATTTGGTTATCCGAACTTCAAATTCTAGTTAGCAGTTTCAGGGGACATAAAGGGTTCAGGCGATCACATACGATAGATTTTCAAGGCTTTTGGAGTGTCACAAAAGAAAATTGGGTATGGATTAGTCACAAGTGAAACAACCCCGTTTCGAAATTCCGTAGGTGAATCTAGAATTCAACGTCCCAACGTTTTGGAGGGCTGAGGTGTTGTGGAATTTAGTCGTTAGAGCACCAAAATAGTTATTCACACCATTAATGGACGACCGTTGGACGTGAATTTCCGAATTCTCCCTTGATGTTTTCTATATAAACAAGTGACCATTCACTCTTTTTTCATCCATTTTTCTACAAACATTCTAAACTCTTTGTTCTACTCAAATTCTTCAATCCCTACTATCTTCAGCACTTTGCAATGGCTCCAAAGATGGTTCTTACCTCACAGAAAGTGGTGGCCTGATTGACATCAATTCATGCATATCTTTGTGTCTTTTTCATTATCTTTCACCCAAACAATGCTATGTATTGAGTTTAATGTTTAGTTTTCAGGAATAAGTAGGTGTGAGAAGAGAAGAGGCATAAAAGGGCCTAAAAGCATGAAAAAGGACTTAGTTGAGAGACTCAAGGACTAAGATGCAAGATCGAAGGAACTGAATGTAAGATCGAAGGACCAATGAGAAAACAAGAATACTTCACACCATCATGGGGAGTATTTTGGCAATTCTATTTGGGTCGAAGCTCCAGCAAGCAAAGTAGATGCATGAAAGACAAGCAAATACATCCAGAAAAGCCCAGAAGAAAATCCAGAGCAATTCGAACATTGTAGCCTGCTAATTGGGGGTCTCTTTTGGTCCGGATCCACTAAGATTTATGCGGAGCGTGTATTAGAGTGTGTTTAGTCTTTGTTTAGTCCCATAACGAAGGATTGTCCCGGATTACCTTTTTCTATGGCTATAAATAGAGCCCGTTGTGGAGAGAGGCTACTTCTAATTGAGTGAGTAATAATAGATGTTTTCCTTTAGTTATGTTGTTTCTTTCTTAGTTTAATTTCCTTTCATACCCTTGCATGCTTCTTTAGTTTTATGTCCTTTTAGCTTCTTTAATATTTCTTGCTTGCTTAGTTTAATTTCATGTCAGTAGAATGTTTCATTTTAATATAGGTTGTAGTATAATGATTAGTGAGTAGTTTCATCCACATTTGGGGGGTGGAGAAATATGTGATATGATCATGTGGTGTAATAGGTGTGTTATCTTAATCCCTTGATCCATATATGATTTCCATAATTATGTAATGGGATTTTACTCTTGTCTTTGATATGCTAATGCTCTTGAGTGAAACATAGCTTATGTTTAGATTAGTGGACCTATTTTATGGGAAATGATAAGGTGAGGATATGGATGGAATTTATGAAGGAAACATGATTTGTAGTTGCATGTACTCTTGTTGCCTTTACCTTGGTTAATGTCTTGTATGTTTTAATGATTGTGTAAATTTTAATTCATGTGGAGGCATAGTGAGGGTTTGGTCTTTATACATGAGTTCATTTAGCTTCCTTTCAATTATTGTCTTGTATGTTTTAATGATATTGTGTTATCTTAATTCATGTGGAGGAAAAGTTGGATGTAGTTTTATGATTTTCATGCACTACATGTTTTGATGAGCTTAATTGAACACACACACACATATCTTTGTATTCACACTCTTTTCTCTAGCCCTTATGGGTTTAGTTTTATTGCTTATTGTCCATTTCCTATTGCATTTTAGTGTAGTTTAGTGTAATCAATCTTTCTCTCCTTTCTTTCCCACTTGCCTTCGAACAAACTAAAGTCGACACACCTCCCTGTGGATCGACCCGTATTTGTCACCGCTTCAACGCGGTCGTACAGTTGCGGTTATAATTAAAACATATCAATCAACGTTTTGGCACCGTTGTCGGGGAGGTGCTCTACCCATACTTTGGTTTGGACGATTCGAGTGGTTTTAATTTTTCGTTTTTTTTGTTTGTTTCAAGGGTTGTAAGAAGAAAGGGGAGGCTACTAGTGAAACTGGGGGAACAATTGCGCAAAAAGGACCGCCAATCAGCGGTCTGAAACCGCCCACTGGCGCCCTGGTGAGTTGTGTTCTTCCCAAATTTTGTTCTGGTAGTTTATGCTTTCATATTAGTGGTCTGGGAGTTCTATTTTGAATGTTTTAACCTGTAGTTAGCTCCCAGATTAACAATCAATCCCCTTTAATCAACTTGGACCATAAAAGTCAAAGCAAATGATTAGACTTCTTGCCATCTAGGTCATGCATGATTTGTAGACCTTGCATGCATTTGTCTTTTCTTTGCTTTACATTTTTGTTGTTGATTGCTGGCGTGAGGTACGCACACCCAAATCTCTCATTCATGCATGTTTCGATCATGCATTAGTTCGTAAGGTGCATCGGGACAAGAGTGAGTTGAGCGTTTGATTGGAGTGTTGATTGCTAGATTTAAGATCAAAACGCTACGAAGGAGGGGTTGTCCCATAAAAGATAAGGTGAGGGATTTCATCACCTTTTCCTTGGCCCCAAAAATCACGCTTAATAAAGCCTTAATTCTAAATGCAAGTAGGCATTGGCCCTAAGGATTTCGGACGCACTAGGAGCGTAATCTAGTAGAGACCGTCATGGACTGATCGACGTTGCGTACCTTGCCGATAGTAGGAGGTACTAGATCTCCGGTTCTGGTATCACTTGCTGGCCATTGTGGTCTTCGTTGTAGGGAGGTAAGGCGTGTCGAGATTAGTGACCTCGAAGTTAGGCGTCATCTAGCCTAAGGACCCATTGCGATACATTGTTTGAGTTGTGCTTGCTAGAATAGGCTTCTACCTTCTCCCATTACCCACGCTAGCTCTAGGAATTCTTCACTCCTTATCTGAGTCCTCTCCTCATCTATTTTCTACGAGTAGTCTCCTCCTCTAGTACACCTTCTGTTGTGTTATTTTAGAGTCGAGTCGAGCATTTTATGCGAGGTTGGGCTCGTTCTTGTGAGAGTGCTACACTTGAGCGAATGCATTTTACTAAGATGAACGGTCTTGGTGATCCATCTCTGCCTTGTCCTCCTTTGGAGCGTGAGGCCGAGTCTTCTCGTGGTGACGGGGGAGACCGGGGTCCATACATGGATTACCTGGCTCCGCTCCCACCACCACGTAGACCTCCTTCTCCTCCTCCTCTGACTCGAGATGAAGAGGGATTCGGTCAGGATCGAGTTCTTGGTGCACCACCACCTTTAGCTCGACAGGATAGACCAATGACTTTGTGGGAGCAAACTCATCCTGTTCGGGCTGCGCAACCTTCTTGCATAGTTCTTCCCTCAACTCGCCGGAATAACTATGAACTGAAACCTCAATATTTGAGCATGCTTCCTACCTTCACTTCCAATAAGGAAGATCCGTATAATTGTATACGTGAATTTGAGGAAGTATGCTCCATGTTCAAGCTTCAACAACTTGATGAGGATTCAGTCCGGTTGAGGATGATTTCTTTCGCGTTGAAGGATAACGTGAAGAAAAGGTTGTACAGCCTCCCAACGAGCTCTATTCGGTCTTGGGATGACTTTATGACCGTCTTTCTGAAGAGATTTTTCCCTCAAAGGAAAACTCAACAGATACGGCACCAGATACACCAAATGTATCAGACTGAGACCGAATCATTTTACGCTTTCTTTGAGAGGTTCAAGGACCTTCTCTTGCAGTGCCCTCATCATGGAATTGCGTTTTGGCAGTTATGCCAAATTGTTTATGAGGGCCTCCACTGCAACACCCGAACATTGTTGGAGTCAATGTGTCAAGGTGATTTACAAATGAAAACCCATCGATGAGGCATGGGACACTTTTGAATTAATGGCTGAACGTACCTTTGAGTGGGACACCATGAGAGAGCCACCAGCCGCCAGGTCTTCTGGTCGACCTGGATCATATCAAGTTGAGACTCATGCGTAGGATTGAGAGTTTAGAGTTGGACCGAGCTCCTGTAGCTCAGGTCGCTACTACCGGATGTTGTAGGTGTGGACTTACGGGCAATGATGACTTGGAATGCGCTTACGCTCCAAGGGATACTGAGCATGCCAATGCGATGTATCAACAGAGGCCCCGTAACGACCCGTATAGTCACTTCTACAACCTGGGATGGCGTAACCATCCTAACATCTCTTGGGAGCCTAATGGGGGTAACGGTCAGAGCTCGCACGCTCAACCTCAACCTCTACCTTATCAACCTCCACGCCCATCGGCGACCTACCAACCACCACATCAAAGGTCTCAGAACCATAATTACCAACCTCCTCCGACCACATCGTCAGGTTATTCTAACAAAACTCCACAACCCCAACGGGTTGACTCGAAGGACCCCACTCTTGAACAAACCCTTCAAGCGTTCATTCAGAGCACACAATCCCTGTTTGCGGCCATCAACAATTAGGTCAAAGCATTGGAAATGAAAGTTAGCCAGTTGGTTCATCAGCTCCACACTAGTGCAGAATAGGCTTTACTCGTCGCCCCATAGATGTCAGTCGTTAGACAGACCGACGTCTAGTAGGGAGAGGACAGAATAAACGTCGGTCGTTACTATGGACGACATCTATGTGGAACTATAGACGTCGGCTATTGGAATACTCTGTTTATCCGACGTCTATAGGGTATAGATGTCGGCTGTAATTGATGGCCGACGTCTATACTCCCTACATATAGACGTCGAGGTATAGACGTCGAATATCTAGAATATCCAACGTCTATAGGTCTTAAAGAAATCGAACAGACGCATTTCTGTCATTCATTTCAAACAAAAAACCGAACCAAACCCTAGCCGTCCCGCGACCGATCTCCGACCGATCTGCACCATCTCCATCACCGCAGCGACGTCCCAAGCTCTCCTCCACTTCTCCGGCCCTCTTCTCCTTCTTCCTCTGGCTTCCTCCACATCCTAACCAATGTAAGTGTTAAGTTCGTTTTTGTTGGTTTATTTTTGGATTTTTCTTGTGATAACAATTCTTTTTTATGTTAGTAAACTTCTCCTCTTGTTTATTGTTGGTTAATGCAACATTTTGATTTTTTGGTTTTAATCTTGAATATATTCGTATTTCGTGATTTGTAGTTAAACTTAACATTTTGGTTTTCTATTTGATTTGGTTTTGGTTGATAAATGCATGATATAAATTTATGGTAGAAATTTTAAATGGATTAAAATGTTGATGTTGTTGTTGAAATGTTGCTGTTGAAATGAATTAAATGTTGCTGTTGAAATGGATTAGAATGTTGTTAACATGTTCTTCAAATATTGTTGTTGAAATTTTAAATGGATCAAATGTTTCTATTTGATTAAAATCCTGAGTTTTTAGTTTCCAACGTGTATTTACTTTTTTAATCTGAATTATCTAATGTAATTTTGAAACAATGACTTGTAACTTGGATTCAAATGCGACACTAATAAACATTAAATTCTAAATTTTAAACGTTTATTTAGTTACATGTTTATTTAGTTAAATGTTTATTTATGCTTAAGATATTCTTTTATTTAGAAAAGTTATAATGTTTAACTCATCAACCCCCTTAAGCAACTTGGCCTTTAACAACCCAAAGCAAAAGATTAGACAATATTTGCTAAGTCATTCATCATATAGGATTTGCATTCATCGTATTTATTATACCTTTTATGATTTCTGTCGTAGATTGCTGGCGTAAGGTACGTACTATCTTTCACTCATCATTCATTACAAAGCACACATTAGTTAGTAGGACTTGCATTGGAACAAGAGTGAGGTGAGTGTTTGTTTGGTGTGTTGTTTGTTAGATTAAGGTATGAAAAACACTTAGGGGGCAGTCACCTATAGGAGATGAGGTGGGGGATTTCATCACCCTTTCCTTGGCCCAAAAACCACTTAATAAAAGAGGTCGCAATGATATTCTACGCGACGCCTTTGGAAATGACGAACACCCCGGTCGTGTGCGAGGGGGAGGGAGTAGAGTTGGACTTCGACAATATTATGGGAAGACTCAACGGTCTACTTTGTCGACTGGTCATACCAAATGCCTGGAAGAGATCGCAGATTTGAAGAAGTCTTTGCAACTTGTTATGGAGAGATTGGATCGTTTGCCTACTTCTCCTACCCGTCGTAAGACCGGTTCTTCCGCGGAGACTACTCCTCCAGTTCCGCCAGTGTTCCACCCTGATCGACAAGATGATTTCGTGTCTCATTCTCGAGAATTGGCCCTCATCGACGGTCCCTCGATTGGAAAGTTCGCGGATGGATCTAGATGTGCTTTATTTGTCGAAGACCCTAATCGAATATTGGTGGGACACGGGAAAGTTTATAACATTTCCAGACACCACTTCACAGAGGTAGGAGAGGGAGAATTGAAGGTTGCAGTTGAGAGTTGCTTAGCTCCTGGTGCTTTTGTGCCATTTCCGGAAGAAGAGATTGTTACTCTCGGCGATGCTATCGGTGGGTTCTTGCGGTGGCCTAGTTATTTAGTATAGCTAAATGACAAACATGAGGTATAGTTTAACTTTAAAAGACTTTAAACTTCAAAACTGTTAACAATTGTATTTTAACGGTTGTATACATATGTGTAAGGTGTCAAGCCCCCGGAGCAAAGGGTCAAACAACCAATCTCCGATCAATATTAATTCGCTTCCAAGTAGATGCAAAATGTTGTATCAACGTATGGTAGGTAGGGAAGCAAAATCCTTAAGTACCTGGGATTTGGAGGGGGATAAAGGGTTTCCTACCGCTTTGTACGTCACCAAAGAGGATATCATGCAGTTCATGGCGATGGATTCGTTGTGTATCATGATTATCGACGTGCAAGTGAAGTAAGTGTTTTTTGTATACAATGAAAAGTATTGAATAATTTTATCAAAAATGTAATAAATTATAATTTTTATACTTGTACACATCTTTACGACGCCAAAAGGTCAATCTTTCCCGAGGATCATGTATTTGGATTTATCAGTCCATCTACATATATATACGGGAATGACGATAAATCAGGTCAACTTGGGACATTATTTAAAGAAGAAGACAAAAGATATTATCTGCTCCCTTATCATGAGAGGTAAACTTTGAAATTCAAAGTGAAATTTTATTTTGTAAGAAGCTCCCCTTGTCTCCTCTTGTGTCGAAGGAATCAGATTCTGAGGTCCCCACTCATGCTTCTTTGGACCAGAATTCTGAGGTTCCTTCGCAACACCATTATACCCCAAAGGCGCCATTCCCTGAGCGCCTTAAAAAGAAAACCTCGGATAAGCAAGACAAGATGCTTGAGATGTTTCGGCAAGTTAAAGTGAACCTCCTCTGTTGGAGGTGATTCAGCAAATGCCACCTTATGCCAAAGTTCTCAAGGACTTATGCACCAAGAAGAGAAAAACTCATGTTCCAAAGAAAGCTTTTCTTGCGGCTAACGTGAGTTCTTTGTTGGCACAACCCATGCAAGTCAAATACAAGGACCCTGGCTGTCCTATTATCTCTTGTGTGATTGGTGATGTGTCCATACATCGAGCTTTGTTGGACATTGGTACACCTGTTAATCTTTTGCCATATTCTGTCTACGTCCACCTCGGTCTTCAAGACCTCAAACAAACAAAAACCACTCTTCAATTGGCTGATATGTCTATGAAGAAATTGAGGGGTGTGGTGGGAAATGTGCTGATCAAAGTGGGAGAGTTCATTTTTCCAGTCAACTTATTTGTTTTGGATACTGAACATGTGCCAAACTCACTTGGACAAATTCCTGTTATTCTGGGATGACCATTTCTAGCGACTTCCAATGCCTTGATCAATTGTCGCAATGGTCTGATGCACTTGACTTATGGTAGTCAATGCGCTGATTTCAACATCTTCACCATCGGCAAGAAGCCAAGTTCCTTCAATGACCCTGTTGGGGTCAACCTTATCCATGGCATGGATGAGATTGAAGTTGATGGCACCTTCAAGTACTTCAGACAATTGTTTGATGGAGATCCTGAAGGTGGTGAAGATGTTTCACCTGGGCTGGCACAAGAAGGTGCCTTATCATCTAATCTCGTGGTCTTAGAGCCACATCCTTCTGATCCCGTGGCCTTTGAGCCACATCCTTTCGATGATGTGGCTTTTTTGTGTATTATCAATCGTCATTAAACCCCAAGGTGAATCCTCGGGGTACCCATTCTCAAGGAAGGCCACCAGTGCCTCATGGTACCTCTGAACCGACCCATCATATTAATGTGATTCATACTTTGAGGTCTGGTAAGAAGGTGGATAACCACATTGGAGTGCCTTCCTTGTCATCACCATCTCTTGGTGTCACCAGACGTGCGGTGATACTTGCATCTCTGAGGGAGTCGGATCCTGAGGTTCCCTCCACAAATACTTCCATGAAGGAGCCTGATCCTGAGGTTCCTTATACAATTCCTTTGACAATGGGGCCAAACCCTGAGGTCCCCTTGTCTCCTCTTGTGTCGAAGGAATCAGATTCTGAGGTCCCCACTCATGCTTCTTTGGGGCCAAACCCTAATGCCCTGAAGGCGCCATTCCCTGAGCGCCTTAAAAAGAAATCCTCGGATCAGCATGACAAGATGCTTGAGATGTTTCCGCAAGTTAAAGTGAACATCACTCTGTTGGAGGTGATTCAGCAAGTACCACCTTATGTCGAGGTTCTGAAGGACTTATGCACCAAGAAGAGAAAAACTCATGTTCCAAAGAAAGCTTTTCATGCGGATAACGTGAGTTATTTGTTGGCACAACCCATGCAAGTCAAATACAAGGACCTTGGTTGTCCTACTATCTCTTGTGTGATTGGTGATGTGTCCATACATCGAGCTTTATTGGACATTGGTGCATCTGTTAATCTTTTGTCATATTCTGTCTACGTCAACCTCGGTCTTGGAGACCTCAAACAAACAAAAACCACTGTTCAATTGGCTCATAGGTCTATGAAGAAACTGAGGGGTGTGGTGGAAGATGTGCTGATCAAAGTGGGAGAGTTCATTTATCCAGTCGACTTCTTTTGTTTTGGATATTGAACTTGTGCCAAACACACTTGGACAAATTCATGTTATTCTAGGGCGACCATTTCTAGTGACTTCCAATGGCTTGATCAATTTTCACAATGGTCGGATGCGCCTGACTTATGGTAGTCAATGCGATGATTTCAACATCTTCACCATTGGCAAGAAGCCAGGTGCCTTCAATGACCCTGTTGGGGTCAACCTTATCCATGACATGGATGAGATTGAAGTTGAGGGCACCTTCAAGTACTTCATAGAATTGTTCGATGGAGATCGTGAAGGTGGTGAAGATGTTTCACCTGGGATGGCACAAGAAGGTGCCTTATCTTCTAATCACGTGGCCTTATAGCCACATCCTTCTGATCCTGTGGCCTTTGAGCCACATTCTTTTGATCAAGTGGTCGTTGAGCCACATCCTTTCGATCATGTGGCTCTTGAGCCACAAGATACCATTTTTATGGTCTCTGGGCCACATGCTCTTCATTCTGTATCTGCTGTGGACCCCATGTGGGTTAAGAATCAACCACCTGATACCATACATTTCAAACAACTAGACAGAGGTTCACCTCTCGGTCAGGTCTCCTATCGTGCTCACTCTCAAGAGGCATCAAACGACCACAACACTTATAAGGGTATCAGGTGGTCTAGCAATTCTGCTTTGTATGTTGCGAGCCCATGCAGGTGCCTTTTTTGCTCAAGAGATGACGGGTTCCTATTTGATGTCCCTTGACATATGAAGATGGGAGCCCATTTTTGTCCATAGTTAAAAAAAAAGAAAAAGAAGAAGATGTTGAGGTTGTGTCCATCAACATCTTTGCATCGATTGTTGTGGGCTCCAACCTTTGAGTATTTGGGCCCCATTTCTTTCACGTATTTGTATCCCTTCTTTAGCATCTCACAGGTTTTGATGGAATTCGGGTTTGTGTCCATCAACATAACGATGAACTTCCCATTGTTCTTCATGTTGGTGAGATCTTTCCTTTTTTTCATTCATAAACTCATGTCGTTTCATGCTCCCATTCATTGAGGATAATGCAAGAAGTAGGTGTGGTGGGTGTTTTACCTATGTACATTGTCGAGTCTTTTTCCTTTGATTTTGTTTTCTTTTGTGTGTATTGATAGGGTCATGTTAGTGTGCTGCATTTAATATCGATATATCTGCTTGCCATGATCCTTGGGTGACTTGTCTTCTTTTGCTTGCCTATTGCTTTAAAATTTTCACAATTCTTTCAAAATCCTCATGTGTTTATGAAAGAAAATGTTTTGTGCGTTTTGTGTGTGTTTAGTATGTGCAAAACCGTTGAGAGGCAAAGTAAAAAGAAAGCTCTCAAAATTGTCTTGAACTTCATGCATTAGGATATCTAGTACAGTGACTCTAGGACTTATCTAGTCATTAAGATGAACCCCGGCTTTCTCTCGGGGGTGAGTAATCATAGGGTTTCAAAGCTGAAATAATAAAGAAGTCCATCCCGAACATAGTGAGTCAATAATTCGTGTCTGTTAATTTAAGGAAGTTTGTTCTACTCAATGACTCTTTAAATCTTGTTGTGATACATTAAGTGTAGCGGTTTTGGTTCATGTGTAGAGAAGAAATAAGTGAGTAGGTGTTCTCTCTTCTCGCACGACTCCTATCACTCGGGAAAGTAGGTCTGAAGGGACTTTGTGCCTGGTGTTTTCGAGTCATCTGACTTGGGATGTGCCGACTGAACTCCCGTTACATGGGTGGTAGGGATTGCCCTATGTGGAGATTTGGGAAAAGGTATACGTGATAGTGTAAGTCCTCATAGGCAATGATGCACGAAACCCGACCATAGGAGAATGAAGCACCAACTAATAAAAAGAAAACAAGAAAAAAAATAAGAAAAAATAAGAAAAAGAAAATAACCTTAGTGGACTTTACACTTTGTATCACTTGAGGATGTTGAGGTTGTCCATGTCTTTCACTTAAGTCATTATTTAACTTGCACGAATGGTTCATTAGGCTAGGTGTGTGGACTGAATACCTATATAGAGTCGGCCCGTAGGATTACTGCGTCCAATGATCGATAAAAATGAGTCCATCGAGTCGAGTTTCTAGATTGAATAATGCATCTATGTTCGGATTTTGTGGGCATATCCGCTGAAAACCCTCAGGAGACAACACTCCTCCTTGGCGACAAGGAGGTTTAATGGCTTGTTGGACGTGCTAAGTGCAACCGTGATTCCTACGAAAGTGAGTTAGGTTTTCCCTGTTTCTCGTATGCCTTTTCCTTTTTTCATTTTTCTGTTTCTCTGTTTTGCTCGGGACTAGCAAAAGTTAGGTGTGGGGGTATTTGATTGACATCATTTCATGCATATCTTTGTGTCTGATATCCATTACCTTTCACCCAAACAATGCAATGTAACGAGTTTAATGTTTAGTTTTCAGGAATAAGTAGGTTTGAGAAGAGAAGAGGCATAAAAGGACCTAAAAGCATGAAAAAGGACTCAGTTGAGAGACTCAAGGACGAAGATTCAAGATCGAAGGACCTGAATGTAAGATCGAAGGACCAATGAGAAAACAAGAATAATCCACACCATCATGGGGAGTATTTTGGCAATTATATTCGGGTCGAAGCTCCAGCAAGAGAAGTAGATGCATCAAAGACAAGCAAATACATCCAGAAAATCCTAAAAGAAAATCTAGAGCGATGCGAATATTGTAGACCGCTAATTAGCGGTCTCTTTTTGTCCGGATCCGCTAAGATTTTATGTGGGGCGTGTATTAGAGTGTGTTTAGTCTATGTTTGGTATTTGTTTAGTCCCATACCGGGTGATTGTCCCGTATTACCTTTTTCTATGGCTATAAATAGAACTCTCCCTCCTCTCTTGTACCCCATCTCTCTCTTGGTGGTCATCCTCTCTACTAGCAGTAAAAGCCTTGAAGCAAAAACCCCTGGTAGAGAGAGACTACTTGTAATTGACTGAGTAATAATAGATGTTTTCCTTTAGTTTTGTTGTTTCTTTCTTAGTTTAATTTCCTTTCATATGGTTGCATGCTTCTTTAGTTTTATGTCATTTTAGCTTCTTTAATATTTCTTGCTTGCTTAGTTTAATTTCATTTCAGTAGAATGTTTCATTTTAATGTAGGTTGTAGTGTAATGATTAGTGAGTAGTTCCTTCCCCATTTGGGGGTGGAGAAATTTTTGATATGATAATGTGGTGTATTAGGTGTGTTATCTTAATCCCTTGAGCCTTATATGATTTCCATAAGCATCTAATGGGATTTCACTCTTGTCTTTGATATGGTAACGCTCTTGAATGAAGCTTAGCTTATGCTTAGATTAGTGGACCTATTTTATGAGGAATGATAAGGTGAGGATATGGATGGAATTGATGAAGGAAACATGATTTGTAGTTGCATGTACTCTTGTTGCCTTTACCTTTATTAATGTCTTGTATGTTTTAATGATTGTGTAAATCTTAATTCAGGTGGAGCCATAGTGAGGGTTTGGTCTTTATACATGAGTTCATTTAGCTTCCTTCCAATTATTGTCTTGTATGTTTTAATGATATTGTGTTATCTTAATTCATATGGAGGCAAAGTTGGATGTAGTTTTATGATTTTCATGCACTACATGTTTTGATGAGCTTAATTGAACACACACACACATACACATATCTTCGTATTCACACTCTTTTCTCTACCCCCTATGGGGTTTAGTTTTATTGCTTATTTTCCATTTCCTTTTGCATTTTAGTGTAGTTTAGTGTAACCAATCTATCTCTCCTTTCTTTCCCACTCGCCTTCAAACAAACTAAAGTCTACACACCTCCCCGTGGATCGACCCGTATTTGCCTCTGCTTCAAACAGATGAAAATTGAGGAGCAAAAAGCCACTAGGGAAGTACCTCGTGGAAACTAAGAAGACAACTCCACCAACGATGACCAATCCCTAAACGATGAAGAAATGGTCAACGCTCAATCTTTGTCTCCCACTCCAACAGAACCCGCGATTGACCCAAGATGGGATCCAAAATTGGCTTGTGGTCCTCGACGCTACACTCGACTTCCGAATGGCCATCCTTTTCGGATGCTCAATGGAATCAACCCTCATGGACGTATTGGTTTGTGGGCTGGAATTTCCATGACATCTAAGAAGTTCGTGGGCTAGTGGATCGTAACAACAAAGGAATAGAAGAGCTCACCGATGATTTACATGCTTTCCATTTGAGGACATTGAATTGGCTCAACAAAATCAAGAACCAAATTCGTGTGGTTAGAAATTCTCACCAAACGTTCATCGATTCTCAAAATGAGATCATGGAATTTACTTCGCAATATGAACATGTTGGGCAACTAGCATTGTAGCACATTTGTTCATTCGGTGAACCGATATGTGTTCGGTTGTAAATATAGCAAGATAAAATATACTGATCATGAATCCATAAACTGAAATCTCTTACCAAACGTACTACTCCAGCCAATATTCCATTTTATGGTTTATTGACTACCTGATTGATTATGTCATTGTCGCATGCAAACTTATTGTAATCCTATTTCCTTTAATGTGTTGTATAATTGTATTTCAATTGACTACTCACTTAAGGTTTACTCCTGTGAATTACATGTAGCAAATAGAAACTGTGCATTAATAGTCGTATTTGATTATTCGTGTTCACAAATGTACAATTAGTGGTGGTGTACTATTGTATCATTATAGTTATAATCGTGTTTGTCCATTAAATCTATACCAAACATCCATTTATTAATTATGTTACAACCTTACACTAAGAACTTAATCATGTAGAATTTTTCCAATCTGTATTCCTGAATTTCTTCCTATGCTAAAAAAATCCATATTATTCTTTAACTTCTTGCTCCAAATAATCGTGTCTTGTCTTACATTGACCTTTCTAGGACAATATTTCCCAAGTATTGGACTTGCATTGACTGAATGCGTTTTGGTTACCCGAACTTGTGATTCTAGTGAGGGGTTTCAGGGGACCAAAATGGGTTTAGGAGACCATATACGATAGTTTTCTGACGCTTTCTGAAGCTGTTGTAAAGAAAAAAGTGGCATAGATTCGTCATTCGGTGCACAAACAACAAAATAAGTGAAACAACCCCTCTCCATGGACGTCCGTGTTGGATCGTGTGGGTTATTGGTCCAGAAAACTAATCACAATCTTATGCTAATTACCTACTCATTTAACAAACAAAGATATATGCAGCGGAAATTAAACTAAACAAGTAAGTAGGGAAGGAATAAGCAAACCACAATGAGACGGGGGATTTTTATAGAGGTTCGGTACCCCACCTGGGTCCTAGTCTCTTGCAAGCTACGCTCGGATCACCGAGCTCCGCTCACGTCTTCACTAACCACTACCCATTCCGGGCTGGGAGAGAACGTCGTTTACAAAACAAGCTCCGCGAACACCCTCGCGAGCTTGAATTTCTTCTCTCAAAATGCGAGAGGAATGCTTCACCGAAACCTTTACTTTCACCGAAACCTTTACTTCACATTGACAACAACAAACTTGAGTGGAACATACTCTCTAAACTTGAGCACACTTGAATGAGATTGGATTTGTGATTAAAGTGTGGAAGGTTTGAGGCTTTTAGTGTGTTGGGTTTCTCTCTAATGTATTGGACAAGTAGGGGTAGGAGAGTTGTGTTAAAATGTGTTTTACAACTCTTTATATATGCATTAGAGAGAATAGAGCCTTCGGGATTGATTCGGTGTGAGTTGATGTATGATACACAAAACAGAAAATCGCAGGACCCAATACTGAGTTAATTCGGTCGACCGAAATGGGACGAACGGTCGACCGTTTGGCAGTTTTGAACTAAGTTCAGTCGACCGGTTAGGTAACGGTCGACCGCCCAACGCTACGACTTAGGTACACTTAAGTGATAGGTCGAACTCCAAAAAGGAATCAGTCGACCGATTTATACCTTGCACTCTAGGGTAGACAAACACTAATCTATTCGGTCGACCGAAACAAGGTCTAGCGGTCGACCGTTTTTCAACAGGAGATTTGGGTTTGTCAAGAGACAATCATTCGGTCGACCGATCATCGTCCTCGGTCGACCGATACATGAAATGTATATGGGGTATAATTGGTTTAATACGAATACGACCATTGGGATATACGACAAAACTAACGGTCGGAAAAATAAGTTTCACACGGTCGACCGAAAGTTAAAACACGGTCGATCGAAACTAGGCAGTGAAAACACAAACCTGACAATTGATCACTCGGTCGACCGAACGGCCTGTTACGGTCGACCGAATGTGGGCAGACTTTTAGAGTTCAGGTTTAGTGTTTTCCGGTCTAAGTTTGGGTGATCTATTGAAGTCCAAATTATGTGAAATTTTGTGTGTGACGTCTATAAGGAACCTAATGTGTGTATAAGTTGATTTTAGCTCAAGTATGCCCAATTTACACATGTTCCTAAGACTCAAAGAAAATACAAAATACATGTCTTCAAATGAGCTTGATTTTCTTTCTTCCTTGAGTCGTGATCACCTGTAGAGGTTAGCACAAAGCAATATATATGCAATGCAATATGTGTGCTACTCTACATGATTATAATTAAGATTAGGTCGATTAAATCATCAAAACATAGATGAAGGCCAAAAAGCCAACAATCTTTCCCTTTTTGATGATGGCAACCTATATCTTAACTATAACTCAATACATGGAATTTCTATATGTAAACTATGTATATTATTGCTCCCCCTATGGATGTGCATAATTTTTGTTCAATTTTATACCAAATTCCAAGTTACCCCCTTAATTATCTCTCCCCTTTGACATCCATCAAAAATTGTTATTAATAAAACAAAGGTTATCCAATTGAAGGTCAATGTGGATGTCGTGTAATGAAGTTGCTCCCTCTAAATTTTGCACTTCATTACTCTAAGAAAGTGATATTCATTAAGCTCCCCTATCGATATGAATATGATTTTGCAATTAAGTTCAATTTTATTGCTCCCCTATTGACATCAAGCAAATACTACAATTAAGCATGTGATGTTTTAATTTCCCCTTTTTACATCCATTTAGACAATTTGACTCTTAAAACTATGGATGTTATTCAACCATTTAAGATTTGCAATGAATGGGTATATGATATGTCAATTAAGCATATAAAAACCTAGACTAGAACCAATTTTATTGACAAATTTAGAGAATAAATAAATTATACCAACTTGAAGCTTGAATTGGTTCTATCTCCAATCGGTGATGGAAACGGCTTTGAATTTGACTCTTGAGCTTACTTGGGCACCACCGATTTCCTCCTCAAGCACCTACAGGTGTAGATTTAGGTACCCAAACAACTTTGGGTCCTTGAATGTTAGCTTTGGGAACCCAACCCATTTTGGTTTTACGAGCCCACACATTTGAGGAATTATGATTAATGAACATATGCTTGCCATTTAGTGTAGTGTGAGATACATGGTTTTTCAATTTTGCATTGTATCCTAAACCATCTTTTTTCAAAGATTGCCTTTGACTACCTAATAGCATGTTAAGCATCTTAGTTCCATGTCTGAATTTTTTCTAGATCTTTTCTTAATTGCACATTGCAAGCTTGAAGATCTAATTGTTCACAATCTATAGGTGTTGCTTTTAATTTTTCAAGATTTGATGCATTATTTTCTAGTTTAGCAACCACCTCATTCTTCTCATTCATGCATGTTTCAATTTGGCTTCGGAGATCTTTGATTAGCTTTCTAGCATTCTTATTTTTATCACAAATGATCTCATATTGTTTAACTAAGTCATGAAATGCATTTTGAAGCTCATCATGTGTATAATTTTTGTTATTTGCACTAGAGTTTGAGTTGTCACTATAATATGACTTAGTTGAGCATGAATGTGATTTTCTAGAGTGAGAGTTAGAAGATACCTCACTTCCTTCATCTTGAATTGCCATGTAACACATATGTGCATATTCCTTGGTTGATGAAGGTGCGGTTGATTTGGATGATGATGAAGACGATGAATCGTCCCAAGTAGCCTTGTGAGCTTCCAACCTCTTCTCTTTTCTCTTACTCTTCTCCTTTTCTCTCCTTCTCTCCCTCCTCTCATTTTTCTCCTTCTCTTTTCTCTCATTTCCACTCTCTTCTCCTTCTTTTCTCTCTTTTCACTTCTTCTACCTCTTCTTTCATTC
Source organism: Triglochin maritima (assembly GCA_963682175.1). Taxonomy (NCBI): domain Eukaryota; kingdom Viridiplantae; phylum Streptophyta; class Magnoliopsida; order Alismatales; family Juncaginaceae; genus Triglochin; species Triglochin maritima. The sequence goes on from OY821777.1 coordinate 24,440,164, forward strand.
TTTTCTTCTTTATCCTTCTTTAGGTATTTGTAGAAGTCTTTTGCTAGGACTTCAATGTCCTCATCTTCTACACTCCCCTTTGTTGGTCAATATTTGCATGTAATCCCAAGGTGAATTTGTTCTTGGAGGCTTCCTTCTCCTTCCGATGGTTAATTTGGAGCTCATAAGCCATGAGATTTCCAATTAATTCCTCCATCTTAAGTTGGGAAAGATCGTGTGCTTCCACAATTGCAACCACCATATCTTCCCAATCGTGGCTTAACGACCGAAGGAATTTCCTTGTCATCTCTCCTTCATTTAATCTTCTTCCAAGAACAAAAAGAGAGTTAGTGATATCGGTGATGCGAGTGTTCATTTGGCTTATGTTTTCACCGATTTGCATATAACAAATTTCATATTTATGCATGAGGAGACTAATGCCGGTTTCCTTAATTTTGCTATCCCCCTCATGATGCATTTGTATTCTATGCCAAATTTCATATGCACTAACACAACCTCTAATCCTATTATATTCACCCTCATTAAGGCCACAATAAAAGATGTTCATGATTTTCGAATTCATTTCAATTTCTTTCATTTTGGGTCTTGTAAGTGAATCTAATTCATCTTCATTTGGGGGTGTGTATGGATTTCGGAGAAACATCCAATACTTAAGTTCATTTGAAATTGAAATATTTCATCCTATTCTTCCAATAATCATAATTTGACCCATTTAGCAAAGGAGGTCGAGTTGTGCATAATCCTTCTATGTGATTAGACGAAGTAGAGGCCATGCTAAAAATACGATTAAGTAATGAAATTAGCTAACAAGGCTCTGATGCCAAATGTTGGATCGTGTGGGTTATGGGTCCACAAAACTAATCACAATCTTATGCTAATTACCGACTCGTTTAACAAACAAAGATATGTGCAGCGGAAATTAAACTAAACAAGTAAGTAGGGAAGGAATAAGTAAAACCACAATGAGACGGGGGATTTTTATAGAGGTTCGACACCCCACCCGGGTCCTAGTCCTCTCTTGCAAGCTCTGCCCGGATCACCGAGCTCCGCTCACGACTTCACTAACCACTCCCCCTTCCGGGCCGGGAGAGAACGTCGTTTACAAAACAAGCTCCGCGAACACCCTCGCGAGCTTGAATTTCTTCTCTCACAATCCGTAAGGAATGCTTCGGGCTTTCACCGAAACCTTTACTTCACATTGACAGCAACAAACTTGAGTGGAACACACTCTCTAAACTTGAGCACACTTGAATGAGATTGGATTTGTGATTAAAGTGTGGAAGGTTTGAGGCTTTTAGTGTGTTGGGTTTCTCTCTAATGTATTGGACAAGTAGTGGTAGGAGAGTTGTGTTAAAATGTGTTTTACAACTCTTTATATACGCATTAGAGAGAATAGAGCCTTTGGGATTGATTCGGTGTGAGTTGATGTGTGATACACAAAACAGAAAATCACAGGACCCAATACTCTGAGTTAATTCGGTCGACCGAAATGGGACGAACGGTCGACCGTTTGGCAGTTTTGAACTAAGTTCGGTCGACTGGTTAGGTAACGGTCGACTGCCCAAGGCTACAACTTAGGTACACTTAAGTGATAGATCGAACTGCAAAAGGGATTCAGTCGATCGATTTATACCAGGCATTCTAGGGTAGACAAGCACTGATCTATTCGGTCGACCGAAACAAGGTCTAGCGGTCGACCATTTTTCAAAAGGAGATTTGGGTTTGTCAACAAGGTCTAGCGGTCGACCAATACATGAAATGTATGTGGGGTATAATTGGTTTAATATGAATACGACCGTTGGGTATATACGCTAAAACTAACGGTCGGAAAATAAGTTTCACACGGTCGACCGAAACTAGGCAGTGAAAACACAAACAAGACAATTGATCACTCGGTCGACCGAACGGTCTGTTACGGTCGACCGAATGTGGGCACACTTTTAGAGTTCAGGTTTAGTGTTTTGCGGTCTATGTTTGGGTGATCTATTGAAGTCCAAATTATGTGAAATTTTGTGTGTGACTTCTATAAGGAACCTAATGTGTGTATAAGTTGATTTTAACTCAAGTATGCTCCATTTACACTTGTTCCTAAGACTCCAAGAAAATACAAAATACATGTCTTCAAATGAGCTTGATTTCCTTTCTTCCTTGAGTCTTGATCACCTGTAGAGGTTAGCACAAAGCAATATATAGACAATGCAATATGTGTGCTACTCTACATGATTATAATTAAGATTAAGTTGATTAAATCATCAAAAAAACATAGATTAAGGCCAAAAAGCCAACAGTCCATTCCAAAATTCCTTATGTGAATTTTGAATTCATTGTCCACACGTTTCGGAGGACCAAAGCGATTGTGGTCGACCGAGGTGCTATGGAATTTAGTTGTTAGAGCTCCCAATGCCTCCGAATAAGAGTTCCTTAAGTGTTTGGGCACCAAAAACCAAAATGTTTGGGTACCAAAAACTAATGTAAAAGGACCCAAGGTTGTTTGGGTACCAAAATCTCCACTTGTCGGTACTTATAAAGATGAGAATTGGTAGGGATCGGCTCGAGCAAGAAATGATCAAACCCAAGCCTTAAGGAAATCATTTGGATTGAATTCATAAAGTTGTCATCGCTATCGAAAGGAGATTGGAACCAATGCCAAATCGAGGATCAAAAGTCGGGTGACATTATCAATCCTCTTAGTTTTAAATGATATTGTTCTAATGTAGGGATATTGAACGCTTAAATGACATACATCATTGCTTTTTAGACCTCAATGATATGGGGAGCATATAATGGTATATCACTCAATTAAGGAGGAGAATAAAAACAAAAGCACGAGTGTGTTTTGATGCATTGCATACATTGCATCATATGTCTTTCATTTAGATTACTTTTACATCAATAAATGCTACTAAGGTATGTGTTTAGTCTTATTTACAGAATACAGGGACCTGAATGCAATTTACCCACATCCCGAGCATAAACGCGTGCAAAAGATTCATTTCTATCATAAAGACCAAGTTCAAGTTTATCGGGGTACAAATGGAAATGTATCCAAGCATAAAAGCATTCAAGTCTTAATTGCAAAAAGAACAATGACTTAAGCACAAAAGTAACCAGAGACTTAACTGCAAAAAGTCAAGGACCTAATTGCAAATCACGAGTAGCTTTTATTCTCTTGGAGAAAATATATAGAAAAATCAATGTATATCTCCAAATATGTGAAGGAATTAATCCGGAGTTCAAAAGAATGGAAAGAATCAATCCAGACGCGCAAAGAAGGATCAAATCATACCATAAACATTCAACCAAAATCCGGACAAAATCAGGCCAGATTGTGCGGCGTTTCCGCCGCCCAAGCTTCGATCCGTGTGCTCCAATTTCGTCCAGTCGTGTCTGGACACGTGTACTTTCTAATATTATACCTAGATCCCTTGTAGCAACTATAAATAGACCCGAGAACGATGTTAGAAGGGTCCTTAGTCTTTGGTGTTAGTTTTTATTCTTAATCTTAGTTTTGTAATCTTCTTTTCATTAATAAAATTCTGTCTTTTATTTCTTAGTTTTAGTTTTCTTTTGTAATGTCTCAAGGACCCCTTCTTCCTCCCTCCATGAGTTTCTAACTCCTTCCAAAGGGTGGAGGTGACGGATTTAGGGTTAGAGAAGATGAATGAATGTTATTATTTTAAGTTCGTGATTAGTATATTTTGATTACTTGAGTTTATGTTAAATCATTTATCTTGTAATGCTTCATAACTAACATGATTTACTATAAGTTTCTGAATTCTCTAATCTAAACCTTAAATCTAAACCTCCACCCGACGGAATTCACCTCTTTGTTCTTGCTTTAGTTTTAATTGTTTTTGTTTCTTGCTTTAAATAACTAAAACCCAAAAATCTCAAAACCCATTTATTTCTTCTCTCTTTCTTTTCTCCAATCGAAATCACACTAATAACAAAATCTCTCCCTCCTTGTGTTCGACCCGTATTTGCCACGTCTTCATTGACACCGTGCACTTGCGGTATAAATTTAAATCTTCATCAAGTTTTTGGCGCCGTTGCCGGGGAGGCGACGTAGATTTTGTTGTTTTTGTATTTCGATTTTATCCTGTTTATCTTGTGCGCGATCTAAGTATTTGGATTTGTGTTTCAGGAGACAACAGAGTGCACGGCGAAATCCAAGCACCATTTGAGCTAAACGAGCGGCGAAATCGCCGCACCTGAAGAACAACTTGCGGCGAGTCCGCCGCACACTTGGAGCGTCTGGGCTTCAACTTTTTCTGGGACGCGACTCATCTCTGGGTGGACGTGTAAAGCTACTGAAATTTCAAGAGCGGGCGACGAACCCGACTGAGCATTGCGTAGGTAACCTTCGTTGCCCTTTTCCTCGTAATTTCTAGTTTCAGAAAATTTCCTTTTATTAGAATTGCACGTGTTAAGCTTAAATTCCATAATTGGCAATATTTCAACTCTGACCTAAAATTCGCAAAATTAGAAAGACCTTAGTGCATGCATCATATAATGTTTTGTTTGCATTATTCTTGCTAAATTCTTGCAAATCAATTTCTGTTGTAGGGTGCTGGAGGCAAGGTACGTATCGCGGTTTTTAACGATTGCATTTAAGCATATAATTTAATTTGCATACAACCTTGCAATTGCCCCCATTAAAAATACCATTGTTTGACTATCTTTGTTAGATCTAAGTTAAACTATCTTAAGGGCAACTCCGTAGGAAAAGATACGGTGGGGATTTCATCACCCTTCCGTGGCCCACAAATCACAATCCTAAAGTGTCACCCAAGCCTTAAAATTTAAAATCAATTACACATTGGCCCCTAAGGACTCGGACTCAATTAAGGAGAAGAATTGGTTTGACTTGCTATGACCTGAAGCCGATCGAATTCAATTTGGTGTCTAGGAAGTGTTTTTGTGTTGACGAAAGTCTTCCAAGCGAAGTGTTGTCTAATTGGCACCGACTCTGTCGGAAGCGCCCCCACTAGCTATACACTACCTGGCCAATTTGGTTTGATTAGTGAGGGAGGTGAATCAAGCGAATCAATTCGACTCAACCAGTTAGGAGTCGTCTAGATTTAAGTGACACTAGGTCTAGGATTGTTTGAACCGTGCTTTCTTAGGAAATTTCTGACCAACCCTTGAATTTACCTTTTAGAGTTAAGTTTCCCTTCTCATCTGAGTCTTCTTTCTCTTCTCACCTAAATTCTCTAGATTAGGATTCCGTTCTCATCTTTCCCCATTCTATTGTTTGTTTCCCTTTTGAAAAAAAAACATAAAAAAAAACGAAAATTAAAAAAAAAAAATTAATTCTTGAAATTATATTTGGAATTTAAATTTCGAATTTGAATTCAAAAATTGATTCAACCCGGTGCACTCAGATTTGGATTCGGGACTTGAGTAATCGACTCTCACGAGTTCATCTAGATTCCAGTCTGGAACTTAGCCCCATCCACCTGTTGCACCACCTCACCCAGATCCAATGGGTGAGAACGTAGTGGACCCGCCTGTTGCACAACCTATAACTCTGAGGGATCGATGCTATCCAGCGATGGCTGCTCAGCCATCGTGCATCGTTATGCCCACCATACCGGGTCGCGACTTCGAACTTAAGGCACAATACATGAGTATGTTGCCTAAGTTCACCTCTAGGGAAGATCCATATCTCTTCCTTAGAGAATTTGAGGAAATCTGCTCTCTTATGCAATACCAGCATATCCCTGAAGAGGCAGTGCGTCTGAAATTTGTGCCTCTGGCACTAAAAGACGACGCTAAGAAATGGCTATATAGTCTAGCCGAAAGATCTATTAGGAGTTGGGCTGAGTTTGTTGAAGTATTCCTGAAAAAATATTTTCCCAACCATAAGACTATGAGGATTAGGAATGAAATTGTGGCATTCGTTCAGTCTGAGAGCGAGCCGTTCTATTCCTATCTAGAAAGATTTAAGAGTGTACTGACCCAATGCCCTCATCATGGAATTCCAAGATGGCAATTATGCCAAATTATTTATGAGGGATTGACACCCACATCTAGAGTTATGGTAGAATCCGTAAGCCAAGGGAACTTTATGTCGAAAAATGAAAATGATGCCTGGACTTTCCTTGAGGATTTAGCCGAAAACAGTATGCAATGGGACAATGCTAGAACACCGCTTAACCCAAGTATTGGATCTAGAATAGCAAGCCAACCCAAACCAGGTGTCTTAGCTGTAGATGCCAATATAGCGGCTGAAGCAAAACTAGCTACCCTTATGCGCAGAATGGAAAGTCTAGAGCTACAAGCCCAAACCCGAGTGAATCAAGCATCGTCTATCCCCTGCTCTAGATGTGGTCAGACTGGTCATGTAATGGAGGATTGTGCGGACTGGGAACAAGTTAATGCCATGTATAACCATGCTAGAAATGACCCCTACGCATCAACCTATAACTCTGGTTGGCGTAATAATTCCAATTTCTCATCAAACCAACAAGGTCAACCTCCTAGACAACAACCAAACCCGTATGTCCAAAATAATACATCTTCTGGGTTTAGTAACAATAACGATCATGAGGTTAGGTTGACAAGCTTGGAAAATTTGATGAAAACCTTTATACAAACAACCAACCAGACCTTCCAAAGGCTAGAGACACAAGTCAGTCAACTAGCACAAATAGTAGGTGAAAGAGAAAAGGGTCGGTTTCCAAGTCAACCTGAGGTGAACCCTAGATCTAATAATAATTCATATCAATCCTATCAAGCACCTTCAGGAAATAACAACCCTAGACCGGTTCAAATGGTTAATGAGGAAGGACCGTTCCAACAAATAAATGCAGTAGTATCATTACGGTACGGAAGACAAGTTGATAACAATGTGGTAAATCCTAGAGTGTCCAATCAATCTAGCCATCAAGCACCCACATATGACCTGACCATTGAACCTGACGTCCAATCTGAAACGCCCAACCCACCTACTCAATCTGAACCCGTATCTCAACCTGAACCTGAGTGAGTCTATGTCCCTAAAGCCCCATTTCCCAATAGACTCAAAAAGAATTCAAGTGCACAAATAGAGAAAATCTTGGAAGTATTTAAGCAAGTTAAGGTGAACATTCCACTCTTAGATATGATTCAACAAATACCTGCTTATGCTAAATTCTTAAAAGATTTGTGCACTAAAAAGAGAAAAACGAACGTACCAAAGAAGGCATTCTTAACTGCAAACATAAGTTCTATATTGTCCAACACATCTCCTATAAAATATAAGGATCCTGGGTGTCCCACAATTTCATGTTCAATAGGAGATACTTTTATCAACAAAGCCCTTCTAGACCATGGTGCTAGTGTTAACCTACTCCCGTACTCTGTCTACGAGCAACTCAACCTTGGTCCATTAAAACCCTCTAAGACAACCCTTCAATTTGCTGATTGCTCTACTAAGAAACCAAGAGGTATAGTCGAGGACGTTTTGATCAAGGTGGGTGACTTCATTTACCCAGTGGATTTTGTCGTACTAGATACCGCACCTGTTGTAGATCCTAAGAGACAAATCCCTGTAATACTAGGCAGACCCTTTTTAGCCACTTCTGAAGCATTGATAAACTGTCGAAATGGGCTCATGCAGTTATCTTTTGGGAACTTAAAAGCTGAATTTAATATCTTTCATGTTGATAGTGAGCCCGAAATAATATGCAATCAAAGTGATGTTGTGATGAGAGCACGTATCTATAAGAGTTCTGAATCAAATAAATCATCACAAAATCAAAAAGGAAGTGAGAAAAGGAGGAGTAATTCTGCGACACACCCACCGTCACTCAAGCAAATAAAGAGAACCAATTTATGTGAGGGGTGTGGAACCTGTAACTCAGGATGCTCATTGCAACATGAGGAACAATTCAACTGGATACATGCACCAATATGGTGTCATTCAATCCAGTTCCGACTATGGTTGACTTTGAGCAAATTCCATCCGTCCACCGCAGCTCATCAAGGTAATAAGTGCATTTGCTTTATATTTGCATACATTGAGGACAATGCATGATTTAGGTGTAGGGGGTGTTTATGTATATATTTATCTATATATTCTGTCTTTTATTTTAAAAAAAAATTTAATGTTTCATGACATAGCTTAAGATTGAACTGCTAAAACCCGTGTACAAAATGCATTGAGTTTTTGTTCCTTATTATATAGTTCTGCTTGTAGAAATTGTGACATAAATCGAAGTTCCAAAGAAATAACCCATTGCCCTTTAAGACATGTATGCACTTAAATTGGATGAATCAAATCTTTGAAGTGGTTGATAAAAAGCAGAGGTTGAGGAAAATATACCGGGAAGTGTGGACTTCTAATAGCAATTAAGCCTTGAGGAAAATAAAAATAAAAATAAAGGAATAAAGTGAAGAAAACACATTTTGCAAAATGATTACAAAAGCCCAAGCCTTTGAGTCACTGGTCCGTAGGGGTATCTTGAAACCCGGTAACTTGAGTCTACCAGCTCGGGATTATCGACCAAACTCGCTACACGAATGCAAAAGGGTAAAAGTGTCAAAAAGCAAATGTGTTGAATCACGGAAGAAAAGAAAAGAAAAAAAAATAATACTCAAGGCCCAAAGCTAAAAGAATGATCCATGCCATGGTTGATCCAAATGATACTTCACCACCAGAGGAGGCGTGCAAAATAATTCAAGTGATAAACATGTGTAGAAGGGTTAGTGGTGTGAATGTTGGATGAACAAAGACCAAGTCATATTTTTAATGAGTTAGATTTATATAATGAGCATGCAAGAATTCTCAGTGATATGTATAAGGTCGAGGTAGGGATATTGAGAACTATTAATGAAATGTTGATTCAGGATTTTGTGGGTATATCCGCTGAAAACCCTCAGGAGACAACACTCCTCCCCCTTGGCAACAAGGAGGTTTAAAGGCTTGTTGCACATGCTAAGTGCAACCGTGATTCCTACGAAAGTGAGTTAGGATTTCCCTGTTTTTATTTTTCGTATCTTCTGTGTTGCTAGGGACTAACAAAATCTAGGTGTGGGGGTATTTGATGCATTGCATACATTGCATCATATGTCTTTCATTTAGATTACTTTTACATCAATAAATGCTACTAAGGTATGTGTTTAGTCTTATTTACAGAATACAGGGACCTGAATGCAATTTACCCACATCCCGAGCATAAACGCGTGCAAAAAAATTCATTTCTATCATAAAGACCAAGTTCAAGTTTATCGGGGTACAAATGGAAATGTATCCAAGCATAAAAGCATTCAAGTCCTAATTGCAAAAAAAACAAGGACTTAAGCACAAAAGTAACCAGGGACTTAACTGCAAAAAGTCAAGGACCTAATTGCAAATCACGAGTAGCTTTTATTCTCTTGGAGAAAATATATAGAAAAATCAATGTATATATCTCCAAATATGTGAAGGAATTAATCCGGAGTTCAAAAGAATGGAAAGAATCAATCCAGACGCGCAAAGGAGGATCAAATCATACCATAAACATTCAACCAAAATCCGGACAAAATCAGGCCAGATTGTGCGGCGTTTCCGCCGCCCAAGCTTCGATCCGTGTGCTCCAATTTCGTCCAGTCGTGTCTGGACACGTGTACTTTCTAATATTATACCTAGATCCCTTGTAGCAACTATAAATAGACCCGAGAACGATGTTAGAAGGGTCCTTAGTCTTTGGTGTTAGTTTTTATTCTTAATCTTAGTTTTGTAATCTTCTTTTCATTAATAAAATTCTGTCTTTTATTTCTTACTTTTAGTTTTCTTTTGTAATGTCTCAAGGACCCCTTCTTCCTCCCTCCATGAGTTTCTAACTCCTTCCAAAGGGTGGAGGTGACGGATTTAGGGTTAGAGAAGATGAATGAATGTTATTATTTTAAGTTCGTGATTAGTATATTTTGATTACTTGAGTTTATGTTAAATCATTTATCTTGTAATGCTTCATAACTAACATGATTTACTATAAGTTTCTGAATTCTCTAATCTAAACCTTAAATCTAAACCTCCACCCGACGGAATTCACCTCTTTGTTCTTGCTTTAGTTTTAATTGTTTTTGTTTCTTGCTTTAAATAACTAAAACCCAAAAATCTCAAAACCCATTTATTTCTTCTCTCTTTCTTTTCTCCAATCGAAATCACACTAATAACAAAATCTCTCCCTCCTTGTGTTCGACCCATATTTGCCACGTCTTCATTGACACCGTGCACTTGTAGTATAAATTTAAATCTTCATCATGTTTCCACATGGATTAAGATTTAGCCTCATTAAAACCCAAGGTGAATCCTCGGGGTACCCATTCTCAAAGAAGGCCACCAGTGCCTCATGCTACCTCTGAAACGACCCATCATATTAATGTGATTCATACTTTGAGGTCTGGTAAGAAGGTGGATAACCACATTGGGGTGCCTTCCTGGTCATCACCATCTCTTGGTGTCACCAAACCTGCGGTGATACTTTCATCTCTGAGGGAGCCGGATCCTGAGGTTCCCTCCACAAATACTTCCAGGAAGGAGCCTGATCCTGAGGTTCCTTATACATTTCCTTTGACAATGGGGCAAAACCCTGAGGTCCCCTTGTCTCCTCTTGTGTCGAAGGAATCAGATTCTGAGGTCCCCACTCATGCTTCTTTGGACCAGAATTCTGAGGTTCCTTCGCAACACCCTTATGCCCTGAAGGCGCCATTCCCTGAGCACCTTAAAAATAAAACCTCGGATCAGCATGACAAGATGCTTGAGATGTTTCAGCAAGTTAAAGTGAACATCCCTCTGTTGGAGGTGATTCAGTAGATGCCACCTTATGTCAAGGTTCTGAAGGACTTATGCACCAAGAAGAGAAAAACTTTTGTTCCAAAGAAAGCTTTTCATGCGTATAACGTGAGTTCTTTGTTGGCACAACCCATGCAAGTCAAATACAAGGACCATGGCTGTCCTACTATCTCTTGTGTGATTGGTGATGTGTCCATACATCGAGCTTTTTTTGAAATTGGTGCATCTGTTAATCTTTTGTCTTATTCTGTCTATGTCCACCTCAATCTTGGAGACCTCAAACAAACAAAAACCACTCTTCAATTGGTTGATAGGTCTATTAAGAAACCAAGGGGTGTGGTGGAAGATGTGTTGATTAAAGTGGGAGAGTTCATTTATCCAGTCGACTTCTTTGTTTTGGATACTGAACCTGTGCCAAACCCACTTGGACAAATTCATGTTATTCTGGGGCGACCATTTCTAGTCACTTCCAATGCCTTGATCAATTTTCGCAAAGGTCGGATGCGCCTGACATATGGTAGTCAATGCGCTGATTTCAACATCTTCACCATCGGCAAGAAGCCAGGTGCCTTCAATGACCCTGTTGGGGTCAACCTTATCCATGACATGGATGAGATTGAAGTTGAGGGCACCTTCAAGTACTTCACAGAATTGTTCGATGGAGTTCGTGAAGGTGGTGAAGATGTTTCACCTGGGCTGGCACAAGAAGGTGCCTTATCTTCTAATCACGTGGCCTTAGAGCCACATCCTTCTGATCCCGTGGCCTTTGAGCCACATCCTTTTGATCAAGTGGTCGTTGAGCCACATCCTTTCGATCATGTGGCTCTTGAGCCACAAGATACCATTTTTATGGCCTCTGGGCCACATGCTCTTCATTCTGTATCTGCTGAGGACCACATGTGGGTTAAGAATCAACCACCTGATACCATACATTTCAAACAACCAGACAGAGGTTCACCTCTCGTTCATGTCTCCTATCGTGCTCACTCTCAAGAGGCATCAAACGACCACAATGCTTATAAGGGTATCAGGTGGTCTAGCAATTCTGCTTTGTATGTTGCGAGCCCATGCAGGTGCCGTTTTTGCTCAAGAGATGGCAGGTTCCTTTGATGTCCCTTGACATATGAAGATGGGAGCTCATATTTGTACATAGTTAAAAAAGAAAAAAAAGAAGACTCCTTCAATGAGCATCGATTGTTGTGGGCTCCAACCTTTGAGTATTGGGGCTCCATTTCTTTAACGTAATTGTATCCCTTCTTTAGCATCTCACAGGTTTTGATGGAATTCGGGTTTGTGTCCATCAATATAACGATGAACTTCCCATTGCGCTTCATGTTGGTGAGATCTTTCCTTTTTTTCATGCATAAACTCATGTCGTTTCATGCTCCCATTCATTGAGGACAATGCAAGAAGTAGGTGTGGTGGGTGTTTTACGTGTGTACATTGTCGACTTTTTTTCCTTTGATTTTGTTTTCTTTTGTGTGTATTGATAGGGTCATGTTAGTGTGCTGCATTTAATATCGATATATCTGCTTGCCATGATCCTTGGGTGACTTGTCTTCTTTTGCTTGCCTATTGCTTTGACATTTTCACAATTCTTTCAAAATCTTCATGTGTTTACGAAAGAAAATGTTTTGTGGGTTCTGTGTGTGTTTAGCATGTGCAAATCCGTTGAGAGGCAAAGTAAAAAGAAAGCTCTCAAAATTGTCTTGAACTTCATGCATTAGGATATCTAGTACAGTGACTCTAGGACTTATCTAGTCGTTAGTATGCACCCCGGCTTTCCCTCGGGGGTGAGTAATCAATCATAGGGTTTCAAAGATGAAATAATAAAGAAGTCCATCCCGAACATAGTAAGTCAATAATTCGTGTCAGTTAATTTAAGGAAGTTTGTTCTAGTCAAGGACTCTTTAAATCTTGTTGTGAGACATTAAGTGTAGGGGTTTTGGTTCATGTGTAGAGAACAAAATAAGTGAGTAGGTGTTCTCTCTTCTCGCACGACTCCTATCACTCGGGAAAGTAGGTCGGAAGGGACTTTGTGCCTGGTGCTTTCGAGTCATCTTTCTTGGGATGTGCCGACCAAACTCCCGTTACACGGGGTGCTAGGGATTGCCCTATGTGGAGATTTGGGGAAAGGTGTACGTGATAGTGTAAGTCCTCATAGGCAATGATGCACGAAACCCGACCATGGGAGAATGAAGCACCAACTAATAAAAAGGAAACCAGAAAAAATAAGAAAAAATAAGAAAAAATAAGAAAAAGAAAATAACCTTAATGGACTTTACACTTTGTATCACTTGAGGATGTTGAGGTTGTCCATGTCTTTCACTTAAGACATTATTTAACTTGCACGAATGGTTCATTAGAGTCGGCCCGTAAGATTACCTATATATAGTCGGCCCGTAAGATTACCGCGTCCAATGATCGATAAAAATGAGTCCATCGAGTCGAGTTTCTAGAATGAATAATGTATCTATGTTCGGATTTTGTGGGTATATCCGCTGAAAACCCTCAGGAGACAACACTTCTCCTCCTTGGTGACAAGGAGGTTTAACGACTTGTTGCACGTGCTAAGTGCAACCATGATTCCTACGAAAGTGAGTTAGGTTTTCCCTGTTTCTCGTATGCTTTTTCCTTAATTTCATTTTTCTCTTTCTCTGTTTTGCTCGGGACTAGCAAAAGGTAGGTGTGGGGGTATTTGATTGACATCATTTCATGCATATCTTTGTGTCTGATATCCATTATCTTTCACCCAAACAATGATATGTAACGAGTTTAATGTTTAGTTTTCAGGAATAAGTAGGTTTGAGAAGAGAAGAGGCATAAAAGGACCTAAAAGCATGAAAAATGACTGAGTTGAGAGACTCAAGGACTAAGATGCAAGATCGAAGGACCTGAATGTAAGATCGAAGGACCACTGATAAAACAAAAATACTTCACATTATCATGGGGGAGTATTTTGGCAATTCTATTCGGGTCGAAGCTCCAGCAAGCGAAGTAGATGCATCAAAGACAAGCAAATACATCCAGAAAATCCCAAAAGAAAATCCAGAGCGATCCGAACACTGTAGACCTAATTGGCGGTCTCTTTTTGTCCGGATCCGCTAAGATTTATGTGGGGTGTGTATTAGAGTGTGTTTAGTCTATGTTTGGTATTTGTTTAGTCCCATACCGGGGGATTGTCCCGGATTAACTTTTTCTATGGTTATAAATAGAACTCTCCCTCCTCTCTTGTACCCCATCTTTCTCTTGGTGGTCATCCTCTCTACTAGAAGTAAAAGCCTTGAAGCAAAAACCCCTGGTGGAGAGAGACTACTTGTAATTGAGTGAGTAATAATAGATCTTTTCCTTTAGTTATGTTGTTTCTTTCTTAGTTTAAATTCCTTTCATATGGTTGCATGCTTCTTTAGTTTCATGTCATTTTAGCTTCTTTAATATTTCTTGCTTGCTTAGTTTAATTTCATTTCAGTAGAACGTTTTGTTTTAATGTAGGTTGTAGTGTAATAATTAGTGAGTAGTTCCATCCCATATGGGGGGTGGAGAAATATGTGACATGATCATGTGGTGTATTAGGTGTGTTATCTTAATCCTTTGAGACTTATATGATTTCCATAACCATCTAATGAGATTTCACTCTTGTCTTTGATATGCTAATGCTCTTGAATGAAGCTTAGCTTATGCTTAGATTAGTGGACCTATTTTATGGGGAATGATAAGGTGAGGATATGGATGGAATTGATGAAGGAAACATGATTTGTAGTTGCATGTACTCTTGTTGCCTTTACCTTGGTTAATTTCTTGTATGTTTTAATGATAGTGTAAATCTTAATTCATGTGGAGGCATAGTGAGGTTTTGGTCTTTATACATGAGTTCATTTCGCTTCCTTCAATTATTGTCTTGTATGTTTTAATGATATTGTGTTATCTTAATTCATGTGGAGGCAAAGTTGGATGTAGTTTTATGATTTTCATGCACTACATGTTTTGATGAGCTTAATTGAACACACACATACACATATCTTTGTATTCCCACTCTTTTCTCTACCCCCTATGGGTTTATTTTAATTGCTTATTGTCCATTTCCTTTTGCATTTTAGTGTAGTTTAGTGTAACCAATCTTTCTCTCCTTTCTTTCCCACTCGCCTTCGAACAAACTAAAGTCGACACACCTCCCCGTGGATCGACCCGTATTTGCCACCGCTTCAATGCGGTCGTGCACTTGCGGTTATAATTAAAACATATCAATCATGGCCCGACTAAGAATTTGATCGAAAAGAAAGGCAAGAAGCATGTCCCTCCGATGAAGAAAAGTTGTCTTAATCCCGAAGATTCCCGCTGAGAGTGAAAGAAACACCATTCACTTGGACGACACTGGTGGAAAAAATTCCCGAAGAGAACTTCCCATATTCGCCATCCTACATCTTCATCCACTAAAAGGCAGAGCAAGATTGTAATTAAAGACTTCCGGTAAAATTTTCGTCCGAAGATTATCGAAATCAACTTTCAAGATGACACTAAAACGGCCCTCGGTTCCAAAATGAATGGTGTTTCTTTCACTCTCACCACCTCACAACTTGGGGAGATCACCGGTCTCCATAGCGCTGGAGTTGACATCTACGACTTGGCTTGGGAGGAGGTATGTGTCTCCATCGATCAATTTGTTGATGTTACCGAACCAATGGTGTCACAACAACAAAAATCTCTTCATCACTCTTCTACCAATCATTGGTAAACTCCTTTGCCAATTCATCTCCTACAATCTTTTCATTCACAAGGTCATCAAAATGATCTCGTCATTAAATGATCAAACACTTATTGATCCTTGCACTAGGACTCACACAAATTGGCCTCTCTTCCTCATCAATCACATGTGCTATGTCTATTGCCGTAATCTTAAATTTCTTCCTTTTTCTGATGATCATCTCCCCCACTAGTGAACACTTCAAAGTAGGCTCCAACTCCGATTTGTTTAAATTGTCCCCAACCGTTATCGACAAATACACCTCAAACAGATGAAAATTGAGGAGCAAAAAGCCACTAGGGAAGTACCTCGTGGAAATTAAGAAGAAAACCCCACCAATGATGACCAATCCCTAAACGACGAAGAAATGGTCGACGCTCAATCTTTGTCTCCCACTCCAATTGAACCCGCGATTGACCCAAGATGGGATCCAAAATTGGCTCGTGGTCCTCGACGCTACACTCGACTTCCGAATGGCCATCCTTTTCGGATGCTCAATGGAATCAACCGTCATGGACGTATTGGCTCGAGTGGTTTGTGTACTGGAATTTCCATGAACATCCCAGAAGTTTGTGGGCTAGTGGATCGTAACAACAAAGGAATAGAATAGCTCACTGATGATTTACATGCTTTCCAGTTGAGGACATTGAATTGGCTCAACAAAATCAAGAACCAAATTCGTGTGGTTAGAAATTATCGCGAAGCGTTCATTTCTCAAAATGAGATCATGGAATTTACTTCGCAATATGATCAAGTTGGACAACTAGCATTGTAGCACATTTGTTCATTCGGTGAACCAATATGTGTTCGGTTGTCTGTTTTGCACATGGGTTTCCATTGCTTTCCCACGGTCGTACCTCAAATGTTGAGAAAGGAAAAGGAAAAGTTGGCACGGATTCCTAGGAGTGCACAAAGAACCCCCATCTACGGAGTCAAGTTGAATCTAAAAGTCAATAGAGCCTCCCTCGAACAAACTAACCATATGTAAACATAGCAACATAAATATACTGATCATGAATCCATAAAATGAAATCTCTTACCAAACGTACTACTCCAACCAATATTCCGTTTTATGGTTTGTTGACTACCTGATTGATTATGTCATTGTCGCATGCAAACTTATTGTAATCATATTTCCTTTAATGTGTTGTATAATTGTATTTCAATTGACTACGCACTTAATGTTTACTCCTGTGAATTACGTTTAGCAAATAGAAACTGTGCATTAATAGTGTTATTCGATTATTCGTGTTCACAAATGTACAATTAGTGGTGGTGTACTATTGTATCATTATAGTTATAATCGTGTTTGTCCATTAAATCTATACCAAACATCCATTTATTAATTATGTTACAACCTTACACTAAGAACTTAATCATGTAGAATTTTTCCAATATGTATTCCTGAATTTCTTCCTATGCTAAAAAAATCCATATTATTCTTTAACTTCTTGCTCCAAATAATCGTGTCTTGTCTTACATTGACCATTCTAGGACAATATTTCCCAAGTATTGGACTTGCATTGAGGAATACGTTTTGGTTGCCCGAACTTGTGATTCTAGTGAGGGGTTTCAGGGGACCAAAATGGGTTTAGGAGACCATATACGATAGTTTTCTGACGCTTTCTGAGTCTGATGTAAAGAAAAAGTGGGCATAGATTCGTCATTCGTTTGGAACCGATATGTGAATTTGGAATTCACTGTCCACACGTTTCGGAGGACCAAAGCAGTTGTGGTTGACCGAGGTGCTATGGAATTTAGTTGTTAGAGCTCCCAATGCCTCCGAATAAGACTCCTCAAGTGTTTGGGCACCACAAACAAAAATGTTTCGGGTACCAAAAACTAATGTAAAAGGACCCAAAGTTGTTTGGGTACATAAATCTCAACTTATAGGTACTTATAAGGAGGAGAATTGGTAGGGATCACCTCAACCAAGAAAAGATCAAACCCAATCCTTAAGGAAACCATTTGGATTGAATTGATAAAGTTGTCATCGCTATCGAAAGGAGATTGGAACCAATGCCAAATCGAGGATCAAAAGTCGGGTGACATTATCAATCCACTTAGTTTTAAACGATATTGTTCTAATGTAGGGTTATTGAATGCTTAAATGATAACATACATCATTGCTTTTTAGGCCTCAGTGATAGGGGGAGCATATAATGGTATATCACTCAATTAATGAGAAGAATAAAAACCAAACCACGAGTGTGTTTCCACATGGATTAAGATTTATCCTCATTAAAACATACAAAACACTACTGAAGATAAGGCTAAAGATAACCATAAGGTTGTAAGCGGTGCAGTGCGGGGTGGGTTTGTGCCCCACCGCTACTCGCCCTGCCTAAGTTAAGCGGGTAGGTGGGGTGGGATGGGGTAAAAAAAATCTCTAACCGCCCCGCGTAATGGTGGACTACGCTATGCAGGGCAGGGTGGCGGTTTTGGCGTGTTTTTCTTTTATTAAATCTAAATACAAAAATCAATTCATTTTCTTTAACATTATCTATTTCAATCAAAGCTAAGTATAAAAAATCAAGAAAAAAATCAATCAATGTATGTTTTTAAAGATATATACAAAACAATCAAAATAAATACAAACAAAATAAAAACTAAATACAAACAAAATACAAAATAATCAAACAAAATATAAGGCTTATGCGGTTTGCGGGTTATGCGGGGCGGGTTGCGAGAAAACCGTAACCCGCCCGCTTATTATGCGGGTTGTGCGGGTGGCGGGTTGGCTGGTATCATTCTTTTGTTTGCAACCTGCGTTAGTCGGGGCAGGGCGGGTTGTGGGTAAAATCCTACCCATTTACAGCCCCACATAACCACAAGATTACATATCAATCTTATCATTTTATCCACTCCAATCTTATCTTCACCTCATCATTCCCCATAAAGTGGGCCCACTAGCCAAAGCTTGTGCTAAGCATCCATTAGCATCATTAACACATCAAAGGCAAGAGTGAGAAACCCATCAAAATGGCCATGAAAATCATTTGAAGCTCCAAGATTAAGATTAAACACGCATTAATCTCACAACATTCACACTTCACATCATTCACCACACCCTAATGGGAGGGATTACTCACTAATAGACATGTCAACAAAGGAAACAGCAACATGAAAACAACACATAACAGGTAAAGAAGACTAGATTAAAACAAGAAGTATACAACAACAACATCAACAACAACAACAACAACAGTGATTACACGTGTTCTCTCCTCTACTACTCTACTACACAAGAAATCAAGCTATCCTAATGAGGAGAGGATGGAAGAAGAAGGGACAAAGGGGGGTTACAAATGTAGTTTTAGAAGATTAGAACGTCTGAATTAATTTCGGGACAATCACACGGCTGTAAATAAGATTGATATGCTCTGGAGTGGTATGACCCAAAAACGCAACCCATTCAAGAAATCTGAGTCCAACTGATCAACTGGATCAGCCAATGGTGGGTTTTAGTCCACCATTTCGGAATCATTGGTGTTTGATCGCCACCAAATAACGTTTTAGAATTTGGAAATTTTACAATTAAATGTTAATTTTTTTATTAAGACGAAAACGTCATCGACAGAAAAGATGATGTCATCACCGGAATCCGTCAAAAGAGTGACATGTCCCAAAATTTAATGCCATTTGGGACATATGGTGTTGCTTTTTCAATGGCATATAAGCAAATAGGTATAAAGTGATGGTTGTTTGAAGTTACAGTCTTTTCAAATGGCATCCAAACAATTAACCCTATATTTTATCATTAAACAATAAAATGTTTGTTGCAAAATGAACGACGATCTCTGGTATCTACTCAAACTAACCAAAATATGACACAAGTATGGAGAGAGAAATTGCTAAAGATTCTTATTTATCATTCATACGGTACCAAACACGATGTTCTTCTTATATAGGCGAAAATATAACAGTTACATTAAGGTTTAATAGTTATAACATTGGAATTGTTACCACTGTTATGTTGTTATGTTGTTACAACTATTACGACAATTATGTAGTTACAATATCTACATGGTTACAATGGTAATATTCATTTCTGGCCAAATGTAAACTCCCAATATTATTTAGTAGGGTTTCTTGCTTTCATGCCACTTCAAAACCATTAAATTGCCAAATTGCTACTCGAAAACTTGTATTCGCTTGGATGTTATTGAGCAAAAGACATATTTATTGGATGCAACGAAACCCAAAATCCACACACCTCCATTAGCTTTCTGATGACACTGTGACAATACCATTAAATCGATTATTATTAAATTTGAGATTTTGCAAAATAACCCTAAACTATTTATAATTTACAAGTTATTTCTATCTAGTTGTAAATTTCTCTGTTTATTTTTCTCTCTACATTCATGTCGTTTCTCTCTCTTACAACACTCTTTCATCTCCCATCTCTTTGTTATTTAATTTCCTCTCACCAAAACTATATTTTAAAGTAAAAAAGCTAATAAAAATATTTCCTGTTGAATTACTTCGTCAGAAATAAAAATTACAAAAACTAATAAAAAATATGTTTTTTGTAAAAAAAGTTATTTTATAAAAAATTGTTTTAATAAAAAGATATTTATGAAATATTATTTACAATTGAATAATTTGGGGAGAGAGAAAAGTAAGAGAGGTGAGATGTAAGAAAGAATGTGTGAGAGAGAGAAAAATGATGTGAATGTAGGGAGAGAAAAGAGAAGAGAAGCGAATATTGAAGTAGATTTTGCAAAACTTACAACCAAGTAGAAATAAGTAGTCAATTGTAGAGAGTTAATGGGTGGTTTTGAAAAAATTTAAATTAAATAATAATAAAATTAGTAGTGTTAGTAACGTTGTTAACATCGACGGAAAGCTAATGTAGTGGCACAGGTTTTGGGTCTAGTGGCATCCTAGAAAAATAAGGGTTTTGCTCATTGGCATCCAAAATATAAAAATTCTAGTAATTTAACGGTTTTGGAGTGGCATGCAAGCAAAAAACTATAACACTCCCCTTGACATTACTACGCTAAGAAACTGAGTACATGTCAAACGCTATAAACATTGAAAAACGTTCTTTAAAAACCTTTGGGTATGAAAAACCCAGTTGGATAAAACTTGAAAATGGGGAAAATATAACAACTATAAACGTTTTGTACTCTTGTAGGATAATCATCCTTCCGGGATGATAACTACTTTGCTCTCACTGTGGAACGTTGCCGACCTAGTCTATGCATATCAGTTCAATACTCAATTTTCTGAAATGTGGAAGTCAGTAGAAATTAAGTAAACAAATATGCAAGATTGTTGATAGTTCGATCTTGATTGATAATTATTTCACATTTCTCTTCGAGTCATTGTGCTCATGTGGATAAAAGAACTTAGGACAATATGTTAGTCTTGTCAATTTTAACAAATATATATACACAACTAAGATCTAATGAGCCCAGGGCCTATCTTATTAGTTAAGCCCCCAACAATCTCATCAATTATACATAATTTACGGTTAATCTACGATGAATATCACAATTATATTATTTTATTAGCATAAGCGCCGATAGCCTTAATATACCTTACTGTTACATATGAGAGGGGGATATAGTAGAGGCTTAAAATAGATAGATTAAGTCCCGAACACACCAGAAAATTATTGTTTGATTAGTAGCATATCATGGAGTGCATTCATGCTATATATCATTTAGTTTACCCCATATTTGTGCAACTCGAGTGTTTGTTTGATGTTTGTCAGGTTTTAGGAAATAAAGAAGAGAAAGGAAGAGAAAATGGTTGAAATGTAAAAAGAATTGACCTTATTGAAGAATCTTGGACCTATTTGTCAAGATCAATGACTCATCTTCAATTTAGCAAGGACCCAGATGAAACACTGAGGGACCTGAACAGAAGGAAAATATTTCTTGCACAAAAACCCTCAATACCATGATCTTGAAGAGTATTTGGGAAATTAAGGCCAAACAGGCTCAAACCAACAGACCTACAGTGCACCTCACATGTAAAATGGACAACTTATGTTGTTAGGAGAATTTGGGACAGATCAGACCAACACGATCCGCCATTGGCGGATTCAAATTCAATCCGCCAATGGTAGATCTAGTTGGTTCAAATCCGCTCCAATTCTCCCATGGCTCGAATCAGTTTTATTGGGTGCACCAAGCCAAAGAGAAATCGATTTCAGCTCGGATTACTTCCAAATTCATCTACACCTCTCTTTCTGCAATAAATAGCAATGTTTCTTCTACCTTTACTCTCTTCCTCCACCTTCCTCCATGAGAATAGGTTTAGTTTACCCAATTCGGCTGCAAATGAATGAGGTGGATGAAGGTTGTAATCTTACTCTTTGATTAATCTAATGTTAGATTTGAGTTCCTCTTTTTTTCTGCTTTTCTGTCCAAGTATTTTTACATTTGTTTGTTGATTTAGTCATTTTCTATTCTTGTCATGTTTAGTGTAGATTTCTTGCTTTCCATGCTTGTTGTTATGAGTAGAGAGTAGATCCACCCCATTTGGGGTGTAGGTGATGTAGATTATGTGTTGTGTCGTGATGGGTTCTTCTTATTTGTGTCATATCTATATGCTTAATGTACATCGATACTTGTAGCATTCTTAAACTCGTATTAGATGGGATAATGGCCACACTAGGTACTTGTCTCATGCTAGATCTAGAGTTTATGTTGTTGCTTGTAATGGTCTATGTTTGTTATGGAATTGAATTGAAATATATTGATCCATGTTAGTGCACATTTACTTGAATGATTTTAGGTTGTATGTAGGGTCAATTGATGCTCTAATGGCCACACTAGGTACTTATTGCATGCTTGACAATCTAAAATCAACCTACACTTTATGTGAGATATGCATGTTCATAGTAGCCATGTAGTGTTGTGTGTCCTATACTTAGATTCTACACAAGCTTCTAATTGTACGCCACACACACTACACTTGTCGTTAATTGCATTGAACGCCCACTCACACACACCTCTACCCAACTCCACTCCGACGGGGTTTAGTTATCTTGTTGATTTGTTCTTAGTCTAGTTTGGTTAGTTTAGCATAATCTTGTCCGTCTCCTTTTCTCTCTCATTCAAGTGTGGTAGGAACAATGACACACACAACTCCTCGTGGTACGAACCATACTTGTCGCGTCATCATCGATGTTGGGTGATTGACATCATATCATGCATATATTTGTGTCTTATATCCATTATCTTGAGCCTAAATAATGCTACGTAACGAGTTTTATGTTTGAGTTTTAGGAATAAACAGGATTGAGGAGAAGAGGCATACAAGGACCTAGAAGCAAGGAAAAATACTGAGTTGCAGGACTTGAGGACTGAGATGCAAGAGGGAAGGACCCGGATGAAAACCTATAGGACCACTGAGCAAATCAGGAAACTCCACACCATCATGAGGAGTATTTGGCAATTAAATCCGGGCCCAACCATCAACAAGCGGATTGGTTTCATGAAACACCAAGAAATCAATCCAGAACCGAGCCACCAAAATCCAGACTCGATCCAACACTTATGGACCGCCAATTATCCGTCCATGACTGCCAATTGGTGCTCCATTTGGATCCAAACCGGATAAGACTTGGCCGGGTGTTGTATTAGCCTGTATTTAGTCCATTTATGGTATGCGTTTAGTCCCATACCGAGGGATTATCCCGGATTACCTTTTTCTATGGCTATAAATAGAACTCCTCCTCCATTGTATTCGACCCATTGCTTGGTGGTATTCTCTCTACTTCGAGTAAGCCTTGAAGCAAAACTCAAGGTGGAGAAAAGTGCTACCTTCAACGTAAGTTATTTTAATAAAATAATTGTTCTTAGTTTCATTTAATCTTGTCTTTTAATTCTTGCATGCTTCTTTAGTATTACTTTCCTTTCCTTTTAGCTTCTTTAATATTTCTTGCTTGCTTAGGTTAATTTCATTTCAGTATAATGTTTCACTTTGTTAATGTAGTTAGTGTAATGAGTAGTGAGTAGTTTCATCTCCATTTGGGGGTGGAGAAATATGTGATATGATCATGTGATGTATTTGCTGTGTGTTATCTTAATACCTTGAGCCTTATATGATTTCCATAACCATCTAATGGGATTTCACTCTTGTCTTTGATATGCTAATGCTCTTGAATGAAGCTTAGCTTATGCTTAGATTAGTGGACCTATTTTATGGTGAATGATAAGGTGAGGATATGGATGGAACTGCTAAAGGAAACATGACTTGTAGTTGCATGTGCTCTTGTTGCCTTTACCTTGTTAATGCCTTGTATGTTTTAATGATAATGTCCTATCTTATTTCATGTGGAGGCATAGTGGGGTGTGATCTTTATACATGAGTTCATTTAGCTTCATTCCAATTATTGTCTTGTATGTTTTAATAATATTGGGTTATCTTATTTCATGTGGAGGCAAAGTTGGTTTTAGTTTTATGATTTTCATGCACTACATGTTGTAATGAGCTTGATTGAACACACACACATATCTTTGTATTCACACTTTTTTCTCTACCCCTTATGGGGTTTAGTTTTATTGTTTATCTTCCATTTCCTTTTGCATTTTAGTGTAGTTTAGTGTAATCAATCTTTCTCTCCTTTCTTTCCAACTCGCCTTCGAACAAACTAAAGTCGACACACCTCCTTGTGGATCGATCCGTATTTTCCACCGCTTCAATGCGGTCGTGCACTTGCAGTTAATTGAAATGTATCAATCACCGGGCACTTCTGGGTTTGAACTTCAAAAATTCCACAATAAGTTATTGGCACCGCTACTGGGGCATTTGTCGTCGTCATTGTTGTTTCCACCATTTTGGTGGGTTTTTCTCACATTTTCCTTTTATTTTTGTTACTGGACAAGGGACTAAGTCAACAGGGGACTTCACTGAGGCAAAGGAGCACCCAATAGGCTTGTGGGGACCAGGATCCCCAAACAATCCACAGGTGGCGGATTTGCATCCGCTAATAGTGGATTTGGAAAGGAATTTCGATTTTATGTTTCACTTGTAGCTCCAATTTTCTATTCATGGTTGATATATGCTACTTTGCACTTCATAGATGCTCTGTGTTGATACCAGAAATTAATTTGACGTGCATATTCCCCTCTTTATGACAATTTGGACATTAAAATTGGAACCAAAAGACTAGATGGATGTCATCGAGGTCATGCACCAAACATAGGCCTTGCACCCATATTGTGTTTCAAGTGCTTTACTTTCTTGTTGTCTATTGCTGGTATAGGGTACGACCCATTCTTCACTCATTCATGCACTATCTTGCATGCATTAATGATTAGTAGCATATCATGCATTACATTAATGCTATATATCCTTTATTTTACACTATATTTGTGCTACTCGAGTGTTTGTTTGATGTGTTTCAGGGTTTAGGCAATAAAGAATTCACGTATAAAGATGAAGCATACCTCCTCGAATTCACGTATAAAAATATACGGATCGTCCTTATTAGTAGTGAAGGTAGGAAGCATCCTCACATATTGAGGTCTCAATTCATGGTTGTTCCCGCGAGCTAGTGGAAGAACTATACAAGAAAGGTTGTGCGGCCCGAACAAGATGGGTCCGCTACCACAAACTCATCGATCTATGTCGTCGAGCTAAAGGAGGTGGTGCACCAAGAACTCGATCCTGATTGAATCCCTCTTCCTCCCGAGTGGGAGGAGGAGGAGGAGGAGAAAGAGGTCTATGTAGTGGTGGGAGTGGACCGAGGTAATCCATGTATGGACCCCGGTCTCCCCCAAATCCATGAGACGACTCGGCCTCATGTTCCAAAGGAGCTCGAGGTGGAGATGAGTGATCACTTAGACTGCCCATCTCAGAAAAATGGACTCTCTCAAGTCGAGCGCTCTCACTAAAACGAGCCCATCTCGACTCTAAAACAGAACACAACAAAAGGTGTAAGCAGAGGAGGAGACTACAATGAAGAATATAGTGGAGGAGAAGACTCAGATGAGAAAGGGTGAATCCCTAGAGCTACCATGGGTAGTGGGAGAAGGTAGAAGCAGACAAGCAAACAAGGCTCAAACAACTTATGGCTATAGTTTAAATTTGGGGTCAAATCGTCAAAGGCAAAATATTTTCTTTTCCATTGGATTCTGACTACACAAACCCCCCAAAAAGGACAAAGCCCGATTGTTAAAATACACAGCCTCTGTTGTTTAAATGACAAACTCTGGCAAACGTAACACGACCACACCCTGGTGGTCGAAAGCTTGATTTAAACCAAATTAAGAAAACCCTGGACTAGTGAAAATTATGAAGGTGTTTTAATGATGACCAACTCACCTGCTTTTCTACTGCTAGTACTCAGAACTTCCATGTTTGATGCCATTTCTTCGGGTTTTGGTTTTTTGTCGGGGTCGACGTCTCGGGGAAGTAGAGGAAGATTTACAGTTTAGCCTATTTTTGTTGTTTGTGGAAAGAATAATTCCCGCCCATTTTCTAGGAAACCGCAACTGCTTCCCACTCTATCAGAGAACAAATTTTGAATTGCTTTCAAAAATCCAAAACAAATCCTCAATATTGGTTGATGTGACTGGTGACTTGATGAGTGGTGACACACGGTGTCCATGTATCAGACCTCTTGCGAACATCTATTTGTATCAGTCGATGTATAGGGTTGGGTTGTGGTGTAAGGACCTTTTTTTATTTTCAAGAACATACTCATGTACTTTAAATGACATACATATCTTTCTAGTTTTAATCAATCATGTTTGTACATTAAATCTATCTATATCAAACATGCATTTATTAATTCTGTTACAACTTAAACCTTACATTAAGAGGGTAGAAATTTCCAATTCATATTCCTAAAGGTCTTCCTTCACTAAAAATCCATATTAAACTTTAAAAAATCATATTAAACGTTAACTTCTTGCTGCATATAATCTTGTCTTGTCTTACAATGACCATTCTAACACAATTTTTTCCAACCATTTGTGTTATATTGACTAAATGCATTTGGTTATCCGAACATCAAATTCTAGTTAGCAGTTTCAGGTGACATAAAGGGTTCAGACGATCACATACGATCGATTTTCAATGCTTTTCAAGTGTGACAAAAGAAAATTGGGCCATGATTAGTGACAAGTGAAAAAAACCCCGTTTCAAAATTCCGTAGGTGAATCTAGAATTCACCATCCCAACATTTTCGAGAACTATGGCGCTGTGGAATTTAGTCGTAAGAGCCCCCAAACAGTTATTCACACCATTAATGGACGACCGTTGGACGCGAATTTCCCAATTCTCCCTTGATGTTTTCTAAATAAACAAGTCACCATTCACTTTTTTTTTCATCCATTTTTCTACAAACATTCTAAACTCTTTGTTTTACTCAAATTCTTCAATCCCTACTATCTTCAGCACTTGCAATGACTCCAAAGAAGGTTCTTACCTCACAGAAAGTGGTGGCCCGACTAAGAAATTGATCGAGAAGAAAGGCAAGAAGCCGGTTCCTCCGATGAAGAAAAGTTGTCTTAATCCCGACATCCCATTCACTTGGACAACACTGGTGGAAGAAATTCCCGAAGAAATCTTCCCATATTCGCCATCCTACATCTTCATCCACTAAAAGGTAGAGCGCAAGATTGTAATTAAAGATCTCAAGGTAATCGGTTTCTCAACTTTTCTAACCAAAGATCATAGGGTTGTTTTTTCCGTAGATGGGCTTTCGGTAAAATTTTCGTCCGAAGATTATCGAAATCAACTTTCAAGATGACACTCAAACGGCCCTCGAATCCAAAATGAATGGTGTTTCTTTCACTGTCACCACCTCACAACTTGGGGAGATCACCGGTCTCCAAAGCACTAGAGTTGACATCTACGACTTGGCTTGGGAGGAGGTATGTGTCTCCATCGATCAATTTGTTGATGTTACCGAACCAATGGTGTCACAACAACAAAAATCTCTTCATCACTCTTCTACCAATCATTGGTAAACTCCTTTGCCAATTCATCTCCTACAATCTTTTCATTCACAAGGTCATCAAAATGATCTCGTCATTAAATGATGAAACACTTATTGATCCTTGCACTAGGACTCACACAAATTGGCCTCTCTTCCTCATCAATCACATGTGCTATGTCTATTGCCGTAATCTTAAATCTCTTCCTTTTTCTGATGATCATCTCCCCCACTGGTGAACACTTCAAAGTAGGCTCCAACTCTGATTTGTTTAAATTGTCCCCAACCGTTATCAACAAATACACCTCAAGCAGATGAAAATTGAGGAGCAAAAAGCCACTAGGGAAGTACCTCGTGGAAATTAAGAAGACAACTCCACCAATGATGACCAATCCCTAAACGACGAAGAAATGGTCCACGCTCAATCTTTGTCTCCCACTCCAACTGAACCCGCGGTTGACCCAAGATGGGATGCAAAATTGGCTCGTGGTCCTCGACGCTACACTCGACTTCCGAATGGCCATCCTTTTCGGATGCTCAATGGAATCAACCCTCACGGACGTATTGGCTCGAGAGGTTTGTGTACTGGAAATCATTTGGTTTGATTTCATAAAGTTGTCATCGCTATCGAAAGGAGATTGGAACCAATGCCAAATCGAGGATCAAAAGATGGGTGACATTATCAATTCTCTTAGTTTTAACTGATATTCTTCTAATGTAGGGATATTGAATGCTTAAATGATAACATACATCATTGCTTTTTAGGCCTACGTGATAGGAGGAGCATATCATGGTATATCACTAAATTAAGGAGGAGAATAAAAACCAATCCACGAGTGTGTTTCCACATGGATTAAGATTTATCCTCATTAAAACATACAAAAACTACTCAAGATAAGGTTAAAGATAACCATAAGGTTGTAAGCGGTGCAGTGTGGGGAGGGTTTTTGCCCCACCGCTACCCGTCCCGCCTAAGTTAAGCAGGTAGGCGGGGCGGGACGGGGTCAAAAACAATTCGCTACCCGCCCCGCGTAATGGTTGACTACGCTATGCGAGGCAGGGTGGCGGTTTTGGCGTGTTTTTCTTTTATTAAATCTAAATCCAAAAATCAATTCATTTTCTTTAACATTATCTATTTTAATCAAAGCTAAGTACAAAAAATCAAGAAAAAAATCAATCAATGTATGTTTTTAAAGGTATATACAAAAAAATCAAAGCTAAATACAAACAAAATCAAAACTAAATACAAACAAAATACAAAAAAATCAAACAAAATATAAGGCTTATGCGAGTTGCGGGTTATGCGGGGCGGGTTGCGAGAAAACCGTAACCCGCCCGCTTATTATACGGGTTGTACGGGTGGCGGGTAACATTCTTTTGTCTGCAACCTGCATTAGGCGGGGCGGGGCGGGTTGTGGGTAAAATCCTACCCATTTACAGCCCTAGATAACCACAAGATTACATGTCAATCTTATCTCTTTATCCACTCCAATCTTATCTTCACATCATCATTCCCCATAAAGTGGGCCCACTAGCCAAAGCTTGTGCTAAGCATCCATTAGCATAATTAACACATCAAAGGCAAGAGTGAGAAACCCATCAAAATGGCCATGAAAATCATTTGAAGCTCCAATATTAATATTAAACACACACATTAATCTCCCAACATTCACACTTCACATCATTCATCACCCCCTAATGGGGAGGGATTACTCACTAATCAACATGTTAACAAAGGAAACAACAACATAAAAACAACACATAACAGGTAAAGAAGACTACATTAAAACAAGAAGTATACAACAACAACATTGATTAATGAAGAAAAATGATTACAAGTGTTCTCTCCTCCACTACTCTACTGCACAAGAAATCAAGCTATCCTAATGAGGAGACGATGGAAGAAGAAGGGAAGAAGGGGGGTTACAAGTGTAGTTTTAGAAGATTAGAAGGTCTGAATTAATTTCTGGACAATCACACGGCTGTAAATAAGATTGAGATGCTCTGGAGTGGTATGACCCAATAACCCAACCCATTCAAGAAATCTGAGTCCAACTGATCAACTGGATCAGCCAATGGTGGATTTTAGTCCACCATTTCCGAATCATTTGTGTTTGATCGCCTCCAAATATCGTTTTAGAATTTGTAAATTTTACAATTAAATGTTATTTTTTTTATTACGACGATAACGTCATCGACAGTAAAGATGATGTCATCACCGGAATCTGTCAAAAGAGTGACATGTCCCAAAATTTAATGCCTTTGGGACATATGGTGTTGCTTTTTCGATGGCATATTAGCAAATAGGTATAGAGTGATGGCTGTTTGAAATTACAGTCTTTTCAAATGGCATCCAAACCATTAACCCTATATTTTATCATTAAACAATAAAATGTTTGTTGCAAAATGAACGACGATCTTTGGTATCTACTCAAACAAACCAAAATATGACATAAGTATGGAGAGAGAAAATGCTAAAGATTCTTATTTATCATACATATGGTACCAAACACGATGTTCTTCTTATATAGGCGAAAATATAACAGTTACATTAAGGTTTAACAGTTATAACATTGGAATTGTTAGCAATCTACGATTGAATCTACAGGTTCGGATTTACCTTTGTAGGAGAGAACCTGTGGCAGAGGAAGGGAACCGGAGATCACCTCACAGAGTCGCCTCGAGCACCGGCCGACCTTCAACTCTCGTGGAGAAGGACTAATCCACAACCCAAGAGTCTACGAGAGGAGTGGAGGAGAAGGTGGGACGGATGGGAGAGAGAGGAGAGGTGGCGGCTAGGGTTAAGGTTTTGCACACAAGGAATACAACCCCCTCCAATGAGAGCCTCCTCTTCTTATATAGAAGAGTCTTCCCTAAACCCTAATACACAACCAATGAGAGTGTGCCTCGTGTCAGTGCTTTGGGCAAACATCATCTTAATCCTTAGATTAATCCAATATCTCTCACTTGCACAATAGCACGATAACAACATGTCATCTGCTTTTGTGTCCCTGACACATATGCATATATCCCGATACATACAATAACACAATGGCAATATATCACCTCTCTATGTGTCCCTGACACATATATATACATCCCTGATATATACAACTATCCTCTCTCCAAGAACGCCTCCACAACACACAAGTCTCTGATCATGTATCCCTGATACAAGATCATCTGTGTCCCCGACACATGCACTCTTCTGATCATACAGACAAATGGGTCGTGCGACCGGTGATGCACCTGCAATTAGGAGTCTCAAACTAGAAACCTTACTAGAAGACCAGAATGACAACATCCTCACAAAAATAATAATTAAGCAGTCAAATGCACATCACTGTTCCACAGGTTTACTCAGAAACTCACTTGACATGAACGGTATCTCGATCCCTCGGAGAGAATACATTCTTGTCCTCAAGGTACTTGCTACTGTATCCAATACAGTTGGGCCCAACAAATACGTTTTAGTGCAGTCGAGTCAAACCTTTCCCTTCGCCCCAGACCACCATTACACTCAGAGTTGACTCCTTTCCGGAAGATGCCTCTTTAGACCGAATCTCTCATGGTCATAGATAACATCCCAAAGTAGCCACATCAACTCTTTGCTTCATGGCGTCGTCGAAGGTTACTGAGGGTAATTAATGACAATTAAGTCTTGGACTCACACAGTGAAGGAGCAGGGATCCATCCTTTCACTTCCCAATCGTCGCTCAGCACATGTTGTATGACAAACATGTTATGGTGGATCATACTGTACACAATAGTACGTATGTCTCTCAACACCATACAAGTCTTAGTCCAGTCGCACCCCCTCTGCGCCTGACCCGAGCTTCCTCATTGTCCCCTTAACACCATACAGGTGCCACCTGGCGCCACATGTGATGCTCGCACTTGGCTTCTATAGGTCACATGAATCGTGGGAACATTCATGTCAATCCTCACCAACATAGAGGATCTCATCTTGATTCCTAATCAAGGCGACTATTCGATCATGAACTTCTCCGGATCTATCATGCAAGATCTCTTTATGATCAGTCTCATCTCTGCTCGCTATCAAAAGCGCCAGAGGTGAATGCTCGTGTGAGTGAACATTTTTCAGCCTATTGACAGAATAATATTTTATGCTAGAACAACTACATCAACCAAAACAGACATAGTCGAAAGGAAAAACACAATCACTCATAAAAGGAAGTTAGACATGCCAATACATCAAAGTCTGCGTAAGCCTAAGGACTTCACATGAGACACAAACGAGTCCTTAGCTATAGCCTTGGTAAGAGGGTCAGCTACCATAAGACTAGTAGACACATGTCTTAACACAACTTCCTTTCTCGCTGTGATGTCCTTCACAAAATGATACTTAACCTGTATATGTTTGGTCTTTCCATGATACTTGGGATCTTTCACATAACAAAGGGCAGCCATGCTGTCACAATGGACAACAATAGGCTCATCAGATGTCTCTACTAGCCCAGTATGTTGTAAGAACCTCCTCAACCAAATTGCCTCCTGTACTGCTGCAGAGCATGCAACATACTCCGCTTCCATAGTCGACAGGGTTATACAGGTTTGCTTCTTGCTAGACCACGAGATGGCCCCATTAGCCCGCAAGAAAGAATAACCAGAGGTAGACTTCCTTTCATCAATGTCTCCAGCCCAATCGGCGTCACTATAGCCAATCAGGAGGAGATCTGATGCTTGGTAACACATCATGTAGTTACTCGTTCCTCTGAGGTATCTCATGATTCTCTTGACTGCCTTCCAGTGCTCCATGCTTGGGTTGGACTGGTATCGACTCACCATGGCCATAGCATAACAAATGTCTATCCTAGTACACATCATAGCGTACATAAGGCTTCCCACAGCATTGGAGTATGGAACCTTGCTCATTTTGGCCTTCTCTTCAGGAGTCTCAGGATGCTTATCAAGGCTTAAGTGCAAACCCCTCTCAACAGGAGTGTCGACTGGTTTGCATTTGTCCATATGGTATTTCTTTAAGACGTTGTTAATATAAGTCTCTTGAGACAATCCCAGAAGTCTCTTGGACCTATTTCTAACAATCTTGACACCAAGGACGTAGCTAGCTTCACCCATGCCCTTCATATCAAACGTGGAGGACAACCACTCTTTAGTGGATTTCAGCAACTCTTTGCTATTGCCAGCCATGAGTATGTCATCAACATACAAGGTCAGAATGACAAATTTACCATTGGATCTCTTAACGTACACACAGTGATCTTCCTCAAGCATAGAGAATGCATTCTCTGATATAGCTTGATGGAAGCGAATGTTCCACTGTCTAGACGCTTGTTTTAAGCCATACAAGGACTTGTTGAGCTTGCACACTTTGTGTTCTTGTCCTTTGACTTCAAAACCTTGAGGTTGATCCATATAGATCTCCTCCTCAAGTTCTCCATTGAGAAAAGCAGTCTTTACATCCATTTGGTAAAGCTCTAAGTCCATCTGAGCTACAATAGCTAGTAGAAGGCGGATGGAGGCAAACCTAACCACGGGTGAAGAGGTTTCCTCAAAATCCATGCCTTCTCTTTGGGTGTAGCCTTTAGCTACCAGTGTAGCCTTGAATCTATCAATAAATCCATCCGCCTTCCTCTTAATCTTGAGGATCCACTTGGCCCCAATGGCCTTTAGGTTCGGCGGTAAGTCGACCAAGTACCAGACTCGATTAACTTTCACCGACTCCAACTCTTCCTTTATAGCTTCTAACCACTCTTTAGCATTTGGACCTTCCAAATCCTCTTTCAAGGTCTCCGGTTCTTGCTCATCGATTACTGTCATCCCAGATGATTCATAATCAATTTCTTCTTGAACTATCATGAGGGCTTCTTCCTCTAAGCGAAATTGCCTACGAGGAATGAGCCCGCGTTTACTTCGACGCAGATGGCTATCTGATGACTCATCCTCCGTGAGAGCTATCAGATTCTCAGCATTGCTGCTCCCACTAGGATTGACTGGTGGAACCTCATGTTCAACTTCCAGATCCTGATCCCGTGGAGTGGCAATGTCCTCATCTTGTTGTTCAAAGAAGTCCACTAACTCTTTGATAGCTCCAGCAAGAGTTCGAAAATCATTTTCCAAGAATGTGGCATCCCTAGACTCCAGTTCCGTCCTTCTTTCATTCTCGTCTAACCCGATCAAAACGTAACCTTTGGAGAGATCACTGTATTTTACAAAGATACATTTTTTCCCCTCTAGGTCCTAGTTTTCCATATCGGTGACTAGTAGAATGAATGTATGTCGCGCATCCCCAAGGACGCAGCAGACTAAAATCAGGCTTCCATCCTGTCCATAACTCATATGGAGTTGAGGGAACCGATTTTGTTGGAACTCTATTGAGGATATAGGCAGCAGTCATTAGAGCATCTCCCTAAAACGAAATTGGCAAGATAGCATGCGCCATCATGGATCTAATCATGTCTAGCAACGTTCTATTCCTTCTCTCGGCAACACTATTTTGCTGAGGAGCATAAGGCATAGTGAGTTGTCTAGATATCCCCTTTTCATCACATAACTCTTTGAACATTATGGAGAGATACTCACCACCTCTATCCGTTCTAAGAGTTTTTATCTTATTGTCCAACTGATTCTCAACTAAGCTCATGAATTTCTTAAAACATTCTAGAGCTTCTGATTTGTGAGAAATAAGATAAATATGACCATATCTAGTGAAGTCATCAATGAATGTGATGAAGTAACTCTTTCCATGTCTAGTACGCACATTCAAAGGTCCATAAATATCTGAGTGAATTAGTTCTAAAGGAGAAGTAGCCCTAATGGCTTTTCCGAACGGTTTTCTAGTTGCCTTTCCAGCTAGACAAGATTCACAGGTCGGCAATTCAAAGTTGGTGCACTCTCCTAATACCCCCTCCTTTGTCAACATGTTCATCCGGTCAACACCAATGTGACCTAGTCTAGCATGCCACATAACTGAATCATTATTCATGGAACTTTGGCTCATAAAGACACTAGTGTTATGATTGAAATCATAAATTGCGTCCAACACAATAAAACCGTCTGAAAGATAGGCATGTCCATAATAAATGTTAGCATGGTATAAACCCATATCATTGTTCTCAAAAACAATTTTAAAACCATGTCTCATCAAAACAACAACAGAAATAATATTTCGCCGTATAACTGGTGCATACAACACGTCGTGAAGTAATAGGATCCGGCCACTTCGCAAAGCCACTTTGCATGTGCCAACTCCAAGAACTTCAATGCTAGTGTTGTTTGCCATGTTTATTTGGCTCCCACTTGGAACACGGCGATATTCCACGAAGCTAGAACGATCCTTTGCTACGTGGCCCGTGGCACCTGAATCCACAATCCACACAGGAGAATGATCAGTGAGCATCACAAAACTAGTCACGTTACAATTTGTGGGATTACACACAGTAATTACCTTTTGCTCAGTACACTCACGAGAAAAGTGTCCAGTCTTTCGGTAGTTAAAACAAGTCACATTAGACTTATCTTTCCCACCTCTGGATCCTCGAGGTCGTTCCTTTCCAGCTTTGTTTTCTGTTTTGTTTGCATTTGCACCCTTCTTGCCTTTAAAATCCTGAGCTCTATCTCTTTTGCGCTTAAAACCTGCATGCCTCCGAGGAGCGCCAGCCTCAGCAGCAAATACTTCAGTTAGAGGGGCTTCCACAAGCATGCGGTCCTCCTCCAGCTCTAGGTGTTTCGCAGCCTGGTCAAATGTGCTGATGTCATCAGCATGAGTCAGATGGACCTTCATATGCTCCCAATTCTTCGAAGGCAACGATCTGATGAGAGCAGACACTTGCTCCTCATCGGTCTTAGCATGACCGGCAGCGCTCAGCTCGCTAATCATGATTGACATTGCGGTAATATGCTGCCTCATCGTGTGACCTTGGCGCATTTTATACCCATCAAACATGAGCCCAAGCTGGCGGGCCCTTGTGACGGAGGTCACTCCGTACTGAAACTTCATAGATTCCCACAAGGCCTTTGCAGTTCGAAAATTTTCGAACCGCAGTAACAGATCGTCCCTCATTGAACTTAGAATTGTAATTCGAGCAATTCAGTCTTTCTTTTTCCATGCATTATAAACATCCAAGTTTCTGCGATGTTGCGTAGTATTCCCCTCCTCGGGGGGAGACATAGATTGGTTTATGTTTTCTAACATGTCCTGATCCTCTAAGAGATACTCAATTTTACGATGTCACAGATCGTAATTCCTTTCATTGAGTTTATCTCCTCGAGTCAGATCAGCGACAATACTTTTGGAAGCAGCCATAAAAATCTAGGACAATCAAAAAAAATTAGCGATACATGAGTTCTAGCATAAAATACAACGAGCTACAATAGTCATATAAAAATAAACTGACTTAATAGCTATAGCATTCAGACCAAAAGAAAACATAAAGCATTCGATCAAATCCTCATGCAATAGTTAATAAAGTCATTTTACTAATCTATATATTGAGCTCCATCATGATTTAGAGACCCCAAAAAACGTTTAAATCATGGCAAATCAGCAAATAAAGAAAGTATTTGCCGCCGGTTGCAAGGTGGTTTAAACAAAACACTTCTACCTTCCAACTCCCACTAGGCATGCAAGTTCCCAAAAAATGGATTTTTAAAAAACAAATCCAATCAACATCACACAGATATTATTACTACATTACTTCCATATTGAGCCAATGATCCCCATTAGGGATTTAGCCTCGTCGACGGGAACCTGCATGAGTCTTATAGCAATAATATCGCAATAATAAAAAATAAAGGAGCCCCTTGTCTCCTAAAGGCAATAAACAGTCCACAGTCCATAATTATTACAGTCCATAAATATTACAGCCCATTGCGATAACTATTGCAAATGGAAATGAATGAATGAAATTACGCTCATCTCTCAATAAGGCAGTAAATAAAATCAGCAACCATTCATTCCATACAAGCACAATCTTTCCATACGTTACCACAATCTGACGTATGGAAAAAAATACCATAAAGTGTGCACCTCATTCAAACAAGAAGGAAGTAATGAATAAGGAAAAATGCTTTTATGGTGCACGAATATAGGTAAAAAAACGTGTTATGTAATAACAACCAATCTCCACAATAATCATTCTCAAACCAGAAATTTTTCCTTCTTTCCCTAATCAATATAATCATGATAGCACAAAAATTATCCTACTTCGGTTAGGAAATAAAAAAAATCTGAAATTCTATGGTGGAGAGCAACACATATTTTTGCATCAAAGGAAAGCATTCAAACATATTTTTAAGGCAATAAAACTCCAGCCCATAATATCTTCCCAAAAATTTCAGAATTATCCAATCTTTCCTTAATCAATATAAGCATGCAATCAACAATAATTATGCTACTTGTAATGGAAAGAAAAATTCGAAATTCTTTGTAGGAGAGTAACACATATATGCACATTTGATCAAAAGGAAATATATCAAATGAAATGCATGCAATCATTCCAAAAAAATTCCAAAAATCCTTAATGAGATTAACATATATGTGCATTCAATCATAAAGGAAATATTTCAAATGAAATGCATGCAATCATTCCAAAAGAAACACATAGCCGAAAAATAGCAATAATCATGCACATAATTCGGCAATCATTATCAAATTCTAGATGCATGCATATATGATCAAAAATTGCACATACATGAATAAGGAAACCAATGTGTATTCTAAGATGCATGAACAAGAGTTTTGAAAAGAAAAAAATTAAGCATAATCCGAAATACATGATCACATCACGAAACATATGCAATATCCAACTCTTGTAACATCAATTATCATCATTCTCTTAAGCTAATATGCGCATAAAAACAGTAAAAATAAGATCTAGCCGCATGCTTGAAAGATGGAATAACAATATGCACAACAATCAAAGTTAAAACATGTAACCCTAGGCACATGCTTAACAAGAAAGATGAACTATGCGCAAGAATGAATCATCCATTTTCAACACAAGATGCATGCTAAAAATAAAATATGCGCAAGAAAAGAGAGATGATTTACGTAAAACGAATCGCATGTAAAGGATGAATCAAACAAGTCATGCGCTAGGGTGAGAAAGAAAAACCCACGATCAAATCCCATGCGCATGAAAGGAGAAAAAAAACATATGAATCCGAAAAACTTTCTTTCAAAGAACCACCAAAATTATTTCAACATATATGAAATGAATAAGAAGGTGGTCTAAAACAAAACTCGGAGGTGACCAATATGGCTCTGGTACCAATGTGAACAATCTACGATTGAATCTACATGTTCGGATTTACCTTTGTAGGAGAGAACCTGTGGCAGCGGAAGGGAACCAGAGATCACCTCACAGAGTCGCCTCGAGCACCGGCCGGCCTTCGACTCTCGTGGAGAAGAAGGACTAATCCACAACCCAAGAGTCTAAGGGAGGAGTGGAGGAGAAGGTGGGACGGATGGGAGAGAGAGGAGAGGTGGCGGCTAGGGTTAAGGTTTTGCACACAAGGAATGCAACCCCCTCCAATGAGAGCCTCCTCTTCTTATATAGAAGAGTCTTCCCTAAACCCTAATGTGCAACCAATGAGAGTGCGCCACGTGTCAGTGTTTTGGGAAAACATCATCTTAATCCTTAGATTAATCCAATAGGAATTGTTACCACTGTTATGTTGTTATGTTGTTACAACTATTACGACAATTATGTAGTTACAATATCTACATGGTTACTATGGTAATATTCATTTCTGGCCAAATGTAATCTCCCAATATTATTTAGTAGGGTTTCTTGCTTGCATGCCACTTCAAAACCATTAAATTTGCCAATTGCTACTCGAAAACTTGTATTCGATTGTATCTTATTGAGCAAAACACATATTTCTTGGATTCCACTAAACCCAAAATCCACACGCCTCCATTAGCTTTCTGATGACATCGTGACAATACCATTAAATATATTATTATTCAATTTCAGATTTTGCAAAATAACCCTAAACTATTTATAATTTACAAGTTATTTCTATCTAGTTGTAAATTTCTCAAAATCTAATTCTACTATTCACTTATCCCTTCCCTCTCACTCTTCTTACTTTCTCTGTTTATTTTTCTCTCTACATTCATATCCTTTCTCTCACTTACAACACTCTTTCATCTCCCACCTCTTTGTTATTGAATTTCCTCTAACCAAAACTATATTTTAAAGTGAAAATGCTAATAAAAATATTTTCTATTGAATTATTTCGTCAGAAATAAAAATTACAAAAGGACTGTCTAGTGTTGAACACCAATATTGATAAAGCGCTGGGTTCTTCCATGTGCATCTTAGAGTGAGAAGAGCCACCAATCAAGTGAGGCGAGTCGGAGAGGGGGATAGTCTAGTGGAGGATGAGAACGACATCCGGGAAGCGTTCCGGTCTTTTTATGCTAACTTGTTTGCTCATGGTTTTCAAGTGCAACCCCTTAAACATTCCATTATTCTACCACAAATTACAGCGGAGGAGGGGGCTGAGTTAATACGGAAGTTGGACCCAAAAGAACTGCAAGATGTCGTGTTGAACGCAAAGTTTTGCAAGGCAGCATGGAGTATAATTCATAGGGACATGGTAAAGGTTGTCGCATATTGTTTGGATAGTGGAAGGGTCCTCATGCAATGGAACAACACATCCATCTCGATTATCCTGAAGAAAAAGGCACCGACGGTGGTGGACTTCCGGCCCATTGCTCTATGCAATATGACGTATAGGTTCACATCCAAAGTCCTTGCCCACCGCTTGAAAAGGATATTACCATGGCTGATAGGGAGAAATCAGAACGTACTCGTCCAGGGACGAAGAATTAGTGATATAATTCTTCTTGCACACGAGCTTTGCCACAACCTACACCTTGAGAAAGGGAAAGGACGCATGTGCATAAAGCTTGATATCAGGAAAGCCTATGACTCATTCTCTTGGGATTTCCTCGATCATGTGGTGAAGAGATTTGGCTTCCCGGATAAGTGGAGACGTCTGATTTTGGCTTGTGTGGAGGCATCATTTGTGGTGACAGTAAATGGAGCAAACCCCACACCGTTTCGAGCCAGAAATGGTCTACGACAAGGTGATCCCCTAGCCCCCTACTTGTTTGTGATGTGCATGGAGGTGTTGAGTGAAATGGTGAAGATGGCAGTTATGGAAAAGAAACTCGAGCCTTTATATTGTGGAAAAGCCATCGTGTCACACCTCTTGTTTGCTGACGATGTCCTACTCTTCGCAAGGGCTACTAAAGCGAACGCTCGGGCCATCAGAATTTTTTTCGAGGAATTTATAGCAAGTTCGGGTCTGAAATTTAACGCCTCGAAGAGTCAGGTCTTCATGGGGGGAGATGGGATGCATGGAGCATTGATTCAAGCACACCTTGGGATGGAACGTAAGGCTTTTCCGGTGGTGTATCTTGGGCTGCCATTATTTTCTGGAAGGATGGGGAGATCCCATTGTGTACCACTGATAAACAAGGTCAAGGCTCGCCTCCCAACATGGCAACAAAAGCTCATTTCTATGGCCGGGCGAGTGGAGCTAGTACAGAGTGTTCTTACCTCTTTCAACATTTATTGGACTTCAGCGTTTCTTCTACCAAGAAGCGTCTCGCATGAATTGGACA
The DNA here is from genome assembly GCA_963682175.1 of Triglochin maritima. Taxonomy (NCBI): domain Eukaryota; kingdom Viridiplantae; phylum Streptophyta; class Magnoliopsida; order Alismatales; family Juncaginaceae; genus Triglochin; species Triglochin maritima. The sequence goes on from OY821777.1 coordinate 24,480,194, forward strand.
ACATTATGTGCCATTTTATTTGGGCAGGGGAGAAGAAGTGGGTTCCGGTGGCATGGAAGGATGTATGTACTCCAAAAGACGAAGGACTCCTCGGATTAAGGAGGCTAACGGAATGGAATGATGTGGGCCTTCTCCGACAGTTTTGGCTTGTGGTGGCGGACAACACTTCTCTTTGGGGCAAGTGTGTCCGGCGAAAATACCTAAGGAACCTTTCCATTTGGCTTGCAAGACCACCACCTACCTCCTCATGGGCTTGGCGTGGGCTGCTGCGAGTCCGAGATATTGCTAGAAGACACATACAATATGAGGTGGGAAATAGGGAAGCGATTCGGTTTTTCCAATTTCCATGGTGTAGTGAACCGTTTCAATGCACAAGCTGGGGTGACCAGCTTCACTACGAGATGGGGGTTCCTTGGGATGTTAAGGTATCATACTTCATCCGAGAAGGGTCGTGGTACCTCCCTCCCCCACGATCCAGCAGGATGGAAGAAGTTTGTTCAATGATAAACCAAGTGCGCATACATGGAGGAGTGGATAGACCGTTTCGACCAAATGGGACTGGTGCAGCACTTGGGATGAAGGAAGTATGGAGTTGGGTGAGGCAACCGGGTAGGAAAGTCCCTTGGGCGGGGATGGTATGGCACAAATTTGATGTCCCGAAGCACACACTAACAGCTTGGAGAGCATTGAATGGGTGTTTGCTCACAAAGCGGCGATTGATAAAGCGAGGCGTAAATCTCAACCCAACTTGGGTGCTATGTGAAGACCAAGAGGAAGACATGGAGCACTTTTTTTGGAATTCTCAATACACAAAGGAGGTGTGGAGGTGCCTCCTCAACCTCATGCAGCTCCACCAAACTGTCGCAAGCAATCTAGAGAGTGAGGTTTTGCGACTATCACATGCAAGTGGAAGCCGACTTGACAGAGTGGTCCGAAGGTGGGTGTTAAGTGCTACGATACACGAATGCTAGCACGAGCGGAACCGTAGGATTTTTGAAGGGCGAGAGGCAGCAACCGAAAGCTACCATTGTTGTAGTCAAAGACGTAATCCGGAGCATGGGTGATCAAGCTTCCAAACTCGCAAAAGATGAAGGAGAAACGCGACGTTTTCAGGACACTTGGAACTAAATCCATCTTCTGAAATTTGATGAGATGTAATTATTTCCTTAAACTACTTGCCCTTAACGTGATTTCAATTAGGTGGTAGGGAGAAGTTGGTTATGCATGTGGCATATGCCCGCGAACTCAACGAAAAATTTTGGTAGATGTAAACAGTTCTTTAGTAATAAATTCTTAGAGGCTAAGCCTCCCATTTTCTTTGCAAAAAAAAAATATTGAAGTAGATTTTGCAAAAATTACAACCAAGTAGAAATAAGTAGTCAATTGTAGAGAGTTAATGGGTGGTTTTGAAAAATAAAATTAATAATAAAATTAGCAGTGTTAGTAATGTTATTAACGTCGACGGAAAGCTAATGTAGTGGCACAGGTTTTGGGTCTAGTGGCATCCTAGAAAAATAAGGGTTTTGCTCATTGGCATCCAATATAAAATAAAATTTTCTAGTAATTTAACGGTTTTGGAGTGGCATGCAAGCAAAAAACTACATTTAGTATGTTCACATCTATAACACTCCCCTTGGCATTACTACGCTAAGAAACTAAGTACATGTCAAATGCTATAAACATTGAAAAAAGTTCTTTAAAAACCTTTGGGTATGAAAAACCCAGTTGGATAAAACTTGAAAATGGGAAAAAATGACAACTATAAATGTTTTGTACTCTTCTAGGATAATCATCCTTCTGGGATGATAACTACTTTGCTCTCACTGAGGAACATTGCCGACCAAGTCTATGCATATCAGTTCCATACTCAATTTTCTGAAATGTGGAAGTCAGTAGAAATTAAGTAAACAAATCTGCAAGATTGTTGATAGTTCGATCTTGATTGATAATTATTTCACATTTCTCTTCGAGTCTTTGTGCTCATGTGGATAAAACAACTTAGGAGAATATGTTTAGTCTTGTCAATTTTAACAAATATATATATACACAACTAAGATCTAATGAGCCCAGGGCCCATCTTATTAGTTTAATCCCCCAACAATCTCATCAATTACACATAATTTACGGTTAATCTACGATGAATCTCACAAATATATTATTTTATTAGCATAATCGCCTATAGCCTTAATATACCTTACTGTTTCATATGAGAGGGGCATATAGTAGAGGCTTAAAATAGATAGATTAAGTCCCGGACTCACCAGAAAATTATTGTTTGATTAGTAGCATATCATGGAGTGCATTCATGCTATATATCATTTATTTTACCCCATATTTGTGCAACTCGAGTGTTTGTTTGATGTTTGTCAGGTTTTAGGAAATAAAGAAGAGAAAGGAAGAGAAAATGGCTGAAATGCAAAAAGAAATGACCTTATTGAAGAATCTTGGACCTGTTTGTCAAGATCAATGACTCATCTTCAATTCAGCAAGGACCCAGATGAAACGTTGAGGGACCTGAACAAAAGGAAAACATTTCTTGCACAAAAACCCTGAATACCATGATCTTGAAGAGTATTTGGGAAATTAAGTTCAAACATGCTCAAATCAACATACCTACAGTGCACCTCACGTGTAAAATTGACAACTTATGTTCCTAGGAAAATTCGGGGCAGATCAGACCAACATGATCCGCCATTGGCGAATTCAAATCCAATCCGCCACTGGTAGATCTAGTTGGTTCAAATCCGCTCCAATTCTCCCATGGCTCAAATCAGTTTAATTGGGTGCACCAAGCCAAAGAGAAATCGATTTCAGCTCGGATTACTTCCAAATTCATCTACACCTCTTTTTCTGCAATAAATAGCAATGTTTCTTCTACCTTTACTCTCTTCCTCCACCTTCCTCCATGAGAAAAGGTTTAGTTTTCCCAATTCGGCTACAAAGGAATGAGGTGGATGAAGGTTGTAATCTTACGCTTTGATTAATCTAATGTTTGATTTGAGTTCCTCTCTTCTTTTTCGTCTTTTCTGTCCAAGTATTTTTACATTTGTTGGTTGATTTAGTCATTTTCTATTCTTGCCATGTTTAGTGTAGATTTCTTGTTTTCCATGCTTGTTGTTATGAGTATAGAGTAGATCCACCCCATTTGGGGTGGAGGTGTGATTGACATCATTTCATGCTCATATTTGTATCTTATATCCATTATCTTTCACCTAAACAATGCTATGTTACGAGTTTTATGTTTAGTTTTCAGGAATAATTAGGTTTGAAGAGATGAAGCATAAAAGGACCCAAAAGCTGGGAAAAAGGACTGGATTGTGAGATCTGGGGACCAAGATGCAAAGGAGAAGGACCTAATCGTAAGACAGAGGGACTTAAGAGTAAAACATAATACTTCACACCATTATGGGGAGTATTTTGACAATTCTATTCGGGTCGGAGCTCCAACATGCAAAATAGATGCATCAAATACCAACAAAGCCTTCCAGAAAAGCCCACAAGAAATTCCAGAGCGATCCGGACACTGTAGACCGCTAATTAGCGGTCCAAGACCGCTAATTGGCGGTCATTTTTGGCCCAAATGTGCTCAAATTTCTCCCGCACATGTATTAGAGGATGTTTAGGCTATTTATGGTATCTGTTTAGTCCCACATCGGGGGATTGTCCCGGATTAGCTTTTTCCATGGCTATAAATAGAACTCTTCACCTCCTATTGTAATCACTCCATATTTTAAGTGGCTATTCTTCCTACTAGAAGTGAGGCCTTGAAGCACACACTAAAGTAGGAGGATGCTACTTTTAATGTGAGTCATTTTATCAATAAAGTTTTGTGTTTCTTTCATTGTTTGTTTATGCTTCTTTTATTGTTTGTGCATGTTTTAGTTTAATCGTCTTTTATTTCTAGCTTAGTTTTAATATGCTTTCTTTGCTTAGTTTAATCATTAGTGCAATGTTTAGTGAGTAGTTCCATCCCCTTTGGGGGGTGGAGTAGATGTACATACATGCATTAGAGAATGGGATGAATGCTTTATTTTTGATGTGTTGATTAAACATGAATGTATGCTTGCTTGTTTAGGATAGAATTTACAACTTGATGAGTTTTGCCAAAATGATTAGACACCTCTCATGCTTGTTTAGGTTCTGAAATAAACACCTTGCATATGTAAATGTTAATCAACTAAGTTGGTGAATAGATTGATAGGTTTTGCCATAACATTTAGACACTTCCTATGCTTGATAAACACCACCTTCATGTGCTTAAAGAATGTATTCTACACCCACCTCTTTGCATGTGTGCACTCACTCCACCCCTTAGGGGTTTTCCATTTCTGTATTCCAGCATTCCTCCTTTGTTCTTAGCTTAGTTGTTAGTTCATTGATTGTTTCTTTCGTTCGCTTTTCATACTTCTTAGAGTAGTTTAGTGTAGAGTAGTGTAACCAACTCTCTTCTCCATTATTTTCGCCACTTGATTTCGTGCAAACAAGAGGTTGCTCACCTCCCTGAGGACAACCCGTACTTGCCACCGCTTCATCGCGGCCGTGCACTTGCGGTTTAAAATAAAACGTTCAACAAGTTTTTGGCGCCGTTGCCGGGGAGGTGCCAGTCCAGACTCTTGTTTGGACGATTCGAGTGGATTTAATTTTTTTCTTGTAGTTTTCGTTGTCGCAGGTGACTCACATTGAGAAGGGGAAGCATCTGGTCAAGTTTGGAGGTGATCTGAGAGAAGAAGACCGCCAATCAGCGGTCTTCAACCGCCAACTGGCGGTCTGGTAGCTTCATTTCGCCTCTAAATTTTTGTGGCGTATTTCTTTATCTGTTATAGTGATCTGGGACTCGATTTAGCATGTCTTGACCTATAGTTTATTCCCAGATCAAGAATCAAACCTCCTTTAAGCAACTTGGACCCTAAAACTCAAAGCAAAAGATTAGGCATTATTCTTGTTTAAGTCATGCATCATGTATGTGACTTAGGCATTTAGATTGTCTTTTATCTTAGCTTTATTTTCTGTTGCTGAGAGCTGGCGTGAGGTACGCACCTTCTACTCTCATTCATGCATTTCATATGAACATGCATTAGTTAGTAGGAAGTGCATTGCAACAAGTGTGAGTTGAGCGTTGTTTGGAGAGTTGATTGCTAGATTTAGGACCCCAAAACGCTACTAAGGAGGGGCTGTCCCATAAAAGATAAGTTGGGGGATTTCATCACCCTTTCCTTCGCCCCAAAAACCACACTAATCAAGAGCCTAATTTTAAAATCAAGTAGACATTGGCCCTAAGGATCTTGGACGCATTAGGAGAGTGATCCGGTCCCGACCGTCATGACCTGATCGGCGTTGCCCACTTTGTCGATAGTAGGAGAGACGAGATCCCCGGATCTTGGCTCACTTGCTGCGCTTTGTGGTCCTCGTTATAGGGAGGTGAGGCGTGTTGAGGCCGTGTGACCTCGCAGTTAGGCGTCGTCTAGCTGTAAGGACCTATAGCGACCTTAGGATTGTTTGAGCCTTGTTTGCTTGTGTGCTTCTACCTGTACCCATCCGCCGTAGCTTAAGGACTTCTTCCCTTCTCTCCTGAGTCATTCTTTCTCTCCTGTGTTCCCTCGTCTTCTCTTCTACGTACATTCTTCATTTGAAAAAAAAAAGAAAAAAAAGAGAGTTGTGGTTTGTGTGTGCACCTTTGTGCATGCTTTCGTGGACACGAGACGAGAGTGGTCGTTTGACGAGGAGCGTTGTCAATCCGGCTTCGGTCATCGATTTCTCGACACCTCCCTCCTCTCGTGTCGCACGTAGTTCGGGTCCAATGGCTGCTAATTTCCGTGAGGAGGATCAGTTGCTGGACCCACCTGTTCGACCAGTGCTCCCAGTTGTCGTTCCCATACCTCTACGTGATCGATGCTACCCGAGCCGTACAGCTCTACCCTCATGCATCGTATTACCAGAGGCTAATGGAAACCATTTTGAGGTTAAGCCTCAATTCATTTCCATGCTCCCTCATTTCACTGGGAAAGGTGACCCCTATATCTTTCTCAGGGAATTTGAGGAGGTCTGTGCTATGTTCAAGCTGCAACAACTTAGCACAGACTCCATCCATCTTAGGCTCGTTCCTTTTGCACTAAAGGATGACGCCAAGAAGTGGTTGTACAGCAACCAGGTGAATTCCTTTAGGACTTGGGATGAGTTTCAATCTGCATTCCTCAAGAAGTACTTTCCTAATCATCGGACTCAAAAATTGAGGAACGAAATCAATTCGTTCTATCAACATGAGACCGAACCATTTCATGCATATCTTGAGAGGTTCAAAGAGCTACTATCCTCGTGCCCTCACCATGGCATTGAGTTGTGGTGTCTTTGTCAGATTGTGTATGAGGGTCTTCACATCCCGTCCAGAACGCTCCTTGAGTCCATGTGTCAAGGAGAGTTCTTGGGAAAGGATGAAAGGGAGGCATGGGCCTTCCTAGAATACCTCGCTGAGAAAACCATGCAGTGGGATAGTGTGAGGGAACCACCTGCATCATCTAGTATAGGAGCGGGGATCGCGAATGCAAACTCGACTAGATCGGGTACCGCATTTGCTATTGATACCACTACGGCCACCGAGGCACGCATGGCGGCCTTAATGCGCCGTATGGACTCGATTGAGCTCCAAAACCAACAAAGTGCACCTCACATGTCTACATCTGGTCCAGTTCCCTGTCATTTATGTGGTAGGATAGGTCATGTAGAAAGCGAGTGTGAGTCCATTCCTCCTGAGATGGAGCGTGTCAACGCCGTCTATGGTGGAGCCATGAATGACCCATACTCATCATCTTATAATCCTGGATGGAGGAACCACCCCAATTTTTCATGGAACCAAACTAATGCCCCAGGTGGTCCTCCAAACTCCTCGAGACCACCTTACCAATCACACCAACCTCCCATGCATGCGCATTCCTATCAGCCACTCCAAGCGCAAACCACCAATCAATCGGGTTTCCCAAATTCCAATAATATGGAAACCCGATTCAATTCGCTTGAGACCTTGACTCGTGGACTTGAAAACTTAATGAAAAATTTTATGTCAACCACGAGTCAAGTTCTCACTTCAAATCAGCAGACCATCAAATCTCTAGAGCTTCAGATGGGCCAATTGGCTCAGTCTGTACATGAAAGAGAGAGAGGGTCTTTTCCTAGCCAGCCTGAGGCTAACCCCCGCATGTACCAACAACAACAAATGCAAAATGAGAATGTGGTACCTCGGGGGAGGCAAGTGAACCATGTGGAGGAACCTGTTCACCATGTCAATTCCATTGTGACCTTAAGGAATGGAAAACAGGTTGACAATCACATTTCCTTGCCACACCCACCACCATCTATACAACCCCTCAGTGGGAATGGTGGTGAAGAAGAAGCTGAGGGTGAGGGTAATACACCAAAGCTTTCTTCTCAGGCACAGCAGAAAACCTACCTGCCAAAAGCTCCATATCCAAGTAGGTTAACCAAAAAGCAGAGTGACAACATGGACAAGATATTAGAGGTATTTAAGCAAGTAAAGGTTAACATCCCCTTGTTGGATGTCATCCAACAAATACCTCAATATGCCAAAGTGTTGAAGGATCTCTACACAACCAAGAGGAAGACCAATGTTCCTAAGAAAGCATTCTTGGCTGCAAATATCAGCTCACTTTTGTCCAATCCTACCTACACAAAATACAAGGACCCTGGGTGTCCTACTATTCAGTGTACGATAGGGGACACTAGATTGAGCAATGTTTTGCTTGATTTAGGATCAGCGGTCAACCTCCTCCCATTCTCTATTTATCAACAGTTGAACTTGGGAGAATTGAAACCAACTAAGATCACCCTCCAATTAGCGGATAGATCCATTCGTATTCCCATGGGGATTATCGAGGACGTGCTTATCAAAGTTGGAGATTTTATATTTCCAGTCGATTTTGTTGTCCTCGATACCAATCCTGTTGCGAACACCCACTCTCAAATACCTTTGATTTTGGGTAGACCATTTCTGGCAACCTCCAATGCCTTGATTAATTGTAGAAATGGTCTCATGAAGCTCTCATTCGGTAACATGAGTGCAGAGTTTCATGTGTTCAACTCTGGTAGGCAACAGGAACCCATGGATGAACCTTTAAATCTAAATCTCATCCGCCAATTGGAGAAAGCACCACAAAATCAACGAACACCCCTAACCCCAATGCAACCCATTGAGAATGTTCGTGGGCCCAGCGAAGACTCATTGCCTGTCTTTGCAATGCAACAGAGTGAGCTGGCCTCGAACATGAATGTCCAAAGGGAGTGTTCGTTGCATGATTCAGTTGAGAGTACTAGTGAGGGTGCGACACCTCATCATATGCCTAGACCAAAAGGTGTCTCTACCTCATGTCCCATGGCCATTGAGCCATTTGAGCTTCATATTGACTCCAACAAGGACCCACCTATAACCGAGCTTATGCTTGATGATCTAAGTGATGGTGGGAGGTCCTTGTTGGATGACTTGGGGAGAAGCCCCATTCTTAGTAATGCAGGTCTGCTGCACCCATCGAATGAGCTTGAGGAACTCATTCCGATGCACCCGCCTATTGGTTGGAGGGTTTTCTTCGATGAGCAATTAAACCCTAGTGAGGCAACACAACTTCATTCTTTGTTGCCCACACCCGACCAATATCATGAGGGGTTCGAGCCTTTCAGCTTTGACCTTTCACCCATCATGACACCTCAGAGTACCAGTGGAGTTTGCCCATCTCGGCAAGTGTCTGGTCCTCAAAACATGATGTTCTCATTTGATGTTCCTTGACCAAATGATTATGAGAATATCTTGGTTGTAAAAAAAACAAAAAAAAACAAAAAAAAACAAAAAAAAACAAAAAAAAGAAGAAAAAAAAAAAGTGTGTAATAAAAGACTCCTTCAGTGAGCATCGATTGTTGTGGGCCCCAACCCTTGTGTACTTGGGCCCAATCTCTTCACGTATTTATCTCCCTTCTTTAGCTTCTCATAGGTTTTGAGGGAAATTGGGTTTGTGTCCATTAACATGACCCTGAACGTCCCTTTGTATTTCATGTTGGTGAGATCTTTCCTTTTTCATGCATGTATCCATGTAGTATCTTGTTCACATTCATTGAGGACAATGCATGAAGTAGGTGTGGGGGGGTGTTTTACGTGTGTACATAGTCGAGTCTTTTTCCTTTGGTTTTATTTTCGTTTGTTTGTACTGCTAGGGTCATGTTAGTGTGCCGCATTTAACATTGATATATCTGCTTGCAATGATCCTTGGGTGACTTGTCTCCTTTTGCTTGCCGAGTGCTTTAAAATTTTCACATTTCTTTCAAAATCTTCATGTGTTTGCGAAAGAAAATGTTTTTGTGGGTTTTGCGTGTGTTTAGCATGTGCAAAACCGTTGAGAGGCAAAGTAAAAAGAAAGCTCCCAAAATTGTCTTGAACTTGATGCATTAGGATTTCTAGTTTACTGACTTTAGGTCTTATCGAGTCGTTAGGATGCACCCCGGTTTTCCCTCGGGGGGCGTGTAATCATAGGGTTTCAGTACTCAAACATTTAAAGAAGTCCACCCTGAACCTAGTGAGTCAAATAATTCGTGTCTGTTAGTATAAGGAAGTTTGTCGTAGGCAATGGCCCTTAATCTCTTTTTGTGAAACTTAAGTGTAGGGGTTTTGGTTCCCATGTAGATAAATAAATGGTGTTCTCTCTTCTCGCACGGCTCCTATCACTCGGGAAAGTAGGTCTGAGGGGACTTTGTGCCTGGTGCTTTCGAGTCATCTGACTTGGGATGCACCGACCGAACTCCCGTTACACGGGTGGTAGGGATCGCCCTATGTGGAGATTTGGGGGAAGGTGTTCGTGATAGTGTAAGTCCTCATAGGCAATGATGCACGAAACCTGACCCTGGGAGAATCAAACACCAACCAATAAAATGCTCCAATGAAAAAAAAAAAAAAAGTCAAATAAGAACCAAAATGAACTTTACACATTGTATCACATTCAGAAGTTAAGGTTGCCCATGTCTTTCACTCAAGTCCTTAACTAACTTTCACAAATAACTCATTAGGCTAGGTGTGTGGACCGATTACATTTATAGAGTCGACCCGTAGTATTACCGCGTCCCATGATCGACAAAATGAGTCCAACGAGTCGTGTAGCCAGATTGATTAATGCATCTTGTTCGGATCTTGTGGGTATATCCGCTGAAAACCCTCAGGAGACAACACTCCTCCTCCTTGGCGACAAGGAGGTTTAACGGCTTGTTGCACGTGCTAAGTGCAACCGTGATTCCTACGAAAGTGAGTTAGGATTTCCTGGTTTTCGCATGCTTTTCTCTTTCTTTGTTTTGCTCGGGACTAGCAAAAGTTAGGTGTGGGGTATTTGATTGACATCATTTCATGCTCATATTTGTATCTTATATCCATTATCTTTCACCTAAACAATGCTATGTTACGAGTTTTATGTTTAGTTTTCAGGAATAATTAGGTTTGAAGAGATGAAGCATAAAAGGACCCAAAAGCTGGGAAAAAGGACTGGATTGTGAGATCTGGGGACCAAGATGCAAAGGAGAAGGACCTGATCGTAAGACAGAGGGACCTAAGAGTAAAACAGAATACTTCACACCATTATGGGGAGTATTTTGACAATTCTATTCGGGTCGGAGCTCCAACATGCAAAATAGATGCATCAAATACCAACAAAGCCTTCCAGAAAAGCCCACAAGAAATTCCAGAGCGATCCGGACACTGTAGACCGCTAATTAGCGGTCCAAGACCGCTAATTGGGGGTCACTTTTGGCCCAAATGCGCTCAAATTTCTCCCGCACATGTATTAGAGGATGTTTAGGCTATTTATGGTATCTGTTTAGTCCCACATCGGGGGATTGTCCCGGATTAGCTTTTTCCATGGCTATAAATAGAACTCTTCACCTCCTATTGTAATCACTCCATATTTTAAGTGGCTATTCTTCCTACTAGAAGTGAGGCCTTGAAGCACACACTAAAGTAGGAGGATGCTACTTTTAATGTGAGTCATTTTATCAATAAAGTTTTGTGTTTCTTTCATTGTTTGTTTATGCTTCTTTTATTGTTTGTGCATGTTTTAGTTTAATCGTCTTTTATTTCTAGCTTAGTTTTAATATGATTTCTTTGCTTAGTTTAATCATTAGTGCAATGTTTAGTGAGTAGTTCCATCCCCTTTGGGGGGTGGAGTAGATGTACATACATGCATTAGAGAATGGGATGAATGCTTTATTTTTGATGTGTTGATTAAACATGAATGTATGCTTGCTTGTTTAGGATAGAATTTACAACTTGATGAGTTTTGCCAAAATGATTAGACACCTCTCATGCTTGTTTAGGTTCTGAAATAAACACCTTGCATATGTAAATGTTAATCAACTAAGTTGGTGAATAGATTGATAGGTTTTGCCATAACATTTAGACACTTCCTATGCTTGATAAACACCACCTTCATGTGCTTAAAGAATGTATTCTACACCCACCTCTTTGCATGTGTGCACTCACTCCACCCCTTAGGGGTTTTCCATTTCTGTATTCCAGCATTCCTCCTTTGTTCTTAGCTTAGTTGTTAGTTCATTGATTGTTTCTTTCGTTCGCATTTCATACTTCTTAGAGTAGTTTAGTGTAGAGTAGTGTAACCAACTCTCTTCTCCATTATTTTCGCCACTTGATTTCGTGCAAACAAGAGGTTGCTCACCTCCCTGAGGACGACCCGTACTTGCCACCGCTTCATCGCGGCCGTGCACTTGCGGTTTAAAATAAAACGTTCAACAAGGTGATGTAGATTATGTGTTGTGTGGTGATGGGTTCTTCTTATTTGTGTCAGATCTATGTGCTTAATGTATATCGATACTTGTAGCATGCTTAAACTTTTATTAGATGGGATAATGGCCACACTAAGTACTTGTCTCATGCTAGATCTAGAGTTTATCTTGTTGCTTGTAATGGTCTATCTTTGTTATGGAATTGACTTGAAATATATTGATCCATGTTGCTGCACATTCACTTGAATGATTTAGGTTGTATGTAAGATCAATTGATGCTCTAATGGCCACACTAGGTACTTATTGCATGCTTGATAATCTAAAATCAACCTACACTTTATGTGAAATATGCATGTTCATGGTAGCCATGTAGTGTTGTGTGTCCTATACTTAGATTCTACACAAGCTTCTAATTGTACGCCACACACACTACACTTGTCGTTAATTGCATTGAACACCCACTCACACACACCTCTACACAACACTCCGACGGGGTTTAGTTATCCTGTTGACTTGTTCTTAGTCTAGTTTGGTTAGTTTAGCATCATCTCGTCCATCTCCTTTTCTCTCTCATTCAAGTATGGTAGGAACAATGACATACACAACTCCTCGTGGTACGAACCATACTTTCTGCGTCATCATCGATGTCGGGCACTTATGGTTTTGAACTTCAAAAATTCCACATTAAATTTTTGGCACCGCTGCTGGGCATTGGTAGTTGATGAGAATTATATTTATACCGCAAGTGCACGGCGTCAATGAAGACGTTGCAAATACGGGTCGAACACAAGGAGGGAGAGATTTGTTATTAGTGTGATTTCGATTGGGGGAAAGAAGGAGAGAAGAAATAAATGGGTTTTGAGTTTTTTGGGTTTTAATTATCTAAAGCAAGAAACATGAACAAATAAAACTAAAACAAGAACAAAGATGGTGAATTCCGTTGGGTGGAGGTTTAGATATCGGGTTTAGATTAGAGAATTCTGAAACTTATAATAAATCATATTAGTTATAAAGCATTACATGATAAATGATTTAACATAAACTCAAGTAATCAAAACATACTAATACGAAATTAAAATAATAACATCTTCTCTTCTCATCACCCTAAATCCGTCACCCCCACCCTTTGGAAAGAGTTAGAAACTCATAGATGGAGGGAGGGAGAAGGGGTCCTAGAGAAACTAAGAAAAGAAAATTAAAAACATAAAATAAAAGAACCAGAATTTTATTGCTAAATTATGGAACAAAAGAAAGAACTCCTCACAACATCGTTCTCGGGGCTATTTATAGCCGATACAAGGGACCTAAGCATGAAATAAGAAAGTACACGCGTCAACACGCAACCGGTAAAATTTTTAGAGCATGAATCTAATTTGGTGCGGCCGATTCGCCGCAATTTGCTCTTGAGGTGTGGCGGATTCGCCGCCTTTTTGGCTCAGAATCGACCCGGATTTTTCCTGTGTGTTTATGGTATGATTTCAATGTCATTTGCGCGTCTGGATTGATTCTTGCATATCTTTGGAGATCCGAATTAATTTCTTCATATATTTGGAGATCAACATTGATTTTTCTTTATATTTTCTCCATAATAATAAAAGCTACTCGTGATTTGCAATTAGGTCCTTCACTTTTTGCAATTAAGTCCTCGGCTACTTTTGTGCTTAAGTCCTTGTTCTTTTCGTAATTAGGTCTTGAATGCTTTTATGCTTGGATACATTTCCATTTGAAACCCGATAAACTTGAACTTGGTCTTTATGATAGAAACGAGTCTTTTGTACGCGTTTATGCTCGGGATGTGGGTAAATTGCATTCAGGTCCCTGTATTCTGTAAATAAGACTAAACACATACCTTAGTAGCATTTATTGATGTAAAAGTAATCTAAATGAAAGACATATGATGCGATGTATGCAATGCATCAGTAGTCGTCATTGTTGTTTCCACCATTTCGGTGGGGTTTTCTCACATTCTCCTTTTTGATTTGTTACTGAACAAGGGACTAAGTGGACAGGGGACTTCACTGAGGCAAAGGAGCACCTACTAGGCCTTTTGGGACCAAGATCCCCAAACAATCCGCAGGTGGCGGATTTGCATTCGCTAATGGTGGATTTGGTAAGGAATTTCAATTTTATGTTTCACTTTTAGCTCCAGTTTTCTATTCATGGTTGATATATCCTACTTTACACTTCATAGATGCTCTGTGTTGATACCAGAAATTAATTTGATGTGCATATTCCCCTCTTTATGGCAACTTGGACATTAAAATTGGAAGCAAAAGACTAGATGGATGTCATCCAGGTCATGCACCAAACATAGGCATTGCACCCATATTGTGTTTCTTGTGCTTTACTTTCTTGGTCTATTGCTGGTGTGGGGTACGACACATTCTTCACTCATTCATGCATTATCTTGCAGGCATTAATGATAGGAGCATATCATACATTACATTAATGCTATATATCCTTTATTTTACCCTATATTTGTGCTACTCGAGTGTTTGTTTGATGTGTTTCAGGGTTTAGGCAATAAAGAAAAGAAACGAAGAGAAAATGACCTAAACCCAAGAGGAATGAACTTATTTGGATGGTTCTCAAAATATTTGCAATGCACAATGACTGGATTGTAACTCAGGAAGGACCCAAGTGAAAACTCGGAGGGACTTAAATGTAAAGAAAATATGTTGGTTGCAAAAGTCCAGAATCTCTTGAACCTGAGGAGTAGATCGACAATTAAAACCAAACGGGCTCGAGCCAACAACTCCGAGCGCATCCCTCATGTTTATTATGTGAACTAAAGCCGTGGTTAAACTTTGGAGGCGATCAGACGAAATTGATCCGCCAGTGGCAGATCCAGTTAAGCTTTTGGCTCTTAAATTTTGGTCGTGGGTCGGGTTGTCATGTCAGAGCATTCCAGGACCTCCATATCGGATTTACAGCCGTCCGATTATACCCAGATCCATCCAAACACTCTAAACTTCTATAAATACATTTGTAATGCGTCCTTCTTTCTTCTTCCTCCCTCCCCCATTAGAGTAAGTTTTAGTTCACTATTTTAGTAGTGTAATAAGGGGGTTGGAGAGGAGTAAACTTTGTCTTTTATTTTCTTAATCTAGTTTAGTTCTTGTTCATTATATTGATGTTTTCCTTTGATACAATTTCTTTCATGTTTTTGTTTGTTTAATCTAGCATTCTACATTTCCTTCATGGGTTTATGTTCTTTTCATGCTTTCGTTCGTGTAGAGATGAGTAGAGAGTAGTCCATCCCCATTGGGAGGGTGGAGAAGAAGGTGGTTTGATCATGTGATGGATTAGTGTGTGTTAATCTTAATCCTTTGAGTTTTACATGATTTCCATAACCATCTAATGGGATTTCACTCTTATTTTTTATGTGGTAATGCTCTTAAATCAAGCTTAGCACATGCTTAGATTAGTGAGCCTATTTTATAGGGAATGTTGAGGTAAGGATGGAGTGGAAGAGGGGGAACAAGGCATGTGCATGCATGTGCTCATGTTGGCTTTATCTAAATTAATGTCTTGTATGTTTTAATGATTGTGATAAATCTTATTTCATGTGACTTTATAGTTGGATTTGAGTCATTTTGCATGTGAGCATATTAGCTTCATTTCAATTATTATCTTCTATGTTTTAATGATAAGGTTTTATCTTACCTCATGTGGAGGCAACGTTGGAATTGAGTTTTTTTGATTTCATGTATGACATGTTTTGATGAGTACATTTGAACACACAGACAACACACATTTTCGTATTCACATTCTTTCTCTAACCCGTGAGGGGTTTAGTTTCCATTGATTGTTTTTCCGATTCCCACACATTGTAGTTTAATTTTGATCACATCTCTTACTTCTTCTGCCCCACTCCAGTATCATGAATCCGACTCACACACACTCCTGGTAGACCAACCCGTATTTGTCATCACTTCAACGCGCATATTCCCCTCTTTAAGACAACTTGGACATTAAATTTGCAAGCAAAAGAGTAGATCAATGTCATCCAGGTCATGAACCATACATAGGCCTTGCACCCATATTGTGTTTCTTGTGCTCTTCTTGTTGTCGATTGCTGGTGTGGGGTACAACACATTCTTCACTCATTCATTCATTATCTTGCATGCATTGATTAGTAGGATTTCATTGGAACAAGAGTGAGGTGGGTGTTTGATTGGAAGACATGATTGCTAGTTTAGGCATCAAAATACCCAAGGGGTTGTCCCATTCAAGATCTGGTAGGGTATTTCATCACCCTTTCCTTGGCCCCAAAAATCACACTTAGTCAAAAGCCTTAATCTAAAATCAAGTAGACATTGGGCCCTTGGACTTCAGGAGCACTTAGGAGACAATCTCATTCTCGACGTCATGACCTAAACGTTGTCGTTTGCTTAGTTGCACTGGGACTTTTGGGACCTTCGGGTGTTGACTTTCTCATTCGTCTTTGTGACCTTTGGCCAAGGGAGGTGATGTTTTCGGGAGTGTGGGGAGTCATAGTTTGGCGTCGTCTAATATAAGGACCCAAAGGTAGCCTAAGCTTGTTTCAGCCGTGTTTGTTGGATAAGGCTTCTACCATCACCCTTACCCAGCTAGCTCTAGGGATTCTTCCATTCTCTTCTAAGTCTTCTCCTCATTGACATTTTGTGTTATAGTCTCCTCCTCTGATTACAACTTTTATTTGTGTGTGGTTGTCGAGTTAAGGTGAGCACTTTTAGGCGATGTTGGACTCGTCTTGGTGATGCTTCTTGGCTTGAGAAAGTTGATGTTGTCCTCCTCCTCTGACTCAGGAGAAAGAGGGTCCTGGTCAGGATCAAGTTATGGGAGGACCACCACCCTTAACTCAACATGATCGACCTATGACTTTGTGAGAGTGGATCCATTCTGTTCGGGCCACGCAACTGTCTTGAATAGTTCTCCCGCCTGCCTATGGGAACAACTATGAATTGAAACCTCAATATGTGAGCATACTTCCTACCTTCACAGCCAATAAGGAGGATCCATGTATCTTTATATGTGAATTCAAAGATGTATACTCCATGTTCAAGCTTCAACAGTTTGACGATGATTCCGTCCAGTTGAGGTTGATTTCTTTCGCGTTGAAGGATAACACGAAGAAATGGATGCACAACCCCCGACAAACTCGATTCGGTCTGGGGATGTTATTCTGACATTCTTTCTAAAGAGTTTCTTCTCTCGAAGGAAGACTCAACAGTTACGGCACCAAATACATCAAATGTATCAGACTAAGACCAAATCGTTTCATGCTTTCTTTGAGAGGTTCAAGGACCTTCTCCTACAGTACCCCCATTAGGGACTTGAGTTGTGGCAGTTGTGCCAAAGTATTTATGAGGGCCTCAACTACAACACCCGAACATTGTTGGAGTCGATGTGTCAGGGTGATTTCCAAATACACTCATTGATGAGGCATGTGACACCTTTGAATTAATGGTTGAATTAATGCACCCTTGAGTGGGACACCATGAGAGATTCCCAACACCAAGTCTTTTCATTGAGCTGGATCATACCAAGTCGAGTCAACTATCGCGTCTAAGGAAAAAATGGCTACTCTCATGCGTAGGATAAAGATTAAGAGTTGGACCGAGCTCCTGTAGCTCAGGTCGCTACTCCCGCTTATAGCAAGTGTGGACTTACGGGACATAATGAGATCAGGTAGAATGGTGGATAATCAAGTTGAAATGTTTCTACTCGAACTTGTAGAAAGTCAATCCTATAGATCAACTTTCTCAGGGTTGACATCTTGTCAACAACGTGGAAAGTCATCCTCCCCAACATGCACATGTTCATACTTTGAGATCGGGTAGGATGGTGGATAATCAACGTCTGAACCATTGATCGACTCTCTGGAAAAGAGTCCTGAGCCTCCCAAAGAACCCATTCTTGAGATTCAACCTTCTGAGTCATTTGTCCCCAAGGAACCATACCCTCATAGATTGGTAAAGAAAAGGGATGAGCAATGGGATAAGATTTTTGACGTACTACGGCAAGTCAACGTGAACATTTTGTTGTTGGACATTGATCAACAAACATCACCATATGCCAAATTCCTCAAGGATCTCTACACCCAAAAGATGCCAACTAATGTCCCCAAGAAAGCCTTCTTGGCTGCCACGTAAGTTTGATCCTGACACAACCTGCTCAACTAAAATACAAGGACCTTGGTTGTCCGACTATTTCATGTGTCGTTGGTAATGTGACTATCCATCGAGCCTTACTTGATTTTGGGGCATTTGTGAACCTCCTACCTTATTCAGTCTGTGTAACTTAAGAGTTGGCGACCTTAAGCGAAGGAGCACTACACTTTAGTTGGCGGATAAGTCAGTCAAAATTCCACAAAGGGTCGTAGACGATGCCCATATCAAAGTGGGTGAGTTGGTATTTTATTATCCTGGATACATGACCAGTGTCTAACGGACAAAGACAAATCTCGGTGATCCTTGGGAGGTCATTTTTTGCGACATCCAATACTTTAAATAATTGTCGCAATGGCTTGATGAGGTTGTCTTCTGGCAATCTAACAACATATCTCAACATCTTCACTATGTGTAAGTAACCTGGTTCGTCCAACGATTTTGTCAAACTCAATCTCATTCAAGACCTTGATGAGATTGAGTTAATGGGCGCATTCGAGTCTCATCGACATATTATTGAGGTGCCTGGCGACCAGGTTGCAAGTGAAGTTGATCTTGAGGAATCCGCCTCTGAACCTCTTTGTGAGGAGGCACATATAGGTGCCCACTCTTATACTCTTGTGGCCTTTGAGCCACTTGAGATCAACTCTGAACCCAACAAGAACCCACCTCCGGTCGAGCTTATATTGCTCCTCGATAACCTCAAATACATTTTCTTGGGGGATAATGAGACCTTGCCACTCATTATCGCTTCTGATTTTGCAAGAGACTACGAAGTTACCCTTAAGTCAGTACTTTTGGAGAATAAAGAGGTTATCAGGTGGTCCTTGAAGGATGTCAATGGAATCAGCCCTTATATTGTCCAGCATCGGATCCACATGTAAGAGAATTATTGGCCCTGTCGGCACACACAACGAAGGTTGAATCCTCTACTGATTTCGAAAGGAGGTTCTTAACTACATGGATCATGGTATAATGTATCACATTTCTAATAGTTCGTGGGTTAGCCCTGTCCATGTCGTTCCGAAGAAGTTAGGTGTGTCGATTGTTGAGAATGAACATAATGAGATTATACCGACACACCTGCAAACTGGTTGGCGAGCTTGCATTGATTATCACAAGCTCAATGCAGCAACACAGAAAGATCATTTCTTGTGCCATTCATTGATCAGGTGTTGGAAAGGTTGGTTGGACATGAGTACTATTGTTTTCTCGATGGATACCCCGACTACAACCGAATTCTCACCGCCCCCGAGGATCAAAAGAAAACCACATTTACATGTCCCTTTGGCAAGTTTGCTTACCGTCACATGCCCTTTGGGTTATGTAACGCGCCGACGACATTTCAAAGGTGTATGATTAGTATCTTCTCCAATATGGTGGAGCGTTTCCTTGAGATTTTCATGCACGACTTCTCCATATTTGCGCTTCCTTTGATGAGTGTAGATTGAATTAGTTATAATACCACAAGTGCACAGCCACGTTGAAGCGGTGGCAAGCACGGGTCGGTCCACTGGGAGCGCTTGTGAGCCGGGTTTGTGATACTCGGCTGGGGAGAAGAAGAGAGAGATGTGATCGGAATCAAACTACAACACGTAGGAAATCAGAAAACAAACAATAAAACGAAACCCCTTGGGGGTAGAGAAAGAACATGGAAATGAAAATGTGTGGTGTAGTGTGTTCAAAGGTGCTTATCAAAACATGTCATACATGAAATCCATAAAACACAACTCCAACTTTTCCTCCACATGAAATAAGATAAACCCTAATCATTAAAACATACAAGACAACAATTGAAATGAAGCTAATATGTTCACATGCATCATGACTCAAATCCAACTATGTCTCCAAATGAAATAACATTTATCACAATCATTAAAACATACAAGACATTAATTAAGATAAAGCCAACATGAGCACATGCATGCACATTGCCTTGTTCCCTTCTTCCACCCCATCCTTATCCTCACCTCATCATTCCCCATAATACAGGCCCATTAATCTAAGCATGTGCTAAGCTTTCGTAGGAATCACGGTACTCATGTCCAACCAACCTTTCCCTCATCATTCCCCATAATACAGTTCCCATTAACTTTTGCTACTCCCGAGCAAAACAAAGAAAGAGAAAAATGAGGGAAAGGAAAACATATGAAAAATAGGGAAATCCTAACTCACTTTCGTAGGAATCACGGTTGCACTTAGCACATGCAACAAGTCGTTAAACCTCCTTGTCGCCAAGGAGGAGGAGTGGTGTCTTCTGAGGGTTTTTAGCGAATATGCCCACAAAATCCGAACATTGATGCATTATTCAATCTAGCCACACAACTTGATGGATCTATTTTTGTCGATCATTGGACACGGTAATCCTATGGGCCGACTCTATATATGTATCCAGTCAACAAACATAGCCCAATGAATCATTCGTGCAAGTTAATTAAGGACATAAGTTAAAGACATGGGCAACCTTAATATCCTCAAGTGATACAAAGTATAAAGTCCACTAAGGTTCTTATTTGCATTACCATTTCCTTTTCTTCTTTTTTTCTTCTTTTTCTTTTTTTCTTCTTTTTTTTCTTTTTTCATCTTCTTCTAGTTGGTGTGTAATTCTCCTAGGGTCAAGTTTCGTGCATCATTGCCAATGAGAACTTACACTATCACGTACACCTTTCCCCACATCTCAACATTGGGTGATCCCTACCACCAGTGTAATGGGAGTTCAGTCGGTGCATCCCAAGTCAAGTGACTCGAAAGCACCAGGCACAAAGTCCCCCTCAGACCTAATTTCCCAAGTGATAGGAGTCGTGCCAGAAGAGAGAACATCTACTAACTTATTTCTTATCTACACCAGAACCAAAACCCCTACACTTAAGGTTTCACAATAGGAGTTTAAGAGTCCTTGACTACAACAAACTTCCTTATACTAACAAACACGAATTATTTGACTCAATAGGTTCAAGGTGGACTTCTTTGTTTATTTGAGTACTAGAACCCTATGATTACTCTCCCCTGAGGCAAAACCGGGGTGAATCCTTACGACTAGATAAGACATCAAGCTGGTAGACTAGATATCCTAATGCATCATGTTCAAGTCAATTCTGGGAGTTTGCTTTTACTTTGTCTCTCAATGGTTTTGCACATGCTAAACACACGCAACCCACAAAACATTTTCTTTTGCAAACATGTGGAGATTTTGAAAGAAATGTGAAAATTTAAAGCACAAGACAAGCGAAAGAAGGCAAGTCCCCCAAGGATCATGGCAAGTATATATATATATATATATATATTAAATGTCGTACACTAACATGACCATAACAATGCAAACAAAAGAAGATAGAAGAAAACCAAAGAGAAGGAGAATGACTCGACTGTGTACGCACGTAAAACACCCCCATACTTCATGCATTGTCCTCAATGAATGTGAGCATGATACTACATCAATTTTGCATGAAAAACTAAAAGATCTCACCAAACTTGAAGCGCATAGGGAAGTTCATGGTTATGTTGATGGACACAAACCTAAATTTCCCTCAAAACCTGTGAAATACTTAAGAAGGAAGACAAATACGTGAAAAAATGGGGCCCAAATACACAAGGGTTGGGGCCCACAACAATCAATGCTCACTCGTGGAGTCTTTTTTTCTATTTCTTTTTCTTTTCTTTTTTCTATTTTTTGAAATAAAACTATATACAAAAATGGGCTCCAATCTTCATATGTCAATGGATAACAAATGGGAACCCACCAGAAATGCACCTGCATGGGCTCGCAACATAAGAAAGGTTTACGATCCATGAATGGTGGTTCATGCCTCTCAAAACTAGGGTCTGTGAAAGGAAATGGAAATAAATATGTTTCCATTCTACGACAAAGCTGGGGGTCAGCAATATATACCCTCCAACCGACATTTGGGTGCACCGGGATCATTTCATCTACACAAGGTTACATCCTGGACTTATTACTCAGATGGCGAAGTCCAGAAACAGAATTGCTTGACCACCTGACACCCTTATAAGCATTGGGTCGTTTGATGCCTCTTGAGAATGAGCATGATAGGAGACATGAATGAGAGGTGAACATCTGTCTAGTTGTTTGAAATGTAGGGTATCAGGTGGTTGATTCTTAAACTACATGGGGTCCACAACAGATACAGAGTGAAGAGAAAGTGGCCCAGAGGCAACAAAAATGGTATTTTGTGGCTCAAGAGCCACATGATCGAAAGGATGTGGCTCAAAGGCCACATGATCACAAGATAAGGCACCTTCTTGTGTGATCCCAGGTGAAACTTCTTCACCACCATCAGGATTTAGGATCTCCGTCGAACAACTCTCTGAAATACTTGAAGGTGCCTTCGACTTCAATCTCATCCGTGTCGTGGATAAGGTTGACGACAATAGGGTCATCAAAGGCACTTCGCTTCTTGCCGATGGTGAAGATGTTGAAATCAGCGCACTGACTATCATATGTCAAGCGCATCAGACCATTGTGACAATTGATCAAGGCATTGGAGGTCGGTAGAAATGGTCACCCCAAAATATATGAATTTGTCCAAGTGGGTTTCGCACAGTTTTAGTATCCAAAACAAAGAAATCGACTGGATAAATGAACTCTCCCACTTTGATCAGAACATCTTCCACCACGCCCTCGATTTCTTGATAGACCTATAAGCCAATTGAAGAGTGGTTTTTGTTTGTTTGAGGTCTCCAAGACCAAGGTGGACGTAGACCGAATACGACAGAAGATTAACAGATGCACCAAGGTCCAATAAAGGTCGATGTATTGACACCTCACCAATCACACAAGAAATAGTAGGGTAACCAGGGTCCTTGTATTTGACTTGTGTGGGTTGTACCAACAATGAACTCACATTAGCAGGCAAGAAAAGCTTTCTTGGGAACATTGGTTTTCCTCTTCTTGTTGCATAAATCCTTGACAACCTTGGCAGAAGGTGGCATTTCTTGAATCACCTCCAACAGACGAATGTTCACCTTAACTTGCCGAAAGATCTCAAGCATTTTTCATGCTAATCAGAAGTTTTCTTTTTAAGGTGCTCAGGGAATGGTACCTTCGGGGTATAAGGGTCTTTCAAAGGAACTTAAACATTTTGTTCCGTAGAAACATGAATGGGGGTCGCAGAATCTGATTCCTTCGACCCATGATGAGACAAGGGGTCCTCAAGGTTTGGCCCCATTGTAGAAGGAACCTCAGGATCAAGCTTCGTCTGGGAAGTATTTGTTGAGGGAACCTAAGGATATGGCTCCCTCATAGATGCAGGTATCACTGCAGGTCTGGTGACACGAAGAGATGGTGATTGCAAGGAAGGCAACGCAATTTGGTTGTCCACCTCCTTACTAGACCTCGGAGTATGAATCACATGAACATAATGGGTTGGTTCAGAGGTAGCATGAGGCACTGGTGGCCTTCCTTAAGAATGGGTACCCCGGGGAATAACCTCGGGTTTACTTGCGTTTCCCATGGTTTGACCATGGAGTTATTGGCCGCAAACATAGTTTACGTGCTCTGCATGAATGCGTGAAGGGTTTGTTCAAGAGTGGAGTCCCCTGGGTCAACCCACTGAGGTCGAGTCTGACTAGAATAACCCGATGGTGAAGCCTGAGTAGGTTGGTACGTATGGGGCTAAGACCTTTGATGTGTGGGTTGGTGGGTCACTGATGGGCATGGAGGGTGACTATACAGTATGGGGTTAAGACCTTTGATGTGTGGGTTGGTAGGTCACCGATGGGCAAACTCTGACCGTTGACCCCAACAGGCCCCCAAGATAAATTAGGGTGGTTTCGCCATCGCGGGTTGTAGGACTGACTATACAGGTAGTTACGGGGCCTCTATTGATACATCACATTTGCATGCTCAGTATCAATCGGAGCATAAGAACATTCCAAGTCATGATGACCCGTAAGTCCACACCTACTACACACGGGAGAAGCAACAAGAGCTCGGTCCAACTCTACGTTCTCAATCCTACGATTGACAGGAACTAGTTTTGCCCCAAACACGATAGTTGACTCAACTTGATACGATCCAGCTCGACCAGAAGACCTGGCAGCTAGTGGCTCTTTCATGGTGTCCCTTTCAAAGGTACGTTCAGCCATTAACTCAAAAGTGTCTCATGCCTCATCGATGGGTTTCATTTGGGAATTACCCTACCACATCGACTCTAACAATGACACATCCCTCATAAGAAATTTGGCACAACTACCACAACTTCATTCCATGATGAGGGCACTGCAAGAGAAGTTCCTTAAACCTCTCAAAGAAAGCATGAAACGATTCAATCTCAGTCTGATACATTTGGTGTATCTGGTGGCGTATCTGTTGAGTCTTCCTTTGAGGGAAGAATCTCTTCAGAAAAATAGTCATGAAGTCATCCTAGGACCGAATCGAGCTCGCTGGGAGGTTGTACATCCATTTCTTCGCGTTATCCTTCAACACGAAAGAAATCATCCACAACCGGACTGAATCCTTGTCAAGCTGTTGAAGCTTGAACATGGGGCATACCTCCTCGAATTCACGTATAAATATACAGATCATCCTTATTGGCAGTGAAGGTAGGAAGAATGCTCACCTATTGAGGTTTTAGTTCATAGTTGTTCCCGCAAGATGGTGGAAGAACTGTGCAAGAAGGTTGCGCAGCCCGAACAGGAATGGTCCACTCCCATAGAGTCATCGGTCTATCCCGTCGAGCTAAAGGTGGTGGTGTACTGAGAACTCGATCCTGACGGAATCCCTCTTACTCCCGAGTCGGAGGAGGAGGCGAAGGGCGTCTATGTCGAGGTGGGAGCAGACTAAGGTAATGTATGTATGGAACCCTGTCTCCCCCATCTCCACGAGATGATTCGGCCTCATGCTCCAAAGAAGCTCGAGGCGGAGATGGGCGATCACCTAGACCATCTGATTGACATCATTTCATGCTTACATTTGTATCTTATATCCATTATCTTTCACCTAAACAATGCTACGTAACGAGCTTTATGTTTGAATTTCAGAAATAAAGAGGTTTGAAGAGAAGAGGTATGAAAGGACCTAAAAGAAGGAAAAATGACTGAGTTGAGAGACTTGAGGACTAAGATGCAAGATCGAAGGACCTGAATGCAAGATAGAAGAACCAATGAGTAAACAAGAATACACCACACCATCATGGGGACTATTTTGGCAATTCTATTCGGGTCGGAGCTCCAGCAAGCGAGGTAGATGCATCAAAGACCAAAAAATCCATCCAGAAAAGACCAAAACAAAAACCAGACGGATCCAAACCCGGTAGACCGCCAATTGGCGATCTGGGACCCTCCGAATCCGCTAATATTTCTATGGGTTATGTATTAGAGTGTGTTTAGTCTATTTCTGGTTTTTGTTTAGTCCCATACCAGGGGATTGTCCCGGATTACCTTTTTCTATGTCTATAAATAGAGCTCTCCCTCCTCTCTTGTATCCCATCTCTCTCTTGGTGGTCATCCTCTCTACTAGGAGTTAAAGCCTTGAAGCAAAAACCTTGGTGGAGAGAGGCTACTTGTAATTGAGTGAGTAATAATAGATGTTTTCCTTTAGTATGTTGTTTCTTTCATAGTTTAATTTCCTTTCAGAACTGGATTGGATGACACCATATTGGTGCATGTATCCAGTTGAATTGTTCCCCATGTTGCAATGAGATTCCTGAGTCACAGGTTCCACACCCCTTACATAAATTGGTTCTCTTATTTGTTCGAGTGACGGTGGGTGTGTAGATGAATTTCTCCCTTTTTTCTTACTTCCTTTTTGATTTTGTGATGATTCAGAAATATTATAGATTCGTGATTTCATCACAACGTCACTTTGATTGCTTATTATTTCTGGCTCACTATCAATATGAAAGATATTAAATTCAGCTTTTAAGTTCCCAAAAGATAATTGCATGAGCCCATTACGACAGTTTATCAATGCTTCCGAAGTGGCTAAAAAGGGTCTGCCTAGAATTACAGGGATTTGTCGATTAGGATTTACAACAGGCGCGGTATCTAGTACGACAAAATCCACTGGGTAAATGAAGTCACCAACCTTGATCAAAACATCCTCTACTATACCTTTTGGTTTCTTAATAGAGCAATTAGCAAATTGAAGGGTTGTCTTAGAGGGTTTTAGTGGACCAAGGTTCATTTGCTCATAGACAGAGTACGGGAGTAGGTTAACACTAGCACCAAGGTCTAGAAGGGCTCTGTTGATAAAAGTATCTCCTATTGAACATGAAATTGTGGGACATCCAGGATCCTTATATTTTATAGGAGATGTGTTGGACAAAATAGAACTTATGTTTGCAGTTAAGAATGCCTTCTTTGGTACGTTTGTTTTTCTCTTTTTAGTGCACAAATCTTTTAAGAATTTAGCATAAGCAGGTATTTGTTGAATCATGTCTAAGAGTGGAATGTTCACCTTAACTTGCTTAAATACTTCCAAGATTTTCTCTATTTGTGCACTTGAGTTCTTTTTGAGTCTATTGGGAAATGGGGCTTTAGGCACATAGACTCGCTCAGGTTCAGATTGAGCTACGGGTTCAGATTGAGTAGGTGGGGTGGGCGTTTCAGATTGGACGTCAGGTTCAATGGTCAGGTCATATGTGGGTGCTTGATGGCTAGATTGATTGGACACTCTAGGATTTACCACATTGTTATCAACTTGTCTTCCGGACCGTAATGATACTACTGAATTTATTTGTTGGAACGGTCCTTCCTCATTAACCATTTGAACCGGTCTAGGGTTGTTATTTCCTGAAGGTGCTTGATAGGATTGATATGAATTATTATTAGATCTAGGGTTCACCTCAGGTTGACTTGGAAACCGACCCTTTTCTCTTTCACCTACTATTTGTGCTAGTTGGCTGACTTGTGTCTCTAGCCTTTGGAAGGTCTGGTTGGTTGTTTGTATAAAAGTTTTCATCAAATTTTCCAAGCTTGTCAACCTGACCTCATGATCGTTATTGTTACTAAACCTAGATGATGTATTATTTTGGTTATACGGGTTTGGTTGTTGTCTAGGAGGTTGACCATGTTGGTTTGATGAGAAATTGGAATTATTACGCCAACCCGAGTTATAGGTTGATGCGTATGGGTCATTTCTAGCATGGTTATACATGGCATTAACTTGGTCCCATTCCGCACAATCCTCCTTTACATGACCAGTCTGACCACATCTAGAGCACGGGATAGTCGAGGCTTGATTCACTCGGTTTTGGGTTTGTAGCTCTAAACTTTCCATTCTGCGCATAAGGGTAGCTAGTTTTGCTTCAGCCGCTATGTTCGCATCTACAGCTAAGACACCTGGTTTGGGTTGGCTTGCTATTCTAGATCCAATAATTGGGTTAAGCGGTGTTCTAGCATTGTCCCATTGCATACTGTTTTCACCTAATTCCTCAAGGAAAGTCCAGGCATCATTTTCATTTTTCGACATAAAGCTCCCTTGGCTTACGGATTCTACCATAACCCTAGATGTGGGTGTCAATCCCTCATAAATAATTTGACATAATTGCCATCTCGGAATTCCATGATTAGGGCATTGGGTCAGAACACTTTTGAATCTTTCTAGATAGGAATAGAACGGCTCGCTCTCAGACTGAACGAATGCAACAATTTCATTCCTAATCCTCATAGTCTTATGGTTGGGGAAATATTTTTTTAGGAAAACTTGAACAAACTCAGCCCAACTTCTAATAGATCTTTCGGCTAGACTATATAGCCATTTCTTAGCGTCATCCTTCAGTGCTAGAGGCACGAATTTCAGACGCACTGCCTCCTCAGGAATGTGCTGGTATTGCATAAGAGAGCAGATTTCCTCAAATTCTCTAAGGAAGAGATATGGGTCTTCCCTAGAGGTGAACTTAGGCAACATACTCATGTATTGTGCCTTAAGTTCGAAGTCGCGACCCGGTATGGTGGGCATAACGATGCACGATGGCTGAGCAGCCATCGCTGGATAGCATCGATCCCTCAGAGTTATGGGTTGCACAACAGGTGGGTCCACTACGTTCTTACCCATTGGATCTAGGTGAGGTGGTGCAACAGGTGGATTGGGGAAGTTCCAGACTGGAATCTAGATGAACTCGTGAGAGTCGATTACTCAAGTCCCGAATCCAAATCTGAGTGCACCGGGTTGAATCAATTTTTGAATTCAAATTCGAAATTTAAATTCCAAATTTAATTTCAAGAATTAATTACATTTTTTTTTTAAATTTTCATTTTTTTTATGTTTTTTTTTCAAAAGGGAAACAACCAATAGAATGGGGCAAAATGAGAAAGGAATCCTAATATAGAGAATTTAGGTGAGAAGAGAAAGAAGACTCAGATGAGAAGGGAAACCTAACTCTAAAGATAGAAAGAGGGTTGGTCAGAAAATTCCTAAGAAAGCACGGTTCAAACAATCCTAGACCTAGTGTCGCTTAGATCTAGACGACTCCTAACTGGTTGAGTCGAATTGATTCGCTTGATTCACCTCCCTCACTAGTCAAACCAACTTGGCCAGGCCGTGTATAGCTAGTGGGGGCGCTTCCGACAGAGTCGGTGCCAATTAGACAACCACTTCGCTTGGAAGACTTACGTCAACACAAAAACACTTTCTAGACACCAAATTAAATTCAATCGGCTTCAGGTCATAGCAAGTCAAACCAATTCTTCTCCTTAAATGAGTCCGAGTCCTTAGGGGTCAATGTCTAATTGATTTTAATTTAAGGCTTGGGTGACACTTTGGGATTGTTGTTTGTGGGCCACGGAAGGGTGATGAAATCCCCACCGTATCTTTGCCTACGGAGTTGCCCTTAAGATAGTTTAACTTAGATCTAGCAAAGATAGTCAAACAATGGTCTTTAATTGGGGGCAATTGCAAGGTTGTATGCAAACAAAATTATATGCTTAAATGCAATCGTTAAAACGCGATACGTACCTTGCCTCCAGCACTCTTCAACAGGAATTAATTTGCACGAATTTAGCAAGAATAATGCATACAAAACACTAGATGATGCATGCACTAAGGCCTTTCTAATTTTGCCAATTTTAGGTCAGAGTTGAATTATTGCCAATTATGGATTTTTTCCCTAACACATGCAGTTCTATGAAAAGGAAATTTTCTGAAACTAGAAATTACGAGGAAAAAGGCAACAAAGGTTACCTACGCAATGCTCAGTCGGGTTCACCGCCCGCTCTCGAAATTTCAGTAGCTCCACGCGTCCACCCAGAGATGGTGCTAACCCCAGAAAAATTTGAAGCCCAGAGGCTTCAATTGTGCGGCGATTCCACCGCAGGTTCCTCTTGATGTGCGGTGATTCCGCCGCCCTTGTTGCTCAGACTGCGCTCAGATTTCGCCGCGTGCTCTGTTGTCTCCTGAAACATAAATCCAAATAGTTAGATCGCGCACAAGATAAACAGAATAGAATCGAAATCAACAAAAAAAAACTGCGTCGCCTCCCCGGCAACGGCGCCAAAAACTTGATGAGAATTATAATTTATACCGCAAGTGCACGGCGTCAATGAAGACGTGGCAAATACGGGTCGAACACAAGGAGGGAGAGATTCTGTTTTTAGTGTGATTTTCGATTAAGGGGAAAAGAAGGAGAGAAGAAATAATTGAGTTTTGAGATTTTTGGATTTTAATTTTCTAAAGCAAGAAACAAGAACAATTAAAACTAAAACAAGAACAAAGATGTGAATTCCGTCGGGTGGAGGTTTAGATTTAAGGTTTAGATTAGAGAATTTAGAAACTTATAATAAATCATATTAGTTATAAAGCATTACATGATAAATGATTTAACATAAACTCAAGTAATCAAAATATACTAACACGAAATTAAAATAATAACATTCATTCATCTTCTCTTCACCCTAATCTGTCACCTCCACCCTTTGGAAGGAGTTAGAAACTCATAGAGGGAGGAAGAAGGGGTCCTTGAGACATTACAAAAGAAAACTAAAAGTAAGAAATAAAAGACAGAATTTTATTAATGAAAAGAAGATTACAAAACTAAGATTAAGAATAAAAACTACCACCAAAGACTAAGGACCCTTCTAACATCGTTCTCGGGTCTATTTATAGTTGTTACAAGAGACCTAAGTATAGAATTGGAGAGTACACGTGTCCAGACACGACTGGACAAAATTGGAGCACACGGATCAACTAGGGGGCGGCGGAATCGCCGCATGGTATGTTTTATATGCGGCGGAATCGCCGCACATCATGCTCTGATTTGGTCAAGATTTTGGTTGAATGTTTATGGTATAATTTGATCCTCCTTTACGCGTCTGGATTGATTCTTTCCATTCTTTTGAGCTCCGGATTAATTCTTTTATATATTTGAAGATCCACATTGATTTTTCTTTAGATTTTATCCAAGATAATAAAAGCTACTCGTGATTTGCATTAAGGTCCTTGACTTTTTGCAGTTAAGTCCCCGGCTACTTTTGTGCTTAAGTCCTTGTTCTTTTTTGCAATTAGGACTTGAATGCTTTTATGCTTGGATACATTTCCATTCGTAACCCGATAATCTTGAACTTGGTCTTTATGATAGAAATGAGTCTTTTGCACGCGTTTATGCTCGGGATGTGGGTAAATTGCATTCAGGTCCCTGTAATCTGTAAATAAGACTAAACACATACCTTAGTAGCATTTATTGATATAAAAGTAATCTAAATGAAAGACATATGATGCAATGTATGCAATGCATCACTTCTTTTGTTTTATTTCCTTTTAGTTTCTTTAATATTTCTTGCTTGCTTAGTTTAGTTTCATTTCAATAGAATGTTTCATTTTAATGTAGGTTGTAGTGTAATGATAAGTGAGTAGTTCCATCCCCATTTGGGGGGTGGAGAAATGTGTGATATCATCATGTGGTGTATTAGGTGTGTGTTGTCTTAATCTCTTGAGCCTTACATGATTTCCATAACCATCTAATGGCATTTCACTCTTGTCTTTGATATGCTAATGCTCTTGAATGAAGCTTAGCTTATGCTTAGATTAGTGGACCTATTTTATGGGGAATGATAAGGTAAGGATATGGATGGAATTGATAAAGGAAACATGATTTGTAGTTGCATGTACTCTTGTGGTCTATACCTTGGTTAATGACTTGTATCTTTTTAATGATAATGTGCTATCTTATTTCATGTGGAGGCATACTAGGGTCTAGTTTTTATACATGAGTTCATTTAGCTTCATTCCAATTATTGTCTTGTATGTTTTAATGATATTGTGTTATCTTAATTCATGTGGAGGCAAAGTTGGATGTAGTTTTATGGTTTTCATGCACTACATATTGTGATGAGCTTAATTGAACACACACACATACACATATCTTTGTATTCACACTCTTTTCTCTACCCCCTTTGGGGTTTAGTTTTATTGCTTATTTTCCATTTACTTTCGTATTGTAGTGTAGTGTAGATCATAACTCCTTTCTCTCCTTTCTTTCCCACTCGCCTTCGTACAAACTAAAGTTGACGTACCTCCCTGGGGATCAACCTGTATTTGCGAATGTGTCAACGCGGCCGTGCACTTGCGGTGAATTAAAACGTATCAATCAAGTTTTTGGCACCGTTGCCGAGGAGGTGCTCTGTGTAGACTTTGGTTTGGACCATTCGAGTGGTTTTAATTTTTTGTTTTTTGTTTTTGTTTGTTTCAGGGATTCTGAGGATCAAGCGGAGGCTACTGGTGGAATTGGAGCACAAAATCTTCAACAAAGACCGTCAATCAGCGGTTTGGGACCGCCAATTGGAGGCCTGGTGAGCTTCATTTGCTCTCAATTTTGTTCTGGTTGTTCTTTGCTTCAGTGTAGTTGTCTAGGAGCACAATCTTGCATGCTGTGACTTGTAGTTTGCTCCCAGATCATTAATCACTCCCCCATTAATCAACTTGGCCATTAAAATCCAAAGCAAAAGATTAGACATTCTTACATGTTTAGGTCAATGTTGGAGTCAATGTGTCAAGGTGATTTCCAAATGAAACTCATCGATGAGGCATGGGACACTTTTGAATTAATGGTTGAACGTACCTTTGAGTGGGACACCATGAGAGAGCCACCAGCCGCCAGGTCTTCTAGTCGAGCTGGATCATATCAAGTTGAGTCAACTATCGTGTCTGAGGCGAAAATGGCTGCTCTCATGCGTAGGATTGAGAGTTTAGAGTTGGACCAAGCTCCTGTAGCTCAGGTCGCTACTCCCAGATGTGGTAGGTGTGGACTTACGGGCCATGATGACTTGGAATGCGCTTACACTCCAAGGGATGCTGAGCATGCAAATGCGATGTATCAACAGAGGCCCCGTAGCGACCCGTATACTCACCCCTACAACCTAGGATGGCGTAACCATCCTAACTTCTCTTGGGGGGGTAGTAGGGGTAACGGTCAGAGCTCGCACGCTCAACCTCAACCTCCACGCCCATCGGCGACCTACCAACCTCCACATCAAAGGTCTCAGAACCATAATTACGAACCTCCTCAGACCTCATCGTCGGGTTATTCTACCCAATCTCCACTACCCCAACGGGTTGACTCGAAGGACCCCACTCTTGAACAAACCCTTCAAGTGTTCATTCAGAGCACACAATCCATGTTTGTGGCCAGCAACAATTCGATCAAAGCATTGGAAATGCAAGTTAGCCAGTTGGCTCATCAGCTCCATGAACGCGAGAAGGGCCAGTTACCGAGTCAACCCGAGATGAATCCTTAGGGTACCCATTCTCAAGGAAGGCCACTAGTGCCTCATGCTACCTCTGAACCGACCCATCATATTAATGTGATTCATACTTTGAGGTCTGGTAAGAAGGTGGATAACAACATTGGGGTGTCTTCCTTGTCATCACCATCTCTTGGTGTCACCAAACCTGCGCTGATACCTGCATCTCTAAGGGAGCCGGATCCGGAGGTTCCCTCCACAAATACTTCCAGGAAGGAGCCTGATCCAGAGGTTCCTTATACATTTCCTTCGACAATTGGGGTCGAACCCTGAGGTCCCCTTGTCTCCTCTTGTGTCGAAGCAATCAGATTCTGAGGTCCCCACTCATGCTTCTTTGGACCAGAATTCTGAGGTTCCTTCGCAACACCATTATGCCCCGAAGGCGCCATTCCCTGAGCGCCTTAAAAAGAAAACCTCGGATCAGCATGACAAGATGCTTGAGTTGTTTTGGCAAGTTAAAGTGGACATCCCTCTGTTGGAGGTGATTCAGCAAATGCCTCATTATGCCAAGGTTCTCAAGGACTTATGCACCAAGAAGAGAAAAACTCATGTTCCAAAGAAAGTTTTTCTTGCGGCTAACATGAGTTCTTTGTTGGAACAACCCATGCAAGTCAAATACAAGGACCATGGTTGTCCTACTATCTCTTGTGAGATTGGTGATGTGTCCATACATCAAGCTTTATTGGACCTTGGTGTATCTGTTAATCTTCTGCCATATCAGTCTATGTCCACCTCGGTCTTGGAGACCTCAAACAAATAAAAACCACTCTTCAATTGGTTGATAGGTCTATGAAGAAACCGAGGGACCTGGTGGAATATGTACTGATCAAAGTGGAAGAGTTCATTTATCCAGTTGACTTCTTTGCTTTGGATACTTAACCTGTGGCAAACCCACTTGGACAAATTCCTTTTATTCTAGGGCGAACATTTCTAGCGACTTCCAATGCCTTGCTCAATTGTCGCAATGGTGTGATGTGCTTGACATATGGTAGTCAGTGCGCAGATTTCAACATCTTCACCATCGGCAAGAAGCCAAGTGCCTTCGATGACCCTGTTAGGGTCAACCTTATCCAGGGCATGGATGAGATTGAAGTTGAGGGCACCTTCAAGTACTTCAGAGAATTGTTCAATGAAGATCCTGAAGGTGGTCAAGATGTTTCTCCTGGGCTGGCACATGAAGGTGCCTTATATTCTAATCACGTGGCCCTCGAGCCACATACTTTTGATCACATGGCTCTTGAGCCACAAGATACCATTTTTGTGGCCTCTAGGCCACATGCTCTTCATTCTGTCTGCTAAGGACCCCATGTGGGTTAAGCATCAACCACATGTTACCCTACATTTCAAACAACCAGACAAAGGTTCACCTCTTATTCATGCCTCTTATCTTGCTCACTCTCAAGAGGCATCAGACGACCACAATGTTTATAAGCATGTGAGGTGGTCAAGCAATTCTGTTTTGTATGTTGCGAGCCCATGCAGGTGCATTTCTGGCTCGAGAAATGGCGGGTTCCCATTTGATATCCCTTGACATATGAAGATGGGAGCCCATTGTTGTACATAGTTTAAAAAAGAGAAAAAAGAAGAAGACTCCTTCAATGATCATCGATTGTTGTGGGCTCCAACCCTTGAGTATTTGGGCCTCATTTCTTTTACGTATTTGTATCTCTTCTTTAGCATCTCACAGGTTTTGAGGGAATTTGAGTTTGTGTCCATCAACATAACCATGAACTTCCTTTTGCACTTCATGTTGGTGAGATCTTCCCTTCTTATGCATAAATCCATGTAGTATCTTGCTAACATTCATTGAGGACAATGCATGAAGTAGGTGTGGGGGGGTGTTTTATGTGTGTACATAGTCGAGCCTTTTTCCTTTGATTTTGTTTTCTTTTGTGTGTATTGATAGGGTCATGTTAGTGTGCTGCATTTAATATCGATATATTTGCTTGCCATGATCCATGGGTGACTTGTCTTCTTTTGCTTGCCTTGTGCTTCAAAATTTTGACATTTCTTTCAAAATCTTAATGTGTTTGCATGTGCAAAACCATTGAGAGGCAAAGTAAAAAGAAAGCTCCCAAAATTGTCTTGAACTTGATGCATTAGGATATCTAGTACAGTGGCTTTAGGACTTATCTAGTCGTTAGGATGCACCCCAGTTTTCCCTCGGAGGCGAGTAATCATATGGTTTCAGTACTTAAATAATTAAAGAAGTCCACCCTGAACCTAGTGAGTCAATAATTCGTGTCTGTTAATTTAAGGAAGTTTGTTGTAGTCAAGGATCCTTTAAATCTTGTTGTGAGACATTAAGTATAGGGGTTTTGGTTCATGTGTAGATAAGAAATAAGTGAGTATGTGTTCTCTCTTCTTGCACGGCTCATATCACTCGGGAAAGTAGGTCTGAGGGGACTTCGTGCCTGGTGCTTTCGAGTCATCTGACTTGGGATGCGCCGACCGAACTCCCGTTACACGAGTGGTAGGGATTGCCCTATGTGGAGATTTGGGGAATGGTGTACGTGATAGTGTAAGTCCTCATAGGCAATGATGCATGAAACCTGACCCTAGGAGAATGAAACTCCAACTAATAAAAAGAAAAAAAAATAAAAAAATAAAACAATAAGAAAAAAAAGAAAAAAATTGGGAATGCAAATAAGAATCTTAATGGACCTTACACTTTGTCTCACTTGAGGATGTTGAGGTTGTCCATGTCTTTCACTTAAGTCCTTATTTAACTTGCACGAATGGTTTATTAAGTTAGGTGTGTGGACTGATTACCTATATAGAGTGGGCCCGTAGGATTACCGCGTCCAATGATCGACAAAATATGTCCAACGAGTCGAGTGTCTAGATTTAATAATGCATCTTGTTTGGATTTTGTGGGTATATCCACTTAAACCCCTCAGGTGACAACACTCCTCCTCCTTGGCGACAAGGAAGTTTAACGGCTTGTTGCACGTGCTACGTGCAACCGTGATTCCAATGAAAGTGAGTTAGGATTTCTTGTTTTTCGTATGCTTCTCTTTCTTTGTTTTGTGTGGGGGTATTTGATTTACATCATTTCATGCTTACATTTGTGTCTTATATCCATTATCTTTCACCTAAACAATGCTATGTAACGAGCTTTATGTTTGGATTTCATAAATAAAGAGGTTTGAAGAGAAGAGGCATGAAAGGACCTAAAAGAAGGAAAAAGGACTAAGTTGAGAGCATCGAGGACTAAGATACAAGATAGAAGGACCATTGAGCAAACAAGAATACTCCACACCATCATGGGGAGTATTTGGCAATTCTATTCGGGTCGGAGTTCCAGCAAGTAAGGTAGATGCATCAAAGACCAACAAATCCATCCAGAAAAGCCCAGAACAAAAACCAGACGGATCCAAACCCTGTAGACCGCCAATTGGCGGTCTGGGACCACTAATTGACGGTCTGGGCCCTCCGAATCCGCTAATATTTCTGTGGGTTATGTATTAGAGTGTGTTTAGTCTATTTCTGGTATTTCTTTAGTCCCATATCGGGGGATTGTCCCAGATTACCTTTTCCTATGGCTATAAATAGAACTCTCCCTCCTCTCTTGTATCCGATCTCTCTCTTGGTGGCCATCCTCTCTACTAGGAGTTAAAACCTTCAAGAAAAAACCCTGGTGGAAAGAGGCTACTTGTAATTGAGTGAGTAATAATAGATGTTTTCCTTTAGTTTGTTGTTTCTTTCTTAGTTTAATTTCTTTCATATGCTTGCATGCTTCTTTTGTTTTATGTCCTTTTAGTTTCTTTAATATTTATTGCTTGCTTAGTTTAGTTTCATTTCAGTAGAATGTTTCATTTTAATGTAGGTTGTAGTGTAATGATAAGTGAGTAGTTGACTGACATCATTTCATGCTCATATTTGCATCTTATATCCATTATCTTTCACCTAAACAATGCTATGTAACGAGTTTTATGTTTAGTTTTCAGGAATAAATAGGTTTGAAGAGATGAAGCATAAAAGGACCCAAAAGCTGGGAAAAAGGACTGAATTGTGAGATCTCGGGACTAAGATGCAAGGGAGCAGGACCTGAACGTAAAACCAAAGGACCAAAGTGCAAAATAGAAAACTCCACACCATCATAGGGAGTATTTTTGGCAATTCTATTCGGGTCGGAGCTCCAACAAGTGAAGTAGATGTATCAAAGACCAACAAAGACATCCAGAAAAGCCCACAATAAAATCCAGCGTGATCCGGACTATATAGACCGCCAATTGGCGGTCCAAGACCGCTAATTGGCGGTCTGTTTTGGCCCAAATCCGCTAAGATTTTAGTGGGTCGCGTATTAGTGTGTATTTAGTTCATTGTTGGTATTTGTTTAGTCCCACGTCGGGGGATTGTCCCGGATTGCCTTTTTCTATGGCTATAAATAGAACTCTTTACCTTCTAATCTAATCACTCCATATTTTGGGTGGCTATTCTTCCTACTAGAAGTGAGGCCTTGAAGCACGCACTAAAGTAGGAGTATGCTACTTGAAATGTGAGTCATTTGTTAATAAAAGTTTCTTCATTATGTTGTTTATTTTACTTTGTTTAATTCATTTCATTAGTTTTAGTAGCTTAGTTAATATGCTTTCTTTGCTTAGTTTAATAATTAGTGTAATGTGTAGTGAGTAGTTCCATCTATCTTTTGGGGGTGGAGTAGATGTTCATACATGCATTAGAGAATGGAATGAATGCTTTATTTACAATATGTTGATAAAACATGAATGTATGCTTGCTTGTTTAGGATAGAATTTATAACTTGATGAGTTTTGCCAAAATGATTAGATACCTTGCATATGTTTAGGTTCTGAAATAAACAACTTGCATATGTAAATGTTAATCAACTAGGTTGGCGAATAGATTGATAGGTTTTGCCATAACATTTAGACACTTCCTATGCATGATAACACCACCTTCATTTGTGCTTAAAGAATGTGTTCAACACCCACCTCTTTGAATGTGTGCACTCACTCCACCCCTTAGGGGTTTTCTGTAGGATCTAATTGCCCTAAATATTAGTCTTAAGGGGGGGTTTATAGACTAATTACTCACTCCTAACTATTTATGCAATAACAAGATAACCAATGAAAATAGTGAGATAGAAAGGCAAACCAAACACCGGATGTATAGAGGTTTGGATCCAACACCGGATCCTAGTCCTCTCTTACGAATTGCTCTTCCTTGAGCAACTTCGCGATCTTCACTAATTTGATCTTCTTTCCGGGCAAAGATCGAGCCTTTACAATTCAAGCTTGCGAACACCCTCGCCAAGCTTGGACCTCCTTCTCACAACCCGAGAAGAGCTTCACTCCGGAAGCTTGTACAACTCCTTTGTAGTAGACTTTGTGTAACCTACTCTTGAGCACTTGAAGTTGATGATGAATGCAATTGAATGATTGATCAAGAGAGTGGTTGAGAGCAATAAGTAGAGTAAGAGCACTTGGAAAGTTTTAGCACAATGGGAGCTTAGAGAATGGATTGGTAACCATGTAAAGATGATCTAAGCTCTATATATAAGCCTCTTAAGTTTTCTAGCCGTTTGAGAAAGATTTGATTGGGTTTTGTGCAAGATACACAAACCAGAGATTCAGGAAGCAATTCTGTCAAAGTTCGGTCGACCGGTAAGAATGAAACGGTCGACCGGTTACGTGAATAGTGGTCAAACGGTTAGACAAACTAGGACCGGTCGAACTAACTGGGAGGGAACTTAAGTGTACCGGTCGGACGAAACAAGGAAACGGTCGACCGATGAGAAGGTTCGGTAGAGACAAAGAGTGACCGGTCGAACCAAGGTGGTATCGACCGATAGCAGGAAGAATGCTACGAACGATAAATGGTCAAACGGTCGACCGGTTAATAAGATTTGTTCGACCGGTTAAGTTATGTATTTCGGGGTATGGTGAAAGTATGTGTATACGACCGTTGTATAATACGACAAGTATAACGGTCACAAAAGAAGACAAAAATAGAAATCAATCGGTCGAACAGAAATGGACATTCGGTCGACCGGTTGCACTAAGGCACGTGTCTTCCAGCACGCATGAACAGTTGATCGGTCGACCAAAAAAACCTTAAGTTTCTCTAATGAACCGGTCGAACCAGTACAATGTTCGGTCGACCGAAAAGGTTCAGAAAACAGTTTTTGGGTAGATCGGTCGAACCAAATGGTCGACCGGTCGACCGGTTGAGTGCAGAAATCCTGGATAAGGTTTGATTGATTTCTAAAGAAGTTTTGTATAGAATTTGAAGGTTTAGATCTACTTCTATGGAATCCTAAAGAGTCAAGATATGCAATGCATCAAGATTTAAGTGCTCAAGTTACATTTAAATCCTAATGACAATAATGTAAACCTATCTACTCTTCAACTCATTTCTTGTTTAACTTGACACCTGAAATGTTAGTATAAAGCGATATATGTGTAATGTGCTAGAGTGATATGAACGAATTACATGTGTTTAAGTTAAATGTTGATTAATCATCAAAACGGATAAGCAATCATTAGCCAAAAGCCAACAATCTCCCCCTTTTTGATGATGACAACTTATCAAATTAAATACATGTTATTTCAATGAATTTTACTCAATGCTCCCCCTATCTTATAGCTCCCCCTAGCTATATGGCATTTGTAAACCTAATAGACATGTATGAGTAGTATTACTTCCAAATGAAGGACTTATCTCCAGCGACTTTACCACTCCACTAAAAGCAATTGCTGTTAGTGAGGGGGCCACTTCCAATATAGTCCATTCCCAGGCAGTGCAGAGCCCCAAACTAAGCGTCGGGTGGACATGAGGGGCTGCACGTTTGTGCCAACGAGTCGGGCTGTTAAACACCTAGGCCTTTAGGCCCACGAGCCATAGTAAGAGATTGCTTGGCAACAACCCCTCATCTATACGGGTGGTCCCATAACCACCAAGGAATTTGCTGGGGTCCCATAACCCCAACAATCCCCCCCCAGAAAATTGCTTTCCTGCGCGGGGCGTGACTCGAACTCGAGACCTCGCTCTGATACCAAATGTAGGATCTAATTGCCCTAAATATTAGTCTTAAGGGGGGGTTTATAGACTAATTACTCACTCCTAACTATTTATGCAATAACAAGATAACCAATGAAAATAGTGAGATAGAAAGGCAAACCAAACACCGGATGTATAGAGGTTTGGATCCAACACCGGATCCTAGTCCTCTCTTACGAATTGCTCTTCCTTGAGCAACTTCGCGATCTTCACTAATTTGATCTTCTTTCCGGGCAAAGATCGAGCCTTTACAATTCAAGCTTGCGAACACCCTCGCCAAGCTTGGACCTCCTTCTCACAACCCGAGAAGAGCTTCACTCCGGAAGCTTGTACAACTCCTTTGTAGTAGACTTTGTGTAACCTACTCTTGAGCACTTGAAGTTGATGATGAATGCAATTGAATGATTGATCAAGAGAGTGGTTGAGAGCAATAAGTAGAGTAAGAGCACTTGGAAAGTTTTAGCACAATGGGAGCTTAGAGAATGGATTGGTAACCATGTAAAGATGATCTAAGCTCTATATATAAGCCTCTTAAGTTTTCTAGCCGTTTGAGAAAGATTTGATTGGGTTTTGTGCAAGATACACAAACCAGAGATTCAGGAAGCAATTCTGTCAAAGTTCGGTCGACCGGTAAGAATGAAACGGTCGACCGGTTACGTGAATAGTGGTCAAACGGTTAGACAAACTAGGACCGGTCGAACTAACTGGGAGGGAACTTAAGTGTACCGGTCGGACGAAACAAGGAAACGGTCGACCGATGAGAAGGTTCGGTAGAGACAAAGAGTGACCGGTCGAACCAAGGTGGTATCGACCGATAGCAGGAAGAATGCTACGAACGATAAATGGTCAAACGGTCGACCGGTTAATAAGATTTGTTCGACCGGTTAAGTTATGTATTTCGGGGTATGGTGAAAGTATGTGTATACGACCGTTGTATAATACGACAAGTATAACGGTCACAAAAGAAGACAAAAATAGAAATCAATCGGTCGAACAGAAATGGACATTCGGTCGACCGGTTGCACTAAGGCACGTGTCTTCCAGCACGCATGAACAGTTGATCGGTCGACCAAAAAAACCTTAAGTTTCTCTAATGAACCGGTCGAACCAGTACAATGTTCGGTCGACCGAAAAGGTTCAGAAAACAGTTTTTGGGTAGATCGGTCGAACCAAATGGTCGACCGGTCGACCGGTTGAGTGCAGAAATCCTGGATAAGGTTTGATTGATTTCTAAAGAAGTTTTGTATAGAATTTGAAGGTTTAGATCTACTTCTATGGAATCCTAAAGAGTCAAGATATGCAATGCATCAAGATTTAAGTGCTCAAGTTACATTTAAATCCTAATGACAATAATGTAAACCTATCTACTCTTCAACTCATTTCTTGTTTAACTTGACACCTGAAATGTTAGTATAAAGCGATATATGTGTAATGTGCTAGAGTGATATGAACGAATTACATGTGTTTAAGTTAAATGTTGATTAATCATCAAAACGGATAAGCAATCATTAGCCAAAAGCCAACATTTTCCACTTCTGTATTCCAGCACTCTTCTTTCATTCTTAGTTAAGTTTTAGTTAATCGTTTGTTGCTTTCTTTCACATTTCGTATTTCGTAGTGTAGCGTAGCGTAGAGTAGCATAATCAAACTCTCTTCCATATTTCTGCCACTTGATTTCGTGCAAATGAGAGGCTGCTCACCTCCCTGAGGACGACCCGTATTTGCCACCGCTTCAACGTGGCTGTGCACTTGCGGTTTAATTAAAACGTTCAACAAGTTTTTGGCGTCGTTGTCGTGGAGGTGCCAGTCCAGACTCTTGTTTGGACGATTCGAGTGGATTTAATTTGTGTTTTGTAATTTTTCTTTGTTTCAGGAGACTTGGAGTCGCGAGGAGGAAGACCTGGAGAAATTTTGAGGCAAGCTGGGCACTGTAGACCGCCAATCAGTGGCCTGAGACCGCCAATGGGCGGTCTGCTAACCTCTGTTTGCTCTCTCATTTCTTTGGTCTGTTTGCATAATTGATGTAGTCATCTGGGACTTGATTTGGCATGTTTTGACCTATAGTTTGTTCCCATATCAATAATCAAACCTCCTTTAAGCAACTTGGACCCTAAAACCCAAAGCAAAATATTAGGCATTCTTTTTGTTTAGGTCATGCATCATGTATGTGACTTAGGCATATAGATTGTCTTTCATGTTAGCTTTATTTTCAGTTGCTGAGTGTTGGCGTGAGGTACGCACCTTCTACTGTCATTTATGCATTTCGTATGAACATGCATTAGTTAGTAGGAAGTGCATTGAAACAAGTGTGAGTTGAGCGTTTGTTTGGAGAGTTGATTGCTAGATTAGGACTCCAAAACGCTACTAAGGAGGGATTGTCCCATAAAAGATAAGGTGGGGGATTTCACCACCCTTTCCTTCACCCCACAAACCACACTAATAAAGAGCCTAATTTTTAAAATCAAGTAGACATTGGCCCTAAGGATTTCGGGCGCATTAGGAGAGTGATCCGGTCCCGACCGTCATGACCTGATCGGCGTTGCCCACTTTGTCGATAGTAGGAGAGACGAGATCCCCAGATCTTGGCTCACTTGCTGGGCTTTGTGGTCCTCGTTGTAGGGAGGTGAGGCGTGTTGAGGTCGTGTGACCTTACAGTTAGCCATCGTCTAGCTGTAAGGACCTATAGCGTCCTTAAGATTGCTTGAGCCTTGTTTGCTTGTGTGCTTCTACCTGACTTAGGCATATAGATTGTCTTCCCTTCGCTTCTGAGTCATTCTTTCTCTTTTGTGTTCTCCCGTCTTCTCCTCTACGTACATTTCTTTGTTGAAAAAAAAGAAAAAAAAAGTTTTGGTGTGTTTACCTTTGTGGATGCTTTCGTGGACACGAGACGAGAGCGGTCGTTTGACGAGGAGCGTTGTCAATCCGGCTTCGGTAATTGATTTCTGGACGCCTTCCTCCTCTCGTGTCATACACAGTCTGGGTTCAATGGCTACTAATTTCCGTGAGGAGGAGCAGTTACTGGACCCAACTGTTCGACCAATGCTTCCAGTTGTCGCTCCCATACCTCTACGTGATCGATGCTACCCGAGACGTACTGCTCTACCCTCATGCATCGTATTGCCAGAGGCAAATGGGAACCATTTTGAGGTTAAGCCTCAGTTTATTTCCATGCTCCGTCATTTCACTTAGGCATATAGATTGTCTTCCCTTCTCTCCTGAGTCATTCTTTCTCTCCTGTGTTCCCCCGTCTTCTCCTCTACGCACATTCTTTGTTAAAAAAAAGTTTTGTTTTGTGTGTGTGCACCTTTGTGCATGCTTTCGTGGACACGAGACGAGAGTGGTCGTTTGACGAGGAGCGTTGTCAATCCGGCTTCGGTCATCAATTTCTCGACACCTTCCTCCTCTCCTGTCACATGCAGTCCGGGTTCAATGGCTGCTAATTTCCGTGAGGAGGAGCAGTTGCTGGACCCACCTGTTCGACCTGTTCTTCCTGTTGTCGTTCCCATAACTCTCCGTGATTGATGCTACCCAAGCCGTACTGCGCTGCCCTCATGCGTCATATTGCAAGAGGCAAATGGGAACCATTTTGAGGTTAAGCCTCTGTTTATTTCCATGCTCCCTCACTTCATTGGGAAAGGTGACCCCTATATCTTTCTCAGGGAATTTGAGGAGGTCTGTGCTATGTTCAAGCGGAATTTGAGGAGGTCGAGACATTTCATGCATATCTAGAGAGGTTCAAGGAGCTACTTTCCTCATGCCCTCACCATGGCATTGAGTTGTGGCATCTTTGTCAAATTGTTTACGAGGGTCTTCACATCCCGTCCCGAACGCTCCTTGAGTCCATGTGTCAAGGAGAGTTCTTGGAAAAGGATGAAAGTGAGGCATGGGCTTTCCTAGAAGAACTTGCTGAGAAAATAATCCAATGGGAGAGTTTATGGGAACCACCTGCATCATCTAGTATAGGAGCAAGGATCGCGAATGCAAACTCGACTAGATCGGGTGTCGTATTTGCTATCGATACCACTACGGCCACCGAGGCACACATGGCGGCTTTAATGCACCGTATGGATTCGATTGAGCTCCAAAACAAACAAAGTGCACCTCACATGTCCACATCTCATGGAGTTCCCTGTCATTCATGTGGTAGGATAGGTCATGTAGAAAGCGAGTGTGGGTCCATTTCTCCTGAGATGGAACATGCCAACGCCATCTATGATAGAGCTAGGAATGACCCATACTCATCATCTTATAATCCTGGATGGAGGAACCACCCCAATTTTTCATGGAACCAAAATAATTCCCCGGGTGGTCCTCCAACCTCCTCTCGACCACCTAATCAACCACACCAACCTCCCATGCACGCTCATTCATATCAGCAACCTCAAGTTCCAAGCACCAACCAACCAGGTTTCCCAAATTCTAACAACTTTGAAACCCGGTTTAATTCGCTTGAGAACTTGACTTGTGGACTTGAGAACTCTGTGAGAAATTTTATGTCAACCACAAGTCAAGTTCTCACTTCAAATCAGCAGACGATCAAATCTCTTGAGCTTCAGATGGGCCAATTGGCTCAGTCTTTACATGAAAGAGAGAGAGTTTCTTTTCCTAGCCAGCCTGAGGCTAACCCCCCCCCCCCCCCCATGTACCAACAACAACAGATGCAAAATGAGAATTTGGTACCTCGAGGGAGGCAAGTGAACCATGTGGAGGAACTTGTTCACCATGTCAATTCCATTGTGACCTTAAGGAATGGAAAACAGGTTGACAATCACATTTCCTTGCCACACCCACCACCATCTATGCAGCCCCTCAGTGGGAATGGTGGTGTAGAAGAGGCTGAGGGTGAGGGTAATACACCAACGCCTCCTTCTCAGGCACTGCAGAAAACCTACCTGCCAAAAGCTCCCTATCCAAGTAGGTTAACCAAAAAGCAGAGTGACACAATGGACAAGATATTAGAGGTGTTTAAGCAAGTTAAGGTTAACATCCCCTTGTTGGAGTCATCCTACAAATACCTCAATATGCCAATTTGTTGAAGGATCTCTGCACAACCAAGAGGAAAACCAATGTTCGTAAGAAAGCATTCTTGGCTGCAAATGTAAGCTCACTTTTGTCCAATCCCGCCTACACAAAATACAAGGACCCTGGGTGTCCTACCATTCAGTGCACGACAGGGGACACTAGCATGAGTAA
This sequence comes from Triglochin maritima, assembly GCA_963682175.1. Lineage (NCBI taxonomy): Eukaryota > Viridiplantae > Streptophyta > Magnoliopsida > Alismatales > Juncaginaceae > Triglochin > Triglochin maritima. Next base: position 24,525,031 of record OY821777.1, read on the forward strand.
TGTTTTGCTTGATTTAGGAGTAGCGGTCAACCTCCTCCCATTTTCTGTCTATCAACAGTTAAATTTGGGAGAATTGAAACCAACTAAGATCACCCTCCAATTGGCGGATAGATCCATTCGTATTCCAAAGGGGATTATCGAGGACGTGCTTATCAAAGTTGGAGATTTTATATTTCCAGTCGATTTTGTTGTCCTCGATACCAATCCTGTTGCGAACACCCACTCTCAAATACCTTTGATTTTGGGTAGACCATTTCTGGCAACTTCCAACGCCTTAATTAATTGTAGAAATGGTCTCATGAAGCTCTCATTCGGTAACATGAGTGTCGAGTTTCATGTGTTCAACTCAGGTAGGCAACAGGAGCCCATGGATCAACCTTTAAATCTAAATCTCATCTGCCAATTGGAGAAAGCACCACCAAATCAACGAACACCCCTAACCCAATGCAACTCATTGAGAATGTTTATGGGCTCAGCGAAAACTCATTGTCTGTCTTTGCAATGCAATAGAGTGAGCTCGCATCAAACATAAAAGTCCAAAAGGAGTGTTCGTTGCATGCTTCAGTTGAGAGTACTAGTGAGAGTGAGACACCTCATCATATGCGTATACCAGAAGGTGTCTCTACCTCATGTGACATGGCCATTGAGCCATTTGAGCTTCATATTTACTCCAACAAGGACCCACCTATGACCGAGCTTATGCTTGATGACATAAATGATGGTGGGAGGTCCTTGTTGGATGACTTGGGGAGAAGCCTCATTCTTAGTGATGTTGGTCTGCTGCATCAATCGAAGGAGCTTGAGGAACTTATTCTGATGCACCCACCTATTGGTTGGAGGGTTTTGTTCGATGAGCAATTAAACCCTAGTGAGGCAACACAACTTCATTCATTCATGATGCCCACACCCAACCAATATCATGAGGGGTTCGAGCCTTTCAGCTTGGACCTTTCACCCCTCATGACACCTAAGAGTACCGATGAAGTTTGCCCATATCGGCAAGTCTCTGGTCCTCATGACTTTATGTTCTCATTTGATGTTCCTTGACCAAATGATTATGAGAATATCGTTGTTGCAGTATATATCATTTAAAAAAGCGAGTAATAAAAGACTCCATGAGTGAGCATTGATTGTTGTGGGCCCCAACCCTTGTGTACTTGGGCCCCATTTCTTCACGTATTTGTCTCCCTTCTTCAGTATCTCACAGGTTTTATGGGAATTCGGGTTTGTGTCCATCGATATAACCATGAACTTCCTGTTGCACTTCATGTTGGTGAGATCTTCCCTTTTTCATGCATAAATCCATGTAGTATCATGCTCACATTCATTGAGGACAATGCATGAAGTAGGTGTGGGGGTGTTTTACGTGTGTAGATAGTCAAGTCTTTTTCCTTTGATTTTGTTTTCTTTTGTGTGCATTGTTAGGGTCATGTTAGTGTGCTGCATTTAATATCGATATATCTGCTTGCCATGATCCTTGGGTGACTTGTCTTCTTTTGCTTGCCTAGTGCTTTAAAGTTTTCACATTTCTTTCAAAATCTTCATGTGTTTGCGAAAGAAAATTTTTTTGTAGGTTTTGCGTGTGTTTAGCATGTGCAAAACCGTTGAGAGGCAAAGTAAAAAGAAAGCTCCCAAAATTGTCTTGAACTTGATGCATTAGGATTTCTAGTTTACTAGCTTTAGGTCTTATCGAGTCGTTAGGATGCACCCCGGTTTTCCCTCGGGGGGTGTGTAATCATAGGGTTTTAGCACTCAAATATTTAAATAAGTCCACCCTGAACCTAGTGAGTCAAATAATTCGTGTCTATTAGTATAAGGAAGTTTGTCGTAGTCAAGGGCCCTTAATCTCTTTTTGTGAAACTTAAGTGTAGGGGTTTTGGTTCCCATGTAGATAAATAAATAAGTGGTGTTCTCTCTTCTCGCACGGCTCCTATCACTCAGGAAAGTAGGTCTGAGGGGACTTTGTGCCTGGTGCTTTCGAGTCATCTGACTTGCGATGCACCGACCGAACTCCCGTTACACGGGTGGTAGGGGTCGCCCTATGTGGAGATTTGGGGGAAGGTGTGCGTGATAGTGTAAGTCCTCATAGGTAATGATGCATGAAACCTGACCCTGGGAGAATCAAACACCAACCAATAAACTGCTCCAAAGAAAAAGAAAAAAGAAAAGAAATTGAAAAAGAAAAAGAAAAAAAAGAGTCAAATAAGAACCAAAGTGGACTTTACACATTGTATCACATTCAGAAGTTAAGGTTGCCCATGTCTTTCACTTAAGTCCTTAACTAACTTTCACGAATGGTTCATTAGGCTAGGTGTGTGTACTGATTACCCATATAGAGTCGACCCGTAGTATTACCACGTCCCATGATCGACAAAAATGAGTCCAACGAGTCGTGTAGCTAGATTGATTAATGCATCTTGTTCGGATTTTGTGGGTATATCCACTGAAAACCCTGAGGAGACAACACTCCTCCTCCTTGGCGACAAGGAGGTTTAAGGGCTTGTTGCACGTGCTAAGTGCAACCATGATTCCTACGAAAGTGAGTTAGGATTTCTTGTTTTTCTCGTATGCTTTTTCCTTTGCTCGGGACTAGCAAAAGTTAGGTGTGGGGGTATTTGATTGACATCATTTCATGCTCATATTTGCATCTTATATCCATTATCTTTCACCTAAACACAATGCTATGTAACGAGTTTTATGTTTAGTTTTCAGGAATAAATAGGTTTGAAGAGATGAAGCATAAAAGGACCCAAAAGCTAGGAAAAAGGACTGAATTGTGAGATCTCGGGACTAAGATGCAAGGGAGAAGGACCTGAACGTAAGACCCAAAAGTAGGGAGAATGATCTCGCTACTTGAAATGTGAGTCATTTGTTAATAAAAGTTTCTTCATTATGTTGTTTGTTTCTTGTTGTTTGTTTTACTTTGTTTATTTCATTTCATTAGTTTTAGTAGCTTAGTTAATATGTTTTCTTTACTTAGTTTAATAATTAGTGTAATGTGTAGTGAGTAGTTCCATCCCCTTTGGGGGTGGAGTAGATGTTCATACATGCATTAGAGAATGGAATGAATGCTTTATTTACAATGTGTTGATAAAACATGAATGTATGCTTGCTTGTTTAGGATAGAATTTATAACTTGATGAGTTTTGCCAAAATGATTAGACACCTCCCATGCTTGTTTAGGTTCTGAAATAGACAACTTGCATATGTAAATGTTAATCAACTAGGTTGGTGAATAGATTGATAGGTTTTGTCATAACATTTAGACACTTCCTATGCATGATAACACCACCTTCATTTGTGCTTAAAGAATGTGTTCAACACCCACCTCTTTGCATGTGTGCACTCACTCCACCCCTTAGGGGTTTTCCACTTCTGTATTCCAGCACTCTTCTTTCATTCTTAGTTAAGTTTTAGTTAATCATTTGTTGCTTTCTTTCACATTTCGTATTTCGTAGTGTAGCGTAGCGTAGAGTAGCATAATCAAACTCTCTTCCATATTTTTGCCACTTGATTTCATACAAACGAGAGGTTGCTCACCTCCCTGAGGACGACCCGTATTTGCCACCGCTTCAACGTGGCCGTGCTGTTGCGGTTTAATTAAAATGTTCAACAGTAGTTCCATCCCCATTTGTGGGTGGAGAAATGTGTGATATTATCTTGTGGTGTATTAGGTGTGTGTTATCTTAATCCCTTGAGCCTTATATGATTTCCATAACCATCTAATGGGATTTCACTCTTGTCTTTGATTTGTTAATGCTCTTGAACGAAGCTTAGCTTATGCTTAGATTAGTGGACCTATTTTATGGGGAATGATAAAGTAAGGATATGGATGGAATTGATGAAGGAAACATGAATTGTAGTTGCATGTACTCTTGTGGTCTTTACCTTGGTTAATTCCTTGTATGTTTTAATGATAATGTGTTATCTTATTTCATGTGGAGGCATAGTAGGGTCTAGTCTTTATACATTAGTTCATTTAGCTTCATTCCAATTATTGTCTTGTATGTTTTAATGATATTTTGTTATCATAATTCATGTGGATGCAAAGTTGGATGTAGTTTTATGGTTTTCATGTACTACATATTGTGATGAGCTTAATTTAACACACACACATACACATATCTTTGTATTCACACTCTTTTCTCTACCCCCTTTGGGGTTTAGTTTTATTGCTTATTTTCCATTTACTTTCGTATTGTAGTGTAGTGTAGATCATAACTCATTTCCCTCCTTTCTTTCCCACTCGCCTTCGCACAAACTAAAGTCGACACACCTCCCTGTGGATCGACTTGTATTTGCCACCGCTTCGACGCGGCCTTGCACTTGCGGTTAATTAAAACGTATCAATCACCATCCATCATAGAAAAATGCACTCTCTCAAGTCGAGCGCTCTAACTACAACAGACGGTGTAATCAGAGGAGGAGACTATAATGAAGAATATAAAGGAGGAGGAGACGCTGCTGAGAAAGGAAGTATCCCTAGAACTAGTGTGGGCAGTGGGTGAAGGTAGAAGCCTAATTTAGGAAACACGGCTCGAACAGCCTAAGGTCACTATAGGTCCTTACAGATAGATGACGCCTAACTGCGAGGTCACACGACATCAACACGCCTCACCTCCCTACGACGAAGACCACAGAACCCAACAAGTGAGCCAAGATCTGGAGATCTCGTCTCTCCTCCTATCAATAAAGTGGACAACGTCGCTCAGGTTATGACGATCGTGACTGGATCACTCTCCTAATGTGCCTGAGTCCTAGTGGCCATTGTCTACTTGATTTTAAAATTAGGCTTCGCTTGAGTGTAGTTTGTGGGGCTAAGGGAGAGGTCATGAAATCCCCGAGCTTATCTTGAAGACTATAGGTGGTACCCCTTAAAGATGTTTTGAAATATTAAATTAGCAAGCAACTCACCAAACAAGCACTCACCTCACTCTTGTTACAATGCACCTTACGAACTAATGCATGATCTAAACATACGTGAATAAGAGATCAGGTGCATGTACCTCACTCCAGCAATAAACAACAAGAATGTAAAGAAAAGAAAAGACAAATGTATGCAAGGTCGACTGTTTCTATCAGTTAACCGTTGATTGAAACAGTTATAATACCGAAAGTGCACGACTGAGTTCAAGCGGTGGGAAGCACATGCCGGTCCACAGGGAGCGCGTGTGAGTCGGGTTAGAGATACTCGAGTGGGGAGAATAAGAGAGAGATGCGATCAGAATCAAATTACAACACGTAGGAAATCAGAAAACAAACAATAAAACTAAACCCCTCGGGGGGTAGAGAAAGAATATGGAAATGAAAATGTGTGGTGTAGTGTGTTCAAATGTGCTCATCAAAACATGTCACACATGAAATCCATAAAACTCAACTCCAACTACACTAATCAGCAGCAAAACAAAACCTAAAACTTATGGAGAAGCAAGAACAAGTGGAAGAGGAGGGATTACAATGGTATATATAGATTAATACATGGTTAGGATTAATCTGGGAATAATCAGACAGCTCTAAGTCATATCTGATAGTCCAAGAATGCTATGACCTGATAACCCGAACTGCGACCATTGTTTGAGGCCCTTTGGACAATTTTTACTCGCCAGAGGCGGATCAAGTGGATCTGATCGGGTTGAAATTTTGTGTGTTGCTTTATTTCTTCAATTGCCACGTGGGGTGAACTCCTCGTCGTCTGACTCGAATCACTTTGAGTTTAATTGGCGAAATACTGATCTGATTCATGTCATGTGTCAACATATTTTTCACTTCACAATCAGGTCCCTCCGGGTTTGCACTTAGGTCCTTTCTGATTTGCGATCCAGTCCTTGTGCATTACAAATTGGTCCAGAACCTTCCAAATCAGTCCATACTTGTTACATTTAGATCATTTTCGCTCCCTTCCTCTTCTTTATTACCTAACTCCTGAAATACTACAATCAACAACTCGTGTAGCATAATACTGGGGTAAAATAAAGGATATATAGCAAGAATATGATGTATGATATGCTACAAATCAAGTGCCATCATCACTTGGGTCTTGTCCTCCGGTGATGTCGTGAGAAGAACCAGACTCTTAATTGGGAGAAATGTCACTTCATGGTTAAGCGAGGGGTCATACTTGGACATGTGGTCTCGAAAAGGGGAATTGAAGTCGATCTAGCCAAACTGGGTCTTACTGCAAATCTGTCACTGACACGTAATGTGAAGGATATCAGTGCCTTTTTCAAGCATGCTATCTAGATTCTATCAGCGGTTTATTCTGGATTTTAATAAAATTTCTTGACCTATGTTTAATTGATTAAGTTTAGACCACAAGTGCACAGTCGTCGGTGAAGACGGGGCAAGTATGGGTCGATCCGAGGGGAGGTGAGTAGCTACTAGTTTGTCCGAAATCAAATGCCGAATGAAGGGAGAAGATATTTGATTATGCTAATCTAGGCTACACTAAACTAGTAAGAAGAAGTGTGAAAGAAACCAACAACGAGTGGTTCAAACTAAACTAAGAGAACTTAATGCAAAGCTGCAAATCAGAAAGAGAGACCCCTAAGGGGTGGAGTGAGTGCACACATGCAATAAGATGGTAAATAATGCATTCAAAAGGCACAAATGTAGGTAGTGTTTTTATGTATAGGAAGTATCTAATGGTTATGACAAAACCTATCAATCCAATCACTCACCTAGTTGATTAACATTCACATACACAAGTTGCTTATTTCAGAAGCTAAACAAGCATGGGAGGTGTCTAATAGTTGTGGCAAAACCCATCAAGTGAAGTGTTCTACTCTAAACAAGCAAGCATAGATTCACATGAATCAACACATTTCAAAATAAAGCATTCATTTCCATTCTCTATTGCATATATGAACATCATCTCCACCCCAAAGGGGGATGGAAGTACTCACTATTCATTAAGATAACTATTATATTAAGAGAGAAAAACTTGTTAACTAAGCCTACTAAATTTAATGAAAGTAAAGTAAGATAAGCATGCAATAAACACAATAAAGAGAACATAACAAATTTTATTTAATTTCAGATTCACAATACAAGTAGCATCTCTCCACTTGAGCTTTTTGCTCCAAGTCTTGACTCTAAAGTAGAGGGATTATCCACCAAGCATGTAGTGAAAATACAAGGGAAGAGGAAGAGTTCTATTTATAGTCATAGAAAAAGGTAATCAGGGACAATCCCCCGATGTGGGACTAATGCACTACTAAAAATAGACATAAAACACTCTAATACATGATCCGCCAAAATCTTATCGGATCTGGAGAGGACCCGACCACCAATCAGCGGTCTGAAACCGCCAATTGGCGGTCTATACGCTCTGGATCGGGTCTGGATTTGGAGTGTAGTTGACTGGCTTGATTTCTTCGTGTGTGATGCACCCGAGTTGGTTGTTGGAGTTTAAGCCCGAATTGAATTGCCAAATAATCCTCATAATGGTGTGGAGTTTCTTGATTTGCTTGTTGGTCCTTTTGGTTTACATCCGGGTCCTTCTATCTTGCATCTCAGTCCATAAGTCTAACAACTCAGTATGTTTTCTTCCTTTTAGGTCATTTTTGTGTCTTCTCCTCAAACATGTTTATTCCTGAAAATTTAACATTAAACTCGTTACGTAGCATTGTTTAGGTGAAAGATAAAATGGATGTAAGACACAAATGTATGTTTGATATGATGTCAATTAAATAGTCCCACTTCTAACTTTTGGTAGTCCCGAGCAAAACAAAGAAATAGAAAAATGAAAGAAAGGAAAAAGCATTCGTAAAACAAGGAAATCCTAACTCACTTTCATAGGAATCACGGTTGCACTTAGCATGCGCAACAAGCCCTTAAACCTTCCTATCGCCAAGGAGGAGTGTTGTCTCCTGACGATTTTCAGCGGATACACCCACAAAATCCGAGTGTAGATGCATTATTCAACCTAGCAACACGACTCGATGGACTCATTTTTGTCAATCATTGGACATGGTAATTCTACGGGCGAACTCTATATATGTAATCAGTCCACACACCTAGCCTGATGAACCATTCGTGCAAGTTAGTTAAGGACTTAAGTGACAGACATGGGCAACTTTAACATCCTCAAGTGATACAAAGTGTAAAGTCCATTATGGTTCTTATTTGTCTGCTTTTTTTCTTTTTGGAGCATTATGATTTACACTAGTTGGTGTTGATTCTCTCAGGGTCAGGTTTCATGCATCATTGCCTGCGAGGACTTACATTATCATGTACACCTTGTTAGGATCTATGGCCCTCTAATCACTAGATAATTGCAGAATTAAAATACTAATGATGGATTAATGGAAGAGACAATTGCAAACCACAAATTCATCGACACTGGAGTTTAGAGAGGTTTGGCACCACACCCCGGTCCTAGTCCTCCTCGTAAGCCTCACTCGATACCCTAAGCCTCACTTATGGTTCCACTAACCGATCTCCAGTCCGAGCCGAGATCACCACCCTTTACAACGACCGAGCCTCGCGAACAACCTCGCCTCGCTCGTGTCTCCTCTCACAACCCGAAAAGGAGCGTCCGCGAAGCTTTACAACTCTTTGGTGATTCTTGAATATGGAGATTGAATCACAATCTAACTAACACTCTACACTTGAGCACACTTGGATACTGATATGGAATTTGATATGCAAGTGGTGAAGTTTTGGCTTGAGTGTTGATGATTGAGAGCTTGAAGATGAAGAGGATTTGGCTTTGAGTATTGGATAGATAGAGAGTGTTCAAGAGTCTCAAAACCAACAAATGAGGTCCTATTTATAAGACTTCAAGCTCTACTAGCCGTTTGGGAGTTGGTGGGAAAATGGAATTAAGCAAGCAAGATGACTTAAGCTCGGGCAGATTTCTATGCAAATTCGGTCGACCGTTAACAAAATTGTAGTCCAAACGATTGGTCTGAATTAAGCATATGGTTACCGAATAGGGTTCGGATCACTGTTCACCAACTTCCAGTAACTATTATAATTTATCCCTAATTAAGTTCGGTTAACCGAATTATACTCGGTTCACCGTTCCAAGGTGCATAGTAAGATTGTTTGGGCTCTGATCTACTCAAGTTCGGTTGACCGTATATACTTTGGTAGACCAAAGTTAGTGTGGGCTTTGCGCTAATAGTTAAGTTGGGTACAACGGTCATGTGCCACCTGTAAATAGTCGTTGGGCGCCTAAAGCCAAGAAGGACTCAGTTGACCGATAGGTATTCGGTCGTCCGAATTAGGACAAGTCAATTGGGCTCTGGGGATTTCATTCAAATGCGACCGTTGGAGCAAAGTCCAAAACCGGTCCAGGGCTATTCGATTGACCGAAGGTGGTTTGGTCTTCCGTCGGGGCAATACCAGATAACACCTAAGGTTTACTAATGGGAAGTATATGGGTAACCGATCCTGTTCGGTTGACCGAACTAGAAAGGTTTCAGTTAACCGTGAGGGCTTCGGTTTACCGAATCTTGATGGAACGGAATCCTAATGCTCAAGTTTACATTAAATCTTATGGACTCAATAAATACAAAATTACATGTCTTGGTCCAAACCTTTGATTACAAGTCTTGAGTCTTGATGTCTTTGTCCCAATGCTCATTTCCTTGATTGTCTTGATCAACTTATTAAGATGATTGCAAGTATACAAGTATGTATGTGATGCATGTAATCGTGTTTGCTCAGTTTGATTGATTAGGTTGATTGATTAATATTAGTTTTATTAATCATCAAAATTAATATAGATGAAGGCCAAAAGGCCAACACACCTTCCCCCAAATCTCCATATAGGGCGATCCCTACCACCCGTGTGACGGGTGTTCGGTCGGTGCATCCCAAGTCAGATGACTTGAAAGCACCCGACACTAAGTCCCCTCGGACATAATTTCCTGAGTGATAGGAGTCGTGCGAGAAGAGAGAACAACACTTATTTATTTGCATGGGAACCAAGCTTGGTGAGCTTTAAGGGACAAAGAAGCGACGGTGGAGACGAACACGACGCTCGAGGGATTGAGACCAAAGCACGCTGATGTGATTAGTAGAAAGCTTCCAGACCAACAGAAAGCAACAACCCACAACAATGGAAACTCCCAGTCTAAGATCAAAGCAACGATCGACAGAACATGTCGCTGATCGGCGGTGGTAAACAGCTGGTTGGCAGTATGTTTGTCAGATCTGCCACAAAATTTTCTCTTCACGACGACCAGGAGGAGAAGATGCATTTTTGTTTGGGTTAAAGGTGGGTAGGGTAAAGAAAATGTGTTTTTAACCAAAGAGCATAGAAAAATATCAAAAGAAACTTCTTCTTTTTCGTTTTTTTCTCTCTTTTTTTTGTTTGTTTGTTTTTGTTAAAGATATTGATTGACATCATATCATGCATACATTTTTGTGTCTTATATCCGTTATCTTTCACCAAAACAATGCTACGTAAAGAGTTTTATGTTTAAGTTTTAGGAATAAACATGTTTGAGGAGAAGAGGCACAAAAAGGACCTAAAAGCAAGAACAACGACTCAATTGTAAGACTTATGGACTGAGATGCAAGAGATAAGGACCCAGATGTAAACTAAAAGGACTAACGAGCGAATCAAGAAGCTCCACACCATTATGAGGAGTATTTCGGCAATTCGATTCGGGCCCAAGCTCCAATAACCAAGTATGGTGCATCACACACGAAGAAATCAAGCCAGACAAGCCCACTCCAAATCCAGACCCGATCCATAGTCTATAGACTGCCAATTGGTGGTTGTAGAGCACTGATTGGTGATCGGGTCATCTCCATATCCGATAAGATTTTATCAGGTCATATATTAGAGTGTTTTATGTCTACTTTTAGTAGTGCATTAGTCCCACATCGGGGGATTGTCCGTGATCACCTTTTTCTATGACTATAAATAGAACTCTTCATCTCCCCTTTAATTACACAAAATGCTTGGTGGCTAATCCCTCTACTAAGAGTCAAGCCTTTGAGCAAAAACTCAAGTGGAGAGATGCTACTCCTATTGTCAATCTGAAATTAAATAAAACTTTCTTTGTTATGTTGTCTCTTTTGTGTTTATTGCATGCTTACCTTAGTTTCCTTTCATTAAATTTAGTAGGCCTAGTTAACATGTTTGTCGCTCTTAATATAATAATTATCTTAATGAATAGTGAGTAGTTCCATCCCCGTTTGGGGGTGGAGATTATGTTCATACATGCAAGAAAGAATGGAAATGAATGCTTTATTTTGAAATGTGTTGATAAATGTGAATGTATGTTTGCTTGTTTAGAGTAGAACACTTCACTTGATGGGTTTTGCCACAACTATTAGACACCTGCCATGCTTGTTTAGCTTCTGAAATAACCAACTTGTTTATGTGAATGTTAGTGAACTAGGTTAGTGATTGGATTGATAGGTTTTGCCATAACCATTAGACACTTTGTAACGCCCCTGATCTCGCGGGTACGCACACTGCGAAAGGAAACTAGTGTCGCGATCAGAGACCTCCGCGACGACCGAAGGGGTTACTAAAGACAGACCGAATAGACTCGACAAACTGAAAGAAATCATACACAAATGGACTGACATAAAACATAATAGGAATAATAGAATAATCATAACAATAAAAGTCTTATTACAACACATCGAGTATCAAAAAGGAAATACATAGGGAAATATGCGGAAGCAAAGATAACTGGGAATCTGGTCGACGCGTCCCTCGTGTACAGAATCTTCGGAACTCGTCCAGTCTGCCCTGTGGAACCTAAGTACCTGCAAGCACCGCATTTAACAATGCGTGAGTTTTCAATTAAGAAAACCCAGTATGCCCCCGCCAATGCAATAAATGAAAGGTAGCATGAAATGCAAAAATGGCAGGTTTCAGAAACAGAACAGAACAGAACAGAACAGAAAGCATCAAATGCAACAGAAGGCTACGACTACACCAGTCGTGCCAGTCAAGCTCACCCGAATCGTTCCTCCATAGGAACCAGAACACTAGACTCGCTGGTCAGAGGTGGTCACTCGTCAGTGACCCACCGCTCGGCACAAAGCGGTGCGCCGGATAAGTGTCCCAATCCGTGGAAAATAAACCTACATGGTGTCATCGCGAACTGAGGAACACCTACCCTGAGACAGAATGGCAGTGCACATGCCCAGGACTTATCTTAGGCTTGGCCCCCTACACCCTGTCTTAGCCCAGTGGCCTCTGAAGCTAGAGGACCCACCCGTGGCCCGTCGGCCCAGAAAACAGAACGTGCCCAGAATTACTCCATCAGATTAGATGCAATGCAACTACTCTATAGTCTAGTGCAACTAAATTATTCAGAAATGAGTCCAAAGGAGAACATGCAATATCTCCCTCAAGCTCTATGCAAAACAGAATATTAATTCAGCAAAATCACACCAAGATCAACAACAAGACTCATGGTTGTTTCCTAAATTCAACCAGCACACAATTCCGGAAATAAAGGCATGTCATAAGCATCCATAATATATACAGCCAACAAAATAAAGCATACAAGTTTGAATCCAGCAATTATTTAACATGACATCATGATACATCCTTGAAATAGACAAATCAGGAAAATAGACCATGTAACCAGCCACAAGGTAAGCAATATTATTCGTCAACCTTATGGTACATGATTTAGGAAATAATTATGTAACCAGTAGCTAACTAATATATGGCTAAACGTCAACTTATTAGCATAAGATTTAGGAAACACAATGCCTAATACACGGGCATGTAAGGTCTAGCAACAAGTCCGGTCATGGAAGTTTCCTATTTCCAACAATGACATGGTGAATGAATATGCAATGACTTGTATCAACCAGCCATGAAACTTTCCTATATTCAACAACCTATTAGTGCATGAAATATGGGGCTTAAAATCAGAAACAAATCCGGAAGTAAACCTTGTATCCAGCCAGCAAATCCGGATCTTCTAGGTCTGAATCCAGCAGTAATCCGAACATTGATCAAGCAAGGTTTTTGGTAATAATCCAGCCATGTGGTCTATTGATTTCAGTACCCATTAAGGAATGAATTTTTCGGCTTATACCCAACACTAAAATCAGGAGATAAATCATGTGTCCAGCAACCTAAGATGTCTAGATATCCGGAATAGATGGTTGTGATTATGCGAAAACTTAGAAGCAAACCGGGTCATGGAACTTTCCTAATTTCAGCAACCTAATGATGCATGACCTATGGCATCTAATATCAAACTTTGTGGAGAATTAATCACGTAACTAACAATAAAGAAGCGCAACCTGTAATAACATGAACCATCCAAGAATATGAAATCAAATTCAGAATCACATCTAGGAAATCCGGTAACAACATAAATCAACCGCATGAAACCCTAGATAAGTTAGGTTGGGAATTGCATGAACTTATTTCAGAAAACCTACATGATATGCTCCCGAAATCCTCCTTCTTCCCCCCTGATTGGTCCAGCAAAACCACAAGGAAAGTCGCAAGAAAGGTGCCACGACCGGAAGAGTATTCCAGCCACCCGCCGGAACTAGTGTTGCACCGCAACCTTCCATTCGTGCAACTAACAACACGTCCCAACCCCAACATAAAATCCGTCCCCAGCAGCCTTCTCTACCCACCATGCAACCTAAAGCTAACGGAGAGAGGCATACCTGAATAGAGGAGAGGCTGAGCTACACCGAAGACCGACAAGAAACTTCTCCTCCTAGCTGCGCACCAAGAGCACCGCCGGGTTTCTCCTTACAAGCTGCTGGAGCTCCAATGTTAATTTCGGTGGTGAGGGTGGAGAAAAGGTCTAGGGAAAGTTGGCTAGGGTGCTATATTTATAAGGGTGCAAGTTGGAAAGAAGAAACTAGGAAAAAGGCAAGAGATAATTGGGAGTTAATTTGCTTTGATGGCAAAATCAGCACTTTCCTAAATCCAAATCAAAGCACATGCTAGCAAGATTTTCTCTCATTAATTTCGGATATGGTAAGGCCAGCCCAACCTCCCAATCTAACCAACACGCCTCATCAAGCAACCAATAAATCCGCGCACCAGGTTTTAGGCACCCGATAAACCTGGTTAAGTCTAACGAATGCAACCGCGCCTGGCGGTTAAATTCGCCCAAAAAGGAAACTTTTCCCCGAAAGGAAGCTTTTCCAAAACAAAGCATAAAATCACACAACTAACATCATTCATCAAGAAAACACAAACTCGGGCGTAAGGATGGATAAGACTTACTAAGGTACCGGAGAGCGGGTCTTACAACCTACACCCCTTAAAAAAAAATTCGTCCTCGAAATTTGCTATCCCTAACTCTCAACCAAAAACTTGAGATACAATATCCTCACATCAACCCACACTCAAACAACGGTAACAAAAGTTACAAGATGATGAAATACATGTGCCATAACAGCCAAAGATTCTGAGAACAAATCATGAACCAATCACATGAAATCCAACAAGTAATAATGTATGAACCTATGATACATTGACAATCATAAAATTTATAGCAACTAATATATACATACATATGCGACATCTTGACAGTAAGTATCCATGACGATCATATAATTTCCAGCAACTAAATAATAGATATCATACATGTCATGTATCAAGACCGCAATTAACTGAAGAAGGAATAACAATCTCTCTATAGATAATATACGTGCACATGATGTATTTAGGCAGCAATTAAATCATGGAAATAATTACAAGATCTTAATAGACAATACTCATGCACGAGATATATCTAGGCAACCATTAAATCGTGTCATAATAACAAGATCTCCATGGATTTCTATATTTACATGTACATGAGTTATGAGGACAACAAATTAACTGCGTAATTATAATAAAATTTCGATGGTTAAATATACATGTGCATGATGTAACTAGGCAACAACTAAATCATGAAATCGTAGTCATATCATCACGACATGAACTTACTTGCATGCAGTTACACCATCATACCCATAACAGTAACATGAACAATTATAATAAATTTGGTAAAGCACATGCTATAGTAATCATGGATCATGGAAACTAATATGCAACCAGTAGGAGATATGGGTCATGATGAGATGATTATACAACATTTACTTCAATCTATAGTAACGCATTCATGGATTTTGAATTTATTCAAGCAGGAATCTAATTATAATTAGGAGAAATATGAGACAATAACGTGACTGATTTCAGGGCTCATCATGCAAGACATCGAGGTTGTAAACTCAACCTCTAATCGCATATAAACACCTGAAATTTGCATTAGTTGCATTATATATTAAACATACTAAGATTGAGATTATATGAATAATATAAGATCCCACGATGCAATCATCACAATACAGGGGATAGGCGTGCATGCATGAATGGATGGTAAGTTACTTCTGATTTCAACATTTCCGGGCATAGCATTATGGACATTGTAGAATCAAAACTATTTGGTTAACCTTTTCACATAATGCAATTTCTTGTTTCCAACAACTATGTCATGCGTCCCAATATAACTTCCTAACATCAATCTAAACATGAAATGAGTAATAGAATGTGTAAAAGGCATCGTAGTAAAATACTACATGCATTCGATAGCATGAGTCATAAATTTCAGGACATATATGCGTTACAATCTTGCAAATCAGACCATGATCAGAGATTATATCGACATAAAACAATATAAGTATCAGTAATACAGCATGGTGAACATGCACATGAGATCAGGAGTCTACATATATCCATAAATAATATACATGCATGCATTCGGATTCACACATTACGTTAAGTCATGGAATGAGTTGCATATGTCATGGATGAGTACATATTTTAGTCTCAAAGAAAGCCTAACGATAACATCAGAGAAGGTATACCAAATCAGATCATGAATGTGGTATGCTTACTACTGGAATGAAATCAACTCAAATAACAAGTCACCACAAACAACATCTATAATCCAACTGATTGCACCAATCATAATTTTAGAACGTACATGCATCAGAAGATAGCGATTCAGAAAATGGCACGAGAGCATATGAACAGGAATTAATATATGAAGATATCAGTAATCTAACAAGGAAAGCATATATCTAGAAATCAGAAGTCGGAGCATATTCATGATCGATATAAATCTACATGCATAAGGATTTGCACAAAAATAGACGGCATAGGATGAATAGCATAACTCATAAATTCTGATATAATATTCATGTGAGAGCATAACAAGTCATAGCAGAGAAGGTTTATGGAAATCAGATCATACACGTAAACTGAACATGGTGGGGATAAAATCAGACTTGAGAAACTCATAGCAACATTAGAGTCAATACATGCATTTATACCAATTGCATCAACATTTATATTAAAATATATAACTTATGCTCAGATGTTGTAAAGAATATATCTCAGATGGATTACAAATCAGAGCATATACATTGATTAGTCATGACTGGGATAAAATCACACATTTAATTCCTCTTAACATTCCAATCGATAAATGCAGCATTCCTTGAACATAAAATCAGATCACCATAGAAACTAGATTTGAAATCAATAACATGTCATGACGCCCGATCCAAATCAAAAAAAAAATTAACATGTGATTATGACATCTAACATCAGTAAGCATATCATGCGAGAAAATCCGGACTTGATCACAATATCATGCATGAACTTAACATCTAAAAGATCACAAGATTCTACACCACAAGGTTATTAACACATCACTCAACATGAAAGCAAAAGCCCTCCCCAACTAGCTCTCCACGATCGACCCCACTTCCTCTGGTTTCTCCAGCAAACCACCAAGGAAGACTGAGGCCCAAGTCGTGGCAGAGATGGAGGTGCTCAGCCACCTCTGAAATTCGAATGGTGCACCACAGTCCACACAATCGGTGGATCTCCACTAGTGCATACTAAACCTCAGATCGGCAAACACAATGGTGCTGGACAAAACTTCGTCCGACACTCACTCTACATCCTCTTATGCTAAAGGGGTAGGAGCATACCTAAAACTAATGGAGAAGGACACCTGAGTTTGCTGGAATTCAGCTGCAGCCGCCTCCCATGCTTGCTAACTAGTCATCTCTTGCACTTGCACTTCTTGCTTGTTTGACCAATGGGACTTGTTGGAGATCTCAGCACCAAAACGTAGGAGGAGGTGAGGGAACTGATAAAGATAGATAGGGTTGGGTGGTTCGTTCTCCAAGTACACGAGACAATCCACAAGAAGCAATTTAACCAATGCAAATATAACCTATCACTATCAGAAAGCAATTCTAAAAGATAAGAATTTACCGACAGGGTTTGGGCAAGATGCCCCACTGGAGAGTCTTCAGATTTTGTACACTTTAGGGACCGACCTGCTCTGATACCAAGTTGTAACGCCCCTGATCTCGCGGGTACGCACACTGGGAAAGGAAACTAGTGTCGGGATCAGAGACCTCCGCGACGACCGAAGGGGTTACTAAAGACAGACCGAATAGACTCGACAAACTGAAAGAAATCATACACAAATGGACTGACATAAAACATAATAGGAATAATAGAATAATCATAACAATAAAAGTCTTATTACAACACATCGAGTATCAAAAAGGAAATACATAGGGAAATATGCGGAAGCAAAGATAACTGGGAATCTGGTCGACGCGTCCCTCGTGTACAGAATCTTCGGAACTCGTCCAGTCTGCCCTGTGGAACCTAAGTACCTGCAAGCACCGCATTTAACAATGCGTGAGTTTTCAATTAAGAAAACCCAGTATGCCCCCGCCAATGCAATAAATGAAAGGTAACATGAAATGCAAAAATGGCAGGTTTCAGAAACAGAACAGAACAGAAAGCATCAAATGCAACAGAAGGCTACGACTACACCAGTCGTGCCAGTCAAGCTCACCCGAATCGTTCCTCCATAGGAACCAGAACACCAGACTCGCTGGTCAGAGGTGGTCACTCGTCAGTGACCCACCGCTCGGCACAAAGCGGTGCGTCGGATAAGTGTCCCAATCCGCGGAAAATAAACCTACATGGTGTCATCGCGAACTGAGGAACACCTACCCTGAGACAGAATGGCAGTGCACATGCCCAGGACTTATCTTAGGCCTGGCCCCCTACAGGGGTCTTAGCCGAGTGGCCTCTGAAGCTAGAGGACCCACCCGTGGGCCGTCGGCCCAGAAAACAGAACGTGCCCAGAATTACTCCATCAGATTAGATGCAATGCAACTACTCTATAGTCTAGTGCAACTAAATTATTCAGAAATGAGTCCAAAGGAGAACATGCAATATCTCCCTCAAGCTCTATGCAAAACAGAATATTAATTCAGCAAAATCACACCAAGATCAACAACAAGACTCATGGTTGTTTCCTAAATTCAACCAGCACACAATTCCGGAAATAAAGGCATGTCATAAGCATCCATAATATATACAGCCAACAAAATAAAGCATACAAGTTTGAATCCAGCAATTATTTAACATGACATCATGATACATCCTTGAAATAGACAAATCAGGAAAATAGGCCATGTAACCAGCCACAAGGTAAGCAATATTATTCGTCAACCTTATGGTACATGATTTAGGAAATAATTATGTAACCAGTAGCTAACTAATATATGGTTAAACGTCAACTTATTAGCATAAGATTTAGGAAACACAATGCCTAATACACGGGCATGTAAGGTCTAGCAACAAGTCCGGTCATGGAAGTTTCCTATTTCCAACAATGACATGGTGAATGAATATGCAATGACTTGTATCAACCAGCCATGAAACTTTCCTATATTCAACAACCTATTAGTGCATGAAATATGGGGCTTAAAATCAGAAACAAATCCAGAAGTAAACCTTGTATCCAGCCAGCAAATCCGGATCTTCTAGGTCTGAATCCAGCAGTAATCCGAACATTGATTAAGCAAGGTTTTTGGTAATAATCCAGCCATGTGGTCTATTGATTTCAGTACCCATTAAGGAATGAATTTTTCGGCTTATACCCAACACTAAAATCAGGAGATAAATCATGTGTCCAGCAACCTAAGATGTCTAGATATCCGGAATAGATGGTTGTGATTATGCGAAAACTTAGAAGCAAACCGGGTCATGGAACTTTCCTAATTTCAGCAACCTAATGATGCATGACCTATGGCATCTAATATCAAACTTTGTGGAGAATTAATCACGTAACTAACAATAAAGAAGCGCAACCTGTAATAACATGAACCATCCAAGAATATGAAATCAAATTCAGAATCACATCTAGGAAATCCGGTAACAACATAAATCAACCGCATGAAACCCTAGATAAGTTAGGTTGGGAATTGCATGAACTTATTTCAGAAAACCTACATGATATGCTCCCAAAATCCTCCTTCTTCCCCCCTGATTGGTCCAGCAAAACCACAAGGAAAGTCGCAAGAAAGGTGCCACGACCGGAAGAGTAT
The DNA here is from genome assembly GCA_963682175.1 of Triglochin maritima. Classification (NCBI taxonomy): domain Eukaryota; kingdom Viridiplantae; phylum Streptophyta; class Magnoliopsida; order Alismatales; family Juncaginaceae; genus Triglochin; species Triglochin maritima. Next base: position 24,544,411 of record OY821777.1, read on the forward strand.
TCCAGCCACCCGCCGGAACTAGTGTTGCACCGCAACCTTCCATTCGTGCAACTAACAACACGTCCCAACCCCAACATAAAATCCGTCCCCAGCAGCCTTCTCTACCCACCATGCAACCTAAAGCTAACGGAGAGAGGCATACCTGAAGAGAGGAGAGGCTGAGCTACACCGAAGACCGACAAGAAACTTCTCCTCCTAGCTGCGCACCAAGAGCACCGCCGGGTTTCTCCTTACAAGCTGCTGGAGCTCCAATGTTAATTTCGGTGGTGAGGGTGGAGAAAAGGTCTAGGGAAAGTTGGCTAGGGTGCTATATTTATAAGGGTGCAAGTTGGAAAGAAGAAACTAGGAAAAAGGCAAGAGATAATTGGGAGTTAATTTGCTTTGATGGCAAAATCAGCACTTTCCTAAATCCAAATCAAAGCACATGCTAGCAAGATTTTCTCTCATTAATTTCGGATATGGTAAGGCCAGCCCAACCTCCCAATCTAACCAACACGCCTCATCAAGCAACCAATAAATCCGCACACCAGGTTTTAGGCACCCGATAAACCTGGTTAAGTCTAACGAATGCAACCGCGCCCGGCGGTAAAATTCGCCCAAAAAGGAAACTTTTCCCCGAAAGGAAGCTTTTCCAAAACAAAGCATAAAATCACACAACTAACATCATTCATCAAGAAAACACAAACTCGGGCGTAAGGATGGATAAGACTTACAAAGGTAACGGAGAGCGGGTCTTACACACTTCCTATACATGAAAATACTACCTACATTTGTGCCTTTTGAATGCATTCTTTACCATCTTATTGCATGTGTGCACTCACTCCACCCCTTAGGCATCTCTTTTCCTGATTTGAAGATTTGCATTAAGTTCTCTTAGTTTAGTTTGAACCACTCGTTGTTGCTTACACTTCTTCTTACTAGTTTAGTGTAGCTTAGATTAGCATAATGAAATCTCTTCTCCCTTTATTCACCATTTGATTTCGGACAAACCAGAAGCTACTCACATCCCCGCAGATCGACCCGTACTTGCTCCGTCTTCATCGACGGTTGTGCACTTGCGATATTCTAAACGATTAAATATATATGTACAAAAAATGAAAGGATTGATCACGTCAAGTGACCACATCTGCAGGAAGTTCGTGTAAAGACACGACTTCCGCCTCCTCCTCTGTCGTGGTCCCCTCCAAGTACGGTTTTAGCCGATGTTTATTAACTTTGAACACATCATTGCTACTTGGGTTCTGAATCTCAACTGCCCCATCCGGGGAAATGGTTAAAACAATAAAGGGCCCAGAGTAACGACTCCGAAGTTTCCCCAAAAATAAGTGGAGGCGAGAGTTATACAACAAGACATTTTGTCCCACCGTGAAGGTTTTGATTCGTACCAAGCGGTCGTGGAAAATTTTAGTGTGGGACTTGCAGATCTTGGCATTCTCATAAGCCTCGTTTCTCAACTCCTCCAACTCGATGAGGTCCAGTTTGCGATTTGCACCGAAAATATCAAAACTCATTTTAAGATTTTTTATTACCCATAATGGTTGCTGCTCAAGCTCTACCAGAAGATGGCAAGCTTTGCCATAAACTGACCGGTAGGGGGACATTCCAAGGTCGGTTTTAAATGCAGTGCGGAAGGCCCACAATACATTATTAAGCTTAACCAACCAATCTTTCCTCGAAGCATTAACCATTTTCTATAGAATTAGCTTGAGTTGACGGTTGGAAATTTCCAACTGACCACTGCTTTGAGGATGATAAGGTCTGACCAACTTGTGAGTGATGGAATATTTCCTCAACACTACCAAGAGGGATGGGGTTCTCAAAGTGTGTCCCCCGATCACTTATGATACAACGAGGTGCCCCCAAACCTCTCAAAGATGTGTTCTTTAACAAATTTGATCACAACCTTGCGATCGTTTGTGCGAGTGGGGATTTCTTCAACCCACTTTGACACATAATCAACAGCCACCAGAATGTAGGTGTGACAATGGGAAACGGGGAAATGGCCCATGAAGTCAATTTCCCAAACATCAAAGATGTTGACCATGAGGATAGGATTGAGTGGCATCATATCACGTCTTCCAAAGCGGCCCACACGTTGACACTCATCGCATGCTTTGGAAAATGCAAAAGCGTCTTGGAACAATGTGGGCCAGTAAAAACCGCATTGGATCACTTTGGCAACGGTTTTCTTGGCACCGAAGTGCCCACCACATGCCTCCTTGTGGAAAAAGTACAAGATTCTCTGAATTTCGTCGTTAGGAATGCACCTTCTTATGATTTGATTGGCACAATACTTAAATAAGTAGGGGTCATCCCAATAGAAGTGCTTGACTAATGACTTGAACTTGGCTTTCTCATTTTGTGTCCAATGAGCTGGCACCTCCCCTGTTGCTAAATAGTCCACAATGTCAGCAAACCAGGGGGTGAGGCTATTTCCACAAGGTTCTCATCAAGGATGAACTCGTTCACCGGTGGATCCGACGAAAGCTCAACTGGAATGCGAGAAAGGTGATTTGCCATGACATTCTCGCATCCCTTCTTATCCTGTATCTCAAGGTTGAATTCTTGCAACAACAAGATCCAATGAAGGAGACAGGGTGTCGCATCCTTTTTTGACAAAAGGTAGCAAAGGGCTGAGTGATCAGTGTAGATGATGATGTGAGAGCCAATGAGGTACTGAAGAAAATTTTCCAATGATGTGTTCAAAAAGTCGACAATGGAAGACAAATCGATGTTGTATCTCATCAAACGACCCGAAACGTCTCGTGATCACACTGGTATGCACAAAGCTACGCACCCACATGAGTCAGACGAAAAATAAAGAAAATTCTTTTTTTTTAACAACTAAAGCAGAATATGCGTAGAGGAGAAGACGGGAACACACAGATGAGAGGGAATGACTCAGGAGAGAAAGGAAGAAGTCCTTATTCTACAATGGGCAGGTACTGGTAGAAGCACAAAAGCAAGCAAGGCTCAAACAACCTAAGGTCGCTATAGGTCCTTACAGCTACACAAAGCCTAACTGCGAGGTCACGTGGCCTCAACACGCCTCACCTCCCTACGACGAAAACCACAAAGCCCAGCAAGTGAGCAAAGATCCAGAGATATTATCTCTCCTACTATCGACAGAGTTGGCAACGCTGATCAGGCCATGACGGTCGTGACCGGATCACTCTCCCAATGCGCCCGAGATCCTTAGGGGACAATGTCTACTTGATTTTAAAGGTAGGCTCTTGATTAGTGTGATTTTTGGGGCCAAGGAAATGGTGATGAAATCTCCACCTTATCTTATATGGGACAACCCCTCCTTAGTAGCATTTTGGAGTCTTAATCTAGAAATCAACTCTCCAAACAAACACTCAACTCACACTTGTTGCAATTCCTACTAACTAATGCATGGTCATACGAAAATGCATGAATGAGAGTAGGAAATGTGTACCACGCGCTAGCGCTCAACAACTGAAAGTAAAGCTAAAGTAAAACACAAACTACGTGCCTAAGTCAAGTATATGATGCATGACCTAAACAAGCAAGAATGCCTAATCTTTTGCTTTGGATTTTAGTGGCCAAGTTAATTAAAAAGGGATTGATTATTGATCTGGGGACAAACTATAGGTCAAAACATGACAAATTGAGCCCTAGATCACTATATTAAATGTCAAAATAAACCAAAGAAAAAAGAAGGAAAATGGAGCTCACCAGACCGCCAGTTGGCCGTCCAAGTGGCTTTGTTTTCCTCCAAACACCTTCTGGTGACTTCCCTTGATCCTCAGTCTCCTGAAACAAAGAAAACTACCAACAAAAAATTAAATCCACTTGAATCGTCCAAACCAGAGTATGGACTGAGCGCCTCCCTGGAAACAGCGCCAAAAAGTTGTTTAATCGAATTAGTTTAGACCACAACTGCACAGTCGTCGGTGAAGACGGGGCAAGTAAGGGTCGATCCGCGGGGAATGTAAGTAGCTTCTGGTTCGTCCAAAATCAAATGGAGAATAAAGGGAGAAGAGATTTGATTATGATAATCTAAGTTACATTAAACTAGTAAGAAAAAGTGCGAAAGAAAGCAACAACGAGTGGTTCAAACTAAACTAAGAGAACTTAATACAAAACTGCAAATCAGGAAAGAGACCCCTAAGGGGTGGAGTGAGTTCACACATGCAATAAGATGCTGAAGAATGCATTCAAAAGGTACAAATGTAGGTAGTATTTTCATGTATAGGAAGTGTCTAATGGTTATGACAAAACCTATCAATCCAATCACTAACCTAGTTGATTAACATTCACATACACAAGTTGGTTATTTCAACACATAAACAAGCATGGGAGGTGTCTAATAGTTGTAGCAAAATCCATCAAGTGAAGTGTTCTACTCTAAACAAGCAAGCATACATTCACATTTATCAACACATTTCCAAATAAAGCATTCATTTCCATTCATTATTGCTTGTATGAACATCATCTCCACCCCCAAAGGGGGATGGAACTACTCACTATTCATTAAGCTAACTATAATATTAAGAGAGAAAAACATTTTAACTAAGCCTACTAAATTTAATGAAAGGAAACTAAGCTAAGCATGCAATAAACACAAAAGAGACAACATAACAAAGAAAATTGTATTTAATTTCAGACTCACAATACAAGTAGTATCTCTCCACTTGAGTGTTTGCTCCAAGGCTGGACTCTAAGTAGAGGGACTAGCCACCAAACATGTAGTGAAAATATAAGGGAAGAGGAAGAGTTCTATTTATAGTCATAGAAAAAGGTGATCAAGGACAATTCCTCGATGTGGGATTAATGCAATACTAAAAATAGACATAAAACACTTTAATACATGACCCACCAAAATCTTATCGGATCTAGAGATGACCTGACCGCCCATCAATGGTCTTGAACCACCAATTGGCGGTTTATAGGCTCTGGATAGGGTCTGGATTTGGAGTGTATTTGTCTGGTTTGATTGCTTCGTGTGTGGTGCACCCGAGTTGGTTATTGGAGTTTAGGACCGAATCAAATTGCCAAAATATTCCTCATGATGGTGTGGAGTTTCTTCATTTGCTCGTTGGTCCTTTTGGTTTACATCCGGGTCCTTCTCTCTTGCATCTCAGTCCATAAGTCTTACAACTTAGTCCTTTTTCTTGCTTTTAGGTCCTTTTTGGGCCTCTTCTCCTCAAACTTGTTTATTCCTGAAACTTAAACATAAAACTCGTTACGTAGCATTGTTTAATTGAAATATAGTGGGTATATGACACAAATGTATGCATGATATGATGTTAATCAACCTCTCACCACTTTGTTGGCTAAAGATGGCAATTTTGAGTTCACACTAGAAAGCCACCATGCCTTTTTGACCGTGAAGAAAGAGCTGACCTCGACTCCCATAATTAAGGCACCAGTGTCGATCGAGCCATTCAAGTTGATGTGTGATGAACCTGACTTTGTTGTGGGAGCAGTGCTTGGGCAATGATTGAACAAATTGCCTCATATGATCTACTATGCCAGTAGAACACTCAATGCCGCCCAATTGAACTACACTTAGCGATCATATTCGCATTTGAGAAATTTCAGTCATACATGATTGGCTCCCATGTGATTATCTACTCTAATCGCAAAACTATCAAGCACCTCATGGAGAAGAAAGAAGCCAACTCTCAACTCTTAAGATGGATCTTGTTGTTACAAGAATTCTATCTCGAGATTCGAGATAAAAAGTGTGAAAACGTAGTAGCGGACCACTTGTCTCGCCTTGAGGTGACCAACCCACAAAACTAAATTATCAATGACAAATTTCCTAATGAGAAATTGTTCACAATCAAGTATAACGACTAGTTTGCTAACATCGTGAACTACCTCGCGACAAAGCAACTTCTTGTGGGTTGGTCAAAATCTGACCAAGCTAAATTTAGATCGTATGTCGGATTCTTTCACTGGGATGATCCATATCTATTCCAATACTGCTCTGACCATATTTTCAGACAGTGCGTCCGAAATAATTAGTTCCAAAGTGTGGTCCAATTTTTTCCATTCTGATGCATGTGGAGGAGACTTTCAAGCAAGGAAAATTGCCACGAAGGTGCTCCAATCTGGATTTAACTTGCCATCGATATTGAAAGATGCTTACAATTTTTGTAAATAGTATGATTGGTGTTGGCGCTTTTGTAAATATCCTCTCCGTCGACAGCTTCGATGTGTGGGGCATTGACTTCATGGGTCCCTTCCCAAACTCTTTTGAGAATGTTTATTTTTTTGTGGTTGTTTACTATGTGTCTAAGTGGGTTGTAACTATTCCACTAAGACCAATGACAACAAAGTAGTCACCAAATTCTTAAAGGACATTGTTGCACGATTTGCTATGCCCCGTACCATAATCAACGACATGGGTACTCACTTCTACAACCGCTCCTTTGAAACTTTAATGAGGAAGTACTCGATCACCCACAAACTTGTGAGCCCACATCATCCACAAACTAGTTTGTAGGTTGAGATTTCTAACCGTCAACTGAAGCAAATTCTCAAGAAGACGGTTAACTCCTCGCAAAAGAATTGGTTTATTAAATGACGCATTGTGGGCTTTCCACACTGCGTAGAAGACCAATTTGGGTATGTCCCCATATCAGGTAGTGTACAGCAAGACTTTCCACCTACCCATAGAACTTGAGCACCATGCTTTCTAGGTAATTAAGAACTGGAATATGGATCTTGATCAAGCTGGGTCGCAACTTAAGCTCGACATTATGGAATTTAAAGAGCTATAAAATGATCCATATGAAAATTCCAAGATTCAAAAGTCCCATGCCAAAACATTTCATGATTGCATGACTATGCGAAATGTTTTATAGGCAAAAGGTGTTGCTCTATAACTCTCAGCTTCATCTATTTGCAGGTAAACTCCGCAGTCGCTGGTCTAGTACATTTATTTGGCAAACCATTTTCCCTTATGGAGCGGTAGAAATCCTGAGGCCAAGGAATGGTGACGTAATCATAGTTAATTTACAATGCCTCAAACCTTATTGGAAGGGGGCACCAGCTGAAGTCGAGGAGGTCATGATCCTCCATGAACCTCCCTTGCACTCAACCATATGAATGGTTGAGATTTCATGTATGTACATATAAAAATAACATTGGTTGTTATGGGTCCTATTCCTTGAGTATTTGGATATCATTCGTTAACGTATTTATATTCCCTTCTTAACCATGAACTTCCTTTTGATCTTCACATTTGTGAGATCTTTATTTTTCGTGCATAAATCCATGTAGTATTATACTCACATTCATTGAGGATAATGCATAAAGTAAGTGTGGGGGGGTGTTTTACGTGTGTATATAGTCAAGTCTTTTGTTTTTCTTTTATTTTCTTTTGTTTGTATTGTTAGAGTCGTGATAGTGTGCCTCAATTTACATTGATATGTCTTGCTATATCATGATCATTGGGTGACTTGCCTTTTTTTGCTTGCCTAGTACTTTGATTTTTCCATTTCTTTCAAAATATTCATGTGTTTGCGAAGTAAAATATTTGGGGGAGGGGGGGGGGAGGGGGTTGTGTGCGTTTAGCATTTTCAAAACAATTGCGACACAAAGTAAAAAAGGAAGCTCCCAGAATTGACTTGAAAATGATGCATTAGGATATGTAGTACACCGGCTTTCTGTCTTATAAAGTCGTAAGGATGCACACCGATTTTCCCCCAGGGGGAGAGTAATCATAGGGTTTCTGTACACAAACAAACAAAGAATTCCACCCTAAAAGTAGGTATCGTGAAACCTTAAGTATAGGGGTTGGGGTTTGTATATAGATAAGAAATAATTTAGTATGGTCTTCTCTCTTATCTCAGGGCTCCTATCACTCGGAAAATTAGGTCCAATGGGACTTAATTGTAACATCTCATCTGTAGGGTCGTGTATGGTTGGAGTATCTATTCACTTTTAAGCTTATTGAAACTCTACCTGCTCAATCAAATATGTGCAGCGGAAATGAAAACAAACAAGCAAGTAAAGAAGACAATATGCAAACCACAAGATGACCCGGAAGAATTTATAGGTTCGGCCTCCTGCCTACTTCCTCTGTTGTAAGCTCTGCTCTATCACCCTCGAGCTCTACCTACATCTTCACTATCAATCTTGTTCGGGACCGAGATCAAGCCTTTTACAACACAAGCTCCGCAAACAATCCTTGCTAGCTTGATTTCTTCTCTCACAATCCTAGAGGATCACTTCTGGCTCTCATCGAAGTCTATACTCTTGTCTTAGGCTTTCACCAAGACCCTTGCTTCTTTGACAATGAATGAGTGGAACAACACTCTCTAAACTTGAGCACACTTAAGTAGAATAGGATTTAAGACTAAAGTGTGGAAGGTTTTGAGCTTTTGAGTGTGTGGAGCTTTCTCTCTAAAGTTGGAGACAAATAGTAGTGGGAGAGATGTTCTAAACAACGTTGGTAAAATCTATTTATAAGCTCCAAACGTGTTATAGCTGTTAGGGTTTAGTGTGATAAAGGGTTGTGCAAGAAACACAAAGTAGGAAACTACAACACAAATTTCAGTGCAAATTCGGTCGACCGGACGGGTCAAACGGTCGACCGATAGACGATTCTGAACAAGGATCGGTCGACCGAATAGGGAACGGTCGAACGAAAATAGGCTAAAACTGAAGATTAACGGTCGACAAAAAGTTAGAATGGTCAACCGAAATTTGGCAGGGATTCTGGTTTTATGTTCAGTCGAACAAAGGCATTTTCACGGACGACCGAGAAAAGGCAGGAAAATTGGCTTTCAAGAAACGTTTTGGAATGGTCGACCGAGCTCAAGGTAACGGTCAACCGAAGGACAAAGTATATTGGAGTTTGGTTAAGTTTATACGAATACGACTGTTGGTATAATACAAGTCTAGCGGTCAAATGACACATGTAGATGGTCGACGGAAGAGGTCGGAACGGTCACCCGGTCGGGTAGTAAAATTCACTCTTTGCTAAAGGAAACAAACGGTCGACCGAAGGTCTGAACAGTCGACCGAAATGGCACAAGAATTTTAGGTTTAGGTTTTAGTGAATTTCGGTATAGGTTTGGGTAATCTATTGAAGTCCAAATGTAGTGAAATTTTGTGTGACTTCTATAGGGAACCTAGTGTGTGTTTAAGTTGTTTTTAACTCTTGTATGCTCAAGTACACATAGTTCCTAAGACTCAAAATAAATCAAGATTACATGTCTTCAAATGAGCTTTATTACATGTCTTGAGTTGATTTCCTTTTTTCCTTGAGTCTTGATCACCTGTAGAAGTTAGCACAAACAATATATATGCTATGCATAATGTGTGCTACTCTACATTGATTGTAATTTAGATTAGGTTGATTAAATCATCAAAACATACATTAAGGCAAAAAAGCCAACATCATCCCTGAGCCCACACCAAGCCCAAATCCTGATCTGTTACCCTCGAGCACACAGACCCACAACACCCACCTTTTTACACAAAACTTATGTTGGTAAGTGGTTTACTAGTGGACTCATGTCACTATATCTCACCTCAACATTCTCATGTTAGGCAATGTGGGACTAAACTTTGGGGTGTTACATTAATATCTAGTGCTTTCGAGTCATCTGACTTGGGATGCACCAACCAAACTCCCGTTACACGGGTGGTAGGGATCGCGCTAGGTGGAGATTTGGCGGAAGGTGTACGTGATAGTGTAAGTCCTTACAGGCAATAATGCACAAAACTAGATCTTGGGAGAAAGAAGCACCAACATGTTTTAATTCCTTGTTCTCCAAAAAGAAAATGAAAAAATAAATATATATAAGAACCTTAATGGACTTTACACGATGTATCATTTCGGATATTATGGTTGCCCATGTCTTTTACTTAAGTTCTTTATTAACTTGCACGAATAGTTCCCAAGGCTAGCTGTGTGGACAAGATACATATATATAGTCAGCCAATAGTATTACTGTGTCTAATGATCGACAAAAGTATGTCCATCGAGTCGCATTGCTAGGTTGAAAATGCAACAATGTTCGGATTTTGTGGGTATATCTGATGAAAACCCTTAGGTGATGATTACTAGCATATCATACATTGCATTCATGCTATATATCATTTATTTTACCTTATTTTTGTGATACTTGAGTGTTTGTTTGATGTGTTTCAGGGTTTAGTTAATAAAGAAGAGAAATGAAGAGAAAGAGACCTAAATACAAGAATATAGAACCTTATTGAAGTATCTGGACATTTTTGTCATGATCAATGACCCATCTGCAATTCAGGAATGACCCAGATGAAAAGTGGAGGCACCTGAACAAAAGAAACACATTTCTGGCGCAAAATACCTCAATACTTTGATCTTGAAGTGTATTCGGGAAATTAAGAACAAATGGGCTCGAACCAGTGGACCTCGAGTGCACTCCACGTGTAAACTGAAGAACTTAATTTGTCGGAGAAAATTGGGGTAGATCGGACTCAAATAATCCGCCAGTGAAGGATTTTAATTCGCAATTGGTGGATCAATTTGGTCTAAACACACCCTAATTTCTCCCGTGACTCAAACGTGTTTATTTGAATGCACCAGACCAAAGAGAAATCAATTACAGCCATCGGATTGCTCCTAGATTCATCTACACTAATCTTTCTTCTATAAATAGCAATGTTTCTCCTACCTTTCTTCTACTTCTCCACTTCCACCATTAGAGTAGGTAAGGTTTTACCCAATTTGGCTGAAAGTAGAGGGAGGTGGATAAAGGTTGTAACCTCACATATTTCTTAATCTAAGGTTGGATTCAAGTTCCTCTCTTCTTTAGCTTTCTTTCTATGCAATTATTTTTACACTTTGTTTATTGATTTAGTAGTTTGCTATTCTTACTTTCTATGCTTGTGTTATGAGTAGAGTCTACATCCACCCCGTTTGGGGTGGAGGTGATGTAGACTATGTGTTGGGTGATGATGGGTTCTTCTTCTTTGTGTCATTTCATGTGCTTAATGTAGATTTATACTTGAAGCATTAATAAACTTGTTATGTATGAATCCTTGTTTAGTAGAGAATGCATGAATGTATTGAGTTGATTTCAACTACTTTACACACTTGTGCCCCATGTAATAAAGAACCACTCACACACACATACCTACGCACCTCCACTCCATGGGGGTTTAGTTTAATTGTTGATTAATTCATCGTTTAGTGTAGTTAGTTTAGCATAGTCCTCTGATTCTCCTCTCCTTTCCCACTTGAGTATGGTAGTCACAACAACACTACCCCTTGAGGTTCGACTCCTATTTCCCACGTCTTTACCGATGTCGTGCACTTGCGGTTATTAAAACGATCGATCATGTTTTGCCACTGTTGCCGGAGAGTTGGTTGGTGTTGTTGTTTCCACCATTTTGGTGGGTTTTTCTTACATTTTCTTTTTAGTTTTGTTATTGGACAGGAGAACAAGTGGATCGGTTAACTACACAGAGGCAAAGGAGATACCACTCAACTTCCTTAGTGACAAGGCGTTTAACGACTTGTTGCACGTGCTAAGTGCAACCATGATTCGTACGAATGTGAGTTAGGATTTCTTGTTTTTTGTATACTTTTCCTTTCTTTCATATTTTATCTTTCTTTGTTTTGCTCAGGACAAGCAAATGATAAGCGTTGGGGTATTTGATTAGTAGCATATCATAGAGTGCATTCATTCTATATATCCTTTATTTTACTTCATATTTGTGCAACTCGAGTGTTTATTTGATGTGTTTCAGGTTTGAGGTGATAAAGAAGAGAAAACAACTGAAATAAAAAAATAAATGACCTTATTAAAGCATATAGAACTTGTTTGTCATGATCAAGGACCCATATAAAATTCAGGAAGGACCCAGATGAAACCCGGAGGGACCTGAATGCAAGGAAAATATTTTTGGCACAAAAATCCCTCAATACCATGACCTTGAAGAGTATTTGGGAAATTAAGGCCAAATGGGCTCGAACCAGCTGACTTGGATTGTACCCCACGTGTAAAATTGACAACTTAAGTTGCTGAGTGTATTCGGGGCGGATCAGACCAACATGATCCACCAATGGCGGATCTAGTTGGTACAAATGTGCTCAAATTTCTCCCGTGGCTCGAATCAATTTAATTGGGTGCACCAGACCACAAAGAAATTGATTACAGTCGGATTTCTACTAGATTAATCTACACCTCTCTTTCTTCTATAAATAGCAATGTTTCTCCTACTTTTACGCTCTTTCTCCACCTTTCTCCATTAGAATAGGTTTAGTTTAGCCAATTTAGATGTAAAGGAATGATGATGAATGAAGGTTGTAATCTTACTCTTTGATTAATCTAATGCTAGATTTGAGTTCCTCACTTATTTTTGCTTCCTTTCTATTCAAGTATTTTTACATTTTGTTGGTTGATACTTTGCTATTCTTGTCTTGTTTAGTGTAGATTTCTTTCTTTCCATGCTTGTTGTTATGAGTAGAGTAGATCCACCCCATTTGGGGTGGAGGTGATGTAGACTATGTGTTGTGTGGTGATGGGTTCTTCTTATTTGTGTCATTTCTATATGCTTAATGTACATCGATACTTGTAGCATGCTTAAACTTGTATTAGATGGGATAATGGTCACACTAGGTGTTTGTCTCATGCTAGATCTAGAGTTTATCTTGTTGCTTGTAATGGTCTACTGATTGAATATTTTAGTTTAACCGCAAGTGCATGGCAGCGATCAAGCGATGGGAAGTATGGGTTGATCCACAGGGAGGTGTGTCGAGTCTAGTTCTTTCAAAGGGAAGTGGGAAAAGAGGGGAAGAAAAAGTGATTACACTAAACTAAACTGAACTGCACCACACAAGTAAGCAACAAACAAGGAAAGATGAATGTACAAGAAGAAATGAAATGAAACTAGTGGGTAGTTCCATCCCCCTTTGGGGGTGGAGATGATGTTCATACATGCAAGAAAGAATGGAAATGAATGCTTTATTTTGAAATGTGTTGATAAATGTGAATGTATGCTTGCTTGTTTAGAGTAGAACACTTCACTTGATGGGTTTTGCCACAACTATTAGACACCTCCCATGCTTGTTTAGGTTCTGAAATAACCAACTTGTGTATGTGAATGTTAATCAACTAGGTTAGTGATTGGATTGATAGGTTTTGTCATAACCTTTAGAAACTTCCTATACTTGAAAACACAACTTACATTTGTGCCTATTGAATGGATTCTTCACCATCTTATTACATGTGTGCACATACTCCACCCCTTAGGGATTTTCCTTACTGAATTCCATCTTCCTTTTGTTAGTTGTTTATCTTACTTTTAGTAGTCTTGTGCTTTGATTTTTCTCCTTTCTTAGTTTCTTGTCTAGTAAAGCTTAGGTTAGCATAATCACATCTCTTCTCCCTTATTTGCCACTTGATTTCTGAGGAACCAGAGTCAACACACTACCTTGTGGATTCGACCCGTGTTGTTCACCGCCTCAATGAGGTCGTGCACTTACGGTTATTTTAAAACGTTTAAACAAGTTTTTGGCACCGTTGCCAGCGAGGTGTTCTGTCCAGACATTGGTTTGGACGATTTGAGTGGTTTTAATTTTTTGTTTGTAGTTTTAGTTTGTTTCAGGAGAATTCAAAGATCAAGACATGTCGCCAGGAGAAGCCGGGAAGGAAACATAAGCAAACTGACCGTTAATCAGTGGTTTTGTACCGCGAATTGGCAGCTAGTGAGCTCAAAATTTCCTCTCCTTTTTTCTGCTTGTTTCTACATTGACTAGGATATCTGGGAGGTCAATTTGGAATGTTTTGACTTGTAGTTTGCTCCCAGATTAACAATTAAGTACCTTTAATCAACTTGGACTTTAAAACTCAAAGCAAATGATTAGATTGATTGCCATCTAGGTCATGCATCATTTGTAGACCTTGCACGCATTTGTCTTTTCTTTGCTTTACATTTTTTGTTGTTGATTGCTGGCGTGAGGTACGTGCACCCAATTCTCTCATTTATTCAAGGTTAAATCATGCATTAGTTAGTAAGGTGCATCGGGACAAGAGTGAGTTGAGTGTTTGATTGGAGAATTGATTGCTAAATTAAGACTCAAAATGCTACTAAGGAGGGGTTGTCCCATACAAGATAAGGTGTGGGATTTCATCACCCTTTCTTTTGCCCCAAAAATCACTCTTAATCTAAGCCTTAATTCTAAAAGCAAGTAGACATTGTCCCTAGGATTTCGGATGCACTAGGAGAGTGATCGAGTTGAGACCGTCATGACCTGATCGGCGTCGCCTACCTTGTCAATAGTAGGAGTTACTGGATCTCGAGATCTGGTATCACTTGCTGGGTACTGCTGTCTTCGTTGTAGGGAGGTGAAGCGTGTCGAGACTAGTGATCTCAAAGTTAGGTGTCGTCTAGCCTAAGGACCTATAGCCACAAGTTGTTTGAGTCATGCTTGCTAGATTAGGCTTCTACCTTCTCCCATTACCTACGCTAGTTTTTAGGGATTCTTCCCTTCTCCTTTGAGTCATCTTCCTCTCACCTATTTCTATATTCTAGTCTCCTCCCCTTTACACTCTTTGATAGTGTTTTAGGGTCGAGTCGAGCACTTTTTGCGAGCTTGGCCTCGTGGTGGTGAGAGTGGTCGACTCGAGAGTTTTTTGTTGAGATGGATGGTTACACGGGCGACCATCCATATCATTGTTGGGACCAGGACAATTCTCCCTAGTACTCCGGACCCATGCATCTTGGGGTGCCTCAGACAAACACCCTATATCGTTGGGACGATCTTAATTGTGTGGCTGAGCAATCTTCATATTGGGGTTATATGAGAGAGGCACCGACTGCTAGACCACCATCTAGTTATGTTGGATCATATGTTGTTCAACAAACTAAGACATTACAAGGACCTTTGGCCTCTTTAATGCATGTGGTAAATGACATAAGTGCACTGGTAGGTCCAGTAGTTGTACCGTGTGACTATTGCTGGTTGAGCGGTCATGTTTTTGGGGAATGTCCTTATGTTGCCCCAGAGCCTGAGTACGAGCACACTTTTTCGCAAAATGATCAATGTGACCCTTACGCATCCGCGTACAACCCGAGAGGGATGAATTCGTAGGGAGACAATTCTTATTCAAATTCTTATACATCATTTCCACCCCAGTATCCTCCTCCCGAATACCCAGAATTCTACCAACACCCTACTCCTAATTAGTGGACTCATTCTCAACCTATCAACACCCAACCCAACAATTTCCCAAATTCAGACTTGAGCCTCACAGTTGACCCCAGACTTGATTCTTCAGAATAAACCCTCCAAACGTTCATTGAAACCACTCAAAATGTAATGAATCCACTAAAAATTCCATGCAAACTATGGAAATGTATGTGAGTCAAATTACACAACAATTAAATAAACGTAAGGAAGGTGACATTTCTTGTCAACGTGAGGATTTATCTTCTGATATTGAACCACCACCACATCCACAAATTCAAAGCTCAATCTTTCAAAGTCAAACTTCTAGTCAGTCTGAGGGACTAGGGGTTTGAATTCACGGTCACAAGGTGGGGGATTTGATTCAAATTGAGAATAGCATGGACCAATTTTCATTATGAGTCGGCACAAGATCGTGCCTTATCTCTTTGTCATGTGGCCCTTGAGTCACACGATCTTATTGTTGTACCTCATAAGGACTCACCTGTGGTGGAACTAGAGCTCCCTAGTACTCTTAATTTCAAATGACCTGATGAGAGTTTGCCTCTCACTATTGTTCCTGATCATCTTGCAAATGATGAAACATCAAACAAATACATTGCTAATGAGGGTATTAGGAGTTCCTTGGATGATACCTTGGGTATGAGACCCATTTTCTATTCGTCTGGTGAGTCAGACATGCATAACAAGGTTCTTGACCTCGTTCCGACCCACCAGCCTGTTGGTTGGTCAGTTTGGATTGACGATCATAACTTCAGTACCGTAATGGGAGAAACTCTTCTTCCGTTGCCCCATATTTCCCAAACTCTTGAGAGGTTCAAGCTCTTTCAGTTTGATCCTTTGAATGAGATGCCTTTGCGTCTAATTCATGAACCTCTCATTTCATCTTGTGCTCTTTGTGAGGGGCCCAAACATGAGTATTCTGGCCTCGCGTCGTGTCATGTTCCCTTTCCAAGTGCATTGACCCACTTTTGAGGTTCCCATTTGATGTCCTTTGACAAATGAAGATGGGAACTTATTTTTGTACATAGTTATATTCCAAAAAAAGTACAAGACTCCATGAGCAAGTATTGATTGTTGTGGGCCCCAACCCTTGTGTATTTGGGTCCTATTTTTTCACGTATTTGTATCCCTTCTTTAGCATCTCACAGGTTTTGAGGGAATTCAGTTGTGTCCATCAACACAACCATGAACTTCCCTTTGCGCTTCACATTGGTGAGATCTTGTCATTTTCATGCATAAATTCATGTAGTTGTATGCTCACATTCATTAAGGACAATGCATGATGTAGGTGTGGGGGGTGTTTTACGTGTGTACGTAGTCGAGTCTTTCTCATTTTATATTGTTTTCTTTTGTTTGTAATGTTAGGGTCATGTTATTGTGCTGCATTTACTATCGATATATCTTCTTGCCATGATCCTTGGGTGACTTATCTTCTTTTACGTGCCTTGTGCTTTAAATATTTTACATTTCTTTCAAAAACTTCATGTGTTTGCGAAAGATGCTTCCCAAAATTGTCTTGAACTTGATGCATTAGGATATCTTGTATACCGGTTGTAGGTCTTATCGAGTCGTTAGGATGCACCCCGGTTTTTCCTCGAGGGGTGAGTAATCATAGGGTTTCAGTACTCAAACAATTAAATAAGTCCACCATAAAGCTAGTGATTTAATAATTCGTGTCTGTTAATATAAGGAAGTTTGTTGTAGTCAAGGACCCTTTAAATCTTGTTGTGAGACATTAAGTGTAGGGGTTTTGGTTCATGTGTAGATAAGATATAAGTGAGTATGTGTTCTCTCTTCTCGCACGGCTTCTATCACTCGGGAAATTAGGTCTGAGGGGACTTTATGTCTGGTACTTTCGAGTCATCTGACTTGGGATGCATCGACCGAACTCCCATTACACGGGTAGTAGGGATTGTCGTATGTGGAGATGTGGGGAAAGGTGTACGGGATAGTGTAAGTCCTCATAGGCAATGATGCACGAAACCTGGCTCTGGGAGAATTACACTCCAACCAGTAAAAAAAAAGAAAAAAATGGTAAAGCAAATAAGAACCTTAATGGACTTTACATTTTGTATCACTTGAGGATGTTGAAGTTGTCCATGTCTTTCACTTAAGTACTTAATTAACTTGCACGAATGATTCATTAGGCTAGGTGTGTGGACTGGATACGTATATAGAGTCGGTCCGTAGTATTATCGTGTCCAATGATCGACAAAAATGAGTCCATTGAGTCGACTTTCTAGATTGAATAATGCATCAATGTTCGGATTTTGTGGGTATATCCGTTGAAAACCCTCAGGAGACAACACTCCTCCTCCTTGGCGACAAGGAGGTTTAATGACTTGTTGCACGTGCTAAATGCAACCGTGATTCCTACGAAAGTGAGTTAGGATTTCCATATTTTCCGTATGCTTTTTACTTTCTTTCATTTTTTTCTTTCTTTGTTTTGCTCGGGACTAGCAAACGTTAGGTGTGGGGGTATTTTATTGAAATCATTTCATGCATTCATTTGTGTCTTATATCCATTATCTGGAACCTAAATAATGCTACGTAACGAGTTTTATGTTAGAGTTTCAAGAAATAAACAGGATTGAGGAGAAGAGGCATAAAATGACCTAAAGGCAAGAAAAAGGACTAAGTTGCAAGACTTATGGACTAAGATGCACAAGAGAGGGACCCCGAATGTAAAACTGAAGGGACAATGAGAAAATCAAGTAACTCTACACCATCATGAGGAGTATTTTGGCAATTTGATTTCGGCCGACACTCCAATAACCAAACCGAGTGCACTCCATGTGAAGAGTTGAAGAACTAAAGACCATATCCAAAAATAGGTCGGATCAGGGAAAAAGTAACAGTCAATGGTCGGTCCAAGACCGCCAATTAGAGGTCTGTTTGTCTCCGAAGCCGACCCGGTTTCCCCAGGACATGGGTTACGTGTTTATGTGTATTCGGGGAAGTTTTCATTAGTCCCATACCGGGGGATTATCGCCAGTTACCTTTTTTCATGCCTATAAATAGAACTCTTCCTCCTCATTTGTATTCACCCATTGCTTGGTGGCATTCTCTCTACTTGGAGTAAAGCCTTGGAGCAAAAACTCAAGGTGGAGAAGAATGTCACTTGTAATGTGAGTCATGTAAATAAAATAATTCTTCGTAGTTTTGTTAGTTTTATATTGTCTTTATTTTGATGCTTGCATGTTTAGATTGTTTGTTTTCTTTATCATAGTATAATTAGAATGTCTTCCTTTGTTTATATGATTGTTATATTAATGATTAGTGAGTAGTTCCATCCCCCTTTGGGGGTGGAGATAATGTTCATACATGCAATAAAGAATGGAAAAGAATGCTTTATTTTGGAATGTGTTGATAAATGTGAATGTATGCTTGCTTGTTTAGAGTAGAACACTTCACTTGATGGGTTTTGCCACAACTATTAGACACCTCCCATGCTTGTTTAGGTTCTGAAATAACTAACTTGTGTATGTGAATGTTAATCAACTAGGTTAGTGATTGGAATTATAGGTTTTGCCATAACCTTTAGACACTTCCTATACATGAAAACACAACTTACATTTGTGTCTATTGAATGCATTATTCACCATCTTATTACATGTGTGCACACACTCCACCCCTTAGGGGTTTTTCTTACTGAATTCTATCTTCCTTTTGTTAGTTGTTTATCTTGCTTTTAGTAGTCTTGTGCTTTGATCTTTCTCCTTTGTTAGTTTCTAGTTTAGTGTAGCTTAGGTTAGCATAATCACATCTCTTCTCCCTTATTTGCCACTTGACTTCTGAAGAACCAGAGTCGACACACTACCTTGTGGATTCGACCCATGTTGTTCACCGCCTCAATGAGGTCGTGCACTTACGGTTATTTTAAAACGTTTAAACAAGTTTTTGGCACCGTTGCCAGCGAGGTGTTTTGTCCAGACATTGGTTTGGACGATTCGAGTGGTTTTAATTTTTTGTTTGTAGTTTTAGTTTGTTTCAGGAGAATTCAAAGATCAAGACACGTCGCCAGGAGAAGCCGGGAAGGAAACATAAGCAAACTGACCGCCAATCAGCGGTTTTGTACCGCGAATTGGCAGCTAGTGAGCTCAAAATTTCCTCTCCTTTTTTCTGCTTGTTTCTACATTGACTAGGATATCTGGGAGCTCAATTTGGAATGTTTTGACTTGTAGTTTGCTCCCAGATTAACAATTAAGTACCTTTAATCAACTTGGACCTTAAAACTCAAAGCAAATGATTAGATTGATTGCCATCTAGGTCATGCATCATTTGTAGACCTTGCACGCATTTGTCTTTTCTTTGCTTTACATTTTTTGTTGTTGATTGCTGGCGTGAGGTACGTGCACCCAATTCTCTCATTTATTCAAGGTTAAATCATGCATTAGTTAGTAAGGTGCATCGGGACAAGAGTGAGTTGAGTGTTTGATTGGAGAATTGATTGCTAAATTAAGACTCAAAACGCTACTAAGGAGGGGTTGTCCCATACAAGATAAGGTGTGGGATTTCATCACCCTTTCTTTTGCCCCAAAAATCACTCTTAATCTAAGCCTTAATTCTAAAAGCAAGTAGACATTGTCCCTAGGATTTCGGATGCACTAGGAGAGTGATCGAGTTGAGACCGTCATGACCTGATCGGCGTCGCCTACCTTGTTAATAGTAGGAGTTACTGGATCTCCAGATCTGGTATCACTTGCTGGGTACTGCTGTCTTCGTTGTAGGGAGGTGAAGCGTGTCGAGACTAGTGATCTCAAAGTTAGGTGTCGTCCAGCCTAAGGACCTATAGCCACAAGTTGTTTGAGTCATGCTTGCTAGATTAGGCTTCTACCTTCTCCCATTACCCACGCTAGTTTTTAGGGATTCTTCCCTTCTCCTTTGAGTCATCTTCCTCTCACCTATTTCTACATTCTAGTCTCCTCCCCTTTACACTCTTTGATAGCGTTTTAGGGTCGAGTCGAGCACTTTTTGCGAGCTTGGCCTCGTGGTGGTGAGAGTGGTCGACTCGAGAGTTTTTTGTTGAGATGGATGGTTACACGGGCGACCATCCATATCATTGTTGGGACCAGGACAATTCTCCCTGGTACTCCGGACCCATGCATCTTGGGGTGCCTCAGACAAACACCCTATATCGTTGGGACGATCTTAATTGTGTGGCTGAGCAATCTTCATATTGGGGTTATATGAGAGAGGCACCGACTGCTAGACCACCATCTAGTTATGTTGGATCATATGTTGTTCAACAAACTAAGACATTACAAGGACCTTTGGCCTCTTTAATGCATGTGGTAAATGACATAAGTGCACTGGTAGGTCCAGTAGTTGTACCGTGTGACTATTGCTGGTTGAGCGGTCATGTTTTTGGGGAATGTCCTTATGTTGCCCCAGAGCCTGAGTACGAGCACACTTTTTCGCAAAATGATCAATGTGACCCTTACGCATCCGCGTACAACCCGAGAGGAATGAATTCGTAGGGAGACAATTCTTATTCAAATTCTTATACATCATTTCCACCCCAGTATCCTCCTCCCGAATACCCAGAATTCTACCAACACCCTACTCCTAATCAGTGGACTCATTCTCAACCTATCAACACCCAACCCAACAATTTCCCAAATTCTGACTTGAGCCTCACAGTTGACCCCAGACTTGATTCTTCAGAATAAACCCTCCAAACGTTCATTGAAACCACTCAAAATGTAATGAATCCACTAAAAATTCCATGCAAACTATGGAAATGTATGTGAGTCAAATTACACAACAATTAAATAAACGTGAGGAATGTGACAGTTCTTGTCAACGTGAGGATTTTGTTGGCTTTTTGGCCTTAATCTAGGTTTTGATGATTTAATTAACCTAATCTTAATTATGATGATGTAGAGTAGCACACATATTGCATTGCATGTATATTGTATTGTGCTAACCTCTACAGGTGATCAAGACTCAAGAAAGAAGGAAATGAAGTCAAGACATGTAATTAAAGCTAAATCGAAGACATGTAACCTTGATTTATTTTGAGTCTTAGGAACATGTGTAAATTGAGCATACAAGGGTTAAAAACCAATCACATACACACTAGGTTCCTTAGAGAAGTCACACACAAAATTTCACATTATTTGGACTTCATTAGATCACCCAAACCTTAGTCGGAAATCACTTATAAACTTAAACCCAGATTTCCTGTGTGAACCGGTCGACCGAACCAGTTCTCAGTTCGACCGGTTTATAACAGACTCTCCACAGTGATTTTACCGAACTCTACCGGTCGACCGGTTCTACCTTTTCGGTTGACCGATCCCGGATTTTAATATGACCGTTTGTCTTGTCGTATTCCTATAACGGTCGTATTCGTATAAAACAAAACTTAACCCCAAAATACATTCGGTAACCGGTCGAACGAAGACCTTGTTTCGGTCGACCGGTTGAACATATTTTCAGAAACCAAATTCCCTGCTATCGGTCGACACATTTCTCGTTCGACCGATTGACCTTTGTCTCAACCGAATCCCCTTATCGGTCGACCGCCCCATACTTTGGTTCGACCGATTCACTTAAGTAGAGTTAAGTTCTAGCTCGTTTGTCCGACCGAATATTCTTTTGTTCGACCGTTCTCTTTGAAATCAAGTTAACGGTCGACCGGTTTACTATTTTCGGTCGACCGGTTCTGGACAGATTTGCAGCCCGATTTTCTGCTCTGTGTATCTTGCACAAAACCCAATCAAATCTATCCCCAACGGCTAGAATACCTTAGGAGCTTATAAATAGAGGATCAAGACTTGTTGTTAACACAACTCTCCAACTCCAATTGTCCCAATACATTAGAGAGAAACCTCAATCCTTAAAGCTCCCAATTCTACACTCCATAAGCCTAAACTTCACACACTTGATCATATACTCATCCTACTCAAAGTGTGCTCAATTAGAGAGTGAATCCCACTCAGTTACAAGAGTTGTCAAAAGAAGCAAGGACTTCGGTGAAAGCCCGAAGTGTCCCTCTCGGATTGTGAGAGGAAGAATTCAAGCAAGCGAGGGTTGTTCGCGTTGCTTGTGGTGTAAAGGCGTTCTCTCCCGGCCCGGAACGGGGAGTGGTTAGTGAAGACGTAGGCGGAGCTCGCGGAGTCGAGCGGAGTCTACAAGAGAGGACTAGGACCCGGGTGGGGTGCCGAACCTCTATAAAAACGCCGAGTCTCTTTGTGGTTTGCATTTCCTGTTAATTTCCCTACTTGTTTTTAAATTTGTTTCCGCTGCGTTTATTGTTTGATTAGTTAGGGATTAGATTAAAAGTGATTAGTGGACCCATAACCCACACGATCCTACAGATTTATCTTCTGATATTGAACCACCACCACATCCACAAATTCAAAGCTCAATCTTTCAAAGTCAAACTTCTAGTCAGTCTGAGGGACTAGGGGTTTGAATTCACGATCACAAGGTGGGGGATTTGATTCAAATTGAGAATAGCATGGACCAATTTTCATTATGAGTCGGCACAAGATCGTGCCTTATCTTTTTGTCCTGTGGCCCTTGAGCCACACGATCTTATTGTTGTACCTCATAAGGACTCACCTGTGGTGGAACTAGAGCTCACTAGTACTCTTAATTTCAAATGACCTGATGAGAGTTTGCCTCTCACTATTGTTCCTGATCATCTTGCAAATGATGAAACATCAAACAAATACATTGCTAATGAGGGTATTAGGAGTTCCTTGGATGATACCTTGGGTATGAGACCCATTTTCTATTCGTCTGGTGAGTCAGACATGCATAACAAGGTTCTTGACCTCGTTCCGACCCACCAGCCTGTTGGTTGGTCAGTTTGGATTGACGATCATAACTTCAGTACCGTAATGGGAGAAACTCTTCTTCCGTTGCCCCATATTTCCCAAACTCTTGAGAGGTTCAAGCTCTTTCAGTTTGATCCTTTGAATGAGATGCCTTTGCGTCTAATTCATGAACCTCTCATTTCATCTTGTGCTCTTTGTGAGGGGCCCAAACATGAGTATTCTGGCCTCGCGTCGTGTCATGTTCCCTTTCCAAGTGCATTGACCCACTTTTGAGGTTCCCATTTGATGTCCTTTGACAAATGAAGATGGGAACTTATTTTTGTACATAGTTATATTCCAAAAAAAGTACAAGACTCCATGAGCAAGTATTGATTGTTGTGGGCCCCAACCCTTGTGTATTTGGGTCCTATTTTTTCACGTATTTGTATCCCTTCTTTAGCATCTCACAGGTTTTGAGGGAATTCAGTTGTGTCCATCAACACAACCATGAACTTCCCTTTGCGCTTCACATTGGTGAGATCTTGTCATTTTCATGCATAAATTCATGTAGTTGTATGCTCACATTCATTAAGGACAATGCATGATGTAGGTGTGGGGGGTGTTTTACGTGTGTACGTAGTCGAGTCTTTCTCATTTTATATTGTTTTCTTTTGTTTGTAATGTTAGGGTCATGTTATTGTGCTGCATTTACTATCGATATATATTCTTGCCATGATCCTTGGGTGACTTATCTTCTTTTACGTGCCTTGTGCTTTAAATATTTTACATTTCTTTCAAAATCTTCATGTGTTTGCGAAAGATGCTTCCCAAAATTGTCTTGAACTTGATGCATTAGGATATCTTGTATACCGGTTGTAGGTCTTATCGAGTCGTTAGGATGCACCCCGGTTTTTCCTCGAGGGGTGAGTAATCATAGGGTTTCAGTACTCAAACAATTAAATAAGTCCACCATAAAGCTAGTGATTTAATAATTCGTGTCTGTTAATATAAGGAAGTTTGTTGTAGTCAAGGACCCTTTAAATCTTGTTGTGAGACATTAAGTGTAGGGGTTTTGGTTCATGTGTAGATAAGATATAAGTGAGTATGTGTTCTCTCTTCTCGCACGGCTTCTATCACTCGGGAAATTAGGTCTGAGGGGACTTTATGTCTGGTCCTTTCGAGTCATCTGACTTGGGATGCATCGACCGAACTCCCATTACACGGGTAGTAGGGATTGTCGTATGTGGAGATGTGGGGAAAGGTGTACGGGATAGTGTAAGTCCTCATAGGCAATGATGCACGAAACCTGGCTCTCGGAGAATTACACTCCAACCAGTAAAAAAAAAGAAAAAAATGGTAAAGCAAATAAGAACCTTAATGGACTTTACATTTTGTATCACTTGAGGATGTCGAAGTTGTTCATGTCTTTCCCTTAAGTACTTAATTAACTTGCATGAATGATTCATTAGGCTAGGTGTGTGGACTGGATACGTATATAGAGTCGGTCCGTAGTATTATCGTGTCCAATGATCGACAAAAATGAGTCCATCGAGTCGACTTTCTAGATTGAATAATGCATCAATGTTCGGATTTTGTGGGTATATCTGTTGAAAACCCTCAGGAGACAACACTCCTCCTCCTTGGCGACAAGGAGGTTTAATGACTTGTTGCACGTGCTAAATGCAACCGTGATTCCTACGAAAGTGAGTTAGGATTTCCATATTTTCCGTATGCTTTTTCCTTTCTTTCATTTTTTCCTTTCTTTGTTTTGCTCGGGACTAGCAAACGTTAGGTGTGGGGGTATTTTATTGAAATCATTTCATGCATTCATTTGTGTCTTATATCCATTATCTGGAACCTAAACAATGCTACGTAACGAGTTTTATGTTAGAGTTTCAAGAAATAAACAGGATTGAGGAGAAGAGGCATAAAATGACCTAAAGGCAAGAAAAAGGACTAAGTTGCAAGACTTATGGACTAAGATGCACAAGAGAGGGACCCCGAATGTAAAACCGAAGGGACAATGAGAAAATCAAGTAACTCTACACCATCATGAGGAGTATTTTGGCAATTTGATTCGGGCCGACACTCCAATAACCAAACCGAGTGCACTCCATGTGAAGAATTGAAGAACTAAAGACCATATCCAAAAATAGGTCGGATCAGGGAAAAAGTAATAGCCAATGGTCGGTCCAAGACCGCCAATTAGAGGTCTGTTTGTCTCCGAAGCCGACCCGGTTTCCCCAGGACATGGGTTATGTGTTTATGTGTATTCGGGGAAGTTTTCATTAGTCCCATACCGGGGGATTATCGCCAGTTACCTTTTTTCATGCCTATAAATAGAACTCTTCCTCCTCATTTGTATTCACCCATTGCTTGGTGGCATTCTCTCTACTTGGAGTAAAGCCTTGGAGCAAAAACTCAAGGTGGAGAAGAATGTCACTTGTAATGTGAGTCATGTAAATAAAATAATTCTTCGTAGTTTTGTTAGTTTTATATTGTCTTTATTTTGATGCTTGCATGTTTAGATTGTTTGTTTTCTTTATCATAGTATAATTAGAATGTCTTCCTTTTGTTTATATGATTGTTATATTAATGATTAGTGAGTAGTTCCATCCCCCTTTGGGGGTGGAGATAATGTTCATACATGCAATAAAGAATGGAAAAGAATGCTTTATTTTGGAATGTGTTGATAAATGTGAATGTATGCTTGCTTGTTTAGAGTAGAACACTTCACTTGATGGGTTTTGCCACAACTATTAGACACCTCCCATGCTTGTTTAGGTTCTGAAATAACTAACTTGTGTATGTGAATGTTAATCAACTAGGTTAGTGATTGGATTGATAGGTTTTGCCATAACCTTTAGACACTTCCTATACATGAATACACAACTTACATTTGTGTCTATTGAATGCATTATTCACCATCTTATTACATGTGTGCACACACTCCACCCCTTAGGGGTTTTTCTTACTGAATTCCATCTTCCTTTTGTTAGTTGTTTATCTTGCTTTTAGTAGTCTTGTGCTTTGATCTTTCTCCTTTGTTAGTTTCTAGTTTAGTGTAGCTTAGGTTAGCATAATCACATCTCTTCTCCCTTATTTGCCACTTGACTTCTGAAGAACCATAGTCGACACACCTCTTTGTGGATTCGACCCGTATTTGTCACCACTTCAACGTGGTCGTGCACTTGCGGTTATTTTAAAACGTTTAAACACTAAGTAACTAGAAAAAAACAAGCTGAAATTCAGGAAGAAAAACCCCTATAGGGTGGAGTGTGTGTACACATGAAATAAAGTGGTGAGGAATGCATTCATTAGAGCACAAGTGTAGGTTATGTTGCTATGCATAGGAAGTACCTAATGGTTGGCAAGACCTATCATCCAAATGACTAACCTAGTTGATTAATATGAGCATAAACAATATTGTTATTAATAACCTAGATAAGCATGTGATGTACCTAATGAATATGGCAGACACCATCAAGTTAAGTGTTTTCTTTAATTCAAACAAGCATACTCACATTCATCACATAAAACAACATATAGTATTCATTTCATTCTTCATGACATGTAAAAATATCAACTCCACCCCCAAAAGGGGATGGAACAACTCACTACTCATTAAAAGAAGATAAAACAAAATTAAGCTAATTAAGATAGGAAAGGGAGACATGCTAATTACTTCTACTAAAATTAAGACAAACAAAATTAACTAAGCATGCAAGAATTAAAAAAAAAAAAACTTAACAAAACATTGTTTATTGCTCACTCACATTACAAGTAGCATCTCTCCACTTAAGTTTTGCTCCAAGGCTTTACTCCAAGTAGAGAGAATGGCCACAAAGGGAGAAAGAAGAGTACTATTTATAGTCATTGAAAAAGATAATCGGGGACAATCCCCCTGATGTTGGACTAATGGCATACTATATATGGACATAAAAAACCATAATACACGACCACGAGAAGCTGGGCCAGATCCTGACTCAACTAGAAAGCCAATTGGTTGTCCAGGGCCGCCAATTGGTGGTCATGTTTGGTCGGATTCGACCCAATTTTGGTTGTCTGCTTCATTTCTTCAATTCTCCACATGGGGGCATCCATTTTGGTTGTTTGAGTTTGCGCCGGAATCTAATTGCCAAAATACTTCTCATAATGGTGTGGAGTTTCTTGATTTGCTCATTGGTCATTTTGGTTTACATCCGGGTCCTTCCCTCTTGCACATTAGTCCATAAGTCTCAGAATTGAGTCTTTTTTCTTACGTTCAGGTCCTTTTGTGTGTCTTATTCTGAAACCTATTTTTTCCTGAAACTTAAATATAAAACTCATTACGTAGCATTACTTAGGTTCAAAATAGAGGATATAAAACACGAATATATGCATGATATGATGTCAATCATCTATCTTTGTTATGGAATTGACTTGTGTAGGATCGTAATGGCCACTAATTCTAATCACTTTTAAGCTAATTACCTACTTGCTTAAACAAACAAGAATGTACAGCAAAATAAAACAAAGCAAGCAAGTAATGGAAGGAAATATGCAAACCACAAAAGAAGATGGCATTCTTATAGAGGTTCGGCACCCACACCCGGGTCCAAGTCCTCTCTTGCAAGCTCCACTCGAATCACCAAACTTCGCTCTCGACTTCACTATCCACTACCCGTTTCGGATCGGGAGAGAACACATTTACAATCTTCAAGCTCGCGAACAATCCTCGTCGAGCTTGGCTCCTCCTCTCACAATCTGAGAGGGATGATTCGAGCTTTCACCGAAACCTTTACAACTTCTTGATAGCACCAAACTTGAGTGATTCAAACACTCTCTAACTTGAGCACACTTGAGTATGATTGGAATTGAGACTAAAGTGAGGAAGTAGAGGCTTAGAGTGTTTGGAATGATCTCTCTAATGTAGGAGGCAAATAGTAGTTGGAGAGTGGTGTACAAGGTGGAACCTCTATTTATAAGCTCCTAAGGTGTTATAGCCGTTGGGGATAAGTGTGGTGATGAGTTGTGCAAGAAACACAAAACTGAACACAACACACTTTTTTGGGTAAGTTTGATCGACCAAACGGATCCAACGGTCGACCGGAAGGCAGTTTAGAACAAGGAACGGTCAACGAAGCAGGTAACAGTCGAACCAACTAGGCTATAACTGAAGTTCACTTAAGTTAACGGTTGAACTAAAAGGTGGAATGGTCGACCAAAATCTAACAGGCTATGTGGGGTTATAAGTTTGGTCGAACAAAGAGATTTGGGTGGTCGACTAAAAAATGACAAGAACTCTGGGGGCCAAGCAAACATCTTGGCACGGTCAACCGGGGTATAGGTAACGGTCGACAAGAGGCCAAAGTATTTAGGGGGTTTGTTAAGTTTATACAAATACGACCATTGGTATAATACGACAAGTTTAAAGGTAACAAGACACGTGTAAACGGTCAAACAACAAGCTCACAACAGTCGACCGGTTTGACACTCAAGGCTAACTGATTAACTGATCCAATCGGTTACAGTGTTTAGCTCAGACAGTCCAGGTTTGGGTTATAGTGTTTACCGGTCTAAGTTTGGGTGACCTATTGAAGTCCAAATGTCATGATATTTTATGTGTGACTTCTATAAGGAACCTAGTGTGTGTTTAAGTATATTTTAACTCTTGTATTCTCAAGTACACAAAGATTCCTAAGACTTAAAAGAAATACACATTACATGTCTTCAATAGCTTGATTACATGTCTTGACTTGAATTCCTTTCTTCCTTGAGTCTTGATCACCTGTACAAGTTAGTACAAAGAAATATATATTTTATGCAATATGTGTGCTACTCTACATTGATTATAATTAAGATTATGTTGATTAAATGATCAAAACTTAGATTACGGCAAAAAAGCCAACAACTTGTTATGTATGGATGCTTGATTAGTAGAGAATACATGAATGTATTGAGTTGTATGGATGGTTAATTAATGTCCTAATGGTCACACTAGGTCCTATTGGTTGTCATGTAGTGTTGTGTGTCTTATACTTAGATTCTACACAAGCTTCTATTTGTATGCCACACACACTAATGTTTTCTTCAATTGGATATGTTTGTTATATGTTATATGTTATATGTTTTCCTTTTGGAAGACTGTATGCTATATGTTATCTATTATGCTTGTTAAGTCCTTATGTTTGTTAGCAATTTTTGTATATGCTATCGTTTATCTTCATTAAGGCATTATGTTTGTTATCAATTTTTGTATATGTTATACAAGCATGCCTCCACATAGGCACATTGTTCGTGCCCGTCAGGCGGCAGATCGAGTTGAAGATGAACCGCAAGAACTCGATCTACATCGTTATATCATTGAGGTGGTTAGGCCTCATGAAGTGGAGGGTATACCAATAGAGGCTCAAAGTGAACTGGATAAGAGACCAGAAGATAGAAATGGTCCTCGTGGACACTCTACAGCACGTCTTGTTGACGACGTTGAAGGTAACATTGTGTTAAATTTGACATTAATATCTAATTTAATGTCAATTTAATAAATATTATGTGTAGCCCCAAACGTGCAACCGAAGTGTGTTGTTATTCAAATGATACACTAATTCATAAGGAAATGGTCGAACAGTGTGCCACTTCTGATCGACCGTTTGTGCCTTGTTCTGCATTTTGCTTTGTGTCATGCTCATTTCCTCGGAAACCCGTGTCCTCGCCTTGTGTGTGAGCCGAGAGGTGACGGTGGATGCGGTGAGAGCGCCTGCCCAGGGACCACCAGGCAAGGGAGTGTAGATAATTGATACATGTGTTGTTTGATGTTTATGAGTTGTATGGTATGTGATGCATTGCATACATTGCATCATATGTCTTTCATTTAGATTACTTTTACATCAATAAATGCTACTAAGGTATGTGTTTAGTCTTATTTACAGAATACAGGGACCTGAATGCAATTTACCCACATCCCGAGCATAAACGCGTGCAAAAGACTCATTTCTATCATAAAGACCAAGTTCAAGATTATCGGGTTACGAATGGAAATGTATCCAAGCATAAAAGCATTCAAGTCCTAATTGCAAAAAAAACAAGGACATAAGCACAAAAGTAGTCGGGGACTTAACTGCAAAAAGTCAAGGACCTAATTGCAAATCACGAGTAGCTTTTATTATCTTGAAGAAAATCTAAAGAAAAATCAATATGGATCTTCAAATATATAAAAGAATTAATCTGGAGCTCAAAAGAATGGAAAGAATCAATCCAGACGCGTAAAGGAGGATCAAATCATACCATAAACATTCAACCAAAATCTGGACCAAATCAGAGCATGATGTGCGGTGATTCCGCCGCATATCACACATACCCTGCGGCGATTCCGCCGCCCCCTAGTTGATCCGTGTGCTCCAATTTTGTCCAGTCGTGTCTGGACACGTGTACTCTCCAATTCTATACTTAGGTCTCTTGTAACAACTATAAATAGACCCGAGAACGATGTTAGAAGGGTCCTTAGTCTTTGGTGTTAGTTTTTATTCTTAATCGTAGTTTTGTAATCTTCTTTTGATTAATAAAATTCTGTCTTTTATTTCTTACTTTTAGTTTTCTTTTGTAATGTCTCAAGGACCCCTTCTTCCTCCCTCTATGAGTTTCTAACTCCTTCCAAAGGGTGGAGGTGACGGATTTAGGGTGAAGAGAAGACGAGTAAATGTTATTATTTTAAGTTCGTATTAGTATATTTTGATTACTTGAGTTTATGTTAAATCATTTATCATGTAATGCTTTATAACTAATATGATTTATTATAAGTTTCTAAATTCTCTAATCTAAACCTTAAATCCAAACCTCCACCCGACGGAATTCACATCTTTGTTCTTGTTTTAGTTTTAATTGTTCTTGTTTGTTGCTTTAGATAATTAAAATCCAAAAATCTCAAAACTCAATTATTTCTTCTCTCCTTCTTTTCCCCTTAATCGAAAATCACACTAAAAACAGAATCTCTCCCTCCTTGTGTTCGACCCGTATTTGCCACGTCTTCATTGACAATGTGCACTTGCGGTATAAATTTAATTCACATCAAGTTTTTGGCGCCGTTGCCGGGGAGGCGATGCAGATTTTGTTTTTTGTTGATTTCGATTTTATTCTGTTTATCTTGTGAGCGATCTAACTATTTGGATTTGTGTTTCAGGAGACAACAGAGCGCGCGGCGAAATCTGAGCGCAGTCTGAGCAACAAGGGCGGCGGAATCGCCGCACATCAAGAGGAACCTGCGGCGGAATCGCCGCACAAGTGAAGCATCTGGGCTTCAAATTTTTCTGGGGTTAGCACCATCTCTGGCTGGACGCGTGGAGCTACTGAAATTTTGAGAGCGGGCGGCGAACCCGACTGAGCATTGCGTAGGTAACCTTTGTTGCCTTTTTCCTCGTAATTTCTAGTTTCGGAAAATTTCCTTTTCATAGAACTGCATGTGGTAGGGAAAAATTCCATAATTTGCAATAATTCAACTCTGACCTAAAATTGGCAAAATTAGAAGGCCTTAGTGCATGCATCATCTATTGTTTTGTATGCATTATTCTTGCTAAATTCTTGCAAATTAATTCTTGTTGAAGAGTGCTGGAGGCAAGGTACGTATCGCGTTTTAACGATTGCATTTAAGCATAAAATTTAGTTTGCATACAACCTTGCAATTGCCCCCAATTAAAGACCATTGTTTGACTATCTTTGCTAGATCGAAGTTAAACTATCTTAAGGGCAACTCCATAGGCAAAGATACGGTGGGGATTTCATCACCCTTCCGTGGCCCACAAATCACAATCCTAAAGTGTCACCTAAGCCTTAAATTTAAAATCAATTAGACATTGGCCCCTAAGGACTCAGACTCATTTAAGGAGAAGAATTGGTTTGACTTGCTATGACCTGAAGCCGATTGAATTTAATTTGGTGTCTAGAAAGTGTTTTTGTGTTGACGTAAGTCTTCCAAGCGAAGTGGTTGTCTAATTGGCACCGACTCTGTCGGAAGCGCCCCCACTAGCTATACACGGCCTGGCCATGTTGGTTTGATTAGTGAGGGAGGTGAATCAAGCGAATCAATTCGACTCAACCAGTTAGGAGTCGTCTAGATCTAAGCGACACTAGGTCTAGGATTGTTTGAACCGTGCTTTCTTAGGAAATTTCTGACCAACCCCCTTTATATCTTTAGAGTTAGGTTTCCCTTCTCATCTGAGTCTTCTTTCTCTTCTCACCTAAATTCTCTAGATTAGGATTCCTTTCTCATCTTTCCCCATTCTATTGTTTGTTTCCCTTTTGAAAAAAAAACATTAAAAAAAACGAAAATTAAAAAAAAAATTGTAATTAATTCTTGAAATTAAATTTCGAATTTAAATTTCGAATTTGAATTCAAAAATTGATTCAACCTGGTGCACTCAGATTTGGATTCGGGACTTGAGTAATCGACTCTCACGAGTTCATCTAGATTCCAGTCTGGAACTTAGCCCCAATCCACCTGTTGCACCACCTCACCCAGATCCAATGGGTGAGAACGTAGTGGACCCGCCTGTTGCACAACCTATAACTCTGAGGGATCGATGCTATCCAGCGATGGCTGTTCAGCCATCGTGCATCGTTATGCCCACCATACCGGGTCGCGACTTCGAACTTAAGGCACAATACATGAGTATGTTGCCTAAGTTCACCTCTAGGGAAGACCCATATCTCTTCCTTAGAGAATTTGAGGAAATCTGCTCTCTTATGCAATACCAGCATATCCCTGAGGAGGCAGTGCGTCTGAAATTTGTGCCTCTAGCACTGAAGGACGACGCTAAGAAATGGCTATATAGTCTAGCCGAAATATCTATTAGGAGTTGGGCTGAGTTTGTTCAAGTATTCCTGAAAAAATATTTCCCCAACCACAAGACTATGAGGATTAGGAATGAAATTGTTGCATTCATTCAGTCTGAGAGCGAGCCGTTCTATTCCTATCTAGAAAGATTCAAAAGTGTTCTGACCCAATGCCCTCATCATGGAATTCCGAGATGGCAATTATGTCAAATTATTTATGAGGGATTGACACCCACATCTAGGGTTATGGTAGAATCCGTAAGCCAAGGGAACTTTATGTCGAAAAATGAAAATGATGCCTGGACTTTCCTTGAGGATTTAGCTGAAAATAGTATGCAATGGGACAATGCTAGAACACCGCTTAACCCAAGTATTGGATCTAGAATAGCAAGCCAACCCAAACCAGGTGTCTTAGCTGTAGATGCCAACATAGCGGCTGAAGCAAAACTAGCTACCCTTATGCGCAGAATGGAAAGTTTAGAGCTACAAACCCAAAACCGAGTGAATCAAGCCTCGACTATCCCGTGCTCTAGATGTGGTCAGACTGGTCATGTAAAGGAGGATTGTGCGGAATGGGACCAAGTTAATGCCATGTATAACCATGCTAGAAATGACCCATACGCATCAACCTATAACTCGGGTTGGCGTAATAATTCCAATTTCTCATCAAACCAACAGGGTCAACCTCCTAGACAACAACCAAACCCGTATAACCAAAATAATACATCATTTGGGTTTAGTAACAATAACGATCATGAGGTTAGGTTGACAAGCTTGGAAAATTTGATGAAAACTTTTATACAAACAACCAACCAGACCTTCCAAAGGCTAGAGACACAAGTCAGCCAACTAGCACAAATAGTAGGTGAAAGAGAAAAGGGTCGGTTTCCAAGTCAACCTGAGGTGAACCCTAGATCTAATAATAATTCATATCAATCCTATCAAGCACCTTGAGGAAATAACAACCCTAGACCGGTTCAAATGGTTAATGAGGAAGGACCGTTCCAACAAATAAATGCAGTAGTATCATTACGGTCCGGAAGACAAGTTGATAACAATGTGGTAAATCCTAGAGTGTCCAATCAATCTAGCCATCAAGCACCCACATATGACCTGACCATTGAACCCGACGTCCAATCTGAAACGCCCACCCCACCTACTAAATCTGAACCCGTAGCTCAACCTGAACCTGAGCGAGTCTATGTCCCTCAAGCCCCATTTCCCAATAGACTCAAAAAGAACTCAAGTGCACAAATAGAGAAAATCTTAGAAGTATTTAAGCAAGTTAAGGTGATCATTCCACTCTTAGACATGATTCAACAAATACCTGCTTATGCTAAATTCTTAAAAGATTTGTGCACTAAAAAGAGAAAAACAAACGTACCAAAGAAGGCATTCTTAACTGCAAACATAAGTTCCATTTTGTCCAACACATCTCCTATAAAATATAAGGATCCTGGATGTCCCACAATTTCATGTTCAATAGGAGATACTTTTATCAACAAAGCCCTTCTAGACCTTGGTGCTAGCGTTAACCTACTCCCATACTCTGTCTATGAGCAAATGAACCTTGGTCCACTAAAACCCTCTAAGACAACCCTTCAATTTGCTGATTGTTCTATTAAGAAACCAAGAGGTATAGTAGAGGATGTTTTGATCAAGGTTGGTGACTTCATTTACCCAGTGGATTTTGTCGTACTAGATACCGCACCTGTTGTAAATCCTAATCGACAAATCCATGTAATTCTAGGCAGACCCTTTTTAGCCACTTCCGAAGCATTGATAAACTGTCGAAATGGGCTCATGCAATTATCTTTTGGGAACTTAAAAGCTGAATTTAATATCTTTCATATTGATAGTGAGCCAGAAATAACATGCAATCAAAGTGATGTTGTGATGAAATCGCGTATCTATAATATTTCTGAATCGTCACAAAATCAAAAAGGAAGTAAGAAAAAGGGGAGGAATTCATCTACACACCCACCGTCACTCGAGCAAATAAGAGAACCAATTTATGTGAGGGGTGTGGAACCTGTAACTCAGGACGCTCATTGCAACATGGGGAACAATTCAACTGGATACATGCACCAATATGGTGTCATTCAATCCAGTTCTGACTATGGTTGACTTTGAGCAAATTCCATCCTTCCACCGCAATTCACCAAGGTAATAAGTGCATTTGCTTTATATTTGCATACATTGAGGACAATGCATGATTTAGGTGTGGGGGGGTGTTTATGTATATATTTATCTATATATTCTGTCTTTTATTTTAAAAAAATAAAAAAAAATTAATGTTTCATGACATAGCTTAAGATTGAACTGCTAAAACCCGTGTACAAATTGCATTGAGTTTTTGTTCCTTATTATATAGTTCTGCTTGTAGAAATTGTGACATAAATCTAAGTTCCAAAGAAATAACCCATTGCCCTTTAAGACATGTATGCACTTAAATTGGATGAATCAAATCTTTGAAGTGGTTGATAAAAAGCAGAGGTTGAGGAAAATATACCGGGAAGTGTGGACTTCTAATAGCAATTAAGCCTTGAGGAAAATAAAAATAAAAATAAAGGAATAAAGTGAAGAAAACACATTTTGCAAAATGATTACAAAAGCCCAAGCCTTTGAGTCACTGGTCCGTATGGGTATCTTGAAACCCGGTAACTTGAGTCTACCAGCTCGGGATTATCGACTAAACTCGCTACACGAATGCAAAAGGGTAAAAGTGTCAAAAAGCAAATGTGTTGAATCACGGAAGAAAAGAAAAGAAAAAAAATAATAACACTCAAGGCCCAAAGCTAAAAGAATGATCCATGTCATGGTTGATCCGAATGATACTTCACCACCAAAGGAGGCGTGCAAAATAATTTAAGTGATAAACATGTGTAGAAGGGTTAGTGGTGTGAATGTTGGAGGAACAAAGACCAAGTCATATTTTTAATGAGTTAGATTTATATAATGAGCATGCAAGAATTCTCAGTGAGATGTATATGGTTGAGGTAGGGACATTGAGAACTATTAATGAAACGTTGATTTAGGATTTTGTGGGTATATCCGCTGAAAACCCTCAGGAGACAACACTCCTCCTCCTAGGAAACTTGGAGGTTTAAAGGCTTGTTGCACATGCTAAGTGCAACCGTGATTCCTACGAAAGTGAGTTAGGATTTCCCTGTTTTCATTTTTCTTATATTCTGTTTTGCTAGGGACTAGCAAAATCTAGGTGTGGGGGTATTTGATGCATTTCATACATTGCATCATATGTCTTTCATTTAGATTACTTTTACATCAATAAATGCTACTACGGTATGTGTTTAGTCTTATTTACAGAATACAGGGACCTGAATGCAATTTACCCACATCTCGAGCATAAACGCGTGCAAAAGACTCATTTCTATCATAAAGACCAAGTTCAAGATTATCGGGTTACGAATGGAAATGTATCCAAGCATAAAAGCATTCAAGTCCTAATTGCAAAAAGAACAAGGACATAAGCACAAAAGTAGCCGGGGACTTAACTGCAAAAACTCAAGGACCTAATTGCAAATCACGAGTAGCTTTTATTATCTTGAAGAAAATCTAAAGAAAAATCAATATGGATCTTCAAATATATAAAAGAATTAATCCGGAGCTCAAAAGAATGGAAAGAATCAATCCAAACGCGTAAAGGAGGATCAAATCATACCATAAACATTCAACCAAAATCTGGACCAAATCAGAGCATGATGTGCGGCGATTCCGCCGCATATCACACATACCCTGCGGCGATTCCGCCGCCCCCTAGTTGATCCGTGTGCTCCAATTTTGTCCAGTCGTGTCTGGACACGTGTACTCTCCAATTATATACTTAGGTCTCTTGTAACAACTATAAATAGACCCGAGAACGATGTTAGAAGGGTCCTTAGTCTTTGGTGTTAGTTTTTATTCTTAATCGTAGTTTTGTAATCTTCTTTTGATTAATAAAATTCTGTCTTTTATTTCTTACTTTTAGTTTTCTTTTGTAATGTCTCAAGGACCCCTTCTTCCTCCCTCTATGAGTTTCTAACTCCTTCCAATGGGTGGAGGTGACAGATTTAGGGTGAAGAGAAGACGAGTAAATGTTATTATTTTAAGTTCGTATTAGTATATTTTGATTACTTGAGTTTATGTTAAATCATTTATCATGTAATGCTTTATAACTAATATGATTTATTATAAGTTTCTAAATTCTCTAATCTAAACCTTAAATCCAAACCTCCACCCGACGGAATTCACATCTTTGTTCTTGTTTTAGTTTTAATTGTTCTTGTTTCTTGCTTTAGATAATTAAAATCCAAAAATCACAAAACTCAATTATTTCTTCTCTCCTTTTTTCCCCTTAATCGAAAATCACACTAAAAACAGAATCTCTCCCTCCTTGTGTTCGACCCGTATTTGCCACGTCTTCATTGACGCCGTGCACTTGCGGTATAAATTTAATTCCCATTAGTATGTGCATTCGTGGAGTCACACTAGGTAGGATACCTAAGGGATCACATATCCAAATGCATTGCTTTGTTACGCAGCTTTGTGGGGCAATGTGATTGCCAGCCTTGATGGCTACGGAGGTGACCACCCTGCGTTGATGGCAACGGAGATGATTGTCCGACGATTTAGTCTGGCAGGTAGCCTAGCTGAGGGACAGCCAGGTGAGTTGACCGATCAACCTATGTGGCGGCGAAGATAACCGTGCGACCTTGATGGCGACGGGTATGACTAACCGATCATGTATTCCGGCAAATAGCTTGGCTGAGTACAGCCAGGGGACGCGGATGTGCAAGCAACCCTCACCGAACCCTCATGTTAGTATAGTTGCGAGTGGGTATTAGTTGCGTACACCGCATGTGCCTGCGGTAGGTCTCGTAGGGTACACAATTATGTTGATGGGATTGTTGTCCCTTATGTTCCTAAATATTGATGTCTCATTCTTTGTGTCATGTGATACTAGTATGATCAGTCATGCATCGTATAATTTATGTACATGTAAGACAGTTTGGCATACGGGATTTTCTGTATGAAAACTCTGACATTATATCATGTTTGCATTTTAATCCGTGAGCAACACTGAGTGGGTGGCGACCAAGGACGAGTACTGTAACGCCCTCGATATCACGGGTACGCACACTGGGAAAGATTACATGTGTCGCAATTAGAGACCTCCGCGACGACCGAAGGAGTTACAAAAGACAGACCGAACAACGACTCGACAATACGTAGAGAGATCATACATGGATAGACTAACATAAAACATAACTGAAAAGTTAGAGATTATCCATATATGGTAACAAGGTCAAATACATTACATCGAGTTCAAAAGGGAAATACATCATAAATAATGCGGAAGCAAAAGATAAACAGAAGAATCTGGTCGACGTGTCCCTCGTGTACAGAAACTTCGACTACTCGTCCAGTCTACCCTGTAGGAATCTATGTACCTCCAATCACCGCATCAATATATGCGTGAGTTTTCTATAAAGAAAACCCAGTATGCCCCTGGCCCAGTCGGAGTTATATAGAAGAATGCATGCAATCTATCTAAGACAAAAGCATCCGAAACAGAAACAGAAAAGCACATAATGCAACAGAAGGCTACGACTCCATAAGTCGTGTCGGTTGGGCGCACCCGAATCATTCCTCAATAGGAACCAGAACACCAGCGTCGCTGGTCAAAGGCGGTCACTCGACAGTGACCCACCGCTCGGTACAAAGCGGTGCACCGGATAAGTGTCCCAATTCGCGGCAAGTGACCTACATGGTGCCATCGCGAACTTGGGAATACCTACCCTGAGCAGAATGGCAGCGCGCCTGCCCAGGACTTATCTTACGCCTAGCCTCCCAACGTGAAGGTCTTATGCGAATGGCCTCTCTAGCTAGAGGACCCACTCGTGGCCCGTCGGCCCAAAAACAGAATGTGCCCAGAATTATTAATCAGATTAAATCCGATGCAAGCTACTTAAGCATCTAAAATCTAATGTATCTATAGTGTATGGAATGAGCTCAAGGAAAGGTATCCGGATACCCTCCTAACAGCCCCCAAACAAATCAAATCAGAACATCCCAATCAGGAATCAAATGAAACTCACAACAGCAAGCAATCATAACCGGATCAGCAAATCAAGATAATAGATAATTGAGTCATCTACGGGTCATGCTAAGGATGTTAAAAGGTCTGATATCCTAAGGGTCATACATAACCATATCATAACACATCATTTCAGTAACATATAGACTTGAGATACGCAATAGAATGATGCATTACAACTAGATATATCAAAATCAAACTCCACAATAATCGGTAGCATGCATCCTTAATTTCAGAGTTTATATGCGATGATAACTGAAATCTCAGAGCATGATCAGAGTTGATATGGGTATGTATTACATGTATATTAGTAGGATAATCATGTTGGAACATCCATAAAATATCAGTAGATGATATAGATCTCTAAACTAGCATACATGCATGCAACGGGTTAATATGTTGCTTTAGAACATGACACGATCAGCACATGATATGAAAGAGCCCGTTTACATTCATACTTGCATGCATGACTACAACATCAGGAATACACACACATCAGATCATATAACCACATTATATCTGCTACTAAAACACAACAAGTCATATAAAGCAAAACACATTCAACACATATAGCACGATAACTAACAAAAGACAAGCTAACAAGTTCAATCGACTCAAACAGATGCATGAGCCCTTGACCACTCCAACCCATGTGCTTAGAGTATCCCTCTCAGACGGTCTATGGTGGGAGAGGGTCAGTAGAGATCCATCCAAGCAGCTCAGCCCAACAACCGAGCAAGCTGATGCACATGGTGCACTAACCGCATGGCTAGCCCATTCAAGCGCACGCTGCTCAGACCGAGCTAGCCCATCTAGATCCCCCTCACCCTTAGCATCCCTAGGTTTGTTCCACACCTTTTCCTGACTTTTTCCACCATCTACAAGAGCTGGACCAGCCAGCCGATCCAAACATAGAATCAAAAGGGTTGAAGACAAATCCTAGTCGGATCTTGTGTGCACCGGCCACACCCAACCAGATCCGTGTCCACCCCAAAACTCAGCCCAGAAGAAACCTCATCACTCCTGGTTGGATCTCACCGGAGCTCACCGGAACCCCGGTCCCTCTGGCTGCCCCACAGCCAGCCCCATCTAGCGTATGCTCCATGCGCACGCTAGAAGGGAACTCGATTGATGGTGCAACCGATTGCACCAACCACCAACATGGTGCTGGCTGGCCCTCCAGCCAACACCCCCCCCCCCATACAACTCTTCAAGGGTCAGGAGCATACCTGAATTCATGAAAAACTTTGTCCGAGATTACCGGAAATCAGCCCACCCCATATCTTCGTCTAGTTGCTCCCAGAAGATGCACTCTAGCTTGCTCCACTTGACTCGTCGGAGCTCCAACCACTAGCACACCGGAGAGGGAGATGGACAGTGTCTGAATTTCGTGGGTGAGGGAGTGAGAGGGTAGGGATGGCTTGGGTTGAGGGGGTTTTGTTTGCAAACAACCCTCCAACTTCCATAGGCTTCATGGCTATTCAAGTCACATTAAGGCATGCCAAAATGGCATCATTCCAAAGGCATCCAAAAGCCACGAAAATGCACATCCAAACCCTAATGCAACCCTTCCAATTTCATGCCACTTCAACACGGTTCTAGTCCAAAACTGACCCTACACTCACTCGGGCCCAAATTGAGTCGATCAAGTCAAACAACCGCGCGCTCGTCCGATGTGTCGCACCCGATCGACGAACGACAAATCTGATCAAATCTACTCAAACAAGCATGTCATAACACAATTTGACATTCCAAGAAGTCAATTACGCATAACCGTGGAGAGTGGACTTATTATTATTATAGCAGGAGAGCGGGTCTTACAAGTACACCAGGACCGGATCCTCTAATCTCGTTTCATAGGTTGTTATCTGTATTGACATTTTGGTCTTATTTTTGAAACTCCTGTGTAATGGTGCACCTTATTCTGAGTATTTGTGAGTAATGTTCCTGCCTTTTCTGGTATTATTATCCTTAAGAATTGTTTAAATTTTTTGCTATTCTTCGGGAACGTTACGGTGTTACTTATAATTATTTCTGGATTGCGACCATTAACTGACTTCCAATTGGTCTTTATCAACATACATTTTCTTCCATTATCCAATCAATTTTATTTCGCAACCTTAAATTGCCACAACGATTTGACAATTTACGCACGGAAATTATTTCTATTGTAGTCCTATATGTATGTCAAATATTAGAAATGAAAGTTAAACATGTTTTTAAGCGAATTAAAATTAACATTATGCACCCGAACTCTTCTTTAGGTATCAAAAAAAAAGATTAACGATTGAATTTTTAGCTATATATTATAATATACTATCCGCCGTCCCCGCCGGAGAGATTGGTTTAAGATATAAAAATCAAATCTATCATATTATTAGAGAATCGTAGAGGATTGTCATCTACATCCCAGATAAATGGATCTCAGTTGATCAATGGATTAAAATATTAGACATGTTTTGCACAAGATTCTCCGTCAATTAATGAGCTTCCATTATATATATAGTTGTCATGGAAGTAACTGATACCCTCATTCCTGTATTTATCCTCTTTGGTACATTTTAAAGGTTGGAAGGTGTTTTGTCCGTCCAAATATTTTCCGCAAGAATAAAGATAAAGTTATCTTAAATTTAAGAATCGTTTGCCAACTTTTTTTCTTGATATTTGAAAAAATGATTTTTGAAATCCTTAATTCTTATACATTTCTCTCTCCTAAAAAATTGAAACCCTTAAATTTTTGTTGCTTTTTTTATTGTTACCACTTATATTTACAGTTTTTAAATACTGTAATACTGATAATTTATTTTCTTACAAAACAATATTATTTTAAATACTGATAATTTATGATATTACGAAACAATATTATTTTATATATTTATACTATCTAATTTAAACTAATCATATCCTTCCACATTCTTAGTGTGTTGTCGGTCCTGAAAAAATCTTAATAAAGTTACTCATCTGCAATGTCTTGATAGGGGGTGTTTGTGCACAAGAAACCATTGAAAAATGGATTTTGTAGTCAAAGAGAAACAATGAAAAATAGAAACTAGAGGAAATTAGCTTCCTTTTGATCAAAATTCTTTTGTTTGTGCAAGTCACTGGAATCTATTGGAAAATAATAATAAAATTGAAGTCATTAACTGTCATTTTCGGAAATTGATATTATCTGCAAAGGTGGTATATATGAATGTATAATTTTATTGTGAAGAGCATGTTGTACCTTAAGATTTAAATAGGCATTGCACAACTTAGTTTAGTTTAACTCAAAAATGTGATGCTGGAATTATATATTATATACATATACTTTTTGTTGAAAAGTAAATTAATTAATATATAAGATTATTGTAGTCATGCACTTTTAAACAATACACTGAATTGATTTTGAATAATATTTTATTTTAACAAGACAATATGAAGTTGAAGATGTATTCTTAATCTTTATTATCTAGTTTCTGGTATAATTTTGTAACATATTGTCATGGTTTTTAAAGATAATCAAATTGTTTAATTTTTAAAATATGATTAATTTTTTTGTAGTTAAGTTTTTATGTAATTAAAATAATTATTAAATAAGTTTGATATACATGTACATTTTTACCACTTTCCTGCACTTTCCGTTAGTTTCTTATGGGAGTATGAGAAACTAAGAGAAAATATTTCAGGACATTCTAAACGGTAGAGGGAACATAGGAAAAATATTTTCCAAGACTAGTATAAACACTATGAAAATTTATAGTCAAAGGGCAACTATTTTTTGTTCCTCTGTTTCCAGGTGCATGCACAAAAGCCACCTTAAATGCTAAGTTGGTGTTTTTTAGTGTTTTGAGAATAAGTAATGAGAGAAATATAATGAAAAAATGTGTAACCATTATTGTTTGAATAAAATTATTATATCATTATTGTTATATGTAATATAAGATCATATTTATGTTAAAAAGGGCATTTCAGTCATTTTTAAAAAGGAAAATCTAGATAACAAAATTGAAAAATCACTATTCTCAAAAATATGCTTTTTGGAGATTTTGAGAAAAATCGGATTTTCCTAAAACCTCTATCAAAAAAGTTGTTGCTAAACAGACCCTAAGTAATGGTAATTTTGTTGTAGATTATGTAAAGTTTATAAAGTATATGTGTAGGGATAATTGAGAACTTCTAACACCATTTAATTACACGAAATAAACAAAATTAGTAGATTCGGATTATAGTTTCCGAAAAAAATGATAAAGAGTTAGACCTTAAAACATGATTAATAAAACGGTCAAATTTGGATATAAGGACAAGTCACAACTTGCAAGATAAACACACGATAATTAATCTTGTAATTGGCTGCACAAATACCGTACGGAAACAGTTACCAAAAAACGTGGAATAATGCTAGAAATTTCAACGACAACAATAGAGAAAGTAGAAATTAAAACGTTCAAGTAAACCAAAAGGCAATAAACAGATAAAATACAAAAAATATACGTGGAAACCCGAATTAAAAAAAAATACAAAGATAGATGAAGTTTCACTATAAAGAACCAGTATGACAACGACGAAGCGAAGAAGCTCTGCAGAAGGATTGGGGTTGGATGCATGGTTAAAAATGCTTTCACGTTAATTAGAGTTAAGCATGGAGTTCATGTTAATTTTTTTTATCAATATAAGGTTAATTTATTGTTTAACCTTCCTCCTTGTAAAACTCTGCCTAACAGGTTTGTTGATCGTAAGTAACTACAAATAGTAGTAGCAAATAGGTAAAAACAATGGTCAAAACATTGTTTGGACGAAAACTTAGGTTAATATTAACACTATTAAGATAGATTACTAGCATATATCAAGGGAAAGAATAACGTTGTAGAAGAAAAATAGATAGACGCTCACACGAAATGGCATCAACGAAAATTAAACTATAATTGTGAGATCGTAATCCTAATTGGGTTTTATTTGTTGATTAGGTGGTGTTTAGGAGGAGATTGGATATGGACGGCTAGGATGGAGTGGAGATTGGATAGATGGTGAGGATTGAGGTGGTGGAGAGTATTTGAGTTGATTTCTCTTTCTCTCTCACTCACTCTTATGTCTCTCCCATTCTCTCTCACTCTCGTGTCTCTCTCCCTCAAGGTTGTGCTGCGGCGAGAAATGGAGATCCCCGGTGAGGACAAGTGAGGATCGGAGTGTGTTGGTCGGGAGAAGTGGTGAGTCGGTTTCTAAACCAACTCTTCTCGTTTGGTTCTTCTTCTTTCTCTCTCTCAACCCGTCTCGTCTGCAGTGGTTGTGGTTGGTTAAATGATCGACGAAGGTGATTGTGTGGCTGTGGATCGACGAGGAGTTGTGATCGTTGATCGAGCGAGAGGTTCGTCGGTGGACTGCGATTTTGGGGAGAAGTGCTCAAGGAAGCGCCGTCGAGGTTCTTTGAAGGTTAAATTCAAACATTCACGGTATGTCAAACTTGTATTTGTAGCTCACTTTTGTTGTGTGAGTATTTGGAAGTCGACGGTAGG
Organism: Triglochin maritima; assembly: GCA_963682175.1. NCBI lineage: Eukaryota > Viridiplantae > Streptophyta > Magnoliopsida > Alismatales > Juncaginaceae > Triglochin > Triglochin maritima. The sequence goes on from OY821777.1 coordinate 24,588,739, forward strand.
CCGAAACGTGCAGCAGTTTTACTACTAGATCGGTCAACCGGTTGGTGCAACAGTCGACCGTTCCTAGTGAGAATTAGGTATTTTGCCTCACGTCGGTCGAACGATGCCTCTGGGCGGTCGACCGGTGGTGCGTTGGAGGCAAGCCCTGGTGGTTTCTGGTCGAACGGGTCGCCTTTGTCGTTCGACCGTGTGCACTGTTGTAGGTCGGTCGTGGGCGTTGACCATCTAAACGGTCGATCGTCCGTTGACTTGTTCGACTGATCGTACATGAGTTAAGTCGGTTGGAGCCTAGACCATCTAAACGGTCGACCGCTTATTGCGTCGTTCGACCGATGACTTATGATTACTTAATGTGGTTCGACCGATGGTGGTTCGGTCGACCGGTGTTGATTGCTTTCGTTGGTGGATTTTACTGGTGGAATTCGGTCTACCGAGAGTGCTCAGGGGTTCGACCGGTTGATCATGTTGAGCGATGGGGAATTTTACTGACGGCTTCCGGTCGGACAGGGCCCCTTTGTCGTTCGACCGATTGTTGGTTGTGTTCGTCGAACCTGGGGGTGACATTCTAAACGGTCGATCGGTCCCTGACTTTGGTTCGACCTGAACGTGTGTGGTTGTTAGGAGATGTTCGACTGATGGTGTGTCGGACGAGGCATTTGCCTGGTTTTGATAAGATTCGGTCGACCGGGACTCTTGGTTCGGTCGACCGTTTGTGTCCAGTTTTGCACATAGGAGGTGCGGTTGTTGTGGTTGTCCGTGTGAGACGAGTTGTGGTGCCAATGTTCTTCCGGCAAGTGTGCTAGTGAGCACGGGTGTGGTGGTGGTTGGGTTGAAGAGCCCTGGAGCCCCATAACTGGTTAGAGAGCTACGGTTGTGTGAAAAAACCCTGGAGTCCAGCTAGTCTGTGTGGGGTTGGGTGAAAAGGCCCTGGAGCTCCGTAGTGCGTTCAGGTTGGGTGAAATAGCCCTGGAGCCTGAGCATGGACCACGTGATAAGGGTTAAGTGAAAAGGCCCTGCAGCCCTTGGACGTTCGGGTTGGGTGAAAGAGCCCTGGAGCCTTGGTCGTGTCCTACTAGATGCGGTTGGGTGAAAAAGCCCTCGAGCCAGCCTGGTTGTTTATGCTTTTCTTTGTTGCTAGAATTGCATGTAAGAGTGACCCAGTTTCATGCATTGTAGAGTTTGGCATACATGGTTTCCTTCTGGAAACTCAGGTATTGTTGCATGTTTGTTTTTTCAGGTCGTGATCGACGTTAGGAGTGGTGACCGAGGAGAGGAGCACCGTTACCGGATCAAGTTTTCTCTCATTTGAGGTCGGAGTGATTACTTGTATTTGTTGTATAACATTTTTGATGTAATCATACTTATGAAATATTCGAATATATATATTATATATGTTGGTGCACATGTTTATTTCTGTTTGAGTAATATCCTCTTTTGATTGTATATTATAACAAATTACAAGTTTTTTTTGATAACTGTAGTACAATGGCTGATGACGACGAAACACTAATTAAGGTAAATATTGTTCTGAAGGAAAGCAAACGTAGAGATAAGTTTGAAGGTGGTGCTGTTCATCTTACTTAATTGACAAACTCGTTTTCCATGCAACTATTAATTAGACAAGTAACTCCCATCGTCGACGACGCGGCACACATGTCAACTTGTCAAGGTGTGTTCCCAAGATATATATTTTTAGGAAATCTTGAAACCACTTGCCCATGTGACACATTTTCGAAAGCTGTTCGAGCATGTGACATGACAGAGAGTGGAAATGTAGTTTATTCGACACTTGGTGTTTGATTTCAAGTATAAATATACGTACGTGTGTTTTGTTGAACTTAACTCATCCCTCCTTACTAACCTTATTGTTTTATTACTACCAACAACTTCTTCTCAAGATGGGTAGTGGTGGTGATCAAATCTCTAAATCTGCAGCTATTGCTAACCCCTTCTTCTTGGATAAGCCAAGGTTCCAACCATTGATTAGAACCGAACATGGAAATTTGAGAGTCCTTGACAAGGTGCCAAATCTTGGTCGATATCGCTTCTCAATCCTTGTTCTTCATCCTTATGGCTTTTCTGCCCCTCATCATAATGACGCTGATGTCGTTTTCTTCATTGCAAAAGGTACTTCTTTCTAGCTTGTAACGCAAAAGCCTGTGATATTTACATGATTTTACCTATTGCTCTCAGCTCATGGGAACGCTACATTGATTCTGCACGGAATTTGCAATATTACAATAATCTATATATTATTTTTTTTTAAAGCTACTGCAAGTTATAATTTAAAACTTGGGTTTCAAACTTTAACTGAGGTAAACTAGAGTACGAACCCAGTCAACGACAAGTCCTAGATTTGAACTACGGAATAGTATAATCGGCTAACTAGCATCATTAATCATGCAACTGAAATACATTATTTAGATCTTAACCGTTCCTATGTTCCTTGCACTTTAGAGGAACCAATGTCGGGCAATTAAATATTTCATTATTTCCACAGGGTATTCCCCTTGAGATAATGTCTCCAACTTGTTCCAAAGAAACTCCACTTTGCATTAAATATTTTTCGGGTAAAGTATCGCAGCAACTTCTTATTTTACGACGTTAACATTTTTTATTTTCCAAACCGGGCGTTTTGGTTAAATAATCTCAGTGTTCCAATTTGTTTCTGAAATGCCCTCCAATTTTGCTTAGATACCCTCTAACAGTTTGTCACTTTGTTGTTGTCCTAAAATACTCTTCCTGCTATTGCAGTCTACTATAATAAAGCCTGATTTTTTTACAATACCATCGTTGGATCGAGCATCGCATCTTTTTACTACCATTTTACGGAACATAGTATTGTACCATCATGTCACTCAACTACCTACAAATCCAATTGGCTCAACTAAATGCCTAAAAATATTGTGGTTAATAATATATCTACACTTTTATCATTCTAAATGGTTTTATTTTAGACAAGAAGACTTGAGTCAGCTGCGATAAGCTGACTTAGTGTTCAGATTACTAATTCCCTGAAAACTGTAACAAAATTAAGTTAAATTGGGCTATCTAGTCAATTGAGGGGCAGTAATACAAAATGAAATACTATAGAGGGTATTTTAGTACAACGACAAATATACAAGAAGGATATTTTATGTAAATATGATAATGCTGATGATATTTAGCAAAAATGATGCATAGAGGGTACCTAAGAAAAAACTCTAATAAATATTATCGCAAATCATTTCGGTAAAACAACTTTGGGCTGAATTAGTTGGTAAATTTACATGGGGATTGGTTCGCAAAAAAGGAGTGCATTGTGCACCCTTTTATCAGATCATCACAAAGCAGAAGAAAAAAAGCAAACGTCATATTGCCCTGCATGTCCCAAATCGTTTCCATATTCAGAATACTCTCTACATTACTCAACATTGGCTCTATTTTAGCAACAGCTTGTATATTGAACGCAATGATGATCATAATGAAATGTGTCAAGCAGGAAAGGCAACTGTAAGTTTATCTTTTGGTGACCATGAGAAGTCGACGGAACTTCACAAAGGAGACATCTTTAGAACTCCAATCGGGACATCAGTTTACATTATTAACACTGATGGCGAAAAAGAACTCCACGTTTATAGTTTACTCCAAACTGTATCACCTTCTGGAGATTACTGTGTATGAACTCTATGACTGAACTTAGTTAATTGTTTCTCTATAATTTTTTATATTTTGTAGATATTTGATGTATTGAGTTCTTAAAACTGATGATAACTTTGAGTTTGGTTTATTGTAGAACTTCATTGGTGCAGCTGGTGAAGATCCATTCTCACTTTACAAAGCATTCAGCGATGACATCCTTGAGGCTATCTTCAATGTTTGTACTTTTTAATCACTTTTTCTTGTTAATTTATCAGCATTTAGATACATATGTTTCCGTTAATGTGCACCTGGTAAGGTGACAAAGGAACTTGTTTTGTTGTTATTGAGCCTTTAGTTATAGTTGTATTATTTTGGAAAAATACTCTCACAAAGATAATGACATAAATCTAATAAAACCAAAATTTTAACGGTACCACCATAAATACGCCAAAAAATGATGGGAGGGAGTATGGTGTCTAGTTTTAAAGTGGCACGCAATCCAAAAGCAAAGCTAAAAATGTGTGAAAGTGGGAATTTCATAGATACCCTTAAAATACACTGCAATATCACCAATACTCTTCTAATGAGTGACTATTATGTATACCCTTCAAATTTAAATTCCATTTCACCAATACTCATTAATCTCAACTCTTCTTTCAAATACATCATTTTCTCAAATCGGTAAAACATAAACTTGTGTTAAGTTAACTCTTAATAGTTGAAATTACACTTTTACACTTGTTTGTTGTAATAAATTTCAAATATATATAAAACTTTTATTTTAAGGATAAAAATAAGTGCAAGAAAGAATAACAATAAAGTTATTTTCGAAACTTTCGTAAACATTCAAACAAGAAAACTCAAATGAATTTTTCTTCTCTTAATTTTCTATTTAAATATTATCCTCGAATTTGGAATTCAAATGAATAAATAAGGGCAAACTTCGAATTCAATTCTTAAAAGTTAAGTTAACCCAAGTTTATGTTGTAAACTTGATTGAAGTGTACAGTGAAAGCATATTTGAAATTGAAGGATATACAGGAAAACCTATCTAATTGAAGCGTATCGGTGAATTGTAGCTTATTTGAAGGGTATTAATAAAATTCCGCTTTTGTAAAATAGTGAAGAGTTTTTAATATGTTAGTAGAGTATCCTAAGAAGCATGTGACTTTCTGGTTTATTACATTACTTTCGTCATCCTGGAAATTTGATTTTACATCCAATCCGCTATGAAGTCAATCTTCCATCTCGAACTTTAGATTTAACAAAGTTGTGGATCAATAAAAAAATTAACATGGTAGGATGATAAGCCTATTTTCCTGCGAGGATCCATTCCAACCTAGATTGTGCTTATATTGATAGAAAAATATATTGAAAAATCTTGGCGATTGTTGGAAAAATGATATTACATTTCTTAGTATACGAAAAGTCTCTTAATATGGAAGTTAATAGACCAAATGAAATTTCACTAACCGAGAAATGGAATCTGACTTTTATTTGGCTCCTCTTCACAAATTGAATCGTGGAAACGTTAACTAAACATGGTTTTTTTGTATTTCATATGATTTGTAGGTTCCAGTGCCAAAGATAGAGAAGGTTCTTGGAGCACAAAAGAAGGGTCCAATTCTGAAGGCAACAGAAGAGCAAGTAAAAGCCCTCAGCAGCCACTCCTTAATCTCCACCATGAAATGCTACAGACCTTTTAACTTGCTCAACAAAAAGCCTACTTACTCCAACACCCATGGGAAGCTTTTCGAGGCTGGTGCCGACGACTATGATCTTCTTGGGCTCCTTGATGCCGACATCTCCTACACTGTTATAACTGCTGTAAGTAAACATGGTTACTGAGCCTTTACTTGTTTTGGATGCCTACATAAGTAATTTTAGATGCCCTAAAATAACTTGATTTTTAAGTAAAATACATTTTTCAGATAATATGGTATTTTGAACCTAAAAGGTATTTGGATAGTCTCAGATAAAGGATTATAAATCATCAGTTTTTCTTGAAAATGTGTTTTTCAAATAAAGAAGTAAGACCTTTTTCTTCTGCTTAATCATGCTATGTATCTTTTCACTACTCCTTGTTTTTATAAATCCTTTGGATTTTTATTATTATTATAAACTGGATGGAGAAACCTATGGTTTTTTGAATATTGAATTTTTTATCCAAACACATTATTACATAAAAAATGTGTTTTCAAACTACATTAATTGAATTTGATGCCAGCCTCAGAAATGTATTTTTAAAATCAAAATTTTGAAACCTTTAATTACCGAAACAAAAGCCTAAATGTTCATTAAAATTAGGATTTTTAGTGATAATTGTTTAATAATTATGATTTCATATTTACATAAAAATACAAGAATAGTTAATTTTGGATTTTAGTTTGGAAGAGAGGAATCCATATTTTCTTTTCATTTCTCTGGTTTCAAATATTGAAATGATTGATCCAAGAATAGATTCACATTTCTGTGGTTTCTAACGTAATTTTTTATTAGATTAATTAGAAGAGGAGATCGTCAATTAGATAGGTTGTAAATAGGACTGGTCAAACCCGTCAACCTACGAAACCCGACCCAATGGATCCGGATTACGGTTGCAATTTAGAACCTGTTTAGAAGAAAAAAAACCTACTAACCCAGCAACCCGCTTCCTTTGTGGGTCGGTTTATGGTCGAACAAAAACTTGAATCTGCTAAACCATCGACCCACTAAAATAAAATAATGATAAACATTAATAATAAAAAAGTTACTCATATAAATATATAATCTAACTTATCACTCTTAAACTTATTGTTTAAACTTTTCTTAATTTCTAATCTAACAAATTATAACTTAATCTAATCCTCCTAGGCCTTAACCCAAACACAAGTTCGTTAATTTTTTAAAATATATTATTATTTAAAATATTTTTTGAATTATTAGTATTTTTATTTTTTTGAAATAGGAAAACCCACCAACCTGCCTTAACCCTCTAAGGAGGCGGGTCAGTTTATGGGTCAGGTTGTTGGTTTTCTGGGGCATGTTACGACCCGACCTGTAACTCACAGCCCTACAACAAGATCATTAACGTATCATGGATAAATCATTATAAAATCTATTAGTAGTTTCAATTCTTATCTTTTATGAACACTTTGTACAATATGAAAATGGAAAGTTCCTTCGAAAATCTACTCCGCGCTAGGTGGTGCGGGTGGTAAGGATTTAAAAATTCACTCTGAAGAAAATGTATGAAGCATATATATATGTTGGGCCAATTACTATTCACATCCCTCAAAAATCTAAATATCAGAAACACTTTCCATTTAATATTGGCAAGCTCCTTTAATTTCATCGCGAATACGAATAAATATGATGTGCCCTGTGCTTGATACTATTTTGTGCATTTTATTAATTCTAATGGAACTTTAAATTACATGAATACCTTAGGGTTCGATCATGGCACCGTTCCACAACACCAAAGCAAGCAGCGTGACAATGGTGTTAGGAGGCACCGGTTACTTCGAGGTTTTGTACCCGAAGCTCACACCTCATGGGATAGAGTACGGAAAGGTTAGATCTGAGATCTCTACAGGCACCGGCTTTGTCGTTCCGGCTTGTTTTCCTGCTGTGATAGTGGCCGACGCCGGGGAGGACCTTGAGCTTCTGTCCTTTGGTTTGAACGCCAAGAACAACACCAAGTTCTATCTTGCAGGTAAAATTGTCATTTGGTGCTCCGTTTTTTATGTGCCCACAGGACATTTATTAGATTGTATTTTGTTTTTTTGAGTGAATTTATTTTTATATTTTCAACAAAAAAACTAAAACCACAGGAGTAACATTGTTATTCTTCTATTTATCTTCTTCTAGGAAAAAACAACATATTCAACCGAATGAAGAATGAAGCCAAAGAACTATCCTTTGATGTTCCCGTACAAGAGATCAACGAAGTATTTGATGCACAAGATGAGTTCGTCTTCTTTCCGGGTCCTGCTAAGAGGACAAATTAAATGTTTCATGCTTCTTCCTATTATTCAGAGATATTTGATTAAGGAAATGTTTGTAAGTCGTTCAATTAGTGGGATTCCTTGGTTGCTGTATCTTTATAACTTTCCTAGCTATTTACTCTTTCTGAAGTTTTAATTTTGCATAATTAAGATATTTTGTGCTCACTTATGTTTTCATGTCATTTTGCATCATTCACTTAAGAAAGTCTGTCTCTCACTTCTAAATTCATATCAATTTAGCGTGTCTATCAATGTTATGTTATCTTTTATCATCAAACAATAAAAAAATTGTTGCAGAATGAACGACGATCTCTGGTATCTACTCAGACGAACCAAAATATGATATATGTAGACAGAAAATGCTAAAGATTCTCTTATTCATCATTCATACAATACCAAATTAACATGATGTCCTTATATAGGCGAAGATGTAAGAGTTACATTAATATTTATCAGTTACATTAATATTTAACAGTTATAACATTCGAACTGTTGGCAACGGATATATTTCCGTCGGAGATTCCTATATTTCTACTAGTGTGAACTACGGTTAAGTAGATGAAATTTAGCACCTATGTTCTGATACCAAATGTAGGGTCGATATGACCTTAATTAATCTAATCAATTTAATAATCCTACTAAGATGCAGCGAAAACGATAATTTAAAAACGAGTAGAGAAAGAAACAATGCAAACCACAAATGAAGACTCGGCGATTTATAGAGGTTCAGCACCTCACCCGGGTCCTAGCTCGGCCTCCCGCCTACTTCCTCTCTTGTAGGATCCGGTCGACTCCGTGAGCTTTGCCTACATCTTCACTATCAGTCTCGTTCCGGGACAAGATTAAGTCTTTTACATGGCAAGCTAACGAACAAACCTCGCCTAGCTTGGACTCCTCTTCTCACAATCCGAGAAGGAACACTTCGGGCTCTCACCGAAGTATATACTCTTTTGTCTTGGCCTTTCACCAAGACGCTTACTTTTTGAATAATAGTTTGTGGAGTGAAACAACACTCTCTAATTCTGGAGCACACTTTGAGTATGATTTAGCTATGATCAAAGGTGTGGATTTTAAGCTTCGAGTGTAGTATAAGAGCTTTTGGGATTGAGAGACGTACTTCTCTCTAATGTGTGGGACAATTGTGTGTGAGACAAATGTCTAACAAAGTGTATAATCCTCTATTTATAAGCTTCTAAGGTGTTATAGGCGTTGGGGATGAGTGTGGTAAAAGGTTGTGCAAGAAACACAAAATAGAAAAATTTAGCACACTGTTCTGGGTTAAGTTCGGTCGACCGGCTGCTGTCCAGAAATGGAGTCCAGCAAAGTCCAGAAATGAGACGGTCGACTGATCAAGGGACGGTGGACCAAAATACAGCTACAACTTAAGTTCACTTAAGTTAATGGTCGAACAAAATGTGGGATGGTCGACCGTTAAGGAAGTTTTAACAGTCCAGAAATAATGTCCAGGAAAGTCCAGGGTCAAACGGTCGACCAGAGACTTGGGAACGGTCGATCGGAAACTTCCAGGCACTTAGGAATTCAAGAGATGTTTACGTTCGGTCGATCGAATCAGGGTCCACGGTGGACCGGTGTTCACTTGTATTTTCGGGGTATGGACGAAAATGTTAATACAATCGTTTTTTATAATACGACAAGTCAAATATTCAAATGACACATGTAAACGGTTGACCAAAAGGGTCAGGTATCCCGGTCGAGCTATTTAAATCACTACTGGAGAATTGATCATTCGGTCGAACATAGATGGTTTGGTCGACCGAATTTGCACAAGCAGTTCTAGTTTGGGTTTAGTGATTTCTTGTCTAAGTTTGGGTGACCTATTGAAGTCCAATTGATATGAGATTTTGTGTGTGACTTTTATAAGGATGCTAGTGTTTATATGAATGGATTTTAACTCTTGTATGTTTAAGATTACATAGATTCCTAAGACTTAAAAGAAATATAACATTACATGTCTTCAATAGCTTGATTACATGTCTTCACTTGATTTCATTTCTTCCTTGAGTCTTGATCACCTGTAATGTTAGCACAATACAATATGTATACACATGCATACTGTGTGATATACTACATCTGATTGTTATTAAGATTAGGTTGATTAAATCATCAATACATAGATAAAAGCCAACAAATACCACATGTATAATGGTCGTCCAGAAAGTACAGGACACATAGTCGACCAAAAAGACAAATGAGGTCCACTGGTTGAATGACATCATATCATGCTTGTAATTGTATCCTATATCCTTTATTCTTAGCCTAAGTTATTCTATGTAACGAGTTTTATGTTTAAATTTCAGGAATAAACAAGTTTGAGAAGAAGAGACTCAAAAAAGACTTAAAAGCAAAGAAAATGACTAAATTGCAAGACTTATGGACTGTGATGCAAGAGAGAATGACCCGGATGTAAAACCAAAAGGACCAATAATCAAATCAAGAAGCTCCACACCATCATGAGGAGTATTGTGGCTATTAGATCGGGGCCCAAACATCAACAACTCAATCGGGTTCATCAAACATCAAGAACTCAAGAGAGAAATGAACTCAACCTGGTTGTTTATGCTTTTCTTTGTTGCTAGAATTACATGTAAGAGTGACCCAGTTTCATGCATTGTAGAGTTTGGCATACATGGTTTCCTTCTGGAAACTCAGGTATTGTTGCATGTTTGTTTTTCAGGTCGTGATCGACGTTAGGAGTGGTGACCGAGGAGAGGAGCACCGTTACCGGATCAAGTTTTCTCTCATTTGAGGTCGGAGTGATTACTTGTATTTGTTGTATAACATTTTTGATGTAATCATACTTATGAAATACTCGAATATATATATTATATATGTTGGTGCACATGTTTATTTCTGTTTGAGTAATATCCTCTTTTGATTGTATATTATAACAAATTACAAGTTTTTTTTGATAACTGTAGTACAATGGCTGATGACAACGAAACACTAATTAAGGTAAATATTGTTCTGAAGGAAAGCAAACGTAGAGATAAGTTTGAAGGTGGTGCTGTTCATCTTACTTAATTGACAAACTCGTTTTCCATGCAACTATTAATTAGACAAGTAACTCCCATCGTCGACGACGCGGCACACATGTCAACTTGTCAAGGTGTGTTCCCAAGATATATATTTTTAGGAAATCTTGAAACCACTTGGCCATGTGACACATTTTCGAAAGCTGTTCGAGCATGTGACATGACAGAGAGTGGAAATGTAGTTTATTCGACACTTGGTGTTTGATTTCAAGTATAAATATACGTACGTGTGTTTTGTTGAACTTAACTCATCCCTCCTTACTAACCTTATTGTTTTATTACTACCAACAACTTCTTCTCAAGATGGGTAGTGGTGGTGATCAAATCTCTAAATCTGCAGCTATTGCTAACCCCTTCTTCTTGGATAAGCCAAGGTTCCAACCATTGATTAGAACCGAACATGGAAATTTGAGAGTCCTTGACAAGGTGCCAAATCTTGGTCGATATCGCTTCTCAATCCTTGTTCTTCATCCTTATGGCTTTTCTGCCCCTCATCATAATGATGCTGATGTCGTTTTCTTCATTGCAAAAGGTACTTCTTTCTAGCTTGTAACGCAAAAGCCTGTGATATTTACATGATTTTACCGATTGCTCAGCTCATGGGAACGCTACATTGATTCTGCACGGAATTTGCAATATTACAATAATCTATATATTAAATTTTTTTTAAAGCTACTGCAAGTTATAATTTAAAACTTGGGTTTCAAACTTTAACTGAGGTAAACTAGAGTACGAACCCAGTCAACGACAAGTCCTAGATTTGAACTACGGAATAGTATAATCGGCTAACTAGCATCATTAATCATGCAACTGAAATACATTATTTAGATCTTAACCGTTCCTATGTTCCTTGCACTTTAGAGGAACCAATGTCGGGCAATTAAATATTTCATTATTTCCACAGGGTATTCCCCTTGAGATAATGTCTCCAACTTGTTCCAAAGAAACTCCACTTTGCATTAAATATTTTTCGGGTAAAGTATCGCAGCAACTTCTTATTTTACGACGTTAACATTTTTTATTTTCCAAACCGGGCGTTTTGGTTAAATAATCTCAGTGTTCCAATTTGTTTCTGAAATGCCCTCCAATTTTGCTTAGATACCCTCTAACAGTTTGTCACTTTGTTGTTGTCCTAAAATACTCTTCCTGCTATTGCAGTCTACTATAATAAAGCCTGATTTTTTTACAATACCATCGTTGGATCGAGCATCGCATCTTTTTACTACCATTTTACGGAACATAGTATTGTACCATCATGTCACTCAACTACCTACAAATCCAATTGGCTCAACTAAATGCCTAAAAATATTGTGGTTAATAATATATCTACACTTTTATCATTCTAAATGGTTTTATTTTAGACAAGAAGACTTGAGTCAGCTGCGATAAGCTGACTTAGTGTTCAGATTACTAATTCCCTGAAAACTGTAACAAAATTAAGTTAAATTGGGCTATCTAGTCAATTGAGGGGCAGTAATACAAAATGAAATACTATAGAGGGTATTTTAGTACAACGACAAATATACAAGAAGGATATTTTATGTAAATATGATAATGCTGATGATATTTAGCAAAAATGATGCATAGAGGGTACCTAAGAAAAAACTCTAATAAATATTATCGCAAATCATTTCGGTAAAACAACTTTGGGCTGAATTAGTTGGTAAATTTACATGGGGATTGGTTCGCAAAAAAGGAGTGCATTGTGCACCCTTTTATCAGATCATCACAAAGCAGAAGAAAAAAAGCAAACGTCATATTGCCCTGCATGTCCCAAATCGTTTCCATATTCAGAATACTCTCTACATTACTCAACATTGGCTCTATTTTAGCAACAGCTTGTATATTGAACGCAATGATGATCATAATGAAATGTGTCAAGCAGGAAAGGCAACTGTAAGTTTATCTTTTGGTGACCATGAGAAGTCGACGGAACTTCACAAAGGAGACATCTTTAGAACTCCAATCGGGACATCAGTTTACATTATTAACACTGATGGCGAAAAAGAACTCCACGTTTATAGTTTACTCCAAACTGTATCACCTTCTGGAGATTACTGTGTATGAACTCTATGACTGAACTTAGTTAATTGTTTCTCTATAATTTTTTATATTTTGTAGATATTTGATGTATTGAGTTCTTAAAACTGATGATAACTTTGAGTTTGGTTTATTGTAGAACTTCATTGGTGCAGCTGGTGAAGATCCATTCTCACTTTACAAAGCATTCAGCGATGACATCCTTGAGGCTATCTTCAATGTTTGTACTTTTTAATCACTTTTTCTTGTTAATTTATCAGCATTTAGATACATATGTTTCCGTTAATGTGCACCTGGTAAGGTGACAAAGGAACTTGTTTTGTTGTTATTGAGCCTTTAGTTATAGTTGTATTATTTTGGAAAAATACTCTCACAAAGATAATGACATAAATCTAATAAAACCAAAATTTTAACGGTACCACCATAAATACGCCAAAAAATGATGGGAGGGAGTATGGTGTCTAGTTTTAAAGTGGCACGCAATCCAAAAGCAAAGCTAAAAATGTGTGAAAGTGGGAATTTCATAGATACCCTTAAAATACACTGCAATATCACCAATACTCTTCAAATGAGTGACTATTATGTATACCCTTCAAATTTAAATTCCATTTCACCAATACTCATTAATCTCAACTCTTCTTTCAAATACATCATTTTCTCAAATCGGTAAAACATAAACTTGTGTTAAGTTAACTCTTAATAGTTGAAATTACACTTTTACACTTGTTTGTTGTAATAAATTTCAAATATATATAAAACTTTTATTTTAAGGATAAAAATAAGTGCAAGAAAGAATAACAATAAAGTTATTTTCGAAACTTTCGTAAACATTCAAACAAGAAAACTCAAATGAATTTTTCTTCTCTTAATTTTCTATTTAAATATTATCCTCGAATTTGGAATTCAAATGAATAAATAAGGGCAAACTTCGAATTCAATTCTTAAAAGTTAAGTTAACCCAAGTTTATGTTGTAAACTTGATTGAAGTGTACAGTGAAAGCATATTTGAAATTGAAGGATATACAGGAAAACCTATCTAATTGAAGCGTATCGGTGAATTGTAGCTTATTTGAAGGGTATTAATAAAATTCCGCTTTTGTAAAATAGTGAAGAGTTTTTAATATGTTAGTAGAGTATCCTAAGAAGCATGTGACTTTCTGGTTTATTACATTACTTTCGTCATCCTGGAAATTTGATTTTACATCCAATCCGCTATGAAGTCAATCTTCCATCTCGAACTTTAGATTTAACAAAGTTGTGGATCAATAAAAAAATTAACATGGTAGGATGATAAGCCTATTTTCCTGCGAGGATCCATTCCAACCTAGATTGTGCTTATATTGATAGAAAAATATATTGAAAAATCTTGGCGATTGTTGGAAAAATGATATTACATTTCTTAGTATACGAAAAGTCTCTTAATATGGAAGTTAATAGACCAAATGAAATTTCACTAACCGAGAAATGGAATCTGACTTTTATTTGGCTCCTCTTCACAAATTGAATCGTGGAAACGTTAACTAAACATGGTTTTTTTGTATTTCATATGATTTGTAGGTTCCAGTGCCAAAGATAGAGAAGGTTCTTGGAGCACAAAAGAAGGGTCCAATTCTGAAGGCAACAGAAGAGCAAGTAAAAGCCCTCAGCAGCCACTCCTTAATCTCCACCATGAAATGCTACAGACCTTTTAACTTGCTCAACAAAAAGCCTACTTACTCCAACACCCATGGGAAGCTTTTCGAGGCTGGTGCCGACGACTGTGATCTTCTTGGGCTCCTTGATGCAGACATCTCCTACATTGTTATAACTGCTGTAAGTAAACATGGTTACTGAGCCTTTACTTGTTTTGGATGCCTACATAAGTAATTTTAGATGCCCTAAAATAACTTGATTTTTAAGTAAAATACATTTTTCAGATAATATGGTATTTTGAACCTAAAAGGTATTTGGATAGTCTCAGATAAAGGATTATAAATCATCAGTTTTTCTTGAAAATGTATTTTTCAAATAAAGAAGTAAGACCTTTTTCTTCTGCTTAATCATGCTATGTATCTTTTCACTACTCCTTGTTTTTATAAATCCTTTGGATTTTTATTATTATTATAAACTGGATGGAGAAACCTATGGTTTTTTGAATATTGAATTTTTTATCCAAACACATTATTACATAAAAAATGTGTTTTCAAACTACATTAATTGAATTTGATGCCAGCCTCAGAAATGTATTTTTAAAATCAAAATTTTGAAACCTTTAATTACCGAAACAAAAGCCTAAATGTTCATTAAAATTAGGATTTTTAGTGATAATTGTTTAATAATTATGATTTCATATTTACATAAAAATACAAGAATAGTTAATTTTGGATTTTAGTTTGGAAGAGAGGAATCCATATTTTCTTTTCATTTCTCTGGTTTCAAATATTGAAATGATTGATCCAAGAACAGATTCACATTTCTGTGGTTTCTAACGTAATTTTTTATTAGATTAATTAGAAGAGGAGATCGTCAATTAGATAGGTTGTAAATAGGACTGGTCAAACCCGTCAACCTACGAAACCCGACCCAATGGATCCGGATTACGGTTGCAATTTAGAACCCGTTTAGAAGAAAAAAAACCTACTAACCCAGCAACCCGCTTCCTTTGTGGGTCGGTTTATGGTCGAACAAAAACTTGAATCTGCTAAACCATCAACCCACTAAAATAAAATAATGATAAACATTAATAATAAAAAAGTTACTCATATAAATATATAATCTAACTTATCAGTCTTAAACTTATTGTTTAAACTTTTCTTAATTTCTAATCTAACAAATTATAACTTAATCTAATCCTCCTAGGCCTTAACCCAAACACAAGTTCGTTAATTTTTTAAAATATATTATTATTTAAAATATTTTTTGAATTATTAGTATTTTTATTTTTTTTTAAATAGGAAAACCCACCAACCTGCCTTAACCCTCTAAGGAGGCGGGTCAGTTTATGGGTCAGGTTGTTGGTTTTCTGGGGCATGTTACGACCCGACCTGTAACTCACAGCCCTACAACAAGATCATTAAAGTATCATGGATAAATCATTATAAAATCTATTAGTAGTTTCAATTCTTATCTTTTATGAACACTTTGTACAATATGAAAATGGAAAGTTCCTTCGAAAATCTACTCCGCGCTAGGTGGTGCGGGTGGTAAGGATTTAAAAATTCACTCTGAAGAAAATGTATGAAGCATATATATTTGTTGGGCCAATTACTATTCACATCCCTCAAAAATCTAAATATCAGAAACACTTTCCATTTAATATTGGCAAGCTCCTTTAATTTCATCGCGAATACGAATAAATATGATGTGCCCTGTGCTTGATACTATTTTGTGCATTTTATTAATTCTAATGGAACTTTAAATTACATGAATACCTTAGGGTTCGATCATGGCACCGTTCCACAACACCAAAGCAAGCAGCGTGACAATGGTGTTAGGAGGCACCGGTTACTTCGAGGTTTTGTACCCGAAGCTCACACCTCATGGGATAGAGTACGGAAAGGTTAGATCTGAGATCTCTACAGGCACCGGCTTTGTCGTTCCGGCTTGTTTTCCTGCTGTGATAGTGGCCGACGCCGGGGAGGACCTTGAGCTTCTGTCCTTTGGTTTGAACGCCAAGAACAACACCAAGTTCTATCTTGCAGGTAAAATTGTCATTTGGTGCTCCGTTTTTTATGTGCCCACAGGACATTTATTAGATTGTATTTTGTTTTTTTGAGTGAATTTATTTTTATATTTTCAACAAAAAAACTAAAACCACAGGAGTAACATTGTTATTCTTCTATTTATCTTCTTCTAGGAAAAAACAACATATTCAACCGAATGAAGAATGAAGCCAAAGAACTATCCTTTGATGTTCCCGTACAAGAGATCAACGAAGTATTTGATGCACAAGATGAGTTCGTCTTCTTTCCGGGTCCTGCTAAGAGGACAAATTAAATGTTTCATGCTTCTTCCTATTATTCAGAGATATTTGATTAAGGAAATGTTTGTAAGTCGTTCAATTAGTGGGATTCCTTGGTTGCTGTATCTTTATAACTTTCCTAGCTATTTACTCTTTCTGAAGTTTTAATTTTGCATAATTAAGATATTTTGTGCTCACTTATGTTTTCATGTCATTTTGCATCATTCACTTAAGAAAGTCTGTCTCTCACTTCTAAATTCATATCAATTTAGCGTGTCTATCAATGTTATGTTATCTTTTATCATCAAACAATAAAAAAATTGTTGCAGAATGAACGACGATCTCTGGTATCTACTCAGACGAACCAAAATATGATATATGTAGACAGAAAATGCTAAAGATTCTCTTATTCATCATTCATACAATACCAAATTAACATGATGTCCTTATATAGGCGAAGATGTAAGAGTTACATTAATATTTATCAGTTACATTAATATTTAACAGTTATAACATTCGAACTGTTGGCAACGGATATATTTCCGTCGGAGATTCCTATATTTCTACTAGTGTGAACTATGGTTAAGTAGATGAAATTTAGCACCTATGTTCTGATACCAAATGTAGGGTCGATATGACCTTAATTAATCTAATCAATTTAATAATCCTACTAAGATGCAGCGAAAACGATAATTTAAAAACGAGTAGAGAAAGAAACAATGCAAACCACAAATGAAGACTCAGCGATTTATAGAGGTTCAGCACCTCACCCGGGTCCTAGCTCGGCCTCCCGCCTACTTCCTCTCTTGTAGGATCCGGTCGACTCCGTGAGCTTTGCCTACATCTTCACTATCAGTCTCGTTCCGGGACAAGATTAAGTCTTTTACATGGCAAGCTAACGAACAAACCTCGCCTAGCTTGGACTCCTCTTCTCACAATCCGAGAAGGAACACTTCGGGCTCTCACCGAAGTATATACTCTTTTGTCTTGGCCTTTCACCAAGACGCTTACTTTTTGAATAATAGTTTGTGGAGTGAAACAACACTCTCTAATTCTGGAGCACACTTTGAGTATGATTTAGCTATGATCAAAGGTGTGGATTTTAAGCTTCGAGTGTAGTATAAGAGCTTTTGGGATTGAGAGACGTACTTCTCTCTAATGTGTGGGACAATTGTGTGTGAGACAAATGTCTAACAAAGTGTATAATCCTCTATTTATAAGCTTCTAAGGTGTTATAGGCGTTGGGGATGAGTGTGGTAAAAGGTTGTGCAAGAAACACAAAATAGAAAAATTTAGCACACTGTTCTGGGTTAAGTTCGGTCGACCGGCTGCTGTCCAGAAATGGAGTCCAGCAAAGTCCAGAAATGAGACGGTCGACTGATCAAGGGACGGTGGACCAAAATACAGCTACAACTTAAGTTCACTTAAGTTAATGGTCGAACAAAATGTGGGATGGTCGACCGTTAAGGAAGTTTTAACAGTCCAGAAATAATGTCCAGGAAAGTCCAGGGTCAAACGGTCGACCAGAGACTTGGGAACGGTCGATCGGAAACTTCCAGGCACTTAGGAATTCAAGAGATGTTTACGTTCGGTCGATCGAATCAGGGTCCACGGTGGACCGGTGTTCACTTGTATTTTCGGGGTATGGACGAAAATGTTAATACAATCGTTTTTTATAATACGACAAGTCAAATATTCAAATGACACATGTAAACGGTTGACCAAAAGGGTCAGGTATCCCGGTCGAGCTATTTAAATCACTACTGGAGAATTGATCATTCGGTCGAACATAGATGGTTTGGTCGACCGAATTTGCACAAGCAGTTCTAGTTTGGGTTTAGTGATTTCTTGTCTAAGTTTGGGTGACCTATTGAAGTCCAATTGATATGAGATTTTGTGTGTGACTTTTATAAGGATGCTAGTGTTTATATGAATGGATTTTAACTCTTGTATGTTTAAGATTACATAGATTCCTAAGACTTAAAAGAAATATAACATTACATGTCTTCAATAGCTTGATTACATGTCTTCACTTGATTTCATTTCTTCCTTGAGTCTTGATCACCTGTAATGTTAGCACAATACAATATGTATACACATGCATACTGTGTGATATACTACATCTGATTGTTATTAAGATTAGGTTGATTAAATCATCAATACATAGATAAAAGCCAACAAATACCACATGTATAATGGTCGTCCAGAAAGTACAGGACACATAGTCGACCAAAAAGACAAATGAGGTCCACTGGTTGAATGACATCATATCATGCTTGTAATTGTATCCTATATCCTTTATTCTTAGCCTAAGTTATTCTATGTAACGAGTTTTATGTTTAAATTTCAGGAATAAACAAGTTTGAGAAGAAGAGACTCAAAAAAGACTTAAAAGCAAAGAAAATGACTAAATTGCAAGACTTATGGACTGTGATGCAAGAGAGAATGACCCAGATGTAAAACCAAAAGGACCAATAATCAAATCAAGAAGCTCCACACCATCATGAGGAGTATTGTGGCTATTAGATCGGGGCCCAAACATCAACAACTCAATCGGGTTCATCAAACATCAAGAACTCAAGAGAGAAATGAACTCAGCCTGGTTGTTTATGCTTTTCTTTGTTGCTAGAATTACATGTAAGAGTGACCCAGTTTCATGCATTGTAGAGTTTGGCATACATGGTTTCCTTCTGGAAACTCAGGTATTGTTGCATGTTTGTTTTTCAGGTCGTGATCGACGTTAGGAGTGGTGACCGAGGAGAGGAGCACCGTTACCGGATCAAGTTTTCTCTCATTTGAGGTCGGAGTGATTACTTGTATTTGTTGTATAACATTTTTGATGTAATCATACTTATGAAATACTCGAATATATATATTATATATGTTGGTGCACATGTTTATTTCTGTTTGAGTAATATCCTCTTTTGATTGTATATTATAACAAATTACAAGTTTTTTTTGATAACTGTAGTACAATGGCTGATGACAACGAAACACTAATTAAGGTAAATATTGTTCTGAAGGAAAGCAAACGTAGAGATAAGTTTGAAGGTGGTGCTGTTCATCTTACTTAATTGACAAACTCGTTTTCCATGCAACTATTAATTAGACAAGTAACTCCCATCGTCGACGACGCGGCACACATGTCAACTTGTCAAGGTGTGTTCCCAAGATATATATTTTTAGGAAATCTTGAAACCACTTGGCCATGTGACACATTTTCGAAAGCTGTTCGAGCATGTGACATGACAGAGAGTGGAAATGTAGTTTATTCGACACTTGGTGTTTGATTTCAAGTATAAATATACGTACGTGTGTTTTGTTGAACTTAACTCATCCCTCCTTACTAACCTTATTGTTTTATTACTACCAACAACTTCTTCTCAAGATGGGTAGTGGTGGTGATCAAATCTCTAAATCTGCAGCTATTGCTAACCCCTTCTTCTTGGATAAGCCAAGGTTCCAACCATTGATTAGAACCGAACATGGAAATTTGAGAGTCCTTGACAAGGTGCCAAATCTTGGTCGATATCGCTTCTCAATCCTTGTTCTTCATCCTTATGGCTTTTCTGCCCCTCATCATAATGACGCTGATGTCGTTTTCTTCATTGCAAAAGGTACTTCTTTCTAGCTTGTAACGCAAAAGCCTGTGATATTTACATGATTTTACCTATTGCTCTCAGCTCATGGGAACGCTACATTGATTCTGCACGGAATTTGCAATATTACAATAATCTATATATTATTTTTTTTAAAGCTACTGCAAGTTATAATTTAAAACTTGGGTTTCAAACTTTAACTGAGGTAAACTAGAGTACGAACCCAGTCAACGACAAGTCCTAGATTTGAACTACGGAATAGTATAATCGGCTAACTAGCATCATTAATCATGCAACTGAAATACATTATTTAGATCTTAACCGTTCCTATGTTCCTTGCACTTTAGAGGAACCAATGTCGGGCAATTAAATATTTCATTATTTCCACAGGGTATTCCCCTTGAGATAATGTCTCCAACTTGTTCCAAAGAAACTCCACTTTGCATTAAATATTTTTCGGGTAAAGTATCGCAGCAACTTCGTATTTTACGACGTTAACATTTTTTATTTTCCAAACCGGGCGTTTTGGTTAAATAATCTCAGTGTTCCAATTTGTTTCTGAAATGCCCTCCAATTTTGCTTAGATACCCTCTAACAGTTTGTCACTTTGTTGTTGTCCTAAAATACTCTTCCTGCTATTGCAGTCTACTATAATAAAGCCTGATTTTTTTACAATACCATCGTTGGATCGAGCATCGCATCTTTTTACTACCATTTTACGGAACATAGTATTGTACCATCATGTCACTCAACTACCTACAAATCCAATTGGCTCAACTAAATGCCTAAAAATATTGTGGTTAATAATATATCTACACTTTTATCATTCTAAATGGTTTTATTTTAGACAAGAAGACTTGAGTCAGCTGCGATAAGCTGACTTAGTGTTCAGATTACTAATTCCCTGAAAACTGTAACAAAATTAAGTTAAATTGGGCTATCTAGTCAATTGAGGGGCAGTAATACAAAATGAAATACTATAGAGGGTATTTTAGTACAACGACAAATATACAAGAAGGATATTTTATGTAAATATGATAATGCTGATGATATTTAGCAAAAATGATGCATAGAGGGTACCTAAGAAAAAACTCTAATAAATATTATCGCAAATCATTTCGGTAAAACAACTTTGGGCTGAATTAGTTGGTAAATTTACATGGGGATTGGTTCGCAAAAAAGGAGTGCATTGTGCACCCTTTTATCAGATCATCACAAAGCAGAAGAAAAAAAGCAAACGTCATATTGCCCTGCATGTCCCAAATCGTTTCCATATTCAGAATACTCTCTACATTACTCAACATTGGCTCTATTTTAGCAACAGCTTGTATATTGAACGCAATGATGATCATAATGAAATGTGTCAAGCAGGAAAGGCAACTGTAAGTTTATCTTTTGGTGACCATGAGAAGTCGACGGAACTTCACAAAGGAGACATCTTTAGAACTCCAATCGGGACATCAGTTTACATTATTAACACTGATGGCGAAAAAGAACTCCACGTTTATAGTTTACTCCAAACTGTATCACCTTCTGGAGATTACTGTGTATGAACTCTATGACTGAACTTAGTTAATTGTTTCTCTATAATTTTTTATATTTTGTAGATATTTGATGTATTGAGTTCTTAAAACTGATGATAACTTTGAGTTTGGTTTATTGTAGAACTTCATTGGTGCAGCTGGTGAAGATCCATTCTCACTTTACAAAGCATTCAGCGATGACATCCTTGAGGCTATCTTCAATGTTTGTACTTTTTAATCACTTTTTCTTGTTAATTTATCAGCATTTAGATACATATGTTTCCGTTAATGTGCACCTGGTAAGGTGACAAAGGAACTTGTTTTGTTGTTATTGAGCCTTTAGTTATAGTTGTATTATTTTGGAAAAATACTCTCACAAAGATAATGACATAAATCTAATAAAACCAAAATTTTAACGGTACCACCATAAATACGCCAAAAAATGATGGGAGGGAGTATGGTGTCTAGTTTTAAAGTGGCACGCAATCCAAAAGCAAAGCTAAAAATGTGTGAAAGTGGGAATTTCATAGATACCCTTAAAATACACTGCAATATCACCAATACTCTTCAAATGAGTGACTATTATGTATACCCTTCAAATTTAAATTCCATTTCACCAATACTCATTAATCTCAACTCTTCTTTCAAATACATCATTTTCTCAAATCGGTAAAACATAAACTTGTGTTAAGTTAACTCTTAATAGTTGAAATTACACTTTTACACTTGTTTGTTGTAATAAATTTCAAATATATATAAAACTTTTATTTTAAGGATAAAAATAAGTGCAAGAAAGAATAACAATAAAGTTATTTTCGAAACTTTCGTAAACATTCAAACAAGAAAACTCAAATGAATTTTTCTTCTCTTAATTTTCTATTTAAATATTATCCTCGAATTTGGAATTCAAATGAATAAATAAGGGCAAACTTCGAATTCAATTCTTAAAAGTTAAGTTAACCCAAGTTTATGTTGTAAACTTGATTGAAGTGTACAGTGAAAGCATATTTGAAATTGAAGGATATACAGGAAAACCTATCTAATTGAAGCGTATCGGTGAATTGTAGCTTATTTGAAGGGTATTAATAAAATTCCGCTTTTGTAAAATAGTGAAGAGTTTTTAATATGTTAGTAGAGTATCCTAAGAAGCATGTGACTTTCTGGTTTATTACATTACTTTCGTCATCCTGGAAATTTGATTTTACATCCAATCCGCTATGAAGTCAATCTTCCATCTCGAACTTTAGATTTAACAAAGTTGTGGATCAATAAAAAAATTAACATGGTAGGATGATAAGCCTATTTTCCTGCGAGGATCCATTCCAACCTAGATTGTGCTTATATTGATAGAAAAATATATTGAAAAATCTTGGCGATTGTTGGAAAAATGATATTACATTTCTTAGTATACGAAAAGTCTCTTAATATGGAAGTTAATAGACCAAATGAAATTTCACTAACCGAGAAATGGAATCTGACTTTTATTTGGCTCCTCTTCACAAATTGAATCGTGGAAACGTTAACTAAACATGGTTTTTTTGTATTTCATATGATTTGTAGGTTCCAGTGCCAAAGATAGAGAAGGTTCTTGGAGCACAAAAGAAGGGTCCAATTCTGAAGGCAACAGAAGAGCAAGTAAAAGCCCTCAGCAGCCACTCCTTAATCTCCACCATGAAATGCTACAGACCTTTTAACTTGCTCAACAAAAAGCCTACTTACTCCAACACCCATGGGAAGCTTTTCGAGGCTGGTGCCGACGACTGTGATCTTCTTGGGCTCCTTGATGCCGACATCTCCTACATTGTTATAACTGCTGTAAGTAAACATGGTTACTGAGCCTTTACTTGTTTTGGATGCCTACATAAGTAATTTTAGATGCCCTAAAATAACTTGATTTTTAAGTAAAATACATTTTTCAGATAATATGGTATTTTGAACCTAAAAGGTATTTGGATAGTCTCAGATAAAGGATTATAAATCATCAGTTTTTCTTGAAAATGTATTTTTCAAATAAAGAAGTAAGACCTTTTTCTTCTGCTTAATCATGCTATGTATCTTTTCACTACTCCTTGTTTTTATAAATCCTTTGGATTTTTATTATTATTATAAACTGGATGGAGAAACCTATGGTTTTTTGAATATTGAATTTTTTATCCAAACACATTATTACATAAAAAATGTGTTTTCAAACTACATTAATTGAATTTGATGCCAGCCTCAGAAATGTATTTTTAAAATCAAAATTTTGAAACCTTTAATTACCGAAACAAAAGCCTAAATGTTCATTAAAATTAGGATTTTTAGTGATAATTGTTTAATAATTATGATTTCATATTTACATAAAAATACAAGAATAGTTAATTTTGGATTTTAGTTTGGAAGAGAGGAATCCATATTTTCTTTTCATTTCTCTGGTTTCAAATATTGAAATGATTGATCCAAGAACAGATTCACATTTCTGTGGTTTCTAACGTAATTTTTTATTAGATTAATTAGAAGAGGAGATCGTCAATTAGATAGGTTGTAAATAGGACTGGTCAAACCCGTCAACCTACGAAACCCGACCCAATGGATCCGGATTACGGTTGCAATTTAGAACCCGTTTAGAAGAAAAAAAACCTACTAACCCAGCAACCCGCTTCCTTTGTGGGTCGATTTATGGTCGAACAAAAACTTGAATCTGCTAAACCATCAACCCACTAAAATAAAATAATGATAAACATTAATAATAAAAAAGTTACTCATATAAATATATAATCTAACTTATCGCTCTTAAACTTATTGTTTAAACTTTTCTTAATTTCTAATCTAACAAATTATAACTTAATCTAATCCTCCTAGGCCTTAACCCAAACACAAGTTCGTTAATTTTTTAAAATATATTATTATTTAAAATATTTTTTGAATTATTAGTATTTTTATTTTTTTGAAATAGGAAAACCCACCAACCTGCCTTAACCCTCTAAGGAGGCGGGTCAGTTTATGGGTCAGGTTGTTGGTTTTCTGGGGCATGTTACGACCCGACCTGTAACTCACAGCCCTACAACAAGATCATTAACGTATCATGGATAAATCATTATAAAATCTATTAGTAGTTTCAATTCTTATCTTTTATGAACACTTTGTACAATATGAAAATGGAAAGTTCCTTCGAAAATCTACTCCGCGCTAGGTGGTGCGGGTGGTAAGGATTTAAAAATTCACTCTGAAGAAAATGTATGAAGCATATATATATGTTGGGCCAATTACTATTCACATCCCTCAAAAATCTAAATATCAGAAACACTTTCCATTTAATATTGGCAAGCTCCTTTAATTTCATCGCGAATACGAATAAATATGATGTGCCCTGTGCTTGATACTATTTTGTGCAATTTATTAATTCTAATGGAACTTTAAATTACATGAATACCTTGGGGTTCGATCATGGCACCGTTCCACAACACCAAAGCAAGCAGCGTGACAATGGTGTTAGGAGGCACTGGTTACTTCGAGGTTTTGTACCCGAAGCTCACACCTCATGGGATAGAGTACGGAAAGGTTAGATCTAAGATCTCTACAGGCACCGGCTTTGTCGTTCCGGCTTGTTTTCCTGCTGTGATAGTGGCCGACGCCGGGGAGGACCTTGAGCTTCTGTCCTTTGGTTTGAACGCCAAGAACAACACCAAGTTCTATCTTGCAGGTAAAATTGTCATTTGGTGCTCCGTTTTTTATGTGCCCACAGGACATTTATTAGATTGTATTTTGTTTTTTTGAGTGAATTTATTTTTATATTTTCAACAAAAAAACTAAAACCACAGGAGTAACATTGTTATTCTTCTATTTATCTTCTTCTAGGAAAAAACAACATATTCAACCGAATGAAGAATGAAGCCAAAGAACTATCCTTTGATGTTCCCGTACAAGAGATCAACGAAGTATTTGATGCACAAGATGAGTTCGTCTTCTTTCCGGGTCCTGCTAAGAGGACAAATTAAATGTTTCATGCTTCTTCCTATTATTCAGAGATATTTGATTAAGGAAATGTTTGTAAGTCGTTCAATTAGTGGGATTCCTTGGTTGCTGTATCTTTATAACTTTCCTAGCTATTTACTCTTTCTGAAGTTTTAATTTTGCATAATTAAGATATTTTGTGCTCACTTATGTTTTCATGTCATTTTGCATCATTCACTTAAGAAAGTCTGTCTCTCACTTCTAAATTCATATCAATTTAGCGTGTCTATCAATGTTATGTTATCTTTTATCATCAAACAATAAAAAAATTGTTGCAGAATGAACGACGATCTCTGGTATCTACTCAGACGAACCAAAATATGATATATGTAGACAGAAAATGCTAAAGATTCTCTTATTCATCATTCATACAATACCAAATTAACATGATGTCCTTATATAGGCGAAGATGTAAGAGTTACATTAATATTTATCAGTTACATTAATATTTAACATTTATAACATTCGAACTGTTGGCAACGGATATATTTCCGTCGGAGATTCCTATATTTCTACTAGTGTGAACTACGGTTAAGTAGATGAAATTTAGCACCTATGTTCTGATACCAAATGTAGGGTCGATATGACCTTAATTAATCTAATCAATTTAATAATCCTACTAAGATGCAGCGAAAACGATAATTTAAAAACGAGTAGAGAAAGAAACAATGCAAACCACAAATGAAGACTCGGCGATTTATAGAGGTTCAGCACCTCACCCGGGTCCTAGCTCGGCCTCCCGCCTACTTCCTCTCTTGTAGGATCCGGTCGACTCCGTGAGCTTTGCCTACATCTTCACTATCAGTCTCGTTCCGGGACAAGATTAAGTCTTTTAGACGGCAAGCTAACGAACAAACCTCGCCTAGCTTGGACTCCTCTTCTCACAATCCGAGAAGGAACACTTCGGGCTCTCACCGAAGTATATACTCTTTTGTCTTGGCCTTTCACCAAGACGCTTACTTTTTGAATAATAGTTTGTGGAGTGAAACAACACTCTCTAATTCTGGAGCACACTTTGAGTATGATTTAGCTATGATCAAAGGTGTGGATTTTAAGCTTCGAGTGTAGTATAAGAGCTTTTGGGATTGAGAGACGTACTTCTCTCTAATGTGTGGGACAATTGTGTGTGAGACAAATGTCTAACAAAGTGTATAATCCTCTATTTATAAGCTTCTAAGGTGTTATAGGCGTTGGGGATGAGTGTGGTAAAAGGTTGTGCAAGAAACACAAAATAGAAAAATTTAGCACACTGTTCTGGGTTAAGTTCGGTCGACCGGCTGCTGTCCAGAAATGGAGTCCAGCAAAGTCCAGAAATGAGACGGTCGACTGATCAAGGGACGGTGGACCAAAATACAGCTACAACTTAAGTTCACTTAAGTTAATGGTCGAACAAAATGTGGGATGGTCGACCGTTAAGGAAGTTTTAACAGTCCAGAAATAATGTCCAGGAAAGTCCAGGGTCAAACGGTCGACCAGAGACTTGGGAACGGTCGATCGGAAACTTCCAGGCACTTAGGAATTCAAGATATGTTTACGTTCGGTCGATCGAATCAGGGTCCACGGTGGACCGGTGTTCACTTGTATTTTCGGGGTATGGACGAAAATGTTAATACAATCGTTTTTTATAATACGACAAGTCAAATATTCAAATGACACATGTAAACGGTTGACCAAAAGGGTCAGGTAGCCCGGTCGAGCTATTTAAATCACTACTGGAGAATTGATCATTCGGTCGAACATAGATGGTTTGGTCGACCGAATTTGCACAAGCAGTTCTAGTTTGGGTTTAGTGATTTCTTGTCTAAGTTTGGGTGACCTATTGAAGTCCAATTGATATGAGATTTTGTGTGTGACTTTTATAAGGATGCTAGTGTTTATATGAATGGATTTTAACTCTTGTATGTTTAAGATTACATAGATTCCTAAGACTTAAAAGAAATATAACATTACATGTCTTCAATAGCTTGATTACATGTCTTCACTTGATTTCATTTCTTCCTTGAGTCTTGATCACCTGTAATGTTAGCACAATACAATATGTATACACATGCATACTGTGTGATATACTACATCTGATTGTTATTAAGATTAGGTTGATTAAATCATCAATATATAGATAAAAGCCAACAAATACCACATGTATAATGGTCGTCCAGAAAGTACAGGACACATAGTCGACCAAAAAGACAAATGAGGTCCACTGGTTGAATGACATCATATCATGCTTGTAATTGTATCCTATATCCTTTATTCTTAGCCTAAGTTATTCTATGTAACGAGTTTTATGTTTAAATTTCAGGAATAAACAAGTTTGAGAAGAAGAGACTCAAAAAAGACTTAAAAGCAAAGAAAATGACTAAATTGCAAGACTTATGGACTGTGATGCAAGAGAGAATGACCCGGATGTAAAACCAAAAGGACCAATAATCAAATCAAGAAGCTCCACACCATCATGAGGAGTATTGTGGCTATTAGATCGGGGCCCAAACATCAACAACTCAATCGGGTTCATCAAACATCAAGAACTCAAGAGAGAAATGAACTCAGCCTGGTTGTTTATGCTTTTGTTTGTTGCTAGAATTACATGTAAGAGTGACCCAGTTTCATGCATTGTAGAGTTTGGCATACATGGTTTCCTTCTGGAAACTCAGGTATTGTTGCATGTTTGTTTTTCAGGTCGTGATCGACGTTAGGAGTGGTGACCGAGGAGAGGAGCACCGTTACCGGATCAAGTTTTCTCTCATTTGAGGTCGGAGTGATTACTTGTATTTGTTGTATAACATTTTTGATGTAATCATACTTATGAAATACTCGAATATATATATTATATATGTTGGTGCACATGTTTATTTCTGTTTGAGTAATATCCTCTTTTGATTGTATATTATAACAAATTACAAGTTTTTTTTGATAACTGTAGTACAATGGCTGATGACAACGAAACACTAATTAAGGTAAATATTGTTCTGAAGGAAAGCAAACGTAGAGATAAGTTTGAAGGTGGTGCTGTTCATCTTACTTAATTGACAAACTCGTTTTCCATGCAACTATTAATTAGACAAGTAACTCCCATCGTCGACGACGCGGCACACATGTCAACTTGTCAAGGTGTGTTCCCAAGATATATATTTTTAGGAAATCTTGAAACCACTTGGCCATGTGACACATTTTCGAAAGCTGTTCGAGCATGTGACATGACAGAGAGTGGAAATGTAGTTTATTCGACACTTGGTGTTTGATTTCAAGTATAAATATACGTACGTGTGTTTTGTTGAACTTAACTCATCCCTCCTTACTAACCTTATTGTTTTATTACTACCAACAACTTCTTCTCAAGATGGGTAGTGGTGGTGATCAAATCTCTAAATCTGCAGCTATTGCTAACCCCTTCTTCTTGGATAAGCCAAGGTTCCAACCATTGATTAGAACCGAACATGGAAATTTGAGAGTCCTTGACAAGGTGCCAAATCTTGGTCGATATCGCTTCTCAATCCTTGTTCTTCATCCTTATGGCTTTTCTGCCCCTCATCATAATGATGCTGATGTCGTTTTCTTCATTGCAAAAGGTACTTCTTTCTAGCTTGTAACGCAAAAGCCTGTGATATTTACATGATTTTACCGATTGCTCAGCTCATGGGAACGCTACATTGATTCTGCACGGAATTTGCAATATTACAATAATCTATATATTAAATTTTTTTTAAAGCTACTGCAAGTTATAATTTAAAACTTGGGTTTCAAACTTTAACTGAGGTAAACTAGAGTACGAACCCAGTCAACGACAAGTCCTAGATTTGAACTACGGAATAGTATAATCGGCTAACTAGCATCATTAATCATGCAACTGAAATACATTATTTAGATCTTAACCGTTCCTATGTTCCTTGCACTTTAGAGGAACCAATGTCGGGCAATTAAATATTTCATTATTTCCACAGGGTATTCCCCTTGAGATAATGTCTCCAACTTGTTCCAAAGAAACTCCACTTTGCATTAAATATTTTTCGGGTAAAGTATCGCAGCAACTTCTTATTTTACGACGTTAACATTTTTTATTTTCCAAACCGGGCGTTTTGGTTAAATAATCTCAGTGTTCCAATTTGTTTCTGAAATGCCCTCCAATTTTGCTTAGATACCCTCTAACAGTTTGTCACTTTGTTGTTGTCCTAAAATACTCTTCCTGCTATTGCAGTCTACTATAATAAAGCCTGATTTTTTTACAATACCATCGTTGGATCGAGCATCGCATCTTTTTACTACCATTTTACGGAACATAGTATTGTACCATCATGTCACTCAACTACCTACAAATCCAATTGGCTCAACTAAATGCCTAAAAATATTGTGGTTAATAATATATCTACACTTTTATCATTCTAAATGGTTTTATTTTAGACAAGAAGACTTGAGTCAGCTGCGATAAGCTGACTTAGTGTTCAGATTACTAATTCCCTGAAAACTGTAACAAAATTAAGTTAAATTGGGCTATCTAGTCAATTGAGGGGCAGTAATACAAAATGAAATACTATAGAGGGTATTTTAGTACAACGACAAATATACAAGAAGGATATTTTATGTAAATATGATAATGCTGATGATATTTAGCAAAAATGATGCATAGAGGGTACCTAAGAAAAAACTCTAATAAATATTATCGCAAATCATTTCGGTAAAACAACTTTGGGCTGAATTAGTTGGTAAATTTACATGGGGATTGGTTCGCAAAAAAGGAGTGCATTGTGCACCCTTTTATCAGATCATCACAAAGCAGAAGAAAAAAAGCAAACGTCATATTGCCCTGCATGTCCCAAATCGTTTCCATATTCAGAATACTCTCTACATTACTCAACATTGGCTCTATTTTAGCAACAGCTTGTATATTGAACGCAATGATGATCATAATGAAATGTGTCAAGCAGGAAAGGCAACTGTAAGTTTATCTTTTGGTGACCATGAGAAGTCGACGGAACTTCACAAAGGAGACATCTTTAGAACTCCAATCGGGACATCAGTTTACATTATTAACACTGATGGCGAAAAAGAACTCCACGTTTATAGTTTACTCCAAACTGTATCACCTTCTGGAGATTACTGTGTATGAACTCTATGACTGAACTTAGTTAATTGTTTCTCTATAATTTTTTATATTTTGTAGATATTTGATGTATTGAGTTCTTAAAACTGATGATAACTTTGAGTTTGGTTTATTGTAGAACTTCATTGGTGCAGCTGGTGAAGATCCATTCTCACTTTACAAAGCATTCAGCGATGACATCCTTGAGGCTATCTTCAATGTTTGTACTTTTTAATCACTTTTTCTTGTTAATTTATCAGC
The DNA here is from genome assembly GCA_963682175.1 of Triglochin maritima. Classification (NCBI taxonomy): domain Eukaryota; kingdom Viridiplantae; phylum Streptophyta; class Magnoliopsida; order Alismatales; family Juncaginaceae; genus Triglochin; species Triglochin maritima. The sequence continues at coordinate 24,619,829 of OY821777.1, forward strand.
ATTTAGATACATATGTTTCCGTTAATGTGCACCTGGTAAGGTGACAAAGGAACTTGTTTTGTTGTTATTGAGCCTTTAGTTATAGTTGTATTATTTTGGAAAAATACTCTCACAAAGATAATGACATAAATCTAATAAAACCAAAATTTTAACGGTACCACCATAAATACGCCAAAAAATGATGGGAGGGAGTATGGTGTCTAGTTTTAAAGTGGCACGCAATCCAAAAGCAAAGCTAAAAATGTGTGAAAGTGGGAATTTCATAGATACCCTTAAAATACACTGCAATATCACCAATACTCTTCAAATGAGTGACTATTATGTATACCCTTCAAATTTAAATTCCATTTCACCAATACTCATTAATCTCAACTCTTCTTTCAAATACATCATTTTCTCAAATCGGTAAAACATAAACTTGTGTTAAGTTAACTCTTAATAGTTGAAATTACACTTTTACACTTGTTTGTTGTAATAAATTTCAAATATATATAAAACTTTTATTTTAAGGATAAAAATAAGTGCAAGAAAGAATAACAATAAAGTTATTTTCGAAATTTTCGTAAACATTCAAACAAGAAAACTCAAATGAATTTTTCTTCTCTTAATTTTCTATTTAAATATTATCCTCGAATTTGGAATTCAAATGAATAAATAAGGGCAAACTTCGAATTCAATTCTTAAAAGTTAAGTTAACCCAAGTTTATGTTGTAAACTTGATTGAAGTGTACAGTGAAAGCATATTTGAAATTGAAGGATATACAGGAAAACCTATCTAATTGAAGCGTATCGGTGAATTGTAGCTTATTTGAAGGGTATTAATAAAATTCCGCTTTTGTAAAATAGTGAAGAGTTTTTAATATGTTAGTAGAGTATCCTAAGAAGCATGTGACTTTCTGGTTTATTACATTACTTTCGTCATCCTGGAAATTTGATTTTACATCCAATCCGCTATGAAGTCAATCTTCCATCTCGAACTTTAGATTTAACAAAGTTGTGGATCAATAAAAAAATTAACATGGTAGGATGATAAGCCTATTTTCCTGCGAGGATCCATTCCAACCTAGATTGTGCTTATATTGATAGAAAAATATATTGAAAAATCTTGGCGATTGTTGGAAAAATGATATTACATTTCTTAGTATACGAAAAGTCTCTTAATATGGAAGTTAATAGACCAAATGAAATTTCACTAACCGAGAAATGGAATCTGACTTTTATTTGGCTCCTCTTCACAAATTGAATCGTGGAAACGTTAACTAAACATGGTTTTTTTGTATTTCATATGATTTGTAGGTTCCAGTGCCAAAGATAGAGAAGGTTCTTGGAGCACAAAAGAAGGGTCCAATTCTGAAGGCAACAGAAGAGCAAGTAAAAGCCCTCAGCAGCCACTCCTTAATCTCCACCATGAAATGCTACAGACCTTTTAACTTGCTCAACAAAAGGCCTACTTACTCCAACACCCATGGGAAGCTTTTCGAGGCTGGTGCCGACGACTGTGATCTTCTTGGGCTCCTTGATGCCGACATCTCCTACACTGTTATAACTGCTGTAAGTAAACATGGTTACTGAGCCTTTACTTGTTTTGGATGCCTACATAAGTAATTTTAGATGCCCTAAAATAACTTGATTTTTAAGTAAAATACATTTTTCAGATAATATGGTATTTTGAACCTAAAAGGTATTTGGATAGTCTCAGATAAAGGATTATAAATCATCAGTTTTTCTTGAAAATGTGTTTTTCAAATAAAGAAGTAAGACCTTTTTCTTCTGCTTAATCATGCTATGTATCTTTTCACTACTCCTTGTTTTTATAAATCCTTTGGATTTTTATTATTATTATAAACTGGATGGAGAAACCTATGGTTTTTTGAATATTGAATTTTTTATCCAAACACATTATTACATAAAAAATGTGTTTTCAAACTACATTAATTGAATTTGATGCCAGCCTCAGAAATGTATTTTTAAAATCAAAATTTTGAAACCTTTAATTACCGAAACAAAAGCCTAAATGTTCATTAAAATTAGGATTTTTAGTGATAATTGTTTAATAATTATGATTTCATATTTACATAAAAATACAAGAATAGTTAATTTTGGATTTTAGTTTGGAAGAGAGGAATCCATATTTTCTTTTCATTTCTCTGGTTTCAAATATTGAAATGATTGATCCAAGAACAGATTCACATTTCTGTGGTTTCTAACGTAATTTTTTATTAGATTAATTAGAAGAGGAGATCGTCAATTAGATAGGTTGTAAATAGGACTGGTCAAACCCGTCAACCTACGAAACCCGACCCAATGGATCCGGATTACGGTTGCAATTTAGAACCCGTTTAGAAGAAAAAAAACCTACTAACCCAGCAACCCGCTTCCTTTGTGGGTCGGTTTATGGTCGAACAAAAACTTGAATCTGCTAAACCATCGACCCACTAAAATCAAATAATGATAAACATTAATAATAAAAAAGTTACTCATATAAATATATAATCTAACTTATCACTCTTAAACTTATTGTTTAAACTTTTCTTAATTTCTAATCTAACAAATTATAACTTAATCTAATCCTCCTAGGCCTTAACCCAAACACAAGTTCGTTAATTTTTTAAAATATATTATTATTTTAAATATTTTTTGAATTATTAGTATTTTTATTTTTTTGAAATAGGAAAACCCACCAACCTGCCTTAACCCGCTAAGGAGGCGGGTCAGTTTATGGGTCAGGTTGTTGGTTTTCTGGGGCATGTTACGACCCGACCTGTAACTCACAGCCCTACAACAAGATCATTAATGTATCATGGATAAATCATTATAAAATCTATTAGTAGTTTCAATTCTTCTTTTATGAACACTTTGTACAATATGAAAATGGAAAGTTCCTTCGAAAATCTACTCCGCGCTAGGTGGTGCGGGTGGTAAGGATTTAAAAATTCACTCTGAAGAAAATGTATGAAGCATATATATATGTTGGGCCAATTACTATTCACATCCCTCAAAAATCTAAATATCAGAAACACTTTCCATTTAATATTGGCGAGCTCCTTTAATTTCATCGCGAATACGAATAAATATGATGTGCCCTGTGCTTGATACTATTTTGTGCATTTTATTATTTCTAATGGAACTTTAAATTACATGAATACCTTAGGGTTCGATCATGGCACCGTTCCACAACACCAAAGCAAGCAGCGTGACAATGGTGTTAGGAGGCACCGGTTACTTCGAGGTTTTGTACCCGAAGCTCACACCTCATGGGATAGAGTACGGAAAGGTTAGATCTGAGATCTCTACAGGCACCGGCTTTGTCGTTCCGGCTTGTTTTCCTGCTGTGATAGTGGCCGACGCCGGGGAGGACCTTGAGCTTCTGTCCTTTGGTTTGAACGCCAAGAACAACACCAAGTTCTATCTTGCAGGTAAAATTGTCATTTGGTGCTCCGTTTTTTATGTGCCCACAGGACATTTATTAGATTGTATTTTGTTTTTTTGAGTGAATTTATTTTTATATTTTCAACAAAAAAACTAAAACAACAGGAGTAACATTGTTATTCTTCTATTTATCTTCTTCTAGGAAAAAACAACATATTCAACCGAATGAAGAATGAAGCCAAAGAACTATCCTTTGATGTTCCCGTACAAGAGATCAACGAAGTATTTGATGCACAAGATGAGTTCGTCTTCTTTCCGGGTCCTGCTAAGAGGACAAATTAAATGTTTCATGCTTCTTCCTATTATTCAGAGACATTTGATTAAGGAAATGTTTGTAAGTCGTTCAATTAGTGGGATTCCTTGGTTGCTGTATCTTTATAACTTTCCTAGCTATTTACTCTTTCTGAAGTTTTAATTTTGCATAATTAAGATATTTTGTGCTCACTTATGTTTTCATGTCATTTTGCATCATTCACTTAAGAAAGTCTGTCTCTCACTTCTAAATTCATATCAATTTAGCGTGTCTATCAATGTTATGTTATCTTTTATCATCAAACAATAAAAAAATTGTTGCAGAATGAACGACGATCTCTGGTATCTACTCAGACGAACCAAAATATGATATATGTAGACAGAAAATGCTAAAGATTCTCTTATTCATCATTCATACAATACCAAATTAACATGATGTCCTTATATAGGCGAAGATGTAAGAGTTACATTAATATTTATCAGTTACATTAATATTTAACAGTTATAACATTCGAACTGTTGGCAACGGATATATTTCCGTCGGAGATTCCTATATTTCTACTAGTGTGAACTACGGTTAAGTAGATGAAATTTAGCACCTATGTTCTGATACCAAATGTAGGGTCGATATGACCTTAATTAATCTAATCAATTTAATAATCCTACTAAGATGCAGCGAAAACGATAATTTAAAAACGAGTAGAGAAAGAAACAATGCAAACCACAAATGAAGACTCGGCGATTTATAGAGGTTCAGCACCTCACCCGGGTCCTAGCTCGGCCTCCCGCCTACTTCCTCTCTTGTAGGATCCGGTCGACTCCGCGAGCTTTGCCTACATCTTCACTATCAATCTCGTTCCGGGACAAGATTAAGTCTTTTACACGGCAAGCTAACGAACAAACCTCGCCTAGCTTGGACTCCTCTTCTCACAATCCGAGAAGGAACACTTCGGGCTCTCACCGAAGTATATACTCTTTTGTCTTGGCCTTTCACCAAGACGCTTACTTTTTGAATAATAGTTTGTGGAGTGAAACAACACTCTCTAATTCTGGAGCACACTTTGAGTATGATTTAGCTATGATCAAAGGTGTGGATTTTAAGCTTCGAGTGTAGTATAAGAGCTTTTGGGATTGAGAGACGTACTTCTCTCTAATGTGTGGGACAATTGTGTGTGAGACAAATGTCTAACAAAGTGTATAATCCTCTATTTATAAGCTTCTAAGGTGTTATAGGCGTTGGGGATGAGTGTGGTAAAAGGTTGTGCAAGAAACACAAAATAGAAAAATTTAGCACATTGTTCTGGGTTAAGTTCGGTCGACCGGGTGCTGTCCAGAAATGGAGTCCAACAAAGTCCAGAAATGAGACGGTCGACTGATCAAGGGACGGTGGACCAAAATACAGCTAAAACTTAAGTTCACTTAAGTTAATGGTCGAAAAAAATGTGGGATGGTCGACCGTTAAGGAAGTTTTAACAGTCCAGAAATAATGTCCAGGAAAGTCCAGGATCAAACGGTCGACCAGAGACTTGGGAACGGTCGATCGGAAACTTCCAGGCACTTAGGAGTTCAAGAGATGTTTACGTTCGGTCGATCGAATCAGGGTCCACGGTGGACCGGTGGTCACTTGTATTTTCGGGGTATGGACGAAAATGTTAATACAATCGTTTTTTATAATACGACAAGTCAAATAGTCAAATGACACATGTAAACGGTTGACCGAAAAGGTCAGGTAGCCCGGTCGAGCTATTTAAATCACTACTGGAGAATTGATCATTCGGTCGAACATAGATGGTTCGGTCGACCGAATTTGCACAAGCAGTTCTAGTTTGGGTTTAGTGATTTCTTGTCTATGTTTGAGTGACCTATTGAAATCCAATTGATATGAGATTTTGTGTGTGACTTTTATAAGGATGCTAGTGTTTATATGAATGGATGTTAACTCTTGTATGTTCAAGATTACATAGATTCCTAAGACTTAAAAGAAATATAACATTACATGTCTTCAATAGCATGATTACATGTCTTGACTTGATTTCATTTCTTCCTTGAGTCTTGATCACCTGTAATGTTAGCACAATACAATATGTATGACGTGCATAATGTGTGCTATACTACATCTGATTGTTATTAAGATTAGGTTGATTAAATCATCAAAACATAGATTAAAGCCAACAAATACATGTATAATGGTCGTCCAGAAAATACAGGACACATAGTCGACCAAAAAGACAAATGAGGTCTATTGGTTGATTGACATCATATCATGCTTATAATTTTATCTTATATCCTTTATTCTTAGCCTAAGTTATTCTATGTAACGAGTTTTATTGAGGATGATTTCTTTCATGTTGAAGGATAAAGCAAAGAAATAGATGTAAAAAAAAGCTCCAATAATCAAATCAAGAAGCTCCACACCATCATGAGGAGTATTTTGGCTATTAGATTTGGACCCAAACATCAACAACTCAATCGGGTTCATCAAACATCAAGAACTCAAGCCAGAAACGAGCCACCGAAATCCAGACTCGGTCCAACCAATCCAGACCGCCAATTGGCTGTCCCAGTCTGCCAATTGGCGGTCCAAATTGGTTCAAACAATTCATGGTTTAGTCGGGTCCTGGATTATGTTGTTTTATGTCCATTTATAGTATGTGATTAGTCCCATACCAGGGGATTGTCCCTGATTGCCCTTTCTTATGACTATAAATAGAACCATTCCTTCTCCTTTGTATTCACCCATTGCTTGGTGGTATTATCGCTACTTGGAGTAAGCCTTGAATCAAACTCAAGGTGGAGAAGAATGCTACTTGTAATGTGAGTCATGTAAATAAAAAAAATAGTTTGTTTTTATATTGTCTCTTCTTGCATGCTTAGTTTAATTTCATTTTGTCTTCTTTTCTTAATGAGTAGTGAGTAGTTTCATCCCCATTTGGGGTGGAGGTAATGTAGAATATGTGATAGTGATGGGTTCTTTTATTTGTGTCATTTCATATGCTTAATATAGATCTATACTTGTATCATGCTTAAACTTGTATTAGATGAGATAATGTCCACACTATGTACTTATCTCAAGCTAGCATTAGAGTTTATCTTGTTGCTTGTAATGATTTGATGGGAATGACTTGTTATGTATTGATCCATGTTTGGTGCACATTGACATGAATGATTTAGGTTGTATGTAGGATTGATTGATGCTCTAATGGCCACACTAGGTACTTGTTGCATGCTTGATAATCTAAAATCAACCTCAACTTCATGTGAGATATGGATGTTCATGGTTTGCCATGTATTGTTGTGTATCCTACACTTAGATTCTACATTAGCTTCTACTTGTAGGCCACACAACCTACACCTTTTCCTAACTGAAATGAAGACCCACTCACACACACATACCTACACACCTCCACTCCATGGGGGTTTAGTTTAATTGTTAGTTCTTTCATAGTGTAGTTTAGTTAGTGTAATCACAACTCTTCCCCTCTTTCCAATTTGCCTTCGAAAGAACCAGAGTTGACACACCCCCTGTGGATCAACCCGTATTTGCCACATCTTCACCGATGTCGTGCACTTGTGCTATTTAAAACGAACACAATCAAATTTTTGGCACCGTTGCCGGGGAGGTGCTTTGTCCAGACTCTGGTTTGGACAATTCGAGTGGTTTTAATTTTTTGTTTGTAGTTTTACTTTATTTCAAGAGGCTCTAAAGATGAAGATATGTCACCAGGAGAAGTTTTGAGGGAAACAAAGATAAACAGACAACCAATCAGCGGTGGTGGACAGTCAATTGGTGGCCTTGTTAGCTCAGTTTTCCCTCTACTTTTTTCTGTTTGTTTCTACATTCACTAGCGTGTTCTGGGGTCAATTGGGTATGGTTTGACTTGTAGTTTGCCCCCAGATTAACAATCAATCCCCTTTAATCAACTTGGCCACTAAAATCCAAAGCAAAAGATTAGTCATTTTTGCTTGCTTAGGTCATGCATCATATACATTACTTAGGCACGTTGTTTGTCTTTTATTTTAGCTTTACATTCCGTTGTTGAGCACTGGAGTGAGATACGCATTTCCTACTCTCATTCATGCATTTTGTATGACCATGCATTAGTTAGTAGGAATTGCATTGCAACAAGTGTGAGTTGAGTATTTGTTGGGAGAGTTGATTTCTAGATTAAGACTCCAAAATGCTACTAAGGAGGGGTTGTCCCATACAAGATAAGGTGGGGGATTTCATCACCATTTCCTTACCCCCAAAAATCACACTAATCAAAGCATAATTTCTAAAAGCAAGTAGATATTGACCCTAAGGATTTTGGACGCACTAAGAGAGTGATCAAGTTGAGACCGTCATGACCTGATCGGCGTCGCCTGCCTTGTCGATAGTAGGAGGTACTGGATCTCCAGATCTGGTATCACTTGCTGGGCATTCTGGTCTTCATTGTAGGGAGGTGAGGCATGTCGAGACTAGTGATCTCGAAGTTAGGCGTCGTCTAGCCTAAGTACCTATATCCATAAGCTGTTTGAGCATTATTTAGTTGTCTGCTTCTACCTTCTCCCATTACCCGCTCTAGGGATTCTTCCTTTCTCATATGAGTCTTCTCCTCCTCTATATTCTTCGTTATAGTCTCCTCCTCTGATTACACATTCTGTTGTGTGTTGTTTTAGAGTCAAGTTGAGCGTTTTATGCTAGCTTGGGCTTGTTCTGGTGAGAATTCTCGACTTGAGAGAGTGTATTTGTCTGATATGGACGGTTTAGGTGATCGCCCATCTCCGCCTTGAGCTCCTTTGGAGCATGAGGATGAGTCGTCTCGTGGCGATGGGGGAGATCAGATTCCATACATGGATTACCTCGGTCCACTCCTACCCCCACGTAGACCTCCTTCTCCTCCTCCTCCGACTTGGGAGGAAGAGGGATTCGATCAGGATCGAGTTCTTGGTGCACCACCAACTTTAGCTCGACAGGATAAACCAATGACTCTGTGGGAGCGGACCCATCCTGTTTGGGCCACAAATCCTTCTTGCATAGTTCTTTCACCAACTCGTGGGAACAACTATGAGTTGAAACCTCAATATGTGAGCATGCTTCCTACCTTCACTTCCAATAAGGAAGATCCGTATATTTTTATACGTAAATTCGAGGAGGTATGCTCTATGTTCAAGTTTCAACAGCTTGATGATGATTCAGTTTTATTGAGGATGATTTCTTTCATGTTGAAGGATAAAGCAAAGAAATAGATCTACAGCCTCCCGACGAGCTCTATTCGGTCTTGGGATGACCTTGTGACCGTCTTTCTGAAGAGTTTTTTCCCTCAAAGGAAAACTCAACAGATACGACACTAGATGCATCAAATGTATTAGCCTGAGACTGAATCTTTTCATCCTTTCTTTGAGAGGTTCAAAGACCTTCTCTTGCAGTGCCCTCATCATGGAATTGAGCTATGACAATTGTGCCAAATGTTTATGAGGGCCTCAACTACAACACCCGCACATTGTTGGAGTCGATGTGTCAGGGTGATTTCCAAATGAAACCCATCGATGAGGCTTGAGACACCTTTGAATTAATTACTGAACGTACCTTTGAGTGGGACACCATGATAGAGCCACTAGCCGTCAGGTCTTCTGGTCGAGCTACCTCTGAACCGACCCATCATGTTAATGTGATTCATACTTTGAGGTCCGGTAAGGAGGTGGACAACCAAATTGGGTTGCCTTCCTTGCAATCACCATCTCTTGGTGTCACCAGACCTGCGGTGATACTTGCATCTATGAGGGAGCTGGATCCTGAGGTTCCTTCAACAAATACTTTCAGGAAGGAGCTTGTTCCTGAGGTTCCTTCTACATTTATTTTGACAATGGGGCCGAACCCTGAGGTCCCCTTGTTTCATATTGTGTCGAAGGAATCAGATTCTGAGGTCCTCACTCATGTTTCTATGGACCAGAATTCTGAGGTTCCTTTGAAAGACTGTTATGCCCTAAAGGCGACATTCCCTGAACGCCTTAAAAAGAAAACTTCTGATCAGCATGACAAAATCTTGAGATATTTCGGCAAGTTAAGGTGAACATTCCTCTGTTGGAGGTGATTCAGCGAATGCCACCTTATGCCAAGGTTCTCACAAATTTATGCACCAAGAAGAGGAAAACTAATGTTCCCAAGAAATCTTTCCTTGCTGCTAATGTGAGTTCATTGTTGGCACAATCTACGCAAGTCAAATACAAGGACCCTGGTTGCCCTACTGTTTCTTGTGTGATTGGTGAGGTGTCAATACATCAAGCTTTATTGGACCTTGGTGCATTTATTAATATTTTTCCGTATTCGGTCTACATCCACCTCGGTCTTGGAGACCTCATACAAACAAAAACCACTCTTCAATTAGTTGATAGGTCTATGAAGAAACCGAGGGCGTAGTGGAAGATGTTCTGATCAAAGTGGGATAATTCATTTATCCAGTGGAATTCTTTCTTTTGGATACTGAACATGTGCAAAACCCACTTGGACAAATTCTTGTTATTTTGGGGCGACCATTTGTAGCGACTTCCAATGCCTTGACCAATTGTCGCAATTGTCTGATGCGCTTGACATATGGTAGTCAATGCACTATTTCAACATCTTCACCATCGACAAGAAACCAGGTGCCTTCGATGACTTTGTTCGGGTCAACCTTATCCAGGGTACGGATGAGATTGAAGTCGAAGGAACCTTCAAGTATTTTAGAGAGGTGTTCGATTGAGATCCTGATGGTGGTGAAGATGTTTCACCGGGGCTGGCACAAGAAGGTGTCTTATCTTGTGACCATGTAGCCTTTGAGCCACATCCTTTCAATCATGTGGCTCTTGAGCCACAAAATACCATTTTTGTGGCCTCTGGGCCACCTGCTCTTCATTCTCTATCTGTTGAGGACCCCATGTGGGTTAAGAATGAATCACTTGATGCCCTAATTTTCAAACAACCAGACAGATATTTACCTCTCGTTCATGCCTCCTATCGTTCTCATTCTCAAGAGGCATCCAACGACCACAATGCTTGTAAAGGTGTCACGTGGTCAAGCAAATCTATTTTTGAACTTCGCCATCTGGGTAATAAGTCGACGGTGTCACCTTGTGTGGATGAAATGGTCCCGGTGCACCCAAATATCGGTTGGAGGGTATACATTGATGATGCATTGCATACATTGCATCATATGTCGTTCATTTAGATTAACTTTATATCAATAAATGCTACTAAGGTATGTGTTTAGTCTTATTTACAGAATACAGGGACCTGAATGCAAATTACCCATATCCCGAGCATAAACGCATGCAAGAGACACATTTCTGTCATAAAGACCAAGTTCAAGATTATCTGGGTTCAAATTGAAGTCCATCCAAGCATAAAAGCATTCAAAGACCTAATTACAAAAGGCAAAGGACCTAAGCACAAAAGTAGCCAGAGACTTAATTGCAAAAAGCCGAGGACCCGACTGCAAATTACAAGTACCAAAATATTATTTTGGAGAAATTCTAAAGAAAAATAAATTTGGATCTCCAAATATATGAAGAATTAATTCGGAGCTCAAAAGAAAGGAAAGAAATCAATCCGGACGCTCAAAGGACATTTAAATCATACCATAAACACACAGGAAAAATCCGGATTAAATCTGAGCCAAAATTGCGGCGATTCCGCCGCCCATTACATGTGATTTGCGACGAAAGCGCCGCACCCTTTCGATCCGTGCCCCCCGGATTTTGTCCAGTCGTGTCATGACGCGTGTACTTTCCTTTTTCATACTTGGGAACCTTGTATCGGCTATAAATAGCCTCAAGATTATGTTGTGAAAAAAACTTGTTTTTTTCCATTCTTTAGCAATAAAATTCTGTTGGTTTATTTCGTGTTTTTAGTTTTCTTTCGTAATTTCTCTAGGACCCCTTCTTCTTCCCTCCATCCATGAGCTTCTAACTCTCTCCAAAGGGTGGGGGTGACGGATTTAGGGTGACGAGAAGAAGAATGATGTTATTATTTTAATTTCGTGTTAGTATATTTTGATTACTTGAGTTTATGTTGAGTCATTTATCATGTAATGCTTTATAACTAATGTAATTTATTATAAATTTCAGATTTCTCTAAACAAAACCCGATGTTGAAACCTTCACCCGCTGGACTCTCATCCATATTTGCTTTATTCTTAGTTTGTTTTTGTTGTCTTGCTTTAGAAAATTAAAAATCCAAAATCTCAAAACCAACCTTATTTCTCTCTCTTTCTTTCCTTAATCGAAAATCACAAAAATAACAATATCTCTCCCTCCTTGTGTTCGACCCGTACTTGCCACGTCTTCATTGACGCCGTGCACTTGCGGTATAAATAAAATTTTCATCAAGCTTTTGGCGCCGTTGCCGGGGAGGCGACCACGATTTTGTTTATTTTTGGCGATTTCAATTCTTTTCTGTTTATCGTGTACACGATCTAACTATTTGGGTTTGCGTTTCAGGAGACAACGGAGTGCGTGACGAAATCTGGGCACAATCGGAGCAAGAAGGGTGGCGAAATCACCGCACCTAAAAAACAATCTAGGGTGGATCCGCCGCACGTCTGAAGCATCTGGGCTTCAATTTTTTCTGGGGTCGTCTGCATCTCTGGGTGGACGCGTAGAGCAACTGGAAATTTTCGAGAGCGGGCGGCGAACCCGTCTTAGCATTGCGTAGGTAACTTTTAATTCCATTTGCGCAATTTTTTATTTTTGGAAAGTTTCCTTTTTGTAGAACTACACGTGTTAGGCTCAAATTCCATAATTGGCAATAATTCAACTCTGACCTAAAAATTGGCAAAATTGGAAGGACTTAGTGCATGCATCATATAGTGTTTTGTTTGCATTATTCTTGCTAAATTCTTGCAAATTATATTTTGTTGAAGAGTGCTGGAGGCAAGGTTCGTGCGCGGTTTTTATCGATTGTATTTAAGCATATAATTTAGTTTGCATACAACCTTGCAATTGTCCCCCGCTAAAGACCAATGTTTGATTATCTTTGCTAGATTTAAGTTAAACTATCTTAAGGGCAAATCCGTAGGAAAAGATACCGTGAGGATTTCATCACTCTTCCGTGGCCCACAAATCACAATCCTAAAGTGTCACCCAAGCCTTACATTAAAATCAATTAGACATTGGCCCCTAAGGATTCAAACTCAATTAAGGAGAAGATTGGTTTGACTTGCTATGACTTGAAGCTGATCGAATTTAATTTGGTGTCTAGAAAGTGTTTTTGTGTTGACGTAAGTCTTCCAAGCGAAGTGGTTGTCTAATTGGCACCGACTCTGTCGGAAGCGCCCCCACTAGCTATACACTACCTAGCCAATTTGGTTTAATTAGTGAGGGGGGTGAATCAAGCGAACCAATTCGACTCAACCAGTTAGGAGTCGTCTAGATTTAAGCTACATTAGGTATAGGATTGTTTGAACCGTGCTTGTTTAGGAAATTTCTGACCAACCCTCTCATCTATCTTTTAGAGTTAAGTTTCTCTTCTCATCTGAGTCTTCTTTCTCTTCTCATCTGAATTATCTAGATTAGGATTCCTTTCTCATCTTCCCCCCCTTTCTATTGTTTGTTTCCATTTTTGAATTTTTTTTTATAAAAAAAGAAGTAATTGATTCTTGAAATTGAATTTGGAATTTAAATTTGAAATTTGAATTCAAAAATTGATTCAAACCGGTGCACTCAGATTTGGGTTCGGGACTTGAGCAATCGACTCTCACGAGTTCATCTAGATTCCAGTCTAGAGCTTAGCCCCAATCCACCTGTTGCACCACCTCACCCGGATCCAATGGGTGAGAATGTAGTGGACTCATCTGTTGCACCACCTAGGACTCTGAGGGATCTGTGCTACCCAACGATGGCTGCTCAGCCATCGTGCATCGTTATGCCCATCATACCGGGTCGCGACTTCGAACTAGAGGCACAATACATGAGTATGTTGCCCAAGTTCACCTCTAAGGAAGACCCATATATCTTCCTTAGAGAATTTGAGGAAATCTGCTCCCTTATGCAATACCAATATATCTCTGAGGAGACAGTGCATCTTAAATCCGTGCCTCTAGCACTGAAGGACGACGCTAAGAAATGGCTATATAGTCTAGCCGAAAGATCTATTAGGAGTTGGGCCGAGTTTGTTCAAGTATTCTTAAAGAAATATTTCCCCAGCCATAAGACTATTAGGATTAGGAGTGAAATCGTTGCATTCGTTCAATCTGAGAGCGAGCCATTCTATTCCTATTTAGAAAGATTTAAAAGTCTGTTGACCCAATGCCCTCATCATGGAATTCCAAGATGGCAATTGTGCCAAATTATTTATGAGGGATTGACACCTACATCTAGGGTTATAGTAGAATCTGTAAGCCAAAGAAACTTCATGTCCAAAAATGAGAATGATGCTTGGACTTTTCTTGACGATTTAGCCGAAAATAGTATGCAATGAGACAATGCTAGAGCACCGAATAACCCGAGTATTGGATCTAGAATAGCAAGTCAACCCAAACCAGGTGTCTTAGCTGTAGATGCTACTGTAGCTGCTGAAGAAAAACTAGCTACCCTTATGCGTAGAATGGAAAGCCTAGAGCTAAAAACCCGGCCCCTAGTGAATCAAGCCTCTTCTATCCCTTGCTCTAGATGTCGTCAAACTGGTCATATAATGGAGGATTGTGCGGACTTGGAACAAGTTAATGCCACATTTAACCATTCAGAAATGACCCATATGCATCAACCTATAACCCTGGTTGGCGTAATCATCCCAATTTTTCATGGAGCCAACAAGGTCAACCTCATAGACAACAACCAAACCCGTATAACCAAAATAATACATCATCTGGGTTTAGTAACAGTGGAGATTATGATGTTACGTTGACAAGCTTGGAAAATTTGGTTAAAACTTTTATGCAAACAACCACCCAATCCTTCCAAAGGCTAGAAACACAAGTCAGCCAACTACCACAAATAGTATTTGAAAGAGAAAAAGGTCAGTTTCCAAGTCAACCTGAGGTGAATCCAAGACCTAATAATCAATATCAACCCTATCAACCACCTCTAGGAAGTAACAACCCTAGACCGGTTCGAATGGTTCATGAGGAGGGACCGTTCCAACAAATAAATGCAGTTGTATCATTACGGTCCGGAAAACAAGTTGATAACAATGTGGTAAATCCTAGGGCTCCTAATCAATCTAGCCGTCAAGCACCCACATGTGACCTAACCATTGAACCTGAAGTCCAATTTGAAAAGCCCAACCACCCTAGTCAACCTGACCCTATAGCTCAACCTGAGTGAGTCTATGTTCTTAAAGCCCCATTCCCCAATAGACTCAAGAAGAGCTCAAGTGCACAAATGGAGAAAATCTTGGAAGTATTTAAGCAAGTTAAGGTGAATATTCCACTCCTAGATATGATTCAACAAATACCTACTTATGCTAAATTCTTAAAGGATCTGTGCACTAAGAAGAGAAAAACGAATGTACCGAAGAAGACATTCTTAACTGCAAACATAAGCTCTATTTTGTCCAACTCGTCTCCTATAAAGTATAAGGACCCTGGGTGTCCCACAATTTCATGCGCGATAGGAGATACTTTTATCAACAAAGCCCTTCTAGACCTTGGTGCTACTGTTAACTTACTCCCATTCTCTGTCTATGAGCAACTAAACCTTGGTCCACTAAAACCCTCTAAGACAACCCTTCAATTTGCTGATTGCTCTGTTAAGAAACGAAGAGGGATAGTAGAGGATGTTTTGATTAAGGTTGGTGACTTCATTTACCCAGTGGATTTTGTCGTTCTAGACACTGAACCTGTTATCAATCCTAAGAGACAAATCCCTATAATACTAGGCAGACCCTTTTTAGCCACTTCTGAAGCTTTGATAAATTGTCGAAATGGGCTCATGCAACTATCTTTTGGAAATTTAAAAGGGAAATTTTGTTTTCTTTTGTTTGTATTGTTGGGGTCATGGTTGACCGAGGGGACTCCACTCTTGAACAAATCCTTCCCTCTGGATTTCATCTAGGTCCTTCCTGATTTGCGATACAGTCCTTGTGCATAACAAATGGGTCCAGAAGTCTTCAATTCAGTCCATTCTTGTTGCATTCAGGTCCTTTTTGTTCCCTTTTCTCTTCTTTATTACCTAACACCTGAAACATTACAACAACAACTCGAGTAGCACAATATTGGGGTAAAATAAAGGATATATAGCATGAATATGATGCATGATATGCTACTAATCAAATACCGCCACACTTACCTTTTGCTAGTACCGAGCAAAACAAAGAAAGAGAAAAATGAAAGAAAGCGAAACATGCGAAAAATAGAGAAATCCAAACACATGAAGATTTTTGAAAGAAATGAAAATTTTAAAGCGCTAGGCAAGCAAAAGAAGACAAGTCACCCAAGGATCATGTCAAGCAAATATATCGATATTAAATGCAACACACTAACATGACCCTGACAATACAAACAAAATAAAAGGAAAAAGTCTCAACTATGTACACACATAAAATACCCCCTCATACTTACTTCATGCATTTATCTCAATGAATGTGAGCATGATACTACATGAATATTTGCATGAAAAAGACAAGATCTCACCAACGTGAAGCACAAAGGGAAGTTCATGGTTATGTTGATGGACACAAACCCGAATTTCCCTCAAAACCTATGAAATGGGAACATGACACCACGGGGGGCCAGAATACTCATGTGTGACCCCCCTCACAAAGAGCACAAGATCAAAGGAGCGGTTCATGAATTAGACGCAAAGGCGTTTCATTCAAAGGATCAAACTGAAAGAGCTTGAATCTCTCAAGAGTTTGGGACATAATGTGCAACGGAAGAAGAGTTTCTCCCATTATAGAATTGAAGTTATAATCGTCAATCCAAACTCTCCAACCAACAGGTTGGTGGGTCGGAACGAGGTCAAGAACCTCGTTTTGCATGTCCGACTCACTAGGCGAACAAAAGGTGAGTCTCATCCCCAATGTATCCTCCAACGCACTTCCAATACCCTCATTGGCAATGTAGTTGTTTGATGTCCCATAATTTCCAAGATGATCAGGAACAATAGCGAGTGGCACAACATGAAGATCATGTGGCTCAAAGGCCACATGACAAAAAGATAAGTCACAATCCTGTGCCGACTCATAATGAAGTTGGTCCATGTTTTTCTCAATTGGAATCAAATTCTCCACCAAGTGATCGTGAATTGAAACCCCAAGTCCCTCAGACTGACTAGCAGTTTGACTTTGAAAGATTGTGCTTTGAATTTGTGGATGTGGTGGTGGTTTGATATCAGAAGATAAATCCTCATGTTGACAAGATAAGTTACCCTCCTCACGTTCACATAATTGCTGTGTCATTTGACTCACTTGCATTGTCATATTTTGTATGGACCGTTGAGTGATTTCTATGAACGCAAGGAAAGTTTGTTTCAAGGAATCAGGTATGCAGTCAACTATGAGGTCCAAGTCAGAGCTTGGAAAATTTTGGGGTTGGGTGTTGATTGGCTGAGAATGATTCCAATGATTCGGAGTAGGGTGTTGGTAGAATTCTGGGTATTCAGGAGGAGCATACTGGGGTGGAAATGATGTATAAGAATTAGAATAAGAATTGTCACCCCACGAATCCATCACTCTCGGGTTGTACGCGGATGTGTAGGGGCCACATTGAGCATTTTGGGAAAATGTGTGCTCATACTCAGGCTCTGGGGAACATAAGGACATTCCCCAAAAACATGACCACTCTGAAAGGAATGTGTTCTAAAAGTTTTACATTTATATGTCAATTATTATGAATTGAATGTGCAAGCATTTTGTTCCTTGATTATGGTATTCGTCTTTTGGAAGTGTTAATGAAGAGGCTCTTGGTCCTTAACCGTAGAGCTCTAAAAGATAATGGTTTACATAAATCAAAAGTTATTCACAATCATGGTAATTAACATGGAACATTAATTACCGAGATAAGATTGTCGTGTTGGTCATCGATTGTTGTAGCTCTACAAATAATTGACGACAAGAGTATATAAAAGAGGAAAAGATTACTTTTATATATTGAATAGACCTAACAAGTAAAACATTATGAAATTGTGTTTCGTGTCATTAATGTTTTTACTGTGTCTTGGATCCTAAGATATGAGAGTCATATCTTTTCACTCAAGAAGTGCTTAATTTGATTATTGTCAAAAGCTATCAATAAGTGTAGTGATAAAGGCAATAGTTGGTTGAGCATGACTTGTGCTGGAAAAGATAGCTAGTCAAACGATTATCATTGCCCCTCTTAATTGAGTGATGATATTAGTGGGTCCCTTGATAAAGCAAAATTATAATGTGCACAATGTAACTTGAGTTAAGTTACGTAGTTATAATTAGCTTAAAGAGATCAAGAAATGAATATAATACAAAGATGACACATTTATACTTTGTATATATTCTTAATATCATGAGGCAATGGACGAACACAAGTGGTGCACTTACATCACTAAATAAATCGTGTTTTGGTTCGGGTGGAACAAAGACATCTATGCTAATTGGGTAACTATAATGTGTAGCTAGATACCACTTATAGTTTGAGATATTAACTGTTTAATATCGCTACCAATTTGACTTAGATCCTCCTATAGGTCACACCACAAAATAGGGAAACAAGAGGCTTTATTTTAAGTTCATATGATTTGTTGGGTTTCATGTGAAAATAGGACACATGTGGTGAATGAATTAAATCAATATGTCATGAGAATTGTCATAACTAGAATCATAATAAATTCATATGAGATATATATATTATGGGGTGTAATAATTTAATATTACATATGATAATATATTATATAAGATGTGAATTTTCTAAAAACCCCAAAAGATCAAATTTTGTTGGAAATATATCCAAAATTTGACAAAGGCAAAATCAGGGTCACACACGGTGAACCGTTCAAGGTTCGGTCGACCGAGGTATCTTCAGTTCGGTTAACCGAATGAGGAACGTGTAAACACAATTCATTGACCGAGGTTATCTAGAGTGCCTGGACAATCGGGTTCGGTTAACCAATTGGAAACGGTCAACCAAAAAGAGGTATTTTCGGTAGACCAAAGGTGACACGGTCATCCGTAGACTACGTCCCAGGAGAAATTCTGGTAGGTCAACGGTAGACCGAGTAAAAGACGTGGTTCGTTCGAATTTTTCCCGGGAATTTTTCTCATGCGGGATCGGTCGACCGTCTCGCTCACGGTGCACCGAACACGTGTTAAAACCGAACGGTTCGGTTGACCGAGTAATATCGGTCCACCGAACAGAACGATTATGCCTGAATTATTAAGAGATTAATTAAATCATGGGTGGATTAATTCCAGATTTAATTAAAACGTTTTTAGGGTGCTTATGTGGAAATTAGAGATTAATTTTAGGAGAGAATAAACAAGGGATCATGGCTAAAGAATAGCTCTTGATAAGGATGTTTTGGTAGCCTATAAAAGGGCAACTTCTCCTACTTGTTTTATACTAATGCGAAAATCTTTGTCTCATTAATCTCTCCTCTAATCACCACGAAATTCTTTTAGTAATTTTGAGTTTAGGAGATAGAAATCTCAGGAGCTCAAAGAGGGGTTATTAGCTAAATTCTAAACCTTATTAGAGATTGATTGGCTAGCTCATTTCTCTCTAATCATGTTTAGAGTTTGGTGAACACTCGGAGGCAAATCCGTGGACGATGCAACGGGGAACGCGACTTCGGATCTTGAAAAAGGTTTTAGAGAACCTTTAGGTTTGATTCTACCTTTGTGGTTTATTTTAATAAATCTAGGGTTGCATGATATTATAATAAAACACAAAGTTATGTGTATAAAATTATTGAAAGTATGAAAACGATCTTGTATGTTGTATTAAATTTAAAAAATATATATACATACATAGGGACACAAAATCCTACAGTGGTGGTATCAGAGCAAATAGTTCATATTTTTAATGATTAGACTATATAATTAATTTTTGTTTACCATCTACAATCGAAACAATTCAAGTTCTATGTCTTTTTCGAGTTTTCCGATAGTTTTGTTGATTTAATTCTAATTGATTCTTTTGATCATTTTAAATGTTTTGAAACACATCATGTGAATGTTAGAATTAAAATTTAGACTTATGTCTACTATATAAAAATTTTATTTTTTTAATTAAATGATTATTTTATAAGGAATTGACAAAACGAAAAGGGCATATGTTTATCTTTCTTTAAATGTTTTTTGGAAATTGGATAAATAGCGGTTCAAATGTTTTATGTTTTGAACTATGGATGCATAAACTCATTTTTAGTGGATTTCAAATGATTTTAGAATTGTTTGATTTAGAGATGCATGATAAACTAAATCGAGTAATATATAGTATATGTACATGCGTCGCTCGAGTTATCTTATGCAGGGATATGTGAGTTTGTATGTTTCGATGAACCCATGTGCGAATGAATGAATGAATGTGTATGTTATTATTATTCAATCACAGGGGCTTATGCATATGTAAAAGCCAAATTTCTATTTCTATGTATATGCGTGCATATGAGAGGATTTTTACATAGGACTTGCACTAGACAATTTTCAAAATTGAGAGATGCATGTTTATATTTTTGCAATATCAACTTCCATGGTGCAAGAGGAAGACGCTGAAGAAGCTCAAGGATCAAGGAACACTCGGAGGCAAATCCGTGGACGATGCAACGGGAACGCGACTCCGGATCTTCAAAAAGGTTTTAGAGAACCTTTAGTTATGATTCCACCTTTGTGGTTTATTTTAATAAATGTAGGGTTGCATGATATTAGAATAAAACACAAAGTTATAAACATAAAATCATTGAAAGTATGAAAATGATCTTGTATGTTGTATTACAAAATTTAAAATATATACATACATAGGGACACGAAATCCTACACACTAAACCCGCAATAGTCACACGGTACAGCTACTGGTGCACTCATGTCATCTACCATATGCATGAAAGAGGCCAAAGGTTCTTGTATTGTCTCAGTTTGTTGAACAACATATGATCCGAAATAACTAGATGATGGTCTAGCAGTCTGTGCCTCTCTCATATTACCTAAATATGAAAATTGCTCAGCCACACAACTAAGATTGTCCCAACCATATGGGGTGTTTGTCTGAGCTACCCCAGGTTGCATGGGTCTGAAATACCAGGGAGAATTGTCCTGGTCCCAATAATGATATGGATGGGCATCCATGTAACCATCCATCTCGCCAAAGAACTCTCGAGTCGATTACTCTCACCACCACGAGACTAAGCTCGCAAAAAGTGCTTGACTCGACCCTAAAACGCTAACAAAGAGTGTAAAGGGAAGGAGACTAGAACGTAGAAGTAGGTGAGAAGAAGATGACTTAGAGGAGAAGGGAAGAATCCCTAAAGCTAGCGTGGATAAATGGTGAGGGTAGAATCCTAGTCTAGCAAACACGGCTCAAACAAGCATATGCTGGCTATGGGTCCTTAAGCTAGACGACACCTAACTTCAAGCTCATGCGGCCTCAACTCACCTCACCTACCTACGATGAAGACTACAGAGCCCAGCAAGTGAGCCAAAATCCGGAGATCTCGTCTCTCCTGCTACTGAAAAAGTGGGTGACGTCGATCAGGCTATGACAGTCTTGACCGGATCACTCTCCTAATGCGCCCAAGTCCTATTGGCCAATGTCTACTTGATTTTAGATTAAGGCTTTATTTGAGTGTGATTTGTGGGGCTAAGGGAGGGTGATGAAATGCCCCACCTTATCTTGAAGACTATAGGTGGTGCCCCTTAAAGATGTTTTGAAATCTTAGGCTAGCAAGTAACTCACCAAACAAGCACTCACCTCACTCTTGTTACAATGAACCTTACTAACTAATGCATGATCTAAACATGCATGAATGAGAGACCGGGTGCACGTAGTTCACACCAGCAATCGACAACATGAATGTAAAGAAAAGAAAATACAAATGCGTGCAAGGTCTACAAATCATGCATGACCTAGATGGCAAGAAGTCTAATCTTTGCTTTGAGTTTTGTGGTCCAAGTTGTCTTAACAAGGGGTCATGCAAGCCAAATTAATTTTTAACAATTAAATAGAACATTCATGGCATCAACAAAGGCAGTAAACAACTAGAAAAAGGCAAAGCAAGATACTATGAAAACAGAAAGCACAAATGGCGTACTTGATCCGCCAGTGACGGATCCAAATCCTCGACCGGCAGATTGTCTGGGGCTTCTGATCCCCATATTTCACCAGAATCCTCCCACGTTTGATTGAGTCCCCTTTTCCACTTATGGCCCATTTTAGTAACCAAAAGAGAGAGAAAAACACGAAAAACCAAAGGAAAAACCCACCGAAATGGTAAACTCAACTACGAAACGATGCTCCCCGGCAATGATGCCAAAAACTTGATTGAATCACTTAAAATACCGCAAGTACACGACCACATTGAAGCGGTGGCAAATAAGGGTCGGTCCACAGGGAGCACGTGTGTGTCAGATTCACAATACTCGAGTAAGGGAGAAGAAAAGAGAGATGTGATCGAAACTACACTACCATGCAAAAGAAATCAGAAAATAAGCAATAAAACTAAACCCCTCGGGGAGTAGAGAAAGAATGTGAATACGAACATGTGTGTTGTGTGTGTTTATTTGTGCTCATCAAAACATGTCATACATGAAATCCATAAAACACAATTCCAACTTTGCCTCCACGTGAAATAAGATAAGACATTATCATTAAAACATACAAATGCAATAATTGAAATGAAGCCAATATGTTCACATGCATCATGACTCAAATCCAACTATGTCTCCACATGAAATAAGATTTATCACAATCATTAAAACATACAAGACATTAATTTGGATAAATTCAACATGGGCACATGCATGCACATGCCTTGTTTCCTTCTTCCACTCCATCATTATCCTAACCTCATCATTCCCCATAAAATAGGTCCACTAATCTAAGCATATGCTAAGCTTCATTCAAGAGCATTAGCACATCAAAGATAAGAGTGAAATCTGATTAGATGGTTATGGAAATCATGTAAGGCTCAAAAGATTAAGATTAACACACACACTAATCCATCACATGATGAAATCACCTTCTTCTCCACCCCTATGTGAATAGACTACTCTCTACTCATCTCTACACTAAAGAAAACATGAAAAGAACATAAACCCATGAAAGAAATGTAGAAGTCTAGATTAAACAAACAAACAACAACATAAAAGAAATTGCATCAAAGGAAAGCATCAACACAATAAACACGAACTAAACTAGATTAAGAAAATAAAAGACAAAGTTTGCTCCTCTCCGACACCCTTATTACACTACTAAAATAGGAAACTAAAACCTACTCTAATGGGGGAAGGAGGAAGAAGAGTTGGACAGGAGGAATTACAATGGTATTTATAGAAGAAATAAGGGTTTCGATGGATCTGGGAGCAATACCACAGTTGAAATTGATTTCTATAGGTTCTCCTGCACCCAATTTATTAAGTTCGAGCCACTATTGAAATTGGAGAGCATTCAGACAAAATTATGTATTTTTCACGTCGGGTGCACTCGTGGTCCGCTGGTTTGATGTCTTTTATTGCTTAAATACTCCTCAACATCATGGTTTTGAGTGATTTTTGCTCCTGAAATGTTTTCCATACGTTCAGGTCCCTCTGGATTTCATCTGGGTCCTACCTGATTTGCAATCCAGTCCTTGTTACAAATGGGTCCAGAAGTCTTCAATTCAGTCCGTTCTTGTTGCATTCAGGTCATTTTTGTTCCAATTTCTCTTCTTTATTACCTAACACCTAAAACACTAAAACAACTCGAGTAGCACAATATTGGGGTAAAATAATGGATATATAGCATGAATATGATGCATGATATCCTACTTATCAGTGAGTAATCATAGGGTTTTAGTACTCAAAAAAATAAAGAAGTCCACCCTGAACCTAGTGAGTCAAATAATTCGTGTCTGTTAGTATAACGAAGTCTGTCGTAGTTAGGGACCCTTAAAATCTTGTGGTGAAACTTAAGTGTAGGGGTTTTGGTTCCCATGTAGATAATAAATAAGTGTTCTCTCTTCTCACATGGCTCCTATCACTCGAGAAATTAGATACGAGGGGACTTTGTTCCTGGTGCTTTCGAGTTATCTGACTTGGGATGCACCGACCGAACTCTCGTTACACGGGTGGTAGGGAACGACCTATGTAGAGATGTGGGGAAAGGTGTGTGTGATAGTGTAAGTCCTCATTGGTAATGATGAATGAAACCTGACCCTTGGAGAATTACACACCAACTAGAAGAAGAAAAAAAGAAGAAAAAAGAGAGGAAATGATAATGCAAATAAGAACCTTAATGAACTTTACACTTTGTATCACTTGAGGATGTTAAGGTTACCCATGTCTTTAACTTAAGTCCTTAATTAACTTGCCCGAATGGTTTCCTAGGCTAGGTGTGTGGACTAAATACATATAGAGAATCAGCCCGTAGAATTACCGGGTCTGGTGATCGACAAAAATAGGTCCAATAAGTTGTGTTGCTAGATTGAATAATGTATCAATGTTTGAATTTTGTGGGTATATCCACTAAAACCCTCAGGAGACAACACTCCTCCTCCTTGGTGACAAGGGGGTTTAACAGCTTGTTGCTCGTGCTAAGTTCAACCGTGATTCCTACGAAAGTGAGTTAGGATTATCCTTTTTTACGAATGTTTTTTCCTTTCTTTCATTTTTCCCTTTCATTGTTTTGCTCAGGACTAGCAAAAGTTAAGTGTGGGGTATTTGATTGACATCATATCATGCATATAATTGTGTTTTATTTCCTTAATTCTTACCCTAAGCAATACTACGTAACGAGTTTTATGTTTAAGTTTCAGGAATAAACATGTTTGAGAAGAAGATACTCAAAAATGAATTAAAAGCAAGGAAAATGACTAAATTGCAAGACTTATAGACAGAGATGTAATAGAGAATGACCCGGATGTAAAACCAAAAGGACCAATGAGCAAAACAAGAAGCTCCACACCATCAGGAGGAGTATTTTGGCAATTAGATCTGGGCCCAAACATCAGTAACTCAATCGGGTTCATCAAACAACAAGAACTTAAGCCTGAAATGAGCCACTGAAATCCAAACCGGATCCAACCAATCCAAACCGCCAATTGGTGGTCAAAATTGGTCCAAACAATTTATGGTTTAGTCGGGTCGTGGATTATGTTGTTTTATGTCCACTTATAGTATGTGCTTAGTCCCATACCGTGGGATTGTCCCCGATTGCCTTTTCTTATGACTATAAATAGAACCCTTCCTTCTCCTTTGTATTCACCCATTGCTTGGTGGAATTCTCTCTACTTGGAGTAATCCTTGAATCAAACTCAAGGTGGAGAAAAATGCTACTTGTAATGTGAGTCATGTAAATAAATAAAAAATAGTTTGTTTTTATATTGTCTCTTCTTGCATGCTTAGTTTAATTTCATTCGTCTTCTTTTCTTAATGAGTAGTGAGTAGTTTCATCCCCATTTGGGGTGGAGGTAATGTAGAATATGTGATAGTGATGGGTTCTTTTATTTGTGTCATTTCATATGCTTAATATAGATCTATACTTGTAGCATGCTTAAACTTGTATTAGATGAGATAATGTCCACACTATGTACTTATCTCATGCTAGCTTTAGAGTTTATCTTGTTGCTTGTAATTATTTTATGGGAATGACTTGTTATGTATGGATTCATGTTTGGTGCACATTCACATGAATGATTTAGGTTGTATGTAGGATCGATTAATGCTCTAATGGCCACACTAGGTACTTGTTGCATGCTTGATAATATAATCAACCTCAACTTGATGTGAGATATGCATTTTCATGGTTTGTCATGTAGTGTTGTGTATCCTACACTTAGATTCTACATTAGCTTCTACTTGTAGGCCACACAACCTACACTTATTCCTAACTGAAATGAAGATCCACTCACACACACATACCTACAGACCTCCACTCCATGGGGGTTTAGTTTAATTGTTAGTTCATTCATAATGTAGTTTAGTTAGTGTAATCACAACTCTTCTTCCATTCTTTCCCACTTGCCTTTGAAAGAATCAGAGTTGACACACCTCCCTGTGGATCGACCCGTATTTGCTACGTCTTCACCGACGCCATGCACTTGTGGTATTTAAAACGAACACATCACTGGTAGAGCTAGGTAAAATCAGTATTTGGAAAATCGTTAACTGGAAGTAACGGTCGAACAGAAACTAGTTTCGGTCGACCGTTCTGCACAGATAGGCAGACATTTAGTTTGAGTTATTTTGGACGTATGTTTAGTTGATCTATTGAAGTCCAATTGATGTGAAATTTGGTGTGTGACTTCTACATGGAACATAGTGTGTATGTGAATAGTTTTTAACTCTTGTATGCTAAATTTCACATAAAGTCCTAAGACTCAAATAAAGGAAAAATTACATGTCTTCAAATAGCTTGATTACATGTCTTGACTTCATGTCATTCTTCCTTGAGTGTTGATCACATGTAGATGTTAGCATAATACAATATATATTCCATGCTTACTGTGTGCTACTCTACATTTGATTGTGATTAAGACTGGATTAGTTAAATCACGAAAACACGGATTAAAGGCAAAAAGGCAACAACATGGACTATTCAAGTTTATTTATTTGATTGTAGTTGTGTTCTTAATTTGTCTCATGAATTGTAATTGTCATCTACCCATTCTAAACGTCGTTCAACCCAATTATAATTCTGAACAGTAGATGTGCTGCACTTCATAGAACATTTTGATTAATTTAAACCAGTAAAGTGAGCTCATACTTTCCAATTTGTAGCACCCAACCGACAAGTAGATGGCTCCTTGATTGGGGAAACATTTTTTATTAGTAGCCCGGCCAATTTCGACGTTGGATCACAAGAATTCTGTCCTGATGGTGGATACTCCACAAGAGATGTTGACATTGAGTCACATGAATTCTCTCAGGAATGTGGCTACTCTAGACGACATCGAGCCAAGATGAACCATCTGGGATTCCAGTGATTCCCCTCGTGGTACTTACAGTTGGACACATCTTCGTGCAACACCTAAGAACCAGCATAGGAGCATCATTAGTGGGCCAGCCATTTTGTGCAAACATTAATAGTACTTATTTATCAATGTTGGCGGGGGGGGGGGGGGGGGGGGGGGGGCGTTGTTGTAATAAGATATTGCAATGGACAAATGTAATAACAATTTCTTGGCTATGAACTTTGTTTTGTAGTTTATTTTTGTAAAACTTGGAGAAACATTGCCTTTACCTTGTTTCCCCACTGAATAGCCGTGGGCGTTTATTAATCTATGGTAATGTAGTTTACTATTTCTCCACTCAGCTTTTGTGTTAATGAAGTTAGCTTCAATTGACCATCATATTAAGCATTTTCACAATTAATAGAACTCCATTTACCACGTCGCAGAAGAGTGGCAGATAAGGTTGCAAGTTACATATATTCATTGTTTTGTAAAATTCTTATTACAAAGCCACTGTCACATGAAAATTAAGAACTGGTTCCAGGAAGACAAAGTAAGAGTTACAAAGTAATGCCCAACTCCTTACATAACAAAAAAATTCGACTAGCAAGGTCACCTAAGGCGACAAATACTTCTCTTTTAGTGCTGATTTCAAATTTCTGTCCAACATAAACGCACTGTCCGTTCCAGGTGTTAGACCAGACTCTCCGGCAAGATCTAAGAATTGTACGACTGAGTATTGAGTGAAGCAGTTTCTAAGCATGGTCTTCCTCTAATTGATTCACCACTTAAGTAACCCCCTCGCTCAAACCCTGGGTAGGTAGTAGTACTCCTTGCTCCGCTTAACCCCATCAACTTGGGTTGGTGGATGGCGTTATTTGCATTGTCTTCTCCCTCTTGCTCCCTGGAATCCGCACTATCTCCGGCAGTGACGTGGTTACTTCCAGAGCGGTTGCTGTAGTGAGATGATGCTAATTGCTTTGAATTAAGGTGGCTTGTAGAACCACCCAAAGCCACATTAACTTGTATCACCATCTACCATCGACCCAGCAAATATGATATCCAACTCATCGAGAAATGATAACGGTTCGTGCGTGAATTTTTCTAAGTTGAAGTGAGCCTACATGTAGAATTTCAATTTAATTAAATGCTCCTTCATTGAATCTTTATACATATAAATAAACATAATTCTACGGCCTAGATAGGCTTATGGTTGCATTTTCTTTCCACCAACTATCGTTCATTTGCATTGTCCCAAGATTAGGATTTCATCCCTTGCCGGTTTGTGCCTTCAACCTAAGCCCGACAATCGTGTCATGTCGTATACTCTTGTGTACTAGACAATTTCAGTAGACACGATCACGACCCCAATTTTTTTTGTGTACTATTACAAGAACACAAAAATGACACGAGTCATTTCGTGTAAACACAAACACGACCCGAACCAACACGAACACCAACCAACAATATTTATTTTTATTTAAAATTTACAGTATTTACTTTAAATCATATTTATTAGAGCATACTAACAACAACTCCTCCCAACTGAATGAGTTGAGTGTGTGAGTTGGGTTTGAGGTGTAGTATTAGCTTTATAGTGTAGAGTGAGGTGTGAGAAGTAAATGCAAGCGATGTGGGACTAAATATTTAGAGCATTAGATACAATAACATGGTCTATCAATAGATTTGAACATCTGGAGTATAAGAAGCTTTATGTTGGCACAGTGGCTAGCAGGCGTTTTACGTTGGTTTCAGACGCGAGTTCGCCTCTCCCCTAGCGAGGTAGCGACTTTTTTTGGGGTTTTCCCAATTTCTGCAAAAAAAGGGACAACTAGGATTCCAACCTGGATCTCCCCAAGCGTTTCACTCAGGTTGAACCAATGCACCAAGACAACACTTGTGATTTCGTTTTTTTTCCAGGTACCCGAACAAGAGACACGAAAACAACACTAATTTTTTTCGTGTACCCAAAACACGACACAAAACACGAAATCCTGAAACCCAAACATGGATTGTTCGTGTCGTATTTTCGTGTTCTGTGTCAAATTACCAAGCCTACTTCAACCACCTCCACTTATCTCGTCCTTCTTCTTACTCTTTCTTTATTTTATCTCTCTACATTCATATTCTTTCTCTGTCCTTCATCTCCCATCTTTTTGTTAAAAATGAAAATTACAAAAACAATTTTTTTTGGTATGTTATTTGTTCTCGTTCGTTTTATTACTAGTTTTGAAAGGGTTACGCAATTTTTATTTTATGAAAATTTATTATAATAAAATGATATTTTTATTATATATTATTTATTATTAAAATAATTTGGGGAGACAGAAAAATGAGAGATGAGTTGAAAGAGAGAATGTGAGAGAAAGAAAGGATGTGCATATAGAGAGAATTGAGAGAGAGAGAGAGAGGGAGAAGAGAGGAGATAAGCGAATAATGAAGAAGATTTTGCAAAATTACAACCAAATAGAAATAATTAGTCAATGGTAGATAATTCAAGGTTGGTTTTGAAAATAAATAAATAAATTAATAATAATAAAATTAACGGTGTTAGTAACATTGTTAATGAAAAGCTATGGAGTGGCACAGGTTTTGGGTCTAGTGACATCCTAGCAAATAAGGATTTTACTCATTGGCATCCAAGTAAAAATGAGTTTTCGAGTAATTTAACAATTTTGGAGTGACATGCAAGCAAAAAACTACATTTAGTATGTTCACATTTATAACACTCCCCTTGACATTACTACGTATATCCATGTCTCATTAAGAATTTTGCCAGAAAACCCAATGGAGCAACTTACTAAGGAAATGAGTACATGTCAAACACTATAAACATTGCAAAAGCTCGATAAAAACCTTTGGTTAAGAAAAACCCAACCGGATAAACATGACAATTCGAAAAAAAAAATCACAACCATAAACATAATGAAGTCTTTTAGGATACTTATCCTTCCGGGATGCTACTACTTCGTCCCACTAAGGAACGTAGCCGACCAAGTGTATACTTATGAAGTCTTTTAGGATACTTATCCTTCCGGGATGCTACTACTTCGGGTACTAGTAGAACCGGAAACGAAACCGAATTACAAATTGGGATCCAGAACCGTATTCGGATCCGAATCGGTTCCCAACATGGGTACCCAGAATCGGATCCGGTTGGTTAACGGATACCCAGAACCGTATCCGTTGGAACCGGATTCAATACAAAATTTGTATTTTTCAATGTGTTCTTTGAGGATTTGGTAAAAAAATCATCTCAAAAAACTTGTTGAAACCAATGGCCTATGGTGAGGTTTTATAGTTTGGATTTGGAGTAAGAAATTCATTTTTTCCGATGTGGGACTATACTTTCCACACAATATTCATTTAAAAAAAATCTATGCATGGTAGCATTAATTACCAACTCCCATGAGTTGGTGTAGTGGTGACATGTGATTGTGGCCCATGTACTCAACTTCGAATCCCGGTAGGTGCAATATTTTTGAAAATATTGTTCATGTCGGATCCGGTTCCGGGTCCATTGGTTAGAACCATATTCAAACCGGAACCGGGTCGATTCTGAAAGTGTATATCTAGATCCGACCCATATCCGTTTTGTCCCGGTTCGATTCCGGTTTGGTTCCATTGGTTCTGGATACCCATTTCTACCCCTATATACAGGTTTCTGAAATATGGAAGTCAGTTGGGATTAAGTAAACAAATATGTAAGATTGTCAAGTTCAAACTTGATTGATAATTATTTTACTTTTCTCTTTGTCACGTGGATAAAAGAATTCAGGAGAAATTCGTAGTCTTACAACTTTAACAAAAAAATGGATTTGTTTTTGAAATAATCATGTAAAAATAAAAAATTGGAATAATGTAAACCTGGAAAACTTTTTTTGGCAAAATATGATGCTAAAAAACGACACCTGTAATGTCATTTTCATTAACCAAAAACGATATCACATATGCTAATTTTTCCTGTTTTGAAAAACGACATCAGAAAATGATTTTTTGTATATCACAAATAAAGAGTCAACATTAATACATAAAATACCAAGAAACACCAAAAATAGAAAAAAATTAATTTGTGTTACATTAATACCACCAAAGGAAAATTTCCACCTCAATTTGTGATACAAAATAAAGATCTTATTTTTTTGTACTACTTAAGTACATAGACATATTACAATTGTCTTTTTTATATACGTTTTGAAATTGTAAGAAAATGAATTTAAAGTGAGATTTTCGGATCTAGAGTTTGGTTAATTAATTTGGAGATGCTAAGATATCTAGTAAAAGCAAAATTTCTTTACAAAATTACGTGATACAAATTAAAAACTTCAATGTTTTTTACTCGAGTATGATTAAAATGTTTACACCTCTGAGAAAATTTATTCGATTGTAATATTTTCAACGTATTGTAACAAAAATGTCATCGTTGTTGATATTATTCCAAAAGCTATCTTATATCCCTAAAGTTATGTTCGTGAATTAGAAAAATCTATCTCCGAGATATAAAAAACAGGAGGGCAGTGCAACTCTTGGTGCAACTCTTGGGTAATTCTCAGTAATATCCTACAGAACTTGGATTTACTCAAAATTACCAAAAGTAAAGTGTTTTGTCTCAATTAGCACGAAAATTCAATTTCTATCAAGAATTATACCAATCAAATTGAGGATATCTCTCAAGTTAAGCAACATGATATTTTTTTTTTCTTTGACATAAAGGTAAACTATGATTCGATTTGTTGCATGTAAAATCAACTCCTTAATCAATTATAGTCCCTCTAGTTCTCTTAAGATCTAATCACGTCCCATCAAGGTTCTAAGATTAATTCACTCTAGTTATGACCCCATTAAGATTTAATTATATCTTAAGATTCAATTATATTCAATTAAGATTTAATTATATCTTAAGATTCAATTATATTCAATTAAGATTTAATTATAGCTTAAGATTCAATCATAATCAATTGGGACTTAATTAAAATCTCAGGATCCAATCAGATCTAATTGAAATCCGTTAATATTCGTGAATTTCAAATTGTTTCCAGTTGGCGGATTTGATTTTTGTGAGTTTTGTTCACTTGTACTAGTCCAATTAAATATTACAATATTTTTCCCAGTTTTAGTATTTTTTTATGTATTACGGTTGACTTTTAAATTGTGGTATGCAAAACAAAAATCTTTATTTTAGAAACAGTAAAAACGGTCGTGCCTTTTTTTTGTTATCGAAAACGGATTTTATTTTATTTTTACATGATTATTTTAAAAAATTCCAAAATATAGTTTTGGCCGCATCAGAAAATCACGACTAGTCAAACCTATCAAACAACTAAAGTAGCATGATCGGAGTGAGCATCACTCCCCTCCCCTCCCCTCCCGTCCAACCATTGCATCATTGATCTCATCGCAATACTTTTATATCCCCGCTCTAACTCCACTCCGTTCCATGGCCTCAAGAACCAATTTTCCCTTGCAGTTCCAAAATTCTTATAGAATGACCTTGACGTGATCTAGGAGAATAGTCTTTTGGACGATGTGCTATTATAACTCTGTGTCTGTGGTTGGATTCTTTTGTGTTCTTTGCATGGGTTTTGATTCTTACTATTGAAATGATTGTTTGGTTTTGGGTGCTTTTTTTGGTTTTGTTCATGGAAGAAATTGTTGGCTTTTTGGCTTAATCTATGTTTTGATGATTTAATCAACCTAATCTTAATTGTGATCGTGTAGAGTAGCACACATGTTACATTGCATATATATTGCTTTGTGCTAACCTCGACAGGTGATTAAGACTAAAGGAAGAAAGGAAATCAAGCCAAAACATGTAATCAAGCTTATTTGAAGACATGTATTTTGTATTTCTTTGAGTCTTAGGAACTTTGTATAATTGAGCATACTTGAACGAAAAACTACTCAAACACACACTAGGTTCCCTATAGAAGTCACGCGAAATTTTACATAATTTGTCTTCAATAGATCACCCAAACTTAGACCGGTAAACATTAAACCTGAACCCAAACAGTCTGCCCACATTCGGTCGACCGAAATAGACCGTTCGGTTGACCCCTAGTGATTAATTATTCTGTTATGTGTTTAATTGCCTAAGTTCGGTCGACCGACCAGACCATTTCGGTCGACCGAGTCTCAATTATTTTATGATCGTTAGTTTTGTCGTATATACCCAACGGTCGTATTCGTATAAACGAAAAATACCCTATATACATTTTCATATATCGGTCGACCGAGGACCTAGTTTGGTCGACCGAATATCTGTCTCTTGACAAACCCGAACTTCCTGTTGGAATTCAGTTGACCGTGTACCTTGTTTCAGTCGACCGAATATAACATTGTTTGTCAACCCCTTAGAGCTTGTTGTGAATCGATCGACCGAACCCTTTGTGGTGTTCGACCGATCACTTAAGTGTACCTAAGTCGTAGCGTTGGGCGGTCGACCGTTCCTTAACTGGTCGACCAAACTGAGTTCTAAACTGCCAAATGGTCGACTGAACGACCCGATCCGGTTGACCGAATTATCTCAGAATTGGGTCCTACGAGTTTTGTTTTGTGTATCCTACAGAAACACTCACCCAATCAACACCAACGGCTATATTCTCTCTAATGCCTGTATAGAGAGTTGTAAAACACATTTTAACACAACTCTCCCACACATACTTGTCCAATACCCTAGAGAGAAACCCAACACACTCGAAGCCTCAAACCTTCCACACTTTAGTCATAAATCCTATCTCACTCAAGTGTGCTCAAGTTTAGAGAGTGTTGTTCCAATCAAGATTCGTTTGTAAAGAAGCAAGGACTTCGGTGAAAGCCCGAAGTGTTCCTCTCGGATTGTGAGAGAAGAAAGTCAAGCTCACGAGGGTGTTCGTGGAGCTTGTTTTGTAAAAGGCGTTCTCTCCCGGCCCGGAACGGGGAGTGGATAGTGAAGACGCGAGCGGAGTTCGAAGTGTTGAGCGGAGCTTGCAAGAGAGGACGTAGGCGGGAGGCCGAACCTCTGTAAAAACCCCGTGTTCCATTGTGGTTTGCTTATTCCTTCCCTACTTACTTGTTTAGTTTAAATTCCGCTACACATATCTTTGATAGTTAAACGAGTAGGTAATTAGGGTTAAAGTGATTAGTATTGTAGACCCACACGTTCCAACATTTCGTATCAGAGACTTCTGAGCTAAATTCATTACTTAATCGTATTTTTAGCAAGACTTCTACATTATCTAATCACATAGAAGGATTATGCACTACTAGACCTCCTTTGCTAAATAGGTTAAATTATGATTATTGGAAGAATAAGATGAAATTTTTCCTTATTTCTTATGACCTTAAGTATTGGATGTTTCTTCAAAATCCTTACACACCCCCAAATGAAGATGAATTAGATTCACTCACTAGGCCCAAAATGAAAGAAATTGAGATGAACTCAAAAATAATTAACATTCTATATTCTGGGCTAAGTGAGGGTGAATACAATAAAATTAGGGGTTGTGAAAGTGCATATGAAATATGGCATAGATTGCAAATGCATCATGAAGAGGATAGCAAAACTAAGGAAACCCGCATTAGTCTCTTCATGCATAAATATGAAATATTTTCTATGCAAATCGGTGAGAACATAAGCGACATGAACACTCGCTTCACCGATATAACTAACTCTCTTTTGGTTCTTGGAAGAAAATTAAATGAAGGAGAGATGACAAGGAAATTCATCCGGTCGTTAAGCCACGATTGGGAAGATAGGTGGTTGCAATTGAAGAAGCACACGATCTTTCCCAACTCAAGATGGAGGAATTAATTGGAAACTTGATGACGTATGAACTCCATATCACCCATCGAAAGGAGAAGGAAGCTTTAAGGAACAAACCCTTCTTGTCATTACATGCAAATATCGAGTAATCAAGGAGGAGGGTAGAAGATGAGGACATTGAAGTCCTAGCAAAAGACTTCTTCAAATACCTTAAGAAGGATAAGGGAGAAAAGAATGAAAGAAGAGGTAGAAGAAGTGAGAAAAGAGAAAAAGAAAAGGAGAATGAGGAGAGCGAAACTGAGAGAAAAGTAGGGCAGAAGAAAATGGATAAAAGGGAGAGGGGAAGAGAAAAGGAGAAGAGCAAGAGAAGAGAAAGGAAGGAGGAAGCACACAAGGCTACGTGGGATGATTCTTCATCACCATCATCATCATCATCGTCTTCCTTGCAAAGTCAAAGAGAGGTGGCTCACTCATGCTTCATGGCTATTGAAGATGATCAAAGTGAGGTAGAATCGAACTCTTGTTCTAGTAATTCATGCCCAACTAAGTCATATTATAGTGAGAGCTCACATTCTAGTGCAAATAGCGAAACCTATACACATGATGATCTTCAAAATGCATTTCATGACTTAGTTAAGCAATATGAGATCATTTGTGATAAAAATAAGAATGCTAGAAAACTAATCAAAGATCTCCAAAGACAAATTGAAACATGAAGGGAATGTGTTCTAAAAGTTTTACTTTTAAATGTCAATTATTATGAATTGAATGAGAAATCATTTTGTTCCTAATTTATGTTATTCGTCTTTTAGAAGTGTTAAGGAAGAGACACTTGGTTCTTAACCGTAGAACACTAAAAGATATTGGTTTACATAAAACAAAAGATATTCGCAATCATGGTAATTAACATGGGACATTAATTACTGAGTTAAGATTGTCGTGTTGGTCATTGATCATTGTAGCTCTACAAGTGAGTGACAACACGGGTACACAAAAGAGGAAAATATTACTTTTATATACTGAATAGACCTAATGACTAAAACATTATAGAATTGTGTTTTCTGTGTCATTGATGTTTTACTGTGTCTTTAGTCCTTTGATATGAGACTTATATCCGATCACTTAAGAATTGCTTAATTAGACTAGTGTCTTGAGCTATCGATGAGTGTAGTGTAAATGCATTGGTTGGATAAGTATGACTTTTGTTGGAGAAGATAGTTAGTCAAAAGATTATCATTGCCCCTCTTAATTGAGTTATGATATTAGTGGGCCCCTTGATAAAGCAAAGTTATAATGTGCACAATGTGATTTGAGTTAAGTCACATATTTATAACTAGCTTAAAGAGATCAAGAAATGAATACTAATACAAAGATGACACAAATACTACTTTGTATTTATTCTTAATATCATGAGGAAAGGGACGGACACAAGTGGTGCGCTCCATCACTAAATGGATCAGGTTTTGGTTCGAGTGGAATTAAGACATCTAACTAATTGGGAGCTATAATGTGTAGCTAGATACCGCTTATAGCTTGTGATATTAAGCTCTTAATATCACTGCCAACTTAGTTCACATCCTCCCATAGGTCACTCCACAAAACTGGGAAACAAGAAATGGGGATTTTGAGTTCATAAGGTGTGTCGGGTTTCAAGTAGAAAATATGACACATGTGGTGAACAAGCAAAATCAAAATTATGTTGTGATTAATAACATAATTAGAATCTAAATTAAATTCATATGTGATGTAAATATTATGGGGTGTAATGATTTATCATTAAATAGGATAATATGTTACATAAGTTGTGAACTTACTACTAATCCCGAAATGTCAAATTTTGTAGGGGTTAAACCGAAATTTGACTAGTCTGCAGTACTGTGCAAAAACGGTCGAACACTAAACGGTAAACGGTCGACCGAATGTGGCACGGTCGATCGGATGTGCATCGATCCTAACAGGAATTTCGTCTGTTCATTTTCGGTCGACCGAGTATAATCGGTCGGTCGACCGAACATCGCGATAAAATATTTTTGTTACGAATGGTCGACCGAGTTTATGAATGGTCGACCGAAACTTGGTCTAAACGGTCGACCGAACCTCCAACACGGTCAACCGATTCAGACGGTTACTGCAGAATAAATTTAAGAATTAATTAGATCACGCATGAAATTGGTCCATAACTGATTTAATTCGTGGCTAAGATTATTTGTTAGCAAATAATAGATGGTTAGATGGAAGTTTGCATGAAATCATGGGCAAGAGGTTGCACATGAATAGGTAATTTGGAGAGAACTTATAAATACAAGTTTATCTCATTACCTTATTAATTAATTCATTATCTTTTCGTGCAAAGATCTCTCTCCATAATTCTCCACGAATTTCACCTTAATTCTTGAGTTTAGTTTTAGTTTTCAGAGATCTTCTTCTCAAGGGAACTAAAGAGGGGTTAGTAGTTGGATTCTAAATCCTATTGGAGATTGAGAGGCTAGCTCTTCTCTCTCCAATCTTGTTTAGAGTTTGGTGAATACTCGGAGGCATCCGGCGCAGCCACAATCATCCTCAACGTCTCTGGATCATGAAGAAGTTTTAGAGAACTTCTAGGTATGAAATTCGGAGCCCATGATTGTTTTAATAAAGTTTTGAAACAAACTGATGCATGCATGAAACAAATCAAAGAAAAATTGTAATTGATCCTTATTGTGCATAAAATTTCGAAAATAAATAAGTGCAATTAAACTAGAAATCCTACAGTGGTATCAGAGCTTAGGGTTCAATTTTCTAATGATTTGAAACTATTAACAAATTTAGTTTACCATCTAGGGTTCGAACAATTCGATTTTCCATTTTTTTGGGTCTTTAAATGTTTTGTTTGAATTATTCTTTGTAATAATCGTTTTGAATGTTTTATTTGTTTTAAAACATGGCATGTAATTATTATAATTATTATTTAGAGATAAGTCTAACTTGCAATAATTTCATTTTAAGCATAAACGATTGTTTTGTAGGAGAATCAACAAAACCGAAAAACTGCGGTTCGTCTTTCCTTTTAGGAAATTGGATGGACAGCGGTTCAAAATTGTTTTTTGAACTTGTGGATGGATGAAAAACCTTTTTATGGATTTCAAAATGTTTTTCAAAGAATTGTTTGGGATTCTAGATGATTGATAAACTAGGTTGTATAGTTTATAGCAATATTGCGTGCATGGATGCTCGAGTTGTCTTTGCAGGAATTGTGAGTTTATATGTTCCAAATCAGCGCCTATGAATGTTTGTAATTATTATTATACAGGGGCTTATTTGTATGTAAAAGCCAAATTCTCTCTTTCTATCTTTAGATAATTGCATTGCATTTGAGAGGTTTTACATAGGACTTGCACTAGTCGGTTTTTATCGAATGTGAGGAGCATGTTTATTTTCTGTAAAATCTACATCTCCAGTGCAAGAGGAAGTTGCCACTGTAGCGCATCTATCGAGGATCGAAGATCAGGGATCGAGGATCAAGGATCAGAGGGAACATATAAACTCACACGACATGGATTGTGTGAATGGTTTAATTTCTGTTTTTAATCTTCCTATGCATGTGATGAATGTGTTGAATGTTAGGATGTGTATGAATGATAACCTAAAATTTTGAATCACATGTTAATATATGATATTGTCCAACAAAATTAAGGATAATTTTCCTTCTTATTTCATCCACTAGCAGTCATCGATCGAGGGATACTCTGCTCGCCCTTAGCGGGAGATAGCTTCCTCTATCTTTGGGAATAGTGGGAGATATAATGGTTACCTATTGTTGTGCTACAATTAGACATATGAGGTGTGTTTCACCCTAGTGAACCCCAAGTATGTTTAGTTGTGAATACAATGGAGAAACGTATCTCATATTAAATGAAAATAAGTTTTCTTAACATTACCTAGAGCCCTCGCTCGGTTTTGGGAAAAAGTTTTTCTTACGAGGATAGGTCATATTCCCTCATAATTAAAACGACAAGAATCACAATAGTTTGAAGATGCTAATGTTACTAAAATTCAAAAAGGTTGTGATTAGAAAATGTTTTTCTTACCTTAATATTGTAATGTATTCGATAGCCCTGAGCTAGTCTATATTTCAATTGATAGGATCTTGGATTGTTGCATTTATGGGCAAAAATTTATTTGCAGCATTTACATTTGTATGTATGTATGATAAACATAAAATTGGCATTAAAATCCTGTATGATTTATTTTGTAGAAAAATGTCGAACATCCGACCTATCGTACGATCCATGATAGAAAAACACCCTTTAGCAAATGATGACTCAAACTTCATAAGTTGGCAACTCAAACTCAACATCGTGTTAAAGTTTGAGAAACTATCTCACATTTTGGAAGGTGCAATCCCAAAATGGAATGAGAGATTAACCGATGAAGAGAAAGAGGCTAAAGCCAAGTGGGAAGTCCAAGAGAACCAAGTTTACGGTCTTATGCTAGCATCCATGGGTGACTCGCTTCAAGATAAATACTTGGATTCAAAACCCAAGAAGACCATGGAGGCTTTGTCTAAGATGTTCATGGATAGTGCCCGAATGGAGAGCTATAAGACCCCCATCGCACTCACAAGGTGCCATATGGCGGAAGGAACATCGGTATCCATGCATTTTCTCACGATGCAAGGCTACCTTGAGAAGTTGGCAAAGCTCTCTTCACCAATGCCCGAGCACATTGCTGAAGATAATATTCTTGGCTCTCTAGTCCCGTCCTTTAAGGACTTTGTGATGCACTATCACGTGCGTGAAAAAGGGGTGAGTCTTGAGGAGCTACACAACGCTCTCAAAACTGCTGAAGTTGACATGGGCAAGGGTAGGGACAAGCATGTCCTTGCCGTCCATGGGAGGAGCCAAAAGATTGGTAAAGGAAAGGGCAAATCTACCAAAAGTGGTTCAATCAAGAGCAAGGGAGTAGGAAGTGCTCATAAGAGTGCCTCGAGGGGGAAATCTCAGAAATCTCCAACTCCCAATACGGAGTGCTTTCACTGTGGTGAAAAAGGACACATCCGACCAAATTGCCCCGAGTACAAGGAAGACCTTGACAACGGAGTGATTGAACGTCGGCGCCCCAAAAAGGCCAAAGGTATATTTGTTATTGAAATAAATTTAGCCACATCTGTCCAGGATTGGGTAATTTATACCGGATCTTGTGCTCACATAGTTTCTAATGTGCATCTACTCATTGATAAGAAGGAACTCGTAAGGAACGAGGTAGAATTGAAGGTCGGAAATGGTGTGAACGTGTCTGCGGTTGCACAAGGTTCTGTGGTGCTTCAATTATGTAGTGGTTTAAATTTATGTCTAAAGAATGTTTATTATGTACCTTCGATTAGCAAGAACATTATTTCTGTATCACATTTAGATATGGATAATTTCAATATAAATATTTCAAATTCTTGCTTGTCTATATCGAAGAATGGTGTTTTCTATGCAAATGCATTCATAAGGAATGATCTCTATTTGCTTGAATTGAATAATAAACAAATCTTTAATATCAATAACAAAAGACTTAAGACCACTCACGAGAACGATACTCTCTTATGGCACTATCGTCTTGGTCACATAAATGAAAAGCGCA
The DNA here is from genome assembly GCA_963682175.1 of Triglochin maritima. Lineage (NCBI taxonomy): Eukaryota > Viridiplantae > Streptophyta > Magnoliopsida > Alismatales > Juncaginaceae > Triglochin > Triglochin maritima. The sequence continues at coordinate 24,659,865 of OY821777.1, forward strand.
TCAATAAATTGCAAGAAGCTAACATTCTTGGTCTACTTGATTTTAAATCATTGGAGACGTGCCAACCATGTTTAATGGGAAAAATGACCAAAAAGCCTTTCAAGAAGAAAGGTCCAAGGGCAAGTGGCTTGTTGGATTTGATACATTCCGATGTATGTGGTCCAATGAGTACTAGTGCACGAGATGGTTTCAGGTACTTCATTACGTTCACGGATGATTATAGTCGTTATGGCTATGTTTATCTCATGAGAAACAAAAGTGAATCCTTTGACAAGTTCAAAGAATTCAAGAATGAAGTAGAGAACCAATTCGACAAGAAAATCAAGTCTCTACGAACGGATCGTAGATGTGAGTACTTAAGTGCCAAATTTGACTCATACCTAATGGAGTTTGGTATTATACCTCAACTCACCCCTCCCGGTACACCTCAGTGGAATGGGGTATCCGAAAGGAGGAATAGGACATTGCTCGACATGGTTCGGTCAATGATGAGTCATGCGAAATTACCTTTTTACTTTTGGAGTTATGCACTACAAACTGCGTCTTACACACTAAATAATGTTCCATCCAAATCTGTGGAGAAAACACCTTATGAGCTATGGAGTGGTAAAGCACCCAAGCTCAATTTTCTCAAGATTTGGGGTTGTGAGGCTTACGTCAAGAAATTATTGTCGACCAAACTTCAACCAAAAGCGGATAAGTGCTTCTTTATTGGTTATCCTCGTGAGACAAGAGGATACTAATTGTTGCATATCACCTCCAATCGAGTGATTGTAGAGAGGGATGCCACATTTCTGGAAAAGGAATTTCTGGAAAGAGTAAAAATTAGTGGGAGTAGGGTTGTGCTTGAGGAAACTCAAGATACTCTACAAGATCATGATATGAGTGATGATATTCAAGATCATGAAGGCCCAACCGAGATTCCTTCGGTTAGTGGGAGCATAACTGAGAGACCCTCGCAAGAAATTGTGAGAGAATCTCAATCATCCCCACCTAGTGTACATTCAAGAGTTGAACGTGAACCCACTCCTCAAGAAATTGTGGAAGAAGTTCGAGAGACACGAGAAGAACCAAAAGAACTAAGAAGGTCAACGAGGGAAAGGAAGAAACCCGACTTGTATCTGGGACTTCATGAAATCATGGTACTTGATACCAATGATCCCTTGACCTTCCAAGAAGCAATGGAAAGGGAAGACTCCAAACTATGGCTTAAGGCCATGGAATCCGTAATAGAATCCATGTATGATAATCAAGTGTGGAACTTGGTTGACCTTCCTCAAGGGAAAAAGGCGATTCAAAATAAATGGGGTTTCAAGAGGAAGATGGACATGGATGGAAACTTGACAACCTACAAAGCGAGGCTTGTAACAAAAGGTTTCACTCAAGTTCAAGGAATTGACTATGATGAAACCTTTTCACCAGTTGCCATGTTCAAGTCTATTCAAATAATACTCGCTATTGCTGCATTTCATGATTATGAGATATGGCAAATGGATGTCAAAACGGCGTTCCTTAATGGGAACTTGGAGGAGGATGTGTACATGGCACAACCTCAAGGTTTTGAAGATCCAAAGAATAGCGAGAAGGTATGCAAGCTTCAAAGATCCATTTATGGATTGAAGCAAGCATCAAGGAGTTGGAACAAACACTTTGACGAGGAAGTGAAGAAGCTTCACTTCATTCAAAGTAAGGAAGAACCTTGTATATACAAGAAGGTTAGTGGTAGCCATGTAGTATTCCTAATCTTGTATGTCGATGACATATTGCTTATGGGCAATCACATTCCTTTGCTTGAGCAAACGAGAAGTTCGTTGAAATCTGGATTTTCAATGAAAGATATGGGTGAGGCTCAATACATCTTGGGAATCAAGATATATCGAGATAGATCCCGTAGGCTCATTGGCCTCAGTCAACGTACATACATTGACAAGGTCTTCGAAAGGTTCAAGATGAACAACTCCAAAAAGGGCAGTGTGCCAATGAGTATGGGTGTGCAACTCAAGTAGTCTCAACGTGTGCAATCACGAAAGGACTTAGAGTACATGAAGGATGTCCCTTATGCTTCGGCAATTGGGTCGATCATGTACGCGATGACTTGCACAAGACCCGATGTCTCTTATGCTCTAAGAGTGACAAGTCGTAACCAATCCAACGCAGGTCCTGAGCATTGGACTGCAGTCAAGAATATCCTGAAGTACCTTAACCAGACTAAGGATAAGATTCTTGTTTATGGAGGACAAAGGGAGTTGATAGCCGAAGGGTACTCAGATGCGAGTTTCATGAGTGATCCAGACGATAGAAGGTCGCAATCAGGATATGTCTTTCTTCTGAATAGTGGAGCTGTGAGTTGGCGTAGCTGGAAGCAAACCACTACGACCGATTCAACCACCGCTTCAGAAGTAATGGTTGTCGCTGAAGCGAGCAAGGAAGGAGTGTGGATCAAGAAGTTCCTTGAAGAGATTGGAGTAGTTCCCACGAGCGAGGGACCCGTTGAGCTATTTTACGATAATAGTGCGTCTATCTCGCAAATCAAGGATCCTAGATCACACCACAAAGTGAAGTACATGGATCGTAAGTACTTCGTGACACGTGACCTCATCGACGAAGGCAAAATAAATCTTCTATGGGTGGACACCAACATCAACACAACTGATCCATTCACAAAACCCTTATCCCAAGCGAAGGGCGAAATGCATTTCGAGTCCATGGGATTGAGGAACCATGTAGATTGGCTTGATGATTGATATGTAATGGGGTTTACCCTAGTTATTATTGTTTTATGCATTGAGTATGTATGTGAAAGAAAACTTTAATAACAAGTGAGAGATTGAAGGGAATGTGTTCTAAAAGTTTTACTTTTAAATGTCAATTATTATGAATTGAATGAGAATTCATTTTGTTCCTTGTTTATGTTATTCGTCTTTTAGAAGTGTTAAGGAAGAGCCTCTTCGTCCTTATCCGTAGAGCTCTAAAAGATATTGGTTTACATAAAACAAAAGATATTCGCAATCATGGTAATTAACATCGGACATTAATTACCGAGTTAAGATTGTCGTGTTGGTCATAGATCATTGCAACTCTACAAGTGAGTGAACATACGGGTACACAAAAGAGGAAAATATTACTTTTGTATACTGAATAGACATAATAAGTAAAACATTATAGAATTGTGTTTTCTGTGTCATTGATGTTTTACTGTGTCTATGGTCCTTTGATATGAGACTTATATCCGATCACTTAAGAATTGCTTAATTAGACTAGTGTCTTGAGCTATCGATGAGTGTAGTGTAAAGGCATTGGTTGGTTAAGTATGACTTTTGTTGGAGAAGATAGTTAGTCAAAAGATTATCATTACCCCTCTTAATTGAGTCATGATATTAGTGGGCCCCTTGATAAAGCAAAGATATAATGTGCACAATGTGATTTGAGTTAAGTCACATATTTATAACTAGCTTAAAGAGATAAAACAATGAATACTAATACAAAAATGACACAATACTACTTTGTGTGTATTCTTAATATCATGAGGCAAGGGACGGACACAAGTGGTGCACTCCATCAGTAAATGGATCGGGTTTTGGTTCAAGTGGAATTAAGACATCTAACTAATTGGGAGCTATAATGTGTATCTAGATACCACTTATAGCTTGTGATATTAAGCTCTTAATATCACTGCCAACTTAGTTTAGATCCTCCCATATGTCACACCACAAAACTGGGAAACAAGAAATGGGGATTTTGAGTTCATAAGGTGTGTCGGGTTTCATGTCGAAAATATGACACGTGGTGAACAAGCAAAATCAAAATTATGTTGTGATTAATAACATAATTAGAATCTGAATTAAATTCATATGTGATGTAAATATTATGCGGTGTAATGATTTATCATTACATTGGATAATATGTTACATAAGTTGTGAACTTACTACTAATCCCGAAATGTCAAATTTTGTAGGGGTTAAACCGAAATTTGACTAGTCTGCGGTACTATACAAAAACGGTCGAACGCTAAACGGTAAATGGTCGACCGAAATGTTGCACGGTCGACCGAATGTGCATCGATCGTAACAGGAATTTCATCTGTTCGTTTTCGGTCGACCGAGTATAATCTGTCGGTCGACCGAACATCGTGATAAAATACTTTTGTTACGAACGGTCGACCGAGTTTATGAACGGTCGACCGAAACTTGGTTTAAACGGTTGACCGAACCTCCAACACGGTCGACCGATTCACACGGTTACTGTAGAATAAATTTAAGAATTAATTAGATCATGCATGGAATTAGTCCATAACTGATTTAATTCGTGGATAAGATATTTGTTAGCAAATAATGGATGGTTAGATTGAAGTTTGCATGAAATCATGGGCAAGAGGTTGCACATGAATAGGTAATTTGGAGAGAACTTAGAGAACTTTTAGGTATGAAATTTGGAGCCCATGTTTGTTTTAATAAACAAGAAGTTTTAGAGAACTTCTAGGTATGAAATTCGGAGTCCATGTTTGTTTTAATAAAGTTTTGAAACAAACTGATGCATGCATGAAACAAATCATAGAAAAATTGTAATAGATCCTTATTGTGCATAAAAATTTCGAAAATAAATATGTGCATTTAAACTAGAAATCCTACAGTGGTATCAGAGCTTAGGATTCAATTTTCTAATGATTTGAAACTATAAACAAATTTAGTTTACCATCTAGGGTTCGAACAATTCGATTTTCCATTTTTTCGGTCTTTAAATGTTTTGTTGGAATAATTCTTTGTAATAAATATATGCAATTAACCTAGAAATCCTACAAAAGATGCATGAATGAGAAGAATGAGGTGGTTGCTAAACTAGAAAATAATGCATCAACTCTTGATAAATTGGAAGCAACACCTATAGATTGTGAACAACGAGATCTTCAAGCTTGCAATGTGCAATTAAGAAAAGATTTAGAAAGATTCAGAAGTGGAACTAAGATGCTTAACATGCTTTTAGGTAGTCAAAGACAATCTTTGCAAAAACATGGCCTATGATACAATGCTAAATTGAAAAACCATGTATCTCACACTACACTAAATGGCAAGCACATGTTCATTAATCATAATTTCTCAAGTGTGTGGGCTCCTAAAACCAAAATGGTTTGGATTGCCAAAACTAATATTCAAGGACCCAAAGTTGTTTGGGTACCAAAATCCACACTTGTAGGTGCTTGAGGAGGAAATCAGTGGTGACCGGGTAAGTTCAAGAGTCAAATTCAAAGCTGGTTGCATCACCAAATGAGATTGGAACCAATTCAAGCTTCAAGTTGGTATAAATATTTTATCCTCTAAATTTTTCAATCAAATTGGTTCTAGTCTAGGTTTCAACATGCCTAATTGACATATCATTTATTCATTCATTGTAAATCTTAAATGTTTGAATAACATCCATAGTTTTAGAGTCAAATTTTCTAAATGGATGTAAAAAGGGGAAATGAAAACATCACATGTTATATTGAAATAATTGATGGATGTTAATAGGGAGAAATAAAAATGAACTTAATTGAAAAATCATATTTATATTGATAGGAGGAGCTTATTTAATATCATTTTCTTGGAGTAATGAAGTGCAAAATTTAGGAGGAGCGACTTCATTACAAGACATCGACATTGAACTTAAACGTATATTTTTTTTGATAAATATCATTTTTTGATGGATGTCAACGGGGGAGAGATAATTAAGGGGATAACTTGGAATTTGATTACTAAATGAACAAAATCTATGCACATCCATAGGGGGATCATTAATATGCGTAGTTTACATATAAAAATTCCATGTATAAAGATATAATTAAGATATAGGTTGCCATCATCGAAAAGGTGAAGATTGTTGGCTTTTGGCCTTAATCTATGTTTTGATGATTTAATCAACCGAATCTTAATTGTGATCGTGTAGAGTAGCACACATGTTACATTGCATATATATTGCTTTGTGCTAACCTTCCACACTTTAGTCATAAATCCTATCTCACTTAAGTGTGCTCATGTTTAGAGAGTGTTCTTCCACTGAAGATTTGTTTGTAAAGAAGCAAGGACTTTGGTGAAAGCCCTAAGTGTTCCACTCGGATTGTGAGAGAAGAAAGTCAAGCTCACGAGGGTGTTCGTGGAGCTTGTTTTGTAAAAGGCGTTCTCTCCCGGCCCGGAACGGGGAGTGGATAGTGAAGACGCGAGCGGAGTTCAAAGTGTCTAGTGGAGCTTGCAAGAGAGGACGTAGGCGGGAGGCCGAACCTCTGTAAAAATCCCCGTGTTCCATTGTGGTTTGCTTATTCTTTCCCTACTTACTTGTTTAGTTTAAATTCCACTCCACATATCTTTGATAGTTAAACGAGTAGGTAATTAGGGTTAAAGTGATTAGTATTGTAGACCCACACGTTCCAACATTTGGTATCAGAGCCTTGTGAGCTAAATTCATTACTTAATCGTATTTTTAGCATGGCTTCTACATCATCTAATCACATAGAAGGATTATGCACTACTAGACCGCCTTTGCTAAATGTGTCAAATTATGATTATTGAAAGAATAGGATGAAAATTTTCCTTATTTCTAATGACCTTAAGTATTGGATGTTTCTTCAAAATCCTTCACACCCCCAAATGAAGATGAATTAGATTCACTCACTAGGCCCAAAATGAAAGAAATTGAGATCAAATAAAAAATAATGAACATTCTACATTGTGGGCTAAGTGAGGGTGAATACAATAGAATTAGGGGTTGTGAAAGTGCATATGAAATATGGCATAGATTGCAAATGCATCATGAAGGGGATAGCAAAACTAAGGAAACTCGCATTAGTCTCTTCATGCATAAATATGAAATATTTTCTATGCAAATCGGTGAGAACATAAGTGACATGAACACTCGCTTCACTGATATAACTAACTCTCTTTTGGTTCTTGGAAGAAAATTAAATGAAGGAGAGATGACAAGGAAATTCCTCCGGTCGTTAAGCGACGATTGGGAAGATAAGCTGGTTGCAATTGAAGAAGCACACGATCTTTCCTAACTCAAGATGGAGAAATTAATTGGAAACTTGATGACACATGAACTCCAAATCAACCATCGAAAGGAGAAGGAAGCTTTAATGAACAAACCCTTCTTGTCATTACATGCAAATATCGAGCAACCAAGGAGGAGTGTAGAAGATGAGGACATTGAAGTCCTAGCAAAAGACTTCTTCAAATACCTCAAGAAGGATAAGAGAGAAAAGAATGAAAGAAGAGGTAGAAGAAGTGAGAAAAGAGAAAAAGAAAAGGAGAACGAGGAGAGCGAAAATGAGAGAAAAGTAGGGGAGAAGAAAAAGGATAAAAGGGAGAGGAGAAGAGAAAAGAAGAGGAGCAAGAGAAGAGAAAGGAAGGAGGAACCACACAAGGCTACTTGGGATGATTCTTCATCACCATCATCATCATCGTCTTCCTTGCAAAGTCAAAGAGAGGTGGCTCACTCATGCTTCATGGCTATTGAAGATGATCAAAGTGAAGTAGAATCTAACTCCTGTTCTAGTAATTCATGCCCAACTAAGTCATATTATAGTGATAGCTCACATTCTAGTGCAAATAATGAAACCTATACACATGATGAGCTTCAAAATGCATTTCATGACTTAGTTAAGAAATATGAGATCATTTGTGATAAAAATAAGAATGCTAGAAAACTAATCAAAGATCTCCAAAGACAAATTGAAACATGCATGAATGAGAAGAATGAGGTGGTTACTAAACTAGAAAATAATGCATCAACTCTTGATAATCTGGAAGCAACACCTATAGATTGTGAACAACGAGATCTTCAAGCTTGCAATGTGCAATTAAGAAAAGATTTAGAAAGATTCAGAAGTGGAACTAAGATGCTTAACATGCTTTTAGGTAGTCAAAGACAATCTTTGCAAAAACATGGCCTATGATACAATGCTAAATTGAAAAACCATGTATCTCACACTACACTAAATGGCAAGCACATGTTCATTAATCATAATTTCTCAAGTGTGTGGGCTCCTAAAACCAAAATGGTTTGGATTGCCAAAACTAATATTCAAGGACCCAAAGTTGTTTGGGTACCAAAATCCACACTTGTAGGTGCTTGAGGAGGAAATCAGTGGTGACCGGGTAAGTTCAAGAGTCAAATTCAAAGCTGGTTGCATCACCAAATGAGATTGGAACCAATTCAAGCTTCAAGTTGGTATAAATATTTTATCCTCTAAATTTTTCAATCAAATTGGTTCTAGTCTAGGTTTCAACATGCCTAATTGACATATCATTTATTCATTCATTGTAAATCTTAAATGTTTGAATAACATCCATAGTTTTAGAGTCAAATTTTCTAAATGGATGTAAAAAGGGGAAATGAAAACATCACATGTTATATTGAAATAATTGATGGATGTTAATAGGGAGAAATAAAAATGAACTTAATTGAAAAATCATATTTATATTGATAGGAGGAGCTTATTTAATATCATTTTCTTGGAGTAATGAAGTGCAAAATTTAGGAGGAGCGACTTCATTACAAGACATCGACATTGAACTTAAACGTATATTTTTTTTGATAAATATCATTTTTTGATGGATGTCAACGGGGGAGAGATAATTAAGGGGATAACTTGGAATTTGATTACTAAATGAACAAAATCTATGCACATCCATAGGGGGATCATTAATATGCGTAGTTTACATATAAAAATTCCATGTATAAAGATATAATTAAGATATAGGTTGCCATCATCGAAAAGGTGAAGATTGTTGGCTTTTGGCCTTAATCTATGTTTTGATGATTTAATCAACCGAATCTTAATTGTGATCGTGTAGAGTAGCACACATGTTACATTGCATATATATTGCTTTGTGCTAACCTTCCACACTTTAGTCATAAATCCTATCTCACTTAAGTGTGCTCATGTTTAGAGAGTGTTCTTCCACTGAAGATTTGTTTGTAAAGAAGCAAGGACTTTGGTGAAAGCCCTAAGTGTTCCACTCGGATTGTGAGAGAAGAAAGTCAAGCTCACGAGGGTGTTCGTGGAGCTTGTTTTGTAAAAGGCGTTCTCTCCCGGCCCGGAACGGGGAGTGGATAGTGAAGACGCGAGCGGAGTTCAAAGTGTCTAGTGGAGCTTGCAAGAGAGGACGTAGGCGGGAGGCCGAACCTCTGTAAAAATCCCCGTGTTCCATTGTGGTTTGCTTATTCTTTCCCTACTTACTTGTTTAGTTTAAATTCCACTCCACATATCTTTGATAGTTAAACGAGTAGGTAATTAGGGTTAAAGTGATTAGTATTGTAGACCCACACGTTCCAACATTTGGTATCAGAGCCTTGTGAGCTAAATTCATTACTTAATCGTATTTTTAGCATGGCTTCTACATCATCTAATCACATAGAAGGATTATGCACTACTAGACCGCCTTTGCTAAATGTGTCAAATTATGATTATTGAAAGAATAGGATGAAAATTTTCCTTATTTCTAATGACCTTAAGTATTGGATGTTTCTTCAAAATCCTTCACACCCCCAAATGAAGATGAATTAGATTCACTCACTAGGCCCAAAATGAAAGAAATTGAGATCAAATAAAAAATAATGAACATTCTACATTGTGGGCTAAGTGAGGGTGAATACAATAGAATTAGGGGTTGTGAAAGTGCATATGAAATATGGCATAGATTGCAAATGCATCATGAAGGGGATAGCAAAACTAAGGAAACTCGCATTAGTCTCTTCATGCATAAATATGAAATATTTTCTATGCAAATCGGTGAGAACATAAGTGACATGAACACTCGCTTCACTGATATAACTAACTCTCTTTTGGTTCTTGGAAGAAAATTAAATGAAGGAGAGATGACAAGGAAATTCCTCCGGTCGTTAAGCGACGATTGGGAAGATAAGCTGGTTGCAATTGAAGAAGCACACGATCTTTCCTAACTCAAGATGGAGAAATTAATTGGAAACTTGATGACACATGAACTCCAAATCAACCATCGAAAGGAGAAGGAAGCTTTAATGAACAAACCCTTCTTGTCATTACATGCAAATATCGAGCAACCAAGGAGGAGTGTAGAAGATGAGGACATTGAAGTCCTAGCAAAAGACTTCTTCAAATACCTCAAGAAGGATAAGAGAGAAAAGAATGAAAGAAGAGGTAGAAGAAGTGAGAAAAGAGAAAAAGAAAAGGAGAACGAGGAGAGCGAAAATGAGAGAAAAGTAGGGGAGAAGAAAAAGGATAAAAGGGAGAGGAGAAGAGAAAAGAAGAGGAGCAAGAGAAGAGAAAGGAAGGAGGAACCACACAAGGCTACTTGGGATGATTCTTCATCACCATCATCATCATCGTCTTCCTTGCAAAGTCAAAGAGAGGTGGCTCACTCATGCTTCATGGCTATTGAAGATGATCAAAGTGAAGTAGAATCTAACTCCTGTTCTAGTAATTCATGCCCAACTAAGTCATATTATAGTGATAGCTCACATTCTAGTGCAAATAATGAAACCTATACACATGATGAGCTTCAAAATGCATTTCATGACTTAGTTAAGAAATATGAGATCATTTGTGATAAAAATAAGAATGCTAGAAAACTAATCAAAGATCTCCAAAGACAAATTGAAACATGCATGAATGAGAAGAATGAGGTGGTTACTAAACTAGAAAATAATGCATCAACTCTTGATAATCTGGAAGCAACACCTATAGATTGTGAACAACGAGATCTTCAAGCTTGCAATGTGCAATTAAGAAAAGATTTAGAAAGATTCAGAAGTGGAACTAAGATGCTTAACATGCTTTTAGGTAGTCAAAGACAATCTTTGCAAAAACATGGCCTATGATACAATGCTAAATTGAAAAACCATGTATCTCACACTACACTAAATGGCAAGCACATGTTCATTAATCATAGTTTCTCAAGTGTGTGGGCTCCTAAAACCAAAATGGTTTGGATTGCCAAAACTAATATTCAAGGACCCAAAGTTGTTTGGGTACCAAAATCCACACTTGTTGGTGCTTGAGGAGGAAATCAGTGTTGACCGGGTAAGTTCAAGAGTCAAATTCAAAGCTGGTTGCATCACCAAATGAGATTGGAACCAATTCAAGCTTCAAGTTGGTATAAATATTTTATCCTCTAAATTTTTCAATCAAATTGGTTCTAGTCTAGGTTTCAACATGCCTAATTGACATATCATTTATTCATTCATTGTAAATCTTAAATGTTTGAATAACATCCATAGTTTTAGAGTCAAATTTTCTAAATGGATGTAAAAAGGGGAAATGAAAACATCACATGTTATATTGAAATAATTGCTGGATGTTAATAGGGAGAAATAAAAATGAACTTAATTGAAAAATCATATTTATATTGATAGGCGGAGCTTATTTAATATCATTTTCTTGGAATAACATTTTAAATGTTTGAATAACATCCAATGTTTGAAGTCCTAGCAAAAGGCTTCTTCAAATACCTCAAGAAGGATATGGGAGAAAAGAATGGAAGAAGAGGTAGAAGAAGTGAGAAAAGAGAGAGAGAGAGGAGAATAGTAGAAGGAAATGAGAGGAGAGAGAGTGAGTGGTGCGCATGGGGAGCCTTGGCTTCTCTAGGGTTTTTGGCCCCATTTCCTCACCAAAATCCTTGATTTCTTCACCAAAATGGAGACAAAGACTAGCTCTACACGTTTGCAACAACAAGATGGAGATTGTGGCACAACAAAGGATCTCCATTTCGTCTCAAAGGAAAGCTCTTCCGCAGCTTTGGAAGAGCTTGATGCTGCGCCACCTCTAGGGAGTGTTAAAGCTCCCCTAAAGAAGTGGTCTGACCTCTTCTCAGCAAAGCCAAGGGCACCCACGACCCTAGACTTCATTCAACCTGCTGTTAAAGGAGGGGAGAAGGTGGCTGTTTGATCAAAGATGGAAGTAGTGGAGGCAGTGAAAAGATGGGATACGGTTTTGGTAGGTCACTTCATCAGTTTCAGACCTCATCTACCAACTTTGGAGAAGCACCTCCAAAAGCTATGGGCTCTTGCTGGAGGCTTGGAAGTCATTAGGAGGGGGCAAGGGTTCTTGCTATTTCGTTTTTCTCTTGGAGAAGATAGGAAGAAAATCCTCCAAGGAAGGCCATATTTTGTTAGAGGAGCTCTACTTGTGGTTCAAGAATGGCTCCGGGAGATGACATTGGAGAAAGCACATATCACAACGGTTCCTATATGGGTTCATTTGCCGGAGCTTGACCTTCGATTTTGGTCACAAAGAACATTGAGTAATATTGCAAGTGTCCTCGGGAGACCACTCTACATGGACGACAACACGGCTTATGGAAGGAGACTATCTTTTGCTCGAGTATGTATTGAGGTATGTCCTGATTTCTTATATCCTAGTTGGGTAGATGTTAAAGTAGAGGATGGTGCAACACATAGAGTTTTCATGGAATACGAGTGGCGGCCCGGTTATTGCAAGGATTGTCTTGAGTTTGATCACGAGGAGGAGAAATGTCCAAGACGGAAGTTACCCTCAAAGGTGCTTGCTTCAAAACCTCACGTTGCTGAAAAATGGGTGGTGGTTACTCGTGGAAAGGGGGGAGACATGAAGGTTGTGAGGAGAGAATGGAGGGAGAGGCGAGTGGGAGTGGGTGTGGAAATGGGGATAGGGTAGATGGTTTGGTGAGGGTGAGTGAGGCTCACGAAGAGAGGGAGGGGGCTGGTGGTGAGGGAGGAAAGGGAGGAGAGGGTGGAAGGGATGATGAGGTGGAGTTTGGTGCAGCTGAGGTGGAGATAGACACGAGTGTGGAGGTGCCATGTGGAAAGGCGGGTGAGGTGGCGCAAGATGCATTAGGAAGCCATCCACTAAGCAAGGAACAAATCCGATTGGGAGGTGCACATGAAGAGATGGTTAGTGGTGTAAGACATTCCATGTCTCAGGACAAGTTGGATCTCTCTCCAAGGAGCCCAACGGTTTGTAGCTTGGGATTGCAAGCGGGAGACCTCATTGGTGGACAAATAGGGCAAAGAGAAGTGGGTGGGAAAAGTGCTAGGTCTATTTCTAGACCAACCAATGAGAAGGGAGGTGAGTGCTCTACAAAAAGTTGGGCCAATAAGGAGAGGAGCAGCCCTCTTGCAAAGAATGAATGGGGGGGGGCAGGTGGAAATGATTGGGGTCTCATTAGTGGAGGAGGTCCTAATTGAAGATAGTGGAAAAATTCGAAATGTGTTAGTGGGGCTTTGCAAGCACTTGACCCACGTGAAGATGGAGTGGTTTTGAGTGGGGGACACTTAGTGAGGGCCTTTCAAGGTGAAGAGAGTGAGTATAGAGAAGTGGTTTGCTTGAATGGGCTGGAGACAATTAGAAGCACATGTGATGCGAATGCGAGCCATGCACACAATACAATTGTTATGGGAAAGGAAGAAATCACGCACAATAATAGTGGGCTGGAGGAATGTGGGGGACAAACCAAGGTGGAGAAATGTGAACCAAGTGGGCTAGCCTCGTTGATGCATAAGGAGAAGGCTGGACATCTCCTTCGAGGGTGGCTCGAGGAAAGGAAGTCCCAAAGACTAGCAACGTGCAAAATGGGGGGAAATTTGACCTCCTTAGGAGTGAAGTGAGTTCGATGATGGAAGATCAAGGAAGTGGAATGAGCCCCTCACTCTCCAGCACTCCGGTAGGAAGATAAGTAGTAAAACTTTCCCATGTGGAGGTCAAGGGGGTCACCCCGCACCTTAAACCCATGAATATCCTAGTGTGAAATGTGCATGGTGCAAATGGACCCGGCCGTGCACTTATGATTAGGAGTCGTACAAAGGAGGTAAATCCGGATGTGGTTTGCCTTGTGGAACACAAGGTGAAGGTCAAGAAGATTGAGCGCCTCAAAAATTTCGGAATAAATGATTGGACCATGCAAAATAATTTGGCCCAGTGCTTGGATATCAAATAGTTTTATTATCGACTCCGGACGAATTTTGGTTCTTTGGAACGACCAAATAGTGGATTTGCATGTTGCCTATGAAACATCACAGCTACTTCATTTCAGGGCACGTTGGATGAGGGACGGCCTTGATTTTGACCGCACGGCTGTCTATGGTGACAATGGGTATGTGGATCGGCGTCACTTGTGGAGTGGCCTTCTCCAAGTAGCACCACCCGTATCTAGGCCATGGATGGTGGGGGGCGACTTCAATTGTATTCGGAGGGCGAGTGAAAAGAGAGGAGGGATTCCTGGAAATGAGGTTGCTATGGCAGAATTTAATGATTGTATTGATGCTCTCAAACTCCTTGAGATGCCATCTACCGGGGGGGGGGGGGATTTACGTGGTCGAACTCCTCCGAAGGTAGTGCATGTATTGAGACACGGATTGACCGAATCTTGATAAACAATGCATGGCTTGAGTTATTCCCGGAATCCTACTATCTTGTGGGTGCAAAGGACTTGAGTGATCATACCATGCTTATTATGAAGACTGACGGAAATGCAAGGCGGAAGAAGATGTTTCGCTTCGAAAATCATTGGGCTGGCCATGAGGACTTTCATGAGCTGGTTGCACATGCATGGTCCACCTACGTGAGGGGCACACCCATGTTTCGAGTGGCAGCAAAACTACAAGAAGTTAAGAAGATGCTTGTTCGGTGGAGTAGCTCAAAGTTTGGAAATGTTACAAATAAGGTGGGAGAGGCACGTGCTACGTTCGAGGAAGTGAGGAAAAACATCTTGAAAACCCCCTTGATGCTGACCTCTCCCGCACCGAAGGGGCTGCAAAGGACTCCCTTGCCCGAACTCTTGCTTGGGAGGAGTCTATCACTCGACAGAAATCAAGGGTGAAGTGGTTAAAAGAGGGGGACCGGAACACTAGGTTTTTCCATGCACACCTTCGAGTGAGGAGAGCCACCAACCAAGTGAGACGAGTGTGTGAGGGTGCCACCATCATTGAAGAAGAGGGTGCGATTCGTGACGCCTTTCGGCGTTTTTATGCTAACTTGTTTGCTAATGATTTGCAGGTAATACCCATTCCCCCTCCCTCTCCTTACCACACCTCCGTCTGGAGGAGGGGGCGGAGCTTCTACGTGACCTTGACATGAAAGAGTTGGAGGATGTAGTGCTGAACGCAAACGTTGATAAAGTGCCGGGACCCGATGGGTTCAATGCTAAATTCTTCAAAGCTGCATGGGAGCTCATAAAAAAAGACATGTTCAAGGCCATACACTCCTGTCTGGACAACGGAAAGGTGCTGGCCAAATGGAACTTTACATCACTTACGCTCATCCCAAAGAAGAAGGCACCGATTTCAGTAGAAGACTATAGACCCATAGCTTTGTGCAATATGACGTATAGATTCACCTCAAAGGTGCTTGCAAACCGCCTAAAGAAGTTGCTGCCACGCCTTATTGGAGAAAACCAAAGTACGTTTGTCAAAGGCCGGCGGATTGGGGACAACATTCTCCTTGCACATGAGCTATGTCATAACCTCCACCTCGACAAAGGAAAAGGAAGAATGTGTATCAAACTTGATATACAGAAAGCACATGACTCCATCTCATGGACTTTCTTGGATGGAGTTTTTGAGCGCCTTGCTTTCCCGGTTAAGTGGAGACGCCTTATCATGAATTGTGTTTGGGCTTCGTTTGTGGTGACGGTAAATGGTGCAAACTCCTCAAGTTTCGTGGCCAGAAATGGATTGAGACAATGTGACCCTTTGGCCCCCTACCTATTTGTTATGTGTATGGAAGTTCTGAGCGAGATGGTTAAGAAGGCAGTTATAGATGGGCGCATTCAGCCACTCACTTGTAGGGCTATTGCTGTATTGCATCTTCTTTTTGCTGATGATGTCCTCCTATTTGCACAATCAACAAAGGCAAATGCAAGGGCAATTCGAGGTGTCCTCGAGGATTTCACGTCTTGTTCGGGGCTGAGCTTTAGTGTGTCAAAAAGCCAAATTTTCATGGGAGGTGAAGCACGGGATGGCACATGGATTGCAGCACACCTTGGGATGGAGCGAAAGGATTTCCTCATCACCTATCTTGGGCTGCCATTGTTCTCGGGAAGGATGGGGAAAACCCATTGCACGACACTCGTGAATAAGGTTAAAGCACGACTGAGCACATGGCAGCAAAACTTGTTATCCATTGCTGGAAGGGTGGAACTTGTAAGGAGTGTGCTTGTGTCCCTCAGTGTTTATTGGGCCTCCGCTTTCCTCATGCCCCGGAAAACCTTACAAGAGATTGAGAGTCTCATGTGCCACTTCATTTGGGGAGGTCAAAGAAAATGGGCTGCGGTAGCATGGAGGGATATATGCACACCAAAGGAAGAAGGTGGCCTTGGTCTCAAACACCTATTGGACTGGAATGATGTGGGCCTTTTGCGTCTTTTTTGGCTTGTGGTGGCAGACGAACAATCACTTTAGGTCAAGTGTGTGCACCGGAAATACTTGAGAAACCGATCAATCTGGCTAGCACATCCCCCACCCACCTCCTCTTGGGCTTGGAAGGGGCTCCTTAGAGTGCGGGACATAGCGAGACGACATATCCGGTATGAGGTGGGAAATGGTGAAGACATCCGCTTCTTCCAATATCCTTGGTGTGGACAGCCCTTCCAATGTGAAAGTTGGGGGGACCGATTACATTATGAGTTGGGAGTGCCTTGGGACATAAAAGTCTCATACTTTATAAAAGACGGAATGTGGATGCTGCCCCCCCCCCCAAGATCTACATTGATGGAGGAAATTCATTCGAGGATAGCAAACACTCAAATCCATGAGGGCGTCGACCAGCCAAGGAGGATAGATGGCAAGGGAACCATGCTTGGTATAAGAGAAGTGTGGACATGGGTAAAGCCACCAGGAAGGAAGGTTGTGTGGGCTGGTATGGTGTGGTATAAACATGCTATCCCGAAGCACACACTCACGGCTTGGAGGGCGTTGAGGGGTCGGTTACTCACAAAGAAACTTATGAATCAACGCGGCGCAAAGCACGACCCGATTTGTAGCCTTTGTGAGAGGGACGAGGAGGACTTGGAGCACCTTTTCTGGGGGTGTATATTTATCAAGGAGGTTTCAGTAGCCCTTCTACACTTACTGAAAATCAGTGACCGATATGCATGTTCGTTAGAAGGAGAAGCGATACGACTAGCACATGCACGTGGTAGCCGGCTTGGGAAAGTGGTAAGGCGTTGGGCCTTAAATGCCATGATACATGAGTGCTGGCTTGAACAAAATCGCCAAATTTTTGAAGGAGAGAAGATATTGCCGAAGGACATAGTAGCTGCCATCAAAGACACCATTCGCTGCCTATGGGATAGAGTGAAGAACCTTGCAAAGGATACTAAGGAGGAGAATGACTTCCAGATCATGTGGAGTTAGGAGTTAGTGTTTTTTTCTGTTCGATTGACTTGTTTTATACGAAGGAGACTTCTTTTGTCTTTACCTACTATGTTCATCAGGTCCTACGTACATGAGTAGTAGGGAGAGGCCGGGTACGCATGTAGTATGCCATGCACACTTCTGTTTCAAAAATTTTGGTAGGATGTAATCACTTTACTTGTAATATACTTCGAGGCTAAGCCTCCCTTTTTGCCTTGCAAAAAAAAGTGAGAAAAGAGAAAAAGAAAAGGAGAATGTGGAGAGCGAAAATGAGAGAAAAGTAGGGGAGAAGAAAAAGGATAAAAGGGAGAGGAGAAGAGAAAAGGAGAAGAGCAAGAGAAGAGAAAGGAAGGAGGAAGCACACAAGGCTACTTGGGATGATTCTTCATCATCATCGTCTTCCATGCAAAGTCAAAGAGAGGTGGCTCACTCATGCTTCATGGCTATTGAAGATGATCAAAGTGAGGTAGAATCTAACTCTTGTTCTAGTAATTCATGCCCAACTAAGTCATATTATAGTGACAACTCACATTCTAGTGCAAATAATGAAACCTATACACATGATGAGCTTCAAAATGCATTTCATGACTTAGTTAAGCAATATGAGATCATTTGTGATAGAAATAAGAATGCTAGAAAACTAATCAAAGATCTCCAAAGACAAATTGAAACATGCATGAATGAGAAGAATGAGGTGGTTGCTAAACTAGAAAATAATGGATCAACTCTTGACAAATTGGAAACAACACCTATAGATTGTGAACAACTAAGAAAAGATTTAGAAAGATTCACAAATGGAACTAAGATGCTTAACATGCTTTTAGGTAGTCAAAGACAATCTTTGCAAAAACATGGCCTATGATACAATGCTAAATTGAAAAACCATGTATCTCACACTACATTAAATTGCAAGCACATGTTCATTAATCATAGTTTCTCAAGTGTGTGGGCTCCTAAAACCAAAATGGTTTGGATTGCCAAAACTAATATTCAAGGACCAAAAGTTGTTTGGGTACGAAAATCCACACTTATAGGTGCTTGAGGAGGAAATCAGTGGTGACCGCGTAAGTTCAAGAGTCAAATTCAAATCTGGTTGCATCACCAAATGAGATTGGAACCAATTCAAGCTTCAAGTTGGTATAAATTTTTTATCCTCTAAATTTTTCAATCAAATTGGTTGTAGTCTAGGTTTCAACGTGCCTAATTGACATATCATTTATTCATTCATTGTAAATCTTAAATGTTTGAATAACATCCTTAGTTTTAGAGTCAAATTTTCTAAATGGATGTAAAAAGGGGAAATGAAAACATCACATGTTATATTGAAATAATTGCTGGATGTTAATAGGGAGAAATAACAATGAACTTAATTGAAAAATCATATTTATATTGATAGGGGGAGCTTATTGAATATCATTTTCTTGGAGTAATGAAGTGCAAAATTTAGGGGGAGCGACTTCAGTACAAGACATCCACATTGAACATAAATCGTATAATTGTTTTTGATAAATATCATTTTTTGATGGATGCCAACGGGGGAGAGATAATTAATGGGATAACTTGGAATTTGATTACTAACAAAATCTTTGCACATCTATAGGGGGAGCATTAATATGTGTAGTTTACATATAAATATTCCATGTATTATGATATAATTAAGATATAGGTTGCCATCATCAAAAAGGGGGAGATTGTTGGCTTTTGGCTTTAATCTATGTTTTGATGATTTAATCAACCTAATCTTAATTGTGATCGTGTAGAGTAGCACACATGTTACATTGCATATATATTGCTTTGTGCTAACCTTCCACACTTTAGTCATAAATCCTATCTCACTTAAGTGTGCTCAAGTTTAGAGAGTGTTCTTCCACTCAAGATTCGTTTGTAATGATGCAAGGACTTCGGTGAAAGCCCGAAGTGTTCCTCTCGGATTGTGAGAAAAGAAAGTCAAGCTCACGAGGGTGTTCGTGGAGCTTGTTTTGTAAAAGGCGTTCTCTCCCGGCCCGGAACGGGGAGTGGATAGTGAGGACGCGAGCGGAGTTCAAAGGGTCGAGTGGAGCTTGCAAGAGAGGACGTAGGCGGGAGGCCGAACCTCTATAAAAACCCCGCGTTCCATTATGGTTTTCTTATTCCTTCCCTACTACTTGTTTAGTTTAAATTCCGTTGCACATATCTTTGATAGTTAAACGAGTAGGTAATTAGGGTTAAAGTGATTAGTATTGTAGACCCACACGTTCCAACATTTGGTATCAGAGCCTTGTGAGCTTAATTCATTACTTAATCGTATTTTTAGCATGACTTCTACATCATCTAAGCACATAGAAGGATTATGCACTACTAGACCTCCTTTGCTAAATGGGTCAAATTATGATTGTTGGAAGAATAGGATAAAATTTTCCTTATTTCTAACGAACTTAAGTATTGGATGTTTCTTCAAAATCCTTACACACCCCCAAATGAAGATGAATTAGATTCACTCACTAGGCCCAAAATGAAAGAAATTGAGATGGAATAAAAAATAATGAACATTCTACATTGTGGGCTAAGTGAGGGTGAATACAATAGAATTAGGGGTTGTGAAAGTGCATATGAAATATGGCATAGATTGCAAATGCATCATGAAGAGGATAGCAAAAATAAGGAAACCCGCATTAGTCTCTTCATGCATAAATATGAAATATTTTCTATGCAAATCGGTGAGAACATAAGCGACATGAACACTCGCTTCACCGATATAACTAACTCTCTTTTGGTTCTTGGAAGAAAATTAAATGAATGAGAGATGACAAGGAAATTCCTCCGGTCGTGAAGCCACGATTGGGAAGATAAGGTCGCTGCAATTGAAGAAGCACACGATCTTTCCCAACTCAAGATGGAGGAATTAATTGGAAGCTTGATGACGTATGAACTCCAAATCAACCATCGAAAGGAGAAGGAAGCTTTAAGGAACAAACCCTTCTTGTCATTACATACAAATATCGAGCAATCAAGGAGGAGTGTAGAAGATGAGGACATTGAAGTTCTAGCAAAAGACTTCTTCAAATACCTCAAGAAGGATAAGGGAGAAAAGAATGAAAGAAGAAGTAGAAGAAGTGAGAAAAGAGAAAAAGAAAAGGAGAATGAGGAGTGCGAAAATGAAAGAAAAGTAGGGGAGAAGAAAATGGATAAAAGGGAGAGGAGAAGAGAAAAGGAGAAGAGCAAGAGAAGAGAAAGGAAGGATGAAGCACACAAGGCTACTTGGGATGATTCTTTATCATCATCATCATCATCGTCTTCCTTGCAAAGTCAAAGAGAGGTGACTCACTCATGCTTCATTGATATTGAAGATGATCAAAGTGAGGTAGAATCTAACTCCTGTTCTAGTAATTCATGCCCAACTAACTCATATTATAGTGAGAGCTCACATTCTAGTGCAAATAATGAAACCTATACACATGATGAGCTTCAAAATGCATTTCATGACTTAGTTAAGCAATATGAGACCATTTGTGATAAAAATAAGAATGCTAGAAAACTAATCAAAGATCTCCAAAGACAAATTGAAACATGCATGAATGAGAAGAATTAGGTGGTTGCTAAACTAGAAAATAATGCATCAACTCTTGATAAATTGGAAGCAACACCTATAGATTGTGAACAACTAGATCTTCAAGCTTGCAATGTGCAATTAAGAAGAGATTTAGAAAGATTCACAAATGGAACTAAGATGCTTAACATGCTTTTAGGTAGTCAAAGACAATCTTTGCAAAAACATGGCCTATGATACAATGCTAAATTGAAAAACTATGTATCTCACACTACACTAAATGGCAAGCAAATGTTCATTAATCATAGTTTCTCAAGTGTGTGGGCTCCTAAAACCAAAATGGTTTGGAATGCCAAAACTAATATTCGAGGACCCAAAGTTGTTTGGGTACAAAAATCCACACTTGTAGGTGCTTGAGGAGGAAATCAGTGGTGACCGGGTAAGTTCAAGAGTCAAATTCAAATCTGGTTGCATCACCAAATGAGATTGGAACCAATTCAAGCTTCAAGTTGGTATAAATTGTTTATCCTCTAAATTTTTCAATAAAATTGGTTCTAGTCTAGGTTTCAACATGCCTAATTGACATATCATTTATTCATTCATTGTAAATCTTAAATGTTTGAATAACATCCATAGTTTTAGAGTCAAATTTTCTAAATGGATGTAAAAAGGGGAAATGAAAACATCACATGTTATATTGAAATAATTGATGGATGTTAATAGGGAGAAATAAAAATGAACTTAATTGAAAAATTATATTTGTATTGATAGGGGGAACTTATTGAATATTATTTTCTTGGAGTAATGAAGTGCAAAATTTAGGGGGAGCGACTTCATTACAAGACATCCACATTGAACTTAAATCGTATATTTTTTTGATAAATATCATTTTTTGATGGATGTCAACGGGGGTGAGATAATTAAGGGGATAACTTGGAATTTGATTACTAAATGAACAAAATCTATGCACATCCATAGGGGGTGCATTCATATGCATAGTTCACATATAAAAAATACATGTATTAAGATATAATTAAGATATAGTTTGCCATCATAAAAAAGGGGAGATTGTTGGCTTTTGGCCTTAATCTATGTTTTGATGATTTAATCAACCTAATCTTAATAGTGATCGTATAGAGTAGCACACATGTTACATTGCATATATATTGCTTTGTGCTAACCTTCCACACTTTAGTCATAAATCCTATCTCACTTAAGTGTGCTAAAGTTTAGAGAGTGTTGTTCCACTCAAGATTCGTTTGTAAAGAAGCAAGGACTTCGGTGAAAGCCCGAAGTGTTCCTCTCAGATTGTGAGAGAAGAAAGTCAAGCTCACGAGGGTGTTCGTGGAGCTTGTTTTGTAAAAGGCGTTCTCTCCCGGCCCGGAACGGGGAGTGGATAGTGAAGACGCGATCGGAGTTCGAAGTGTCGGGCGGAGCTTGCAAGAGAGGACGTAGGAGGGAGGCCGAACCTCTGTAAAAACCCCCGTGTTCCATTGTGGTTTGCTTATTCCTTGACCCACACATTCCAACAGAAATGTGGGGAGATTTTGTGGGATCCTAATCCTAATTGAGTTTTAATGATGGTTTAGGTGGTGATAAGGAGAAGATGGGTTTGGACGACTGAGATTGAGTGGAGTGGATGGATGGTTGAGATTGGATGGATGGAAGATATTTTAGGTAAACTCTCTCTCTCTCTCTCTCACATCTCCGTCACTTCTCTCTCACTCTCTCTCCCTCAGTTGTACTCCGGGGAGGAGGTGCCGAGCTCGGACGGGGCAGAGTCGTGCGTCGGGTTTAGGTTGCTCGTAGAGGTGAGTTGTTGGTTTCTTAACCCTTCCCGCTTGCTTTGCTTCTCTCTCTCAACCTACCTCGTTTTCTGTGGTTGTGGTAGGTGTGGAGATAGATGGAGGTGAATGTGTGCTCGTGATTGTCGAGGAGGTGGTGATCGTAGCCGGGCGAGACGTTTGTTGGTGGATCGTGTTTTGGGGAGAAGTGCTCGTGGAAGCGCCGTCGAAGTTCTTCCAAGGTTTCTTCAAACCTTAACGGTATGTAAAACTTGTAGTTGTAGCTCACTTTTGTAGTGTGAGTATTTGGAAGTCGACGGTAGGCCGAAAGTCTTGTCGCAAGCAAACATGCAATAGATTTTACTGCCTGATCGGTCGACCGGTTGGTGCAAACGGTCGACCGTTCTTAATGAGATTTTGGGTTTCTGCCTCACACCGGTCGAACGATCCCTCGGGTGGTCGACCAGTTGTGCATTTGAGGCAAGCCTGGTGGTTTTCGGTCGAACGTGGCCCCTTTGTCGTTCGACCGTGTGCACTATTGTAGGTCGGTTGGGCGTTGACCATCTAAACAGTCGATCACCTGTTTGATTTGTCCGACCGGTGACTTAAGTTGGATTAGTAGTCGGTACGACCGAAGGTGGTTCGGTCGACCGGGGTTGTTGAGCGATGGTGGATTTCCCTGGTGGAATTCGGTCGACCGAGAGTGTAGGATTTTGATTGATCGTTTTATATTTAACCGCAAGTGCACGGCCGTGTTGAAGCGGTGGCAAATACGGGTCGTCCACTGGGAGGTGTGTCGACACTTGGTTTGTGCGAAGGCGAGAGGTAAAGAAAGGGAAGAAAGGTTGGTTACGCTAAACTACACTAAGATGCAAATGGAAATGGAGATAAGCAATAAACTAAGACCCAAAGGGGGTAGAGAAATAATGTGAACATAAAGAAGTGTGTGTGTTCATTAAGCTCCTCACAACATGTAGTGCATGAAATCATAAAACTACATCCAACTTTGCCTCTACATGAATTAAGATAAGACTACATCATTAAAACATACAAGACAATAATTGGAATGAAGCTACATGAACTCAAGTATAAAGACTATACCCTACTATGCCTCTACATGAATTAAGATTTCACTACATCATTAAAACATACAAGACATTAGCTAAGGTAAAGGCAACAAGAGTACATACACTACAAATTGTGTTTCCAATATTAACTTCATCCATATCCTAACCTTATCATTCCCCATAAAATAGGTCCACTAATCAAAGCATAAGCTAAGCTTTATTCAAGAGCATTAGCATATCAAAGATAAGAGTGAAAACCCATTAGATGGTTATGGAAATCATATAAAGCTCAAGGGATAAAGATAACACACACTTAATACACTACATGATTATATCACATATTTCTCCACCCCCCAAATGGGGATGAAACTACTCACTACTCATTACACTACTGATTAGACTAAGTAAAGAAAACATTTAACTAAGATACTAAAATTACTAAACAAGAGATTAAACAAAGTAAAGCAACCCACACAAAACAAGCAACATAACAAAACAAGATTAAAAGAAACAAATAAACTTTTATTAACAATGACTCACATTGAAGGCAACATTCTTCTCCACCTTGAGTTATTGCTTCAAGGCTCACTACTTAGTTGAGAGAATGCCACCAAACAATGGGTAATTACAATGGAAGGTGAAGAGTTCTATTTATAAGCATGGAAAAAGCTAATCGGGGACAATCCCCCGATGTGGGACTAAACCAATACCAAAAATAGACTAAGAATACACTAATGCAAACCCAGCACAAATCTTAGCGGATCTGGAGACATATGGACCGCCAATTAGCGGTCCAAGACCGCCAATTGGCGGTCTATATGATCCAGATCGAGTTGGTTTTGCTTGTGCGCTTTCCTGGTTGTCTTTGTTGGTCTTGGATGCATCTACTTTGTTTATTGGAGCTCCGACCCGAATCGAATTGCCAAAATACTCCTCATGATGGTGTGGAGTTTCCAGTTTTGCTCTTAGGTCCTTCAGTCTTACGATCAGGTCCTTCTCCATTGCATCTTGGTCCTCAGGTCTCACAATTAAGTCCTATTTCCTGCTTTTGGGTCCTTTCATGGCTCTTCTCTTCAAACCTCTTTATTCCTGAAAACTAAACATAAAACTCATCACGTAGCATTGCTTAGGTGTAAGATAATGGATATAAGGTACAAATATAAGCATGAAATGATGTCAATCAAATACCCCCACACCTAAGTTTTTGCTAGTCTCGAGCAAAACAAAGAAAGAGAAAAGCAAACGAAAAACAAGAAATCCTAACTCACTTTCGTAGGAATCACGGTTGCACTTAGCATGTGCAACAAGCCGTTAAACCTCTTTGTTGCCAAGGAGGAGGAGTGTTGTCTCCTGAGGGTTTTCAGCGGATATACCCACAAAATCCGAACAAGATGCATTATTCAATCTAGACACTCGACTCGTTGGACAATTTTTTGTCGATCAATGGACGCGGTAATCCTACGGGCCGACTCTATATAGGTAATCAGTCCACACACCTAACCTAATGAACAATTCGTGCAAGTTAAATAAGGAATTAAGTGAAAGACATGGACAACCTCAAGATCCTCAAGTAATACAAAGTGTAAGGTCCATTAAGGTTCTTATTTGCATATTTTTCCTTTTTTTATTTTTCTTTTCACATATATTTTTTTTCATTTTATTAGTTGGAGCTTCATTCTCCCAGGGTCAGGTTTCGTGCATCATTGCCCATGATCTCCACATAGGGCAATCCCTACCACCCGAGTAACGGGAGTTCGGTTGGCGCATCCCAAGTCAGATGACTCGAAAGCACCAGGCACAAAGTCCCCTCAGACCTACTTTCCCGAGTGATAGGAGCCGTGCGAGAAGAGAGAACACCTACTCACTTATTTTTTATCTACACATGAACCAAAACCCCTACACTTAATGTCTCACAATAGAATTTAAAGGGTCCTTGACTACAACAAACTTCCTAAATTAACAAACAAGAATTATTGACTCACTAGGTTCAGGGTGGACTTCTTTGAATGTTTGAGCACTGAAACCCTATGATTACTCACCCCCAAAGGAAAAATGGGGTGCATCCTAACGACTCGATAAATCCTAAAGCCACTGTACTAGATATCCTAATGCATCAAGTTCAAGACAATTTTGGGAGCTTTCTTTTTACTTTGCCTCTCAACGGTTTTGCACATGCTAAACACACACAAAACCCACAAAACATTTTCTTTCGCAAACACATGAAGATTTTGAAAGAAATGTGAAAATTTTGAAGCACTAGGCAAGAAAAAGAAGACAAGTTACCCAAAGATCATGGCAAGCGGATATATCGATATTAAATGCAGCACACTAACATGACCCTAACAATACAAACAAAAGAAAAAAAAATCAAAAGAAAAGACTCGACTATGTACACACGTAAAACACCCCCCCACACCTACTTCATGCATTGTCCTCAATGAATGCGAGCAAGATACTACATGGAGCTATGCATGAAAAAGAATAGATCTCACCAACGTGAAGTACAAAGGGAAGTTCAAGGTCATGTTGATGGAAACAACCCAAATTCCCTCAAAACCTGTGAGAAGCTAAAGAAGGGATACAAATACGTGAAAGAACTGGGGCCCAAATACACAAGGGTTGGAGCCCACAACAATCGATGCTCACTGAAGGAGTCTTTTATTGTACTTTTTATTTCTTTTTATTTCTTTTTTTTATAATAACTATGTACAAACATAAGTTCCCATCTTCATTTGTCAAAAGACATCAAATGGGAACCTCAAGAGTGGGTCAATGCACTTGGAAAGGGAACATGACACCACGCGGGGCCAGAATACGCATGTGTGGCCCCCCTTCACAAAGAGCACCAGATGAAATGAGAGGTTCATGTATTGGACGCAAAGGCGTCTCATTCAAAGGATCAAACTGAAAGAGCTTGAACCTCTCAAGAGTTTGGGAAATATGGGGCAACGGAAGAAGAGTTTCTCCCGTTGCGGAACTGAAGTTATGATCATCGATCCAAACTCTCCAACCAACTGGCTGGTGGGTCGGAATGAGGTCAAGCACCTCGTTATGCATGTCCAACTCACCAGGAGAACAGGAAGTGGGTCTCATACCCAAGGTATCCTCCAAGGAACTCCTAATACCCTCATGAGTAATGTAGTTGTTTGATGTTCCATCATTTCCAAGATGATCAGGAACAATAGTGAGAGGCAAACTCTCATCAGGTTGTTTGAAATTGAGGGTACTAGGGAGCTCTTGCTCCACCAGAGGTGAGTCCTTAAGAGGCACAACATGAAGATCATGTGGCTCAAGGGCCACGGGACAAAAAGATAAGGCACAATCACGTGCCGACTCATAATGAAACTGGTCCAAGTTATTCTCAATTTGAATCGAATCCTCCACAAAGTGATCGTGAATTGAAACCCCAAGTCCCTCAGACTGACTAGGAGTTTGACTTTGAAAGATTGTGCTTTGAATTTGTGGATGTGGTGGTGGTTCGATATCAAAAGATACTACTGATTAGACTACTGATTAGACTAAGTAAAGAAAACATTTAACTAAGATACTAAAATTACTAAACAAGAGATTAAACAAAGTAAAGCAACCCACACAAAACAAGCAACATAACAAAACAAGATTAAAAGAAACATTTAAATTTTTATTAACAATGACTCACATTGAAGGCAACATTCTTCTCCACCTTGAGTTATTGCTTCAAGGCTCACTCCTTAGTAGAGAGAATGCC
The DNA here is from genome assembly GCA_963682175.1 of Triglochin maritima. NCBI lineage: Eukaryota > Viridiplantae > Streptophyta > Magnoliopsida > Alismatales > Juncaginaceae > Triglochin > Triglochin maritima. Next base: position 24,687,306 of record OY821777.1, read on the forward strand.
ACCAAACAATGGGTAATTACAATGGAAGGTGAAGAGTTCTATTTATAAGCATGAAAAAAGCTAATCGGGGACAATCCCCCGATGTGGGACTAAACCAATACCAAAAATAGACTAAGAATACACTAATACAAACTCAGCACAAATCTTAGCGGATCTGGAGACATATGGACCGCCAATTAGCGGTCCAAGACCGCCAAATGGCGGTCTATATGATCCAGATCGAGTTGGTTTTGCTTGTGGGCTTTCCTGGTGGTCTTTGTTGGTCTTGGATGCATCTACTTTGTTTATTGGAGCTCCGACCCGAATCGAATTGCCAAAATACTCCTCATGATGGTGTGGAGTTTCCTGTTTTTCTCTTAGGTCCTTCAGTCTTACGATCAGGTCCTTCTCCATTGCATCTTGGTTCTCAGGTCTCACAATTAAGACATTTTTCCTGCTTTTGGGTCCTTTCATGGCTCTTCTCTTCAAACCTCTTTATTCCTGAAAACTAAACATAAAACTCGTCACGTAGCATTGCTTTGGTGTAAGATAATGGATATAAGGTACAAATATAAGCATGAAATGATGTCAATCAGATTTCGTGTCCCAATTTATGTATATTTTTTAAATTTTAATACAACATACAAGATCGATTTTCATATTTTTAGCAATTTTATGTACATCTATTTCTGTTTTATTCTAATAACATGCAACCTACATTTATTAAAATAATCCACAAAGATAGAATCATACCTAAAAGTTCTCTAAAACCTTTTTGATGATCCGGAGTCGTGTTGCCCGCTGAATCGTCCACGGAATTGCCTCCAAGTGTTCACCAAACTCTAAACAAAGTTAGAGAGAAATGAGCTAGCCAATCAATCTCTAACAAGGTTTAGAATCAAGCTAATTACCCCTCTTTAAGCTCGAGAATCTTATCTCCAAAACTTAAATTTACTAACAGATTTTCGTGGTGATTAAGGAGACATTAATGAGAGAAAGAATTTTGCATTAGTCTTAAAACAAGTAGGAATATGTGCCCTTTTATAGGATCCCGAAACATCCTTATCAAGAGCTATTATTTAGCCATGATCCCTTGTTTTTCTCTCCTAAAATTAACCTCTAAATTCCACATAATCACTCACAAAAATCGTTTTAATTAAATCTGGAATTATTCTACCCATGATTTAATTAATCTCTTAATAATTCAGGCAGAATCATTCTTGTTCGGTAGACCGAGTATTATTCGGTCAACCAAACCATTCAGTTATAACACGTGTTCGGTGCACCGTGAGCTAGACGGTCGACCGAATCTGTATGAGAAAAAATCCCTAGAAGAATTCGGACGAACCACGCCTTTTAAGCGGTCTACCTTTAACCCACCAAAATCGCTCAGGGAACATAGTCATCGGATAACCGGGTCACCTTCGGTCTACCGAAAATACTACTTCTCGGTTGACCGTGCACACTCAATTAACCGAACCCGATTGTCCAGGCACTCCAGACAATCTCTGTCAGCCAATTGTGCTTACTCGTTCCCTATTCGGTTAACCGATCCGAAGATGCCCTAGTCGACCGAACCATGAACGGTTCACCGTGTTTGACCCCGATTTTACCTTTGTCAAATTTTGGATTTATTTCCAACAAAATTTGATCTTTTGGGGGTTTTAGCAATTCACATCCTATATATATCATCATATGTAATATTAAATAATTAGACCCCATAATATATTCCTCATATGAATTTATTATGATTCTAATTATGTCAATTGTCATGACATATTGATTTTAATTAATTCACCACATGTGTCCTATTTTCATATGAAACCCGACACATCATATGAACTTAAAATCAACCTCTTGTTTCCCAGTTTTGTGGTGTGACCTATAGGAGGATCTAAGCCAAATTGGCAGTGATATTGAACACTTAATATCTCAGACTATAAGCGGTATCTAGCTACACATTATAGTCACCCAATTAGCATAGATGTCTTTGTTCAACCCGAACCAAAACATGATCCATTTGGAGATGTAAGTGCACCACTTGTGTCCGTCCCTTGCCTCATGATATTAAGAATATATACAAAGTAGAAATGTGTCACCTTTGTATTATATTGATTTCTTGATCTCTTTAAGCTAATTATAACTATGTGACTTAACTCAAGTCACATTGTGCACATTATAATTTTGCTTTATCAAGGGGCCCACTAATATCATCACTCATTTAAGAGGGGCAATGATAATCGTTTGACTAGCTATCTTTTCAACCACAAGTCATGCTCAACCAACTATTGCCTTTATCACTATACTCATTGATAGCTTTTGACAATAATTAAATTAAGCACTTCTTGAGTGAAAAGATATAAGTCTCATATCTTAGGATCCAAGACACAGTAAGACATTAATGACACGAAACACAATTCCACAATGTCTTACTTGTTAGGTCTATTCAATATATAAAAGTAATATTTTCCTCTTTTATATACTTGTGTCGTCAATTATTTGTAGAGCTACAACAATCGATGACCAACACGACAATCTTATCTCGATAATTAATGTTCCATGTTAATTACCATGATTGTGAATATCTTTTGATTTATGTAAACCATTATCTTTTAGAGCTCTACCGTTAAGGACCAAACGCCTCTTCCTTAACACTTCCAAAAGACGAATACCATAATCAAGGAACAAAATGTTTGCACATTCAATTCATAATAATTGACATATAAAAGTAAAACTTTTAGAACACATTCCTTTCAGAGAGTGCTTTTCTTGTTGGTAGAATAGCATGCTAGTTTGTTTCAGTTCATGCATGGTAGAGTTTGACATACGGGGTTTCCTTCTAGAAACTCAAGCATTGTTGCATGTTTGCTTTTCAGGCTGTGATCGGCGTTAGGGGGTGGTGACCGAGGATAGGAGCGCCACTACTAGATCCAACTTTCTCTCATTTTGAGGTCGGGTGATTACTGTATTTGTTGTATAGCCTTTTGATGTAATCACACTTTTGAAATACTCGGATATATATTTTATATATATGTTGGTGCACCTGTTTCCTTTTATTTGAGTAATATCCTTTGTTGATTGTATGTTACAATTTTTTTAATTCTTCCGCTGTTTGAGAATATTACAGATTTTTCTTCCCAATGTGTTGTTAGGTTTGGTCTCAGGTTTGAAATTTCGGATTTTGTAGGTTTTCCTGACAGTTAATTGGTTTTAGGTCTTCCACGTTACTTCTATCAATATTAATTGCATTATTCTTCCAAAAAAAATTAAAAAAACTAATTTGAGATCTAGGAAGGTCAAGGAAAGCTTTTGAGGTAAGCTACCATGGTCTTTCTGTTTTCTTAACTTGGTGTGGATGAGAGGCTGTATTAGGTTCATTTTTGTATCGATGATGCGGATGGTGCTCATTGTTTCTGCTTTGGGGTTTCATACCCCCCCCCAATCCCCTGAAGTCTTCTGGTCCATGCAAACTCTGGTCAGACGATGATAACCCAGTTATGGCTCAGTCCGAAATGGGTGAATGTGTTTATGCTCAAATGAAGCCCCCAACGTTCCTGTATGGTTCTCACTTTGACTGAGGAAGGTGGTCAAGAAGAAGCAGAAGTTAAGGGCGAGGTAGAGGTGGAATGAGATTTTGGGGAGGAGGCAAAGGTCACCATGAGTTCTATTATTAAAACTCGTCTTAACTGAAATTAAGTTCTTATTAATTTTTCACCTCTACATTACAATGGTTCCCCCAGTCATCTTTACTAATTTAAAATTTTTCTTTTGATGTTTCTCATCCAATAAAGCTGCATAGCAGTTGACAACGGAGTGTTGGAATGGGGGCTTCTACATCAAGAAATCGGTGTCAAATCCATGCTTCAGGATATTTGTATGTTTCTTCCGTGAAACTCATCGAAAAACAATGAAAAAACGATAACGTCATTGTTCTCTTTTAGTATGATTTGATTTTGTCAAAAAGTTTGCTTTGGGGTATTTTTTAAAATATTCTCACACCAGTTTTTCAACATAATATTTTTGAATTAGTTCCCCTTGGGAGTTTGGGTTGGATATCAAGGATAAGGAGGAGAGAATTTTAATCCCACGATGTGCTAGATGGAATTACATACCACAAGTACATTTATGAATAAGGATGAGGAAACCTATTTGAGTTTGATTTGTGGAGCATGTAGATTAGTATTTTATTTATGATGTGATTCAAATTCAAAGTCTATTGTTTAGCCAACAACAGACATGTGATATGAGTCATGTTGGCTAGATTATTATTACGTCTCAAACCAAAGTTAGTGATCTTATAATTAATTTATTAATAAGCCTCTAAGCAAAAGTGTTAGATCCTAACACAACTTTTGGGTGCTAATGGTGCTGAGGGGGAGTTTAGGTGGTTTTTTCTTGGGGAAAGGGTTGTGACTTCATGGGTATGGTGGGGGTGTTGAAGAGGGATGGTGATTTCATGGAGGTATGGGTTCGGGTGGCTTTAAGTGGAGAAACCACCATTCACCTTCTTCTTTTCTCTTCTTCTTCTTCTTCTTCAACTCCTTCCATTTCCTTTGCACTTATCTCTCCCTTTTCCGACGAACCAGAGGAGGTCGCGGGTGCCCTGGTGGGTGGTGGCGAGTGTATTCCTGAGACGTGACGTGCGTGGAGATCGACGTGGGGGAGGCAACGTTTGTGTGGTTGCGGATCGGGGTGGTTGCAAGGGAACTCCGGCGAGCGTCATCAATCGCGAATAGAAGGTATGCCCGTTCAATAACTGTTCTGTTTGCTCACACATATGGTGTGCAATGTTGGCTGATCGGGGGAGGTCGGAGAACTTGTCGGCGAAGTTTGGGCAACAAGTTAGTCCTAGCTCGGCTAGGTTATTGCCGGCCAATGGTCGACTGGTTCCTTCAGATGGTCGATCGAATGTAGTGTAAATGCCCGACTTTAACCAACACCAGTCGAACGATGCCTTGTGGCGGTCGACCATTTCTGCTTATGCTGGTGGGTCGGGAAACCCTGTTGTTTTCGGTCGACCGTTTTTTGCTGAACTGGTCTAGACAGAGCGTGGACCATCTAAACGGTCGACTGCTCTTGACCTTGTCCGACTGTTACCTTGAGTTCACTTAATAAATGTTCAACTGATTGATTGTTAGTTCAACCGATTGATGATTAGAAAGTGCTAGGTTGCCCCTAGTAGTGTTCGGTCGACCGGGACCTCTGAGTCGGTCGACCGTTTACCTTGTATGATTTTGACTTAGTTCGGTTTTCGACCATGTAGCGGTCGACCGACTTTTACCTTTTGTTCGACCGTTGGGGGCAAGTTATGAGCCGAAGTTTGACCGATTGGAGGCATCTGTTCGACCGATCCCTTAAGGAGTGGTCGACCAGTGTACCTTTTTCGGTCGACCGTTTAGGCCCCGAACTGAATCCTTTGTCCTAGCGGAGTGTCAACTATGTCAACGGAAACCCGTGTCCTCGCCTAGCGCGTGAGCCAAGAGGTGACAGTGGGTGCGTTGATCGTGCCTACCTAGGGACTGCCGTGTGGGAGAGCGTGGATACTCGGGACGTGCCACATCTGATTTATGGACTGTGGGATCGTTGATTTTTGCTTGACTCATTATTAGAGTAGTAGACTTGAGGGATCGCGGATCCCATGACACGATGTTGCACAACTCACGGAACATGATGACATGACAGTCTTCGGTTCGGAACCGTCTGATGTTGTGTCAGACGTATATTGTACCATCTGATGTTGCCTCAAAGTAGTTCTCTACTGCTTCTATTTTGATTATCCCAAATTGTGTTATGGTTGTAGTATTTTTGCTCACAAGTAGTTAGTTTATTGAATCAGTTATAATACCAAAAGTGCACGGCCGCGTTGAAGCGGTGGCAAGCATGGGTTGGTGTACATGGAGCGCGTGTGAATCGGGTTCCCGATACTCAAGTTGGGGAGAAGAAGAGAGAGATGCGATTGGAATCGAACTACAACACGTAGGAAATCAGAAAACAAACAATAAAACTAAACCCCTCGGGGGGTAGAGAAAGAACATGGAAATGAAAATGTGTGGTGTAGTGTGTTCAAATGTGCTCATCAAAACATGTCATACATGAAATCCATAAAACTCAACTCCCACTTTGCCTCCACATGAAATGAGATAAACACTTATCATTAAAACATACAAGACAATAATTGAAATTAATCTAATATGTTCACATGCATCATGACTCAAATCCAACTATGTCTCCACATAAAATAAGATTTATCACAATCATTAAAACATACAAGACATTAAATAAGATAAAACCGACATGAGCACACGCATGCACATGACTTGTTCTCTTCTTCCACTCCATACTTATCCTTACCTCATCATTCCCCATAAAATAGGCTCACTTATCTAAGCATGTGCTAAGCTTCACTCATGAGTATTACACATCAAAGATAAGAGTGAAATCCCATAAGATGGTTACGTAAATCATGTAAGGCTCAAAGGATTAAGATTAACACACACTAATCCATCACATGATCAAATCACCTTCTTCTCCACCCCCAATGGGGATGGACTACTCTCTACTCATCTCCATACTAAAGGAAACATAAAAATAACATGAACCCATAATGAAAATGACTAAAAACAAGATTAAACAAACAACATCAAAGAAATTGCATCAAAGTAAAAGGCATGTATTTGAAGAACAAAGCTCACGCTTGATTGAAATGAAAGGATTACAAAGTATGCTTCTTTTCTTCCAACTACACTAATCAGCAGCAAAACGAAACCTAAAACTAATGGAGAAGCAAGAACAAGTGGCTGAGGAGGAATTACAATGGTATATATAGACTAATACATGGTTAGGATTAATCTGGGAACAATCAGATGGCTCTAAATCACATCTGATAGTCCAGAAATGCTTTGACTCGACAACCCGAACTGCAACCAAAATTTGAAACCATTTGGACCAATTTGATCCGCCAGTGGCGGATCAAATGGATCCGATCGGGTTGCAATTTTGTGTGCTGCTTTATTTCTTGAATTGGCACGTGGGGTGAAGTCTTGGTCTGCTAGTTGAAATCACTTTGAGTTTAATTGGCGAAATACTGATCTGATTCAAGTCATGTATCACCATATTTTGCACTTCACAATCAGGTCCGTCCGGGTTTGCACTTGAGTCCTTCCTGATTGACGATCCAGTCCTTGTGTATTACAAATAGGCCCAGAACCTTCCAAATCAGTCCATACTTGTTACATTTAGGTCTTTTTTGCTCATTTCCTGTTCCTTATTAGCTAACTTCTGAAACACTACAAATAACAACTCGAGTAGCACAATATTGTGGTAAAATAAAGGATATATAACATGAATATGATGCATGATATGCTACTAATCATTAGTTATTAGGGGGTTGTATGTTATATGGATTATGGAATGAAATGATACTTTTGTATGTACTGTTGTTTTAATTTCTCTGTCTCAAATCAACAGGAACGAGATATACAAGGTGATATTTTTATGGCTTCTTAAATGTAGCATTCAGCAGTACATAAGTCAAAGAAGTGGAGAAGCATGTATGAATTTGTAATTTATCCTAAATGATTATTTTGTAGATCCATTTGTTACTTGGCACTCGGCAAGGTGATAACTTTTGATCTGCACTCTTTCTTTGATGCTCCTGTTTTTGAGCTTTTACTGAGTTCATTGGGGTTTCCCCCTTTCTTTCTCATGGTATGTTTTTTCCCGATTAATCATATTGTTTAAAGTAGTATTATTAGTCACCCCCAAACATATATCATGTTAGTTAATGGTATGTCAAAAAAAGTTCGTGCCAATTTAACATCAACGATTTATTTGAATTTATTATTTTGTCAACTTTGATTCACCCTTTTGACTTGAGGTTTACCTATCTGCTTCCACATATTATCTTCTTTTTGAAACAATCAAGTGGACTTATTTCATTTCCTGATTACAACAAGATGAAACTAAAGTCATCAAAATTTCTTTGTAGATTTGTGGCTCAAATTCTCTAAGGCAAACTCATTTGTAAACTTAATGTAGGTTTCATGCATATCATAGTATACATTTCAAATAGGAAAGACAATCCAAACGAACATATAGCTTACACTTTGTAAAATCTCCGAAACAGTGGAAATATAAACTTTAAAATATACTCAATAATCCAAACAGTGTCGTCACTCTGGTCGGTCATACTCGCCAGCTGTGCCACAACTGGACGATCATACTTGCCGGAACAACATCGGCTGAGCATATCCGCTTGAACAACATCAGTCGGTCATCTCCATCTCCACACAGGCTAAGCCACTTCTCCGTTCCCACACAGGCTAACAATCATCTTTTTTTGCAAAGCAAAAAGGGAGGCTTAGCCTCGAATTTTATAAACTAAGTAAAGTTTACAACCTACAAAATTGAGTACAAAACTAAGCCATAATGAATGCGGGTGTATGCCACATGCATACCCGGCCTCTACACTACATTACACAATATATCATGTCAGCATTGTAGGTTAAGTGACTATACAAAACACGAGAACCAACAACAACTATATCCACATGAGGTGGGATCAGTTTCCTTCCTCGTCACTCTTTGCAAGCTTTTTTACTTTGTCCCAAAGGCAGCGAACCATGTCCTTGATGACAGCCACAATATGCGTTGGTTGTTGCTTTTCACCATCGAAAATCCTTCGGTTGCATTCCAGCCAACACTCGTGTATCATGGCTTGGAAGACCCGTCTCCGTACCACAATATCAAGCCGGCTTCCTCCAATGTGTAAAATACTTAGAGCTTCAGCCTCTAAAGTGTGTGCCATCACGTGGTTAAGCTTTAAAAGGTGCAAGATTTCTACCCACACCTTCTTTATATATTCACACCCCCAAAACAAATGATCAAAGTCTTCCTCACCTCCCTCGCATAGGCTGCACTCCGAGTGTAGCGTTGCTCCCCGTTTGTTCATCAAACTCTTTGTGAGTAGATGTCCTCGTAGTTTTCTCCATGTCGTGATGGCATGCTATGGAATGGCATACTTGTGCCAAACCATGCCAGCCCAAGCCACCTTTCTCCCCGGCATCTTGACCCATTTCCATACTTCTTTGATGCCAAGTGTCTCTCCCACTCCGTCCACTCGCTTAGGCTGGTCCACGCCTCCATGAATTCTCGTATGCAATATTCATTGGTGGACTTCCTCCATAAATGTGCAGCGTGGAGGGGGAAGGTTCCACACTCCCTCTCTAATGAAGTACGACACTTTTGTGTCCCACGACACTCCTAATTCATAGTGTAGCCGCTCCCCCACCTTTCGTTTTGAAACGGTTCACCACACCAACGGTATTGGAAAAACCAGATATCTTCTCCATTTCCCACCTCATATTGGATGTGCTTTCTAGCAATGTCTCAGACTCAGAGTATCCCTTTCCATGCCCATGAGGAGGTGGATGGGGGCCGTGCAGGCCAAATGGATCGAGTCCTCAAGTACTTTCGGCAGATACACTTCACCCAAAGTGCATTGCCTTCCGCCACCACAAGCCAAAATAAGCGCAGGAGGCCTACATCATTCCACTCCGACAAGCGCTTCAGACCAAGGCCTCCTTCCTCCTTTGGTAGACACACATCGTTCCACGCTACTGCTACCCACTTCTTCGGGCCTCCCCAGATGAAGTGACACATTAGGCTCTCGATCTCCTTTAACACTTTCCGAGGAATTAGGAACGCGGATGTCCAATAGATGCTAAGGGAGACGAGTGCACTTCTCACGAGTTCCACTCGACCAGTCATTGTCAAGAACTTTTGCTGCCACGTACTAAGCCTTGCTTTCACCTTGTTTATCAATGACACACAGTGTGTCCTCCCCATCCTCCCGGAGAACAACGGCAGCCCAAGGTAGGTTACCTGGAACTCCTTTCTCTCCATGCCAAGATGGGCCACAATCCAGGACCCTTGTGGCACTCCGTTTCCCATGAAAATTTGGCTTTTCAATGTACTAAAGCTCAGCCCCGAGCAAGTTGTAAACTCCTCAAGTAGACCTCGGATAGCTCTTGCATTTTCCTTTGTTGCCTTTGCGAATAGAAGGACGTCATCAGCAAAGAGAAGGTGCGAAACGGGAACATCTCCACACACTAGTGGCTGGATATGTCCAGCCAGGACCTCCTTTCTCACCATCTCACTCAAAACCTCCATGCAAAGCACAAACAAGTCAGGGGCTAAGGGGTCACCTTGTCTCAAACCGTTGCTGGCCATAAAAGATGCTGAATTTGCACCATTGACCGTCACCACGAACGAGGCTTTTCACAGCTCATGATAAGCCTCCTTCACTTAACGGGGAATCCAAATCTTGTCAGCACTACATGGAGGAAGACCCAGAGACAGAATCGTATGCTTTCCGGATGTCTAGTTTAATGCCCATTCGGCCCATTCCTTTGTCTAGATGGAGGTTATGGCATAGTTCGTGGGCAAGGAGGATGTTGTCCCCAATTCTCCTGCCTTTAACGAAGGCACTTTGATTCTCCCCAAGAGGCATGACAGCAACCCATTCAAGCGATTCGCAAGCACTTTTGATGTGAACCTATATGTCATGTTGCACAAAGCAATGGGTCGGTAATCCTCCACCAAAAGCGGTGCTTTCTTCTTAGGGATAATCGTAATTAATGTGGCATTTCATTTGGCTAGCACCTTTCCACTTTCTAAACAGGAACTCATGGCATTAAACATGTCCCTTTTGATTATTTCCCAAGTGGCTTTGAAGAACTTTGCATTAAAGCCATCCGGTCCCGGTGCTTTATCTATATTTTCGTTGAGCACTATCATTTCGAGCTCCTTCATATCAAGAGGCCGTGTTAGCTCCGTCCCCTCCGCCGGTAGGATTTGTGGTAGGATGACGGAAGGGGGGAGGGGGTTCACCTGCAATTCATGAGCAAACAAGTTAGCATAAAAACGCCAGAAAGCGTCCCGGATCTCTCCTTCCTCCTCCACGAAAGTGGAACCCTCACCCACTCGTCTCACTTGGTTTGTGGCTCTCCTCACTCTAAGGTGCGCATGGAAAACTCTAAGGTGTTCCGGTCCCCCTCCTTAAACCACTTGACTCATGATTTTTGCCGAATAATGGACTCCTCTCGAGCAATAATCCGAGCAAGGCCATCTTTTGCTTCTCCCTCAACAAGGATAAGCGCTGCATCAAGTGGGTTTGCTGCCTTACTTCTCCGAGCTTCCTCAAGAGCAACCCGGGCCTCTCCCACCTTTTGGTTAACATTCCCAAATTTAGAGGTGCTCCATTCGATAAGCCTCTTCTGATAGGATCTATGGCCCTCTAATCGATGGATAAATGCGGAATTAAAAATAATAATCGAAGGATTAAGGAAGAGACAATTGCAAACCACAAATTCGTCGACACCGGAGTATAGAGAGGTTTGGCACCCACACCCGGGTCCTAGTCCTCCTCGCAAAACTCGCGAACAATCCTCGCCTCGCTCGTGTATCCTCTCACAACCCGAGAGGGAGCTTCCTCGAAGCTTTTACAACTCTTTGATTCTTTGATGTGGAAGTTGAATCACACTCTAACTAACACTCTATACTTGAGCACACTTGGATATGATATTAAATTGGATATGCAAGTGGTGAAGTTTAGGCTTGAGTGTTGTGGATTGAGAGCTTGAAGATGGAGAGGATTTGGCTTTGAGTATTGGATAGATAGCAAGTGTTCAAGATGTCCAAAACAACCAAATGAGGTCCTATTTATAAGCCTTCAAGCTCATATAGCCTTTTGGGAGTTGGTGGTGAATGGACCAATGAGAAAGCAAGATGTGACTTAAGCTCGGCCAGAAATCGAGACAGATTCGGTCGACCGTTATCCACACAGTAGTCCGAATCAATGGTCCGAACTATGAACTCAGTTGACCGATTATGTATCGGATCACCGTTCACCAACCTTCAGTATCTTTTATCTATTTAGCCTTAATTAAATTCGGTTCACCGAAGTACATTTGGTTCACCGTTCCAAGGTGGACAGTAGAATTGATTGGGCTCTGATCTACTCAAGCTCGTTGACCGTGTATACTTCGGTAGACCAAAGTAGCGCGGGTATTGCACTGACAATGCGTGGGAAATTGTTTTATCGATAACGGGCAAGTTAAATAGCCGTTGGGCTCCTAAAGCCAATAAGAATTTGGTCGACCGAAGTGTGTATGGTCGTCCGAAGTTGGTCAAGTTAATGTGGGCTCTAAGGTCTTGATTTGAATGCGACCGTTGGAGCAAAGTCCAAAACCAGTCCAGGGCTATTCGGTCTTCCGTTGGGGCAATTCCAGAGAACACCTAAGTTTCCTTGTTGGGAAGTATTCGGCTATCCGATAGGTGTTCGGTGGACCGAACTAGGTAGATTCGATTAACCGAAATAGGTTCGGTTTATCGAGAAATGACGGGACAGAATCCCAGTGCTCAAGTTTACATAAAACCTTATAGAGTCAATAAATATAAAAGTTACATGTCTTGGTCCAAAGCTTTGATTACAAGTCTTGAGTCTTGATGTCCTTGTCCCAATGCTCATTTCCTTGGTTGTCTTGATCAACCTATTAAGATGATTGCAAGTATACAAACATACATGCAATGCATGTAATCGTGTTTGCTCACTTTGATTGGTTGATTGATTAAGATTAGTTTAATTAATCATCAAAATTAATATAGATTAAGGCCAAAAAGCCAACATCTTCTTCACTTCATGCAGCTTTCCCACCATCCGAAACATAGGTGTGCCTCTTACATACTTGGTCTAAGCTTGTCCCACAATACTCCGAAACTCCTCATGCTCAGCCCAATGGTTTTCGAAGTGGAACATCTTTTTCTTTTGTCTTTCGTTTCCCTCCGTCTTCATGATGAGCATGGTGTGGTCACTTAGGTCCTTCTCACCGGCAAGGTAATAGGATTTCAGGAACATCTCGAGCCATGCATTGTTGATGAGAATCCGGTCAATCCGTGTCTCTATACAAGCACTACCCTCAGAGGAATTTGACCTAGTGAACTCGCTGCCGGTAGAAGGCATCTCAAGGAGTTGGAGTGCATCAATACACTCGTTAAATTCTGACATGGCAACCTCGTTTCCAGCAGCACCTCCCCGTTTCTCGCTCATCTTGCGAATGCAATTGAAATCACCCCCCACTATCCATGGCCTTGAATCATTTGGAGCTACTTGTAGAAGGTCATTCCACAATACTCTCCAATCCACATGCCCATTTTTCCCGTAGAACGCTGTGATATCAAACTCACTTCCATCTCCTTTCAAGCTGGCCCGAAAGTGTAGCAATTGTGACGTTTCAAAGGTGACCCTCATGTCCACTTTTTGGTCATTCCAAAGCACTAAAATCCGCCCCGAGTCTACTATCAAACTATTTGACATCCATGCATGGGGCCAAATGGCTCTTTTGAATCGTTCAATCCTCTTGTACTTGACCTTATGCTCCATCACACACACCACATCCGGGTTTACTTCCTTTATTCGACCCCTTATCATTAGTGCATGGCCGGGTCCATTTGTGCCACGCACATTCCAAGAAAGGATATTCATGGATTTAAAGGTGGGGTGACCCCCTTTACCTCCACACGAAATTGTTTTGCTGGTTATCTTTCTCCCGGATCGCCTTAGTGGTGGTGGTGGCGAGTTGCCTAACTTCTTACTTGTCCCCCCTTCTCCACTTGTCCCCAAATCCAACCCATCTCCTAGTATCTCAAATCTCCCCCCACAATGTGTTTCTGATTTCAGTTTAGGTCCCTTAGCACGTGCCACCGTTGGTGGAGATATCCAATTGAGATCTGATTGACATCATTTCATACTTATATTTGTATCTTATATCCATTATCTTACACCTAAGCAATGCTACGTGATGAGTTTTATGTTTGAATTTCAGAAATAAAGAGGTTTGAAGAGAAGAACTATGAAAGGACCCAAAAGCAGGAAAATGGACTTAATTGTGAGACCTGGGGACTGAGATGCAAGATCAAAGGACCTGAACGTAAGACCGAAGGACCTAATAGCAAAACAGAAAACTCCATACCATCATGGGGAGTATTTTGGCAATTCGATTCGGGTCGGAGCTCCAATAAACAAAGTAGATGCATCCAAGACCAAAAAATACTTCAAGCAAAGCCCAACACGAAATCCAAATGGATCTGGAGCTTATAGACCGCTAATTGGCGGTCCAGATAGCTCCGGATCCACTAAGATTTGTGGAGCACGTGTATTTGTGTATGCTTAGTCTATTTTTGGTAGTTGTTTAGTCCCACATTGGGGGATTGTCCCGGATTAGCTTTTTCCATGCCTATAAATAGAACTCTTCACCTTCCATTGTAACTACCTATTGCTTGGTGGCATTCTCTCTACTAAGGAGTGAGCCTTGAAGCTAAAACTCAAGGTGGAGAAGAATGCTACCTTTAATGTGAGTCATTGTTAATAAATTAATTGTTCTAGTTTCTTTTAATCTTGTCTTTTAATTTGTGCATGCTTGTTTAGTCTTTCCTTTCCTTTTAAGTTTATTTAGTATTTCTTGCTTTCTTAGTGTAGTTTCATTTCAGTATTATGCTTCATTTTGTTAATATAGTTAGAGTAATGAGTAGTGAGTAGTTCCATCCCCACTTGGGGGGTGGAGAAATATGTGATATGATCATGTAGTGTATTAAGTGTGTGTTATCCTAATCCCTTGAGCTTTATATGATTTCCATAACCATCTAATGCTCTTGAATGAAGCTTAGCTTATGCTTTGATTAATGGACCTATTTTATGAGGAATGATAAGGGTAGGATATGGATGGAATTAATATTGGAAACACAATTTGTAGTGTATGTACTCTTGTTGCCTTTAACTTAGTTAATGTCTTGTATGTTTTAATGATATTGGGTTATCTTAATTCATGTGGAGGCATAGTAGGGTCTAGTTTTTATACATGAGTTCATTTAGCTTCATTCCAATTATTGTCTTGTATGTTTTAAAGATGTAGTCTTATCTTAATTCATGTGGAGGCAAAGTTGGTCGTGCACTTGCGGTTAATATAAAACGAATCAATCAAGATCCTCTTGGTCCAAATATGTGAGTCTGCTTTGCTCATTTCGGCCTTCCCTCTGCTCATGCCCTTGACGCCCTACAATTTCCTCCATTGTCGTGGCTCTCCCCACACTTCTTTGGTGTGCCTCCCATGCCCTTGGTGGAGCCTCATATAGCACTTCCCCATTTAAATTTTGTACCTCCATTCCATGCACCAAATTTGACTCACCTTTCCCATTCCCCTCACTTTGAGGAGCCTTCACTAAGTGTCCCTCATGCCCTTGATGCTCACCAATTAAACCAAGTGGTGTGCACCCCTTCTAACAGAAATTTCGTCCCTACTCCATGGCTCAACCTCAAGCTCCACTTCCCCATCAAGTGGTGGCTCCTCTTCATGCACCACATGCCCATCACGTTTTTTATTTGCTTGCCTTTGAAGAGCCTCCACTAAGTGTGTCCCATGCAAACCCTCATGGTCCCTTGCTATGTGATTTGCACAAGAGAATTCCCTCTTCTCATTGGCCCAAGAGAAAGTAGAGTACTCAAACTGCTCCTCATTGGATGGTCCCGAAATGGGTGCAACACTTTTCCCACCCACTTCCACTTGCTTCTTTTGGCTCCCCCTAGTCTTCCTTCCTTGTGCACTCTTTGCATCCTTTCTGGAATTCATTTGGGAGGAGGGTGTACCTTTGCCACATGGAGTGGTTGCATTGGTTTCTTCCAAGGAGCAAAGACTTGTCTTGTTTTGTCCATTTCCTCCCAAAGCTGTGACATCACACCCATTCCCACATGGCCACTCCCCATTTGCTCTTATTTCCACCTCAGCTGCTCCAACCTCCACCTCATCATCCCTTCCACCCTCTCCTCCCTTCCCTCCCTCACCACCAGCCCCTTCCCTCTCTACGTGAGCCTCACTCACCCTCACCAAACCGTCTACCCTATCCCCACGCCCACACCCACTCCCATTCGCCTCTCCCCCACTCTCTCCTCACAACCTTCATGTCTCCCCCCCCCTTACTATGAGTAACCACCACCCATTTTTCTGCAACTTGAAGTTGGGAAGCAAGCACCTTTGAGGGTAGCTTCCGTCGTGGACATTTCTCCTCCTCGTGACCAAACTCAAGACAATCCTTGCAATAACCAGGACGCCACTCGTATTCCACGAAAACTCTATGTGTTGGACCATCCTCTACTTGAACATCTACCAAACTAGGGTATAAGAAATCAGGACTTACCTCAATACATACCCGAGCAAAAGATAATCTCCTTCCATAAGCCGTGTTGTCATCCATGTAGAGTGGTCAACCGAGGACACTTGCAATATTACTCATTGTTCTTTGCGACCAAAATCGAAGGTCAAGCTCCGGCAAACGAACCCATATAGGAACCGTTGTGATATATGCCTTCTCCAATGTCATCTCCGGGAGCCATTCTTGAACCACAGGTTGAGCTCCTCTAACAAAATATGTCCCTCCTTGAAGGAATTTCTTCCTATCTTCTCCAAGAGAAAAATGAAATAACAAGAAACCTTGCCCCCTCCTAATGACTTCCAAGCCTCCAGCAAGAGCCCATAGCTTTCGGAGGTGCTTCTCCAACGTTGGTAGATGAGGTCTGAACCCGATGAAGTGACCTACCAAAACCTTATCCCATCTTTTCAGTGCCTCCACTACTTCCATCTTTGAGCAAACAGCCACCTTCTCCCCTCCTTTAACAATAGGTTGGATGAAGTCTAGGGTCGTGGATGCCTTCAGCTTTGCTGAGAAGAGGTCAGACCACTTCCTTGGGGGAGTTACAACACTCCCTAGAGGTGGCGCAGCATCAAGCTCTTCCAAAGCTATGGAAGAGCTTTCCTTTGAAACGAAATGGGGATCCTTAGTTGTGCCACAATCTCCATCTTGTTGTTGCAAACGTGTAGAGCTAGTCTTTGTCTCCATTTTGGTGAAGAAATCAAGCAATTTGGTGAAGAAATGGGGTCGGAAACCCTAGAGGAGCCAAACCTCCCCATGCACACCAGAAACTCTCTCTCCTCTCATCTTTTTTCTCTCTTCCCCTCCTTCCCTCTGGCTAACAATCATCTTGCTCCGTAGAGCCACATACATATAGATCATGTAAAAGGAAATATGGTCCCACAGGTCTACTACCTAGGTCTAAATACATATGTCATATCATGAAAACATAAATCATAAAAGAAAATCACGCGCCAACGTGCTCATAAACATACAATGCAATCCTGTGCACCAACGGTCGACAAGTTGGTAGGTAATATAGGTAATTGGTTCAAACCACAATTGAAGGGTCGAACCAAACAACCAGTAAAACGGTCGAACAAAAGTCTGTGGAAGGTCGACCGTTTGGAAGGTCTACGCAATGAATAACAATAAAATAATCATCTGAACAGTCGAACGGCAAAGGGGACATGGTCGATCAAAAAATAACAGTGACTTCCTATGTTTTCTCTAAGTCATCATCGGTAGACCAAAATATGAATCAGTTGAACCCCATTTAAGTTCTCTTAAGTAATCGGTCGAACAAAATCAAGGAGAGGTCAACCATTTAGATGGTCTAAGCCCCCAACCGACTTACTACAGTGCAACTAGTCGAACGGATCATAAGGTAGTCGACCATTTTAATGGTCTAAGCCCCAACTCACTCACTACAGTTACGATCGGGCGAACAACAAAGAGACCCATTTGACCGAATCTAACATGGTCATCTTCTTCCTGCGAAATCAAGCATAACCAGTCAACCGCCACAAGACATCGTTCGACCGGTGCGAGTTAAAATATCACACTACACTAAGATCGATCCAGCAATACCACAATCGATCGACCATTCTAGTGCAGCAACCTTGCTGCAATTAGCATCGACGAGGTCTCCGACCACCGACAACACTCCCAACCACTCACACATCTCGTGTGAACTTCTAATTGTACTTGGCATACATTCAAGGCTTGAAGAGGCCTTCGAAGAACAACGACGATCGCTTCCATGCCAAAGAGCTTTCTCCGGCAAAACGGCGAGCTCGACTCCGACAGAAACCGAAACTCCTTCCGCCTTTTCCTCTTGATCCTTCTTCCCATCAAGACTCCTTCTCAGCAAGACTCTTTCTTATCACAAACTTTCCTTCTCTTCAATAACTTTCTTCTATCCACCAAAAAAACTCTTTTCCTTCTCACCCAACTCCTTTTATAGCCTCCTGAATCTACCTCCATCTCCCTCTCCTCTCATTCCAAGGCATGAGGAAAGGGTGTCGGTAAATTGCACTCTCACCTCCACTTCTCCCAAATTCACACATGAATCCAAAGACTTGATTTAATTCCTTAATCCTTAGTCCATTAATTTGGTTTGGGTTCTAACACACCCTCATCTGAAATCCTGTCAATTTTTTATTAATGAAGATAGGATCAAACTTAAAGCTAATTTTCACATTCAGATGAGATTAAATAACCACTACCAAGAAATGTTCTTGTAGTTAATTTGGTATATACTATTTTTAAAAAAAATGTCTACAGATCAGCAGGAACTTGATATCCAAGGATCCAAGTTGCAATTCCTCTGAGCTGCTGGAATGCAATAACTACTGCATAGGTCAAAGAAGTGGAGAAACGTTGTAGGAATATGTAATTATGCTGAAATGATTATTTTGTAGAACCGTTTGACATTAGGCTAGGTTATAATTTTAGATTTTTGTTAGATGAGATAATCTGAACAAATTAAAAGTTGATTTTGACATTCAAATGGGGGTAAAATAACTACTGCGACCTATATATAAATAGTAGAAAGTTTTACTTTTCTTCTCATGTTCTCAGGAGCAAAACATACATCATGAAGATGTCGGGATCACGTAGTTATGACAACCAAAAGGAAATCATTTGCCTCATGGCTTTGTGATTTAATCAAAGGTTTACCTTATTAGTTTAATTTGATCAGGTAAATGTTTATGAATAATATTTCATAGGGACTTGCGTATCTAAAATATAACAACATCAGTGGCAATCCCACACTTGGAGATAAAATTATGTCAAATCTTTTGGCAATGAAAGAATTTTGTATAATTTGTCTGTCACTAATGAGATAATTGGTGAACTTGTTGTTGGTTACCGCTCATGTTTGGGATTTTTACTACAGTACACCTGGTGGGAGTGATAATTGGTGATATACACATTGTTTTTCATTATTGCCACAAGTACACCTGGTATCCACTTAATTTGCACATATACACTCTTCTCGTCTAGGAGACCTGCCACACACAAACGCTGTGCCTCTTCTGTCAATGGTCGTTCATTAGGAAATCCCGCCTCTCACTAATCCTACCCGTCAATTTCCGTCCATCCATCTATCTTCCTCCCTCTCTTCTCAACCAGCCCCCCCTCTCCCTTCCATCCATCTTTCAACTCTCATCTCAGTTGACATGGCCGATGGTGGTTTTGCTCCCTCAGGCAGCGACGACGGCTCAATACCGGTGGTCAATCTCGTCTCCAACTCCACCTCCAACCCTTCGAACCACCAAACTGGCCATAGGTACTACCCGACCAACACCAAGATGACCACCTACAACAGTGACACTCCCAAAGAGACAGGGGAGGGTTCATTCTTACCTAAATGTGGGTGCGGGGTTGCCTTGAAGAGTGTACACTTCGAAGAGGGAGTGGTCTCATGGTCGTTGTTTTTATCGTTGCCCCAACTACTGGAAGGTGTTAATTATCCTAATTGTAAGTTCCTAAGTTGTTAATATTGTTGCCCACTAAGTGTTCGATGAAATGTGTAGGATCCCGAGGCTCGGAAATGTGGGTTTTTCTAGTGCATAAATGGGAATGAAGCTACTGTGGTTGATGTGAGGGTGCATGTTCAGAGATTCCACGAGATAATGTTAGAGAAGTACAGTGAGCTTGAGAGGAAGGTTGAAGAGTTGAAGCATCTGGTGTCAGAGAACGGTCAACTTATCCTGGAGATGTGATCCTCAATTCGTGACCTCAAACAATTTGTAGCTAAATGCAAGGTTTTCATGAACAAGGTCGATATGGTCATCAACATGTGCCTTGTTGGTGCTTGGGCTCATTTTGAAGTGGCTAATTTAGGAGTTTTGGAAGGGTTATGGTGTATTTTTGGTATAGGTAATTAGTGGATTTCTAAGTTAAGCTTATATGTTGACGGTATGTGGCTTTATGTTGGGTAAAGCTTATATTAGTGAGTATGTTTTGGAAGTGAATTATTTTAAAGCTTATGTTTCGTATATGTTTTGGTTGGGTATAATTTTTTTGACTACTTAAGTTGAGTAAACTTAGTTGCCAATGAATGGATTTAGTATGGAGTGTGTATGTTGATTGACATCATTTCATGCTCATATTTGTATCTTATATCCATTATCTTTCACCTAAACAATGCTATGTTACGAGTTTTATGTTAAGTTTTCAGGAATAATTAGGTTTGAAGAGATGAAGCATAAAAGGACCCAAAAGCTGGGAAAAAGGACTGGATTGTGAGATCTGGGGACCAAGATGCAAGGGAGAAGGACCAAGATGCAAGACAGAGGGACCTAAGAGCAAAACAGAATACTTCACACCATCCTGGGGAGTATTTTAGCAATTGGATTCGGGTCAGAGCTCCAACAAACGAAGTAGATGCATCAAAGACCACCAAAAGCACAAAGAAAAGCCCATAATAAAACTCAACTGGATCCGGACATTTTGGACCGCCAATTGGCGGCCTGGATTAGCCCAGATCCGCCAAGATTTCTCCTGGACTTGTATTAATGTTCGTTTAGGCTATTTTTGGTGTTGCTTTAGTCCCACATCGGGGGATTGTCCTGGATTAGTTTTTTCCATGCCTATAAATAGAACTCTTCACCTCCTATTGTAATCACTCCATATTTTAAGTGGCTATTCTTCCTACTAGAAGTGAGGCCTTGAAGCACACACTAAAGTAGGAGGATGCTATTTTTAATGTGAGTCATTTTATCAATAAAGTTTTGTGTTTCTTTCATTGTTTGTTTATGCTTCTTTTATTGTTTGTGCATGTTTTAGTTTAATCATCTTTTATTTCTAGCATAGTTTTAATATGCTTTCTTTGCTTAGTTTAATAATTAGTGTAATGTTTAGTGAGTAGTTTCATCCCCTTTGGGGGTGGAGTAGATGTACATACATGCATTAGAGAATGAGATGAATGCTTTATTTTTGATGTGTTGATAAAACATGAATGTATGCTTGCTTGTTTAGGATAGAATTTATAACTTGATGAGTTTTGCCAAAATGATTAGACACCTCTCATGCTTGTTTAGGTTCTGAAATAAACAACTTGCATACGTAAATGTTAATCAACCAAGTTGGTGAATAGATTGATAGGTTTTGCCATAACATTTAGACACTTCCTATGCTTGATAAACACCACCTTCATGTGCTTAAAGAATGTATTCTACACCCACCTCTTTGCTTGTGTGCACTCACTCCACCCCTTAGGGGTTTTCCATTCCTGAAATTCCAGCATTCTTGTTTTGTTCTTAGCATAGTTCTAATTTCATCGTTTGTTTGCTTCTTTCACATTTCCTACTTCTTAGCGTGGTATAGAGTAGAGTAGCATAAACATATTTCTCCCCCTATTTTTGCCACTTGATTTCGTACAAGCAAGAGGCTACTCACCTCCCTGAGGACGACCCGTACTTGCCACCGCTTCATCGCGGCCGTGCACTTGCGGTTTTAAATAAAACGTTCAACAAGTTTTTGGCGCCATTGCCGGGGAGGTGCCAGTCCAGACTCTTGTTTGGACGATTCGAGTGGATTTAATTTTTGTTTTGTAGTTTTACTTTGTTTCAGGAGACTTGGAGTGGTCAGGAGGAGCACCTGGAGAAGTTTTGAAGCAAGCTAGGCACTGTAGACCGCCAATCAGCGGCCTGAGACCGCCAATTGGCGGTCTGGTAAGCTCAGATCGCTCTCTTATTTCTTTGGTCTGTTTACTTTATCTGATATAGTGGTCTGGGACTTAATTTGGCATGTTTTGACTTATAGTTTGTTCCCAGATCAATAATCAAACCTCCTTTAAGCAACTTGGACCCTAAAACTCAAAGCAAAAGATGAGGCATTATTTTTGTTTAGGCCATGCATCATGTATGTGACTTAAGCATTTAGATTGTCTTTTATCTTAGCTTTATTTTCTGTTGCTGAGAGCTGGCATGAGGTACGCACCTTCTACTCTCATTCATGCATTTCGTATGACATGCATTAGTTAGTAGGAAGTGCAATGCAACAAGTGTGAGTTGAGCGTTGTTTGGAGTGTTGATTGCTAGATATAGGACTCCAAAACGCTACTAAGGAGGGGTTGTCCCATAAAAGATAAGGTGGGGGATTTCATCACCCTTTCCTTCACCCCAAAAACCACACTAATCAAGAGCCTAATTTTAAAATCAAGTAGACATTGGCCCTAAGGATCTTGGACGCATTAGGAGAGTGATCCGGTCCCGACCGTCATGACCTGATCGGCGTTGCCCACTTTGTCGATAGTAGGAGAGACGAGATCCCCGGATCTTGGCTCACTTGCTGGGCTTTGTGGTCCTCGTTGTAGGGAGGTGAGGCGTGTTGAGGCCGTGTGACCTCGCAGTTAGGCGTCGTCTAGCTGTAAGGACCTATAGCGACCTTAGGATTGCTTGAGCCTTGTTTGCTTGTGTGCTTCTACCTGTACCCATTCGCCGTAGCATAAGGACTTCTTCCCTTCTCTCCTGAGTCATTCTTTCTCTTCTGTGTTCCCTTGTCTTCTCTTCTACGTACATTCTTTGTTTGAAAAAAAAAGTTGTGGTTTGTGTGTGCACCTTTGTGCATGCTTTCGTGGACACGAGACGAGAGTGGTCGTTTGACGAGGAGCGTTGTCAATCCGGCTTCGGTCATCGATTTCTCGACGCCTTCCTCCTCTCGTGCCGCACGTAGTTCGGGTCCAATGGCTGCTAATTTCCGTGAGGAGGACCAGTTGCTGGACCCACCTGCTCCACCAGTGCTTCCAATTGTCGTTCCCATACCTCTTCGTGATCGATGCTACCCGAGACGTACAGCTCTACCCTCATGCATCGTATTACCAGAGGCTAATGGGAACCATTTTGAGGTTAAGCCTCAATTCATTTCCATGCTCCCTCTCTTCACTAGGAAAGGTGACACCTATATCTTTCTCAGGGAATTTGAGGAGGTCTGTGCTATGTTCAAGCTGCAACAACTTAGCACAGACTCCATCCATCTTAGGCTCGTTCCTTTCGCATTAAAGGATGATGCCAAGAAGTGGTTGTACAGCAACCAGGCGAATTCCTTTAGGACTTGGGATGAGTTTCAATATGCATTCCTCAAGAAGTACTTTCCAAATCATCGGACTCAAAAATTGAGGAACGAAATCAATTCGTTCTATGAACATGAAACCGAACCATTTCATGCATATCTAGAGAGGTTCAAAGAGCTACTATCCTCGTGCCCTCACCATGTCATTGAGTTGTGGCGTCTTTGTCAGATTGTGTATGAGGGTCTTCACATCCCGTCCAGAACGCTCCTTAAGTCCATGTGTCAAGGAGAGTTCTTGGGAAAGTATGAAAGGGAGGCATGGGCTTTCCTAGAAGACCTTGCTGAGAAAACCATGCAATGGCAGAGTGTGAGGGAACCACCTGCATCATCTAGTATAGGAGCGAGGATCGCAAATGCAAACTCGACTAGATCGGGTACCGTATTTGCTATCGATACCACTACGGCCACCGAGGCACGCATGGCGGCCTTAATGCGCCGTATGGATTCGATTGAGCTCCAAAACCAACAAAGTGCACCTCACATGTCCACATCTGGTCCAGTTCCCTGTCATTCATGTGGTAGGATAGGTCATGTAGAAAGCGAGTGTGAGTCCATTCCTCCTGAGATGGAGCGTGTCAACGCCGTCTATGATAGAGCCAGGAATGACCCATACTCATCATCTTATAATCCTGGATGGAGGAACCACCCCAATTTTTCATGGAACCAAACTAATGCCCCAGGTGGTCCTCCAAACTCCTCTAGACCACCTTACCAATCACACCAACCTCCCATGCATGCCCAATCCTATCAGCCACCCCAAGCACAAACCACCAATCAATCGGGTTTCCCAAATTCCAATAATATGGAAACCCGATTCAATTCGCTTGAGACCTTGACTCGTGGACTTGAAAACTCAATGAAAATTTTTACGACAACCACGAGTCAAGTTCTCACTTCAAATCAGCAGACCATCAAATCTCTAGAGCTTCAGATGGGCCAATTTGCTCAGTCTGTACATGAAAGAGAGAGATGGTCTTTTCCTAGCCAGCCTGAGGCTAACCCCCGTATGTACCAACAACAACAAATGCAAAATGAGAATGTGGTACCTCGGGGGAGGCAAGTGAACCATGTGGAGGAACCTGTTAACCATGTCAATTCCATTGTGACCTTAAGGAATGGAAAACAGGGTGACAATCACATTTCATTGCCACACCCACCACCATCTATGCAGCCCCTCAGTGGGAATGGTGGTGAAGAAGATGCTGAGGGTGAGGGTAATACACCAAAGCTTTCTTCTCAGGCACAGCAGAAAACCTACCTTCCAAAAGCTCCCTATCCAAGTAGGTTAACCAAAAAGCAGAGTGACAACATGGACAAGATAGTAGAGGTGTTTAAGCAAGTTAAGGTTAACATCCCCTTGTTGGATGTCATCCAACAAATACCTCAATATGCCAAAGTGTTGAAGGATCTCTGCACAACCAAGAGGAAGACCAATGTTCCTAAGAAAGCATTCTTGGCTGCAAATATCAGCTCACTTTTGTCCAATCCTACCTACACAAAATACAAGGACCCTCGGTGTCCTACTATTCAGTGTACGATAGGGGACACTAGATTGAGCAATGTTTTGCTTGATTTAGGATCAGCGGTCAACCTCCTCCCATTCTCTGTTTATCAACAGTTGAACTTGGGAGAATTGAAACCAACGAAGATCACCCTCCATTTGGCGGATAGATCCATTCGTATTCCCATGGGGATTATCGAGGATGTGCTTATCAAAGTTGGAGATTTTATATTTCCAGTCGATTTTGTTGTCCTCGATACCAATCCTGTTGCAAACACCCACTCTTAAATACCTTTGATTTTGGGTAGACCATTTCTGGCAACCTCCAATGCCTTGATTAATTGTAGAAATGGTCTCATGAAGCTCTCATTCGGTAACATGAGTGCCGAGTTTCATGTGTTCAAGTCTGGTAAGCAACAGGAACCCATGGATGAACCTTTAAATCAAAATCTCATCCGCCAATTGGAGAAAGCACCACAGAATCAACGAACACCCCTAACCATAATGCAACCCGTTGAGAATGTTCGTGGGCGCAGCGAAAACTCATTGCCTGTCTTCGCAATGCAACATAGTGAGCTGGCCTCGAACATGAATGTCCAAAGGGAGTGTTCGTTGCATGCTTCAGTTGAGAGTACTAGTGAGAGTGAGACACCTCATCATATGCGTATACCAGAAGGTGTCTCTACCTCATGTCACATGGCCATTGAGCCATTTGAGCTTCATATTGACTCCAACAAGGACCCACCTATGACCGAGCTTATGCTTGATGATATAAATGATTGTGGGAGGTCCTTTTTGGATGACTTGGGGAGAAGCCTCATTCTTAGTGATGTTGGTCTGCTGCATCAATCGAAGGAGCTTGAGGAACTCATTCTTCGATGAGCAACTAAACCCTAGTGAGGCAACACAACTTCATTCGTTCATGATGCCCACACCCAACCAATATCATGAGGGGTTCAAGCCTTTCAGCTTTGACCTTTCACCCCTCATGACACCTCAGAGTACCAGTGAAGTTTGTCCATCTCGGCAGGTCTCTGGTCCTCATGACTTGATGTTCTCATTTGATGTTCCTTGACCAAATGATTATGAGAATATCGTTGTTGCTATACATATCATACTAAAAAAAGTAATAAAAGACTCCTTGAGCGAGCATTGCTTGTTGTGGGCCCCAACCCTTGCGTACTTGGGCCCCATTTCTTCACATATTTATCTCCCTTCTTCAGCATCTCACAGGTTTCGAGGGAATTCGGGTTTGTGTCCATCAACATGACCTTGAACTTCACTATGTACTTCATGTTGGTGTGATCTCTCCTTTTTCATGCATATATCATGTAGTATCTTGTTCACATTCATTGAGGACAATGCATGAAGTAGATGTGGGGGCTGTTTTGCGTGTGTACATAGTCGAGTCTTTTTCCTTTGGTTTTATTTTCTTTTGTTTGTACTGCTAGGGTCTTGTTAGTGTGCCGCATTTAACATTGATATATCTACTTGCCAAGATCATTGGGTGACTTGTCTTCTTTTGCTTGCCGAGTGCTTTAAAATTTTCACATTTCTTTCAAAATCTTCATGTGTTTGCGAAAGAAAATGTTTTTGTGGGTTTTGCGTGTGTTTTTAGCATGTGCAAAACCGTTGAGAGGCAAAGTAAAAAGAAAGCTCCCGAAATTGTCTTGAACTTGATGCAATAGGATTTCTAGTTTACTGGCTTTAGGTCTTGTCGAGTCGTTAGGATGCACCCTGGTTTTCCCTCAGGGGGCGTGTAATCATAGGGTTTCAGTACTCAAACATTTAAAGAAGTCCACCCTGAACCTAGTGAGTCAATAATTCGTGTATGTTAGTATAAGGAGGTTTGTCGTAGTCAAGGGCCCTTAATCTCTTTTTGTGAAACTTAAGTGTAGGGGTTTTGGTTCCCATATAGATAAATGAATAAGTGGTGTTCTCTCTTCTCGCACGGCTCCTATCACTCGGGAAAGTAGGTCTGAGGGGCCTTTGTGCCTGGTGCTTTCGAGTCATCTGACTTGGGATGCACCGACCGAACTCCCGTTACACGGGTGGTAGGGATCGCCCTATGTGGAGATTTGGGGGAAGGTGTACGTGATAGTGTAAGTCCTCATGGGCAATGATGCACGAAACCTGACCCTGGGAGAATCAAACACCAACCAATAAATGCTCCAAAGAAAAAAAAAGTCAAATAAGAACCAAAATGGACTTTATAAATTGTATCACATTCAGAAGTTAAGGTTGCCCATGTCTTTCACTTAATTCCTTAGTTAACTCTCACGAATAACTCACTAGGCAAGGTGTGTGGACCGATTACATTTATAGAGTCAACCCGTAGTATTACCGCGTCCCATGATCGACAAAATGAGTCCAACGAGTCGTGTAGCTAGATTTATTAATGCATCTTGTTCGGATTTTGTGGGTATATTCGCTGAAAACCCTCAGGAGACAACACTCCTCCTCCTTGGCAACAAGGAGGTTTAACGGCTTGTTGCACGTGCTAAGTGCAACCGTGATTCCTACGAAAGTGAGTTAAGGATTTCTTGTTTTCGAATGCTTTTCTCTTTCTTTGTTTTGCTCGGGACTAGCAAAAGTTAGATGTGGGGGTATTTGATTGACATCATTTCATGCTCATATTTGTATCTTATATCCATTATCTTTCACCTAAACAATGCTATGTTACGAGTTTTATGTTTAGTGTTGAACGTTTTATATTTCTACCGCAAGTGCACGGCCGCGATGAAGCGGTGGCAAGTACGGGTCGTCCTCAGGGAGGTGAGCAGCCTCTTGTTTGCACAAAATCAAGTGGCGAAAAAATGGAGAAGAGAGTTGGTTACGCTACTCTACACTAAACTACTCTAAGAAGTATGAAATGCAAACGAAAGAAACAATCAATGAACTAACAACTAAGCTAAGAACAAAGGAGGAATGCTGGAATACAGAAATGGAAAAACCCCTAAGGGGTGGAGTGAGTGCACACATGCAAAGAGGTGGGTGTAGAATACATTCTTTAAGCACATGAAGGTGGTGTTTATCAAGCATAGGAAGTGTCTAAATGTTATGGCAAAACCTATCAATCTATTCACCAACTTAGTTGATTAACATTGACATATGCAAAGTGTTTATTTCAGAACCTAAACAAGCATGAGAGGTGTCTAATCATTTTGGCAAAGCTCATCAAGTTGTAAATTCTATCCTAAACAAGCAAGCATACATTCATGTTTAATCAACACATTGAAATTAAAGCATTCATCCCATTCTCTAATGCATGTATGTACATCTACTCCACCCCCCAAAGGGGATGTAACTACTCACTAAACATTACACTAATTATTAAACTATGGAAAGAAGGCATATTAAAACTAAGCTAGAATTAAAAGACGATTAAACTAAAACATGCATAAACAATAAAAGAAGCATAAAACAAACAATGAAAGAAACACAAAACTTTATTGATAAAATGACTCACATTAAAAGTAGCATCCTCCTACTTTAGTGTGTGCTTCAAGGCCTCACTTCTAGTAGGAAGAATAGCCACTTAAAATATGGAGTGATTACAATAGGAGGTGAAGAGTTCTATTTATAGGCATGGAAAAAGCTAATCCGGGACAATCCCCCGATGTGGGACTAAACAGATACCACAAATAGCCTAAACATCCTCTAATACATATGCGGGAGAAATTTGAGCGCATTTGGGCCAAAAGTGACCGCCAATTAGCGGTCTTGGACCGCTAATTAGCGGTCTACAGTGTCCGGATCGCTCTGGAATTTCTTGTGGGCTTTTCTGGAAGGCTTTGTTGGTATTTGATGCATCTAGTTTGCATGTTGGAGCTCCGACCCGAATAGAATTGCCAAAATACTCCCCATGATGGTGAGGAGTATTCTGTTTTGCTCTTAGGTCCTTCTGTCTTGCAATCAGGTCCTTCTTCCTTGCATCTTGGTCCCCAGATCTCACAATTCAGTCCTTTTTCCCAGCTTTTGGGTCCTTTTATCCTTCATCTCTTCAAACCTATTTATTCCTGAAAACTAAACATAAAACTCGTGACATAGCATTGTTTAGGTGAAGGATAATGGATATAAGATACAAATATAAGCATGAAATGATGTCAATCAAATACCCCCACACCTAACTTTTGCTAGTCCCGAGCAAAACAAAGAAAGAGAAAAGCATACGAAAAAACAAGAAATCCTAACTCACTTTCGTAGGAATCATGATTGATCGTTTTATATTTAACCGCAAGTGCACGGCCGCGTTGAAGCGGTGGCAAATACGGGTCGTCCACTGGGAGGTGTGTTGACACTTGGTTTGTGCGAAAGCGAGAGGTAAAAAGAAGGGAGAAAGATGTATTACACTAATCTAAACTACAAAGCTGAAATGAAATGCAAAAGGAAATGAAGATAAGCAATAAACTAAGCCCCAAAGGGGGTAGAGAAATAATGTGAACATAAAGATGTGTGTGTGTGTGTGTTCAATTAAGCTCCTCACAACATGTAGTGCATGAAATCATAAAACTACATCCAATCTTGCCTCTACATGAATTAAGATAAGACTACATCATTAAAACATACAAGACATTAGCTAAGGAAAAGGCAACAAGAGTACATACACTACAAATTGTGTTTCCAACATTAACTTCATCCATATCCTAACTTTATCATTCCCCATAAAATAGGTCCACTAATCAAAGCATAAGCTAAGCTTTATTCAAGAGCATTAGCATATCAAAGATAAGAGTGGAGACCCATTAGATGGTTATGGAAATCATATAAAGCTCAAGGGATAAAAATAACACACACTTAATACACTACATTATTATATCACATATTTCTCCACCCCCCAAATGGGGATGGAACTACTCACTACTCATTACACTAACTAATTTAGCAAAGGAAAACATAATACTGAAATGAAATTTATACTACTTAAGCAAGAAATATTAAAGAAGCATAAAACTAAACAAACAAACAAGCATGCAAATGAAAGGAAATTAAACTAAGAGAGAAACAACATCATTAAGAGAAAACTTATATTATTAACTCACTCAATTACAAGTAGCTCTTCCTCCACTAGAGTTTTGCTTCAAGGCTTCACTCTTAGTAGGGAAGATGGCCACCAAGAGGGAGATCGATACAATGGGAGGTGAAGAGTTCTATTTATAAGCATGGAAAAAGCTAATCCGGGACAATCCCCCGATGTGGGACTAAACCAATACCAAAAATAGCCTAAACACATGATAATACAAGTCCAGGAAGAATCTTGGCTGATTTGGGCTTAACCAGACTGCCAATTGGCGGTTCCAGACCGCCAATTGGCGGCCTATAAAGCCCAGATCCGGCTGGGTCTTCTGGTGGGCTTGCCTTGGTGTGTTTCTTGGTCTTGGATGCATCTAGCTGGTTTAGTGGAGCTCCGACCCGAATCGAATTGACAAAATACTCCTCATGATGGTGTGGAGTTTCCTGTTTTGCTCTTAGGTCCTTCTGTCTTACGATCAGGTCCTTCCCCCTTGCATCTTGGTCCCCAGGTCTCACAATTAGGTCCTTTTTTCCTGCTTTTGGGTCCTTTCATGGCTCTTCTCTTCAAATCTCTTTATTTCTGAAAACTAAACATAAAACTCGTCACATAGTATTGCTTAGGTGTAAGATAATGGATATAAGGTACAAATATAAGCATGAAATGATGTCAATCAAATACCCCCACACCTAAGTTTTTGCTAGTCTCGAGCAAAACAAAGAAAGGAAAAAGCGTACGAAAAACAAGAAATCCTAACTCACTTTCGTAGGAATCACGGTTGCACTTAGCACGTGCAACAAGCCGTTAAACCTCCTTGTTGCCAAGGAGGAGGAGTGGTGTCTCCTGAGGGTTTTCAGCGGATATACCCACAAAATCCGAACAAGATGCATTAATCAATCTAGCTACACGACTCCTTGGACTTATTTTGTCTATCAATGGACGCGGTAATGCTACGGGCCGACTCTATATAGGTGATCAGTCCACACACCTAACCTAATGAGTTATTCGTGAGAGTTAACTAAGGAATTAAGTGAAAGACATGGGCAACCTTAACTTCTGAATGTGAAACAAAGTGTAAAGTCCATTTTGGTTCTTATTTGACTCTTCTTTTCTTTTTTTTCTTTTTCTGTTCTTTCTTTTTTTTCTTCTTTTTCTTTTTTCTTTGGAGCATTTATTGGTTGGTGTTTGATTCTCCCAGGGTCAGGTTTCGTGCATCATTGCCTATGAGGACTTACACTATCACGTACACCTTCCCCCCAATCTCCACATAGGGCGATCCCTACCACCCGTGTAACGGGAGTTCGGTCGGTGCATCCCAAGTCAGATGACTCGAAAGCACCAGGCACAAAGTCCCCTCAGACCTACTTTCCCGAGTGATAGGAGCCGTGCGAGAAGAGAGAACACCACTTATTTATTCATTTATCTACATGGGAACCAAAACCCCTACACTTAAGTTTCACAAAAAGATATTAAGGGCCCTTGACTACAACAAACTTTCTAAATTAACAAACACGAATTATTTGACTCACTAGGTTCAGGGTGGACTTCTTTACATGTTTGAGCACTGAAACCCACTGATTACTCACCCCAAGGGAAAACTGGGGTGCACCCTAACGACTCGATAAATCCTAAAGCCACGTACTAGATATCCTAATGCATCAAGTTCAAGACAATTTTGAGAGCTTTCTTTTTACTTTGCCTCTCAACGGTTTTGCACATGCTAAACACACGCAAAACCCACAAAACATTTTCTTTCGAAAACACATGAAGATTTTGAAAGAAATGTGAAAATTTTGAAGCACTAGGCAAGCAAAAGAAGACAAGTCACCCAAGGATCATGGCAAGCAGATATATCGATATTAAATGCAGCACACTAACATGACCCTAACAATGCAAACAAAAGAAAACAAAATCAAAAGAAAAGACTCGATTATGTACACACGTAAAACACCCCCCCCCACACCTACTTCATGCATTGTCCTCAATGAATGTGAGCAAAATACGACATGGATGTATGCATGAAACAGAAGAGATCTCACCAACGTGAAGTACAAAGGGAAGTGCAAGGTCATGTTGATGGACATAACCCGAATTCCCTCAAAACCTGTGAGATGCTAAAGAAGGGATACAAATACGTGAAAGAAATGGGGCCCAAATACTCAAGGGTTGGGGCCCACAACAATCGATGCTCACTGAAGGAGTTTTTTTTTTTTTTTTTAACTATGTACAACAATGGGCTCCCATCTTCATATATCAAGGGACATCAAATGGGAACCCGCCATCTCTCGAGCCAGAAATGCACCTGTATGGGCTCGCAACATACAAAACAGAATTGCTTGACCACCTGACACCCTTATTCGCATTGTGGTCGTTCGATGCCTCTTGAGAGTTAACAAAAGAGGAGGCATGAATGAGAGGTGAACCTCTACCAGGTTGAAGGGTATCAGGTGGTTGATTCTTAACCCACATGGGGTCCTCATCAGATATAGAATGAAGATCATGTGGCCCAGAGGCCATAAAAAGGGTATCTGGTGGCTCAAAAGCCACGTGATCGAAAGGTTGTGGCTCAAGGGCCACGTGATCAAAAGAATGTGGCTCAAGGGCCACAAGATCAGAAGGATGTGGCTCAAGGGCCACAAGATCAGAACATAAGGCACCTTCTTGTGCCAGCCCAGGTGAAACATCTTCACCACCTTCAGGATCTTCATCGAACAATTCTCTGAAGTACTTGAAGGTGCCCTCAACTTCACTCTCATCCATGCCCTGGATAAGGTTAACCCCAACAGGGTCATTGAAGGCATCTGGCTTCTTGCCAATGGTGAAGATGTTGAAATCAGCGCATTGACTACCATAAGTCAAGCGCATCAGACCATTGCGACAATTGATCAAGGCATTGGAAGTCGCAAGAAATGGTCGCCCCAGAATGACAGGAATTTGTCCAAGTGGGTTTGGCACAGGTTCAGTATCCAAGACAAAGAAGTCGACTGGATAAATGAACTCTCCCACTTTGATTAGCACATCTTCCACCACACGCCTCGGTTTCTTCATAGACCTATCAGCCAATTGAAGAGTGGTCTTTGTTTGTTTGAGGTCTCCAAGACCGAGGTGGACGTAGACAGAATATGGCAGAAGATTAACAGATGCACCAAGGTCCAGCAAGGCTCGGTGTATGGGCACATCACCAATCACACAAGAGATAGTAGGATAGTCAGGGTCCTTGTACTTGACTTGCATGGGTTGTGCCAACAAGGAACTCACGTTAGCCGCAAGAAAAGCTTTCTTGGGAACATGAGTTTTTCTCTTCTTAGTGCATAAGTCCTTGAGAACCTTGGCATAAGGTGGCATTTGCTGAATCACCTCCAAAAGAGGGATATTCACCTTAACCTGCCGAAACATCTCAAGCATCTTGTCATGCTGATCAGAGGTTTTCTTTTTAAGGCGCTCAGGGAATGGCGCCTTTGGGGCATAAGGATGCGAAGGCACCCCAGAATTCAGGTCCAAAGAAACATGAGTGGGGACCTCAGAATCTGGTTCCTTCGACACAAGAGGAGACAAGGGGACCTCAAGGTTCGGCCCCTTTGTCGAAGGAAATGTAGAAAGAACCTCAGGATCTGGTTCCTTCCTGGAAGTATTTGTGGAGGGAGCCTCAGGATCCGGCTCCCTCAAAGATGGTGATGACAAGGAAGGCACCCCAATGTGGTTGTCCACCTCCTTACCAGACCTCAAAGTATGAATCACATTAATATGATGGGTCGGTTCAGAGGTAGCATGAGGTAAAGGTGTCCTTCCTTGCGAATGGGTACCCCGGGGATTTACCTCGGGTTGACTCGGTAATTGACCCTTCTCGCGTTCATGGAGCTGATTAGCCAACTGGCTCACTTGCATTTCCAATGCTTTGACCGTATTGTTGTTGGCCGAAAACATGGCTTGCGTGCTCTGAATGAACGCGTGAAGGGTTTGCTCAAGAGTGGAGTCCTTAGGGTCAACCCGTTGGGGTTGTGGAGTTTGGTTAGAATAACCCGACGAAGAGGTCTGAGGAGGTTGGTAATTGTGGTTCTGAGACCTTTGATGTGGAGGTTGGTAGGTCGCCGATGGGCGTGGAGGTTGATAAGGTGGATGTTGAGGTTGAGCGTGCGAGCTCTGACCGTTACCCCCACTAGGCCCCCAAGAGAAGTTAGGATGGTTACGCCATCCCGGGTTGTAAGAGTGACTGTACGGGTCGTTTCGGGGCCTTTGTTGATACATCGCATTTGCATGCTCAGTATCCCTTGGAGCGTAAGCGCATTCCAAGTCATCATGTCCCGACAGTCCACACCTACTACACTCGGGAGTAGCGACCTGAGCTACAGGAGTTCGGTCCATCTCCAAACACTCAATCCTACACATGAGAGCAGCCACTTTCGCCTCAGACGCGATAGTTGACTCAACTTGATAAGATCCAGCTCGACCAGAAGACCTGGCGGCTGGTGGCTCTCTCATGGTGTCCCACTCGAAGGTACGCTCAGCCATGGACTCAAAAGTGTCCCATACCTCCTCGATGGGTTTCATTTGGAAGTCACCTTGACACATCGACTCCAACAATGTGCGGGTGTTGTAGTTGATGCCCTCATAAACAATTTGGCACAGCTGCCATAACTCAAATCCATGATGAGGGCACTGCTGGAGAAGGTCCTTGAATCTCTCAAAGAAACCATGAAAAGATTCGGTCTCGGTCTGATACATTTGATGTATCTGGTGCCGTATCTGTTGAGTTTTCCTTTGAGGGAAAAATCTCTTCAGAAAGACGGTCACAAAGTCATCCCAAGACCGAATCGAGCTCGTCGGGAGGCTATACATCCATTTCTTCGCATTATCCTTCAATGCGAACGAAATCATCCTCAACCGGACAGAATCCTCGTCAAGCTGTTGAAGCTTGAACATGGAGCATACTTCCTCGAATTCGCGTATAAAAATATACGGATCCTCCTTATTGGCAGTAAAGGTTGGAAGCATGCTCACATACTGAGGTTTCAGCTCATAGTTGTTCCCGCGAGCAGGGGGAACAACTATGCAAGAAGGTTGCGCGGCCCGAACAGGATGGGTCCGCTCCCACAACGTCATCGGCCTATCCTGTCGAGCTAAAGGTGGTGGTGCACCTAGAACTCGATCCTGACCGAATCTCCCTTCCTCTCGAGTCAGAGGAGGAGGAGAAGGAGGTCTACGTGGTGGTGGGAATGGACCGAGGTAGTCCATGTATGGAACCCGGTCTCCCTCGCCACCACGAGACGACTCGCCTTCTTGCTCCAAAGGAGCACGAGGCGGAGATGGTCGATCACCAAGATCTTCCATCTCAGAAATAAGCACTCTCTCGAGTCGAGCGCTCTCACCAGAACGAGCCCAACCTCGCATAAAAATGCTCGACTCGACTCTAACAAACACACAACAGAAGGTGTACTAGAGGAGGAGACTATACGTAGAGAATAGATGAGGAGAGGACTCAGATGAGGAGGGAAGAATCCCTAGAGCTAGCGAGGGTAGTGGGATCAGGAAGAAGCCTAACTAGCAAGCACGGCTCAAACAAAGTAAGGCAATGGGTCCTTAAGCTAGACGACGCCTAACTTCGAGGTCACTAGCCTCGACACGTCTCACCTCCCTACAACGAGGACCACAATGCCCAGCAAGTGATACCAGATCCGGAGATCCAGTACCTCCTACTATCGACAAGGTAGGCAACGCCGATCAGGTCATGACGGTCTCGACTAGATTACTCTCCTAGTGCGTCCGAATTCCTTAGGGCCAATGTCTACTTGCTTTTAGTTAAGGCTTTATTAAGAGTGATTTTTGGGGCCAAGGAAAGGGTGATGAAATCCCCCACCTTATCTTTTATGGGACAGCCCCTCCTTAGTAGCGATTTGATCCTAGATCTAGCAATCAATCGCTCCAATCAAACGCTCTCTCACTCTTGTCCCGATGCACCTTACTAACTAATGCATGAAAGAAACATGCATGAATGAGGGATGTGGGTGCACGTACCTCACGCCAGCAATCAACGACGAAATGTAAAGCAAAGAAAAGACAAATGCATGCAAGGTCTACCAATGGTGCATGACCTAGATGGCAAGAAGTCTTATCTTTTGCTTTGAGTTTTATGGTCCAAGTTGATTAAAGAGGGAGTGATTAATGATCTGGGAGCAAATAAGAAGTCACAGCATGCAAAATGGGGCTCCCAGATAACACAAATTACAACACAAATGACCACAAAAAATTTGGAAGACAGAATCCCTTACTAGGCCGCCAATTGGCGGTTCCAAACCGCTGATTGGCGGTCTGTTGTTGGATTTGCTTCCTCAAACTTCTCCAGTGGCCTCCCCGTGATCAGAGTGTTCCGTGAAACTAAGAAAAACTGAAAACAAAAAATTAAAAACCCCTCGAATCGTCCAAACCAAGGTCTGGACAGAGCACCTCCCCGGCAACGGCGCCAAAAACTTGATTGATCGTTTTATATTTAACCGCAAGTGCACGGCCGCGTTGAAGCGGTGGCAAATACGGGTCGTCCACTGGGAGGTGTGTTGACACTTGGTTTGTGCGAAGGCGAGAGGTAAAAAGAAGGGAGAAAGATGTATTACACTAATCTAAACTACAAAGCTGAAATGAAATGCAAAAGGAAATGAAGATAAGCAATAAACTAAGCCCCAAAGGGGGTAGAGAAATAATGTGAACATAAAGATGTGTGTGTGTGTGTGTTCAATTAAGCTCCTCACAACATGTAGTGCATGAAATCATAAAACTACATCCAATCTTGCCTCTACATGAATTAAGATAAGACTACATCATTAAAACATACAAGACATTAGCTAAGGAAAAGGCAACAAGAGTACATACACTACAAATTGTGTTTCCAACATTAACTTCATCCATATCCTAACTTTATCATTCCCCATAAAATAGGTCCACTAATCAAAGCATAAGCTAAGCTTTATTCAAGAGCATTAGCATATCAAAGATAAGAGTGGAGACCCATTAGATGGTTATGGAAATCATATAAAGCTCAAGGGATAAAAATAACACACACTTAATACACTACATTATTATATCACATATTTCTCCACCCCCCAAATGGGGATGGAACTACTCACTACTCATTACACTAACTAATTTAGCAAAGGAAAACATAATACTGAAATGAAATTTATACTACTTAAGCAAGAAATATTAAAGAAGCATAAAACTAAACAAACAAACAAGCATGCAAATGAAAGGAAATTAAACTAAGAGAGAAACAACATCATTAAGAGAAAACTTATATTATTAACTCACTCAATTACAAGTAGCTCTTCCTCCACTAGAGTTTTGCTTCAAGGCTTCACTCTTAGTAGGGAAGATGGCCACCAAGAGGGAGATCGATACAATGGGAGGTGAAGAGTTCTATTTATAAGCATGGAAAAAGCTAATCCGGGACAATCCCCCGATGTGGGACTAAACCAATACCAAAAATAGCCTAAACACATGATAATACAAGTCCAGGAAGAATCTTGGCTGATTTGGGCTTAACCAGACTGCCAATTGGCGGTTCCAGACCGCCAATTGGCGGCCTATAAAGCCCAGATCCGGCTGGGTCTTCTGGTGGGCTTGCCTTGGTGTGTTTCTTGGTCTTGGATGCATCTAGCTGGTTTAGTGGAGCTCCGACCCGAATCGAATTGACAAAATACTCCTCATGATGGTGTGGAGTTTCTTGTTTTGCTCTTAGGTCCTTCTGTCTTACGATCAGGTCCTTCCCCCTTGCATCTTGGTCCCCAGGTCTCACAATTAGGTCCTTTTTTCCTGCTTTTGGGTCCTTTCATGGCTCTTCTCTTCAAACCTCTTTATTTCTGAAAACTAAACATAAAACTCGTCACATAGCATTGCTTAGGTGTAAGATAATGGATATAAGGTACAAATATAAGCATGAAATGATGTCAATCAAATCACGGTTGCACTTAGCACGTGCAACAAGCCGTTAAACCTCCTTGTCGCCAAGGAGGAGGAGTGTTGTCTCCTGAGGGTTTTCAGCGGATATACCCACAAAATCCGAACAAGATGCATTAATCAATCTTGCTACTCGACTCGTTGGACTTATTTTGTCGATCATGGGACGCGGTAATACTACGGGTCGACTCTATATATGTAATCGGTCCACACACCTAGCCTAATGAGTTATTCGTGAGAGTTAGTCAAGGACTTAAGTGAAAGACATGGGCAACCTTAACTTCTGAATGTGATACAATGTGTAAAGTCCATTTTGGTTCTTATTTGACTCTTTTTTTTTTTTTCTTTTCTCTTTTTTTTCATTTGTTTTTTCATTGGAGCATTTTAATGTTTGGTGTTTGATTCTACCAGGGTCAGGTTTCGTGCATCATTGCATATGAGGACTTACACTATCACGTACACCTTCCCCCAAATCTCCACATAGGGCGATCCCTACCACCCGTGTAACGGGAGTTCGGTCGGTGCATCCCAAGTCAGATGACTCGAAAGCACCAGGCACAAAGTCCCCTCAGACCTACTTTCCCGAGTGATAGGAGCCGTGCGAGAAGAGAGAACACCACTTATTTATTTATCTACGTGGGAACCAAAACCCCTACACTTAAGTTTCACAAAAAGAGATTAAGGGCCCTTGACTACGACAAACTTCCTTATACTAACAAACACGAATTATTTGACTCACTAGGTTCAGGGTGGACTTCTTTAAATGTTTGAGTACTGAAACCCTATGATTACACGCCCCCCGAGGGAAAACCGGGGTGCATCCTAACGACTCGATAAGACCTAAAGCCAGTAAACTATAAATCCTAATGCATCAAGTTCAAGACAATTTTGGGAGCTTTCTTTTTACTTTGCCTCTCAATGGTTTTGCACATGCTAAACACACGCAAAACCTACAAAAACATTTTCTTTCGCAAACACATGAAGATTTTGAAAGAAATGTGAAAATTTTAAAGCACTAGGCAAGCAAAAGAAGACAAGTCACCCAAGGATCATGGCAAGCAGATATATCAATGTTAAATGCGGCACACTAACATGACCCTAACAATGCACACAAAAGAAAACAAAAAAATCAAAAGAAAAGACTCGACTATGTACACACGTAAAACACCCCCCCCACACACCTACTTCATGCATTGTCCTCAATGAATGTGAACAAGATACTACATGGATACATGCATGAAAAAGGAAAGATCTCACCAACATGAAGTACAAAGGGACGTTTAGGGTCATGTTGATGGACACAAACCCAAATTCCCTCAAAACCTGTGAGAAGCTGAAGAAGGGAGATAAATACGTGAAGAGATTGGGCCCAAGTACACAAGGGTTGGGGCCCACAACAATCGATGCTCACTGAAGGAGTCTTTTATTACACACTTCTTCTTTCTTTTTTTTCTTTTTTTTGTTGTTGTTTTTTTTCTTTTTTTTTAAAGATATATACATCAACCAAGATATTCTCATAATCATTTGGTCAAGGAACATCAAATGAGAACATCAAGTCAGGAGGACCAGAGACTTGCCGAGATGGGCAAACTCCGCTGGTACTCTGAGGTGTCATGAGGGGTGAAAGGTCAAAGCTGAAAGGCTCGAACCCCTCATGATATTGGTTGGGTGTGGGCAACAAAGAATGAAGTTGTGTTGCCTCACTAGGGTTTAATTGCTCATCGAAGAAAACCCTCCAACCAATAGGCAGGTGCATCGGAATAAGTTCCTCAGGCTCATTCGATGGATGCAGCAGACCTGCATCACTAAAAATGGGGCTTCTCCCCAAGTCATCCAACAAGCACCTCCCACCATCATTTAGATCATCAAGCATAAGCTCGGTCATAGGTGGGTCCTTGTTGGAGTCAATATGAAGCTCAAATGGCTCAATGGCCATGGGACATGAGGTAGAGACACCTTCTGGCATAGGCATATGATGAGGTGTCTCACTCTC
Organism: Triglochin maritima; assembly: GCA_963682175.1. NCBI lineage: Eukaryota > Viridiplantae > Streptophyta > Magnoliopsida > Alismatales > Juncaginaceae > Triglochin > Triglochin maritima. The sequence continues at coordinate 24,727,056 of OY821777.1, forward strand.
ACTAGTACTCTCAACTGAATCACGCAACGAACACTCCCTTTGGACATTCATGTTCGAGGACAGCTCACTCTGTTGCATTGCGAAGACAGGCAATGAGTCTTCGCTGAGCCTACAAACATTCTCAACGGGTTGCATTGGTGTTAGAGGTGTTAGTTGATTTTGTGGTGCTATCTCCAATTGGCGGATGAGATTGAGATTTAAAGGTTCATCCATGGGTTCCTGTTGCCTACCAGAGTTGAACCATGAAACTCGGCACTCATGTTACCGAATGAGAGCTTCATGAGACCATTTCTACAATTAATCAAGGCATTGGAGGTTGCCAGAAATGGTCTACCCAAAATCAAAGGTATTTGAGAGTGGGTGTTCGCAACAGGATTGGTATCGAGGACAACAAAATCGACTGGAAATATAAAATCTCCAACTTTGATAAGCACGTCCTCGATAATCCCCATGGGAATACGAATGGATCTATCCGCCAGTTGGAGGGTGATCTTAGTTGGTTTCAATTCTCCCAAGTTCAACTGTTGATAAACAGAGAATGGGAGGAGGTTGACCGCTGATCCTAAATCAAGCAAAACATTGCTCAATCTAGTGTCCCCTATCGTACACTGAATAGTAGGACACCCAGGGTCCTTGTATTTTGTGTAGGTGGGATTGGACAAAAGTGAGCTGATATTTGCAGCCAAGAATGCTTTCTTAGGAACATTGGTCTTCCTCTTGGTTGTGCAGAGATCCTTCAACACTTTGGCATATTGAGGTATTTGTTGGATGACATCCAACAAGGGGATGTTAACCTTTACTTGCTTAAACACCTCTACTATCTTGTCCATGTTATCACTCTGCTTTTTGTTTAACCTACTTGGATAAGGAGCTTTTGGCAGGTAGGTTTTCTGCTGTGCCTGAGAAGAAAGCTTTGGTGTATTACCCTCACCCTCAGATTCTTCTTCACCACCATTCCCACTGAGGGGCTGCATAGATGGTGGTGGGTGTGGCAAGGAAATGTGATTGTCAACCTGTTTTCCATTCCTTAAGGTCGCAATGGAATTGACATGGTGTACAGGTTCCTCCACATGGTTCACTTGCCTCCCCCGAGGTACCACATTCTCATTTTGCATTTGTTGTTGTAGGTACATGCGGGGGTTAGCCTCAGGCTGGCTAGGAAAAGACCCTCTCTCTCTTTCATGTACAGACTGAGCCAATTGGCCCATCTGAAGCTCTAGAGATTTGATGGTCTGCTGATTTGAAGTGAGAACTTGACTCGTGGTTGACATAAAATTTTTCATTGAGTTTTCAAGTCCACGAGTCAAGGTCTCAAGCGAATTGAATCGGGTTTCCATATTATTGGAATTTAGGAAACCCGATTGATTGGTGGTTTGTGCTTGGGATGGCTGATAGGACTGTGCATGCATGGGAGGTTGGTGTGATTGGTAAGGTGGTCTAGAGGAGTTTGAAGGACCACCCGGGGCATTATTTTGGTTCCATGAAAAATTGGGGTGGTTCCTCCATCCAGGGTTATAAGATGATGAGTATGGGTCATTCCTAGCTCTGTCATAGATGGCGTTGACACGCTCCATCTCAGGAGGAATAGACTCACACTCGCTCTCTACATGACCTATCCTACCACATGAATGACAGGGAACTGGACCAGATGTGGACATGTGAGGTGCACTTTGTCGGTTTTGGAGCTCAATCGAATCCATACGGCGCATTAAGGCCGCCATGCGTGCCTCGGTGGCCGTAGTGGTATCGATAGCAAATGCGGCACCCGATCTAGTCGAGTTTGCACTCGCGATCCTCGCTCCTATACTAGATGATGCAGGTGGTTCCCTCACACTCTCCCACTGCATGGTTTTCTCAGCGAGGTCTTCTAGGAAGGCCCATGCCTCCCTTTCATCCTTTCCCAAAAACTCTCCTTGACACATGGACTCAAGGAGCGTTCTGGACGGGATGTGAAGACCCTCATACACAATCTAACAAAGACGCCACAACTCAATGCCATGGTGAGGGCACGAGCATAGTAGCTCTTTGAACCTCTCAAGATATGCATGAAATGGTTCGGTCTCATGTTGATAAAACGAATTGATTTCGTTCCTCAGTTTTTGAGTCCGATGATTAGGAAAGTACTTCTTGAGGAATGCAGATTGAAACTCATCCCAAGTCCTAAATGAATTCGCCTGGTTGCTGTACAACCACTTCTTGGCATCATCCTTCAGCACAAAAGGAACGAGCCTAAGATGGATGGAGTCTGTGCTAAGTTGTTGCAGCTTGAACATAGCACAGACCTCCTCAAATTCCCTAAGAAAGATATAGGGGTCACCTTTCCCAGTGAAATGAGGGAGCATGGAGATAAACTGAGGCTTAACCTCAAAATGGTTCCCATTAGCCTCTAGCAATACGATGCATGAGGGTAGAGCTGTACGGCTCGGGTAGCATCGATCACGAAGAGGTATGGGAACGACAACTGGAAGCACAGGTGGAACAGGTGGGTCCAGCAACTGCTCCTCCTCACGGAAATTAGCAGCCATTGGACCCGAACTACGTGCGACACGAGAGGAGGAAGGTGTCGAGAAATCGATGACCGAAGCCGGATTGACAACGCTCCTCGTCAAACGACCACTCTCGTCTCGTGTCCACGAAAGCATGCACAAAGGTGCACACACAAACCACAACTCTCTTCTCTTTTTTTTTTTCAAATGAAGAATGTACGTAGAAGAGAAGACGAGGGAACACAGGAGAGAAAGAATGACTCAGGAGAGAAGGGAAGAAGTCCTTATGCTACGGCGGATGGGTACAGGTAGAAGCACACAAGCAAACAAGGCTCAAGCAATCCTAAGGTCGCTATAGGTCCTTACAGCTAGACGACGCCTAACTGCAAGGTCACACGGCCTCAACACGCCTCACCTCCCTACAACGAGGACCACAAAGCCCAGCAAGTGAGCCAAGATCCGGGGATCTCGTCTCTCCTACTATCGACAAAGTGGGCAACGCCGATCAGGTCATGACGGTCAGGACCGGATCACTCTCCTAATGCGTCCAAATTCCTTAAGGCCAATGTCTACTTGATTTTAAAATTAGGCTCTTGATTAGTGTGGTTTTTGGGGCGAAGGAAAGGGTGATGAAATCCCCCACCTTATCTTTTATGGGACAGCCCCTCCTTAGTAGCGTTTTGGAGTCCTAATCTAGCAATCAACTCTCCAAACAAAACGCTCAACTCACACTTGTTTCAATGCACTTCCTACTAACTAATGCATGTTCATACGAAATGCATGAATGAGAGTAGAAGGTGCGTACCTCACGCTAGCTCTCAGCAACAGAAAATAAAGCTAAGATAAAAGACAATCTAAATGCCTAAGTCACATAAATGATGCATGACCTAAACAAGAATGAATGCCTAATCTTTTGCTTTGAGTTTTAGGGTCCAAGTTGCTTAAAGGAGGTTTGATTATTGATCTGGGAACGAACTATAAGTCAAAACATGCCAAATTGAGTCCCAGATAACTAGATCATTTAGAGCAACAACATCAAGAAATTAAAAGATGAACAGAGCTCACCAGACCGCTGATTAGCGGTCTCAGACCGCTGATTGGCGGTCTGAAGTGCTCAGGTCGTCTGGAAATTTCTCCAGTAGCCTCCACTTGCTATTCCCAGTCTCCTGAAACAAAGAAAAACTACAACACACAAATTAAATCCACTCGAATCGTCCAAACAAGAGTCTGGACTGGCACCTCCCCGGCAACGGCGCCAAAAACTTGTTGAACGTTTTATATTTCTACCGCAAGTGCACGGCCGCGATGAAGCGGTGGCAAGTACGGGTCGTCCTCAGGGAGGTGAGCAGCCTCTTGTTTGCACAAAATCAAGTGGCGAAAAAATGGAGAAGAGAGTTGGTTACGCTACTCTACACTAAACTACTCTAAGAAGTATGAAATGCAAACGAAAGAAACAATCAATGAACTAACAACTAAGCTAAGAACAAAGGAGGAATGCTGGAATACAGAAATGGAAAAACCCCTAAGGGGTGGAGTGAGTGCACACATGCAAAGAGGTGGGTGTAGAATACATTCTTTAAGCACATGAAGGTGGTGTTTATCAAGCATAGGAAGTGTCTAAATGTTATGGCAAAACCTATCAATCTATTCACCAACTTAGTTGATTAACATTGACATATGCAAAGTGTTTATTTCAGAACCTAAACAAGCATGAGAGGTGTCTAATCATTTTGGCAAAGCTCATCAAGTTGTAAATTCTATCCTAAACAAGCAAGCATACATTCATGTTTAATCAACACATTGAAATTAAAGCATTCATCCCATTCTCTAATGCATGTATGTACATCTACTCCACCCCCCAAAGGGGATGTAACTACTCACTAAACATTACACTAATTATTAAACTATGGAAAGAAGGCATATTAAAACTAAGCTAGAATTAAAAGACGATTAAACTAAAACATGCATAAACAATAAAAGAAGCATAAAACAAACAATGAAAGAAACACAAAACTTTATTGATAAAATGACTCACATTAAAAGTAGCATCCTCCTACTTTAGTGTGTGCTTCAAGGCCTCACTTCTAGTAGGAAGAATAGCCACTTAAAATATGGAGTGATTACAATAGGAGGTGAAGAGTTCTATTTATAGGCATGGAAAAAGCTAATCCGGGACAATCCCCCGATGTGGGACTAAACAGATACCACAAATAGCCTAAACATCCTCTAATACATATGCGGGAGAAATTTGAGCGCATTTGGGCCAAAAGTGACCGCCAATTAGCGGTCTTGGACCGCTAATTAGCGGTCTACAGTGTCCGGATCGCTCTGGAATTTCTTGTGGGCTTTTCTGGAAGGCTTTGTTGGTATTTGATGCATCTAGTTTGCATGTTGGAGCTCCGACCCGAATAGAATTGCCAAAATACTCCCCATGATGGTTAGGAGTATTCTGTTTTGCTCTTAGGTCCTTCTGTCTTGCAATCAGGTCCTTCTTCCTTGCATCTTGGTCCCCAGATCTCACAATTCAGTCCTTTTTCCCAGCTTTTGGGTCCTTTTATCCTTCATCTCTTCAAACCTATTTATTCCTGAAAACTAAACATAAAACTCGTGACATGGCATTGTTTAGGTGAAGGATAATGGATATAAGATACAAATATAAGCATGAAATGATGTCAATCATTTAGTTTTCAGGAATAATTAGGTTTGAAGAGATGAAGCATAAAAGGACCCAAAAGCTGGGAAAATGGACTGGATTGTGAGATCTGGGGACCAAGATGCAAGGGAGAAAGACCAAGACGCAAGACAGAGGGACCTAAGAGCAAAACAGAATATTTCACACCATCATGGGGAGTATTTTAGCAATTGGATTCGGGTCGGAGCTCTAACAAACGAAGTAGATGCATCAAAGACCACCAAAAGCACAAAGAAAAGCCCAGAATAAAACTCAACTGGATCCGGACATTTTGGACCGCCAATTGGCGGTCTGGAACCGCCAATTGGGGGTCTGGATTAGCCCAGATCCGCCAAGATTTCTCCTTGACTTGTATTAATGTTCGTTTATGCTATTTTTGGTGTTGGTTTAGTCCCACATCGGGGGATTGTCCCGGATTAGCTTTTTCCATGCCTATAAATAGAACTCTTCACCTCCTATTGTAATCACTCCATATTTTAAGTGGCTATTCTTCCTACTAGAAGTGAGGCCTTGAAGCACACACTAAAGTAGGAGGATGCTACTCTTAATGTGAGTCATTTTATCAATAAAGTTTTGTGTTTCTTTCATTGTTTGTTTATGCTTCTTTTATTGTTTGTGCTTGTTTTAGTTTAATCATCTTTTATTTCTAGCATAGTTTTAATATGCTTTCTTTGCTTAGTTTAATAATTAGTGTAATGTTTAGTGAGTAGTTTCATCCGCTTTGGGGGGTGGAGTAGATGTACATACATGCATTAGAGAATGGGATGAATGCTTTATTTTTGATGTGTTGATAAAACATGAATGTACGCTTGCTTGTTTAGGATAGAATTTATAACTTGATGAGTTTTGCCAAAATGATTAGACACCTCTCATGCTTGTTTAGGTTCTGAAATAAACAACTTGCATATGTAAATGTTAATCAACCAAGTTGGTGAATAGATTGATAGGTTTTGCCATAACATTAAGACACTTCCTATGCTTGATAAACACCACCTTCATGTGCTTAAAGAATGTATTCTACACCCACCTCTTTGCTTGTGTGCACTCACTCCACCCCTTAGGGGTTTTCCATTCCTGAAATTCCAGCATTCTTGTTTTGTTCTTAGCATAGTTCTTATTTCATCGTTTGTTTGCTTCTTTCGCATTTCCTACTTCTTAGTGTAGTATAGAGTAGAGTAGCATAAACATCTTTCTCCCCCTATTTTTGCCACTTAATTTCATACAAGCAAGAGGCTACTCACCTCCCTGAGGACGACTCGTACTTTCCACCGCTTCATCGCGGCCGTGCACTTGCGGTTTTAAATAAAACGTTCAACATATGTTTGTGTTGAATTGATGTTAGTGGCTGGCTTTAGGATTGGTTTGTGTATGTTGTATTACAATGACCGTGTTGGATTGATTTGCAGGTTTGTATTAATTTAATGTGTATGTTTGTGCTGAATTAATGTGGGTATGTTGAGTGGTTTGTGGTGGGTGGAGTGATTGAGGTGTAGGATGGTTTGTGGTGTTGAGGGGTGGGTGGCTTTAGGATTGGTTTGTGGTTTGGTTTTGGTTGGCGGAGAGGTGACTGGAGTGGTGGAGGTGTAGGATGGTTTGTGGTTGGCTGCTTTGTTGAAGGTGTAGATGGCTGGCTTGGTTTGTGGAGAGGTGGCTTGAGTGGTGGAGGTGTAAGATGGTTTGTGGTTGGTTGCTTAGTTGAAGGTTTAGGTGCAGGGGCAGACCTACGCGTGGGCACGCTTGGGCAAGTGTGCCCATAATCAGTCCGAAATGTTTTCAGAATCGTGTCCAGAGTCAGTCCATAATCAGTCCAGAATGTGTCCAGAATCAGTCCATAATATGTCTACAACCATGTCTATAATAGATTCTGGACACATTATGACATGATTCTAGACACATTCTGCATTGATTCTTGACACAATTCTGGACTGACTCTGGACACAAATCTTGAAATGTTTCTGGACTAACTCTGGACTGATTATGGGCACATTATGGACTGATTCTGGACACGATTCTGGACCTACTTTGGACACAAATATTGACATGATTCTGGACTCATTCTGGACACATTATAGACTAACTCTGGACACGATTCTAGACTCGATTTTGAACTGACTATGGACATGATTCTGGACACATTCTGGAATATTAATGATTATGGACTGACTCTGGAGACGATTCTAGGCAAATTTTGGACTGATTGTGAACACATTCTTTATAGATTGACTCTGGACACAATTCTAGAGACATTTTCGATACGATTAGTGATGAAGTTATAATAAAAAAGTTCAAAGCATGAAACCTCGTACAATGACACAACACAAGACACACCTGGATCACCACCACCATTCAGACAAGAATGACAGACCTACATCATAACCACCACCGTTCAAGACATCAACACTAATGATAACTCATCAGCACACCATGACAAGTAATGATCCAAATAAATAAGTATTGAATTCAGAATTGGAATTCAGATAACACAGAGCAACACAAAATAAATAAGTTATGATAAGTAACAAACAACTAATACAACACACACACACCAATGAAACCAAATAAATAAGTATTGAATTCAGAATTGGAATTCAGATAACACAAAGCAACACAAATAAATAAGTTATGATAAGTAACAAACAACTAATACAACACACACACCAATGAAACCTAATGTTAATTATTGTACCTTAGATTATTGTACATCATTCCACCCTAAGTTAACATAAATGAAACATAATCTTAAATTGGCCCTATCAATTGAATGAGGGCCATTGTAATGTTGCTAGGCTCCCTTGCACACCTCCAGCTAAATTCAGGAGGTCAACATGGACCCATAGTGTTGGCTGCTTTGGGTGCTCTGTGGGTCAGTGCTGGTAGCTTCTTGGGATGGTGTTGCTGTTGGTCGAGGGGTCTATTGATTAATGGTGGTAGCCTGACCAGCTCTTCTTCTCCCCTTTATGTTAGTTCTACAATAGCAAACAAAAATATTGTTAGGGTACAGTAAATATGGAAATGAAAAGATGTAATGAAATGTAGTATCATACATTGCTGCCTCTTCTTCTTCTTCAGAGTGGGATCCTATTGGCTCCTTGCATTTCCTAGTATGGTGACCTAAAAGTCTATACCTACTACATTTTTTGAGCCTTCTAGTGTGAGTTAGGTCCATTGATCCTTCGTACCTATTTATCTTTGGTCTGTCTTGTTGTCTCTTCACCGATGGAGTCCTTATGCTAAATCCTTGTACTGGCCGCCACTCTGATATGTCTGCCATTGGCTAAATACTAACCTCATAAGCTCTGGCATATGCTTCCTTAGTGAACCAAGGTCCGACATAATTCTCCCACACAACACCCCGTACTGAGGTAATGAAAGCAGTTGCATGTTGACATGGTAGCCCAGTCAACTGCCAAACTCTATAAGTGCAACTTCTCTCAATCAAGTCAACAATGCTTCTTTTGTTGGTTGATGACACCTCTGCCTTAGAATGTGGACATCTGATAATACTGAAGCTTCCTAGTTGCCTTGACACCTCAATTACCCAAGTTCTGGTTTTTGGCACCAACTGATTTGTCCAACTTCTAACCTTTTCCTGCCTATTGAACATGGTTTGCATGAACGTTTTCCTCAAATTGTCAACCATGGTCACAATAGGAAGATGCCTTACTGCACTGATGTAGTTGTTGAAAGACTCACTAAGGTTGTTGGTAATGTAATCACATTGTGCCTCACAACCAAATTGACTCTTTGACCATATTCTGTCAACCCTCAAGAACCAATCATGAGTTGTCTCATTAATCTGTCTTATAGCTTGCATTTTCCTTTCAAACTAAGTAGGTGTGTATGCACTAGCTACCTCCCATAACATTTTCAACATCAGGGCACTCTTAAGTTTCTTCTGGAAGTTTTGATAGAGGTATCTTACACATGCCCTATGCTCGCACTCACTAAAGACTTTACTAACCCCTTCTTTTTGACCATTGCACCTATCACTTATAAGTACCAATCCATTTCTTTTGCCTACTTCTTTCTTCAGCAGCTCTAGAAACCACACAAATTGTTTTCCACTCTCAGATTCCATAACTGCAAAGGCTACTGGAAAAGGCTGATGACTTCCATCCACTGAGGTGGCAGAAAGAAGGGTGCCTTTGTACTTACCCTTCAAATAACATTCATCTAGTCCAACAATGGGTCTACACCCATTGACCCACCTATCTATGCTACCCTTCAAAGACGCAAACAGTCTAAGGAAGGAACCATCTTTTCGTCTCACTTCATTAGTGATGACACTCCTTGGGTTGGTTCTGTTCATTTCCTATACTAAGGATGGGATTAATGCATATTGTTCTTCCTGATCTCCCCCACAATTTCTCATTGCAATTTCCCTACCCCTCCAAACTCTATGATAGGGCAAGGTCAGGTGGAATTTCCTCTTTAGTTGATCACTAATGTTCCTTACAGACAACCTATCATCTAGTGCAAGCCAGTCCATGCACTGATGGGTTATCCACTACCTAGTTGCCATCTTAGAGGCACATTTATTTATAGATAAGCAACTGTGTCGTAACCTCATCGTCTTGCTTTCAAACACTTTCCCATCACTTAGCCTAGATGCATGTAATCTCCACTTACATGACAAATCTCTACACCTAGTTGTGACAATATCTAGTTGGCTTTTCAAGTACGTAATCTCACATTCATTCAATATGCAATAGGTTAGCAGACACATTCTAAAGGAGGTCACATTTGGAAACTTCTGACTCACAACTATGTCAGGATTGGACAAGTTCACTAAGAAAGGGTCAGAACCCTCATCCACAACAAGAAAATTATTCCTATATTTTCCCTGGTCATCAAAATCCACTGCATCACACCACAATTACTGCTATCTTCATCATCATTAGACATTACATACTCGGGGTTTGTATCACTACTACCACTAGAAAGTAGATCTGCATCCCTGTACGATCGTTATGGGTCGGAAAATCTAATCAAACTTACTTAATCTCTACCGAAACAAGTTATGCAGTGGAATTAACAAGGTAGAGAGAAACAAGCAAACCACACAAGTAGACAAGGTAATTTTTATAAAGGTTCGACCTTTTGCCTACTTCCTCTCTTGCAAACTCCACTCGACTCCGCGAGCTCCACCTACGTCTTCACTATCAATCTTGTTCCGAGCCTTTTACAAAGCAAGTCTTCATAATCTGAGAACGAACACTTCGGGCTCTCACCGAAGTCTATACTCTTTTGTCTTGGGCTTTCACCAAGACCCTTGCTTCTTGAACAATAATTTGTGGAGTGGAACAACACTCTCTAATTCCTGAGCATACTTCAAGTAGGATATAGCAATGATCAAAGGTGTGGAATTTAGGCTTAGAGTGTAGTGTAAGAGCTTTTGGGATTGGGAGACTTTTCTGTAATGTATGGGACAATTGTATGTGGGAGAGATTTCTAAACAAATTGTTCAATCCTTTATTTATAAGCTTCTAAGATCTTATAGCCGTTGGAGATGAGTGTGGTAAAAGGTTGTGTAAGAAACACAACAGAAAAGTTCAGCACATTGTTCTGGGTAAGTTCGGTCGACCAAAATGGGATTAACGGTCGATCGAACGACATCCAAAAAAGAAATCTAGACAAGTCCAGAGACTTCCAGGAATGAAACGGTCGACCGAGTTGTGAACGGTCGAACAAAAACTAGTTATCACTTAAGTTCATTAAAGTTAACAGTCAAAAATTGGGACGATCGACCGTTCAGGGAGTGTTGGTAGTCCAGAATAAATGTCTAGAAAAGTCCAGGGGCAAACCATCGAACAAGATGGTTAGGTCAGTCGACCGAAAATAACTGGCACTATGGGGTTGTCAAAATGTTTATGTTCGGTTGACCGAAACAAGGTCCAAGGTCAATCGGTGGTCACTTGTATTTTTTGATATGGAAAAAATGTGAATATGACCGTTCATATAATACGACAAGTCTAACAGTCAAATGACACGTGTAGATGGTTGACCGGTCGAACAATTTAAATCACTATTGGTTAATAGATCAATCGAACGAAGGTGGTTCGATCGACCGAATTTGCACAGAGAGTTCATGTTTGAGGTTTAGTGATTTCCGATTTGAGTTTGGGTGACATATTAAAGTCCAAATGATCTGAGATTTTGTGTGTGACTTCTATAAGGAATCTAATGTGTGTGTGAGTTGTTTTAACTCTTGTATGCTCAAGATTACATCGATTGACTCAAAAGAAATATAAAATTACATGTCTTCAATAACTTGATTACATGTCTTGACTTGAATTCATTTCTTCCTGAGTCTTGATCACATGTATATGTTAGCACAATACAATATATATGTTTTGCAATATGTGTGCTACACTACATTTTATTGTGATTAAGATTAGGTTGATTAAATCATCCAAACATAGATTAAGGCCAAAAAGCCAACAATCTCTAGGTGGTAATACTTCCTTACCTGCTCCTTCAAGGACCAACTGACCAACAATGTTTGGTTCTCTGCTACAAGAGAGTGCGCAACTAGTTTTGTGGACCCAAACAGTTGGAAGTGGGGGCTCAAGTTGCCTAGATTCTGACCTGACACTTCCCACCATACTAGGACCTATATCTGTTGCAGCCTTTACTTCTTTCTCAATTACAACCTCAGGCTCCTCCTTAATTACGCCCGAGGTTGCTCCTCAGGCTCCTCCTTTATTTCTTTCTCATGTACTACAACCCCAACTGTAAAGGCCCCAACTCAATCCAAACTAAGCCAATCCAACGAACGAGTGAAATCAAATGATATCTCATTAATAAAGGTCGCATCCATATAGCAATAACATATAACAAAATGAATTAAAAATTCATACAATCACACTCCATTTTCGTCAACCAAACAAATTCACAATCTCCCAACCAACTAAACAATCCAAATCCAAACACCACAATCTAAACATATTAATATATGAGAACCTAATGAAACAATATACAAGACAAGGCTAGTAGATTTCCTCTCGACTTCACTTGAAGTTAATTTTTCTACATGTGGTTAAGCACGAATCAGAGGAGGAGGGGAAAGCTGTTGCCGACGTCGCGGAGGAGGTGCGGTGACGGTGGTCGCACCCACAACTACACCAAATCAAAAAAACTAAATAAAAAACTCAATCCACAACTACACCAAACGTATGAGCACGAACCAGAGGAGGAGGAGATCGTGGGTGCAGTGATGGTGGTCACGGAGGAGGGTGTTGCGGTGACGGTGGTCGCGAAGGAGGAGGGTGTTGTGGTGACAATGGTCGCGGAGGAGGAGGGTGTGGTGATGGTGGTCGCGGAGGTTATGGTAGTGGTTGGGGAAGTGGAGGAAGACGGCCAGGGTTGCGAAGGCTATGGTTTTGGTCGAGTTTTGGTTGGAGTTGTCGAAGTGGAGGAAGACGGCGAGGTTTTGGTGGATAAGATAAAAGATAAAAACTGAACAAAAACCTGGACTTATTAGAACTATAGACGTCGGTTGTACACATAGTCGACGTCTATATCCCAATCTCTCAACCAATAGACGTCGGTTGTAGAATAGGCCGATGTCTATACCCCGACCTCTCCCACAATAGCCGTCGGCCATATTAACAACCGACGTCTATAGATATAGACGTCGGTTGTTAATATGCCCGACATCTATTAGGCGACGAGCATGCACTGTTCTGCACTAGTATGCGGTGTCATGCATTTTCTCACAGGTAACATATATGTGCAACTCAAACAGTGGATTAGTGAAACTAAGAGCCTCCTTGACATCTTCCTTAGTAATCAGACTTTTAAAGTCTTTCCTAACAGTGCTTGGAATCGTGTATTTCATATTAAACATAACTTCACTGGAACCAACTCATTGTGGTCAAGATCCAGTTCTTTACTATAGAAATACTCAATTCCTCAACCACCATCATTGAAGCTACCTCCTCAAACCCCACAACCCTATCCCGACCCTTGTTCTTAACCCATCTACCCCCACAGTGCAACATAATCCTCCAACTACCTCCTAAATCAGACACACTGGACAGAAAGACCAACATAAAAATATAAAGAAAACATAGAATAAATAAAGTCACAAAACAAACAAAACATGAAGAACTGGAAACATAATACTAACCTACCAACTGCAAACATAATCCAACAATAAAAAAACATGCAACAACAAGAACTAGAAACATGCAAGTATCACATAACAAATGGACGAATGAACTCACCATCGCCGTTTTCCCACCAACCCGCTTCTTGTGTGTACCATCGTCTGAAAGATGGGTTGTGTCGGCCTCCAATTGGAGATTTAGGTTGGCTTTTGGGGAATACGGGGGAGACAATCGATCTTGGGTTTGGAGAAAGGTGGTGGAAATTAGGGAAGATTTAGGGGTTTGGCGAATGGGGGGAATGGGTGAATCCAGTTGGACGAATTTGGGGAGGATGGAGATTTAGGGGTTTGTCGAATGGGGGGAACCAGGGGATCGGGGTGGTTGAATTTGAGGAGGACGGAGTTTTACAGGTTCGTCGATAACAACAATCAACTAAACGAAATCAACGTTAAAACCGAGACCGTATTGATAGAGACACAACGATCGTTGACAGAAGAGGCATGACGTTTGTGTGTGGCCAGTCCCACAGACGGGAAGAGTGTATATGCGCAAATTAAGTGGGCACCAGGTGTACTTGTGGCAATAGTGAAAAACGAGTTGTATATCTCCGATTATCACTCCCACCACGTGTATTGTTGTAAAAACCCCTCATTTTTCCTAACACTTACTCATTTGGCAACAATTGGTACTTTTTCTTTTCTAACGTTAATCTATATCAAATTCTTTTGGTCACTACTGAGAAGCTTTGTTTGGGTTACTCATCTGCCAGTAAGGACTTAATGCTGTAATTATTGAACATGTTTTTAGGTCACTGACCACCATCGCACTTGATTCCGATCATCACTTGCGTGATTTCTTCCTAAAGGTCACAACTTCCTGGGTTCTTGGGTTGTGGTTATCGCTTTTTGGGTTGGTTTAGCTCTTATGTACTGTTATAAATAAGTTGGAGAGAGGAAGGAAATGTATTCTACCTTTTAGGTCTATTGATATTATATAGTGGCATGAGATGTACATTATTTTTGTTAGTAATAAATGGAGGTTTAATTATCGTAACTCTCATGAAGTTGCAGGCACATGTCTATATAATGTTTACTCTATTCACCGTAACAGCTACTCCGAAAAACTACAAAGATGTACTAGAAATTAGTTACACTACTATTGGGCGTATATGTAACTGCGAGTGAAATTCCAAAACAAGGAGAAGTAGCTCCATCCAACTAAAACATTTCTTCTCAAGAAGAACGATACCAAAACGTTAAACACTACTATTGATTATGAGTATGACAATCCGAGCTATTACCATGTTAAACAATATCATTGATGAATTTATTATTGTCATGCATATTCAATATGTTTATTTGAATGAGAATTTTTTGAATGTTTTTCCTGTAATTTAATTTAGCAAAAAATTGAGTTCTCCAATGTCTTTCAAGTCGATTGATCTAGTTGATAATGATCTAGTGGATTAGTTGGTGGTAGACTGGTCAACAGGAGAGGTCTTTTTAAAATCCCTACTTGTCTACCACCAACCAATCTAATCGCAGTCAAACTCAATTATGAAATATGAATTATCCCTCATCCACCAACCCATTCATTCGTTCATTTTCGCTTCCCTTCTTTGACTCATCTCATATTCCCATATTCTAGTTGATTTTCCGCTTCCCCTCTTTGACCCATCTCATATTCTCATCCCACCAACCAAACCAAAACAAACTCTTCTTCTTTCTACAAAACCCCCACTCACCGATCACTTCTTCTCCATAAAGATTGCATCTTTCGACTGAGGTTGTTTCCATCTTTAACTCTTCTACTGTGGTTGTTTCTGCTTGGAAAGATTTCATCTTTCTCAGATTTTTGGCAATGATGATGATGAGGAGCTGCGGTGGTCTCTGCTCTGAGAACGCCATTTTGCCCTTCAACCTTCTTACAACTCCTCCAACTGCTTCCAACAGGTGGTTCGTTCGTTTTTTTTTCTCTTTAATTTATAATAATAACTTATATGTATGTTGTTTTATTGATACTTGATAGGATACTTTGTTGTTTGATAACGTTTCTCAAATCTACTTTGCTTAAATGTGTAGATTACAAATGACTGATGATTATGTATAGATTACAAATTGGCTACTTCGAACTGATTAATTTGTTGTGGTTGATTGATGTGTTTAGGAGAAGAAAATGGATCTCTCCTGTTGCTGCTGTAATTCCTTTTCATCTCCCAATGCGCAGTCATCAAGTTAAAAACAGGTAATCTTTTTCTATTCAAAGATCACAACACACTAACTTTGAGATTCTAATCAAACTATGAAACCATTTTAAGGATATCATTATGTTTGTTGATATAGTAGATAACATAATATATAATATGTCACATGTATACTCATAAAAATGCATTTGAAGTTGTTTTATCTTCTATATCTATATATGCATGCATATAGCATACATATATAGAATGTGTAGATGCAGTAGCTAGTTTCTGAAATGACTGACACAATTGAATTGAATTCATGGCTAGTTATGAAAGTATATATTTTGACTAAAGGGGGTGCAAATTAGTTGGTGTAGTCGATCCGGTTAACCTGGCCCCTTGTTGAACTACTGGACCGATCGACCTGAGCTGAAATGATTAATTGATGTGTTGATATTTATTTTGTAAAAAAAATTCTTCTGCATTTTAATTAATTATATACCAATATTACAGGACTTCAGTTGATGATATAAAGAAACTCTGTTTGATGACGGCAATTAAAACCCCATATCTACCGGATGGACGTTTAGACGTTGACGCATATGACTCTCTGATAAACATGCAAATCGAAAAGGGTGTTGAAGGTGTGATCGTGGGTGGTACAACTGGAGAAGGGCACTTGATGAGTTGGGACGAACATATCATGCTCATTGGGCGTACAGTCAATTGCTTTGGCTCGTCAATTAAAGTGATTGGAAACACTGGAAGCAACTCCACGAGGGAGGCCATCCACGCAACTGAACAGGGTTTTGCGGTGGGCATGCACGGAGCACTGCAAGTCAATCCCTATTACGGGAAGACATCAATGGAAGGACTTGTATCCCATTTCGAGTCCGTTCTCTCTATGGGTCCAACCATCATCTACAACGTACCCTCCCGGACAGGGCAGGATATCCCTCCTCATGTGATCCGCCAACTTGCGCAAAATGTGAACATGGCAGGAGTCAAGGAATGTGTAGGAAATGACCGGGTTAGCCAGTACACTGAAAATGGTGAAGAAGGTGGTGGTATTGTCGTATGGAGTGGCAACGACGACCAGTGTCATGATGGTAAATGGATGCACGGTGCTGCTGGGGTTATATCAGTGGTTAGTAACCTCGTTCCAGGTTTGATGCACCAGCTTTTGACGCGCCGACACAATCCAACTCTCAACAACAGGTTGGTTCCGTTGATCGACTGGTTGTTTTGCGAGCCCAACCCCATTGGGCTCAACACTGCCCTCGCTCAACTTGGGGTCATAAGGCCAGTCTTCAGGTCACCGTATCTTCCTCTTTCGCTCGCTAAAAGGCTCCAGTTCGTCGATATAGTGAACAAGCTTGGAAGGGAGCATTTCGTTGGGCACAAAGATGTCCAACTTCTCGACGATGACGACTTCATCGTCTTGCATCGTTACTAATATCCCTTCCAGTTCTCCCAACTATATTAGCTATTGGGACTCCCGCCAATGAAAATTGTTTGGTAGCTGTAAACAAATCTCAGGTGTGTTGTTGAAGATTGATAGTCTTAGATATTTTTCCTAAGTTATGTGTTTTAATTGATTGTTACATTTCAAATTTGGTGTTCTAAATCTTAAGAAGTTTTTTCATATTCAAAATTATATCAAACACACAAGAATCTCATTCACTCCTCTCTATCTTTTTTGTTGGAAATCAAACTACAAACAAGCAATGGTGATATCATTGCGTTAATAACTTGAACTACAAATAACTTGCGGTTTCATAAGACTTTGAGGCAAGACATGTAAGACAACCATTAATGCCCCTAATCCGTACTCGGGACATAGCAGTCAATACAAATTAAAGTCAAACAAAAAAAGAACATTAACTAAAAATAGTCAAGTTGAATGTCTCAATAAAAATATAACAAAGTGACAATGTTAGAGTACAACGCGGAAGGAGAATACAAGAAGCTCTGAACTCCTACTACGTGACTACTAAGAGAAGCAGGAAATACACGACAACGAGCTCAACAGATCTAGTCCTCGCGTCCCAAGCCCAAGTCCCATCCTGTCACCTACCATGTCCTATTGAGAATTGAACTTAATCTTATGTGGCATCCTAGTCACTAGCCACATCATCTATGGAGGGTGAGTCATCTAGGAGTTCATGACTCAACAAGTTGGAAGATGAAAGGTTGAAGGAAGGAAGAGACAAAGAGTCTCTTCATTTCTCTATGATATTCGTCCTTATTTTATGATGCAAATTAAGTAGAGGTTGTAATGATCTTGAATGATCATCTTTATGCTAAGTTGAAGAGTCATTGTAAGTGCCTATATAAGCATAAGAGTTCTCCATTTGTAACAAGACATAGAATGAGTGAAAAGGAGAAAAAGAAAGGAGAATGTAAGTGAGAATGAAGAAAGAAAAAGATGAGTGTTTGGTGCAAATCTCGTTTTGCTTGTGAGTGTTAAGTAGTTAGTTTTCTTCTTTCATTCGTGCCCACCAATTGAGTAGATCAAAGTATGGATCTAGTGATGGCAATAGAAGACCCTCAACATGGAGAAAAAGGCGAGCAAAGCCGCACACCAGGCAGGACTTCTGAACCGCCAATTGGCGTTTGGGACTGCTGATAGGCGGTCCATGTGCGCTGATTGACATCATATCATGCATATATTTGTGTCTTATGTCCAATATCTTGAGCCTAAACAATGCTACGTAATGAGTTTTATGTTTGAGTCTTAGGAATAAACAGGATTGAGGAGAAGATGCATAAAAGGACCTAGAAGCAAGGAAAAGGACTGAGTTGCAAGACTTGAGGACTGAGATGCAAGAGGGAAGGACCCGGATGAAAGCCTAAAGGACGAATGAGCAAATCAGGAAACTCCACACCATCATGAGGAGTATTTTGGCAATTAAATCCGGGCCCAACCATCAACAACCGAATTGGGTTCATCAAACACCAAGAAATCAATCCAAAATCGAGCCACCAAAATCCAGATTCCATCCAACACTTATAGACCGTCAATTAGCGGTCCAAGACCGCCAATTGGAGGTCCATTTGGATCCAAACCCGATAAGACTTGGCCGGGTGTTGTATTAGCATGTATTTAGTCCATTTATGGTATGCATTTAGTCCCATACTGGGGGATTGTCCCGGATTACATTTTTCTATGGCTATAAATAGAACTCATCCTCCATTGTATTCTACCCATTACTTGGTGGCATTCTCTCTACTTGGAGTAAGCTTTGAAGCAAAACTCAAAGTGGAGAAGAGTGCTGCTACCTTCAATGTGAGTCATTTTAATAAAATAATTGTTCTTAGTTTCTTTTAATCTTGTCTTTTAATTCTTGCATGCTTCTTTAGTTGTACTTTCCTTTCTTTTTGTCTTCTTTAATATTTCTTGCTTTCTTAGTTTAATTTCATTTCAGCACAATGTTTCATTTTGTTAATGTAGTTAGTGTAATGATTAGTGAGTAGATCCATCCCCATTTGGGAGGTGGAGAAATATGTGATATCAATAATGTGTTGCATTAGGTGTGTGTTATCTTAATCCGTTGAACCTTACATGATTTCCATAACCATCTAATGTGATTTCACTCTTGTCTTTGATATGCTAATGCTCTTGAATGAAGCTTAGCATATGCTTAGACTAGTGGACCTATTTTATGGGGAATAATAAAGTGAGGACATGGATGGAATTAATGTCCAATTGTTGTAGTTGCATGTACTCTTGTTGCCTTTACCTTGGTTAATGTCTTGTATGTTTCAATGATATTGTGTTATCTTATTTCATGTGGAGGGATAGTAGGGTCTAGTCTTTATACATGAGTTCATTTAGCTTCATTCCAATTATTGTCTTGTATGTTTTAATGATATTGCCTTATCTTAATTCATGTGGAGGCAAAGTTGGAAGTAGTTTTATGATTTTCATGCACTACATATTGTGATGAGATTAATTGAACACACACACACATACACATATCTTTGTATTCACACTCTTTTCTCTACCCCCTTTGGGGTTTAGTTTTATTGCTTATTTTACATTTACTTTCACATTGTAGTGTAGATCATAACTCCATTCTCTCCTTTCTTTCCCACTCGCCTTCGCACAAACTAAAGTCGACACACCTTCTTGTGGATCGACCCGTATTTGCCACCGCTTCAACGTGGCCGTGCAATTACGGTTAATTAAAACATATCAATCATGCGCCTCGTGGAGGGCGGCTTTCTGGGGTGACTTGGTCTGGTGCTCCCCATCTTTCTCCCATATCTAACATCTGGTATAAGAGTCTTGTCAGATGGGGAGCTCAGGAATGGCATCGTTTGGTCATGTATCGTTGCCTCGCCTTTCGAAGGGGAACTACAACAATTGGAGTATCCAAATGCATGCCCTGCTCGGTGCACATGATGCTTGGGATCTTGTGGAGAGCGACTTCGAGGAGGAGGCCGTGACAGGGGTGGTGATTGACATCATTTTATGTTTATATTTGTATCTTATATCCATTATCTTTCACCTAAACAATGCTATGTTACGAGTTTTATGTTTAGTTTTCAGGAATAAATAGGTTTGAAGAGAAGAGCCATGAAAGGA
Source organism: Triglochin maritima (assembly GCA_963682175.1). Lineage (NCBI taxonomy): Eukaryota > Viridiplantae > Streptophyta > Magnoliopsida > Alismatales > Juncaginaceae > Triglochin > Triglochin maritima. The sequence goes on from OY821777.1 coordinate 24,747,121, forward strand.
CCCAAAAGCAGGAAAAAAGGACTTAATTGTGAGACCTAGGGACTGAGATGCAATGGAGAAGGACCTGATCGTAAGACCGAAGGACCTAAGAGAAAAACAGGAAACTCCACACCATCATGAGGAGTATTTTGGCAATTCGATTCGGGTCGGAGCTCCAACAAACCAAGTAGATGCATCCAAGACCAACAAATCCATCAAGCAAAGCCCACAACCAAAAACCAACGCGATCTGAAGTTTATAGACCTCTAATTGGCGGTCTTGGACCGCTAATTGGCGGTCCATATGGCCCTAGATCCGCTAAGCTTTCTCCTGGACTTGTATTATTATGTGTTTAGGCTATTTTTGGTATTGGTTTAGTCCCACATCGGGGGATTGTCCCCGATTAGCTTTTTCCATGCTTATAAATAGAGCTCTTCACCTTCCATTGTAATTACCCATTGCTTGGTGGCATTCTCTCTACTAAGGAGTGAGCCTTGAAGCAAACACTCAAGGTGGAGAAGAATGCTACCTTCAATGTGAGTCATTTGTTAATAAAATAATTCTTCAAGTTTCTTTTAATCTTGTCTTTTAATTTGTGCATGTTTGTTTAGTCTTTCCTTCCTTTTAAGCTTCTTTAACACTACTTGCTTTCTTAGTTAACTTTTATTTCAGTATTATGCTTTCTTTTGTTAATATAGTTAGTGTAATGAGTAGTGAGTAGTTCCATCCCCATTTGGGGGGTGGAGAAATATGTGATATAATCATGTAGTGTATTAAGTGTGTGTTATCTTTATCCCTTGAGCTTTATATGATTTCCATAACCATCTAATGGGTTTTTACTCTTATCTTTGATATGCTAATGCTCTTGAATGAAGCTTAGCTTATGCCTTGATTAGTGGACCTATTTTATGGGGAAAGATAAGGTTAGGATATGGATGAAGTTAATATTGGAAACACAAGTTGTAGTGTATGTGCTCTTGTTTCCTTTACCTTAGCTAATGTCTTGTATGTTTTAATGATGTAGTCTTATCTTAATTCATGTGGAGGCATAGTAGGGTCTAGTCTTTATACTTGAGTTCATTTAGCTTCATTTCAATTATTGTCTTGTATGTTTTAATGATGTAGTCTTATCTTAATTCATGTGGAGGCAAAGTTAGATGTAGTTTTATGATTTCATGCACTACATGTTGTGAGGAGCTTAATTGAACACACACACACATCTTCATATTCACATTATTTCTCTACCCCCTATGGGGCTTAGTTTTATTGCTTATCTTCATTTCCTTTTTGCATCTTAGTGTAGTTTAGTGTAACCAACCTTTCTCTCCTTCTTTTTATCTCTCGCCTTCGAACAAACCAATTGTCGACACACCTCCCAGTGGACGACTCGTATTTGCCAACGCTTCAACGCGGCCGTGCACTTGCGGTTAAATACAAAACGATCAATCAAGTTTTTGGCACCGTTGCTGGGGAAATGACACATCAATTCCATGAACGTGAGGAGGGTAACCTTTCTTGTCAACATTAATTCTTCTAGTTTCTTTTAATCTTGTCTTTTAATTTGTGCATGTTTGTTTAGTCTTTCCTTCCTTTTAAGCTTCTTTAATACTTCTTACTTTCTTAGTTAACTTTTATTTCAGTATTATGCTTTCTTTTGTTAATATAGTTAGTGTAATGAGTAGTGAGTAGTTCCATCCCAATTTGGGGGGTGGACAAATATGTGATTTAATCATGTAGTGTATTAAGTGTGTGTTATCTTTATCCCTTGAGCTTTATATGATTTCCATAACCATCTAATGGTTTTCACTCTTATCTTTGATATGCTCATGCTCTTGAATGAAGCTTAGCTTATGCTGTGATTAGTGGACCTATTTTATGGGGAATGATAAGGTTAGGATATGGATGAAGTTAATATTGGAAACACAAGTTGTAGTGTATGTACTCTTGTTACCTTTACCTTAGCTAATGTCTTCTATATTTTAATGATGTAGTCTTATCTTAATTCATGTGGAGGCATAGTAGGGTCTTCATTTAGCTTCATTCCAATTATTGTCTTGTATGTTTTAATGATGTAGTCTTATCTTAATTCATGTGGAGGCAAAGTTGGATGTGGTTTTATGATTTCATGCACTACATGTTGGGAGCAGCTTAATTGAACACACACACACATCTTCATATTCACATTATTTCTCTACCCCCTATGGGGCTTAGTTTTATTGCTTATCTTCATTTCCTTTTTGCATCTTAGTGTAGTTTAGTGTAACCAACCTTTCTCTCCTTCTTTTTATCTCTCGCCTTCGAACAAACCAATTGTCGACACACCTCCCAGTGGACGACTCGTATTTGCCACCGCTTCAACGCGGCCGTGCACTTGCGGTTAAATACAAAACGATCAATCAAGTTTTTGGCACCGTTGCCGGGGAAATGACACATCAATTCCATGAACGTGAGGAGGGTAACCTTTCTTGTCAACATTAATTCTTCTAGTTTCTTTTAATCTTGTCTTTTAATTTGTGCATGTTTGTTTAGTCTTTCCTTCCTTTTAAGTTTCTTTAATACTTCTTACTTTCTTAGTTAACTTTTATTTCAGTATTATGCTTTCTTTTGTTAATATAGTTAGTGTAATGAGTAGTGAGTAGTTCCATCCCAATTTGGGGGGTGGACAAATATGTGATATAATCATGTAGTGTATTAAGTGTGTGTTATCTTTATCCCTTGAGCTTTATATGATTTCCATAACCATCTAATGGGTTTTCACTCTTATCTTTGATATGCTCATGCTCTTGAATGAAGCTTAGCTTATGCTGTGATTAGTGGACCTATTTTATGGGGAATGATAAGGTTAGGATATGGATGAAGTTAATATTGGAAACACAAGTTGTAGTGTATGTGCTCTTGTTACCTTTACCTTAGCTAATGTCTTGTATGTTTTAATGATGTTGTCTTATCTTAATTCATGTGGAGGCATAGTAGGGTCTTCATTTAGCTTCATTCCAATTATTGTCTTGTATGTTTTAATGATGTAGTCTTATCTTAATTCATGTGGAGGCAAAGTTGGATGTAGTTTTATGATTTCATGCACTACATGTTGGGAGCAGCTTAATTGAACACACACACACATCTTCATATTCACATTATTTCTCTACCCCCTATGGGGTTTAGTTTTATTGCTTATCTTCATTTCCTTTTTGCATCTTAGTGTAGTTTAGTGTAACCAACCTTTCTCTCCTTCTTTTTATCTCTTGCCTTCGAACAAACCAATTGTCGACACACCTCCCAGTGGACGACTCGTATTTGCCACCGCTTCAACGCGGCCGTGCACTTGCGGATAAAAATAAAACGATCAATCAAGTTTTTGGCGCCGTTGCCGGGGAAATGACTCATCAATTCCATGAACGTGAGGAGGGTAACCTTTCTTGTCAACATTAATTCTTCTAGTTTCTTTTAATCTTGTCTTTTAATTTGTGCATGTTTGTTTAGTCTTTCCTTCCTTTTAAGTTTCTTTAATACTTCTTGCTTTCTTAGTTAACTTTTATTTCAGGATTATGCTTTCTTTTGTTAATGTAGTTAGTGTAATGAGTAGTGAGTAGTTCCATCCCCATTTGGGGGGTGGACAAATATGTGATATAATCATGTAGTGTATTAAGTGTGTGTTATCTTTATCCCTTGAGCTTTATATGATTTCCATAACCATCTAATGGGTTTTCACTCTTATCTTTGATATGCTAATGCTCTTGAATGAAGCTTAGCTTATGCTGTGATTAGTGGACCTATTTTATGGGGAATGATAAGGTTAGGATATGGATGAAGTTAATATTGGAAACACAAGTTGTAGTGTATGTGCTTTTGTTGCCTTTACCTTAGCTAATGTCTTGTATGTTTTAATGATGTAGTCTTATCTTAATTCATGTGGAGGCATAGTAGGGTCTAGTCTTTATACTTGAGTTCCTTTAGCTTCATTCCAATTATTGTCTTGTATGTTTTAATGATGTAGTCTTATCTTAATTCATGTGGAGGCAAAGTTAGATGTAGTTTTATGATTTCATGCACTACATGTTGTGAGGAGCTTAATTGAATACACACACACACACATCTTCATATTCACATTATTTCTCTACCCCCTATAAGGCTTAGTTTTATTGCTTATCTTCATTTCCTTTTTGCATCTTAGTGTAGTTTAGTGTAACAAACCTTTCTCTCCTTCTTTTTACCTCTCGCCTTCGAACAAACCAATTGTCGACACACCTCCCAGTGGACGACCCGTATTTGCCACCGCTTCAACGCGGCCGTGCACTTGCGGTTAAATATAAAACGATCAATCAAGTTTTTGGCGCCGTTGCCGGGGAGGTGCTCTGTCCAGACGTTGGTTTGGACGATTCGAGGGGTTTTTAATTTTTTGTTTTTAGTTTTTGTATGTTTCAGGGAACCTGAGGATCAAGGGGAAGCGACAGGAGGAATGGGAGAGCAAAAGACCACAAAGTGACCGCCAATCAGCGGTCTGGGACCGCCAATTGGCGGCCTGGTGAGCCTCAATTGCTCTCAAATTTGTTCCAGTTGTTATGTTGTTCATTTTAGTTATCTGGGAGCACAATTGTGCATGTTGGGACTTCTAGTTTGCTCCCAGATTTAATTTCAATCCCCTTTAATCAACTTGGACCATAAAACTTAAAGCAAAAGACTAGACTTCTTGCCATCTAGGTCATGCATCATGTGTAGACCTTGCATGCATTTGTCTTTTCTTTGCTTTACATATTGTTGTTGATTGCTAGCGTGAGGTACGTGCACCCAAATCTCTCATTCATGCATGTTTCGATCATGCATTAGTTAGTAAAGTGCACCAGGACAAGAGTGAGTGAGCGTTTGATTGGAGCGATTGATTGCTAGATTTAGGATCAAAACGCTATTAAGGAGGGGCTGTCTCATAAAAGATAAGGTGGGGTTTCCTTGGCCCCAAAAATCACTCTTAATAAAGCCTTAACTAAAAGCTAGTAGACATTGGCCCTAGGATTGCGGGCGCACTAGGAGAGTAATCTAGTTGAGACCATCATGACCTGATCGGCGTTGCCTACCTTGTCGATAGTAGGAGGTACTGGATCTCCGGATCTGGTATCACTTGCTGGGCATTGTGGTCCTTGTTGTAGGTGTTGGCTTTTTGGCCTTAATCCGTATTTTGATGATGTAATTCAACCTAATCTTAATTAGGACATGTAGATTAGCACATGTAGTATAATGGTATACATGTTGTATTGTGCTAACATCTACAGGTGATCAAGACTCAAGAAAGAAGAAAAATCAAGTCAAGACATGTAATCAAACTAGGATTGAAGACATGTAATTTTACCTTTCTTTGAGTATTAGGAACTTATGTGAATTGAGCATAACTTAAGCTAATATGCATGCATTCACACACTAGGTTCCTTGTAGGAGTCACACACAAAATATCATATCATTTGGACTCCATTAGATCACCTAAACACCTAAGACATTGGTCGCCAGTCTGCCTGAGTTCGGTCGACCGTTCACCTTTCGGTCGACCGGTTATACACAATATTTGTTATACCAGACCAACCAGTTCAACCGATCACACTTCTGTTAACCGTTTACCCAGACTTGTTCGGTTGACCGGTAAATCTTCAGTCGACCGTTTCGTTTGCTATTTCTGGTAAAAATACGACCGTTATATTTGTCGTATTATACAACGGTCGTATACACATTTTTCCTCTTAATACCCCCCAAATACTTTTGAACCGGTCGAACAAAATACCTTGTTCGGTCGACCGTTCTATTAGGGAAAATCTACCTGCTATCGGTCGACACAAGTTTTTTTCAACCGATCGAGTTTTCCCTCTACTGAAACCTATAGTTCGGTCGACCGGTACCTGTTCGGTCGACTGTTGACTTATAGAACTTAAGTGTTAGGTCGACCACTACCTATGTTCGGTCAACCGATCCATTAACTTACTCAAGGGTTCGGTCGACCGTTACACCTTTCGGTCGACCGTTTCTGGATAGTTTTTTGCAATCCGATTTTCTGTTTTGTGTACTTTGCACAAACCCCAATCAAATCTTGTCCAAACGGCTAGAAATCTTTAGGAGCTTATAAATAGATGTTCACACTTAGTTTTCCATAATTTTTCACAACTCCAAAGTGTCAAACCTACAGTGAGATTTTCAACAACCTCCAAACTCCAAATTAGCCATCCAAAGCCTAATTTCCACATCATTCATCATACAATCATCTAGCAATTGTTGTTCTCAATTAGAGAGTGAGTTCCACTCAAGTTACCATTGTTGTAAAGTGAGCAAGAGTCTTGGTGAAAGCCCAAGACAAAGAAGCAAGGACTTCCGTGAAAGCCCGAAGTGATTCTCTCGGTTTGTGAGAGGTGGTGCCAAGCTCGGCGAGGGTTGTTCGCGAGCTTGAAGACTTGTAAAAGGCGTTGCTCCCGGCCCGGAACGGGGAGGCATAGTGAAGACGCAAGAGGGGCTCGAACGGAGATTTGAGAGGTGCTTGTAAGAGAGGACGTAGGCGCGACCGGACCTCTATAAAACCGACGTGTCTACTTGTGGTTTGCATTACCTTTCTACTTGTGTTTGATTTAGTTTAATTTCCGCTGCATTTCTTTGATCGATCAACCAAGTAGTCAATTAGGGTTTAATTGTGATTAGTCTTAATTGTGGTCCCATAGACCCATACGATTCTACGTTTGGTATGAGAGACTTGTTAAGCTAAATTTCTTTACTTTACCGTAATTTTAGCATGGCTACAACATCTAATCACTAAGAGGGTTTATGCACCACAAGGTCTCCTTTGCTTAATGGGTCAAATTATGATTATTGGAAAAATAGAATGAAATTGTTTTAAATATCAAATGACCTTAAGTATTGGAAGTTTATTCAAAATCCATACATACCCCTAAATGAAGATGAGTTAGATTCTCTATCTAGGGCTCAAATGAAAGAAATTGAAATGAATTCTAAAATCATGAACATTCTTTATTGTGGCCTTAATGAGGGAGAATACAATAGAATTAGGGGTTGTGAAAGTGCAAATCAAATATGGCATAAGTTACAAATGCATCATGAGGGTGATAGTAAAACCAAAGAAACTAGGATAAGTCTCCTTATGCATAAATATGAAATATTTTCTATGCCTATCGGTGAGAACATAAGCGACATGAACACTCGCTTCACCGATATTACTAACTCTCTTTTGATTCTTGGAAGAAGGATAAATGAAGGGGAGATGACTCGAAAATTCCTCCGGTCATTGAGCAACGATTGGGAAGACAAGGTCGTCGCAATTGAAGAATCGCACGATCTTTCCAAATTGAAGATGGAGGAACTCATTGGAAATCTCATGGCCAATGAGCTCCAATTGAGTCATCGAAAAGAGAAGGAAGATTCAAAGAAAAACACCTCGGTGGCATTACATGCAAACTTTGATGAACCAAGGAGAGAAGATGAAGAAGAAGAAATGGTGGTCCTTGCCCAAGACTTCTTCAAATATCTCAAAAATAAAGAAGACAAAAGTGAAAGAAGAGGTATTTGAAGTGAGAGAAAAGAAGGGGAGAAGAAGAGGGAGAAAGGAAATGAGAAGGGAAGGAGCAAAAGAAGAGAAAGGAGGGAAGAAGCTCACAAAGCTACATGGGATGATTCCTCATCACCATTAACATCATCTTCCACCTTACATAGTAGAGGAGAATTTGCTTACTCATGTCACATGGCAATTGAAGATGAATTGAGTGAGGTAGCCTCTAACTCTTCTATTTCTAATTCTTGCTCATCTAGAGATCTTAGTGATAGCTCAAACTCAAGTGCATCTAATGAGATATTTACTAAAGATGAGCTCCAAAATGCATTTCATGATTTAGTTAAACAATATGAGATTGTTTTTGAAAAGAAAAAAATGCTAGAAAAACTATAAATGATCTTAAATGCCAAATTGAGCTAATCATGAATGAAAAGAATGAGGTGATTGCTAGTCTAAGTAAAACATCTATTGTTGATGAACATGTAGATCTTAAAGCTTCAAATATGCAATTAAGAAAAGATCTAGAAATGTTCACTAAAGGAACAAAAATGCTTGATATGCTTTTGAGTAGTCAAAGACAATCATTAGCTAAACATGGTTTAGGATATAATGTGCATTTGAAAAACCATGTATCTCATACTACTTTAAATGGCAAGCATTTATTTGTTAAGTCTAGTTCGTCAAGTGTGTGGGCACCCAAAACCAAAATGGTTTGGATCCCAAAAGCTAATGTTCAAGGACCCAAAGTTGTTTGGGTACCTAAATCTACACTTGTAGGTGCTTGAGGGGGAAATTTGTGGTGACCAGACAAGCCAAAACTTTGAAATTCAAATCCGGTTGCATCACCAAGAAAAGATTGGAGCTAATTGGAATTCAACATTGGTATAAAATTTCCAACTTCTGAATTTTCTGTCACATTAGCTCTAATCTAGTTAATATGCTTAATTGTCATATCTTTAGAGTTCAATTCATTGAAAATCATTAACCTTATTCATTGCAAATCATATACCACATCCATTGATTGTAAATGTCAAAATTTAAATGGATGTTAGAATAAGGCCTAAGTTGAAACTCAAATGAAATTAACTTGAATCATAGTTTTCATCTAGGCTTATTGATAGGGGGAGCTTAAATGTTAAATCTTTTATTAGTGTAATGAAGTGCAAAATTTAGGGGGAGCAACTTCATTACAAGACATCCAAAATTCTATGCTTAAAGTCTTAATTAATTGTTGTTTTTAATAGATGTCAAAGGGGAGAGATAATTAAGGGGGAAACTTGAAATTTACATGATATTGTCAAGATAAACTATGCACATCCATAGGGGGAGCATTTATATGCATAGTTTACATATACAAAATTCAAGTATTAGGTTGGTTTAAGATATAGGTTGCCATCATCAAAAAGGGGGAGATTGTTGGCTTTTTGGCCTTAATCCGTATTTTGATGATGTAGTTCATCCTAATCTTAATTAGGACATGTAGATTAGCACATGTAGTATAAAAGTATACATGTTGTATTGTGCTAACATCTACAGGTGATCAAGACTCAAGAAAGAAGAAAAATCAAGTCCAGATATGTAATCAAGCTAGGATTGAAGACATGTAATTTTACCTTTCTTTGAGTATTAGGAACTTATGTGAATTGAGCATAACTTAAGCTAATATGCATGCATTCACACACTAGGTTCCTTGTAGGAGTCACACACAAAATATCATATCATTTGGACTCCATTAGATCACCTAAACACCTAAAACATTGGTCGCCAGTCTCCCTGAGTTCGGTCGACCGTTCACCTTTCGGTCGACCGGTTATACACAATATTTGTTATACCAGGCCAACCAGTTCAACCGATCACACTTCTGTTAACCGTTTACCCAGACTTGTTCGGTTGACCGGTAGATCTTCGGTCGACCGTTTCGTTTGCTATTTCTGGTAAAAATACGACCGTTATATTTGTCGTATTATACAATGGTCGTTTACACATTTTTTTCTCTTAATACCCCCCAAATACATTTGAACCGGTAGAACAAAATACCTTGTTCGGTCGACCGTTCTAATAGGGAAAATCTACCTGCTATCGGTCGACACAAGTTTTGTTCAACCGATCGAGTTTTCCCTCTACCGAAACCTGTAGTTCGGTCGACCGGTACCTGTTCGGTCGACCATTGACTTATAGAACTTAAGTGTTAGGTCGACCAGTACCTATGTTCGGTCAACCGATCTATTAACTTACTCAAGGGTTCGGTCGACCGTTACACCTTTCGGTCGACTGTTTCTGAATAGTTTTTTGCAATCCGATTTTCTGTTTTGTGTACTTTGCACAAACCCCAATCAAATCTTGTCCAAACGGCTAGAAATCTTTAGGAGCTTATAAATAGAGGTTCACACTTAGTTTTCCACAATTTTTCACAACTCCAAAGTGTCAAACCTATAGTGAGATTTTCAAAAACCTCCAAACTCCAAATTAGCCATCCAAAGCCCAATTTCCACATCATTCATCATACAATCATCTAGCAATTGTTGTGCTCAATTAGAGAGTGAGTTCCACTCAAGTTACCATTGTTGTAAAGTGAGCAAGGGTCTTGGTGAAAGCCCAAGACAAAGAAGCAAGGACTTCGGTGAAAGCCCGAAGTGATTCTCTCGGTTTGTGAGAGGTGGTGCCAAGCTCGGTGAGGGTTGTTCGCGAGCTTGAAGACTTGTAAAAGGCATTGCTCCCGGCCTGGAACGGGGAGGCATAGTGAAGACGCAAGAGGGGCTCGAACGAAGATTTGTGAGGTGCTTGTAAGAGAGGACGTAGGCGTGGCCGAACCTCTATAAAACCGACGTGTCTACTTGTTGTTTGCATTACCTTTCTACTTGTGTTGGATTTAGTTTAATTTCCGCTGCATTTCTTTGTTCGATCAACCAAGTAGTCAATTAGGGTTTAATTGTGTTTAGTCTTAATTGTTGACCCATAGACCCACACGATTCTACATTTGGTATCAGACCCTTGTTAAGCTAAATTTCTTTACTTTACCGTAATTTTAGCATGGCTACAACAACTAATCACTTAGAGGGTTTATGCACCACAAGGCCTCCTTTGCTTAATGGGTCAAATTATGATTATTGGAAAATAGAATGAAAATCTTTTTAATATCAAATGACCTTAAGTATTGGAAGTTTATTCAAAATCCATACATACCCCCAAATGAAGATGAGTTAGATTCTCTATCTAGGGCTCAAATGAAAGAAATTGAAATGAATTCTAAAATCATGAACATTCTTTATTATGGCCTTAATGAGGGAGAATACAATAGAATTAGGGGTTGTGAAAGTGCAAATCAAATGTGGCATAAGTTACAAATGCATCATGAGGGTGATAGTAAAACCAAAGAAATTAGGATAAGTCTCCTCATTCATAAATATGAAATATTTTCTATGCATATCGGTGAGAACATAAGCGACATGAACACTCGCTTCACCGATATTACTAACTCTCTTTTGATTCTTGGAAGAAGGATAAATGAAGGGGAGATGACTCGAAAATTTTCCTCCGGTCATTGAGCAACGATTGGGAAGACAAGGTCGTCGCAATTGAAGAATCGCATGATCTTTCCAAATTGAAGATGGAGGAACTCATTGGAAATCTCATGGCCTATGAGCTCCAATTGAGTCATCGAAAAGAGAAGGAAGATTCAAAGAAAAACACCTCGGTGGCATTACATGCAAACTTTGATGAACCAAGGAGAGAAGATGAAGAAGAAGAAATGGAGGTCCTTGCCCAAGACTTCTTCAAATATCTCAGAAATAAAGAAGACAAAAGTGAAAGAAGAGGTATTAGAAGTGAGAGAAAAGAAGGGGAGAAGAAGAGGGAGAAAAGAAATGAGAAGGGAAGGAGCAAAAGAAGAGAAAGGAGGGAAGAAGCTCACAAAGCTACATGGGATGATTCCTCATCACCATCAACATCATCTTCCACCTTACATAGTAGAGGAGAATTTGCTTACTCATGTTACATGGCAATTGAAGATGAATTGAGTGAGGTAGCCTCTCACTCTTCTATTTCTAATTCTTGCTCATCTAGAGATCTTAGTGATAACTCAAAGTCAAGTGCATCTAATGAGACAGAAATGTTCACTAAAGGAACAAAAATGCTTGATATGCTTTTGAGTATTCAAAGACAATCATTAGCTAAACATGGTTTAGGATATAATGTGCATTTGAAAAACCATGTATCTCATACTACTTTAAATGGCAAGCATTTATTTGTTAAGTCTAGTTCGTCAAGTGTGTGGGCACCCAAAACCAAAATGGTTTGGATCCCAAAAGCTAATGTTCAAGGACCCAAAGTTGTTTGGGTACCTAAATCTACACTTGTAGGTGCTTGAGGGGGAAATTTGTGGTGACCGGACAAGCCAAAACTTTGAAATTCAAATCCGGTTGCATCACCAAGAAAAGATTGGAGCTAATTGGAATTCAACATTGGTATAAAATTTCCAACTTCTGAATTTTCTGTCACATTAGCTCTAATCTAGTTAATATGCTTAATTGTCATATCTTTAGAGTTCAATTCATTGAAAATCATTAACCTTATTCATTGCAAATCATATACCACATCCATTGATTGTAAATGTCAAAATTTAAATGGATGTTAGAATAAGGCCTAAGTTGAAACTCAAATGAAATTAACTTGAATCATATTCATAGTTTTCATCTAGCCTTATTGATGGGGGGAGCTTAAATGTTATATCTTTTATTAGTGTAATGAAGTGCAAAAATTAGGGGGAGCAACTTCATTACAAGACATCCAAAATTCTATGCTTAAAGTCTTAATTAATTGTTGTTTTTGCTGGATGTCAAAGGGGGAGAGATAATTAAGGGGGAAACTTGAAATTTACATGATATTGTCAAGATAAACTATGCACATCTATAGGGGGAGCATTTATATGCATAGTTTACATATACAAAATTCAAGTATTAGGTTGGTTTAAGATATAGGTTGCCATCATCAAAAAGGGGGAGATTGTTGGCTTTTTGGCGTTAATCCGTATTTTGATGATGTACTTCAACCTAATCTTAATTAGGACATGTAGATTAGCACATGTAGTATAATGGTATACATGTTGTATTGTGCTATCATCTACAGGTGATCAAGACTAAAGAAAAAAGAAAAGTCAAGTCAAGACATGTAATCAAGCTTGGATTGAAGCCATGTAATTTTACCTTTCTTTGAGTATTAGGAACTTATGTGAATTGAGCAAAACATAAGCTAATATGCCTGCATTCACACACTAAGTTCCTTGTAGGAGTCATTCGGTCGACCGTTTCGTTTGCTATTTCTGGTAAAAATACGACCGTTATATTTGCCGTATTATACAACGGTCGTATACACATTTTTTCTCTTAATACCCCCCCAAAAACTTTTGAACCGGTCGAACAAAATACCTTGTTCAGTTGACCGTTCTATTAAGGAAAATGTACCTGCTATCGGTCGACACAAGTTTTGTTCAACCGATCGAGTTTTCTCTCTACCGAAACCTGTAGTTCGGTCGACCGGTACCTGTTCGGTCGACCGTTGACTTATAGAACTTAAGTGTTAGGTCGACCAGTACCTATGTTCGGTCAACCGATCCATTAACTTACTCAAGGGTTCGGTCGACCGTTACACCTTTCGGTCGACCGTTTCTGGACAGTTTTTTGCAATCCGATTTTCTGTTTTGTGTACTTTGCACAAACCCCAATCAAGTCTTGTCCAAACGGCTAGAAATCTTTAGGAGCTTATAAATAGAGGTTCACACTTAGTTTTCCACAAATTTTCACAACTCCAAAGTGTCAAACCTATAGTGAGATTTTCAACAACCTCCAAACTCCAAATTTGCCATCCAAAGCCTGATTTCCACATCATTCATCATACAATCATCTAGCAATTGTTGTGCTCAATTAGAGAGTAAGTTCCACTCAAGTTACCATTGTTGTAAAGTGAGCAAGGGTCTTGGTGAAAGCCCAAGACAAAGAAGCAAGGACTTCAGTGAAAGCCCGAAGTGATTCTCTCGGTTTGTGAAAGGTGGTGCCAAGCTCGGCGAGGGTTGTTCGCGAGCTTGAAGACTTGTAAAAGGCATTGCTCCTGGCCCGGAACGGGGAGGCATAGTGAAGACGCAAGAGGGGCTCGAACGGAGATTTGAGAGGTGCTTGTAAGAGAGGACGTAGGCGCGGCCGAACCTCTATAAAACCGACGTGTCTACTTGTGGTTTGCATTACCTTTCTACTTGTGTTTGATTTAGTTTAATTTCCGCTGCATTTCTTTGATCGATCAACCAAGTAGTCAATTAGGGTTTAATTGTGATTAGTCTTAATTGTGGACCCATAGACCCACACGATTCTACATTTGGTATCAGAGCCTTGTTAAGCTAAATTTCTTTACTTTACCGTAATTTTCGCATGGCTACAACATCTAATCACTTAAAGGGTTTATGCACCACAAGGCCTCCTTTGCTTAATGGGTCAAATTATGATTATTGGAAAAATAGGATGAAAATCTTTTTAATATCAAATGACCTTAAGTATTTGAAGTTTATTCAAAATCCATACATACGCCCAAACGAAGATGAGTTAGATTCTCTATCTAGGGCTCAAATGAAAGAAATTGAAATGAATTCTAAAATCATGAACATTCTTTATTGTGGCCTTAATGAGGGAGAATACAATAGAATTAGGGGTTGTGAAAGTGCAAATCAAATATGGCATAAGTTACAAATGCATCATGAGGGTGATAGTAAAACCAAAGAAACTAGGATAAGTCTCCTCATGCATAAATATGAAATATTTTCTATGCATATCTGTGAGAACATAAGCGACATGAACACTCGCTTCACCGATATTACTAACTATCTTTTGATTCTTGGAAGAAGGATTAATGAAGCGGAGATGACTCGAAAATTTTCCTCCGGTCATTGAGTAACGATTGGGAAGCAAGGTCGTCGCAATTGAAGAATCGCACGATCTTTCCAAATTGAAGATGGAGGAACTCATTGGAAATCTCATGGCCTATGAGCTCCAATTGAGTCATCGAAAAGAGAAGGAAGATTCAAAGAAAAACACCTCGGTGGCATTACATGCAAACTTTGATGAACCAAGGAGAGAAGATGAAGAAGAAGAAGAAATGGTGGTCCTTGCCCAAGACTTCTTCAAATATCTCAAAAATAAAGAAGACAAAAGTGAAAGAAGAGGTATTAGAAGTGAGAGAAAAGAAGGGGAGAAGAAGAGGGAGAAAGGAAATGAGAAGGGAAGGAGCAAAAGAAGAGAAAGGAGGGAAGAAGCTCACAAAGCTACATGGGATGATTCCTCATCACCATCAACATCATCTTCCACCTTACATAGTAGAGGAGAATTTGCTTACTCATGTCACATGGCAATTGAAGATGAATTGAGTGAGGTAGCCTCTAACTCTTCTATTTCTAATTCTTGCTCATCTAGAGATCTTAGTGATAGCTCAAACTCAAGTGCATCTAATGAGATATTTACTAAAGATGAGCTCCAAAATGCATTTCATGATTTAGTTAAACAATATGAGATTGTTTTTGAAAAGAAAAAAATGCTAGAAAAACTATAAATGATCTTAAATGCCAAATTGAGCTAATCATGAATGAAAAGAATGAGGTGATTGCTAGTCTAAGTAAAACACCTATTGTTGATGAACATGTAGATCATAAAGCTTCAAATATGCAATTAAGAAAAGATCTAGAAATGTTCACTAAAGGAACAAAAATGCTTGATATGCTTTTGAGTAGTCAAAGACAATCATTAGCTAAACATGGTGTAGGATATAATGTGCATTTGAAAAAACATGTATCTCATACTACTTTAAATGGCAATCATTTATTTGTTAAGTCTAGTTCGTCAAGTGTGTGGGCACCCAAAACCAAAATGGTTTGGATCCCAAAAGCTATTGTTGAAGGACCCAAAGTTGTTTGGGTACCTAAATCTACACTTGTAGGTGCTTGAGGGGGAGATTTGTGGTGACCGGACAAGCCAAAACGTCGAAATTCAAATCCGGTTGCATCACCAAGAAAAGATTGGAGGTAATTCGAATTCAACATTGGTATAAAATTTCCAACTTCTGAATTTTCTGTCACATTAGCTCTAATCTACTTAATATGCTTAATTGTCATATCTTTAGAGTTCAATTCATTGAAAATCATTAACCTTATTCATTGCAAATCATATACCACATCCATAGATTGTAAATGTCAAAATTTAAATGGATGTTAGAATAAGGCCTAAGTTGAAACTCAAATGAAATTAACTTGAATCATATTCATAATTTTCATCTAGCCTTATTGATGGGGGGAGCTTAAATGTTAAATCTTTTATTAGTGTAATGAAGTGCCAAATTTAGGGGGAGCAACTTCATTACAAGACATCCAAAATTCTATGCTTAAAGTCTTAATTAATTGTTGTTTTTGCTGGATGTCAAAGGGGGAGAGATAATTAAGGGGAAAACTTGAAATTTACATGATATTGTCAAGATAAACTATGCACATCCATAGGGGGAGCATTTATATGCATAGTTTACATATACAAAATTCAAGTATTAGGTTGGTTTAAGATATAGGTTGCCATCATCAAAAAGGGGGAGATTGTTGGCTTTTTGGCGTTAATCCGTATTTTGATGATGTACTTCAACCTAATCTTAATTAGGACATGTAGATTAGCACATTTAGTATAATGGTATACATGTTGTATTGTGCTATCATCTACAGGTGATCAAGACTCAAGAAAAAAGAAAAGTCAAGTCAAGACATGTAATCAAGCTTGGATTGAAGCCATGTAATTTTACCTTTCTTTGAGTATTAGGAACTTATGTGAATTGAGCAAAACATAAGCTAATGTGCATGCATTCACACACTAAGTTCCTTGTAGGAGTCATTCGGTCGACCGTTTCGTTTGCTATTTCTGGTAAAAATACGACCGTTATATTTGTCGTATTATACAACGGTCGTATACACATTTTTTCTCTTAATACCCCCCCAAAAACTTTTGAACCGGTCGAACAAAATACCTTGTTCAGTTGACCGTTCTATTAAGGAAAATGTATCTGCTATCGGTCGACACAAGTTTTGTTCAACCAATCGAGTTTTCCCTCTACCGAAACCTGTAGTTCGGTCGACCGGTACCTGTTCGGTCGGCCGTTGACTTATAGAACTTAAGTGTTAGGTCGACCAGTACCTATGTTCGGTCAACCGATCCATTAACTTACTTAAGGGTTCGGTCGACCGTTACACCTTTCGGTCGACCGTTTCTGGACAGTTTTTTGCAATCCGATTTTCTGTTTTGTGTACTTTGCACAAACCCCAATCAAATCTTGTCCAAACGGCTAGAAATCTTTAGGAGCTTATAAATAGAGGTTCACACTTAGTTTTCCACAAATTTTCACAACTCCAAAGTGTCAAACCTATAGTGAGATTTTCAACAACCTCCAAACTCCAAATTTGCCATCCAAAGCCTGATTTCCACATCATTCATCATACAATCATCTAGCAATTGTTGTGCTCAATTAGAGAGTAAGTTCCATTCAAGTTACTATTGTTGTAAAGTGAGCAAGGATCTTGGTGAAAGCCCAAGACAAAGAAGCAAGGACTTCAGTGAAAGCCCGAAGTGATTCTCTCGGTTTGTGAGAGGTGGTGCCAAGCTCGGCGAGGGTTGTTCGCGAGCTTGAAGACTTGTAAAAGGCGTTGCTCCTGGCCCGGAACGGGGAGGCATAGTGAAGACGCAAGAGGGGCTCGAACGAAGATTCGAGAGGTGCTTGTAAGAGAGGACGTAGGCACGGCCGAACCTCTATAAAACCGACGTGTCTACTTGTGGTTTGCATTACCTTTCTACTTGTGTTTGATTTAGTTTAATTTCCGCTGCATTTATTTGATCGATCAACCAAGTAGTCAATTAGGGTTTAATTGTGATTAGTCTTAATTGTGGACCCATAGACCCACATGGTCCTACAGTAGGGAGGTGAGACGTGTCGAGGCTAGTGACCTCGAAGTTAGGCGTCGTCTAGCCTAAGGACCCATTGCCTTACATTGTTTGAGTCGTGCTTGCTAGTTAGGCTTCTACCTAATCCCTTCACCCACGCTAGCTTTAGGGATTCTTCCCTTCTCCTCTGAGTCATCTTCTTCTCACCTTCTTCTACATTATAGTCTCCTCCACTTTACACTCTCTCGTAGCGTTTTTAGGGTCGAGTCGAGCACTTTTTGCGAGCTTGGCCTCGTGGTGGTGAGAGTGGTCGACCCTAGAGTTCTTTGTGGAGATGGATGGTTACATGGGCGACCATCCATATCATAGTTGGGACCAGGACAATTCGTCCTGGTATTCCGGACCCATGCAACCTGGGGTGGCTCAGACGAACACCTCGTATGGTTGGGACAATCTTCATTGTGTGAATGATCAATCTTCATTGTGTGAATGATCAATCTTCATATTGGGGTAGTATGAGAGAGGCACCGACTGCTAGACCACCATCTAGTTACGTCGGATCATATGTTGGTCATCAATTTGAGACATTACAAGAACCTTTGGCCTCTTTCATGCATGTAGTAGATGACATGGGTGCACTGGTGGCTCCAGTAGCCGTACCATGTGACTGTTGTGGGTTGAGTGGTCATGTTATAGGGGAATGTCCTTATATTGCCCCTGAGCCTGAGTATGAGCACACATTTTCCCAAAATGCTCATTATGACCATTACGCATCCGCGTACAACCCGAGAGGGATGGATTCGTGGGGAGACAATTCGTATTCAAATTCTTATACATCATTTCCACCCCAGTATCCGCCTCCTGAATACCCAGAATTCAACCAACACCCCACTTCAAATCATTGGACTCATTCTCAGCCTATCAACACCCAACCGCAAAATTTCCCAAGCTCTCACTTGGACCTCATAGTTGACCGCATACCTGATTCCTTGAAACAAACTTTTGTTACGTTCATGGAAACCACTCAACAGTCCATACAAAATATGGCACTGCAAGTAAGTCAAATGTCGCAGCAATTACGTGAACGTGAGGAAAGTAACTTTTCTTGTCAACATGAGGATTCATCTTTTGATATCGAACTGCCACCACCACATCCACAAATTCAAAGCACAATCTTTCAAAGTCAAACTCCTAGTCAGTCTGAGGGACTTGGGGTTTCAATTCACGATCACTTGGTGGACGATTCGATCCCAAATGAGAATAACATGGACCAACTTCATTACGAGTCGACACATGATTGTGCCTTATCTTCTTGTCCCGTGGCCCTTGAGCCACATGACCTTATTGTTGTAACTCCTAAGGACTCTCCACTAGTGGAGCAAGAGCTCCCTAGTCCCCTCAATTTCAAACAACCTGATGAGAGTTTGCCTCTCACTATTGTTCCTGATCATCTTGAAAATGACGGAACATCAAACAACTACATTGCTCATGAGGGTATTAGGAGTTCCTTGGAGGATACCTTGGGTATGATACCCACTTTTTGTTTGCCTGGTGTGTGAGAACCTAATCCCTTGATTAAGGTTAATTAAGTTTAAGAACCTTAAACCCTGATTAGTGAGAGTATATAAACCTAAACCAACCCATTTTCTCCTCATTTTCCTTTCCTATCTTTTTCATCTCACTCTCTCCCTCAACACTTTCTCTCCCTCCCTTGTAGTTCGTCGGTGGAAGAAGGAGGAGCTGCGGGTGTGCCGGCAAGTCGAGGTCGCCGGAGATCAAGGAAGATGTGGAGATCCACGTTCGTGTGAGGAGTTCGCCGGAGATACGCCCTTTTGCGTGGGAGGATCGTCGTTGCTCTTCGGAAGCTTCTTCAAGCTTCCAAGGTATGCCAAGCCTTGGTTTTACGCTCACCAAGGTTGTGTGGGTGTTTGAGTGTTCGACGGTAGGCCGAATGGCTCGTCAGAATAGTGTGGCAGAAGTTCTACTCTGTTTCGGTCGACCGGTGCTCAATTTGGTCGACCGGTTGTAGTGTAATTCGGGCGTTCTGGCTCGAATCGGTCGAACGATACCCCATGGGTGGTCGACCGATTGTTCGTGTGAGCGAGAAGATGAAGACCCTGAGTGTTTTCGGTCGACCGGGTCCCCTTTGTCGGTCGACCGAATGCACTGTTGTATGTCGGTTGGGGGCGTTGACCTTCTAAACGGTCGACCGCCTCTTTGACCAAGTTCGACCGAATGCACTGTTGTAAGTCGGTTGGGGGTGTAGACTTCTAAACGGTCGACCGCCCTGAGATCCCGTTCGACCGTTGACTTAAGACAACTTAAGTGTGGTTCGACCGATTCATATTTCGATCGACCGGTAATGACCTTGTAGAATGTGGAAGTCCCTGATGTTTTTCGGTCAACCAGAAGCCCATTGCCGTTCGACCGTTGGGATGTGTTATTTAATATTTATTTGTGGCGTAGACCTTCTAAACGGTCGACCGCCCAGAGACCTTTGTTCGACCGTTTCGATGATTTCCTTGGTTCGACCGTTGGATTGTGGTTCGAACCAAGTACCGGTTTTAACGACCAATCGGTCGACCGTATGACCTTTTTCGGTCGACCGTTGGAGCCCAGTAATTGCATTGGTTGTTTATAAGCGCGTTGGTGCGTGGATTGCATTTATTGCTTATGTTCCCATGATATGACATGTGCATTGAGACCTAGGTATTAGACCTGTGGGACCATATTCCCCTTTGCATGATCTATATGTGATGACTGTTATGACCTTAGCCTTTGTGGCGAAGGAGTTGACTGTTGGCCTGTGTGGCGACAGAGATGACCTTAGCCTTTGTGGCGAAGGAGATGACCTTAGCTTGTGTGGCGACGGAGATGACTGCTAGCCCTTGAGCAGCAGAGTTCTGTGCCTTAGCATGTGTGGCGACGGAGATGACCGATCGATGATGTTCCGGCGGATGTGCTCGACCGATGCTGTTCCGGCGAGTGTGATCGTCCAGCTGTGGCACGGCTGGCGAGTTTGACCGACTAAAGCGACGACTCTAGCAGATTGTGGTCTTCGACCACTGATCAGATCTGATGATGACTCGGAATTGCGTGCGACCCTCACCGAACCCATATGACTAGTGTAGCTGCGAGTGGGGGTGTGTCGCGTATTTTCCGTATGACCGCTTGTGCCTGCGGTGGGTATCTACGGATGTCCAAAACTAGACTTATGACTAATGAACCCCGGTTGGGGAAATGACTTTTATGACCTTATGACCCGTTTGGGGAATGACCAGTTATGATTTATGTTTGGCATAATACTAGTATGATAGGTCATGTTTCGCATTGCATGTAGGTGGGTTTGGCATACGGGGTTTCCTTCGGGAGACTCACGACATTGTTGTTTGCTTTCAGGTTCCCTCTTCGGGAGCTGCTTGGGTGGTGACTGAGGACGAGTGCATCTTGGAGTCGGGTCCTCGTGTCGGTTTTGAGGTTATTATGACTACTTGTATATCTGTATATTGTATTTTGATGTAGTCATTCTTTTGACAACTCTTGTATACGGTGCAACACCATATATATTATATTTATATTTTCGAGTAGCGTCCCCTGTGTTGATGTTTATCCTTTGATTATCTTGTTATTAAAAGTTTTAAATTTTCCGCTGTTTCGGGGATGTTAAATGGTGTGTCGGACATGCCTAACGAGGTTCTTGACCTCGTTCTGACGCACCAGCCTGTTGGTTGGAGAGTTTGGATTGACGATCATAACTTCAGCAGCGCAATGGGAGAAACTCTTCTTCCGTTGCCCCTCATTTCCCAAACTCTTGAGAGGTTCAAGGTCTTTCAGTTTGATCCTTTGAATGATACACCTTTGCGTCCAATTCATGAACCTCTCATTTCATCTGGTGATCTTTGTGAAAGGGGCCCACACATGCATATTCTGGCCCCGCGTGGTGTCATATTCCCTTTCCAAGTGCATTGACCCACTCTTGAGGTTCCCATTTGATGTCTTTTGACAAATGAAGATGGGAACTTATGTTTGTACATAGTTTAATAAAAAAAAAGAAAAAAAAGAAAAAAAGTACAATAAAAGACTCCTAGAGTGAGCATCGATTGTTGTGAGCCCCAACCCTTGTGTATTTGGGCTCCATTTCTTTCACGTATTTGTATCCTTTCTTTAGCATCTCACATGTTTTGAGGGAATTCGGGTTTGTGTCCATCAACATGACCTTGAACTTCCCTTTGTACTTTATGTTGGTGAGATCTCTCCTTTTTCATGCATAAATCCATGTAGTATCTTGCTCACATTCATTGAGGACAATGCATGAAGTAGGTGTGGGGGGGTGTTTTACGTGTGTACATAGTCAAGTCTTTTCTTTTGTTTGCATTTTTAGGGTCATGTTAGTGTGCTGCATTTAATATCGATATATCTGCTTGCCATGATCCTTGGGTGACTTGTCTTGTTTTGCTTGCCTAGTGCTTTAAAATTTCCACATTTCTTTCAAAATCTTCATGTGTTTGCGAAAGAAAATGTTTTGTGGGTTTTGCGTGTGTTTAGCATGTGCAAAACCGTTGAGAGGCAAAGTAAAAAAGAAAGCTCCCAAAATTGTCTTGAACTTGATCCATTAGGATATCTAGTACAGTGACTTTAGGATTTATCGAGTCGTTAGGATGCACCCCGGTTTTCCCTTGGGGGTGAGTAATCATAGGGTTTCAGTGCTCAAACATTTAATGAAGTCCACCCTGAACCTAGTGAGTCAATAATTCGTGTCTGTTAACTTAAGGAAGTTTGTGGTAGTCAAGGACCCTCTAAATCTTGTTGTGAGACATTAGTGTAGGGGTTTTGGTTCATGTGTAAATAAGAAATAAGTGAGTAGGTGTTCTCTCTTCTCGCACGGCTCCTATCACTCGGGAAAGTAGGTCTGAGGGGACTTTGTGCCTGGTGCTTTCGAGTCATCTGACTTGGGATGCGCCGACCGAACTCCCGCTACACGGGTGGTAGGGATTGCCCTATGTGGAGATTTGGGGAAAGGTTTACGTGATAATGTAAGTCCTCATGGGCAATGATGCATGAAACCTGACCCTGGGAGAATGAAGCTCTAACTAATAAAAAGAAAAAGAAGAAAAAAATGTGAAAAGAAACAAAAAGAAAAAAAATGGTAATGCAAATATGAACCTTAATGGACTTTACACTTTGTAGCACTTGAGGATGTTGAGATTGTTCATGTCTTTCACTTAATTCCTTATTTAACTTGCACGAATGGTTCATTAGGTTAGGTGTGTGGACTGATTACCAATATAGAGTCGGCCCGTAGGATTACCGCGTCCCATGATCGACAAAATATTTCCAACGAGTCGAGTGTCTAGATTGAATAATGCATCTTGTTCGGATTTTGTGGGTATATCCGCTGAAAACCCTCAGGAGACAACACTCCTCCTCCTTGGCAACAAGGAGGTTTAACGGCTTGTTGCACGTGCTAAGTGCAACCGTGATTCCTACGAAAGTGAGTTAGGATTTCTTGTTTTTCATATGCTTTTTCCTTTCTTTGTTTTGCTCGAGACTAGCAAAAACTTAGGTGTGGGGGTATTTGATTGGCATCATTTCATGTTTATATTTGTATCTTATAACCATTATCTTTCACCTAAACAATGCTATGTTACGAGTTTTATGTTTAGTTTTAAGGAATAAATAGGTTTGAAGAGAAGAGCCATGAAAGGACCCAAAAGCAGGAAAAAAGGACTTAATTGTGAGACCTAGGGACTATGCAATGGAGAAGGACCTGATCGTAAGATCGAAGGACCTAAGAGAAAAACAGGAAACTCTACACCATCATGGGGAGTATTTTGGCAATTCGATTCGGGTCGGAGCTCGAACAAACCAAGTAGATGCATCCAAGACAAACAAATCCATCAAGCAAAGCCCACAACAAATCTTGGACCGTTAATTGGCGGTCCATATAGCCCCAGATCCGCTAAGCTTTCTCTTGGACTTGTATTATTATGTGTTTAGGCTATTTTTGGTATTGGTTTAGTCCCACATCGGGGGATTCTCCCCTATTAGCTTTTTCCATGCTTATAAATAGAACTCTTCACCTTCCATTGTAATTACGCATTGCTTGGTGGCATTCTCTCTACTAAGGAGTGAGCCTTGAAGCAAAAACTCAAGGTGAAGATGAATGCTACCTTCAATGTGAGTCATTTGTTAATAAAATAATTCTTCTAGTTTCTTTCAATCTTGTCTTTTAATTTGTGCATGTTTGTTTAGTCTTTCCTTTCCTTTTATGTTTCTTTAATGCTTCTTGCTTTCTTAGTTAACTTTTATTTCAGTATTATGCTTTCTTTTGTTAATATAGTTAGTGTAATGAGTAGTGAGTAGTTCCATCCCCATTTGGGGGGTGGAGAAATATGTGATATAATCATGTAGTGTATTAAGTGTGTGTTATCTTTATCGCTTGAGCTTTATATGATTTCCATAACCATCTAATGGGTTTTCACTCTTATCTTTGATATGCTAATGCTCTTGAATGAAGCTTAGCTTATGCTTTGATTAGTGGACCTATTTTATGGGGAATGATAAGGTTAGGATATGGATGAAGTTAATATTGGAAACACAATTTGTAGTGTATGAGCTCTTGTTGCCTTTACCTTAGCTAATGTCTTGTATGTTTTAATGATGTAGTCTTATCTTAATTCATGTGGACGCATAGTAGGGTCTAGTCTTTATACTTGAGTTCATTTAGCTTCATTCCAATTATTGTCTTGTATGTTTTAATGATGTAGTCTTATCTTAATTCACGTGGAGGCAAAGTTGGATGTAGTTTTATGATTTCATGCACTACATGTTGTGAGGAGCTTAATTGAACACACACACACACATCTTCATATTCACATTATTTCTCTACCCTCTATGGGGCTTAGTTTTATTGCTTATCTTCATTTCCTTTTTGCATCTTAGTGTAGTTTAGTGTAACCAACCTTTCTCTCCTTCTTTTTACCTCTCGCCTTCGAACAAACCAATTGTCCACACACCTCCCAGTGGACGACCCGTATTTGCCACCGCTTCAACGCGGCCGTGCACTTGCGGTTAAATATAAAACGATCAATCAGGTGGCAACTGTCACACAAATCAAAGCACAAAAGGAGAGAAGAGCCAAAGACAAGAGTGCTCTCTTCTTTCTCTTCCAAGCGGTGGATGAGAGTGGCTTTGAGAAGAGTGCTGAAGCGAAGACGTTGAAGGAGGTGTGAGACACCCTTGAGAAGAGTTACAAGGGTGCTGATTGAGTGAGGCAAGTGTGTCTCCAAATGCTTTGAGGTGAGTTCGAGGCGTTGAAAATGAAGGAATCGGAAGGTGTTGCTGGTTTCGTGACGAGGGTTCACATGGTGGCGAACAAATTTAAGAGAAATGGGGAGGCGTTGACTAAAGGAAGAGTGGTGGAGAAGGTGCTGCGCTCTCTCACTGAAGACTTTGAAAATGTTGTGTGTGCTATCGAGGAATCAAAGGACCTCGAGAAGATGACCGTCGAGGACCTACCAAGCTCGTTGGAGGCACATGAGCAAAGAAAGAAAAGAAGAGGCAAGATGTCTTGGAGGAGGCATTGCAAGCGAAGATGTCCCTTAAGGAGGAGAAACCTCGCAACGTAGACCGTGGAAGAGGTCGTGATTATGGAGACCGTCCAAAAAATAAGGAGGTCGAGTGCTTCATGTGTGGGAAGCGTGGTCATTTTGCGAAAGAGTGTTGGTCACAAAAAAAGGTGGAGGAGAGCTCCAGCCGTGGCCGTGGTGATCGTGGATCAAAGAAGGAGATTGAGTGCTTCAATTGTGGGAAGCATGGACACTGTGCAAGCGAATGTTGGTCAAAGAAAAGGGTGGAAGAAAACTCCAACCTTGTTGCCGTGGAGGAGAGTGCTTGCGAAGGAGGAATGACCTTGTTTGTAAGTAACGAGGGAGTCACAAACCATATCATGCATGCTCAAGTCGAACATGAACATGATGGGAGGTGCGAAGAAGAAGTAGAAGAAGAAAGAGAAGAAGTGGCGACTTCTAACCTTGTGGAGGAGACGAGATCAAAGGAGATTACACGAGAGCAAAAGATATTGTGTCTTCTAGGACAAGGAGAGAATATTCCTTTTGAAGAGGCGATGGAGGATGCAAAATGGCATGTCGTGATGGATGAAGAAATGTGATCCATCGAAAGGAATGAAACTTGGGAACTAGTTTCATTGCCAAAAGGACACAAAGCGATTGGTGTCAAATGGGTGTACAAAAGAAAGATGACCGCACAAGGAGAAGTTGAAAGGTACAAAGCACGATTGGTGGCAAAGGCTACAAGCAAAGGGTCGACATAGATTATGAAGTGTTCGCACCGGTGGCATGCATGGAGACAATCCGTCTCCTAAACTCACTTGCAGCTCAACGAAAGTGGCACATGCATCAAATGGACGTAAAGTCCGCTTTCTTGAATGGAGTTCTCGAAGAAGAAGTTTATGTGGAGCAACCGCCGGGTTATGAAAATAAAGGCGAAGAGATGAAAGTGCTAAACTTAAAAAAGGCACTATATGGCTTGAAGCAAGCCCCGATGGCATGGAATGCAAGGATTGATGCCTATTTCAAGCAAAATGGATTCTTGCAATGCCCACATGAACATGCAATCTATGTGAAGAAAGAAGGCAACGACATATTGATCATAGTCTTGTATGTTGAGGTTCTTGTTTTTGCAGGTAGCAACGATGGGATGCTTGCTGATTTCAAGCACATCATGAAAAAGGAGTTCGAGATGACAGATCTTGGACTCATGTCCTACTTTCTTGGTTTGGAGTTCAAACTTGGAGGGGACGAGATCTTTGTGTCACAAGAAGGCTATGCTAAAGATGTGTTGGGGCGCTTCGAGATGGGTGATCGCAAGCCCGTGAACACACCGGTGGCATGTGGATTAAAGTTATCCAAACACGAAGAAAGTGAGTTGGTTGATGCAACATTGTACAAAAGTGCATTAGGGTGTCTATGATACCTAACTTGCACCCGACTAGATCTTGTATATGGAGTTGGCTTGGTGAGCCGGTACATGGAGACTCCAACCATTGAACATTGGATGGCGGTTAAGCGAATATTTCACTACATCAAAGGTACTCTTCCCTTGTCTTATTCTATGGAAAATGTGTTGACAAAGAGATACTCTATGGATATTCTGATAGTGATTGGAATGGGGATGTGGATGATAGAAAGAGTACCTCGGGCTTTGTCTTTTATGTTGGTGACACGACTTCTCATGGTCATCAAAGAAACAATCCATCGTCGCTTTATCAACTTGCGAAGCCGAATATGTGGTGGCAAGTGCATGTGTGTGTCATGAAATATGACTTAGAGAATTGTTGAAAGAGCTATGTCCAAACCAGCCAAGTGCTACAAAGGTGTACATGGATAGCAAATCTACTATCGAGCTAGTGAAAAATCCGGTCCATCACGAAAGGAGCAAATACATCGACACAAGGTTTCATTTCATTCGTGAACATATGAAAGAAAAAGATGTCGACTTAGTGCATGTGAGAAGTGAAGATCAAGTGGCTAACATATTCACAAAAGCCATGCCAATCGATTTGTATGTGAAGTTGTGAAATCATCTTGGGATGGTGGATGGAAGAGGATAAAGTTCAAGGAGCAGTATTGAGAATTGAACTTAATCCTAGGTTGCATTCTAGTCACTAGCCACATCATTTATGGAGGGTGAGTCATCTAGGAGTTGATGACTCAACAAGTTGGAAGCTGAAAGGTTGAAGGAAAGGAAGAGACAAAGAGTCTCTTCATTTCTCTATGATTTTCGTCCTTATTTTATGATGCAAATTAAGTAGAGGTTGTAATGATCTTGAATGATCATCTTTATGTAGTGTATGTTATGTTTATGTTTTAGGCTAAGTTGAAGAGTCATTGTAAGTGCATATATAAGACCAAGAGTTCTCCTTTTGTAACAAGTCATAGAATGAGTGAAACGGAGAAAAAGAAAGGAGAATGTAAGTGAGAAAGAAGAAAGAAAAAGATGAGTATTTGGTGCAAATCTCGTTTTGCTTGTGAGTGTTAAGTAGTTAGTTTTCTTCTTTCATTCGTGCCCACCAATTGAGTAGATCAAAGTATGGATCTAGTGATGGCAATAGAAGGCCCTCAATATGGAGAACAACGTGAGCCAAAGCCGCGCACCAGGCGCGACTTCTGAACCGCCAATTGGTGGTTTGGGACCGCTAATTGGAGGTCCATGTGTGCCTGGTGGAGGGCGCCTTTTTGGGGTGGCTTATTCTGGTGCTCCCCATCTTTCTCCCTTTTCTAACATCTGGTATCAGAGTGTTGTCTGATGGGGAGCTCAGGAATGACGTCGTTTGGTCATGTATTCTTGCGTCAGCTTTCGAAGGGGAATTACGACAATTGGAGTATCCAAATGCGTGCCCTGCTTGGTGCGCATGACACTTGGGATCTTGTAGAGAGCAGCTTCATGGAGGAGGCCGTGACGGGGGTGGCAACCGTCTAACAAATCAAAGCACAAAAGGAGAGAAGAGCCAAAGACAAGAGTGCTCTCTTCTTTCTCTTCCAAGCGGTGGATGATAGTGGCTTTGAGAAGATCGCTGAAGCAAAGACGTTAAAGGAGGCGTGGGACACCCTTGAGAAGAGCTACAAGTGTGTTGATCGAGTGAGGCAAGTGCGCCTCCAAATACTTCGAGGTGAGTTCGAGGCGTTGAAAATGAAGGAATCAGAAGGTGTTGCCGATTTCGTGACGAGGGTTCGCATGGTGGCGAACAAATTGAAGAGAAATATGGAGGCATCAACTGAAGGAAGAGTGGTGGAGAAGGTGCTGCGTTCTCTCACTGAAGACTTTGAAAATGTTGTGTGTGCTATCGAGGAGTCAAAGGACCTCGAGAAGATGACCGTCGACGACCTAGCAAGCTCGTTGGAGGCACACTAGCAAAGAAAGAAGAAGAAGAGGCAAGATGTCTTAGAGGAGGCGTTGCAAGCGAAGATGTCGCTTAAGGAGGAGAAACCTTGAAACATTGACCGGGGAAGCGGTCGTGACTATGGAGGTTGTCAAAAAAAGGAGGTCAAGTGCTTCATGTGTGGGTAGCGTGGCCATTTTGTGAAAGAGTGTTGGTCACAAAAGAAGGTGGAGGAGAGCTCTAGTCGTGGCCGTGGTGATCGTGGATCAAAGAAGGAGATTGAGTGCTTTAATTGTGGGAAGCATGGACACTGTGCAAGCGAATGTTGGTCAAAGAAAAGGGTGGAAGAAAACTTCAACATTGTTGTCGTGGAGGAGAGTTATTGCGAAGGAGGAATGACCTTGTTTGTAAGTAACGAGGGAGTCACAAACCATGTCATGCATGCTAAAGTCGAACATGAACATGATGGGAGGCGCGAAGACGAAGAAGAAGAAAGAGAAGAAGTGGCGACTTCTAACCATGTGGAGGAGATGAGATCAAAGGAGATTACAAGCGAGCAAAAGATATTGTGTCTTCTAGGACAAGGAGAGAATATTCCTTTTGAAGAGGCGTTGGAGGATGCAAAATGGCACGCCGCGATGGATGAAGAAATGGGATCCATCGAAAGGAATGAAACTTGGGAACTAGTTTCATTGCCAAAAGGACACAAAGCGATTGGTGTCAAATCGGTGTACAAAAGAAAGATGACGGCACAAGGAGAAGTTGAAAGGTACAAACAACGATTGGTGGCAAAAGTCTACAAGCAAAGGACTAGCATAGATTATGAAGAAGTGTTCGCACCGGTGGCATGCATGGAGACAATCCGTCTCCTAAACTCACTTGCAGCTCAAAGAAAGTGGAGAATCCATCAAATGGACGTAAAGTCCGCTTTCTTGAATGGAGTTATCAAAGAAGAAGTTTATGTGGAGCACCGCAGGTTATGAAAAGAAAGGCGAAGCGGTGAAAGTGCTAAAGTTAAAGAAGGCACTATATGGCTTGAAGCAAGCCCTGAGGGCATGGAATGCAAGGATTGATGCCTATTTCAAGCAAAATGGATTCTTGCAATGCCCACATGAACATGCTATCTATGTGAAGAAAGAAGGCAACACTAGTGCAGAATAGGTTTTACTCGTCGTCCAATAGAAATCGACCTTTATAACGGCCGACGTCTTGTAGGGAGAGCATAGCATAGACGTCGGTCGTTATTATGGCCGACATCTATGTGGTACTATAGACATAAGGATAAATAACACATAACAGTGTCGCAAGCGGGCGGGTCTTACACAAATTGATTTTATACGCTGCACGGAAAGCCCACAACGCGTCATTCAGATTAGTCGACCAATCCTTCCTCGAGGAATTAACCGTCTTCTCAAGGATTTGCTTTAATTGACGGTTAGAGACTTCAACATGCCCACTAGTTTGAGGATGGTGTGGGGTCGCAAGCTTGTGGGTGATCGAATACTTCCTTATAAGCACTTCAAAGGCGTGATTGCAGAAGTGGGTACCCCTTTCACTGATTATGGTATGAGGAGAACCAAATCGTGCAAAAATGTCCTTTATGAATTTGGTGACCACCTTGTTGTCATTAGTCTTTGTGGGGATAGCCTCTACCCACTTAGACACATAGTAAATGGCCACCAGAATGTAAACATTCACGAACGAATTCTGACCAACCCACAGGAAGTTGCTAGGTCACGAGGTAATTCACGATGTTGGCAAACCAAGGGTGAATAGGCCGACTCTATATATGTAATTAGTCCACACACCTAGCCTAATGAATCATTCATTAAAGTTAATTAAGAACTGAAGTCATAGACATGGGCAACCTTAACTTCTGAAAGTGATACATTGTGTAAAGTCCATTAAGGTTCTTATTTGACTTTGTTTTTCTTTTTCTTTTTTTTTCTTTTTTTTCTTTTCTTTGGAGCATTACATTGGTTGGTTCTCTTAGGGTCGGGTTTCGTGCATCATTGCCTATGAGGACTTACACTATCACGTACACCTTCCCCCAAATCTCCACATAGGGTGATCCCTACTACCCGAGTAACGGGAGTACCATGGTGGCAGTTTTCTTTGCTTCAAAATGTCCTCTACATGCCCTAGAATGTAAAAATTGGAGCACACTTTGGAACTCATTATTTGGGACGCATCAGCAGAAAATTTGGTCAAAGCAGTATTTGAATAGATAAGGGTCGTCCAAGTGAAAGAATCTGATATAAGATCTAAATTTTGTTTGGTCAGATTATGACCAACCCACAGGGAGTTGCTAGGTCACGAGGTAGTTCACGATGTCAGCAAACCAAGGGTTATCTTCGATCGTGAAGAATTGCTCGTCAGGAAATTTGTCATTAATAATTTGGTCATGTGGGTTGATCGTCTCAAGATGAGACTGTTGGTCTGCTACAACATTTGCACACCCTTTTTTTCCCAAATCTCGAGATCAAATTCTTGTAACAACAAGATCCATTTCAAGAGTCGAGATTTTGCATCTTTCTTCGTTATGAGGTGCTTGATGGTTGTGTGATTAGAATAGATAATCATGTGGGAGCCAATCAAGTACGACCGGAATTTCTCCAAAGCGAATATGATCGCTAAGAATTCTCTCTCATTCATAGTGTAGTTCAATTGGGAATCATTTAATGTTCTACTAGCATAGTAGATCGAATGAGGCAATTTATCCAATCGTTGCCCAAGTACTGCTCCCACAGCGAAGTCAAATGCATCACACAAAACCTCGAAGGGTTCAGTCCACACCGGTGCCTTAATTATAGGAGCTGAAGTCAACTTTTTCTTCAAGGTCAAAAACGCATGGTGGCAATTTGGTGTAAACTCAAAAATGGCATCCATAGTCAATAAGGCGGTGAGAGGTCGAGCAATTTTGCTAAAATCCCGAATAAACCACCGATAGAATCCAGCATACTCCAAAAAGGCACAAATATCCATCACATTACGTGGCAGTGGGAGGTTAGCAATAAGACCAACTTTGGCAGGGTCGACCTCAATTCACCTACTTGAGACCACATGTCCAAGTACAATACCTCGTTTCACCACGAAGTGACATTTGTCCTAATTAAGAGCGAGGTTCTTCTCATGGCATCGCTTGAGGACGAGGCTCAAGTGATGAAGGCACTCATCGAAGGAAGTGCCAAATATGGAAAAGTCATCCATGAAAATCTCAAGGAAACGTTCTACCATATCGGAGAAGATGCTGATCATACACCTTTAAAATGTTGATGGCGCATTACATAACCCAAAGGGCATGCGACAGTAGGTAAACGTGTCAAAGGGACATGTAAATGTGGTTTTCTCTTGGTCATCGGGGGGATGGGAATTTGGTTGTAACCGGAGTATCCATTAAGAAAACAATAATACTTATGTCTGGCCAACCTTTCCAACATCTCATCATTGAACGGGAAATGATCTTTCCGTGTTGCCACATTGAGCTGGTGATAATCAATGACAACTCGCCAACCAGTTTGCAGGCGTGTTGGTATAAGCTCATTATGCTCATTCTCAAAAATCGTCACGCTTGACTTCTTGGAAATGACATGGACAAGACTCACCCACGAACTATCAAAAATAGGATATATTATACCATGATCCAAGCACTTAAGAACCTCTTTTTAGACAACTTCTTTCAGCACAAGATTCAATCTTCATTGTGGGTCCCAGCGGGGCCTAGAATTCTCTTCAATGTGGAACTAATGCTGGACAATACTAGGGCTTATTCCCATGATGTCATTCAAGGATGACCCGATAGCCTCTTTGTTTTCAAAGAGCAATTTTAAGGGCAACCTCTTCATCTCTTGGAAGATCAGAAACAATAATGAGTGGCAATGTCTCATTATCCCCTCAAAAGATGTATTTATGGTTATCGGGTAGCGGTTTAAGCTCGACCAAAGGTGGGTCCTTGTTGGATTCAGAGATAATTTCAAGTGGCTCAAGGGCCACAGGGTAAGAGGAGCAAGCACACGTATGTGCCTCCTCATCCAGAAATTCACTGGCAGATTCCTCAAACTCATCTCCAATTACAACTTTGTCATTGGGCACCTCAATAATATGTCGATGTGATTTGAACATGCCTAATGACTCTAGCTCATCTGTGTCCTAAATGAAATTGGCTCCGACAGCATCGTCGAAGAGCCCCGGTTGCTTACCAAGATTAAAGATGTTGAAATCCACCGTGATGTTTCCAAAAGATAACCTCATCAAGCCATTACAACAATTCATCAAAGCATTAGATGTCGCCAGAAATGGCCTCCCAAGGATCACCAGAATTTGTCCTTGTGGGTTGGACACAAGTTCAGTATCCAAGATGATGAAGTCAACTCAGAATACGAACTCTCCCACTTTAATAAGGACATCCTCCACACTTCCTCGTGGAATGTTGGCAGATCTGTCAGCCAACTGGAGGGTAGTCCGTTGTCTTAAGATCGCCTATTCCAATGTTGACATAGATAGAGTAGGGCAGGAGGTTCATATATGCTCCCAGATCGAATAGAGCTTGAGGAATTTTCACGTTACCGATCATACAAGAAACAGTTGGACAACCGGGGTCCTTGTATTTGACTTGCATGTGTTGTGTTAATATCAAACTCACATTGGCAGCCAAAAATGCCTTTTTGGGAATATTTTTTCTCCTCTTAACAGTACAAAGGTCCTTAAGGAACTTGGCATACGGTGGCATTTGTTGAACAACGTCCAACAACAGAATGTTCACCTTGACTTGCCTAAGTACCTCAACGATTTTGTCCCAATGCTCATCGTGTTTTTTAGTCAACCTATGAGGCAATGATGGCTTGGGTACATAACTATCACGAGGAGGAGTCTCAGGAATGGGTTTCTTGAAAGACTCACGACCCTCCTCGGAAGAGTAAAGCAACAGGGTTGGATTCAAGCATTTCCACATTGTTGTCAACAACCCATCCTGATCTTAAGGTATGGAAAACATTTGCATGTTGAGAAAGGCCATCTTCAACGGTGTTCACATTCTACCTAGCCTGAGCAGGTTCATCCTTGTGATTTACCACAGGTTGACTCGTCAACTGACCTTTCTAACGTTCATGGAACTGATGAGCCAACTGAGTAACTTGCATTTCCAAAGCTTTGAACGAACTTTCCATGCTCTACATGAATTCTTGATGGGTTTGATCAGTAAAGGTGTCCTTTGGGTCAACCCGCTGGGGTAGTGGAGTTTGGTTAGAATAACCGGACGGTGAGGCCTCAGGAGGTTGGTGATTATGGTGTTGAGACCTTTGATGTGGGGGTTGGTAGGTCGCCGATATGCATGGTGGGTGATAAGGTGGAGGTTGAGTGTGCAAGCTCTGACCTTGGCCCCCACTAGGCCCCCAAGAGAAGTTAGGGTGGTTTCACTATCTCGGGTTTGTAGGAGTGACTATACAGGTCATTACGGGGTCTCTGTTGATACATCACATTTGCATGCTAAGTATACCTTGGAGCATAAGCACATCCCTTGAAATCATTGATGAATTGCATTGCATGACCCCTAGGGAACCTATAGAACTCTTACAATTTAGTCCATATCAATTTGACTTCAATAGGAAATCAACGAAACATAGAAATTCCCTTACAACAGAATTTCTTAGTGAAATTGGTCGACCGAAACCTAAGCTAGTTCGACCGATTCTATTATCTGGTTTCCAATCTAAATTGGTCAACCGAAACCCTTTACCCGTTCAACCATTTCATTATGACAACCGATAGTACCCAGATCGACTGATACATGTCTCACTCACCTATCATATTTTGACATGTGTCCTGGTTAGAGTACAAACTGATCGACAGAAAGTCCATTTTGTTCGACCGATTGGTTTCTGTATTTGTATTAAATATAATCATTATACTTGTCGTATTATACCAATGGTCGTATACACATACTCACCTAACACCCTTTTCGTATTTGGTCTATCGGTCGACCAAGACCTTCAAACGGTCGACCGGTTTATGAAAGTCTCCAGCACCAAACTTACTAGACAATTTCAGTCAAACCAATTCTCTTTTGTGGTCG
This sequence comes from Triglochin maritima, assembly GCA_963682175.1. Taxonomy (NCBI): domain Eukaryota; kingdom Viridiplantae; phylum Streptophyta; class Magnoliopsida; order Alismatales; family Juncaginaceae; genus Triglochin; species Triglochin maritima. Next base: position 24,781,545 of record OY821777.1, read on the forward strand.
ATCGTTATCTCAATTTGTATTATTTCATCCTGACCAAATTACCATAACGGTCAACCAAACCTACCATCCGTTCGACCGTTCATATTAAATGTTACAACATGTAACACTTTATTTCATCATCTTATCACATGCATTTAATTTCATATCATATGAAAAATAACACATCATATAAAATGTGTAAAATACCTATGCTATTTCTTATTTAGTTGGTGTGACCTTTATCGAGGATCTGGGTCGGATTGGTAATGGCATAAAGTATTTTATTGCCAAAACAAGAACAAACACACCACACAAACAAACACAATATAAACCAAAATCAAGTATAAGAGATGAAAATGGGACTTATTAAAGTATAAGGAGAGCAAGTCTTACAAGTTGCCTTGTTATGTGATCTTGGTCATAAAGCTCTGAGCTTAACTTCTCCAGAACACCCAACCAGAGTGAGTGTTGAGGGCTTCTGATCAGTTCTCACAATCGAAGAATGTAGTAGGGTTCAAGTGGAAGTCAACGAAGTACAATGGACTCGACATTTGGTGTCCCCATCTTTTATCAATGACCTCAATAACGGACTGGAACAATTGCGATCTGAACTAGCAGTTATCATTGCTCTGCAACTTTGTCTTCCCCATTGCGTCGTACAAGTAACCCATTGCAGATTTCTCGTCATCATCCACTAGCCTAAGAACATTCACCAACAATTGACATGTTGGTTGATCGTTTTAAATTTACACCGCAAGTGCACAACCATCGGTGAAGACGGGGCAAGTACGGGTCGTCCGCAGGGAGGTGAGCAGCCTCTGGCTTGATCTAAATCAGGTGGCGAAAAGGGGAGAAGAGTTTTGGATATGCTAATATAGGTTATGCTAAGCTAGTAAGAAGAGTTGTAAAGGCGACAAACAACTAATGAAGCAAGCTAAATTGAAAGAACCAAAGTGGAAGTGCAAATCAGGAAGAGGGACTCCTGAGGGGTGGAGTGAGTGTACACAAACAGAGAGATGGATAAGAATGCAATCATTAAGCACAAATCTAAGTTGTATTTTCATGTATAGGAAGTGTCTAAGATTTACGGCAAAACCTATCAATCCCATTATGAACCTAGTTGATTAACATTCAGATATACAAGTTGTTTATTTCAGAACCAAAACAAGCATCAGAGGTGTCTAATATTTGTGGCAAAACCCATCAAGTTACAAGTTCTATCCTAAACAAGCAAGCATACATTTAAGTTTATCAACACATTCCATACAAAGCATTCAATTCCATTCTCTTTTGTATGTATAAAACATCAACTCCACCCCCAAAGGGGATGGAATTACTCACTACACATTACACTAATTAATATTCTAAGAAAGGAAAACATATTAACTAATTCTACTAAATTATTGAAATGAAATGAAACTAAGCATGTAATAAACAAAAAAGAAACAAAATAACAAAGAAAAACTTTTATTTATTTCAGACTCACAATACAAGTAGCATCTTCCTATTTCAGTATTTGCTCCAAGGCTCCACTTCAAGTAGGAAGAATAACCACCAAGTATGTAGTGATTACAATGGAAGGTGAAGAGTTCTATTTATAGCCATAGAAAAAGGTAATCCGTGACAATCCGCCGGTATGGGACTAAACATATACCAGAAATAGACTAAATACACTCTAATACACGACCCGACTAAACCACATCGGATCCGGAGCAACTCGGACCGCCACTCAGCGGTTCCAGACAGCCCATTGGAGGTCTACAGGGTTTGGATCGCGTTGGGCTTTCGTGTTGGCTTTCTGGATGTTTTGTTTATGTTTGATGCGTCTAATTCGGTTGCTGAAGCTCCGACCCGAATAGAATTGCCAAAATACTCCCCATGATGGTGTGGAGTTTCTTCATTTGCTCATTGATACTTTGGTTTTGCATCCGGGTTCCTCTCTCTTGCATCTTAGTCCATAAGTCTCTCAAATCAGTCATTTTTTCTGCTTTTTGGTCCTTTTATCTTCTTCTCTTCAAACCTATTGATTCCTGAAACTCAAACATAAAACTCGTTACGTAGCATTGTTTAGGTGAAAGATAATGGATATAAGACACAAATATATTCATTATATGATATCAATCAAATACCCCCATACCTAACTTTTGCTAGTCCCGATCAAAACAAAGAAAAAGAAAAAGAAAGAAAGGAAACACATACGTAAAACAGGGAAATCCTAACTAACTTTCGTAGGAATCACAGTTGCACTTAGCACGTGCAACAAGCCGTTAAACCTCCTTGTCTCCAAGGAGGAGGAGTGTTGTCTCCTAAGGGTTTTCAGTGGAAACACCCACAAAATCCGAACAAAGATGCATTATTCAACCTAGCCACACGACACGATAGCTCATTTTTGTCGATCATTGGACGTGGTAATGCTACGGACCGACTCTATACATCTAATCGGTCCACACACCTAGCCTAATGAATCATTCGTAAAATTTAATTAAGAACTTAAGTAAAAGACATGTGCAACCTTAACTTCTGAAAGTGGTACATTGTGTACAGTCCATTAAGGTTCTTATTTGACTCTTTTTTTTGATTTTTTCTTTTCCTTTTTTTCTTTGGAGCATTATAATTGTTGGTGTTTGATTCTCCCAGGTTCGGGTTTCGTGCATCATTGCCTGTGAGGACTTATACTATCACGTACACCTTCCCCTAAATCTCCAAATAGGGCGATCCCTACCACCCGAGTAACGGGAGTTCGGTCGGTGCATTTTAAGTCAGATGACTCGAGAGCACCAGGCCCTAAGTCCCCTCGGACCTAATTTCCCGAGTGATAGGAGCCATGCACGAAGAGAGAACACCACTTGTTCATTTATCTACATGGGAACCAAAACCCCTACACTTACAGTTTCACAAAAAGAGTTTAAGGGCCATTGACTACGACAAACTTCCTTATATTAACAGACACAAATTATTTGACTCACTAGGTTCAGGGTGGACTTTTTTATTTGTTTGAGTACTGAAACGCTATGATTACACGCCCCTCGAGGGAAGACCGGGGTGCATCCTTACGACTCGATAAGACCTAAAGCCAATATACTAGATATCCTAACGCATCATGTTCAAGAAAAATTTGGGAGCTTTCCTTTCACTTTGCCTCTCAACGGTTTTGTACATGCTAAACACACGCAAAACCCACAAAACATTTTTTTGCAAACACATGAAGATTTTGAAAGAAATGTGAAAATTTTAAAGTACTAGGCAAGCAAAAGAAGACAAGTCACCCAAGGATCACAGGAAGCAGATATATCAATATTAAATGCAGCACACTAACATGACCCAAGCATTACAAACAAAAGAAAACGAAATAAAAAAGGCACACAAACTATGTACAAACGTGAACCCCCCCCCCCCCCCCCCCACACACACACACCTAATCAATGTATTGTCCTCGATGTATGGCAAAATGGTGGCAATGCATGGATAGGGTGTACCAGACTAATGACGACGGCTAGAGGTGCCCGAAGAGGCACCTCGCTCAAGAGCCGAAAATTTCCTATAAATCTTCCGAATTTGTTTGGCTAAGATGACATTTTGCTGCTCGACCGCCATCTCAGAAATGTTGGTGTTAAATAGCGTTCCTGAGCTCACAGAACAGCTTGTGGAACTGGCTCCAACATCCTCCTCCATGTAATCAGGCACCCATGCCTCTGGAAGCCAATGACGAAATGACGGGCTCATCTTCGCTACCTAAAGGTCGGTGCCTTGGCGCCTCATCATGCGCTCAAGTCGTGGGATGTCCAACATGCCACACAGTTTGGTAACCAAAGTAGGGAAACCTTGTATTTCTTTAAGTTTAGTGTTCACCAAAATGTCGAACAACATTTGACAAATGCGGTGAGCTGAACCATCCATAAGAATATTGTTTGATCGTTTTAAATTTAAACCGCAAAGGGCACAACCATCGGTGAATATGGAGTAAGTACGGGTTGTCCGCAGGGAGGTGAGTAATCTCTGGTATGACCAAAATCAGATGGCGAATAAAGGGAGAAAAGATGTGATTACGCTAAAGCTAAACTACACTAAACTATGAAGTAAGAAATGCGAAAGAAAGCAACAAAAGATTGGAAATCAGAAAGAGAAACCCTAAGGGGTGGAGTGTGTGCACATGTGAAGTGAAATAAGTGATGAATGATGCATGTAAGCTATCTGTGTGTGTCTTCATGCATAGGAAGTGTCTAAAGATGTGGCAAAACCTATCAATCCATTCACACAACGAATAGGCAATTACTACTTGATTAACATAAGATTAGGCTCATCATGAGAAGTGTCTAAAGATATGGCAAGACTCATCAAAACCCATAAACTCGTGTGAAGAACAAAGGTAAGCATGGGAGGTGTTTAAATGTTTTGGCAAAACCCATAAAAACAAAGTTTCTTCAATCAATCAAGCAAGCAAGCAAACACAAATGCAAACACATAACTAACATGTAGTATATTCAACAGGAAATTTCAGTCAATAAACATGAGAAAACTAACCATGGGAAGTGTCTAAATCTTATGGAAAACCCCATCAAAATTCCACAACATGTAGATGACTAAAATACCCCCAATGAACATACAAAACATGCAAGTCTACAAATTCAAAAATTCATCTAACATCCAAAGTTCACAATATATATGAACATCGTCTCCACCCCCGAAAGGGGATGGATCTACTCACTACACATTATGCTAGCATTTAAACTAAAGAAGAAAGGAGACATTGTAACATATTTAGCCTAAGATCAAAGAAATAAGGCTAAGCTAAGCATGGATAAAAAATAAACAACATGAGAACAAAACAATGAAAATTTATTTTATAATGACTCACATTACTAGTAGCATTCTTCTCCACCTTGAGTTTTTTCTTCAATGCTTACTCCAAATAGAGAGAATGGCACCGAGCAATGGGTGAAGACAAAGGAGAAGGATTGTTCTATTTATAGTGCTAGAAAAAGGGAATCGGGGACAATCCCCTGATATGGGACTAAACACATACTATAAATGGACATAAAATAACGTAATACAAGACCCGACTCAATCATGGAACATTTGGACAAATTTGGACCGCCAATTGGCGGTCTGGGACAACCAATTGGTAGTTCATATTGCTTGGATTGCGTCTGGATTTTGGTGGTTCGTTTCTGGCTTGATTTATTGATGTTTGATGAACCCGATTTGGTTGTTTATGTTTGGACCCAAATCTAATTGCCAAAATACTCCTCATAATGGTGTGGAGCTTCTTGATTTCCTCACTAGTCCTTTTGGCTTTATATCTGGTTCCATCTTTCTTGCATCTTAGTCCATAAGTCTCTCAAATCAGTCTTTTTTTCCTTCTTTTAGGTCCTTTTATGCTTCTTCTCCTCAAACCTATTGATTTCTGAAATCCAAACATAAAACTCGTTACGTAACATTGTTTTGGTGAAAGATAAGAGATATATGACACAAATGTATGCATGAAATGATGTCAACCAAATACCCCCACACCTAACTTTTGCTAGTCCCAAGCAAAACAAAGAAAAGGAAAAATGAAAGAAAGGAAAAAGCATACGAAAAACAAGAAATCCTAACTCACTTTTGTAGGAATCACGGTTTCACATAGCACGTACAACAAGAAGTTAAACCTCCTTGTCTCCAAGGAGGAGGAGTGTTGTCTCCTGAGGGTTTTCAACGGATACATCCACAAAATCCGAACAAAGATGCTTTATTCAACCTAGCTACACACCTCGATGGCTCATTTTTGTCGATCATTGGACGCGGTAATGCTACGTGCGGACTCCATATATGTAATCAATCCACACACCTAGCTTAATGAATCATTCATGAAAGTTAATTAAGAACTTCAGTGAAAGACATGGGCAACCTTAACTTCTGAAAGTGATACATTGTGTAAAGTCTATTAAGGTTCTTATTTGACTCTTTTTTTCTTTTTTTCTTTTTTTTCTTCTTTCTTTTTTCTTTTCTTTGGAGCATTACATTGGTTGGTTCTCTCAGGGTCGGGTTTCGTGCATCATTGCCTGTGAGGACTTACATTATCACGTAAACCTTCCCCCAAATCTCCACATAGGGCGATCCCTACCACCGGAGTAACAGTAGTTCAGTCGGTGCATCTTAAGTCAGATGACTCGAGCGCACCAGGCCCTAAGTCCGCTCGGACCTAATTTCCCGAGTGATAGGATCCATGCGAGAAGAGAGAACACCACTTGTTCATTTATCTACATGGGAACGAAAACCCCTACACTTACAGTTTCACAAAAAGAGTTTAAGGGCCCTTGACTGCGACAAACTTCCTTATATTAACAGACACAAACTATTTGACTCACTAGGTTCAGGGTGGACTTCTTTATTTGTTTGAGTACTGAAACCCTATGATTACACGCCGCCCCGAGGGAAGACCGGGGTGCATCTTTACGACCCGATAAGACCAAAAGCCAGTATACTAGATATCCTAACACATCATGTTCAAGACAATTTTGGGAGCTTTCCTTTTACTTTGCCTCTCAACGGTTTTGCACATGCTAAACACACGCAAAACCCATAATACATTTTCTTTTGCAAACACATGAAGATTTTGAAAGAAATGTGAAAATTTTAAAGCACTAGGCAAGCAAAAGAAGACAATTCACCCAAGGATCATAACAAAAAGATATATCAATATTAAATGCAGTACACTAACATGGCCCTAGCAGTACAAACAAAAGAAAATGAAATAAAACAAAAAGGCACACAAACTATGTACAAACATGAAAACACCCCCCGACACCTAATCCATGTATTGTCCTCATTGTATGCCAAATTGGTGACAATGCATGGATAGGGTGTACCGGACTACTGACGGCGGCTAGAGGTGCCCAAAGCAGATATACCGAAGAGGCACGTCGCTCAAGAGCCGACAATTTCTTATAAATCTTCCGATTTTGTTTGGCTAAGATGACGTTTTGCTGTTCGACCGCCATCTCAGAAATGTTGGTGTTAAAGAGGGTTCCTGAGGTCATAGAAGAGCTTGAGGAACTGGCTCTAACATCCTCCTCCATGTAATCAGGCACCCATGCCTCTGGAAGGCAATGGCGAAATGACGGGGTCATCTTCTCTACCTCGAGGTCGGTGCGTTGGCGCCGCAGCATTCGCTCAAATCGTGGGATGTCCAACATGCAACACAATTTTGTAACCAGAGTAGGCAAACAATGTATTTCTTTAAGCTTAGCGTTCACCAAAACGGCAAACAACATTCGACAAATGCAGTGAGGTGAACCGTCCAAAAGACTATACACGATTTGCAAACTAGGTGTGAAGAATGTGGTGGTCCGCTCTTGGCCCAACACATTCCTACAGACCCACATGGCTACAATGTGCACATTGGAGTATATGTGCGCATTAGGTATTCCCCGATACGATGACATGGGTTGCCCGTGCCCAAGCATAGATTGGTAAAAATTAATGTCACGGGTGGGCGCGAGATCGTCAACTAAGAGGATCCCAGTCGCGTTGGAGATAAATTGGGTGTCACAGTGTGCTTCACCCCTCTGAGAGTGACATCAAACTCGAGTGGTCCGGTCTGGTCACACTCGAGTTTAGTAAATAACTCATGTACGAGAGGCTCTACATACATGGTTTCGTCACCCTCATACAACAAATGGTACCACCCTTTGGCTACGATTCTATCGTAGAAGAGTTCTCCGAATTCACGAATCAGGGAGGCAAAATTAAGTTCTAGAATTAAATGTGGGATGGCTATACCTGCACCTACCTTGGCGAGCTTTAACGGCGGAACACGCGACGGCGAAGACGAACACGGCACGAGAGGGTCGGAGACCACAACACGTCGACTCCAGCAGCAAACAAACACTCCACCAAATGGAACCAACAAAAGACACCAAATCCCTCAACCTGACGAAGATAGAAGAGAAACATGCAAAAATAGACTCCTGGTTGACGGTGGGAAACCGCTGAGTGGCGGTCTGTTGGCGAGATATGGGTGGGATTTGGGTGGTGGCGGAAATAAAGAGGAAAACACATTTTGCTTCTGGTGGAGAATTGGTAGGGCAAGGCATCACGCGTTTTTAACAAAGGAAAAAGGGAAAATATCCAAAAGGTACTTCAAATTTTTTTCTTTTCTTCATTTTTCACTTTTTTGTTTTGTTTTGTTTTAACAAAGATATGTACAACCAAATGAAGGAATGGATCACGTCAAGTGACCACATCCGTGGGGAGTTCATGTAAAGACACGACTTCCTCCTCGACCTCTGTCATGGTCCCTTCCAAGTACGGTTTGAGGCGTTGTCCATTAACTTTGAACATGTCCCCATTCCTTGGATTCTAAATCTCAACCGCCCCTTGAGGGGAAACAGTTAGAACAATAAAGGGCCTTGACTAACGACTCTGAAGTTTCCCCGGAAACAAGTGGAGACGAGAGTTATACAACAAGACCTTTTGTCCCACCTCGAAGGTTTCGATTCGGGCCAAGCGGTCGTGAATCATTTTACTGCGGGACTTGCAGATCTTGGCATTCTCATATGCGCCATTTCTCAAGTCCTCCAACTCATTGAGGTCTAATGATTGATCGTTTTATATTTAACTGCAAGTGCACGGCCGTGTTGAAGCGGTGGCAAATACGGGTCGTCCACTAGGAGGTGTGTCGAGACTTGGTTTGTGCGAAGGCGAGAGGTAAAGAAAGGGAAGAAAGGTTGGTTACACTAAACTACACTACAAAGCTGAAATGAGATGGAGAAGAAACAATAAAACTAAACCCCAAAGGGGGTAGAGAAATAATGTGAACATAAAGAAGTGTATGTGTGTGTATTCATTAAGCACTTCACAACATGTAGTGCATGAAATCATAAAACTACATCCAACTTTCCCTCCACATGAATTAAGATTTCACTACATCATTAAAACATACAAGACAATAGTTGGAATGAAGCTACATGAACTCAAGTATAAAGACTAGACCCTACTATGCCTCCACATGAATTAAGATAAGACTACATCATTAAAACATACAAGACATTAGCTAAGGTAAAGGCAACAAGAGCTCATACACTACAACTTGTGTTTCCGATATTAACTTCATCCATATCCTAACCTTATCATTCCCCATAAAATAGGTCCACTAATCAAAGCATAAGCTAAGCTTCATTCAAGAGCATTAGCATATCAAAGATAAGAGTGGAGACCCATTAGATGGTTATGGAAATCATATAAAGCTCAAGGGATAAAAATAACACACACTTAATACACTACATGATTATATCACATATTTCTCCACCCCCCAAATGGGGATGGAACTACTCACTACTCATTACACTAACTATATTAGCAAAAGAAAACATAATACTGAAATGAAAGTTATACTAATCAAGCAAGAAATATTAAAGAAGCTTAAAACAAAACAAACAAGCAAACATGCATATGGAAGGAAATTAAACTAAGAGAGAAACAACACAATTAAAGGAAAACTTCTATTATTAACTCACTCAATTACAAGTAGCTCTTCCTCCACCAGAGTTTTGCTTCAAGGCTTCACTCTTAGTAGGGAAGGTGGCCACCAAAGAGAGAGATAGATACAATGGGAGGTGAAGAGTTCTATTTATAAGCATGGAAAAAGCTAATCCGGGACAATCCCCCGATGTGGGACTAAACCAATATCAAAAATAGCCTAAACACATGACAATACAAGTCCAGGAGAAAGCTTGGCGGATCTGGGGCCATATGGACCGCCAATTAGCGGTCCAAGACCGCCAATTGGCGGTCTATAAACTTCAGATCTGCTTGGCTTTTGTTTTGGGCTTTTCATGGAGTGTTTCTTGGTCTTGGATGCATATAACTTGTTTAGTGGAGCTCCGACCCGAATCGAATTGACAAAATACTCCCCATGATGGTGTGGAGTTTTCTGTTTTGCTCTTAGGTCCTTCTGTCTTACGATCAGGTCCTTCTGTCTTGCATCTTGGTCCCCAGGTCTCACAATTAAGTCCTTTTTCCTGCTTTTGGGTCCTTTCATGGCTCTTCTCTTCAAACCTCTTTATTTCTAAAAACTAAACATAAAACTCGTCACGTAGCATTGCTTAGGTGTAAGATAATGGATATAGGATACAAATATAAGCATGAAATGATGTCAATCATCTAACTTGCAATTGGCACCGGAAATATCAAGACTCATGTTAAGATGTTTGATTGCCCATAATGCCCGGTGCTCAAGCTCTACCGGAAAATGGCAGGCTTTTCCATAAACTAGCCGGTAGGGGGACATGCAAAGGTCAGTTTTAAATGCAGTGTGGAAAGCCCACAATGCATAATTAAGCTTGACCGACCAATCTTTCCTTGAAGCATTAACCGTTTTCTCAAGAATTTGCTTGACTTGACGGTTGAAAATTTCCACCTGGCCACATGTTTGAGGATGATAAGGTGTGGCCAACTTGTGTGTGATGGAATATTTCCTCAACACTGCCTCAAGGGATCGGTTCACAAAGTGTGTCCCCCGATCACTTATGATACAACGAGATGTCCCAAACCTTGCAAAGATGTGTTCTTTGAGAAACTTTATCACAACCTTGTGATTGTTAGTGCGAGTGGGGATTGCTTCAACCCACTTTGACACATAATTAACCGCCACAAGAATGTAAGTGTGACCATGGGACACGGGAAAAGGACCCATGGTCAATTCCCCAAACATCAAAGATGTTGACCACTAAGATAGGATTGAGTGGCATCATATCATGTCTGCTAATGCGGCCCACACATTGGCACCTATTGCATGCTTTGGAAAATGCAAAAGCATCTTGGAACAACATGGGCCAGTAAAAACGGCATTGGAGCACTTTGGCAGCGGTTTTCTTGGCACTGAGGTGCCCACCAAATGCCTCCTTATGGCAAAAGGACAAGTCGCTCTGAATATCACCGTTAGGAATGCAACTCGTTATGATTTGATCGGCACAATACTTAAATAAGTAGGGATCATCCCAATAGAAGTTCTTGACTAACAACTTGAACTTTTCTTTCTCACTGTGTGTCCAATGAGCCGGCACCTCCCGGGTTGCTAAATAGTTCACAAAATCAGCAAACCAGGGGGTAAGGCTATTGCCATAACATTCTTATCAGGGAAGAACTCGTTCACCGGTGGATCTGATGAAAGCTCAACTGGAATGCGAGAAAGGTGATATGCCACGACGTTCTCGCATCCCTTCTTCTCCCATATCTCAAGGTCGAATTCTTGCATCAACAAGATCCAATGAAGAGACGGGATTTCACATCCTTTTTAGACAAAAGGTAGTGAAGAGCTGAGTGATCAGTGTAGATGATGATGTGCGACCCCATGAGGTACTGACGAAAATTTTCAAACGCAAATATGATCGTGAGGAACTCTTTCTCAGTAACGGAGTAGTTGAGTTGGGCGTCATTGAGAGTATGACTTGCATAGTAGATCAAATGAGGCAATTTGTCAACTTTCTGACCAAAAACTGCTCCTATCGCATAGTCAGATGCATCACACATCAGCTCGAAAGGTAGAGTCCACACCGGTGCTTTAATAATAGGTGCGGAGGTCAACTCATGCTTCAGAAACTCAAACTCAGTCATGCACTCGGGTGTGAACTCGAAAGAGGTACCTTTAGCAAGCAAGCTCGTCATGGGGCAAGCTATCTTGCTGAAATCCTTAATAAACCGCCAGTAAAAACCGGCGTGTCCAAGGAATGACCGGATTTCTTTTACCTAGGTGGGTGGCGGAAGCTTAGAAATAAGATCATTCTTTGCCGTATCCACCTCGACACCATCACGAGATACCACGTGACCCAAAACAATGCCTTTTGTAACCATGAAATGACATTTTTCCCAATTAAGGAATAAGTTCGTTTCCGAACATCTCTTGAGAACCAGGCTCAGGTGCTGCAAGCACTAATCAAAGGAGGTTCCATGAACCAAGAAATCATCCATGAAAATCTCAAGGAAGTTCTCGACCATATCGGAAAAGATACTCAACATGCAATGTTAAAATGTTGTTGGTGCATTGCATAGTCCAAAAGGCATCCGTCTATAGGCAAACGTCCCAAAAGGACAGGTGAACGTGGTTTTCTCCTAGTCTTCAGGGGCGACTGGGATTTGATTGTACCCCGAATAACCATTAAGGAAACAGTAATAGGTGTGCCCAGCGAGTCTCTCCAACATCTGGTCGATGAAAGGTAGAGGGAAGTGGTCCATACGCGTGACCGCGTTCAACTTCCTATAGTCAATGCAAACTCGCAACCAAGTTTGAAGTCATGTGGGTACAAGCTCATTGTTGTCATTCTGGACAACAGTGATATCCGACTTATTGGGCACAACCTGGACAGGACTTACCCAAGTACAGTCTGAAAAAGGAAAAATGATGTCATGTTCTAAACATTTGATGATCTCTTTCTTAATTACTTCTGTCATGGCTGGATTTAAATGCCTCTATGGGGCACGATGTGGTGTTGCACGACATCGGGAATTATCCCTTCAATGTCCTTCAAGGACCACCCAATGGCTGATTTGTGCTCCTTTAGGACTTGAATCAGACGTTATTCCTGATCACCAGTCAACATCGATGAAATAATCACTGGAAATGACCAGTTGGGACCAAGAAAAACGTGTTTCAGTTCCTTAGGGCTCAATTGTGGGTGGTTCCTCAAGGCGAGGCATGATATCTAGCTCGAGATGAAAGATATGAGGAGCTCGCATGTACTGAATAGCATGCACATCATTGCTCAACTCTCCCCCGTCCTCTTCATGATCAGAATCATCCATTATGTAAGCACTTAGATTTTCATGAATGAGGGGGTACTCTTCTTATATTTCTTCTTCCAAGTCCCGGATAAGATTGATTTCCATGGGGTCCTCGAAAGATGCCGGCTGCCTAGACATATTGAACACATGGAATGTCGCGGTCAAGTTCCTGAACAACAATTTCATGAGTCCAGTATGACAATTGATCAAGGCATTTGACGTCGCCAAAAAATGTCTACCTAAAATCAATGGAATCTGAGAGTGGGTAGTCTCTTTTGGTTCGGTCTCAAGGACGACGAAGTCAACAGAAAATATGAAATCACTGACCTTGATTAGGACATCTTCAATGACCCCCAACAACACTTTCATCGAACGATCGGCCTGAAGGGAATGTGTTCTAAAAGTTTTACTTTTAAATGTCAATTTTTATGAATTGAATGAGAAATCATTTTGTTCCTTGTTTATGTTATTCGTCTTTTAGAAGTGTTAAGGAAGAGGCTCTTGGTCCTTAACCGTAGAGCTCTAAAACATATTGGTTTACATAAAATAAAAGATATTTGCAATCACGGTAATTAACATGGGACATTAATTACCGAGTTAAGATTGTCGTGTTGGTCATTGATGCATTGCATACATTGCATCATATGTCTTTCATTTAGATTACTTTTATATCAATAAATGCTATTAAGGTATGTGTTTAGTCGTATTTACAGAATACAGGGACCTAGATGCAAATTACCCACATTCCGAGCTTAAACGTGTGCAAAAGATTCATTTCTATCATAAAGACCGAATTCAAGTTTATCGGGTTTCAATTGGAAATGCATCCAAGCATAAAAGCATTCAAGGAGCTAATCACAAAAAGGTCAAGGGCTTAATTGCAAAATGCCAAGGACCTGATTGCAAAAGAAAAGGGTCAAGTTATTTTGTTGGAAAAGTCAAAAGAAAAGTCAAAAATAAATCCCCAACAATGGAAGGAATAATCCGGAGTTCAAGACAATGGAAAGAATCATCCAGACGCGTAAATAAAGATCAAATCATACCATAAACACATGACCAAAATCCGGACCCGAGCAGACCTGATTGTGCGGCGTTTTCGCCGCACAACACCTTCAATATGCGGCGTTTCCGCCGCCCAGTCATTGATCCATGTGCTCCAATTTCGTCCTGTCGTGCGATGACGCGTGTACTCTCCTTTTATGTATTGGTATCCCCTGTATCGGCTATAAATAGCCTTGTAGAACGAATGTAACACATCTTTGAACCTTTGGTCTTGGATCATTAGTAATAAAATTCTGTTTTATTTTGTTTTGTTTTTATTTTATTTTAATGTCTCTAGGATCCCTTCTTCTTCCTCCCTCCATGAGTTTCTAACTCTTTCCAAAGGGTGGAGGTGATGGAATTAGGGGTAGAGAAGATGAATGCATGTTATTGTTTTAAGTTCATGATTAGTATATTTTGATTACTTGAGTTTATGTTAAATCATTTATCTTGTAATGCTTCATAACTAACATGATTTATTTCAAGTTTCTCCATTCTCCAATCTAAACCTAAGTCTAGACCTCCACCCAACGGATTTCTCGTCCTATTTCTTGTTTTAGTTCTAATTGCTTTTGTTTCGTACTTTAGATAATTAATCCAAAAATCCCAAAAACCCAAATTAATTCTTCTCTCCTTTCTCTTCCACAATCGAAATAACACTAACAACGAAATCTCTCCCTCCTTGTGTTCGACCCGTACTTGCCACGTCTTCATAGACGCCGTGCACTTGCGGTATAAATTTAAATCTTCATCAAGCTTTTGGCGCCGTTGTCGGGGAGGCGACGCAGATTTTGTTGTTTTTGTATTTCGATTTTATCCTGTTTATCTTGTGCGTGATCTAAGTATTTGGATTTGTGTTTCAGGAGACAACAGAGTGCACGGCGAAATCCGAGCACCATTTGAGCTAAACGAGCGGCGAAATCGCCGCACCTGAAGAACAACTTGCGGCGAATCCGCCGCACACTTGGAGCTTCTGGGCTTCAACTTTTTCTGGGACGCGACTCATCTCTGGGTGGACGCGTAAAGCTACTGAAATTTCGAGAGCGGGCGGCGAACCCGACTGAGCATTGCGGAGGTAACTTTTCTTGCCTTTCTCGTAAAATCTGAATAATTGAAAAGTTTCCTTTCGTAGAATTGCACGTGCTAGGGTTACAATTCCATAATTGGCAATAATTCAACTCTGACCTAAAATTGGCAAAATTAGAAAAACCTTAGTGCATGCATCATATAATGTTTTGCTTGCATTATTCTTGCTAAATTCTTGCAAATTAATACTTGTTGAAGATTGCTGGAGGCAAGGTACGTATCGAGGTTTTTATCGATTGCATTAGAGCATATAATTTAGTTGCATACAACCTTGCAATTGCCCCCATTAAAAGGACCATTGTTTGACTATCTTTGCTAGATTTAAGTTAAACTATCTTAAGGGCAACTCCGTAGGAAAAGATACGGTGGGGATTTCATCACCCTCCCGTAGCCCACAAACCACAATCCTGAAGTGTCGCCTAAGCCTAAAATTTAAAATCAATTAGACATTGGCCCCTAAGGACTCGGACTCAATTAAGGAGGAGATTGGTTTGACTTGCTATGACCTGAAGCTAATTGAATTCAATTTGGTGTCTAGAAAGTGTTTTTGTGTCGACGAAAGTCTTCCAAGCGACGTGGTTGTCTAATTGGCACCGACTCTGTCGGAAGCGCCCCCACTAGCTATACACTAACTGGCCAACTTGGTTTGATTGGTGAGGGAGGTGAATCAAGCAAATCAATTCGACTCAACCAGTTAGGAGTCGTCTAGATCTAAGTGACACTAGGTCTAGGATTGTTTTGACCGTGCTTGTTCAGGAAATTTCTGACCAACCCTAATTTTTATCCTTTAGAGTTAAGTTTCCCTTCTCATCTGAGTCTTCTTTCCCTTCTCATCCTTACCTTTCTATTGTTTGTTTCCTTTAAAAAAAATAAAAAAAAAATTTAAAATTCAAAAATTCAAAAAAAAGAAGGAGTAATTGATTCTTGGAATTGAATTTGAAATTTAAATTCCAAATTCAAATTCAAAAAAATTAATTCAAACCGGTGCACTCAGATTTGGGTGCGGGATTTAAGCAATCGACTCTCACGAGTTCATCTGGATTCCAGTCTAGAGCTTAACCCCAACCCATCTGTTGCACCACCTGACCCGGATCTAATGGGTGAGAACGTAGTGGACCCGCCTGTTGCGCAACCTATAACTTTGAGGGATCGGTGCTACCCAACGATGGCTGCTCAGCCATCGTGCATCGTCATGCCCACCATACCGGGTCGCGACTTCGAACTTAAGGCACAATACATGAGTATGCTGCCTAAGTTCACCTCTAGGGAAGACCCATATCTCTTCCTTAGAGAATTTGAAGAAATCTGCTCTCTTATGCAATACCAGCATATCCCTGAAGAGGCAGTGCGTCTGAAATTCGTGCCTCTAGCACTGAAGGACGACCCTAAGAAATGGCTATATAGTCTAGCCGAAAGATCTATTAGAAGTTGGGCCGAATTTGTTCAAGTTTTCCTAAAAAAATATTTCCCCAACCATAAGACTATGAAGATTAGGAATGAAATTGTTGCATTCATTCAGTCTGAGAGCGAGCCGTTCTATTCCTATCTTGAGAGATTTAAGAGTGTCTTGACCCAATGCCCTCATCACGGAATACCGAAGTGGCAATTATGCCAAATTATTTATGAGGGATTGACACCCACATCTAGAGTTATGCTAGAATCTGTGAGCCAAGGGAACTTCATGTCCAAAAATGAAAATGATGCCTGGACTTTTCTTGAGGATTTAGCTGAAAATAGTATGCAATGGGACAATGCTAGAACACCCATCAACCCGACTATTTGATCTAGAATAGCGAGTCAACCCCGACCAGGTGTCTTAGCTGTAGACTCCAACATAGCGGCTGAGGCAAAACTAGCTACCCTAATGCGTAGAATGGAAAGTCTAGAGCTACAAAATCAATCCCGAATGAATCAACCCTTGTCCATCCCCTGCTCTAGATGTGGTCAGACTGGTCATTTAATGGAGGACTGTGTGGACCTGGAACATGTTAATGCCACATTTAACAATTCTAGAAATGATCCTTACACATCAACCTATAACCCAGGTTGGCGTAATCATCCCAATTTTTCGTGGACCCAACAAGGACAACCTCCTAGACAACAACAAACCCCATATAACCAAAATAATACATCATCTGGGGGTAATAACATTGGAAATCATGAGGTTAGGTTGACAAAATTAGAAACTTTAATGACAACTTTTATACAAACAACCAACCAATCATTCCAAAGGCTAGAGACACAGGTCAGCCAATTAGCACAGATAATAGGTGAAAGAGAAAAGGGCCAATTACCAAGTCAACCTGAGGTGAACCCAAGAACTAATAATCAATATCAATCTTATCAACCACCTTCAGGAACTAACAACCCTAGACCGGTTCAAATGGTTAATGAGGAAGGACCGTTCCAACAAATCAATGCTGTAGTATCATTACGGTCCGGAAGACAAATTGACAATAATGTGGTAAACCCTAGAATGACTAATCAATCTAGCCATCAAGCACCCACATATGACTTGACCATTGAACCCGACGTCCAAATTGAAAAGCCCAATCCACCCACCCAACCTGAACCTGTGGCTTAACCTGAACCTGAGCGAGTCTATGTGCCTAAAGCCCCATTTCCCAATAGACTCAAAAAGAACTCTAGTGCACAAATAGAGAAAATCTTAGAAGTATTTAAGCAAGTTAAGGTAAACATTCCACTCTTAGACATGATTCAACAAATACCTGCTTATGCTAAATTCTTAAAAGATTTGTGCACTAAGAAGAGAAAAACGAATGTACCAAAGAAGGCATTTTTAACTGCAAACATATGCTCAATTCTTTCCAACACATCTCCTATAAAATATAAGGACCCGGGGTGTCCCACAATTTCATGTTCAATAGGAGATACGTTTATCAATAAAGCCCTTCTAGACCTTGGTGCAAGCGTTAACTTGCTCCCATTTTCTGTCTACGAGCAACTCAACCTTGGTCCACTGAAACCCTCTAGGACAACCCTCCAATTCGCTGATTGTTCTGTTAAGAAACCGAGAGGTATAGTGGAGGACGTTTTGATTAAGGTTGGTGACTTCATTTACCCAGTGGATTTTGTCGTACTTGATACTGAACCTGTTGTAAATCCTAATCGACAAATCCCTGTAATTTTAGGTAGACCCTTTTTAGCCACTTCGGAAGCATTAATAAACTGTCGAAATGGGCTCATGCAATTATCTTTCGGGAACTTAAAAGCAGAAGTTAATATCTTCCATATTGATAATGAGCCAGAACTAATATGCAACCCAAGTGATGTTGTGATGAGAGCACGTATTTATCAGAATTCTGAATCAAATAAATCATCACATAAGCAAAAAGGAAGTAAGAAAAAAGGGAGTAATTCATTTACCCAACCACCATCACTCGAGCAAACAAGCGAACCAATTCAAGTGAGAATAGTGGAATCTTTTCCTCAAGTCAACATGGGGAACAATTCAACTGGATACATGCACCAACATGGTGTCATTCAATCCAGTTCTGATTATGGTTGACTTTGAGCAAACTCAACCCCTCTACCGCAAGCCGACTCAGGTAATAAGTGCATTTATTTTTTCTATGCATACATTGAGGACAATGCATGATTTAGGTGTGGGGGGGTGTTTATATATGTACATATCTATCTATTTGATTTTCTGTTCTGCTTTAGTTTTAAAAAAAAAAAAATTCAATATTCTATGACATAGCTTAAGATTGAACTGCCAAAACCCGTGTACAAATTGCATTAAGTTTTTGTTCCTTATTATATAGTTCTGCTTGTAGAAATTATGACATAAATCTAAGTTCCAAAGAAATAACCCATGACCCTTGTAAGACATGTATGCACTTAAATTGGATGAATCAAATCTTTGAAGTGGTTGATAAAAAGCAGAGGTTGAGGAAAATATACCGGGAAGTGTGGACTTCTAATAGCAATTAAGCCTTGAGGAAAATAAAAGTAAAAATAAAGGAATAAAGTGAGGAAAGCACATTTTGCAAAATGATTACAAAAGCCCAAGTCTTTGAGTCACTGGTCCGTAGGGGTATCTTGAAACCCAGTAACTTGAGTCTACCAGCTCGGGATTATCGACCAAACTCGCTACACGAATGCAAAAGGGTAAAAGTGTCAAAAAGCAAATGTGTTGAATCACGAAAAAAAAAAAAATAATAATAATAATACTCAAGGCCCAAAGCTAAAAGAATGATCCATGCCATGGTTGATCCAAATGATACTTCACCACCAGGGGAGGCGTGCAAAATAATTTAAGTAATAACATGTTTAGAAGGGTTAGTGGTGTGAATGTTGGAGGAATAAAGACCAAGTCATATTTTTAAATGAGTTAGATTTATATAATGAGCATGCAAGAATTTTCAGTAAGATGTATAAGGTTGAGGTAGGGATATTGAGAACTATTAATGAAATGTTGATAGGATTTTGTGGGTATATCCGCTGAAAATCCTCAAGAGACAACACTCCTCCTCCTTGGCAACAAAGAGGTTTAAAGGCTTGTTGCACATGCTAAGTGCAACCGTGATTCCTACGAAAGTGAGTTAGGATTTCCTTGTTTTCATTTTCTTATATTTTGTTTTGCTAGGGACTAACAAAATCTAGGTGTGGGGGTATTTGATGCATTGCATACATTGCATCATATGTCTTTCATTTAGATTACTTTTATATCAATAAATGCTATTAAGGTATGTGTTTAGTCGTATTTACAGAATACAGGGACCTGGATGCAAATTACCCACATTCCGAGCTTAAACGTGTGCAAAAGATTCATTTCTATCATAAAGACCGAATTCAAGTTTATCGGGTTTCAATTGGAAATGCATCCAAGCATAAAAGCATTCAAGGAGCTAATCACAAAAAGGTCAAGGGCTTAATTGCAAAATGCCAAGGACCTTATTGCAAAAGAAAAGGATCAAGTTATTTTGTTGGAAAAGTCAAAAGAAAAGTCAAAAATAAATCCCCAACAATGGAAGGAATAATCCGGAGTTCAGGACAATGGAAAGAATCATCCAGACGCGTAAATAAAGATCAAATCATACCATAAACACATGACCAAAATCCGGACCCGAGCAGACCTGATTGTGCGGCATTTTCGCCGCACAACACCTTCAATATGCGGCGTTTCCGCCGCCCAGTCATTGATCCATGTGCTCCAATTTCGTCCTGTCGTGCGATGACGCGTGTACTCTCCTTTTATGTATTGGTATCCCCTGTATCGGCTATAAATAGCCTTGTAGAACGAATGTAACACATCTTTGAACCTTTGGTCTTGGATCATTAGTAATAAAATTCTGTTTTATTTTGTTTTGTTTTTATTTTATTTTAATGTCTCTAGGATCCCTTCTTCTTCCTCCCTCCATGAGTTTCTAACTCTTTCCAAAGGGTGGAGGTGATGGAATTAGGGGTAGAGAAGATGAATGCATGTTATTGTTTTAAGTTCATGATTAGTATATTTTGATTACTTGAGTTTATGTTAAATCATTTATCTTGTAATGCTTCATAACTAACATGATTTATTCCAAGTTTCTCCATTCTCCAATCTAAACCTAAGTCTAGACCTCCACCCAACGGATTTCTCGTCCTATTTCTTGTTTTAGTTCTAATTGCTTTTGTTTCGTACTTTAGATAATTAATCCAAAAATCCCAAAAACCCAAATTAATTCTTCTCTCCTTTCTCTTCCACAATCGAAATAACACTAACAACGAAATCTCTCCCTCCTTGTGTTCGACCCGTACTTGACACGTCTTCATAGACGCCGTGCACTTGCGGTATAAATTTAAATCTTCATCAGTCATAGATCATTGCAGCTCTACAAGTGAGTGACAACACGGGTACACAAAAGAGGAAAATATTACTTTTGTATAATGAATAGACCTAATAAGTAAAACATTATAGAATTGTGTTTTCTGTGTCATTGATGTTTTACTGTGTCTATGGTCCTTTGATATGAGACTTATATCCGATCACTTAAGAATTGCTTAATTAGACTAGTGTCTTGAGCTATCGATGTGTGTAGTGTAAAGGCATTGATTGGTTAAGTATGACTTTTGTTGGAGAAGATAGTTAGTCAAAAGATAATCATTGCCCCTCTTAATTGAGTCATGATATTAGTGGGCCCCTTGATAAAGCAAAGTTATAATGTGCACAATGTGATTTGAGTTAAGTCACATATTTATAACTAGCTTAAAGAGATCAAGAAATGAATACTAATACAAAGATGACACAATACTACTTTGTGTGTATTCTTAATATCATGAGGCAAGTGACGGACACAAGTGGTGCACTCCATCACTAAATGGATCGGGTTTTGGTTCAAGTGGAATTAAGACATCTAACTAATTGGGAGCTATAATGTGTAGCTAGATACCACTTATAGCTTGTGATATTAAGCTCTTAATATCACTGCCAACTTAGTTTAGATCCTCCCATAGGTCACACCACAAAACTGGGAAACAAGAAATGGGGATTTTGAGTTCTTAAGGTGTGTCGGGTTTCATGTAGAAAATATGACACATGTGGTGAACAAGCAAAATCAAAATTATGTTGTGATTAATAACATAATAAGAAAATAAAATTAAATTCATATGTGATGTAAATATTATGGGGTGTAATGATTTATCATTACATAGGATAATCTGTAACATAAGTTGTGAACTTACTACTAATCCCAAAATGTCAAATTTTGTAGGGGTTAAACCGAAGTTTGACGAGTCTACAGTACTGTGCAAAAACGGTCAACCGCTAAATCGTACACGGTCAACCGAATATTGCACAGTCGACCGGATGTGTCTCGATCGTAACAGGAATTTCTACTGTTCATTTTCGGTCGACCGAAGTATATCGGTCGGTCGACCGAACATTACGATGAAATAACTTTGTTACGAACGGTCGACCGAGTTCATGAACGGTCGACCGAAACTTGGTCTAAACGGTCGACCGAACCCTTAACACGGTCGACCGATTCAGACGGTTACTGAAGAATAAATTTATGAATTAATTAGATCATGCATGGAATTGGTCCATAACTAATTTAATTCGTGGCTAAGATTATTTGTTAGCAAATAATGGATGGATAGATGGAAGTTTGCATGAAATCATGGGCAAGAGGTTGCACATGAATAGGTAATTTGGAGAGAACTAATAAATACAAGTTTATCTCATTACCTTATCAATTAATTCATTATCCTTTTGTGCAAACATCTCTCTCCATAATTCTCCACGAATTTCACCTTAATTCTTGAGTTTAGTTTTAGTTTTCAAATATCTTCTTCTCAAGGGAACTAAAGAGGGGTTAGTAGTTGGATTCTAAACCCTATTGGCGATTAAGAGGCTAGCTCTTCTCTCTCCAATCTTGTTTAGAGTTTGGTGAATACTCGGAGGCATCCAGCGCAGCGACAAGCATCTTCAACGTTCCGGATCGTCCAGAAGTTTTAGAGAACTTCTAGGTATGAAATTCGGAGCCCATGTTTGTTTTAATAAAGTTTTGAAACTAGTTATTGAAACAAACTGATGCATGCATGAAACAAATCATAGAAAAATTGTAATTGATCCTTATTGTGCATAAAAATTTCGAAAATAAATATGTGCAATTAAACTAGAAATCCTTCACAGCCAACTGCAAAGTTGATTTCGTAGGCTTGAGCACGCCTAGGATTAATCGTTGATACACAAAAGCTGGTAAGAGGTTAACCGCCGACCCTAGATCTGGCAAGACATTATTAATGCGAGAGTCCCCAATGATACATGAAATTGTTGGACTACCTGGGTCCTTCAATTTTACGTATGTTCGGATCCATATGATCGAGCTCACATTAGTCGCAAAAAAGGCTTTGCTAGGGATGTTGGTTTTCCTCTTAGTCGTATAGAGATCCTTCAGGAATTTTTATAGGGAGGTATTTATTGAATCATGTCTAACAAAGGAATGTTGACATTCACTTTCTTAAATATCTCCAGCATTTTATCCACAATGTCACTCTGTTTCTTAGACAACCTAATACAACTCAAGGGATTAAGATAACACACACCTAATACACTACATGATCATATCACATATTTCTCCACCCCCCAAATGGGGATGGAACTACTCACTAATCATTACACTACAACCTACATTAACATGAAACGTTCTACTGAAATGAAATTAAACTAAGAAAACAAGAATTATTAAACAAACTAAAAGGACATAAAACATAACAAGCAAGCATGCATATGAAAGGAAATTAAACTAAGAGAGAAACAACACAACTAAAGGAAAACATCTATTTATTACTCACTCAATTACAAGTAGCCTTTTTCTCCACCAGAGTTTTGCTTCAAGGATTCACTCTTAGTAGAGAAGATGGCCACCAAGAGACTGATGGGTACATGAGAGGAGGGAGAGTTCTATTTATAGCCCTAGACAAAGGTAATCCGGGACAATCCCCTGGTGTGGGACTAAACAAATACCAAAAATAGCCAAAACAAACTCTAATACATGTGCACGTGAAATCTTAACGGACCCGGAGAGATCTGGACCGCCAATTAGTGGTCCCAAACCGCTAATTAGCTGTCCCAGACCTCCAATTAGCGGTCCCAGACTGCCAATTAGTGGTCTACAGGATCCGGATCCATATGGTTTTCATTCTCGGCTTTTCTTGATGTATTTGTTGGTCTTCGATGCATCTACTTTGCTTGTTGGAGCTCTGATTGACATCATTTCATGCTTATATTTATATCGAATATCCATTATCTTACACCTAAGCAATGCAACGTGACAAGTTTTATGTTTAGTTTTCAGGAATAAATAGGTTTGAAGAGATGAAGCATAAAAGAATCCAAAAGCTGGGAAAAAGGACTGAATTGTGAGATTTGGGGACTAAGATGCAAGGGAGAAGGACATGAATGTAAGACAGAAGGACCTAAGAGCAAAACAGAATACTCCACACCATCATGGGGAGTATTTTAGCAATTTGATTCGTGTCGGATCTCCAACAAACCAAGTAAATGCATCCAAGACCAGAAAATATACCAAGAATAGCCCACAACAAATTCCAACTCGATCAAAAGTATATGGACCGCCAATTGGCGGCCTGAGACCGCTAATTGGCGGTCCATATCACTCTGGATCCGCCCAAATTTCTCCAACACATGTGTTAGAGGATGTTTAGGCTATTTTTGGTATTTGTTTAGTCCCACATCGGGTGATTGTCCCGGATTGCCTTTTTCTTTGGCTATAAATAGAACTCTTCACCTTCCTTTGTAGAAATCTCCCTCTTTGGTGGCCATCTTCCCTACTAAAAGTGAAGCCTTGAAGCAAAACTCTAGTGGAGGAAGGGCTGCTTGTATTGAGTGAGTTAATAATAGATGTTTTTCCTTTAATTGTGTTGTTTCTCTCTTAGTTTCATTTCCTTTCATATGCATGCTTGCTTGTTTTTTTGTTTTATTCTTCTTTAATATTTCTTGCTTGATTAGTGTAGTTTCATTTCAGTATAATGCTTCATTTTGTTAGAGTAGTTAGTTTAAATATGTGTGAGTAGTTCCATCCCCATTTGGGGGGTCGAGAAATATGTGATATAATCATGTAGTGTATTAAGTGTGTGTTATCTTAATCCCTTGAGCTTTATATGATTTCCATAACCATGTAATGGGTCTCCACTCTTATCTTTGATATGGTAATGCTCTTGAATGAAGCTTAACCTATGCTTTGATTAGATGACCTATTTTATGGGGAATGATAAGGTTAGGATATTGTTGAACGTTTTAATTTAAACCGCAAGTGCACGGCCGCGATGAAGCGGTGGCAAGTACGGGTCGTCCTCAAGGAGGTGAGTAGCCTCTTGCTTGTACGAAATCAAGTGGAAAAAATAGGAGAGAAAGATGTTTATGCTAGTCTACTCTATACTACGCTAAGAAGTAGGAAATGCGAAAGGAAGAACCAAACAATGAAAGAATAACTAAGCTAAGAACAAAGGAAGAATGTTGGAATATAGAAATGGGAAAACCCCTAAGTGCTGGAGTGAGTGCACACATGCAAAGAGGTGGGTGTAGAATACATTCTTTAAGCACATGAAGGTGGTGTTTATCAAGCATAGGAAGTGTCTAAATGTTATGGCAAAACCTATCAATCTATTCACCAACTTAGTTGAGTAACATTTACATATGAAAGTTGTTTATTTCAGAACCTAAACAAGCATGAGAGGTGTCTAATCATTTTGGCAAAACTCATCAAGTTATAAATTCTATCCTAAACAAGCAAGCATACATTCATGTTTTATCAACACATCAAAAATAAAGCATTCATCCCATTCTCTAATGCATGTATGTACATCTACTCCACCCCCCAAAGGGGATGGAACTACTCACTAAACATTACACTAATTATTAAACTAAGCAAAGAAAGCATATTAAAACTAAGCTAGAAATAAAAGACGATTAAACTAAAACATGCACAAACAATAAAAGAAACATAAACAAACAATGAAAGAAACACAAAACTTTATTGATAAAATGACTCACATTTCAAGTAGCATCCTCCTACTTTAGTGTGTGCTTCAAGGCCTCACTTCTAATAGGAAGAATAGCCACCTAAAATATGGAGTGATTACAATGGAAGGTGAAGAGTTCTATTTATAGCTATGGACAAAGGCAAACCGGGACAATCCCCCGATGTGGGACTAAACAGATACCAAAAGTAGCCTAAACATCCTCTAATACATGTGCTGGAGAAAGTTTTGCGGATTTGGGCCAAAATGGGCCACCAATTGGCGGTCTAAAAAGTCCGGATCCATCTGGAATTTGTGTTGGGCTTTGCTTAGTGTATTTGGTGGTCTTGGATGCATCTACTTCGTTTATTTGAGCTCCGACCCGAATAGAATTGCCAAAATACTCCCCATGAAGGTGTGGAGTTTTCTGTTTGCTCTTAGGTCGTTCTCCATTGCATCTGGGTCCCTAGATCTCACAGTTCAGTCCTTTTTCCCAGCTTTTGAGTCCTTTTATGCTTAATCTCTTCAAACCTATTTATTCCTGAAAACTAAACATAAAACTCGTAACATAGCATTGTTTAGGTGAAAGATAATGGCTATAAGATACAAATATAAGCATGAAATGATGTCAATCAAATATCCCCACACCTAACTTTTGCTAGTTCCGAGCAAAACAAAAAAAGAGAAAAGCATATGAAAAACAAGAAATCCTAACTCACTTTTGTAGGAATCACGGTTGCACTTAGCACGTGCAACAAGCCGTTAAACCTCCTTGTCGCCAAGGAGGAGGAGTGTTTTCTCCTGAGGGTTTTCCGTGGATATACCCACAAAATCTGAACAAGATGCCTTAATCAATCTAGCTACACGACTCGTTGGACTCATTTTGTCGATCATGGGATTCGGTAATACTACGGGTCGACTCTATATATGTAATCGGTCCACACACCTAGCCTAATGAGTTATTCGTCAGAGTTAGTTAAAGACTTAAGTGAAAGACATGGGCAACCTTAACTTCTGAATGTGATACAATGTGTAAAGTCCATTTTGGTTCTTATTTGACTCTTTTTTTCTTTTCTTTTTTTCTTTTTTTTTTCTTTAGAGCATTTTATTGGTTGGTGTTTGATTCTCCCAGGGTCAGGTTTCGTGCATCATTGCCTATGAGGACTTACACTATCACGTATACCTTCCCCCAAATCTCCACATAGGGCGATCCCTAACACCTGTGTAACGGGAGTTCGGTCGGTGCATCCCAAGTCAGATGACTCGAAAACACCAGGCACAAAGGCCCCTCAGACCTACTTTCCCGAGTGATAGGAGCCGTGCGAGAAGAGAGAACACCACTTATTCATTTATCTACATGGGAACCAAAACCCCTACACTTAAGTTTCACGAAAAGAGATTAAGGGCCCTTGACCACGACAAACTTCCTTATACTAACAGACACGAATTATTTGACTCACTAGGTTTAGGGGTGGACTTCTTTAAATGTTTGAGTGCTGAAACCCTATGATTACACACCCCCTGAGGGAAAACCGGGGTACATCCGAACGACTCTATAAGACCTAAAGCTAGTAAACTAGATATCCTAATGCATCAAGTTCAAGACAATTTTGGGAGCTTTCTTTTTACTTTGTCTCTCAACGGTTTTGCACATGCTAAACACACGCAAAACCTACCAAACATTTTCTTTCACAAACACATGAATATTTTGAAAGAAATGTGGAAATTTTAAAGCACTCGGCAACCAAAAGAAGACAAGTCACCCAAGGATCATGGCAAGCATATATATCAATGTTAAATGCGGCACACTAACATCACCCTAGCAGTACACACAAAAGAAAACAAAACCAAAGGAAAAAGACTCGAAGATGTACACACGTAAAACACCCCCCACACCTACCTCATGCAATGTCCTCAATGAATGCGAGCAAGATACTACATGGATATATGCATGAAAAAGGAGAGATCTCACCAACATGAAGTACAAAGGGAAGTTCAAGGTCATGTTGACGGACACGAACCCGAATTCCCTCAAAACATGTGAGATGCTAAAGAAAGGAGATAAATACGTGAATAAATGGGGCCCTAGTACTCAAGGGTTGGAGCCCACAACAATCGATGCTCACTGAAGGAGTCTTTTATTTTTTGATTTTTTTTATTATTTTTTGATATGTACAGCAACAACGATATTCTCATAGTCTTTTGGTCAAGGAACATCAAATGAGAACATCTAGTCATGAGGACCAGAGACTTGCCGAGATGGGCAAACTTCACCGGTACTCTGAGGTGTCATGAGGGGTGAAAGGTCAAAGTTGAAAGGCTCGAACCCCTCATGATATTGGTCGGGTGTAGGCAACATGAAAGAGTGAAGATGTGTTGCCTCACTAGGGTTTAGTTGCTCATCAAACAAAACCCTCCAACCAATAGGCGGGTGGGTCGGAATGAGTTCTTCAAGCTCATTCGATGGATGCAGCAGACCTGCATCACTAAAAATGGGGTTTCTCCCCAAGTCATCCAACAAGGACCTCCCATCATCATTTAGATCATCAAGCATAAGCTCGGTCATAGGTGGGTCCTTGTTGGACTCAATATGAAGTTCAAATGGCTCAATGGCCATGAGACATGAGGTAGAGACACCTTCTGGTATAGGCATATGATGAGGTGTCTCACTCTCACTAGTACTCTCAACTGAATCATGCAACGAACACTCCTTTTGGACATTTATGTTTCATGCCAGCTCACTCTGTGGCATTGCAAAGACAGACAATGAGTTTTCGTTGGGTCCACAAACATTCTCAATGGGTTGCATTGGTCTTAGGGGTGTTCGTTGATTTGGTGGTGCTTTCTCCAATTGGCGGATGAGATTTAGATTTAAAGGTTGATCCATGGGCTCCTGTTGCCTACCAGAGTTGAACACATGAAACTCGGCACTCATGTTACCGAATGAGAGCTTCATGAAACCATTTCTACAATTAATCAAGGCATTGGAGGTTGCCAGAAATGGTCTACCCAAAATCAAAGGTATTTGAGAGTGGGTGTTCGCAACAGGATTGGTATCGAGGACAACAAAATCGACTAGAAATATAAAATCTCCAACTTTGATAAGCACTTCCTCGATAATCCCCATGGGAATACGAATGGATCTATCCGCCAATTGGAGGGTGATCTTCGTTGGTTTCAATTCTCCCAAGTTCAACTGTTTATAAACAGAGAATGGGAGGAGGTTGACTGCTGATGCTAAATCAAGCAAAACATTGCTCATTCTAGTGTCCCCTATCGTACACTGAATAGTAGGACACCCAGGGTCCTTGTATTTTGTGTAGGTAGGATTGGACAAAAGTGAGCTGATATTTGCAGCCAAGAATGCTTTCTTAGGAACATTGGTCTTCCTCTTGGTTGTGCAGAGATCCTTCAACACTTTGGCATATTGAGGTATTTGTTGGATGACATCCAGCAAGGGGATGTTCACCTTTACTTGCTTAAACACCTCTAATATCTTGTCCATGTTGTCACTCTGCTTTTTGGTTAACCTACTTGGATAGGGAGCTTTTGGCAGGTAGGTTTTCTGCGGTGCCTGAGAAGAAAGCCTTGGTGTATTACCCTCAGCCTCAGCCTCTTCTTCACCACCATTCCCACTGAAGGGCTGCATAGATGGTGGTTGGTGTGGCAAGGAAATGTGATTGTGAACCTGTTTTCCATTTCTTAAGGTAACAATGACATTGACATGGTGAACAGGTTCCTCCACATGGTTCACTTGTCTCCCCCGAGGTACCACATTCTCATTTTGCATGTGTTGTTGCTGGTACACACGGGGGTTAGCCTCAGGCTAGCTAGGAAAAGATCCTCTCTCTCTTTCATGTACAGACTGAGCAAATTGGCCCATCTAAAGCTCTAGAGATTTGGTAGTCTGCTGATTTGAAGTGAGAACTTGACTCGTGGTTGACATAAAATTTTTCATTGAGTTTTCAAGTCCACGAGTCAAGGTCTCAAGAGAATGGAATCGGGTTTCCATATTGTTGGAATTTGGGAAACCCGATTGATTGGTGGTTTAAGCTTGGGGTGGCTGATAGGATTGTGCATGCATGGGAGGTTGGTGTGATTGGTAAGGTGGTCTAGAGGAGTTTGAAGGACCACCCTGGGCATTAGTTTGGTTCCATGAAAAATTGGGGTGGTTCCTCCATCCAGGATTATAAGATGATGAGTATGGGTCATTCCTAGCTCTGTCATAGATGGCGTTGACACGCTCCATCTCAGGAGGAATAGACACACACTCACTTTCTACATGACCTATACTACCACATGAATGACAAGGAACTGGACTAGATGTGGACATGTGAGGTGCACCCTGTTGGTTTTGGAGCTCAATCGAATCCATATGGCGCATTAATGCCGCCATGCGCGCCACGGTGGTCATAGTGGTATCGACAACAAATGCGGCACCCGAACTAGTCGAGTTTGCATTCGCGATTCTTGCTCCTATACTAGATGATGCAGGTGGCTCCCTCACACTCTCCCATTGCATGGTTTTCTCAGCGAGGTCTTCTAGGAAAGCCCATGCCTCCCTTTCATCCTATCCCAAGAACTCTCCTTGACACATGGACTCAAGGAGCGTTCTTGACGGGATGTGAAGACCTTCGTAAACAATCTAACAAAGGCGCCACAACTAGAAGCCATGGTGAGGGCATGAGGATAGTAGCTCCTTGAACCTCTCTAAGTATGCATGGAATGGTTCGGTCTCATGTTGATAGAACGAATTGATTTCGTTCCTCAATTTTTGAGTCCGATGATTTGGAAAATACTTCTTGAGGAATGCAGATTGAAACTCGTCCCAAGTCTTAAAGGCATTCGCCTGGTTGCTGTACAACCACTTCTTGACATCATCCATTAGTGCAAAAGGAACGAGCCTAAGATGGATGGAGTCTGTTCTAAGTTGTTGCAGCTTGAACATAGCACAGACCTCTTCAAATTCCCTGAGAAAGATATAGGGGTCACCCTTCCCAGTGAAGCGAGGGAGCATGGAAATAAAATGAGGCTTAACCTCAAAATGGTTCCCATTATCCACTTGTAATATGATGCATGAGGGTAGAGCTGCACGACTCGGGTAGCATCGATCACGTAGAGGTATGGGAACGACAACAGGACGCTCAGGTGGGTCCAGCCATTGAACCTGAACTATGTGCGACACGAGAGGAGGAAGGTGTCGAGAAATCGATGACCGAAGCCGGATTGACAACGCTCCTCGTCAAACGACCACTCTCATCTCGTGTCCACGAAAGCATGCACAAAGGTGCACACACACCAAATTTTTTTTAACAAAGAATGTACGTAGAGGAGAAGACGGGGGGACACAGGAGTGATAGAATAACTCAGGAGAGAAAGGAAGAAGTCCTTATGCTACGGCGGATGGGTACAGGTAGAAGCACACAAGCAAACAAGGCACAAGTAATCCTAAGGTCGCTATAGGTCCTTACAATTAGACGACGCCTAACTGCCAGGTCACATGGCCTCAACATGCCTCACCTCCCTACAATGAGGACCACAAAGCCCAGCAAGTGAGTCAAGATCCGGAGATCTCGTCTCTCCTACTATCGACAAAGTGGGCAACGCCGATCAGGTTATGAGGGTGGGGACCGGATCACTCTCCTAATGCGTCTGAATTCCTTAAGACCAATGTCTACTTGATTTTAGAAATTTGGCTCTTGATTAGTGTGGTTTTTGGGGCGAAGGAAAGGGTGATGAAATCCCCCACCTTATCTTTTACGGGGACAACCCCTCCTTAGTAGCGTTTTGGAGTCTTAATCTAACAATCAACTCTCCAAACAAAACGCTCAACTCACACTCGTTGCAATGAACTTCCTACTAACTAATGCACGTTCATACAAAATGCATGAATGAGAGTAGAAGGTGTGTACCTCACGCCAGCTCTCAGCAACAGAAAATAAAGCTAAGATAAAAGACAATCTAAATGACTAAGTCACATACATGATGCATGAGCTAAACAAAAAGAATGCCTAATCTTTTGCTTTGAGTTTTAGGGTCCAAGTTGCTTAAGGGAAGTTGATTATTAATCTGGGAACAATCTAAGAGTCAGAACATGCAAAATTGAGTCCCAGATTACTAGATCAATTATGGCAACACGACAAAGAAATAAGAAGGCAAAAGCAGCTCACCAGACCGCCAATTGGCGGTCTCAGGCCGCTGATTGGCGGTCCAAACGGCCCAGCTTTCTTACAAATTTTTTCAGATGCCTCTCCTTTTGACTCCAAGTCTCCTGAAACAAAGAAAAACTACAAAACAAAAACTAAATCCATTAGAATCGTCCAAACAAGAGTCTGGACTTGCACCTCCCCGGCAACGGCGCCAAAAACTTGTTGAACGTTTTAATTTAAACTGCAAGTGCACGGCCACGATGAAGCGGTGGCAAGTATGGGTCGTCCTCAGGGAGGTGAGTAGCGTCTTGCTTGTACGAAATCAAGTGGCAAAAATAGGGGGAGAAAGATGTTTATGCTAGTCTACTCTATACTACGCTACGAAGTAGGAAATGCGAAAGGAAGAACCAAACAATGAAATAATAACTAAGCTAAGAACAAAGGAAGAATGCTGGAATACAGAAATGGGAAAACCCCTAAGGGGTGGAGTGAGTGCACACATGCAAAGAGGTAGGTGTAGAATACATTCTTTAAGCCCATGAAGGTGGTGTTTATCAAGCATAGGAAGTGTCTAAATGTTATGGCAAAACCTATCAATCTATTCACCAACTTAGTTGATTAACATTTACATACGCAAGTTTTTTATTTCAGAACCTAAACAAGCATGAGAGGTGTCTAATCATTTTGGCAAAACTAATCAAGTTATAAATTATATCCTAAACAAGCAAGCATACATTTATCTTTTATCAACACATCAAAAATAAAGCATTCATCCCATTTTCTAATGCATGTATGTACATCTACTCCACCCCCAAAGGGGATGGAACTACTCACTAAACATTACACTAATTATTAAACTAAGCAAAGAAAGCATATTAAAACTAAGGTAGAAATAAAAGACGATTAAACTAAAACGTGCACAAACAATAAAAGAAACATAAACAAACAATGAAAGAAACACAAATCTTTATTGATAAAATGACTCACATTTCAAGTAGCATCCTCCAACTTTAGTGTGTGCTTCAAGGCCTCACTTCTAATAGGAAGAATAGCCACCTAAAATATGGAGTGATTACAAGGAAGGTGAAGAGTTCTATTTATAGCCATGGATAAAGGCAAACCGGGACAATCCCCCAATGTGGGACTACAGAGATACCAAAACTAGCCTAAACATCCTCTAATACATGTGCTGGAGAATTTTTTGCGGATTTGGGCCAAAGTGGACCGCCAATTGGCGGTCTAAAAAGTCCGGATCCATCTGGAATTTGTGTTGGTCTTTGCTTAGTGTATTTGGTGGTCTTGGATGCATCTACTTCATTTATTTGAGCTCCGACCCGAATAGAATTCCAAAATACTCCCCATGATGGTGTGGAGTTTTCTGTTTTGCTCCTAGTTCTTTCTGTCTTGCGTTCAGGTCCTTCTCCCATGCATCTTGGTCCCCAGATCTCACAGTGCAGTCCTTTTTCCCAGCTTTTGAGTCCTTTTATGCTTAATCTCTTCAAACCTATTTATTCCTGAAAACTAAACATAAAACTCGTAACATAGCATTGTTTAGGTGAAAGATAATGGATATAAGATACAAATATAAGCATGAAATGATCTCAATCAGATATGGATGGAATTAATATTGGAAACACAAGTTGTAGTGTATGTACTCTTGTTGCCTTTACCTTGGTTAATCTCTTGTATGTTTTAATGATATAGTCTTATCTTAAGTCATGTGGAGGCATAGTAGGATCTAGTCTTTATACATGAGTTCATTTAGCTTCATTCCAATTATTGTCTTGTATGTTTTAATGATGTAGTCTTATCTTAATTCATGTGGAGGCAAAGTTGGATGTTGTTTTATGATTTCATGCACTACATGTTGTGAGGAGCTTAATTGAACACACACACACACACATCTTTATATTCACATTATTTCTTTACCCCCTATGGGGTTTAGTTTTTATTGCTTATCTTTCATTTCCTTTTGCATTCTAATGTAGTTAGTGTAATCAATCCCTCTCTCCATTGTTTACCACTCGCCTTCGCACAAACCAAACGGTTACACACCTCCTAGTGGACGACCCATATTTACCACCACTTCAACATGGTCGTGCAGTTGCGGTTTAATTTAAAATGAATCAATCAAGTTTTTGGCACCGTTGTCGGGGAGGTGCTCTATCCAGACCTTGGTTTGGACGATTCGAGGGTTTTTTTATTTTTTGTTTCCCATTTTTCTTAGTTTCAGGGATCCTAGAGTTCACGGGGTGGCTACTGGAGGAGTTGGAGGAGCTAACCATCAAAAGGGACCGCCAATCAGCGGTCTTAGACCGCCAATCGGCGGCCTGGTGAGGTCTTCTTACTTCCATTTTTCTTTTGGTAGTTGTGTTCTTCATTTTCGTTATCTGGGAGCCCTATTTTGCATGCTGTGACTTATAGTTTGCTCCCAGATCATTCATCACTCCCCCATTAATCAACTTGGCCTTAAAATCCAAAGCAAAAGACTAGACGTTCTTACTTGTTTAGGTCACGCATCATGTACTTGACTTAGGCATATAGTCGTCTTTTCTTTTAGCTTTATCTTCAGTTGGTAAGCGTTGGCGTGAGGTATGCATTTCCTACACTCATTCATGCATCTTGTATGCCCATGCATTAGTTAGTAGGAATTGCATAAGGACGAGTGTGAGTTGAGCGTTTGATTGGAGCGATTGATTGCTAGATCTAGTATCAAAACTCTACTAAGGAGGGGTTGTCCCATAAAAGATAAGGTGGGGGATTTCATCACCGTTTCCTTGGCCCCAAAAATCACTCTTAATCAAACCTTATCTAAAAGCAAGTAGACATTGGCCCTAAGGATTGCGGACGCACTAGGAGAGTAATCTTGTTGAGACCGTCATGACCTGATCGGCGTTGCCTACCTTGTCGATAGTAGGAGGTACTGGATCTCCGGATCTGGTATCACTTGCTGGGCATTGTGGTCCTTGTTGTAGGGAGGTGAGGCGTGTCGCGGCTAGTGACCTCGAAGTTAGGCGTCGTCTGGCCTAAGGACCCAAAGCTTAAGTTGTTTGAGCCGTGCTTCCTAGTTAGGCTTCTACCTGATCCCATTACCCACGTTAGATCTAAGGATTCTTCCCTCCTCATCTGAGTCCTCTCCTCATCTATTTTCTATGCCTAGTCTCCTCCTCTAGTACACCTTCTGTTGTGTGTTATTTTAGAGTTGAGTCGTGCATTTTTATGTGAGGTTGGGCTCGTTCTGGTGAGAGCACTCGATTTGAGAGAGTGCATTTTTCAGAGATGGACGGTCTTGGTGAGTGACCATCTCTGCCTCGTGCTCCTTTGGAACATGAGGCCGAGTCGTCTAGTGGTGATGGGAGAGACCGGGGTCCATTCATGGATTACCTTGGTCCGCTCCCACCACCACGTAGACCTCCTTCTCCTCCTCCTCTGACTCGAGAGGAATGAAGATTCGGTCAGGATCGAGTTCTTGGTGCACCACCACCTTTAGCTCGACAGGATAGACCGATGACTTTGTGGGAGCGGACCCATCCTGTTCGTGCCGCGCAACCTTCTTGCATAGTTCTTCCCCCTGGTCGCAGGAACAACTATGAGCTGAAACCTCAATATGTGAGCATGCTTCCAACCTTTACTGCCAATAAGGAGGATCCGTATATTTTTATATGCGAATTCGAGGAAGTATGCTCCATGTTCAAGCTTCAACAGCTTGACGAGGACTCTGTCCGGTTGAGGATGATTTCTTTCTTGTTGAAGGATGACGCGAAGAAATGGATGTACAGCCTCCCGGCAAGCTCTACTCGGCCTTGGGATGACTTCGTGACCGTATTTCTGAAGAGATTTTTCCCTCAAAGGAAAACTCAACAGATACGGTACCAGATACATCAAATGTATCAGACTGAGACCGAATCTTTTCATGCTTTCTTTGAGAGGTTCAAGGACCTTCTCTAACAGGGACCTCAACATGGATTTGAGCTATGGCAGCTGTGCCAAATTGTTTATGAGGGCCTCAACTACACAACCCGCACATTGTTGGAGTCGATGTGTCAGGGTGACTTCCAAATGAAACCCATCGATGAGGCATGGGACACTTTTGAGTTAATGGCGAACACACCTTTGAGTGGGACACCATGAGAGAGCCACCAGCCGCCAGGTCTTCTGGTCGAGCTGGATCATATCAAGTTGAGTCATCGATCAAGTCTGAGGCGAAAATGGTTGCTCTCATGCGTAGGATTGAGAGTTTAGAGTTGAACCGATCTCCTGTAGCTCAGGTCGCTACTCCTGGGTGTCGTAGGTGTGGACTTACGGGCCATGATGACTTGGAATGCACTTACGCTCCAAGAGATACTAAGCATGCAAATGCGATGTATCAACAGAGGCCCCGTAACGACCCGTACAGTCACTCCTACAACCCGCAATGGCGTAACCATCCTAACTTCTCTTGGGGGCCTAGTAGGGGTAACGGTCAGAGCTCGCACGCTCAACCTCAACCTCCGCCTTATCAACCTCCACGCCCATTGGCGACCTACCAACCCCCACATCAAAGGTCTCAACACCATAATTACCAACATACTCATACCTCATTGTCGGGTTATTCCAACCAGACTCCACCACCCTAGCGGGTTGACCCGAAGGACCCTTCTTGTCATCCGACCCTTCAAGCGTTGCAAAGTATAGTCAAGGCTTTGGAAATGCAAGTTAGCCACTTGGCTCATCAATTCCATGAACGTGAGAAGGGTCAATTCCCAAGTCAACCCGAGGTGAATCCTCGGGTACCCATTCTCAAGGAAGGACACATTTACCCATTGCTACCTCTGAACCGACCCATCATATTAATATGATTCATACTTTGATGTATGGTAAGGAGGTGGACAACCACATTGGGGTGCCTTCTTTGTCATCACCATCTTTGAGGGAGCCGGATCCTGAGGCTCCCTCCACCAATACTTCCAGGAAGGAGCCTGATCCTGAGGTTCCTTCTACATTTCCTTCGACAATGGGGCCGAACTGTGAGGTCCCCTTGTCTCCTATTGTGTAAAAGGAATCAGATTCTGAGGTCCCCACTCATGCTTCTTTGGACCATAATTCTGATGTTCCTGTGCACCCTTATGCCCCGAAGGCGCCATTCCCTGAGCGCCTTAAAAAGAAAACCTCTGATTAGCATGACAAGATGCTTGAGATGTTTCGGCAAGTTAAGGTGAACATCCCTCTATTGGAGGTGTTTCAGCAAATGCCACCTTATGCCAAGGTTCTCAAGGACATATGCACCAAGAACAGAAAAACTCATGTTCCAAAGAAAGCTTTTCTTGCGGCTAACGTGAGTTCTTTGTTGTCACAACCTGTGCAAGTCTAATACAAGGACCCTAGTTGTCCTACTATCACTTGTGTGATTGGTGATGTGCCCATACAACAGGCCTTATAGGACCTTGGTGCATCTGTTAATCTTCTGCTATATTCTCTCTACGTCCACCTCGGTCTTGGAGACCTTAAACAAACAAAAACCACTCTTCAATTGGTTGATAGGTCTATGAAGTAACCGAGGGGTGTGGTGGAAGATGTGTTGATCAAAGTGGGAGAGTTCATTTATCCAGTCGACTTCTTTGTTTTGGATACTGAACCTGTGCCAAACCCACTTGTACAAATTCCTGCCATTCTGGGGCGACCATTCCTTGCGACTTCCAATGCATTGATTAATTGTCGCAATGGTCTGATGCGCTTGACTTATGGTAGTCAATACGCTGATTTCAACATCTTCACCATCGGCAAGAAGCCAGGTGCCTTCAATGACCCTGTTGGGGTCAACCTTATCCAGGGTTTGGATGAAATTGAAGTTGAGGGCACCTTCAAGTACTTCGGAGAATTGTTCGATGAAGATCCTGAAGTTGTGAAGATGTTTCACCTGGGCTAGCACAAGAAGTTGCCTTATGTTCTGATCATGTGGCCTCAGTGCTACCTCCTTTTGATCTTGTGGCCCTTGAGCCACATTCCTCGTATCTTGTGGCCCTTCAGCCACATCCTTTTGATCACGTGGCCCTAGAGCCACAACCTTTCGATCATGTGGCTTTTGAGCCACAAGATACCATTTTTATGGCCTCTGGGCCACATGATCTTCATTTTGGATCTGCTGAGGACCCCATGTGGGTTAAGAATCAACCACCTGATACCCTTCACCCTGATAGAGGTTCACCTCTCATTCATGCCTCCTAACTTGCTTACTCTCAAGAGGCATCAAACGACCACAACGCTTATAAGGGTATCAGGTGGTTAAGCAATTCTGATTTGTATGTCGCGAGCCCATGCATGTGCATTTTTGGGTCGAGAGATGGCGGGTTCCCATTTGATGTCCCTTGACATATGAAGGTGGGAGCCCATTTTTGTACATAGTTATAAAATTTAAAAAAAAAGACTCCTTCAGTGAGCATCGATTGTTGTGGGCTCCAACCCTTGTGTGTTTGGGCCCCATTTCTTTCACGTATTTGTATCCCTTCCTTTGCATCTCACAGGTTTTGAGGGAATTTGGGTTTGTGTCCATCAACATGACCTTGAACTTCCCTTTGTACTTAATGTTGGTGAGATCTCTCCTTTTTCATGCATACATCCATGTAATATCTTTCTCGAATTCAATGAGGACAATGCATGAAGTAGGTGTGGAGGGGTGTTTTACGTGTGTACATAGTCGTCTTTTATTTGGATTTTGTTTTCTTTTGTGTGTATCGATAGGGTCATTTTAGTGTGCAGCATTTAATATCGATATTAAATGTAGCACACTAACATGACCCTAACAATGCACACAAAAGAAAACAAAAATCAAAGGAAAAGACTCGACTATGTACACACGTAAAATACCCCCCCCACCTACTTCATGCATTGTCCTCAATGAATGTGAGCGTATGGGTCATTTCTAGCATGGTTAAACGTGACATTAACTTGTTCCTAGTCCGCACAATCCTCCATTAAATGACCAGTCTGACCACATCTAGAGCAAGGGATAGACGAGACTTGATTCACTCGGGTTCGGGTTTGTAGCTCTAGACTTTCCATTCTGCGCATAAGGGTAGCTAGTTTTGCTTCAGCCGCTACATTGGCATCTACAGCTAAGACACCTGGTTTGGGTTGGCTTGCTATTCTAGATCCAATACTTGGGTTAAGCGGTGTTCTAGCATTGTCCCATTGCATACTGTTTTCAACTAAATCCTCAAGAAAAGTCCAGGCATCATTTTCATTTTTTAACATGAAGTTCCCTTGGCTTACAGATTCTACCATAACCCCAGATGTGGGTGTCAATCCCTCATAAATAATTTGGCACAATTGCCATCTTGGAATTCCATGTTGAGGGTATTGAGTCTGCACACTTTTAAATCTTTCTAGATAGGAATTGAACGGCTCGCTCTCAGATTGAACGAATGCAACAATTTCATTCCTAATCCTCATAGTCTTATGGTTGGGGAAATATTTTTTTAGAAAAACTTGAACAAACTCAACCCAACTTCTAATGGATCTTTTGGCTAGACTATATAGCCATTTCTTAGCGTCGTCCTTCAGTGCTAGAGGCATGAATTTCAGACGCACTGCCTCCTCAGTTATATGCTGGTATTGCATAAGAGAGCAGATTTCCTCAAATTCTCTAAGGAAGAGAGATATGGGTCTTCCCTAGAGGTGAACTTAGGCAACATACTCATGTATTGTGCCTTAAGTTCGAAGTCGCGACCCTGTATGGTGGGCATAATGATGCATGATGGCTGAGCAGCCATCGCTGGGTAGCATCGATTCCTCAGAGTTATAGGTTGTGCAACAGGTGGGTCCACTACATTCTCACCCATTGGATCCGGGTGAGGTGGTGCAGCAGATGGATTGGGGCTAAGTTCTAGACTGGAATCTAGATGAACTCGTGAGAGTCGATTACTCAAGTCCCGAATCCAAATCTGAGTGCACCGGGTTGAATCAATTTTTGAGTTCAAATTCGAAATTTAAATTCCAAATTTAATTTCAAGAATTAATTACAATTGTTTTTGAAAATGGAAACAAATAATAGAATGGGGAAAGATGAGAAAGGAATCCTAATCTAGAGAATTAAGGTGAGAAGAGAAAGAAGACTCAGATGAGAAGGGAAACATAACTCTAAAGATAGAAAAGAGGGTCGGTCAGAAATTTCCTGAACAAGCACGATTCAAACAATCCTAGACCTAGTGTCGCTTAAATCAAGACGACTCCTAATTGGTTGAGTCGAGTTGATTTGCTTGATTCACCTCCCTCACTAATCAAACCAACTTGGCCAGGCCGTGTATAGCTAGTGGGGGCTCTTCCGACAGAGTCGGTGCCAATTAGACAACCACTTCGCTTGGAAGACTTACGTCAACACAAAAACACTTTCTAGACACCAAATTAAATTCGATCAGCTTCAGGGCATAGCAAGTCAAACCAATCTTCTCCTTAATTGAGTCCGAGTCCTTAGGGGTCAATGTCTAATTGATTTTAATTTTGAGGTTTGGGTGACACTTTAGGATTGTGATTTGTGGGCCATGGAAGGGTGATGAAATCCCCACCGTATCTTTTCCTACGGAGTTGCCCTTAAGATAGTTTAACTTAAATCTAGCAAAGATAGTCAAACAATGGTCTTTAGTGAGGGGCAATTGCAAGGTTGTATGCAAATTAGATTATATGCTTAAATGCAATCGATAAAAACCGCGATACGTACCTTGCCACCAGCACTCTTCAACAAGAATTAATTTGCAAGAATTTAGCAAGAATAATGCAAACAAAACAATATATGATGCATGCACTAAGTTCTTCTACTTTTCGCCAATTCTTAGGTCAGAGTTGAATGATTGCCAATTATGGAATTTTGCCTTAACACGTGCAGTTCTACGAAAAGGAACTTTTCGAAAATTAAGATTTTACGAGAAAGGCAAGAAAAGTTACCTCCGCAATGCTCAGACGGGTTCGCCGCCCGCTCTCGAAAATTTCCAGTAACTCTACGCGTCCAACCAGAGATGAGTCGCGTCCCAGAAAAATTTGAAGCTCAGATGCGTCAGGTGTGCGGCGGATCCGCCGTAGGTTGTGCTTGATAAGCGAAGTTTTCGCCGCTCATTTTGCTCCAAATGTGCTCGGTTTGCGCCGCACACTCTGTTGTCTCCTGAAACGCAAATCCAAATAGTTAGATCGTGCACACGATAAACAGAAAAAAATCAAAATCACTAAAATAAACAAAAATCTTCGTCGCCTCCCCGGCAACGGCGCCAAAAACTTGATGAGAATTAAATTTATACCGCAAGTGCACGACGTCAATGAAGACGTGGCAAGTACGGGTCAAACAGAAGGAGGGAGCGATTTGTTATTTGTGTGATTTTCGAGTAGGGGAAAGAAGGAGAGAAGAATAAGTTTGGTTTTGAGATTTTTGGTTTTTAATTTTCTAAAGCATGAAACATGAACAAATAAAACTAAAATAAGAACAAAGATGGTGAATTCCGTTGGGTGGAGGTTGAGATATAGGGTTTAGATTAGAGAATTCAGAAACTTATAATAAATCGTATTAGTTATGAAGCATTACATGATAAATGATTCAACATAAACTCAAGTAGTCAAAATATACTAACACAAAATTAAAATAATAATTTTATTCTCTTCTCATCACCCTAAATCCGTCACCTACACCCTTTGGAAAGAGTTAGAAACTCATAGATGGAGGGAAGGAGAAGGGATCCTAGAGGAATTACAAAAGAAAACTAAAAACAAGAAATAAAAGACAGAATTTTATTACTAAAACTATGGAACAAAACAAGAACTAAGAATTAAAAACTAAGGTTAAAATTCAGAAGCTCCTCTACAACATTGTTTCAGGGCTATTTATAGCCGATACAAGGGACTTAGGTATAAAATAGCAAAATACACGCGTCAACACGCAACCGGTAAAAATTTTAGAGCATGGATCTAATTTTGTGCGGTGGATTCGCCACCTTTTTAGCTCCGATTTAATCCGGATTTTTCCTGTGTATTTATGGTATGATTTCAATATCCTTTGCGCGTCTGGATTGATTCTTTCCTTTCTTTTGAGCTCCGAATTTATTTCTTTATATATTTGGAGATCCACATTGATTTTTCTTTAGACTTTCTCCATAATAATAAAAGCTACTCGTAATTTGCAATTAGGTGCTTGGCTTTTTGCAATTAAGTCCCTGGCTACTTTTGTGCTTAAGCCCTTGGCCTTTTTGTAATTAGGTCTTTGAATGCATTTATGCTTGGATGGACTTCCATTTGAATCCCGATAATGTTGAACTTGGTCTTTATGACAGGAATGAGTCTCTTGCACGCATTTATGCTCGGGATATGGGTAATTTGCATTCAGGTCCCTGTATTCTGTAAATAAGACTAAACACATACCTTAGTAGTATTTATTGATCTAAAATTAATCTAAATCAAAGACATGTGATGCAATGTATGTAATGCATCAGCAATCTGGGACAATCCCCCAGTAAGGGACTAAACAAATACCAAAAATAGCCTAAACAAACACTAATACGTGTGCACGTGAAATCTTAGCATATCCGAAGAGATCCGGACCGCCAATTAGCGGTCCCAGACTGCCAATTGGTGGTCTACAGGATCCGGATCCGT
Organism: Triglochin maritima; assembly: GCA_963682175.1. Classification (NCBI taxonomy): domain Eukaryota; kingdom Viridiplantae; phylum Streptophyta; class Magnoliopsida; order Alismatales; family Juncaginaceae; genus Triglochin; species Triglochin maritima. Next base: position 24,823,652 of record OY821777.1, read on the forward strand.
CTGGTTTTCATTTTGGGTTTTTCTTGCTGTATTTGTTGGTCTTGGATTCATCTACTTCGCTTGTTGGAGCTCTGACCCGAATAGAATTGCCAAAATACACCCCATGATGGTGTGGAGTTTTCTATTTTGCTCCTTGGTCCTTCGGTCTTACGTTCAAGTCCTTCTCCCTTGCATCTTAGTCCCCAGGTCTCACAATTCAGTTCTTTTCCTATCTTTTAGGTCCTTTCATGCCTCTTCTCATCAAACCTCTTTATTTCTGAAATTCAAACATAAAACTCGTCATGTAGCATTGCTTAGGTGTAATATAATGGATATAAGATACACATGTAAGCATGAAATGATGTCAATCATGTATTACTCTCACCCTCGGCCTCTTTCTCACCATCATTCCCACAAGGGAGCTGCACATATGGATTTACTGGCAAGGAAACGTGATTGTTGACCTGCTTCCCATTTCTCAGGGTCACAATGGGATTGACATGGTCCACAAGTTCTTCCACGTAGTTCACTTGCCCCCCTGTGGTCTTCAACTTGCATTTTGCATGTTCGAGTGAAGTTGAGTACGGGGTTAGCCACAGGTTGGCTAGGCAGACTCCCTCTCTCTCTCACATACAGACTGAGCCAATGTTCCCATCTGAAGCTCGAGAGATTTGATGGTCTGCTGATTCGAAGTAAGAACTTGAATCGTGGATGACGTAAAGTTCTTTACAGAGTTCTCAAGTCCACGAGTTAAGTTCGCAAGCAAATTAAACCGGGTTTCCAATTTGTTAGAATTTGGGAAACCTGGTGGGTTGGTGTTTTGACTTTGGATCGACCATTTAGACCTATAGTGTTTTAAACTGCCCACATTCGGTCGACCGTTTAGACCTTTTCGGTCGACCGAATCAACATAGTTTTCTGACATTAGGGTTGTCCTATTATACCAACGGTCGTATTCGAATTATTCACAAATACCTCAAAATAACAATTGCCTATCAGTCGACCGTGGACTTGTTTTGGTCGACCAAACTTAATTTTCTCAAAATTATGCAACTTCCTAGAAGTTTTCGGTCGACCAAAGACTTTGGATCAGTCGACCAAGCTCAAAATTCCCCAATCCTACACTCTAAGCCTAAATTCCACACATTTGACCATAACCAAATCATACTCAAAGTGTGCTCAAGTTTAGAGAGTGTTGTCCCACTCATTCCTTTGTCAAAGAAAGCAAGGATTTCGGTGAAAGCCCGAAGTGATCCCTCTCAAATTGTGAGAGGAAGAAAGTCAAGCCAGCGTGGGTGTTCGCAGTGCTTTTGTTGTAAAGTCGTTCTCTCCCGGCCCGGAAGGGGGAGTGGTTAGTGAGGTCGTGAGCGGAGCTCGGTGATCCGAAAAAAGCTCGCAAGAGAGGACTAAGACCCGGGTGGGGTGCCGAACCTCTATAAAAATTGTTGTCTTTGATTGTGGTTTGCATATTTCCTTCCTTCCTTTACTTGCTTTTGTTTTTAATTCCGCTACATCTTTGGTTATTAGGAAGTAGAGTTTGTTTAAGCTTCCAAGTGATTAGAAATAAGCCAGATTCACGATCCAACAATTGGTATCAGAGCCTTGATAGCTAATTTCATTACTTAACCGTAATTTTAGCATGACCGAAATTGCATCCACATCTTTTGATTTATCTAGACCACCCTATTTTGATGGAACAAACTTTTGTTCATGGAAAGATAAAATGAAAAACTTTTTATCCATGAATTCAAACATATGGTCCATGATTAAAACTCCATATGAAACACCTAAGTATGATTTTAAACAATGGAGTTTAGAAGATGAAAAACAAGCCTCTTCAAATGCTAAAGCCATGAATGTGTTATATTGTGCACTTGCAAGTGAACTTTTTAATGTGAGTTGTTCTTGTGAAAGTGCACATGATATTTGGCAAAGACTTGAAGATCATTTTGGGAACACTTCACTAAACTCAAGTGAAGATGAATCAACATCAATGGATGAAGCTCAAGAAAGACGGGACAAGAACACCTCGACATCTTACTCCTCATCAAGCTCATCCAAAGGAGAAGTTGCCCAAAAGAGCTACATGACATTAGAGGGGGACGAAGTTGAGGTATCATCTATCTCTAGCAATAGTTCTAGTTGTAGTTCAACCAATGGAACATATTTGTTTAAAGAACTATAACATGCATTTCATGATTTAGTTGCTAGATACAAAGTGGTTTGTGAAAAAATCAACTAGCAAATAAGCAAGCAAATGATCGACAATGTTTGAATGAATCCATCTTGGATGAGAAAAATGAGTTGCTTACAAAACTTGACAAAATCACTTTGGAGACTGCATGCTTAAGAGATGAAAATGAGAAATTGAAATATAAACCCAACTCATCTATTGCTTTTGATAGTCATATACTTGAATGTGATAAGAACGACTTGCTTAAGAAACTTGACAAATCATTTCTTGAAGCAAGAAATTATTGAATGACTTAAATTGCATGACCGACAAATGTGTCGAATTAGAGATTCATATGCATTAAATGAATTAAAAGAATACTTGCTTAATTCAAGCTTGGTTTAGGCTATAATGTGTTTTATGTTAAAAACCATCTTGTTCAAGATAGCATAAATGGAAAGCATCATATTGCCATTAAAAGAACCTCAAGTGTTTGGGTACCTAAATCCACTTGGGTATTAGTACCAAAATCTAAATTGAATGGACCCAAACAAAAATGGGTACCAAAATCTACACTTGTAGGTACCTAGGAGGAGGGAGATCGGTGGTGACCTGGCAAGCTTAAGAGTCGAATTCAAATCTGGTTGCATCACCGAATGGAGATTAGAACCAATTCAAAGCTTCAAAGTGGGTATAATTTTTTAGCCTCTAAATGTTTGAAAAAAAAATGTTCTTGTCTAGGTAATAATATGCTTAATTGACATATCATATATTGATTCAATGCATATATTAAAATTTGAATCACATCCATTTCTTAAGTGTCAAATTTGTAAATGGATGTCAAAAGGGGAATTAATACATCACATGCCTAATTGATATATTTTGTTTGATGTTAAAAAGGGAGAATTAGATTTGAATTTAATCAAAAAATCATATTCACATTGATAGGGGAGCTTATTGAATATCATTTACTTGGAGTAATGAAGTGCAAAATTTAGGGGGAGCTACTTCATTACAAGACATCCAAATTCCATGTTAAGCGTTTTTATTAAAGAAGTCAAAGGGCGAGAGATATCTAAGGGGGTCACTTGAATTTCATGTTAATTGAACAAAAACTATGCACATCCATAGGCAGAGCACTTATATGCATAGTTTACAACTAAAATTTTCAAGTATTAAGATAAAGGTTGCCGTTATCAAAAGGGAGGATTCTTGGATATTTGGCCTTAATCTATGTTTTGATGATTTAATCAACCTAATCTTATCAAAAGGGAGTAGCACACATATTGCATAGCATATATATTGCTTTGTGCTAACTTCTATAGGTGATCAAGACTCAAGGAAGAAAAGATTCAAGTCAAGACATGTAACCAAACTCATTTGAAGACATGTAATTTGCATTTCTTTTGAGTCTTAGGAACTTTGTGTAATTGAGCATACTTGAGCTAAAATCAACTCAAACATACACTTAGTTCCCTATAGATGTCACACACAAAATTTCACATCAATTGAAGTTCAATAGATCACCCAAACCTACACCGAAAAACACCAAAATTAAACCAGAACTGTCTGCTCACATTCGGTCGACCAACCCACGCCTTTCGGTCGACCGAGTGATCAATTATCCTATAGTGTTTTAGACTGCCCACATTCGGTCGACCGTTTAGACCTTTTCGGTCGACCGAATAACAAAGTTTTCTAACCGTTTCGGTTGTCGAATACCCCAAAATATTTTGGGGTATTTTCACAAATACCCCAAAATATAAATTGCCTATCGGTCGACCGCGGACCTATTTTGGTCGATCGAACTTAATTGTCTCAAAATTGTGCCACTACCTGGAAGTTTTTGGTTGACCGAAGACTTTGGATCTATCAACCGAACTTGATCATTTTCGCCAACCCTGTAGAGTCTGGAACTTTTCGGTCAACCTAACCTTATTCGGTGCTCGACCGTTAACTTAAGTGTACCTAATTTATATCCTATCACGGTCGACTGAACCTTGTTCAAAATTAACAAACGGTCGACCGTTCTGCCCGATTCGGTTGACTGAACTTTATCTAAATTGTGTCCTCCAGGTTGTTGTTTTGTGATTCTCATTCAAACCATATCCAACTTAACCCCAACGGCTATAATACCTTAGGAAATAGATGCTACCATGACACAAATACACAACTCTCCTCCTACTATTTGTCCTATACACTAGAGAGAAACTCCCAAGCTCAAAATTCTCCAATCCTACACTCTAAGCCTAAATTCCACACATTTGATCATAGCCAAATCATACTCAAAGTGTGCTCAAGTTTAGAGAGTGTTGTCCTACTCATTCCTTCGTCAAAGAAAGCAAGGATTTCAGTGAAAGCCCGAAGTGTTCCCTCTCGGATTGTGAGAGGAAGAAAGTGAAGCACGCGATGGTGTTCACAGTGCTTGTGTTGTAATGGCGTTCTCTCCCGGCCCAGAACGGGGAGTGGTGAGTGAAGTCGTGAGAGTAGCTCGATGATCTGAGTGGAGCTTGCAAGAGAGGACTAGGACCCGGGTGGGGTGCCAATCCTCTATAAAAACTAATGTCTTCGATTGTGGTTTGCATATTTCCTTCCATTACTTGCTTTTGTTTTTAATTCCGCTGTATCTTTGATTATTAGGCAAGTAGAGTTTCTTTAAGCTGAAAAGTGATTACAAATAAGCCGGATTCATGATCCAACAGATCTAAACATGCATGAATGAGAGATCGGATGCATGTACCTCACGCCAGTAATCAACAACAAGAATGTAAAGAAAAGACAGACAAATGCGTGCAAGGTCCACAAATGATGAATGACCTAGATGGCAATAAGTCTAATGTTTTCATTTGAGTTTTATGGTCCAAGTTGTCTTAACAAGGGTTCATGCAGGCTAAATTAATTTTTAACACTAAAATAGAGCATGCATGGCATAAAAAGTGACAGGAAACAACTTGAAATAAACAAAGGAAGCTACTGTAGAAAAAGAAATCAAAACTAGCTCACCCAATCCGCCACTGGCAGATAGAAATCCGCTCTTGGTGGATGTTCTAGGGATTCAGGTCCCCATAATTCACCAGTGTGCTTATAAGAACTAGTATGTCCTCCTGAGCACTTGTGACCCCATTCCAGTAACCAAAACAAAAATGGAAATGTAAAAACAAAGAAAAGCCCCAGCGAAATGGAGAACTCGACTGCGAAAGCGATGCTCCATGGAAACGATGCCAAAAACTTGACCGAATCAGTTTAATAACCGCAAGTGCACGACAACGTTGAAGTGGTGGCAAGCACGGGTCGATCCACAAGGAGCGTGTGCGAGTCGGATTCATGATACTCGAGTGGGAAAAGGGACAGAGAGAATTGTCATCGGAATCAAACTACAACACGTAGGAAATCAGAAAATAAACAATAAAACTAAACCCCTCATGGCTTAGAGAAAGAACATCAAAATGAAAATGTGTGGCGTACTGTGTGTTCAAATGTGCTCATTAAAACATGTCATACATGAAATCCATAGAACTCAAATTCAACCTTGCCTCCACATGAAATAAGATAAAACATTATCATAAAAAAATAATCAAAATGAAGCAAATATATTCACATGGATAATGACTCAAATCCAACTATGTCGCCACATGAAATAAGATTTATCATAATCATTAAAACATACAAGACATTAATTTGGATAAAGCCAACAAGAGCACATGCATGCACATGTCTTGTTCCCTTCTTCCACTCCATCCATATCTTAACCTCGTCATTCCCCATAAAATGGATCCTTATAAACGGACGCTGGCGTGCGTGACGCGCATGACTTGGCACTTAAAGTTTGTTGAGTCAGCGTCCAGTCAGGTTGACACGTAGTCATCGCAGTACGCGCCTTTTTTATTTTAAAAAATTCGACGGTTCATTTCCAAATCAAACGATTGGACAGCGCGCAGACATAATGTGGCGACGGTTCGAGTCTCGAGCAAGCAAACGAATAGACACACGAAAAACGAAGGAAACGAATAGTTCCTTCATCTTTGTGTCTGTAAATGTGAAGAGAGAAATCTGAAAACCGTTCCTCTACGTGTGTTTCACAACAAAAAGAGAAATGGATTCACCGAGTAATACTGTCGCTCCAGAAGTTGTGGTTGATGAGGTGGGTCGATTTAGGTTTTTTTTCATGGGTGGATTTGTTATTTACGAACTTTCTTTGAATTTTTTGTTTGTTTTAGGGAAGCATGTACTACTTCCGGGAAACAAAGTGTGGTTGGACGGCGATTCAAAAGCAGTTTGGTAGGATGAAGGACGTCGAAAAGGAGGTCTTCCGGGGGACCACTTTCGGACACTTCCTAGATTTTCCTAACATTCAAACGGACAATGAAATACTCGGATGGTTCGTCGAACACTACGATGCGAAGGAGGTGGGGCTGAGAATAGGATCAGGGGTAGTCCCCCTTACAGCTGAAGACGTTGCCGTAATTCTGGGGCTAAAAGTGCAAGGGAAGACAGTTGTTATGGAACCGACGGGCGTACAGAAGCGAGATGGAGTGAACCTTGACAACACTCAACTATTAGGGCATCTGATTGCAACCAATGTGATGGGCGACGCCGAGGAGTACGTTCGACTCCTTATTTGTTTCATCTTCAACCATTTTTTGTTCTTCGATGGAACACTTCGAACCAAAATTTGGTTCATGAAACATTTGAGGGACTTCAAAGGCATCAACCGATATGCATGGGCACGTGCAGTTCACGCCGCACTGGTTCGGGGTCTGGAGGAAGCCAGCTTAGAACTGCAGGAGAGGAGATCGGCCGGGAACTTCATTATGAAGCAGGGTTGCGTTGATGGTTGTGTAGCAATACTACAAGTAAGCAATTTTGTCCTTAATACGTTGTGTGTCAGTCCGGATTCAGTGTTGTGCATGTCCGGAATACGATGTCTGTCTGTCCGGAATAAGATGTATGTCTGTCCGGAATACGTTCTGTTGCTATCCGGAACGAGGCGTAGGTCTGTCCAGAATAGGATGTCTATCTGTCCGGAATAGTATGATCTTTTGTCCGGATTAAGATTCTTGTCTGTCCGTAATACGTTGTTTGGTTGTCCGGAATCAGGAGTAGGTATGTCCGGAATAAGATGTTTGGTTGTCCGGAATACGTTATGTTTCTGTCCGGAATCAGGCGTAGGTCTGTCCGGAATACGATGTCTGTTAGTCCGGAATAGTATGATCTTTTATCTTGAATAAAATATTTGTCTATCGGGAATAGGATGTCTGTCTGTCCGGAATAGTAAGATCTTTTGTCCAGATTAAGATTCTTGTCTGTCCGGAATACGTTGTTTTGCTGTCCGGAATCAGGAGTAGGCCTGTCCGGAATAAGATGATTGGCTGTCCGGAATACGTTATGTTGCTGTTCGGAATCAGGCGTAGGTCTGTCCAGAATACGATATCTGTCTGTCAGGAATAGTATGATCTTTTATCTTGAATAAAATTTTTGTCTATCGGGAATAGGATGTCTGTCTGTCCGGAATAGTAAGATCTTTTGTCCGGATTAAGATTCTTGTATGTCCGGAATACGTTGTTTGGCTGTCCGGAATCAGGATAGGTCTGTCCGGAATAAGATGTTTGGCTGTCCGGAATACGTTATGTTGCTGTCCGGAATCAGGCGTAGGTCTGTCCAGAATACGATGTCTGTCAGTCCAGAATAGTATGATCTTTTATCTTGAATAAATTTTTTGTGTATCTGTCTTGAAGTGCTTATTAACATTTAATCTTTCCCATTTGAAGGTGTGGCTTTGTGAGAAATTCAAATTGGGGGAGCCTAGACGAGCATATCCACGGATGAAAAGTTGGACGGAAATGTTTGGGAAATGTTTAACCCTGAGGAAATGGGAGGAACGTGGAATAACCTTAGCCGAGATTTACAACGGCAAATTCGAGCTGAAGGGGCCTCCATCACTAAGTGAAAGGGAGCGGAAACTGATGACTTCCGATCAAAATCTTGCTCAAGAGTCGCACAAAGCAACAGGGTCAGCTTCAACATGCCCTCTGCCAAGGCTACAACTTAGAGACTGCAGCATTCCATTGGACCCGCTGCTACAAGAGTTGGAACTGAGTGAGGTTAAGACAAAATGGCTGCAAGCCAAAGCAGCCCTTAAGAAGGCGACTGAAGAGGTTAACAGACTGGAGGAAGAACTGAGGATGTCCCACGAAGTGTCGGAGGCTGAGCGAAGAGATTGTGTCTCTACGAGGAACGGGGGCATGTGAAACTCACATTGGGGAGAAGACCCAATATGTAAATATAGAGGAGGATCAGTTGGAGGAGAAGGAAGAAGAGAGGAAGAGAGAAGAGCAGGAAAAGAGAGGAGGAAAAGGAAGAAGAAAGGAAGAGAGTGGAGAAGAGGAGACAGGCGGAGAATGCGGAACAGAGGAAGAGGGATGAGAAGAGGAGAGAGGAGGAGAAGGAAGAAGAGAGGAAGAGGGAGGAGAGGAAGAGAGAGGGGGAGAAGGAAGAAGAGAGTAAGAGGGAGGAGAAGAAGAGAGAGGAGGAGAAGGAAGAAAAGCGGAAGAGGGAGGAGAAGAAGAGAGAGGAGGAGAAGAAAGAAGAGAGGATGAGGGATGAGAAGAAGAGAGAGGAGGCGAATGCGGAACAGAGGAAGAGGGAGGAGAAGAGGAGAGAGGAGGAGAAGGAAGAAGAGAGGAAGAGGGAGGAGAAGTGGAGAGAGGAGGAGAAGGAAGAAGAGAGGAAGAGGGAGGTGAAGAGGAGAGAGGAGGAGAAGGAAGAAGAGAGGAAGAGGGAGGTGAAGAGGAGAGAGGAGGAGAAGGAAGAAGAGAGGAAGAGCGAGGTGAAGAGGAGAGAGGAGGAGAAGGAAGAAGAGAGGAAGAGAGAGGTGAAGAGGAGAGAGGAGGAGAAGGAAGAAGAGAGGAGGAAGGAGGAGAAGAGGAGAGAGGAGGAGAAGGAAGAAGAGAAGAAGAGGGAGGAGAAGAAGAGAGAGGAGGAGAAGGAAGAAGAGAGGAAGAGGGAGGAGAAGAAGAGAGAGGAGGAGAAGGAAGAAGAGAGGAAGAGGGAGGAGAAGAAGAGAGAGGAGGAGAAACCAAACTGGGGTGTCAAAAGACAACGCTCGAGGAAAGATGAGGAAGAGCGGGCTAAGAAGAAGAACGTGGAAGCGGAGCAAAAGAGAAAAGACAGAGTGGCCCAAAGGAGCCTAACGAAAAAGGGGAAAAAACAAGACGACAATTACAACTTGGCTGTCCACTTAGGGGCGACGAGGCCAGATGTTGACTTGGCCGCATTGGGGACGTTGTCAGCTGATGAGGTCAATGTGTTATTGAACTTGACCGCACCAAGCACGGACCAGACAGAGGTGATCTGGAGAGGGGACATCTGTAGTCTAACACGCCGCGACCTGAAGGAAATAATAACGCTGGGGATGGATATGAGCGACGAAACAATGGATGCGATGATTTCGGTCCTCCAAGGAAGACGACAAGCCCGAAAGGTTATATGTATATCAGCATTCGAATCAGGACGAATTGTGGAGGGTCAAGGGGGAGCAATTGATGATTGTATACTCCCTAAAATTAACGGATTGTCTCCAAAAGAATCCGTAATCGCACAACCATGCTGGTCTACAGGCCATTGGCATCAGGTGGTTGCCTACGGCCCGTCTGCGGAGTTCCTGCAGTTCAACAACTTGTCTAGGGTGCTAGATCTAGGTGGAGATCCAGACGTCCATGTTGGCGCATATGAATGCCCAGCAGCAGAGGTGGCTAAATACTGGAGGGAAAAACTGAAGGTTGATTGGCCATTGAGAATCCTACGGAAGCAAAGCCAACGACAATCACCTGGGAGCAACGATTGTGGAGCGTATGTTTTTTACTGGATCAGATGCTTAATGCTAAATATTGACCCAACGAAGGAGAAGCACCCGAAGGTCATTCACTCTGTCAAGGGTGAATTGGCGCTCTGGTTGCTTAAGGACCCCCGTTTGTGTGTGCAAATCTGAACACTAGTTCCTGGAGTGTGATGTTTTTTTAGCTGTACAAATCACGAACTTCATTTTTTTACAGATAGGGAATTACAAAGGATGTAATTACAAACTCTATTTTTTAAAAGCTAGGAAATTACAAATTACAAAGTCCATTTTTGGAATGTTTTCTTTAAAAAGAACGTAATCCGGACAGACCCTGAACTTAATATGGACACAAAAAACAGTTAAACCGGACAAACCTTGAACTTAATCTGGACACACGAGCAACATAATTGGTACATGCTAGAACGTAAACCGGACAGACTACAACCTTAATCCGGACAGACCGTGAACTTAATCTGGACAAAAAATCAACTTAAACCGGACAGACACAGAACGTAATCCGGACAGATCCAGAACGTAAACCGGACAAACCAGAACCTTAATCCGGACAGACCATGAACTTAATCTGGACACAAAAAACACTTAAACCGGAGAGACCCTGAACGTAATCCGGACACACTAGAACCATAATCTGGACACACGAGCAACATAATTGGTACAAGCTAGAACGTAACCGGACAGACCACAACCTTAATCCGGACAGACCGTGAAATTAATCTGGACAAAAAAATCCACTTAAACCGGACAGACCCAGAACGTAATCCAGACAGATCCAGAACGTAAACCGGACAGACCAGAACATTAATCCGGACAGACCGTGTACTAAATCTGGACACAAAATCCACTTAAACCGGACAGACGCAGAACGTAATCCGGACAGATCCAGAACGTAAACCGGACAGACCAGAACCTTAATCCGGACAGACCATGAACCAAATCTTGACACAAAAAACACTTAAACCGGACAGACCCTGAACGTAAACCGGACACACTAGAACCATAATCTGGACACACGAGCAACATAATTGGTACATACTAGAACGTAACCAGACAGACCACAACCTTAATCCAGACAGACCGTGAACTTAATCTGGACAAAAAATCCACTTAAACCGGACAAACGCAGAACGTAATCCGGACAGATCCAGAACGTAAACCGGACAGACCAGAACCTTAATCCGGACAGACCATGTACTAAATCTGGACACAAAAAACACTTAAACCGGATAGACGCAAAACGTAATCCGAACAGATTCAGAACGTAATTCGGACACTTAAACCACTTAAACAAGGAACACATTTCACAACTAATAAGTTTTACAAGAGACGGAAAATAACAGGAAATCTAAAATTAAGGAGGAAGTTCCTCGTAATACAGATTCATGTCCCAATCACCGAAATCTTCATCCCCCGGTTTTGGTGCGACTGGGTGCAACGACGATGTAACCTTCTCCTTGAACTTTCTCTTTTCTTGTTTGTCGTGCTTTTTATGGCTTCTTCTAACTTTTTTTTCAGCTAAAGAAATCCGTCGTCTAGTCGGCGGTCTTCCTGGACGTCTTACCTTATCTGGATTGAGAACAGATGTACCCGTCGTCCCAGGTTCAGCAAGTTCAATAGGGAGTTGGGTACTTTGCATACGTAACTTAAGCAATTCAATGTACTTAACGGCCTCAAGATACCTTGCATGTGAAATGAAAGCTTCCTGTGCGATCCAAACGAGACGACCCATTATGTCGTCGTGACGACGAAGCACATCCTTCTCCATTATGCCATCTTCTGGGTAACTCTTTTCTCGATGGCTCCTTCGAATATCCTTCCGCCATCGATTAACGATGTAAGACTCCCAGAGCAATGCATTAGGATCTAAGCGTGCAATGACAACAAAAATGTGGCAACATAAAAGACCAATGTGCTGAAACATTCTACAATCACATGTGAAGTTCGTAGATCTGATTTGTACTAGGAAACGTTTCGACAGAAGCTGCTCACCACATAATACACGTTTAGATACTTTGTAATGGAATGTATCACCCGTATTGAACTCCTCCGTAATATCGGAGTATATCATCTTCCCAATTTGTAATTGTACTTTCTTGAAGACCCCTACCGTATACAACTCGCTCAACTACATCTTGAACGGATACCTTGAAACTAATTGGCGACTCTTATGAAGAAAATCAAAATCGGATTGAGCTTCCTTCTCATACTTGTGGCGGAGCGCGAGTTCGTATTGTCCAACGAACTGCGTAAGTGTGGTCTTAGATGTCAGGTACTTGTCGAAAAAGGCGTTCATACCCTCACCTCTATGAGTAGATGCCATTCCTGCGAGGAAACAATCTCCAACAAATGCAGGTATCCAGGACCCTCGGAATGCATAAATCGATTGGAGCCAACTATGGTTATGGAGGTCAAAATCACCAAGAAAACCCTGCCAATTACGCTCAAATTCTGATGGGGTTTTGGAATCAAATACAATCAATTTGAGATCAAATAGCATGTGTTTCCGATACTGCGTCGACAACTTCACGGGAGCTTTGTTCATTATGTGCCATATACAAAATCTGTGCCTCGCGTCTGGGAAGACATTCCTCACAGCAGCAGTAATGGCGCCACATTGATCTGTTATGATCGCTGGGGGACTTATATCTGCATGGAGGTGGGCAATTTTAAATGAGTGAGTCATATATTCAAAGGTACGAAAAACTACTTTGAAAACTTAATCCGGACAAACACAACTTATTACGGACAAAACCATAAAGTATTCAGAACAAACACACGACTTAATCCGGACAGACATACAACTTATTCTGGACATACACCCAACTTATTCCGGACAAACACCCAACTTGTTCCGAACAGACACCCAACTTGTTCCGAACAAACCGTATTCCGGACACACCCAGAACTTCTTCCAGACAGACATACGTCTTATTCCGGACAGAGGAGGACCTTATTCCGGACAGACAAGCAACTTTGTCTGGATAGAACCAGAACTTATTCTGGACACACTCAAAACTTAAACCGGACAGACATACATCTTATTCCGGACAGAGAAGGACCTTAATCCGGACAGATGTACATATTATTCCGGACAGACATATGTCTTATTCCGGACAGAGGAGGACCTTATTCCGGACAGACAAGCAACTTTGTCGGGATACAACCAGAACTTATTCTGGACACACTCAAACCTTAAATCGGACATACATACATCTTATTCCGGACTGAGAAGGACCTTATTCCGGACTGACATACATCTTATTCTGGACAGAGAAGGACCTTAATCCGGACAGACATACATCTTATTCCGGACAGACATATGTCTTATTCCGGACAGAGGAGGACCTTATTCCGGACAGACAAGCAACTTTATCGGGATACAACCAGAACTTATTCTGGACACACTCAAACATTAAACCGGACATACATACATCTTATTCCGGATAGAGAATGACCTTATTCTGGACAGACATATTACTTATTCTGGATAGAACCACAACTTATTCCGGGCATACGTACAACTTAAACCGGACAGACACGGAACCTTAAATAAGTATGTACGTACCGTTCATGCACGACAACCCAGTTTGGAACAACCAGATGTAATTTTCAGTGGTCTCAGAAGACAGCAAAGCGCAACCGAGCAAAACCGATTCGAAATGGTGATTTACTCCTACAAATGGGGCAAAAGGCATCTCGTATTTGTTGGTAATGTAGGTTGCGTCGAAACATATTGCGTCTCCAAAGTATGAGTATGCAGCTCTAGAACGACAGTCAGCCCAGAACACGTTTCGTAGTCTTCCTTCGTCATCCATATCCATTACATAAAAAACATAGAATCAATTTTCTGCATCCTGATGAAATAATTCTGAAGAGCTTGTGCATCGCCCGGTCCCATCTTCAAATTTCTGACTTCATTTACAACGTTCCTGCACACAACAATGTTTAAGACCGACAAAATGTTTAACATCAATTAAATTACGCAAAAAATAACACACACCTTAGGTCCCGCTCGTTGAAAGTCAATTTGTCATGACCTCCGGCCTCGACCACAAAAGATTGCATGGTCTTAGCAGCCGATATCCCAGCAGAATCATTGCACGATATGCGTGCTCTGGCGGCATCAGGGACGACTCATTTTTGTTGGAGGAAACACATTTGATCGTCCTCAAGCATGGCATGGTTATGTTGAAGATCAACATAGTTTATGTGGCACCCTTTTGCTGGGTTTCCAGAGACCCTGATCCGAGCAGTGCATTGGACCCTACCGGATAACCTATGCTTTAGTTTCCCTTCTCCTTGGTTTGCTGGAGCGTGGCCCTCCTAGGAGAAAGTCAGTGTGGCACGTATCACAACACCACGATCGTAATGAGATTGCCTTATCTTAACACCAAAACCACATGAATCGGCATAGGCAACGTAAAATGTTTTGCCGTCTTCGAAAGAACGGAAAAACATCTGCTGCTTCGTAACGTTTGAGGTCTCCTTCATTTGAGTACAAAGAACGAAGGGAGGAAAATGGTTGATAGTGCGCCAAAAGGGAGACAAAAGGAGGAAGAAAATCCATGAGATGTGTATCCTGCGTAGGAGTGCCAAAACGAGGGAGGACGAACTGATTTGATACGCATTTAATGTGATTGGAAATGCATCGGGAAGTAAAAATAAAAAATAAGAAAAAGATTATAAGTTTTGCTGACATGGATCACTCCAACTCAGCAGCGTCCTCAACGAGCGTCCTAAACAGCGGCTACTAATCATTTCATGTAAGGCTCAAAGGATTAAGATTAACCCACACACTAATCCGTGCACATGATCAAATCATCTTCTTCCCCACCGCCCAATGGGGATGGACTACTCTCTACTCATCTCTATACTAAAGAAAATATAAAAACAAGAAGAACACATAATGTAAATGACTAGAAACAAGATTAAACAAACAACAACATCAAAAAAATTGCATCAAATTGAAACACATGTATTTAAAGAACAAAACTCACACTTGATTGAAATGAAAAGATTACAATGTATTCTTCTTCTCCTCCAACTACACTAATCAGCAGCAAAACAAAACCTAAAAACTAATGGAGAAGCAAGAAGAAAAGGGAGAGGAGGGATTACAATGGTATATATAGACTAATACATGGTTAGGATTAATCTGGGAATAATCGGACGACTCTAAAGAACATATGATAGTCTAGGAATGCTATGACCCGACAACCCGAACTGCAACCGAAATTGGAGACCATTTTGATGCCAGTGGCGGATCCAAATCCGCCATTGGTGGACCAAATGGATCCAATCGGTCTGGAATTTTGTGTCCCACTTTATTTCTTTATTTGTCACGTGGGGTGAAGTCCTGGTCTTCTGGCTTGAATCACTTTGAGTTTAATTGGCAAAATACTGATATGATTCAAGTCAAGTGTCACCATATTTTGCACCTCACAATTAGGTCCCTCCGAGTTTGCACTTCTTTCCTTCCTGATTTGCGATACAGTCCTTGTGCATTACAAATAGGTCCAAAACCTTCCAAATCAGTCCATACTTGTTACATTTAGCTCGTTTTTGCGCTCTTCCTCTTCTTTATTACCTAACTCCTGAAACACTACAAACAACAACTCGAGTAGCACAATATTGGGGATAAAATAATGATATATAGCATGAATATAATGCTTGATGTGCTACTAATCCCTGACAGATCCGTCAAGATTCCACGTGGAAGTGTAGAGTATGTCCTTATTAAAGTGGGTGAGTTCGTATTGTCAGTTGATTTCATTATCTTGGATACTGAACCAGTTTCCAACCCATAATGACAAATTCTGGTGATCCTTGAGAGGCCATTTCTGGTGACATCTAATGCTTTGATCAATTGTTGCAATGACTTGATGAGATTTTCTTTCGGAAACCTCATGACGGATTTCAATATCTTTAATCTTGACAAGCAACCTGGGCTCTTCGAAGATCCTGTCGGAGCCAATTTCATTAAGGACACGGATGAGGTTGAGTCAATGGGAATGTTCGAATCACATCGACATATTATTGAGGTGCTCAATGACTAGGTTGCGATTGAAGATGATTTTGAGGAATCGGCCTGCAAGCTTCTAGATGAGGAGGCACATCTGGGTGCCTGCTCTTCTTATCCTATGGCCCTTAAGCCACTTGAAAGTAACTTTGAATCCAACAAGGACATCTTTTTAGGGGATAATGAGACCTTGCCACTCATTATTGCTTCTGATCTTGCAAAATATCAAGAGGTTACTCTCAAAAAGGTGTTATTGGAGAACAAAGAGGCTATGGGGTGGTCTTTGAATGACATCAAGGGAATAAGCCCTAGTATTGTCCAGGATCGGATCCACATAGAAAAGGATTCTAGGCCCCACCGGGACCCACAACGAAGATTGAATCCTATGATAAAAGAAGTCATCCGAAAGGAGGTTCTTAAGTGCTTCGATCATGGTATAATATATCCCATTTCTGATAGTTCGTGGTGAGTCATGTCCATGTGGTTCCCAGAATGTCAGGCGTGACGGGTGTTGAGAATGAGCATAATGACCTAATACCAACATGCTTGCAAACTGGTTGACGAGTTTGAATTGATTATCGCAAGCTCAATGAGGCAACGCGGAAAGGTCATTTCTCGTTATCATTCATTGATAAGATGTTCAAAAGGTTAGTCAGACATGAGTACTAAGACCACATTCACATGTCCCTTTGGCTCGTTTGCTTACCGCCGCATGCCCTTTGGGTTTTGTAACCGCCGACAACGTTTCAAAGGTGTATGATCAACATCTTCCGATATGATAGAGCATTTCCTTGAGATTTTCGTGGACGACTTTTCCATATTTGGCACTTCCTTCGATGAGTGCGTTCATCACATGAGCGTTGTCCTGAAGTTATGCGTAAGAAGAACTTTGTACTTGGACATGTGGTCTCAAGTAGGGGAATTGAGGTCGACCCTGCCAAAGTAGATCTTATTGCTAATCTCCCACTGCACGTAATGTGAAGCATATCCGCCTATTTTTATGGCATGTTCGATTCTATCGGCGGTTCATTTGGGATTTTAGTAAAATTTCTCGACCTCTCACCACCTTGTTGGCTAAGGATGCCATTTTTGAGTTCACACCAGATTGCCACCATGCTTTTTCGTCCTTGAAGAAAGAGCTGACTTCGGCTCCCATTATTAAGGCATTGATGTTGACTGAACCCTTTGAGTTGATGTGATGCATCTGACTTCTCTGTGGAAACAGTGCTTCGGCAATGATTGGACAAATATCCTCATGTGATCTACTATGCCAGTAGAACACTTAATGATGCCCAATTGAACTACACGGTGACCGAGAATGAATTCTTACCAATCATATTCGCTTTAGAGAAATTCTGGTCGTACTTGATTGGCTCCGATGTGATTATCTAATCTAATCACATAGCCATCAAGCACCTCATGGAGAAGAAAGATGCAAAATCTCGACTCTTGAGATGAATCTTGTTGTTACAAGAATTCGATCTCGAGATTCGGGACAAAAAAGGTGTGAAAATGTTGTAGCGGACCACCTGTCTTGTCTTGAGATGACCAACCCAGAGGACCAAATTATTAATGACAAATTTCCTGACGAGCAATTGTTCACGATCGAATATAACCCCTGGTTTGGTGACATCGTGAACTACGTCGTGACCGAGTAACTTCCTATGGGTTGGTCAAAATCTGACCAAACCAAATTTAGATCTTATGTCAGATTCTTTCACTGGGACGACCCCTATCTATTCAAATACTGTGGTTACCAAATTTTCATGCGATGCGTCCAAACTAACGAGTTCCAAAGTGTGCTCCAAATTTGACACTCCGAGGCATGTGGAGGACACTTTGGAGCAAAGAAAACTACCACCAAGGAGCTCCACTTTTGATTTTACTGGCCTTCACTTTTCAAAGATGCGTACAACTTTTGCAAGCAATGTGATAGGTGTCAGTGCCTAGGCATAATAAGTCGGTGAGATATGATGCCTTTGCAAAATATCATTGTGTGGGGCATCGACTTTATGGGTCCTTTCCCGAATTCGTTCAAGACTGTTTACAATCTGGCGGTCGTTGACTATGTGGCTAAGTGGGTAGAGGCTACCCCACAAAGACCAATGACAACAAGGTGGACACCAAATTCTTAAAGGACATTTTTCACGATTTGGTACACCTCGTGCTATAATAAGCAACAGGGGTACCTACTTCTGCAATTGCTCTTTGGAAGTGCTTATGAGGAAGTATTCAATCACCCATAAGCTTGCGACCCTATATCATCCGCAAAGTAGTGGGCAAGTTGAACTGTCTAACCGTCAATTAAAGCAAATCCTTTAGAAGTCGGTTAATTCCTCGAGGAAGGATTGGTCGACCAATCTAAATGACGCATTGTGGGCATTTTGCACCGCGTACAAGACCAATTTGGGTATGTCCCCTTATCACGTAGTGTACGGCAAGACTTGCCACCCCTCGTCGAGTTTGAGCATCATGCTTTCTGGGTGATCAAGAACCTGAATATGGATCTTGATCAAGAAGGGGTGCAGTGTAAACTCGATATTGTTGAATTGGAAGAGCTACGCAATGAGGCGTATGAAAATGCCAAAATTCATAGGTCCCGAACCAAAATGTTGTAGGATCGTGTGGGTTTATGGGTCCACAATTAATTGGGTTTATGGGTCCACAATTAATTCTAATCACCTAATTACCTACTTGTTTATTCGATCAAAGAAATGCAGCGGGATTTAAACTAAAACAAGTAAGTGTAGGAATATGCAAACCACAAATCGACTCGGCGTTTTTATAGAGGTTCGGTACCCCACCTGGGTCCTAGTCCTCTCTTGCAAGCTCCGCTCGGATCACCGAGCTCCGCTCACGACTTCACTAACCACTCCCCGTTCCGGGCCGGGAGAGAACGCCTTTACAACCGTCAAACTCGCGAACAACCCTCGCCGAGCTTGGAATCCTCTTCTCACAATCCGAGAAGGATGCTTTGGGCTTTCACCGGACCCTTTACTCTTTTGACAACAAATGACAACTTGAGTGGAGCAACACTCTCTAAATCTTGAACACACTTGAGTAGGATTAAGGAATTGATCACTAAGTGTGGAAGGTTTGAAGCTTTGAGTGTTTTGGGATTCTCTCTAATGTTTGGGACAAGTTTGTAGTGGGAGAGTTGTGTTAAAATGTGTTTTACAACTCCTTATATAGGCATTAGAGAGAATAGAGTCGTTGGGATTGATTGGGTATGAGTTGATGTGTGATTACACAAAACAGAAAAGACAGGACCCAATTCTGGCTGAATTCGGTCGACCGGATCGGGCAGAACGGTCGACTGTTTGGCAGTTTTTCACTCAGTTCGGTCGACCGGTTAAGCAACGGTCGACCGCCCAACTCTACGACTTAGGTTCACGTAAGTCATCGGTCGAACACAAGATAGGGTTCGGTCGACCGATTTCGACCAGGCAGTTTGGGGTTGACAAAAAAATGTGTGAACGGTCGACCGAAACAGGTTTGACGGTCGACCGATTAAGGACAGGCACTTTGAGTTTGTCAAGAGATGAACCAACGGTCGACCGATACATGAAATGTATTTGGGGTATTTTTGGTTTAATACGAATACGACCGTTGGGTATTTACGACAAAAGTAACGGTCGGGAAAATATGATCGGACGGTCGACCGAAAGGTAAAACACGGTCGACCAAATAAGGGCAGTGAAAATACAAACAAGAGATTTAATCATTTGGTCGACCGAACGGCATGTTGCGGTCGACCGAATATGGGCAGACTTTTACAGTTCAGGTTTGGTGTTTTCCGGTCTAAGTTTGGGTGATCTATTGAAGTCCAAATTATGTGAAATTTCGTGTGTGACTTCTATAAGGAACCTAGTGTGTGATTAAGTTGATTTTAGCTCAAGTCTGCTCAATTACACTTTGTTCCTAAGACTCAAAAGAAATCAATATTACATGTCTTCGATATAGCTTTAATTACATGTCTTGACTTCATTTCCATCTTTCTGGAGTCTTGATCACCTGTAGAGGTTAGCACAATACAATATATATGCAATGCATAGTGTGTGCTACTCTAATTAAGATTAGGTTAATTAAATCATCAAAACATAAGATTAAGGCCAAAAAGCCAACAATCTCCCCCTTTTTAATGATGGCAACCAATATCTTAATACTTGAAATTTGTATATGTAAACTATGCATATAAATGCTCCCCCTATGGATGTGCATAGTTTTTGTTCAAATTTTATCAAGTTTTTCAAGTTACCCCCCCCCCCTAAATTATCTCTCCCCCTTTGACATCCATCAAAAACATTGATAATTATATAAGTCAAAAGGATGTCATCGTAATGAAGTTGCTCCCCCTAAATTTTGCACTTCATTACTCTAATAAAAGATAAAACATTTAAGCTCCCCCTATAAATAAGGCTAAATTGAAACAATGAGTATGATGAAATTTTAAGTTCAATTAAGTTTCTACTTAAGCCTTATTCTAACATCCATTTAAAAAATGACATTTAAAATCAATGGATGTGATAAATGTTTTGCAATGAATAGGGTATATGATTTGCAATGAATTAAATTATATGATATGTCAATTAAGCATATGAAACTAGATTAGAGCTAATTTAACATGAATTGTATAGATAGGAATTTTATACCAATGTTGAATTCGAATTTAGCTCCAATATCATTTGGTGATGCAACCGGATTTGAATTTGACTCTTGAGCTCACCCGGTCACCACCAATCTCCTCCTCAAACTCCTACAAGAGTAGATTTAGGTACCCAAACAACTTTGGGTCCTTGAATGTTAGATTTGGGAACCCAAACCATTTTGGTTTTGGGAGCCCACACACTTGAGGAACTATGGTTTACAACTAAGTGCTTTCCATTTAGAGTAGTGTGCGATACATGGTTTTTCAATTTTGCATTGTATCCTAAACCATGTTTTTGCAAAGATTGCCTTTGACTACCTAATAACATGTTAAGCATCTTAGTTCCATGTGTGAATTTTTTTAGATCTTTTCTTAATTGCACATTGCAAGCTTGAAGATCTAATTGTTCACAATCTATAGGTCCTGCTTTTAATTTATCAAACTTTGATGCATAATTTTCTAGTTTAGCAACCACCTCATTTTTCTCATTCACGCATGTTTCAATTTTGCTTTGGAGATCTTTGATTAACTTTCTAGCATTTTTATTTTTATCACAAATGATCTCATATTGTTGAACTAAGTCATGGAAAGCATTTTGAAGCTCATCATATGTATAATTTTCATTCTTTGCACTAGAGTTTGAGCTATCACTATAATAAGACTTAGTTGAGCATGAATTATTAGAGCAAGAGTTAGATTCTACCTCACTTCCTTCATCTTGAATTGCCATGTAGCACATGTGTGCATATTCTTTTGTTGATGAAGGTGTGGTTGATTTGGATGATGATGAAGATGATGAATCGTCCCATGTAGCCTTGTGAGCTTCCAACTTCTTTTCTTTTCTCTTACTCTTCTCCTTTTCTCTTCTTCTCTCCCTCCTCTCATTTTTCTTCTCCTTCTCTTTTATCTCATTTCCACTCTCTTCCTTCTCCTTCTTTTCTCTCTTTTCACTCCTTCTACCACTTCTTTCATTCTTTTCTTCTTTATCCTTCTTGAGGTATTTGAAGAAGTCTTTTGCTAGGACTTCAATGTCCTCATCTTCTACACTCCTCCTTGGTTCATCTAAATTTGCATGTAATGCCAAGGTGGATTTCTTCTTGGTGGCTTCCTTCTCCTTCTGATGGTTGATTTGAAGTTCATAAGTCATCAAGTTTCCAATGAGCTCCTCCATCTTTAATTTTGAAAGATCATGCGCCTCTTCAATTACGACGACTTTATCTTCCCAATCGATGCTAATTGACCAGAGGAACTTCCTTGTCATCTCTCCTTCATTGATTTTTCTTCCAAGAACCAAAAGAGAGTTAGTGATATCGGTGAAGCGAGTGTTCATTTCGCTTATGTTCTCACCGATTTGCATAGAAAAAATCTCATATTTATGCGTGAGGAGACTAATGCGGGTTTCCTTAGTTTTACTATCCCCGTCATGGTGCATTTGTAATCTATGCCATATATCATGTGCACTTTCACATCCCCTAATCCTATTATATTCACCCTCATTAAGGCCACAATACAAGATGTTCATAATTTTCGAATTCATTTCGATTTCTTTCATTTTCGGTCTTGTAAGTGAATCTAATTCATCTTCTTTTGGAGAAACATCCAATACTTAAGGTCATTAGAAATTAGGAAAATCTTCATCCTATTCTTCCAATAATCATAATTAGACCCATTAAGCAAAGGAGGTCGAGTTGTGCATAAACCTTCTATGTGATTAGATGATGTAGAAGCCATGCTAAATAATACGATTAAGTATGACAATTTAGCTAACACGGCTCTGATACCAAATGTAGGATCGTGTGGGTTTATGGGTCCATAATTAATGCTAATCACCTAATTACCTACTTGTTTATTCGATCAAAGAAATGCAGCGGGATTTAAACTAAAACAAGCAAGTGTAGGAATATGCAAACCACAAATCGACTCGGCGTTTTTATAGAGGTTCGGCACCCCACCCGGGTCCTAGTCCTCTCTTGCAAGCTCTACTCGGATCACCGAGCTCCGCTCACGACTTCACTAACCACTCCCCGTTCCGGGCCGAGAGAGAACGCATTTACAACCGTCAAACTCGCGAACAACCCTCGCCGAGCTTGGAATCCTCTTCTCACAATCCGAGAAGGATTCTTCGGGCTTTCACCGGAGCCTTTACTCTTTTGACAACAAATGAGAACTTGAGTGGAGAAACACTCTCTAAATCTTGAACACACTTGAGTAGGATTAAGGAATTGATCACTAAGTGTGGAAGGTTTGAAGCTTTGAGTGTTTTGGGATTCTCTCTAATGTTTGGGACAAGTTTGTAGTGGGAGAGTTGTGTTAAAATGTGTTTTACAACTCCTTATATAGGCATTAGAGAGAATAGAGTCGTTGGGATTGATTGGGTATGGGTTGATGTGTGATTACACAAAACAGAAAAGACAGGACCCAATTCTGGCTGAATTCGGTCGACCGGATCGGGCAGAAGGTCGACCGTTTTGCAGTTTTACACTCAATTCGGTCGACCGGTTAAGCAACGGTCGACCGCCCAACTCTACGACTTAGGTTCACTTAAGTCATCGGTCGAACACAAGATAGGGTTCGGTCGACCGATTTCGACCAGGCACTTTGGGGTTGACAAACAAATGTGTGAACGGTCGACCGAAACTGGTTTGGCGGTCGACCGATTAAGGAAATGCACTTTGGGTTTGTCAAGAGATGAACCAACGGTCGACCGATCGTGGTCCTCGGTCGACCGATACATGAAATGTATTTGGGGTATTTTTGGTTTAATACGAATACGACCGTTGGGTATATACGACAAAAGTAACGGTCGGGAAAATATGATCGGACGGTCGACCGAAAGGTAAAACACGGTCGACCGAATAAGGGCAGTGAAAACACAAACAAGAGATTTGATCATTCGGTCGACCGAACGGCATGTTGCGGTTGACCGAATGTGGGCAGACTTTTACAGTTAAGGTTTGGTGTTTTCCGGTCTAAGTTTGGGTGATCTATTGAAGTCCAAATTATGTGAAATTTCGTGTGTGACTTCTATAAGGAACCTAGTGTGTGATTAAGTTGATTTTTTCTCAAGTATGCTCAATTACACTTTGTTCCTAAGACTCAAAAGAAATCAATATTACATGTCTTCGATATAGCTTTAATTACATGTCTTGACTTCATTTCCATCTTTCTTGAGTCTTGATCACCTGTAGAGGTTAGCACAATACAATATATATGCAATGCATAGTGTGTGCTACTCTAATTAAGATTAGGTTAATTAAATCATCAAAACATAAGATTAAGGCCAAAAAGCCAACAAATGTTTCACGGTCGCATGATTATGCGAAAAGTTTTTACGGCTGGGAAGAAGGTGTTGCTCTATAACTCCCGGCTTCATCTGTTTGTAAGTAAGCTCTAAAGTCGCTGGTCTGGCCCATTTATTGTGCAAACTGTAATCCTCATCGACCGGTTGAAATCCTGAACCTAGGGAATGGGGACATGTTCAAAGTTAATGGACAACACCTTAAACCTTACTTAGAGGGGGCACCAACTGAAGTCTAGGAGGGCATGTTCCTTCTTGAACCTCCATCGCACTCAAGCATGTGAATGGTTAGGATTTATGTTGTTTCATAGTTTATCAAAAGAAAAGAAAAAAGGAGAAAAAAGAGAAAGATAAAAAGACTCCAAGATTGAGCATAAGTTGTTGTGGGCCCCAATCCTTGGGTATTTGGGCCAAATTTGTTTCACATATTTCTCTCCCTTCTTATGTTTCTTACAGGTTTATGGGAATTTGGGTTTATGTCCACCCACATAACCAAGAACTTCCCTTTGCGCTACATGTTGGTGACATCTTTCTTTTTTCATGCGTAAATCAATGTAGTATTATGCTCACATTCATTGAGGACAATGCATGAACTAAGTGTGGATGGGTGTTTTACGTGTGTAAATAGTCGAGTATTTCTCCTTTTCTTTTGTTTGCATATTTAGGTTCATGTTAGTGCGCTTTATTTAATATCGATATATCTGCTTATCGTGATCCTTGGGCGACTTGTCTTCTTTTGCTTGCCTAGTGCTTTAAAATTTTCATTTCTTTCAAAATTTTCATGTGTTTGTGAAAGAAAATGTTTTGTGGGTTTTGCTTTTGTCTAGCATGTGCAAAACCGTTGAGAGGCAAGTAATAAAGGAAGCCCCCAAAGTTGACATGAACATGACGCATTAAGATATATAGTATACCGACTTTGGGCATTATCTAGTCGTTAGGATGCACCCGGATTTTCCCTCTAAGGAGAGTAATCATAGAGTTTCAGTACTCCAACAAATAAAGAAGTTCAGCCAGAACCTACAGAGTCAATTTCATTTTCTGGTAATAAAACGGAGAAAATGTAGCAAAAAGGACCTGAATTCAACAAGAATGGACTCATTTGGAAGGTTCTGGACCTGTTTGTAATGCCCAAGGACCTGATTGTAAGTCAGGGAGGACCTAAGTGAAACCCCAGAGGGACCTGATTGTGAAGAACAAAATATTGTGGCACATGACTTGAACTAAATCAATATTTCACCAATTAAAGTCAAATGGACTCGAACCAGCGGACCAGGGCTTCACCCCATGTGACAAACAAACTAATTTTTGCGTTGGATGAATTGGAACCGGATCAGAGCATCCAGATCTGCCACTAGCAGATTTTGATCCGCCGGTCTGATCCGTTTGCTCTCAAATTATGGCTGTGGGTCGGAAATTTGGGTCAGAGAAGTCCAGGACTATAAGATGTTCTTTAGAGTCGTCTGATTATTTCTAGATTAATCTTAACCATGTATTAGTCTATATATACCATTGTAATCCCTCCTCCCCCTCTTCTTCTTGCTTCTCTATTAGTTTTAGGTTTATTTTGTTGCTTGATTAACATCATTTCATGCTTACATTTGTATCTTATATCTATTATCTTTCACCTAAACAATGCTACGTAATGAGTTTTATGTTTGAATTCAGAAATAAATAGGTTTGAGGAGAAGAGACATAAAAGGACCTAAAAGCAGGAAAAAGGACTGAGTTGGGAGACCCGAGGACTAAGATGCAAGATCGAAGGACCTGAACGTAAGATTGAAGGACCAATGAGCAAACAATAATACTCCACACCATCATGGGAAGTATTTTGGCAATTCTATTTGGGTCGGAGCTCTAGCAAGCGAAGTAGACGCATCAAAGAGAAACAAAGCCATCCTGAAAAGCCCAGACGAAAGCCCAACGTGATCCAAACCCTGTAGACCGCCAATTATTGGTCAAGCAATTTTGTTTTTGGACTTCGCCATCTGGGTAATTAGTCCAGGGCGTCACATTGTGTGGATGAAATGATCCTAGTACACCCAATTGTCAGTTGGAGGGTATATATTGATGACCCTTAGCTTTTGCGTGGAATGGAAACTTATTTGTTTCCATTTCCTTTCACAGACCCTGGTTTTGAGAGGCATGAACCACCATTCGTGGTTTGTAAACCTCTGAACAATCCTCTTGTTTCTTATGTTGCGAGCCCATGCAGGTGCATTTCTGGCTCGAGAGGTGGCGGGTTCACATTTGATGTCCCTTGAGATATGAAGATGGGAGACCATTGTTGTACATAGTTATATTTCAAAAAAAGGAAAAAAGAAATTGAAAAAAAGACTCCTCAAGTGAGCATTGATGTTGTGGCCCTACCCTTGTGTATTTGGGCCTCATTTCTTTCACGTATTTGTCGTCCTTCGTTAGTACTTCTCCGGTTTCGAGGGGAATTTGGGTTTGTGTCCATCAATATAACCATGAACTTCCTTTTGTTCTTCACGTTGGTGAGATCTTTTCTTTTTTCATGCATAAATCCATGTAGTATCATGCTCACATTCATTGAGGACAATGCATGAAGTAAGTGGGGGGGGGCTTTACGTTTGTATATATGTAGAGTCGAGTCTTTTTTTCATTTTGTTTTTCATTTTCTTTTGTTTGTATTATTACGGTCATGATAGTGTACTGCATTGAATATTGATATATCTGTTTGTCATGATCCTTTGGTGACTTGTCTTATTTTGCTTGCCTAGTTCTTTAAATTTGCACATTTCTTTCAAAATCTTCATGTATTTGCTAAAGAAAATGTTTTCTGGGTTTTGCGTTTGTTTGGCATGTGCAAAACCGTTGAGAGGCAAAGTAAAAGGAAGCTCCCAAAATTGTCTTGAACTTGATGCATTAGGACATCTAGTATAGCGGTTTTAGCCCTTATCTAGTCGTTAGGATGCACCCTGGTGTTCCCTCGGGAGGAGAGCAATCATAGGGTTTCAGTACTCAAACAAATAAACAAGTCCACTCTGAACCTAGTGAGTTGAATAATTCGTGTGTGTTAATATAAGCAAGTTTGTTGTAGTCAAGGACCCTTAAAACTCCTGTTGTGAGACATTAAGTGTAGGGGTTGTGGTTAATGTGTAGATAAGAAATAAGTGAGTAGGTGTTCTCTCTTCTCGCACGGCTCCTATCACTTAGGAAATTAAGTCCGAGGGGACTTTGTGCCTGGTACTTTCAAGTCATTTGACTTGGGATGCACCGACCAAACTCCCATTACACGGATGGTAGGATCGCCCTATGTAGAGATGTGGGGAAAGGTGTATGTGATACTGTAAGTCCCCATATGCAATGATGCACGAAACCTGACACTGGGAGAATTACACAACAACTAGAAAAAAGAAAAAAAGAGTAATGCAAATAAGAACCTTAATGGACTTTGCACAATGTATCACTTGAGGATGATAAGGTTCTCCAGGTCTTTTACTTAAGTCCTTAATTAACTTGCATGAATGATTCATTAGACTTGGTGTGTCGACTGGATACAAATATAGAGTCCGCCCGTAGTATTACCGTGTCCAATGATCGACAAAAATGACTCTATCGAGGCGTGTTTCTAGGTTGATTAATACATCAATTTTTGGATTTTGTGGGTATATCCATTGAAATCCCTCAGGTGAGACCACTCCTCTTTGGTGACCAGAAGGTTTAACGGCTTATTGCACGTGTTAAGTGCAACTGTGATTCCTACGAAAGTGAGTTAGGATTTCCCTATTTTTTGTATGTTTTCTTTTCTTTCATTTTTCTCTTTCTTTCTTTTGCTCGTGTCTAACAAAAGGTAAGTATGGGGGTATTTGATTAGTAGCATATCATGCATCATATTCAGGCTATATATCATTTATTTTACCCCAATATTGTGCTACTCGAGTTGTTGTTTGTATTGTTTTAGGAGTTAGGTAATATAGAAGAGGAATGGAGCAAAAAGGACATCAATGTAACAAGTATGGACTGATTTGGAAGGTTCTGGATCTATTTGTAATGCACAAGGACTGGATCGCAAAACCGGAAGGACCCAAGTGCAAACTCGGAGGGACCTGATTGTTAAGTGCAAAATATGGTGACACATAAGTTGAATCAAATAAGTATTTCGCCCAGTAAACTCAAAGTGATTCGAGCCAGAAGACCAGGACTTCACCCCATGTGGCAAATGAACAAATAAAGTGGGACAAAAAATTCCAGACCGATCGGATCCATTTGATCTGCCAGTAGCGGATTTGGATCCGCCACTAGCGACTCAAAATAGTCCAAATGGTCTCCAATTTTGGTTGTGGTTCGGGTTGTCGGGTCAGAGCATTCTTAGACTATCAGATGTGATTTAGAGCCGTCCGATCATTCATGGATTAATCCTAACCATGTATTAGTCTATATATAATATAGTCATCCCTCCTCTCCCCCTTCTTCTTGCTTGTCCATTAGTTTTTGGTTTTGTTTTGCTGTTGATTAGTGTAGTTGGAGGAGAAGAAGCATACTTTGATGCAGTTTGTATGTTTAATGATTGTGTCAAATCTTATTTCATGTTGAGACAAAGTTTGATGTGGTTATTTTATTTGTGCTCACATCAGTCATTTTTCAATTATTGTCATGTATGTTTTAATGATAATGTTTTATCTTATTTCATGTGGAGGCCAACTTGGATTTGGTTTATGAATTTCGTGTATTACATGTTGTGATGAGCACAATTGAACACACACTACACCTATTTTCATTTCCACATTCTTTCTCTACCCCCTAAGGGGTTTTATTTTATCGTTTGTTTTTCCACTCGCATTGTAGTTTAGTTCAGCTCGCCTTCCTCTCTCTTCATCTCCCCACTTGAGTATTGTAGACTTAGACTCGCATGCGCTCCTTGTGGACTCGACCCGTACTCGCCGCGTCTTTACCGATGTTGTGCACTTGCGGTAGTATAACTGAATCAATCAAGTTTTTGGCACCGTTGCCGAGGAGCCACTTTCGTAGTCGAGTTTGTAATTTCGGTGGGGTTTTTCTTGGTTTTTACGTTTGCATTTTTGTTTTTGTTACAGCGGACCATGTAGCCTACTAGAGCTCAGAAGCTTGTTGGTGAAGTATGGGGACCAAAATCCCTAGACAATCCACCAGTAGCAGATTTGGATCCGCCACTGGCGGATTTGGAGAGGTGTTTTTCACTTCTATTTCCACAGTAGCTTCCTTTGCCATTTTTGTTGTTTTTTCCTTCCATTGTTTATGCCATGCTTGCTCTATTTTAATGTCAGTAATTAATTTGGCTTGTGTCACCCCTTCGTAAGACAACTTAGACCATAAAACTCAAAGCAAAAGATTAGATCAATTGCCATCTAGGTTATGCATCATCTGTGGACCTTGCACATATATTGTCTTTCTTTTGTTTTAATGTGTTGTTGTACGTTGCTGGCGTTAAGTACGTGCACCCGTTCTCTCATTGATGCATGGTTAAAGCATGTATTAGTTAGTAAGGTGCATTGGAACAAGACTGAGGTGAGTGCTTGTTTGGTGAGTTGCCTGCTAGCCAAAGAATTCAAAACATCCTTAAGGGCACCACCTATATTCTTCAAGATAAGGTGGGGATTTCATCACCCCTTGCTTAGACCCAAAAAATATTAAAAATCAAGAGCCTCAATTTAAAATCAAGTAGACATTGGCCACTAGGATTCAACCACATTTAGGACACAACCCCATTCCTGACGTCATGGCTTGAACATCGTCATTTGCTTAGTTGCATTGAGACTTTTGGGACCTCCAGGTCTTGACTTTCTCATTCGGCTTTGTGACCTTCGGCCAAGGGAGGTGAGGCATTCAGGTGTGTGGAGAGTCACAGTTAGGCGGCGTCTAGTCTAAGGACCCATAGCCAGCCTAAGCTTGTTTGAGCCGTGTTTCCTAGATTAGGCTTCTACCCGCACCCACTACCAGAAAGGCATGTGTTCTAAAAGTTTTAATTTTATATGTCAATTATTATGAATTGGATGTGCAAACATTTTGTTCCTTGATTATGGTATTCGTCTTTTAGAAGTGTTAAGGAAAATGCGCTTGGTCCTTAACCGTAGAGCTCTAAAAGATAATGGTTTACCTATATCAAAAGTTATTCACAATCATGGTAATTAACATGGAACATTAATCATCGAGATAAGATTGTCGTGTTGGTCATCGATTGTTGTAGCTCTACAAATAATTGACGACTCAAGTATATAAAAGAGGAAAAATTATTTTTATATATTGAATAGACCTAACAAGTAAAACATTATGGAATTGTGTTTTGTGTCATTAATGTTTTACTGTGTCTTGGGTACTGAGATATGAGACTTATATCTTTTCACTCAAGAAGTGCTTAATTTGATTATTGTCAAAAGCTATCAATGAGTATAGTGATAAAGGCAATAGTTGGTTAACATGACTTGTGCTGGAAAAGATAGCTAGTCAAACGATTAACATTGCCCCTCTTAATTGAGTGATGATATTAGTGGGCCCTTGATAAAGCAAAATTATAATGTGCACAATGTAACTTGAGTTAAGTTACATAGTTATAATTAGCTTAAAGAGATCAAGAAATGAATATAATACAAAGGTGACACATTTCTACTTTGTATATATTATTAATATCAGGAGGCAAGGGATGGACACAAGTGGTGCACTTACATCACTAAATGGATTGTGTTTTACTTCAAGTGGAACAAAGACATCTATGCTAATTGAGTAACTATAATGTGTAGCTAGATATCGCTTATAGTTTGGGATATTAAGTGTTTAAAATCGTTGTCAATTTGGCTTAGATCCTCCTATAGGTCACACCACAAAACTGGGAAACAAGAAGCTTGATTTTGAGTTCATATGATATGTCAGGTTTCATGTGAAAAATGGACAGATGTGGTGAATAAATAAAATCAATATGTCAAGAGAATTGACATAATTAGAATCATAATAAATTTATATGAGGAGTAAATATTATGAGGTGTAATAATTTAATATTACATAAGATAATATATTACATAAGACATAAATTTTCTAAAAACCCCAAAAGATCAAATTTTGTTGGAAATAAATCCAAAATTTGACAAGGCAAAATCAGGGTCAAAGACGGTAAACCGTTTAGAGTTCGGTTGACCGAGGTGTCTTCGGAATGGTCAACCGAACGGGGAACAATCACAATTGGTTGACCAAAATTGTTTGGAGTGCCTGGACAATTGGGTTCGGTCAACCAAGCATGAACAATCAACCAAGAGAAAATATCCAGGAGATATCTTGGGATATTTTTGGTAGATCGAATGTGACATGGTCGTCTGATGAAGATTTGCCAAGAGAAATGTTGGTGGGTCAACGGTCGACCGGAGCAAGACGTGGATCGTACGAATATTTCCAGGTAATTTTTCTCATGCATATTTGGTCAGGAATGCATGATATTAGAATAAACAAATACATGTACGCAAAAACACATGTTGGTAGATCGTACGAATGTTTGGTCAGGAATGCATGATATTATTTTAATATGTGTAGGAATGCATGATATTAGAATAAACAAATACATGTACGCAAAATCAATGAAAATGTGAAATTGATCTTGTATGTTAGTATTAATTTTTTTAAAATACATACATATATAGGGACACGAAATCCTACAGTGGTATCAGAGCATTTAGTTCATATTTTCAAAGATTAGACTATATAATTAATTTTAGTTTACCATCTACAATCGAAACAATTCATGTTCTATGTTTTTTTGAGTTTTCCGATAGTTTTGTTGATGTAATTCTAATTGATTCTTTTGATAGTTTTAAATGTTTTGAAACACATCATGTGAATGTTGTAATTAAAATTTGAACTTATGTCTAATGTATAAAATTTTCATTTTTAATTAAATGATTATTTTATAAGGAATCGACAAAATGAAAAAGGCATATGTTTATCTTTCCTTAAAAAAATTATTTTTGGAAATTGGATAAACAACGGTTCAAATGTTTTGTGTTTTGAACTATGGATGCATAAAATCATTTTTAAAGGATTTCAAATGGTTTTAGAATTGTTAGATTTAGAGATGCATGATAAACTAAATCGAGTAATTTATAGTATATCTACATGCGTTGCTCGAGTTCTCTAATGAAAGGATATGTGAGTTTGTATGTTTCCGATGAAGCCATGTGTGAATGAATGAATGTGTATATTATTATTCAATCACAGGGGCTTATGTATATGTGAAAGCCAAATTTCTATTTCTATGTATATGCATGCATATGAGAGAGTTTTTACATATGACTTGCACTAGACATTTTTCGAAATTGTGAGATGCATGTTTATATTTTTGCAATATCAACATCCATGGTGCAAGAGGAAGTCGTGGAGAAGGCGCAAAAGTCAAGGACGTGGGAACATATAAACTCACATAAATGTGTGTGAATGGATATATTTATGTTTATGTGCTTGACATGTATGTGATTGTATGGATGAATGCGAGGATATGTATAGATAATAAATATGCATGATCACCTAAATTCTAAAATCACATATAGATGTTTAAATTGTCCAACCAAAATTTAAGAGTATTTTTCTTTCTTATTTCATCCACTAGCAGCCATTGATCGAGGGATATTCTGCTCGCTTTTAGCGGGAGATAGCTTCCTCTATCTTTGGGAATAGTGGGAGATATAAGGTTGTCTATTGTTGTGCCATGAATAGATGTACGAGGTGAGATTCACCCTTAGTGGACACCGAGTATACTTTTTTGTGAATACAATGGATAAATGTATCTCGTATCAAATGAAATAAGTTTTCTTAACAAGACCTGGAACCCTAGCTCGGTTTTGAGAAAGAGAGATTTTCTTACGCGGATTGGTCAAATTCCTTCTTAATTAAAACGACAAGAGTCATAAGAGTTTGAAAATGCAAATGTTGCGATATTTTGAAATGGTTATGATTAGAAAATGTTTTCTTACCTTGATTTTATAATATATCTGATAGCCCTTAGCTAGTTTGTATTATAATTGATAGGATCTTGAATTGCTGCATTTATGGTCAAAACTTTTATTTACAGTATTGAAATTTTAAAACATAAAATTGACATTAGATCCCATATATTTTATTTTGTAAAAATGTCGAATATTCAACCTTTTGTGCGATCTATGATTGAAAAACATCCTTTGGCAAATGATGGATCAAACTTCATAAGCTGGCGACTCAAGCTCAATATCGTGTTGAAGTTTGAGAAACTATCTCATATTTTTTATGGTGAAATCCCAAAATTAAATGAGAAGACAGTGAGAGAGGCTAAAGCCAAGTGGGAAGGCCAAGAGAACTAGGTTCACGGTCTAATATTGGCCTCCATGGGTTAATCGCTTCAAGCAAAATACTTGGATTCAAAACCCAAGAAGACCATGGAAGCTTTAACAAAGATGTTAATGGATAGTGCTAGAAAAGAGCGCTACAAGACCACCATCGCACTCACAAGGTGCCACATTGCGGAGGGAACATCGGTATCCATGCATTTTCTCACAATGCAAGGATACCTTGAGAAGTTGTCAAAGCTCTCTTCCCTGATGCGTGATGGCATTGCGGAAGATTTGATTCTTGACTCTCTAGCCCCATCCTAAAAGGACTTCATCATGCACTATCATGTCCGTGAGAAAGGGGTGAGTCTTGACGAACTTCACAACGCTCCCAAAATAGCTGAAGTTGACATGGGCAAGGGTCGGGACAAGCACGTCGTAGCCGTCCATGAAGGGAGCAAGAAGATCACCAAACGTAAAAGCAAATTCACTAAAAATACGTCAATCAAGAGCAAGGGAGTAGGAGGTGCTCGTGTGAGTGCCTCGAGGGGGAATTCTTTGAAATCTCTGACTCCCAACACGGAGTGCTTTCATTGCGGTGAAAAGGGACACATCCGGCCAAATGCCCCAAGTACAAGGAACACCTTGACAATGGAGTGATTGAGCGTAAGCGCCCGAAAAAGGCCAAAGGTATATTTGTTATTGAGATAAATTTAGCCACCTTTGTCCATGATTGGGTAATTGATACCGGATCTTGTGCTCACATAATTTCTAATGTGTAGCTACTAAAGGATCGGAAGGAACTCGTGAAGAACGAGATGATTTTGAAGGTCGGAAATTATGCGAGCATTGCTGCGATTGCACAAGCTTCTGTGGAGCTTCAATTATCTAGTGGTTTAAATTTATGTTTAAAGAACGTTTATTATGTGCCTTCGATTAGTAAGAATATTATTTTTGTATGAAGTTTGGATATGGATAATTTTAATGTAAACATTTCAAATTCTTGCTTGTCCATATCGAAGAATGGTATTTGCTATGCAAATGCATTCGTGAGGAATGGTTTCTATTTTCTTGAATTGAATAATAAACAAATCTTAAACATCAATAAAAAAGGCTTAAAACTACTCACGTTAATGATACACTCTTGTGGCACTATCGTCTTGGTCACATAAATGAAAAACGCATAAAGAAATTGCAAGAAGCTAACCTTCTTGGTCAACTTGATTTTAAATAATTAGAAACATGTGAAGTTTGACTAATGGGCAAAATGACCAAGAGACCTTTCAAGAAGAAAGGACCGAGAGCGAATGACTTGTTGGATTTGATACATTCTGATGTATGTGGTCCGATGAGTACTAGTGCAAGAGACGATTTTAGGTACTTCATTACGTTCACGGATGATTATAGTCGTTATGGCTATATTTATCTAATGAGAAACAAAAGTGAATCCTTTGACAAGTTCAAGGAATTCAAGAATGAAGTAGAGAACCAACTCAACAAGAAAATCAAGTCTCTACGACGGATCGTGGAGGTGAGTACTTAAGTACTGAATTTGACTCATTCCTAAAGGACTGTGGTATTGTACCACAGCTCACCCCTCCCGGTACACCTCAGTGGAATGAGGTATCCAAAAGGAGGAATAGGATATTACTCGATATGGTACGATCAATGATGAGTCAAGCTAAATTGCCGTTTTACTTTTGGAGTTATGCAGTAGAAGCTGCGGCTTACACACTAAATAATGTTCCATCCAAATCCGTAGAGAAAACGCCTTATGAACTATGGAGTGGTAAAACACCTAAGCTCAATTTTTTCAAGATTTATGATTGTGAGGCCTACGTCAAGAGATTGATGTCGACCAAACTTCAACCAAA
Organism: Triglochin maritima; assembly: GCA_963682175.1. Taxonomy (NCBI): domain Eukaryota; kingdom Viridiplantae; phylum Streptophyta; class Magnoliopsida; order Alismatales; family Juncaginaceae; genus Triglochin; species Triglochin maritima. Next base: position 24,858,779 of record OY821777.1, read on the forward strand.
AGCGGATAAGTGCTTATTTATAGGTTATCCTCGTGAGACAAGAGGATACTACTTTTGACATATAAACTCCAATCGAGTGATTGTAGAGAGGGATGCCGTATTTCTAGAAAATGATTTTCTGGAAAGAATAAAAAGTAGTGGGAGTAGAGTTGTGCTTGAGGAGACTCAAGATTTTCTACAAGATCATCATATGAATGGTGACATTCAAGATCATGAAGGCCCAACCGAGGTTCCTTTGGTTAGTGGGAGCGTGAGTGAGAGACCCTCACAAGAAATTGTGAGAGAAACTTAATCTTCCCCACCTAGTGTACGTTCGAGAATCGAACACGAACCAATTCTGCAAGAATTGTGGAAGATGTTCGAGAAGTACACGTAGAACCAAAAGAACTTAGAAGGACAACGAGGGAAAGGAAGAAACCCGATATGTATTTGGGGCTTCATGAGATCATGATACTAGATATCGATGATCCCTCGACCTTTCAAGAGGCAATGGAAAGAGAGAACTCCAAACTATGGTTTAAGGCCATGGAATCTGAAATAGAATCAATCTATGAAAATCAAGTGTGGACCTTGGTTGACCTCTCTCAAGGGAAAATGACCATTCAAAAGAAATGGGTTTTCAAGAGGAAGATGGACAAGAATGGGAACTTGACAACCTACAAAGCGAGTCTTGTAGCACAAGGTTTCACTCAAGTTCAAGGAATTGGCTATGATGAAACTTTTTCACCGGTTTCCATGTTCAAGTCTATTCGGATTATGCTCGCTATTGCCGTATTTCATGATTATGAGATATGGCAAATGGATGTCAAAACGGCATTCCTTAATGGGAACTTGGAGGAGTATGTGTACATGGTACAACCTAAAGGTTTAAAATCCAAAGAATAGCGAGAAACTATGCAAGCTTCAAAGATCCATTTATGGATTGAATCAAGCATCAAGGAGTTGGAACAAACGCTTTGACGAAGAAGTCAAAAAGATTCACTTCGTCCAAAGTAAGGAAGAGCCTTGTATATACAAGAAGGTTTGTAGGAGCCACATAGTGTTCTTTATCTTATATGTCGATGACATACTCCTCATGGGAAATCATATAGTTTTGCTTGAGCAAGCGAGAAGTTCATTGAAATCTGCATTTTCAATGAAAGATATGGGTGAAGCTCAATAGATCTTGGGAATCAAGACATATAGAGATAGATCTCGTAGACTCATTGGCCTAAGTCAACGTACATACATTGACAAGGTCTTGGAATTGTTCAGCATGAACAACTCCAAAAAGGGCAGTGTGCCAATGAGTATAGGTGTGCAACTCAAGAAGTCTCAAGGTGCTGAATCACGTAAAGACTTGGAGTACATGAAAGATATCCTTTATCCTTCGACAATAGCATCGATCATGTACGCAATGACTTGCACAGGTCATCACCAATCCGACGCTGCTCCTGAGCATTTGACTGCGGTCAAGACTATTCTGAGGTACCTTAACCGGACCAAGGATAAGTCTCTTGTTTATGGAGGACAAAGGGAGTTAATAACCAAGGGTTATTCGGATGCGAGTTTCATGAGTGATCCCGACGATAGAAGGTCGCAATCAGGATATGTCTTCCTTTTGAATTGTGGAGCTGTGAGTTGGCGTAGTTGGATGCAAAGCACTACGGCCGACTCAACCACTGCTTCTGAAGTAATGGTTGTCGCTGAAGTGAGCAAGGAAGGAGTGTGGATTAAGAAATTCCTTGAAGAGCTTGTAGTAGTTCCCTCGTGCGAGGGACCAATAGAGCTATTTTGCGATAATAATGCATCTATCTCGCAAATCAACGATCCCAAATCACACCACAAAGTGATGTACGTGGATCACAAGTACTTTGTCACACGTGACTTCATCGATGAAGGCAAAATAAATCTGTTATGGGTGGACACAAACAGCAATATAGCTGATCCATTCACCAAACCCTTACCCAAGCCAATGGCGAAATGCATTTCGAGTCCATGGGTCTGAGGAACCATGTGGATTGGCTTGATGAGTGATTAGAGAGGGTTACCCTGGTTATTTTTGTTTTATACATTGAGAATGTATGTGAAAGAAAACTTTAATAACAAGTGGAAGATTGAAAGGAATGTCTTCTAAAAGTTTTACTTTTATATGTCAATTATAACAAATTGGATGTGTAAACATTTTGTTCCTTGATTATGGTATTCGTCTTTTAGAAGTGTTAAGGAAGAGGTGCTTGGTACTTAGCCGTAGAGCTCTAAAAGATAAGGGTTTATATAAATCAAAATTTATTCACAATCATGGTAATTAACATGGAACATTAATCACCGAGATAAGATTGTCGTGTTGGTCATCGATTGTTGTACCTCTACAAATAATTGACGACACGAGTATATAAAAGAGGAAAAGATTACTTTTATATATCGAATAGACCTAACAAGTAAAACATTATGGAATTGTGGTTTGTGTCATTAATGTTTTACTGTGTCTTGGATCCTGAGATATGAAACTTATAACTTTTCACTCGAAAAGTGCTTAATTTGATTATTGTCAAAAGCTATCAATGAGTGTAGTGATAAAGGCAATAGTTGGTTAACATGACTTGTGCTCGAAAAGATAGCTAGTCAAATGATTAACATTGCCCCTCTTAATTGAGTGATGATATTAGTGGGCCCTTGATAAAGCAAAATTATAATGTGCACAATGTAACTTGAGTTAAGTTACATAGTTATAATTAGCTTAAAGAGATCAAGAAATGAATATAATACAAAGGTGATACATTTCTACTTTGTATATGTTATTAATATCATGAGGCAAGGGATGGACATAAGTAGTGCACTTACATCACTAAATGGATTGTGTTTCAGTTCAAGTGGAACAAAGACATCTATGCTAAATGGGTAACTATAATGTGTAGCTAGATACCGCTTATAGTTTCGGATATTAAGTGTTTAAAATCGCTATTAATTTGGCTTATATCCTCCTATAGGTCACACCACAAAACTGTGAAACAAGAAGCTTGATTTTGAGTTCATATGATGTGTCAGGTTTCATGTGAAAAAGGGACAGATGTCGTGAATAAATAAAATCAATATGTCATGAGAATTGACATAATTAGAATCATAATAAATTCATATGAGGTGTAAATATTATGGGGTGTAATAATTTAATATTACATAAGATAATATATTACATAAGACATAAATTTTCTAAAAACCCGAAAAGATCAAATTTTGTCGGAAATAAATCCAAAATTTGACAAAGGCAAAATCGGGGTCAAACACGGTAAACCGTTTAGAGTTCGGCTGACCGAGGTGTCTTTGGAATGGTCAACCGAATGGGGAACGGACACAATTGTTTGACCAAAATTGTTTGGATTGCCTGGACAATTGGGTTCGGTCAACCGAGCATGAACAATCAACCAAGAGAAAATATCCAGGAGATATCTTGGGATATTTTCGGTATATCGAATGTGACACGGTCGTCCGATGAAGATTATCCAGGAGAAATATTGGTGGGTCAACGGTCGACCGGAGAAAGACGTGGATCGTCCGAATATTTCCAGGTAATTTTTCTCAAGCATATTCGGTCGACCGTCTAGCTCATGGTCGACCGTCTAGCTCACGGTCTACCGAACATGTGTTAAAACCAAATGGTTCGAATAACCGTGAAGAATTCTCGGTCAACTGAACAACACGGTTTTTGCCTGAATTATTAAAAGAGTAATTAGATCATGTGTTGGATTAATTCCAGATTTAATCAAACGTTCTTTAGGATGCTTATGTGGCAATTTGGGATTAATTTTAGGAGAGAATAAGCAAGAGATCATGACTTAAGAATAGTTCTTGATAAGAATGTTTTGGGAGCCTATAAAAGGACCCTCATCCTACCTTTTTAAGTTAATGCAAAAATTCTCTCTCATTAATCTCTGCCTTAATCACCACGAAAATCTCTTAATAGTTTTAAGTTTTGGAGATAGAAATCTCAGGAGCCTAAAAAGGGGTTATTAGCTAGATTCTAAGCTTAATTAGATTGATTGGCTAGCTCCTTTCTCTCTAATCTTGTTTAGAGTTTGGTGAACACTTGGAGGCGAATTGGCGGCGACTCGACGAGGAACAAAACTCTTGATCTTCAAAAAGATTTTAGAGAACCTCTGGGTATAATCCTCTATCATTTGTTTATTTTAATATGTGTAGGAATGCATGATATTAGAATAAACAAATACATGTACGCAAAATCAATGAAAATATGAAATCGATCTTGTATGTTTGTATTAAAAAATTTAAAATATATACATACATAGGGACACAAAATCTTACACTACCCACGCTAGCTCTACGGATTCGCATTCTCCTATGAGTCATCTTCTTCTCACTTACTTCTACGTTCTAGTCTCCTCCCCTTTACACTCTCTATAAGCGTTTTAGGATCGGGTTGCGTAGTTTTTGCGACCTTGGTCTCGTGATGGTGGGAGTGGTCGACTCGAGAATACTGTGTCAAGATGGATGGTTACATGGGTGACCATCGATTTCATTGTTGGAAACAGGACTATTCTCCCAGGTATTCTTGATCCATGCATTCTAGGGTGCCTCAGTCTAACACCCACCCTATTTAGGACAATCTTAATGTTTATGCTGAGTAGTCTTCAAATTAGGGTAATATAAGAGAGACAACGACTGCTAGACCACCATCTACTTGTGTCGTATCATTAGTTTGTCAACAAACTGAAACATTACAAGAAACTTTGGCAACTTTCATGCGTGCAGTAGAGGATATGAGTGCATCGGCGGCTCCAGTAGCCATACCGTGTGACTGTTGCAGGTTCAGTGGTCATGTTATCGGGGATTGTGTGCTATGGTGGAGGCAACATACTATAATCTTTTTGTGTGGTTCAACAACAGAAGGTAGTATACACGTATGTTGGCACAATGGGGACAATTGTTTTCCGAGGGGGTCATACAAATATTGGAAAAGGGTGCAGCAACTGCACGTCAACTTGAGGTGAAAGTAACTGATTTGGATGAAGGTGTGTACGAGGTCATAGCCAAACATGAACAAGTCACAAGAACTGGAAGTAGGAGGGATCGCAGTTATAAGGTGTTTTTAGTTGAGAGCAACAAACCGAAATGTAAGTGTTGGGAACAACAAAATACATGTATCGCTTGGAGCCATGTTCTGGTAGTGTGTGTTGCACGAAACTATAATCCCAATGAATATGCACATCCGTACCTTACAACCGTCAAACTCGCGAACAACCCTCGCCGATCTTGGAATCCTCTTCTCACAATCCGAGAAGGATCACTTCGGGCTCTCACCGAAGTCTATACTTGTGTCTTGGGCTTTCACCAAGACCCTTGCTCTCTTGACAACAAATGTAACTTGAGTGGAACTCACTCTCTAATTGAGCACACTTGAGTTGGAAGAGGATATGATCACTAAGTGTGGATTTAGGCTTATGGGGTGAGATTGGGAGGTTTGAGGATTGAGAGCTTCTCTCTAATGAATTGGACAATTAGAAGTTGGAGAGTTCTGTTAACAACAGGTCTTGATCCTCTATTTATAAGATCCTAAGGTATTCTAGCCGTTGGGGATAGATTTGGTTGGGTTTTGTGTAAGATACACAAAGCAGAAAATCGGGCTGCAAATCTGTCCAGCACCGGTCGACCGAAACTAATAAACTGGTCGACCGTTCACTTGATTTCAAGGAGAACGGTCGACCAAATGAATATTCGGTCGGACAAACGAGCTAGAACTTAACTCTACTTAAGTGAATCGGTCGAACCAAAGTATGGGACGGTCGACCGTTAAGGGGATTCAGTTGAGACAAAGTTGGATTGGTCGAACGAAGAGTGTGTCGACCGATAGCAGGGATATTATAAGTGTTCAACCGGTTGACCGAAATAGGGTCGTCGTTCGACCGATTACCGAATGTATTTTGGGGTTAAGTTTGTTTTATACGAATACGACCGTTATAGGAATACGACAAAGGTAACGGCCATATTAAAATCCGGGATCGGTCGACCGAAAAAGGTAGAATCGGTCGACCAGTAGAGTTCGGTAAAATCGCTGTGGAGAGTCTGTTATAAACCGGTCAAACTGAGAACTGGTTCGGTCGACTGTTTCACACAGGAATTCTGGGTTTAGGTTTTAAGTGATTTCCGACTAAGGTTTGGGTGATCTAATGAGGTCCAAATAAGGTGAAATTTTGTGTGTGACTTCTCTAAGGAACCTAGTGTCTATTTGATATGTTTTTAGTTCTTGTATGCTCAATTTACACATGTTCCTAAGACTCAAAATAAAATCAAGATTACAAGTCTTCAAATAGCTTTATTACAAATCTTGACTTGATTTCCTTCATTCCATGAGTCTTGATCACCTGTAGAGGTTAGCACATGCAATATACATGCAATATACATGCATTGTAATATGTGTGCTATTCTACATTACTTATGATTAAGATTAGGTTGATTAAATCATCAAAACAAGGATTAAGGCCAAACAGCCAACAATCTCCCCTTTTTGATGATGGCAACCTATAATTTAATACTTGAAAATATTAAGTGTAAACTATGCATATAAATGCTCCTCCTATGGATGTGCATAGTTTTTGTTTAATTTTAACCAATTTTCAAGTAGCTCCTCTTTAATTATCTCTCCCCCTTTGACATCCATCAAAACAACAACAATTACGACTTTAAGCATAGAATTTGGATGTCTTGTAATGAAGTTGCTCCCCTTAAATTTTGCACTTCATTACACTAATAAAAGATAAAACATTTAAGCTCCCCCTATCAATAAGGCTATATGGAAACTATGAGTATGATTTAAGTTAAGTTCATTTAAGTTTCTATTCAAGCCTTATTATAACATCCATTCAAAATTTGACATTTATAACTAATGGATGTGAAAAATGATTTGGAATGAATAGGGTTAATGATTTGCAATGAATTAAAGTCTAAATGTATGACATTTAAGCACATAAACTAGACTAGAGCTAATTTAACATGATTTGTAGATGATAGAAATTTATACCAACTTGAGTCTTTAATTAGCTCCAATCTTGACTTGGTGGTGCAACCATATTCAAATTTCGACGCTTTGGCTCACCCGGTCACCACCAATCTCCTCCTCAAGCTTCTACAAGTGTAGATTTAGGTACCCAAACAACTTTGGGTCCTTGAACATTAGCTTTTGGGATCCAAACCATTTTGGTTTTGGGTGCCCACACACTTGAGGAAATAGACTTAACAAATAAATGCTTGTCATCATGCATATTTGAAGCTCTAAAATCTAAATGTTCATCAACAATCGGTGTTTTACTCAGACTAGCAAGTGATGAGTCATTTGATTCAAGTCTAGCAATGACCTCATTCTTTTCATTCATGATTAATTCAATTTGACATTTGAGATCATTTATAGTTTTTCTAGCATTTTTGTTCTTTTCGCAAATGATCTCATATTGTTTAACTAAATCATGAAATGCATTTTGTAGCTCATCATGTGTATATGATTCATCATTAGCATTAGATTTAGAGCTAGCACTAGAATATGATTTACTTGAACATGAATTACTTCTAGAGGAATAAGATTTAGAGGAGTTAGAAGCTACCTCACTTTGTTCATCTTCAATGGCCATGAAGCATGAATGGGCAACCTCTTTTCTACTTTGCAAGGAAGAGGATGATGATGATGGAGATGAAGAGTCATCCCAAGTGGCTTTGTGAGCTTCCTCCTTCCTTTCTTTCCTCTCCCTCTTCTCCTTTTCTCTTCTCCTCTCTCTTCTCTTATTTTTCTTCTCCCTCTCTTTTCTCTCATTTTCACTTCCCTCCTTCTCCTTTTCTTTTTCTCTTTTCTCACTTCTTCTACCTCTTCTTTCATTCTTTTCTCCCATATAAAAAGAAAACCTCGGATCAGCATGACAAGTTGCTTGAGATGTTTCGGCAAGTTAAGGTGAACATCCCTCTGTTGGAGGTGATTCAGGAAATGACACATTATGCCAAGGTTCTCAAGGACTTATACACCAAGAAGAGAAAAACTAATGTTCCAAAGGAAACTTTTCTTGCGGCAAACATGAGTTCTTTGTTGCCACAACCCATGCATGTCAAATACAAGGACCCTGATTTGGATGAAGGTGTGGACGAGGTCATAGCCAAACATCAACGAGTCACAAGAACTGGAAGTAGGAGGGATCGTACTTATAAGGTTGTTTTAGTTGAGGGCAACAACCCGAAATGTAAGTGTCAGGAACTACAAAATACGGGTATCACTTGCAGCCATGTTTTGGTAGTGTGTGTTGCACGAAACTATAATCCCAATGAATATGCACATCCGTACTACAGTGTCAAATCTTTGGTGCACACATTTGTTCATGCTCTAAATTGCACCAATTATTGGATCTATGCTCTGAAATTAGGTGCCCATGCAATAGGACACTCTCAATGTCTTAATTATTGATCCCACTTGTTGTGGTGTATATTTATTGCTTATTTTATGTTTAAGTGCTACAGATCTATTGTGTTGTTGGGAGAATGCATGTACCCCTTAGGTATTTGACTCCATAACATTTACACATGATTGATAGATAGCGTTTGTCGTTGACATGCTATTAACATGGTTCTGTTGTGACTGTTTGTTGTTCATGGAGCCCTGTGGTGGCTGATTTAATTATGATATTTCTATATACTCTGGAGCCGAGAGGAAGATTGTATAACCCTCATGTTGTGCTCATTCTGAATAGTGTGGCTACATAGATTAGACGACCTATAGATAGCCTGCATTGCATTAACAATAAAGTAGTTCTGGGCACATTCTGTTTCTATGCCGACAAGCAACGAGTGGGTCCTCTATCTTTAGAGACCATTCGCATAAGACCTCTATGTGGAGGTGATTGACATCAGTTCATGCTTATATTTGTATCTTATATCCATTATCTTACACCTAAGCAATGCTACGTGACGAGTTTTATGTTTGAATTTCAGAAATAAAGGGGTTTGAAGAGAAGAGCCATGAAAGGACCCAAAAGTAGGAAAAAAGACTTAATTGTTAGACCTGGGGACTAAGATACAAGGGACAAGGACCTGAACGTAAGACCGAAGGACCTAAGAGCAAAACAGAAAACTCCACACCATCATGGGGAGTATTTTGGCAATTTTATTCAGGTCGGAGCTCCAACAAGCGAAGTAGATGCATCCAAGACCAACAAATACATCAAGAAAAGCCCAGCATGAAAACGAGCCCGATCCAGATCTTGTAGACCGCCAATTGGCGGTCCGGGTTTGGCCGGGTCCGCTAAGATTTTAGGAGCACGTGTATTAGTGGATGTTTAGTCTATTTTTGGTATTTGTTTAGTCTCACATCGGGGGATTGTCCCGTATTACCTTTTTCTATGGTTATAAATAGAACTCTTCACCTTCTATTGTAAACCACCCATTGCTTGGTGGCATTCTCTCTACTAAGGAGTAAGCCTTGAAGCAAAACTCAAGGTGGAGAAGAATGCTACCTTCAATGTGAGTCATTGTTAATAAAATAATTGTTCTAGTTTCTTTTAATCTTGTCTTATAATTCTTGCATGTTTATTTAGTTTATGTTTCTTTCAATTAGCTTCTTTAAAGTTCCTTTCTTGCTTAGTTGAATTTCTTTTCAGTATAATGTTTCATTTTAATGTAGGTTGTAGTGTGATGATTAGTGAGTAGTTCCATCCCCAATTGGGGAGTGGAGAAATATGTGATATGATCATGTAGTGTATTAGGTGTGTGTTATCTTAATCCCTTGAGCCGTATATGATTTCCATAACCATCTAATGGGATTTCACTCTTATCTTTCATATGCTAATGCTCTTCAATGAAGCTTGGATTAGTGGACCTATTTTATGGGGAATGATAAGGTAAGGATATGGAAGGTGAAGAGTTCTATTTATAGCCATAGAAAAAGGTAATCCGGGACAAACCCCCGATGTGGGACTAAACAAATACCAGAAATGGACTACATACACACAAATACGTGACCCACCAAATTCTTAGCGGATTTGGGCCAAAACAGACCGCCAATTGGCGGTCTATATGGTTCGGATCACGGTACGTTTTCTTCTGGGCTTTTCTGGATGTCTTTGGTGATCTTTGATGCATCTACTTTGCTTTCTGGAGCTCCGACCCGAATAGAATTGCCAAAATACTCCCCATGATGGTGTGGAGTATTTTGTTTTGCTCTTTAGTCATTTGGTCTTACGTTCAGGTTCTTCTTCCTTGCATCTTAGTCCCCAGGTCTCACATTTCGGTACTTTTTCCCTGCTTTCGGGTTCTTTTATGCTTCATCTCTTCAAACCTATTTATTCCTGAAAACTAAACATAAAACGCGTGACATAGCATTGTTTAGGTGAAAGATAATGGATATAAGATCGAAATATAAGCATGAAATGATGTCAATCAAATACCCCCACACCTAACTTTTGCAAGTCCCGAGCAAAAGAAAGAAAAGAAAAAGCATACGAAAAACTCGAAATCCTAACTCACTTTTGTTGGAATCACGGTTGCACTTAGCACGTGCAATAAGCCGTTAAACCTCCTTGTTGCCAAGGAGGAGGAGTGTTGTCTCCTGAGGGTTTTCAACGGATACACCCACAAAATCCGAACAAGATGCATTAATCAGTCTAGCTACACGACTCGTTGGACTCATATTGTCGATCATGGGACGCGGTAATACTACGGGTCAACTCTATATGGGTAATCAGTCCACACACCTAGCCTCATGAACCATTCGTGAAAGTTAGTTAAACACTTAAGTGAAAGACATGTGCAACCTTAACTTCTGAATGTGATACAATGTGTAAAGTCCATTTTGGTTCTTCTTTGACTTTTTTTTCTTTTTTCTTTTTCTTTGGAGCAGTGTATTGGTTGGTGTTTGATTCTCCCAGGGTCAGGTTTCGTGCATCATTGCCTATGAGAACTTACACTATCACACACACCTTCCCCCAAATCTCCACATAGGGCGATCCCTATCACCCGTGTAACGGGACTTCGGTCGGTGCATCCCAAGTAAGATGACTCGAAAGCACCAAGCAAAAAGTCCACTCAGACCTACTTTCCCGAGTGATAGGAGCCGTGCGAGAAGAGAGAACACCACTTATTTATTTATTTATCTACATGGGAACCAAAACCCCTACACTTAAGTTTCACAAAAAGAAATTAATGGCCCTTCACTACGAGAAACTTCCTTATACTAACAGACACGAATTATTTGACTCACTAGGTTCAGGGTGGACTTCTTTAAATGTTTGAGTGCTGAAACCCTATCATTACACGCCCCCTGAGGGAAAACCGGGGTGCATCGTAACGACTCGATAAGACCTAAAGCCAGTAAACTAGAAATCCTAATGCATCAAGTTCAAGACAATTTTGGGAGTTTTCTTTTTTACTTTGCCTCTCAACAGTTTTGCACATGCTAAACACACACAAAACCCACAAAACATTTTCTTTTGCAAGCACCTGAAGATTTTGAAAGAAATGTGAAAATTTTAAAGCACTAGGCAAGCAAAGGAAGACAAGTCACCCAAGGATCATGGGAAGCAGATATATTGGTATTAAATGCAGCACACTAACATGACCCTATCAATACACACAAAAGAAAACAAAATCAAAGAAAAATTACTCAAATATGTACACACGTAAAGCACCCCCCCCCCCCCACACCTACTTCACGCATTGTCCTCAATGAATGTGAACAAGATACTACATCGATTTATGCATGAAAAAGAATAGATCTCACCAACGTGAAGTACAAAGGGAAGTTCATGGTCATGTTGATGGATACAAACCCGAATTCCCTCAAAATCTGTGAGATACTGAAGAAGGGAGACAAATACGTGAAGAAATGGGGCCCAAGTACACGAGGGTTGGGGCCCACAACAATCAATGCTTGCTCATGGGGTCTTTTATTACACACTTCTTTTTTCTTAATTTTTTTTTATTTTTAACATGATATATACAACAACAACAATATTATCATAATCATTTGGTCAGGGAACATCAAATGAGAACATTAAGTCATGAGGACCAAAGACTTCCCGAGATAGGCAAACTTCACCGGTACTCTGAGGTGTCATGAGGGGTGAAAGGTCAAAGCTGAAAGTCTCGAACCCCTCATGATATTGGTTGGGTGTGGGCAACAAAGAATGAAGTTGTGTTGCCTCACTAGGGTTTAGTTTCTCATCGAACAAAACCCTCCAACCAATAGGCGGGTGCATCGGAATGAGTTCCTCAAGCTCTTTTGATGGATGCAGCAGACCTGCATCACTAAGAATGAGGCTTCTCCCCAAGTCATCCAACAAGGACCTCCCACCATCATTTAGATCATCAAGCATCAGCTCGATCGTAGGTGGGTCCTTGTTGGAGTCAAAATGAAGCTCAAATGGCTCAATGGCCATGGGACATGAGGTAGAGACATCTTCTGGTATAGGCATATGATGAGGTGTCTCACTTTCACGAGTACACTCAACTGAATCATGCAACGAACACTCCTTTTGGACATTTATGTTTGATGCCAGCTCACTCTGTTTCATTGCAAAGACAGACAAGGAGTTTTCGCTGGGTCCACAAACATTCTCAATGGGTTGCATTGGTGTTAGGGGTGTTCGTTGATTTGGTGGTGCTTTCCCCAATTGGCGGATGAGATTTAGATTTAAAGGTTGATCCATGGGCTCCTGTTGCCTACCAGAGTTGAACACATGAAACTTGACACTCATATTACCGAATGAGAGCTTCATGAGACCATTTCTACAATTGATTAAGGCGTTATAAGTTGCCAGAAATTGTCTACCCAAAATCAAAGGTATTTGAGAGTGGGTGTTCGCAACAGGATTGGTATCGAGGACAACAAAATCGACTGAAAATATAAAATCTCCAACTTTGATAAGCACGTCCTCGATAATCCCCTTTGGAATACGAATGGATCTATCCGCCTGTTGGAGGGTTATCTTAGTTGGTTTCAATTCTCCAAAATTTAACTGTTGATAAATAGAAAATGGGAGGAGGTTGACCGCTGATCCTAAATCAAGCAAAACATTACTCATGCTAGTGTCCGCTATCGTACACTGAATAGTAGGACACCCAGGGTCCTTGTATTTTGTGTAGGCAGGATTGGACAATAGTGAGCTTACATTTGCAGCCAAGAATGCTTTCTTAGGAACATTGGTCTTCCTCTTTGTTGTGCAGAGATCTTTCAACTCTTTGGCATATTGAGGTATTTGTTGGATGACATCCAACAAGGGGATGTTAACCTTAACTTTCTTAAACACCTCTAGTATCTTGTCCATTGTGTCACTCTGCTTTTTGGTTAACCTACTTCGATATGGAGCTTTTGGCAGGTAGGTTTTCTGCGGTGCCTGAGAAGGAGACGTTGGTGTATTACCCTCACCCTCACCCTCTTCTTCACCACCATTCCAACTGAGGGGCTGCAAAGATTGTGGTGGTCGTGGCAAGGAAATGTGATTGTCAACCTGTTTTCCATTCCTTAAGGTCACAATGGAATTGACATGGTGAACATGTTTCTCCACATGATTCACTTGCCTCCCCTGAGGTACCACATTCTCATTTTGCACATGTTGTTACTGGTACATGCGGGGGTTAGCCTCAGGCTGGCTAGGATCCCGCTAAGTTTTCTTCTGGGCTTTTCTGGATGTGTTTGGTGATCTTTAATGCATCTACTTTGCTTGCTGGAGCTCCGACCCGAATAGAATTGCCAAAATACTCCCCATGATGGTGTGGAGTATTTTGTTTTTCTCTTTGGTCCTTTGGTCTTACGTTCAGGTCCTTCTCCCTTGCTTCTTAGTCCTCAGGTCTCACAATTCAGTCCTTGCCTTTGGGTCCTTTTATGCTTCATCTCTTGAAACCTATTTATTCCTGAAAACTAAACATAGAACTCGTTATATAGCATTGTTTAGGTGAAGGATAATGGATATAAGATCCAAATATAAGCATGAAATGATGTCAATCAGGATGCAACCACCGGATCGTAGTCCTCTCTTACAAATTGCTCTTCCTCGAGCAACTTCGCGTCCTCCACTAATCTGATCTCCGTTGCTGGACGAGATCACGCCTTGAGACCACAAGCTTTGCGAACACCCTCGCCTAGCTTGGACCACCTTCTCACAATCCGAGAAGAGCTTCGCTCCGAAAGATAGTAAACCTCTTCAATAAAATACTTCAACTACTAATCTTTGGCACTTGAAATGAATGATGCAATCAATGAGTTAGTTTCAAGTGTGAAGATGTGAGCACAAGGAAGTTTAGAACAAAATGTGAGTAGTAAGAGTGTTTGACCTTGGAGAAGGATTGGTAACATTAGAAGTGTGTTCTCATCTCTATATATAAGCTAAAAAACTTAATCTAGCCTTTGGGATTAAAGTGGTAAATAGTTGTATAGGAATACAAAAAACAAGGAATGACAGGACACAACGGTCGACCGGATCGGGTCAATCAGTCGAGCGATTTGACAAAAATAAGAGTTCAATCAAAGATAAGTGCAGACGGTCGAACCAACTGGGCTACGACTTAAGTAAACGGTCGAACATATGTAAATGTTTGGTCAACCATTTGGAGAATTTGGTCAGGATGAAACTGAGGAATTGAGGTAACGGTGGAACAAGATAGAAGTGTCGTTCGACCGAAAAGACCAGTAAAATTGGAGGTCGAGAGCTACATGAACCGGTCTACCGTATATATGGTCTCGGTTGATCGATAGACTAAATCTAATACGGGGGTTAGGTCAGTATGTGTATACGACCGTTGGTATATATGACAAGTATAAGGGTCATATTAATGACAAATACAGAAACAAATCGGTCGAACAAACTCAACTTTGGTCGACCGATATCTACTCAAATCAGGACACGTGTCAAGATAATATAGGTGAGTGGGACGTGTATCGGTCCAACTGGGTAAACTCAACTTGACAAGCATACACGATCGACCGTAGAAAAGGATTTGGTCGACCGATTAAGCCCGTGAAGGAACAATAATGCATCGGTCGAACTGAGGTAAGATATGGTCAACCGTTTGGAAAAGGAATAAGAGTCTATTGAATTTTGGTTGAACCAGATGGTATTCTGGTCGACCGTTTTGACCCGGCAAACCTGTTCTAGGTAAGTTTCTATATTTTGTCGAAGTCCTATTGAAGTCAATATGATAAGGATTTAATTGTGAGACTTCTATCGGTTTAATGGTTATGCAATCCAATTCATCCCGGATTTCAAGTGCCAACTTACATTATGGCCTAAGAACAATAAATATAAACCTATCTAATCTTCATTCTTGATTTCTTTTCTTGATTCAACTTGATTCCTAAAATGTTAGAAATACAATTTATGCATGCGATGATTTTAGTGGAATACATGTGTTTATTGATATGTTAGTTAATCATCAAAGTGGATTAGCAATTATTAGCCAAAAGACCAACAATCTCCCCCTTTTTGATGATGACAACTTATCATTCTAAATACATGTTCTTCAAATTTTATCATCATTAAGCAATTTCTAATGCTCCCCCTATCTTATAGCTACCCCATATATAAGCATGTATTTATTTCTCCCCCTTTTCATGATCAAAAAGATAATACTCATGAGAGAAAAAAGATATACAATTAAGGCTTATCATGAGATAACAATACGAAAGCACAAAGAAATGCCAAAAAGAAACAATAGGAATTATAACCATGCATTCAAAATAAGATCAATAACTAAGAGCCAATCACACAACCAAACAGTAAATGTTCAAACAACATTACCCAAGGGATAGTCAAAACAAAGACAACACACGACCAAGTTTTGAAAGCAAGTACAACAATAGGCGAAGTTCGAAGCAAATAGCAAAAGACACACAAGGTTAAAGCAAAACCATGCCACTAGAAATTCAATCAAGGCAATGATCACGAAAGCGTGAAGAAAGGGAATCAATCCCACTCATCAAATAGCCAAAACGAGCATCGATATGGGCTTCAAGACGATCGAAGCAAGCAGAAGTTGAGGCTTCAAGTTAATCAAAATGAACCGAAATGGAGGCTTATAATGCATCAACTCGATCAGAATGGTGCTAAAAATGACGTGCATCCATCAAACTAGAAGCTAACCAATTACCCTTAGTCCAAGCCACTGTGTCTCCCTCTCCCCACCACGAACCTGACTCTTGTGGAGCCTGACGAGGCATCCACCTGGGATCTCCAACGGCTTCGTCTTCCTCTTCAGTGATGTTGTCTTCTCTAGATTCCTCGTCAGAGGAAGGTTGTGGAAACGAGGAGGCAATAGTCTTCATTTTGGCCAAAGTGGTTGGACCGAATGGGTATTTATAGATGGTCGATGAGAAAGGAGAGAGGTTGATTAATTGATCGTTTATATTACCGCAAGTGCACGGCGTCGGTGAAGTTGTGGCAAATACGGGTCATGTCCACGAGGAGGTGTGTCAACTTTGGTTCTTCAGAAATCGAGTGGGAAAAGAGGAGAGAAGGAATTGCTTACAATAAATTAGACTAAACTATGTTACGCTACACTAGTACGAAACAAATAAAGAAGATGAAAACACGAAACTAAATAAAACTAAATTAAGTGACTAATAGAAGCAAGCTGGAAATCAGGTATGGAAAACCCTTTAAGGGGTGGAGTGTGTGTACACATGAAATAAGTGGTGATGAATGCATTCAATAGAGCACAAGTGTAGGGAGTGTTTTTATGCATAAGAAGTACCTCATTGCAAGACCTATCATCCGAAACACTACCCTAAGTGATTAATATTAGCATGAACAACTTTGTTATTAAGAACCTAAACGAGCATGGAGTGTACCTAAAGATTATGGCAGAAACCATCAAGTTAAGTATTCTATTTAATTCAAACAAACATACTCACATTTCTCACATACAACACCAGTTAGCATTCATTCCATTCTGCATGATGTGTACAAACATCAACTCCACCCCCAAAGAGGGATGGAACTACTCACACATTATTAATCTAACATTCATATTAAGGAAAAGAAACATGCTAATTAATTATACGAAGATTAAAACAAACAAAGTTAACTAAGCATGCAAGAATTAAAAGGAACACAAAAGAAACTAACAAAATAATTTCTATTGCTCACTCACCTTACAAGTAGCCTCTCTGCACCAGAGTTTTTCTCCAAGGCTTTACTCCTAGTAGAGAGGATGGCCACCAAGAAAGGAGATGTTTACAATGGAAGATGAAGAGTTCTATTTATAGTCATAGAAAAAGGTAATCGGGGACAATCTCCCGGTGTGGGACTAATAAAACACTCCCAGAATAGACATAAACACATAACCCATACCCAGGAGAAACCAGGTCAGATTCAGAGAAAAATGGACCGCCAATTGATAGTCACTTTTTCCAGGATCTGACCTATTTTCATATATTTTCTTTAGTTCTTCAATTCTTCACATGGGGTGCACTCTGATTGGTTATTCGAGTTTAGGCCTGGATCTAATTGTCAAGATACTCCTCATGATGGTGTGAAGTTTCTTGATTTGCTTATTGGTCATTTTGGTTTACATCTGGGTCCTTCTCTTTTGAATCTCAGTCCATAAGTTTTGCAAGTTAGTCATTTTCCTTGCTTTTAAGTCCTTTTTTAGTCTCTTCTTCTCAAACTTGTTTATTCCTGAAACTTAAACATAAAACACATTACGTAGCATTGCTTAAGATAAAAATAAAACATATAAGACAAAAATATATGTATGATATGATGTCAATCAAATACCCCCACACCTAACTTTTGCTAGTCCTGAGCAAAACAAAGAAAGAGAAAAATGAAAGAAAGGAAAAACCATTCGTAGAACAGGGAAATCCTAACTCACTATCGTAGAAATCATGGTTGGACTTAGCATGTGCAACAAGCCGTTAAACTTCCTTGTTGCCAAAGAGGAGTGTTGTCTCTGGAGCGTTTTCAGCAGATACACCCACCAAATTCGAACATTGATGAATTATTCAATCTAGCAACACGACTCATTAAACTCATTTTCGTCGATCATTGGACACAATAATTTTACAGACGGACTCCATATATGCATTCAGTCCACACACCTACCCTAATAATTCATTCGTGCAAGTTAATTAAGGACTTAAGTAAAAAATATGGACAACCTTAACATTCTCAAGTGATGCAAAGTTTAAAGTCTCTTAAGGTTCTTATTTGCATTACCTTTTTTTCCTTTTTGTGCTTCTCTTTTTTTTCTTTTTCTTCTTCTAGTTGGTGTGTAATTCTCCCAGGGTCAGGTTTCGTGTATCATTGCCCATGAGGACTTACACTATCACGTATACCTTTTCCCACATCTCCACATAGGGCAATTCCTACCACCCGTGTAATGGGAGTTCGGTCGGTGCATCTAAAGTCAGATGACTCAAAAGCACCAATCACTAAGCACTAAGTCCCAATGGACCTAATTTCCCGAGTGATAGAAGCCGTGCGAGAAGAGAGAACACCCTACTACTTATTTATTATCTACAGATGAACCAAAACCCTTATACTTACGGTTTCACAATAGTAGTTTAAGGGTTCCAGACTACGACAAACTTCCTTATAATAACATACATGAATTATTCAACTCACTTGATTCAGGGTGGATGCGGTAATCCTACGAGCCGACTCTATATAGGTATTAGTCCACACACCTAGCCTAGTGAACCATTCATGCAAGTTAAATAGGGACTTAAGTGAAAGACATGGACAACCTCAACATCCTCAAGGGATACAAAGTGTAAAGTCCATTAAGGTTCTTATTTGCATTACCTTATTTTCTTTTTGTTACTTTTCTTACTTTTTACTCTCTTTTTTCTTTTCTTTTTCTTACAAGTTGGAGTTTCATTCTCCAAGGGTCAAGTTTCGTGCATCATTGCGTATGAGGACTTACACTATCACGTACACCTTTCCCCAAATCTCCACATAGGGCAATCCCTATCACCCGTGTAGCGGGAGTTTGGTCGGTGCATCCCAAGTCAGAGGACTCAAAAGCACCAAGTAAGAAGTCCCCTCAGATCTAATTTCCCGAGTGATAGGAGTCGTGCAAGAAGAGAGAACACCTACTCACTTATTTCTTATCTATATATGAACCAAACCCCTACACTTAATGTCTCAAACCAAGATTCAAAGGGTCCTTGACTACAACAAACTTCCTTATATTAACAGACACGAATTAGTGACTCACTAGGTTATGGGTGGACTTCTCTAAATATTTGATTACTGAAACCCTATGATTACTCGCCCCCCGAGGGAAAACCGGGGTGCATCGTAACGACTAGATAAGTCCAAAAGCCACTGTACTAGATATCCTAATGCATCAACTTCAAGACTATTTTGGGAGCATTGTTTTTACTTTGCCTCTCAACGATTTTGCAAATGGTAAAAACATGCAAAACCCACAAAACATTTTCTTTCCCAAACACATGAAGAATTTGAAAGAAATGGAAAATTTTAAAGCACCAGGCAAGAAAAAGAAGACAAGTCACCAAAGGATCATGGCAATCATATATCAATATTAAATGCAACACACTAACATGACCTTAACAATACAAACAAAAGAAACCAAAAATAATAGGAGAAAGACTCGACTTTCTACACACGTAAAACACTGCCCCCACACACACATTTCATGCATTGTCCTCAAAGAATGTGAGCATGATACTACATGGATTTATGCATCAAAAAAAGAAGAAGATCTCATCAACGTAGAGCACAAAGGGAAGTTCATAGTTATGTTGATGGACACAAACCCAAATTCCCCTCAAGACCTGTGAAATACGAAAGAGGGAATACAAATACGTGAAAGAAATGGGGCCCAAACACACAAGGGTTGGGACCCACAACAATCAATGATAACTCATGGAGTGTTTTGTCTTTTTCTTCTTTTTTCTTGTTTTGTTTTGTTTTTAAAAAAAAATTAACTTTGTACAAACATGAAATCTCAACCATTCATGCAGGAACATGAATGGTTGAGTTTGGGAGAGGTGCATGAAGGAACATTACCTCCTTACCTTCAGTTGGTGCCCCCTCCAAGTTAGGTTTGAGGTGTTTTCCATTAACCTTGAACACGCCCCCATTCCTGGGATCAGGATTTCAACCGCACCATGAGGAAATACAATTTGCACAATAAAAGGGCTAGACCAGTGACTGCGGAGCTTACCCACAAACAGAGGAAGCCAGGAATTGTAGAGCAACACTTTCTGCCCGGCCGTAAACACCTGTCGCATAATTATACGATCGTGAAACATCTTGGCTCAGTACTTATGAATTTTGGCATTTTCATACGCATCATTGCAAAGCTCTTCCAATTCCAAAATGTCGAGTTTATGTTGCACTCCTGCTTGATCAAGGACAATATTCAGGTTCTTAATCGCCCAGAAAGCACGATGCTCGAGCTCGACTGCTAGGTGGCAAGCCTTGCCGTACACTACCTGATACGGGGACAAACCCAAATTGGTGTTATACGTGGTGCGGAAAGCCCACAACGCTTCATTCAACTTAGTCGACGAATCGTTCCTCGAGGAATTAATCGTGTTCTCAAGGATTTGTTTTAATTGACGGTTAGAGACTTCGACCTGGCCCACTAGTTTGCAGATGATATGAGGTCGCAAGCTTGTGGGTGATCGAATACTTCCTCATAAGCGCTTCAAATCAGTGATTACAGAAGTGGGTACCCCTATCACTTATTATGGTACGAGGAGTACAAAATCGCGCAAAAAAGTCCTTTAAGAATTTGGTGACCACCTTGTTGTCATTGGTCTATGTGGAGATAGCCTTTACCCACTCACTTTACAAGTAGCATCTCCCCATTAGTGTTTTTCTCCATGGCTTTACTCCTAGTAGAGAGGATAGCCACCAAGAGAGGAGATGTTTATAATGGAGGAGGAAGAGTTCTATTTATAGTTATAGAAAAATATAATCAGGGACAATCCCCCAATGTTGGAGTAATGAAACATTCCCAGAATAGAGATAAACACATAACCCATACTGAGGCGAATCCGACCAATTGGCGGTCCGTTTTTCTCTGAATCTGACCCATTTTCGGATATCTTCTTTAGTTCTTCAATTCTTCACATTGGGTGGACTCGGATCGGTTATTGGAGTTTAGGCCCGGCTCTAATTGCCAAAATATTCATCATGATGGTGTGGAGTTTCTATCTGAGTCCTTCTCTCTTGCATCTTAGTCCATAAGTCTTGCAACTTAATCCTTTTCCTTGCTTTTAAGTCCTTTTTCAGTCCCTTCTTCTCAAACCTGTTTATTCCTAAAACTTAAACATAACACTCGTTACGTAGTATTTCTTAGGCTAAAAATAAAGGGTATAAGACACAAATATATATATATATATATATATATGATGTCAATCATTGATTATCAAACAGACAAAGATTGACGTCAACCACATAAGGTAAGGGAGATACTTTCCAAGCCGATGCCATATGTGAAGGGAAATAAAGTGAGGCCAATCACTTACGTCTCATCGAGGAGGGAGGGCGGACATAGGCAAAGAAGGGTGGAAATTGGTGGCGAAATGAGTGATCAGTCGACTAGAGAGGAAAATAGTCGACCGAAACGATAAAGTGCAAAGAGCCTGGAGAAAAAAGGTCGGATAAAACATGCACACTGGTCGACCGTATAGCGAAAGAAGAGAAAAACAAGAACTTCCTGATCAAATTTGGTCGGACGAGGGTTTTGAATCGGTCGACCGAGACGAAAAGGTAAACACTTCGTGGAGATATTTGGTCAACCAAGGGTGATATACCGGTCGACCGGTTTACCAAACAATACGAAAATGCAAGAACAGAAGGGAAATTTGTCGAACAACGAAAGATAAAAACAACAAAAAAAACCGGTCGACCGATCGAAAAATTGGTTCAACCGATCACTTAAGTGAACTTAAGTAACCAATCGAGCAAGACACATTCGGTCGAACGGAATACATATTCCGGTTGATCGCAAATAGACAGTGAGGTAATAACAACCCAACACAGCAATCCGGTCAAACGAAACCCCAATTTTTGTCGACCGAAATAAGTTTCAGAGAGAAATACAGCCCAAAGCACATAAAAAAATTCCATAGAACTCAACGATTACCCCAATCAAGATGCAATTTTCGAAATATTTTACATGATATTACCAGGTTATAAGTCATTTATGTTGCACATGCCTAGATTTAGTCTTATGTGATAGAATTATCCACATTAAGAGGTTTATTAAAGATGTCCGCTAATTGGTCATTTGTAGGTAAGAATACAAGTTTTGATGTCTTCCTTGGTTGTATGATCTCTAAGAAAATGATGTGTTACTTCAATGTGCTTAGTTCTTGAATGCAAAATGGGATTTTTCGAAACATTGATTGCACTCATATTATCACAAAAATAGGGGTAGTGTGAAACTCAATTTGCAAGTCCTTGAGGGTTTGCCTCATCCATAGAACTAGTGCACATGCACAATCGGCGGCGATATATTCGGTCTTGGTTGTAGACAATGCAACACTATTTTGTTTCTTACAAAACCAAGAGACGAGAGATTTTCCCAAAAAATGACAAGTTCCACTAGTGTTGTTACGTTCTAAAATGTAACTGACGTAGTCGGCGTTCCTATAAGTAACAAGATCAAAATGCCTAGTCTTGGGGTAAAACAAACCAAAAACTTGAGAGCCTTTGAGATAACAAAAAATTGTTTTAAAGCATTTAGTGAGATTCTTTTGGACATGCTTGAAAATGAGCGCATACACACGACAAAAATGATATCGGGGCGACAAGCAGGAAGGGAGAGCAAGGATCCAATCATACCTCAATATTTCTTGATATCCACATCCTTGCCATTTTCATCTTTGTCCAATGTAGTGCTAGTGCTCATGGGAGTCTTTGATTGAACGTTTTAATTAACCACAAGTGCACGGCTGCGTTGACGCGGTGGCAAATACGGGTCGATCCACAGGGACGTGTGTCAACTTTAGTTTATTCGAAGGCGAAAGGGAAATTAAGGAGAGAAAGGATTGAATAAACTAAACTACACTAAACTAGTAAACTAGAAAGCAGGAAAGGAAAGCACGAAATGAACTAACTAAGCTAAGCAACTACTAAGAAGAAAGATAAATCTCATGAATGGGAAATACCCCTAAGGGGTGGAGTGTGTGTGTGTACACATGAAATAATTGTGGTGAATGCATACAATAAGCGCAAGTGTAGTTAGTGTTTGTTAATGCATAAGAAGTACCTAATGGCAAGACCTATCATTTAAAGCACTAACCTAGGTGATTAATATGAGCATGACAAGTTTGTTATTAAGAACATAAACAAGCATGGAATGTACCTAAACATTATGGTAGAAACCATCAAGTAAAAGTTCTTATTAATTCAAACAAGCATACTAACATTTCTCACATACAACAATGTTTAGCATTCATACCATCTACATAACATGTATACACATCTACTCCACCCCCAAAGGGGAATTGAACTACTCACATATATTTAAACTAACATTTATACTAGGGAAAGAAAACATGCTTAAATTAATTATAAGAAAACTAAAACAACAAGTTAACTAAGTATACAAGAATTAAAAAGACAAGAAAATATGAAGAAAATTTAACAAAACATCTATTATTACTCACTCAATTACAAGTAGCCTCTCTCCACCAGGGTTTTTGCTTCAAGGCTTTAACTCCTAGTAGAGAGGATGGCCCCCAAGAGAGAGATGGGATACAAACGAGGAGTAAGAGTTATATTTATACCATAGAAAAAGGTAATCCGGGACAATCCCCCGTATGGGACTAATACAATACCAAAAATAGACATAACACACAATTATACAAGACCCGACTAGACCACATCGGATCCGGAGCAACCTGGACTGCCAATTAGCGGTCTACAGGGTTTGAATCCGGTCTGCAATTTTTGTGGTCTTTTCTGGTTGGCTTTCTTCATGTGTGATGTATCCAAGTTGGTTGTTGGAGCTCCGACTCGAATTGAATTGCCAAAATACTCCACGTGATGGTGTGGAGTTTGCTGATTTGCTCAATGGTCCTTTGGGCTTACATTCAGGTCCCTCCCCCTTGCATCTAAGTCCCCAAGCCTCTCAAAATAGTCATTTTTCATGCTCTTAGGTCCTTTTATGGCTATTTTCCTCAATCTTGTTTATTCCTGAAACTCAAACATAAAACTCGTTACGCAACACTATTTAAGTGAAAGATAACGGATATAAGACACAAATGTACACATGATATGATGTCAATCAAATACCCCACACCTAACTTTTGCTAGTCCCGAGCAAAACAAAAAAAGAGAAAAATAAAAGAAAGGAAAAAACATACGAAAAATAGGGAAATCCTAACTCATTTTCGTAGGAATCACGGTTGCAATTAGCATGTGCAACAAGCCGTTAAACCTCCTTGTCGCCAAGGAGGATGAGTGATGTCTCCTGAGGGTTTTCAGTGGATATACCCACAAAATCCGAACATAGATGCATTATTCAATCTAGAAACTCGACTAGATGGACTCATTTTTATCGATCATTGGACGCGGTAATCCTACGGGCCGACTCTATCTAGGTATTAGTCCACACACCTAGACTAATGAACATTCATGCAAGTTAAATAATGACTTAAGTGAAAGACATGGACAACCTCAACATCCTCAAGTAATACAACGTGTAAAGTCGATTCAGGTTCTTATTTGCATTTTTTTTCTTTTTTCTATTTTGTTTCTTTTTCTTTTTGTTACTAGTTGGAGTTCCATTCTCCCATGGTCAAGTTTCGTGCAACAATGCCTACGAGGACTTACACTATCACGTACACTTTCCCAAAATCTCCACATAGAACATTCCCTACCACCCGTGTAACGGGTGTTCGGTCGGTGCATCCCAAGTCAGATGACTCGAAAGTACCGGGCACAAAGTCCCCTCGGACCTAATTTCCCAAGTGATAGGAGCCATTCGAGAAGAGAGAACACCGACTCACTTATTTATTATCTACACATGAACCAAAACCTCTACACTTAATGTCTCACAACAAGATTTAAAGGGTCTTTGACTACAACAAACTTCCTTATATTAACAGACACAAATTATTGACTCACTAGGTTCAGGGTGGACTTCTTTAATTGTTTGAGTTCTGAAATCCTATGATTACTCTGCCCCTGAGGGAAGACCGGGGTACATCCTAACAACTAGATAAGTCCTAAAGCCACAGTACTAGATATCCTAATGCATCAAGTTCAAGACAATTTTGGGAGCTTTCTTTTTACTTTGCCTCTCAACGGTTTTGCACATGCTAAACACACGCAAAACCCACAAAACATTTTATTTCGCAAACACATGAAGATTTTGAAAGAAATGTGAAAATTTTAAAGCACTAGGCAAGCAAAAGAAGATAATTCACCCACGGATCATGGAAAGCAGATACATCGATATTAAATGCAGCACATTAACATGAGCCTAGCAATGCACACAAAAGAAAACAAATTCAAAGGAAAAATACTCGACTATGTACATACGTAAACAGCCCTCCCCCCCACACCTACTTCATGCATTGTTCGCAATGAATGTGCGCATGATACTATATGGATTTATGAATGAAAAAGGGAAGATCTCACGAACATAAAGCGCAAAAGGAAGTTCGTGATTATAGTGATGGACATAAACCCGAATTCCCTCAAAACCTGTGAGATGCTAAAGAAGAGATACAAATACGTGAAAGAAATGGGGCCCAAATACTCAAGGGTTGGAGTCCGGGTTGGAGTCCACAACAATCAATGCTCACTCATGGAGTCTTTTGTTTCTTTTCTTCCCTTTTTGTTAGTTTTTTTAGTTTTTTTGTCAAAGTTAACTTTATACAAACATGAAAGCACAACCATTCATGCAGGAACATGAATCATTGAGTGTGAGAGAGGTTCATAAAGGAACATGACCTTCTCGACTTCAGCTGGTGCCCCCTCCAAGAAGGGTTTGAGACATTGTCTATTAACTTTGAACACGTCCCCATTCCCTGGGTTCAGGATGTCAACCGCTGCATAAGGAAATATGGTTTGGACAATAAAAGGGTCAGACCAGCGACTGTGGAGCTTACCCACAGACAGATGAATCTGGGAATTGTAGAGCAACACCTTTGATTGACATCATTTCATGCTTATATTTGTATCTTATATCCATTATCTTACACCTAAGCAATGCTACGTGATGAGTTTTATGTTTGAATTTCAGAAATAAAGAGGTTTGAAGAGAAGAGGCATGAAAGGACCTAAATGATAGGAAAACGGACTAAGTTGAGAGACTCGAGGACTAAGATGCAAGGGAGAAGGACCTGAACGTAAGACCGAAGGACCAAAGAGCAAAACAGAAAACTCCACACCATCATGGGGATTATTTTGGCAATTCGATTCGGGTCGGAGCTCCAATAAACAAAGTATATGCATCAAAGACCGACAAAGAAATCTAGAAAAGCCCACAACAAATTCCAGCCGGATCCAGAGTTTATGGACCGCCAATTGGCGGTCCCAAATCCGCTAAGATTTCGCTTGCACATGTATTAGTGTTTGTTTAGGCTATTTGGTATTTGTTTAGTCTCATACCGGGGATTGTCCAGGATTACCTTTTTCTATGGCTATAAATAGAGCTCTCCCTCCTCTCTTGTACCCCATCTCTCTCTTGGTGGCCATCCTCACTACTAGGAGTTAAAGCCATGAAGTAAAAACCCTGGTGGAGAGAGGCTACTTGTAATTGAGTGAGTAATAATAGATGTTTTCCTTTAGCTATGTTGTTTCTTTCTTGGTTTAATTTCCTTTCATATGCTTGCATGCTTCTTTAGTTTTATGTCATTTTAGCTTCTTTAATATTGCTTGCTTGCCTAGTTTAATTTCATTTTAGTAGAATGTTTCATTTTAATGTAGGTTGTAGTGTAATGATTAGTGAGTAGTTTCATCCCCATTTGGGGGGTGGAGAAATATGTGATATGATCATATGGTGTATTAGGTGTGTGTTATCTTAATCCCATGAGCCTTATATGATTTCCATAACCATCTAATGGGATTTCACTCTTATCTTTGATATGCTAATGCTCTTGAATGAAGCTTAGCTTATGCTTAGATTAGTGGACCTATTTTATGGGGAATGATAAGGTGAGGATATGGATGGAATTAATATTGGAAACACAATTTGTAGTGTATGTACTATTGTTTCCTTTACCTTGGTGAATGTCTTGTATGTTTTATTGATAATGTGTTATCTTAATTCATGTGGAGGCGTAGTAGGGTCTAGTCTTTATACATGAGTTCATTTAGCTTCATTTCATTTATTGTCTTGTATGTTTAATGATATGATCTTATCTTATTTCATGTGGAGGCAAAGTTGGATTTAGTTTTATGATTTCATGCACTACATGTTGTGAGGAGTATAATTGAACACACACACACACACACATCTTTATATTCACATTATTTCTCTACCCCCCTATGGGGTTTAGTTTTATTGCTTATCTTCCATTTCGTTTTGCATTTTAGTGTAGTTTAGTGTAATCAACCTTTCTCTCCTTTCTTTCCCACTCACCTTCGAACAAACCAAAAGTGGACACACCTCCCTGTGGATCGACCCGTATTTGTCACCGCTTCAACGCGGCTGTGCACTTGCAGTTTAATATAAAACGAAACAATCAACCTTCTGCCCGGTCGTAAACACCATTCGCATAATCATGCGATCGTGAAACAACTCGGCTCGGGACTTATGAATTTTGGGATTTTCATACGCGTCATTGCGTAGCTCTTCCAACTCTAAAATGTTGAGTTTACGTTGCACCCCTGTTTGATAAAGATCCATATTCAGGTTCTTGATCGCCCAGAAAACACGATGCTCAAGCTCGACAGGTAGGTGGCAAGCCTTTCCGTACACTACCCGATATGGGACATACACAAATTGGTGTTATACGTGGTGCGGAAGGCCCACAACGTGTCATTCAACTTAGATGACCAATCCTTCCTCGAGGAATTAACCGTCTTCTCAAGGACTTGCTTTAATTGACGGTTAGATACTTCGACATGCCCACTAGTTTGCGGATGATATGGGGTCGCAAGCTTGTGGGTGATCGAATATTTCCTCATAAGCGCTTCAAAGGAGAGATTACAGAAGTGGGTACCTGTATCTCTGATTATGGTACGAGGAGTACTAAATCGCGCAAAAATATCCCTTATGAATTTGGTGACCACCCTATTGTCATTGGTATTTATGGGATAACCTCAACCCACTTAGACACATAGTCAACGGCCACCAGAATATAAACATTCCCGAACAAATTCGGGAAGGGACCCATAAAGTCGATGCCCCATACATCGAAGATGTCGACAACAAGGATATTTTGCAAAGGCATCATGTCACGTCGACTAATCCTGCCAAGGCGTTGGAACCTAGCACGTTGCTAACATAAGTCGTAAGCATTTTTGAAAAGAGAAGGCCAGTAGAATCCAGATTGGAGCACCTTGGTGGCAGTTTTCTTTGCTCCAAAGTGTCCTCCACATGCCTTAGAGTGGCAGAAATGGAGCACACTTTGGAACTCGTTATCTGGGATGCACCGCCTGAAAATTTGGTCATAGTATTTGAATAGGTAGGGGTCGTCCCAGTGAAAGAATCTGACATATGATCTAAATTTGGTTTGGTCAGATTTTGACCAACCCACAAGAATTTGACGGTTACGAGGTAGTTCACGATGTCGTCAAACCAAGGGTTATCTTCGATTGTGAACAATTGCTCGTCAGGAAATTTGTCATTAATAATTTGGTCTTGTAGGTTGGTCGTCTCTACACGAGATAGGTGGTCTGCTACAACATTTTCACACATTTTTTTGTCCTGAATCTCGAGATCGAATTCTTGTAACAACAAGATCCATCTCAAGTGTCGGGATTTTACATATTTCTTCACCATGAGGTGCTTGATGGTTGTATGATCAGAATAGATAATCATGTGGGAGCCAATCAAGTACGACCGGAATTGCTCCAAAGGAAATATGATCGCTAAGAATTCTTTCTCGGTCACAATGTAGTTCAATTGGGCATCATTGAGTGTTCTACTGCCATAGTAGATCACATGAGGCAATTTATCCAATCGTTGCGCAATCACTACTCCCACAACGATGTCAGATGCATCACACATTAACTCGAAGGGTTCAGTCCACACCGGTATCTTAATTATGGGAGCTGAAGTCAACTCTTTCTTCAAGGTCAAAAAGGCATGGTGGCAATCTGGTGTGAACTCAAAAATGGCATGCTTAGCCAACAAGACAGTGAGAGGTCGAGCAATTTTGCAAAAATCCTGAATGAACCGCCGATAGAATCCAGCTTGCCCCAAAAAGGTGGGGATATCCGTCACATTACGTGGCGGTGGGATATTAGCAATAAGTCTCACTTTGGCGAGATGGACCTCAATTCCCCTACTTGAGACCACATGTCCAATTACAATCCCTCGTTTGACCATTAAGTAAGATTTCTCCCAATTGAGAGCGAGGTTCTTCTCATGGCATCGCTTGAGGACAAGGCTCATGTGACGAAGGCACTCATCGAAGGAAGCGCAAAATATGGAAAAGTCGTCCATGAAAATCTCAAGGAAACGCTCTACCATATCGGAGAAGATATTGATCATACACCTTTAAAACGTTGCCGACGCATTACATAACCCAAAGGGCATGCGACGGTAGGCAAACGTGCCAAAGGGACAAGTAAATGTGGTTTTCTCTTGATCCTCGAGGGCGATGGGAATTTGGTTGTAACCGGAGTATCCATCAAGAAACAATAATAATCATGTCCGGCCAACCTTTCCAACATCTGATCAATCAATAGCAACGGGAAATGATCTTTCAGCGTTTCCGCATTGAGCTTGAGATAATCGACGCAAACTCGCCAGCTAGTTTGCAGGCGTGTCGCGATAAGCTCCTTATGCTCATTCTCAAAAACTGTCATGCCTGACATCTTGGGAACCACATGGACAAGACTCACCCATGAACTATAAGAGATAGGATAGATTATACCATGATCCAAGTATTTAAGAACCTCCTATCAGACGACTTTTTTCAGTATAGGATTCAATCTTCCTTGTGGGTCCCGGCAAGGCCTAGAATCCACTTCCATGTTGATCCGATGCTGAACAATATCATGGTTGAGTCCCTTGATGTCCTTCAATGACCACCGGATAGCCTCTTTGTTTTGAAAGAGCACTTTTTGAGGGCAACCTCTTGATCTTTTGCAGGATCAGAAGCTATAATGAGTGGCAAGGTCTCATCATCCCCTAAAAAGATGTATTTGAGGTTATCGGGTAGCGGTTTAAGCTCGACCTTAGGTGGGTCCTTGTTGGATTCATAGTTAATTTCAAGTGGCTCAAGGGCCACAGGGTAGGAGGAGCAAGCACCCAGATGTGCCTCTTCTTCCAAAGTTTCACAGGCGGATTCCTCAAGATCATCTTCAGTCACAACCTGGTCATTAGGCACCTCAATAATATGTCGATGTGAGTCGAACATGCCTAATGACTCGGGCTCATCCGTGTTCGGAATGAAATTGGCTCCAACTGCATCGTCGAAAACCCCGGGTTGCTTACTAAGAGTAAAGATGTGGAAATCCGTCGTGAGGTTTCCAAAGGACAACCTCATCGAGTCATTGCGACAATTGATCAAAGCATTAGATGTCGCAAGAAATGACATCCCAAGGATCACTGGAGTTCGTCCTTGTGGGTTGGACACAGGTTCAGTATCCAAGATGGTGAAATCAACTGGAAAGACGAACTCACCCACTTTAATATGGATATCCTCCACACTCCCTCGGGTAATCTTGAAGGATCTATCAACCAACTGGAGGGATGTCCTCGTTGGTTTAAGATCGCCTATTCCAAGGTTGACATAGACAGAGTAGGGCAGGAGGTTTACAGATGCTCCCAAATCCAATAGAGCTTGAAGAATTGTCAAAATACAGATCATGCAAGAGACAGTAGGACAATCGGGGTCCTTGTATTTGACTTGCATGGGTTGTGTTAGTATCGAGCTCACATTGGCGGCCAAAAATGCCTTTTTGGGAACATTTGTTCTCCTTTTAACGGTACAAAGGTCCTTAAGGAACTTGGCATACGGAGGTA
Source organism: Triglochin maritima (assembly GCA_963682175.1). Classification (NCBI taxonomy): domain Eukaryota; kingdom Viridiplantae; phylum Streptophyta; class Magnoliopsida; order Alismatales; family Juncaginaceae; genus Triglochin; species Triglochin maritima. Next base: position 24,889,874 of record OY821777.1, read on the forward strand.
TTTGCTGAACAACGTCCAACAACGGGATGTTCACCTTGACCTGCCTAAGTACCTAAATGATTTTGTCCCAATGCTCATCATGTTTTTAGTCAACCTATGAGGGAATGGTGCATTGGAGACATAACTATCATGAGGAGGAGTCTCAGAATTAGGGTCCATGAAAGACTCATGACCCTCCTCGAAAGAGTCACTAACAGGGTTGGTTTCAGGCATTTCCACATTGTTGTCAACAACCCTTCCCGATCTTAAGGTATGGACAACATTTGCATGTTGGGAAGGGTTACTTTCAACTTTGTGCACATTCTGCCTAGCTTGAGCAGGTTGAACCGTGGGATTTACCACAGGTTGATGTGGTAACTGACCCTTCTTGCGTTCATGGAACTGATGAGCCAACTGGCTAACTTGCATTTCCAAAGCTTTGACTGTACCTTGCAAGCTCTGCATGAACGCTTGAAGGGTTTGTTCAAGAGTGGGGTCCTTCGAGTCAACTCGGTTGGGTAGTGGAGTTTGGTTATAATAACCCGACGATGAGGTCTGAGGAGGTTGGTAATTATGGTTTTGAGACCTTTTATGTGGAGGTTGGTAGGTCGTCGATGGGCATGGAGGTTGATAAGATGGAGGTTGAGGTTGGGCGTGCGAGCTCTGACTGTGACCCCCACTAGGCCCCCAAGAGAAGTTAGGATGGTTACGTCATCCCAGGTTGTAAGAGTGATTGTACGGGTCGTTACGGGGCCTCTGTTGATACATCACATTTGCATGCTCAATATCCCTTGGAGCGTAAGTGCATTCCAAGACATCATGGCCCTTAAGTCCACACCTACTACACCCAGGAGTAGCGACCTGATCTACAGGAGCTCGGTCCAACTCTAAACTCTCAATCCTACGCATGAGAGCAGGCAATTTCGCCTCAGACGCGATAGTTGACTCAACTTGATATGATCCAGCCTGACCAGAAGATCTGGCGGCTGATGGCTCTCTCATGGTGTCCCACTCAAATGTACGTTTAGCCATTAATTCAAAAGTGTCCCATGCCTCATCGATGGGTTTCATTTGGAAATCACCTTGACACATTGACTCCAACAATGTGCGGGTGTTGTAGTTGAGGCCCGCACAAACAATTTGGCACAACTGCCAAAGCTCAATTCCGTGATGAGGGCACTGCAAGAGAAGGTCCTTGAACCACTCAAAGAAAACATGAAAAGATTCGATCTCAGTCTAATACATTTGATGTATCTGGTGCCGTATCAGTTGATTTTTCTTTTGAGGGAAAAATCTCTTCAGAAATACGGTCACAAAGTCATCCCAAGACCGAATAGAACTTGTCGGGAGGCTGTACATCCATTTCTTGACGTTATCCTTCAACGCGAATGAAAGCATCCTCAACCGGACTGAATCCTCATCAAGCTGTTGAAGATTGAACATGGAGCATACTTCCTCGAATTCACGTATAAAAATAATCAGAGTCGGATTCCTTTGATGAACTAGAATCATCTCAAGTGGCCTTAAGGGCCTTCTTCCCATTTTTCTCACGATGATTCCTTTTCTTGTTATCATCTCGGTCTTGTATTCTAGGCCTCTCATCTTTGTCTCTTCTTGAGGGTTTTTCTTCTCTATCTCTTCTTGGTCTCTCCTCTATTTCTCTCCTAGGAGGATATATCTCTTCTTTTCTCTTCTCTTCGTTCAGGATCTCTTGACCTAAGCAAGGGGCAATCCTTCTTCATGTGGCCGGTTTTGTTGCATTCGTAACAAAACATCTATTATTACTCACTCAATTACAAGTAGCCTCTCTCCACCAGGGTTTTTGCTTCAAGGCTTTAACTCCTAGTAGAGAGGGTGGCCCCCAAGAGAGAGATGGGATACAAACGAGGAGTAAGAGTTATATTTATACCATAGAAAAAGGTAATCCGGGACAATCCCCCGTATGGGACTAATACAATACCAAAAATAGACATAACACACAATTATACAAGACCCGACTAGACCACATCGGATCCGGAGCAACCTGGACTGCCAATTAGCGGTCTACAGGGTTTGAATCCGGTCTGCAATTTTTGTGGTCTTTTCTGGTTGGCTTTCTTCATGTGTGATGTATCCAAGTTGGTTGTTGGAGCTCCGACTCGAATTGAATTGCCAAAATACTCCACGTGATGGTGTGGAGTTTGCTGATTTGCTCAATGGTCCTTTGGGCTTACATTCAGGTCCCTCCCCCTTGCATCTAAGTCCCCAAGCCTCTCAAAATAGTCATTTTTCATGCTCTTAGGTCCTTTTATGGCTCTTTTCCTCAATCTTGTTTATTCCTGAAACTCAAACATAAAACTCGTTACGCAACACTATTTAAGTGAAAGATAACGGATATAAGACACAAATGTACACATGATATGATGTCAATCAAATACCCCACACCTAACTTTTGCTAGTCCCGAGCAAAACAAAAAAAGAGAAAAATAAAAGAAAGGAAAAAACATACGAAAAATAGGGAAATCCTAACTCATTTTCGTAGGAATCACGATTGCAATTAGCATGTGCAACAAGCCGTTAAACCTCCTTGTCGCCAAGGAGGATGAGTGATGTCTCCTGAGGGTTTTCAGTGGATATACCCACAAAATCCGAACATAGATGCATTATTCAATCTAGAAACTCGACTAGATGGACTCATTTTTATCGATCATTGGACGCAGTAATCCTACGGGCCGACTCTATCTAGGTATTAGTCCACACACCTAGACTAATGAACATTCATGCAAGTTAAATAATGACTTAAGTGAAAGACATGGACAACCTCAACATCCTCAAGTAATACAACGTGTAAAGTCGATTCAGGTTCTTATTTGCATTTTTTTCTTTTTTCTATTTTGTTTCTTTTTCTTTTTGTTACTAGTTGGAGTTCCATTCTCCCATGGTCAAGTTTCGTGCAACAATGCCTACGAGGACTTACACTATCACGTACACTTTCCCAAAATCTCCACATAGAACATTCCCTACCACCCGTGTAACGGGTGTTCGGTCGGTGCATCCCAAGTCAGATGACTCGAAAGTACCGGGCACAAAGTCCCCTCGGACCTAATTTCCCAAGTGATAGGAGCCATTCGAGAAGAGAGAACACCTACTCACTTATTTATTATCTACACATGAACCAAAACCTCTACACTTAATGTCTCACAACAAGATTTAAAGGGTCTTTGACTACAACAAACTTCCTTATATTAACAGACACAAATTATTGACTCACTAGGTTCAGGGTGGACTTCTTTAATTGTTTGAGTTCTGAAATCCTATGATTACTCTGCCCCTGAGGGAAGACCGGGGTACATCCTAACAACTAGATAAGTCCTAAAGCCACTGTACTAGATATCCTAATGCATCAAGTTCAAGACAATTTTGGGAGCTTTCTTTTTACTTTGCCTCTCAACGGTTTTGCACATGCTAAACACACGCAAAACCCACAAAACATTTTATTTCGCAAACACATGAAGATTTTGAAAGAAATGTGAAAATTTTAAAGCACTAGGCAAGCAAAAGAAGATAATTCACCCACGGATCATGGAAAGCAGATACATCGATATTAAATGCAGCACATTAACATGAGCCTAGCAATGCACACAAAAGAAAACAAATTCAAAGGAAAAATACTCGACTATGTACATACGTAAACAACCCTCCCCCCCACACCTACTTCATGCATTGTTCTCAATGAATGTGCGCATGATACTATATGGATTTATGAATGAAAAAGGGAAGATCTCACGAACATAAAGCGCAAAAGGAAGTTCGTGATTATAGTGATGGACATAAACCCGAATTCCCTCAAAACCTGTGAGATGCTAAAGAAGAGATACAAATACGTGAAAGAAATGGGCCCCAAATACTCAAGGGTTGGAGTCCGGGTTGGAGTCCACAACAATCAATGCTCACTCATGGAGTCTTTTGTTTCTTTTCTTCCCTTTTTGTTAGTTTTTTTAGTTTTTTTGTCAAAGTTAACTTTATACAAACATGAAAGCACAACCATTCATGCAGGAACATGAATCATTGAGTGTGAGAGAGGTTCATAAAGGAACATGACCTTCTCGACTTCAGCTGGTGCCCCCTCCAAGAAGGGTTTGAGACATTGTCTATTAACTTTGAACACGTCCCCATTCCCTGGGTTCAGGATGTCAACCGCTGCATAAGGAAATATGGTTTGGACAATAAAAGGGTCAGACCAGCGACTGTGGAGCTTACCCGCAGACAGATGAATCTGGGAATTGTAGAGCAACACCTTTGATTGACATCATTTCATGCTTATATTTGTATCTTATATCCATTATCTTACACCTAAGCAATGCTACGTGATGAGTTTTATGTTTGAATTTCAGAAATAAAGAGGTTTGAAGAGAAGAGGCATGAAAGGACCTAAATGATAGGAAAACGGACTAAGTTGAGAGACTCGAGGACTAAGATGCAAGGGAGAAGGACCTGAACGTAAGACCGAAGGACCAAAGAGCAAAACAGAAAACTCCACACCATCATGGGGATTATTTTGGCAATTCGATTCGGGTCGGAGCTCCAATAAACAAAGTATATGCATCAAAGACCGACAAAGAAATCTAGAAAAGCCCACAACAAATTCCAGCCGGATCCAGAGTTTATGGACCGCCAATTGGCGGTCCCAAATCCGCTAAGATTTCGCGTGCACATGTATTAGTGTTTGTTTAGGCTATTTGGTATTTGTTTAGTCTCATACCGGGGATTGTCCAGGATTACCTTTTTCTATGGCTATAAATAGAGCTCTCCCTCCTCTCTTGTACCCCATCTCTCTCTTGGTGGCCATCCTCACTACTAGGAGTTAAAGCCATGAAGTAAAAACCCTGGTGGAGAGAGGCTACTTGTAATTGAGTGAGTAATAATAGATGTTTTCCTTTAGCTATGTTGTTTCTTTCTTGGTTTAATTTCCTTTCATATGCTTGCATGCTTCTTTAGTTTTATGTCATTTTAGCTTCTTTAATATTGCTTGCTTGCCTAGTTTAATTTCATTTTAGTAGAATGTTTCATTTTAATGTAGGTTGTAGTGTAATGATTAGTGAGTAGTTTCATCCCCATTTGGGGGGTGGAGAAATATGTGATATGATCATATGGTGTATTAGGTGTGTGTTATCTTAATCCCATGAGCCTTATATGATTTCCATAACCATCTAATGGGATTTCACTCTTATCTTTGATATGCTAATGCTCTTGAATGAAGCTTAGCTTATGCTTAGATTAGTGGACCTATTTTATGGGGAATGATAAGGTGAGGATATGGATGGAATTAATATTGGAAACACAATTTGTAGTGTATGTACTATTGTTGCCTTTACCGTGGTGAATGTCTTGTATGTTTTATTGATAATGTGTTATCTTAATTCATGTGGAGGCGTAGTAGGGTCTAGTCTTTATACATGAGTTCATTTAGCTTCATTCCATTTATTGCCTTGTATGTTTAATGATATGATCTTATCTTATTTCATGTGGAGGCAAAGTTGGATTTAGTTTTATGATTTCATGCACTACATGTTGTGAGGAGTATAATTGAACACACACACACACACACATCTTTATATTCACATTATTTCTCTACCCCCCTATGGGGTTTAGTTTTATTGCTTATCTTCCATTTCGTTTTGCATTTTAGTGTAGTTTAGTGTAATCAACCTTTCTCTCCTTTCTTTCCCACTCACCTTCGAACAAACCAAAAGTGGACACACCTCCCTGTGGATCGACCCGTATTTGTCACCGCTTCAACGCGGCTGTGCACTTGCAGTTTAATATAAAACGAAACAATCAACCTTCTGCCCGGTCGTAAACACCATTCGCATAATCATGCGATCGTGAAACAACTCGGCTCGGGACTTATGAATTTTGGGATTTTCATACGCGTCATTGCGTAGCTCTTCCAACTCTAAAATGTTGAGTTTACGTTGCACCCCTGTTTGATAAAGATCCATATTCAGGTTCTTGATCGCCCAGAAAACACGATGCTCAAGCTCGACAGGTAGGTGGCAAGCCTTTCCGTACACTACCCGATATGGGACATACACAAATTGGTGTTATACGTGGTGCGGAAGGCCCACAACGTGTCATTCAACTTAGATGACCAATCCTTCCTCGAGGAATTAACCGTCTTCTCAAGGACTTGCTTTAATTGACGGTTAGATACTTCGACATGCCCACTAGTTTGCGGATGATATGGGGTCGCAAGCTTGTGGGTGATCGAATATTTCCTCATAAGCGCTTCGAAGGAGAGATTACAGAAGTGGGTACCTGTATCTCTGATTATGGTACGAGGAGTACTAAATCGCGCAAAAATATCCCTTATGAATTTGGTGACCACCCTATTGTCATTGGTATTTATGGGATAACCTCAACCCACTTAGACACATAGTCAACGGCCACCAGAATATAAACATTCCCGAACAAATTCGGGAAGGGACCCATAAAGTCGATGCCCCATACATCGAAGATGTCGACAACAAGGATATTTTGCAAAGGCATCATGTCACGTCGACTAATCCTGCCAAGGCGTTGGAACCTAGCACGTTGCTAACATAAGTCGTAAGCATTTTTGAAAAGAGAAGGCCAGTAGAATCCAGATTGGAGCACCTTGGTGGCAGTTTTCTTTGCTCCAAAGTGTCCTCCACATGCCTTAGAGTGGCAGAAATGGAGCACACTTTGGAACTCGTTATCTGGGATGCACCGCCTGAAAATTTGGTCATAGTATTTGAATAGGTAGGGGTCGTCCCAGTGAAAGAATCTGACATATGATCTAAATTTGGTTTGGTCAGATTTTGACCAACCCACAAGAATTTGACGGTTACGAGGTAGTTCACGATGTCGTCAAACCAAGGGTTATCTTCGATTGTGAACAACTGCTCGTCAGGAAATTTGTCATTAATAATTTGGTCTTGTAGGTTGGTCGTCTCTACACGAGATAGGTGGTCTGCTACAACATTTTCACACATTTTTTTGTCCTGAATCTCGAGATCGAATTCTTGTAACAACAAGATCCATCTCAAGTGTCGGGATTTTACATATTTCTTCACCATGAGGTGCTTGATGGTTGTATGATCAGAATAGATAATCATGTGGGAGCCAATCAAGTACGACCGGAATTGCTCCAAAGGAAATATGATCGCTAAGAATTCTTTCTCGGTCACAATGTAGTTCAATTGGGCATCATTGAGTGTTCTACTGGCATAGTAGATCACATGAGGCAATTTATCCAATCGTTGCGCAATCACTACTCCCACAACGATGTCAGATGCATCACACATTAACTCGAAGGGTTCAGTCCACACCGGTATCTTAATTATGGGAGCTGAAGTCAACTCTTTCTTCAAGGTCAAAAAGGCATGGTGGCAATCTGGTGTGAACTCAAAAATGGCATGCTTAGCCAACAAGACAGTGAGAGGTCGAGCAATTTTGCAAAAATCCTGAATGAACCGCCGATAGAATCCAGCTTGCCCCAAAAAGGTGGGGATATCCGTCACATTACGTGGCGGTGGGATATTAGCAATAAGTCTCACTTTGGCGAGATGGACCTCAATTCCCCTACTTGAGACCACATGTCCAATTACAATCCCTCGTTTGACCATTAAGTGAGATTTCTCCCAATTGAGAGCGAGGTTCTTCTCATGGCATCGCTTGAGGACAAGGCTCATGTGACGAAGGCACTCATCGAAGGAAGCGCAAAATATGGAAAAGTCGTCCATGAAAATCTCAAGGAAACGCTCTACCATATCGGAGAAGATATTGATCATACACCTTTAAAACGTTGCCGACGCATTACATAACCCAAAGGGCATGCGACGGTAGGCAAACGTGCCAAAGGGACAAGTAAATGTGGTTTTCTCTTGATCCTCGAGGGCGATGGGAATTTGGTTGTAACCGGAGTATCCATCAAGAAACAATAATAATCATGTCCGGCCAACCTTTCCAACATCTGATCAATCAATAGCAACGGGAAATGATCTTTCAGCGTTTCCGCATTGAGCTTGAGATAATCGACGCAAACTCGCCAGCTAGTTTGCAGGCGTGTCGCGATAAGCTCCTTATGCTCATTCTCAAAAACTGTCATGCCTGACATCTTGGGAACCACATGGACAAGACTCACCCATGAACTATAAGAGATAGGATAGATTATACCATGATCCAAGTATTTAAGAACCTCCTATCAGACGACTTTTTTCAGTATAGGATTCAATCTTCCTTGTGGGTCCCGGCAAGGCCTAGAATCCACTTCCATGTTGATCCGATGTTGAACAATATCATGGTTGAGTCCCTTGATGTCCTTCAATGACCACCGGATAGCCTCTTTGTTTTGAAAGAGCACTTTTTGAGGGCAACCTCTTGATCTTTTGCAGGATCAGAAGCTATAATGAGTGGCAAGGTCTCATCATCCCCTAAAAAGATGTATTTGAGGTTATCGGGTAGCGGTTTAAGCTCGACCTTAGGTGGGTCCTTGTTGGATTCATAGTTAATTTCAAGTGGCTCAAGGGCCACAGGGTAGGAGGAGCAAGCACCCAGATGTGCCTCTTCTTCCAAAGTTTCACAGGCGGATTCCTCAAGATCATCTTCAGTCACAACCTGGTCATTAGGCACCTCAATAATATGTCGATGTGAGTCGAACATGCCTAATGACTCGGGCTCATCCGTGTTCGGAATGAAATTGGCTCCAACTGCATCGTCGAAAACCCCGGGTTGCTTACTAAGAGTAAAGATGTGGAAATCCGTCGTGAGGTTTCCAAAGGACAACCTCATCGAGTCATTGCGACAATTGATCAAAGCATTAGATGTCGCAAGAAATGACATCCCAAGGATCACTGGAGTTCGTCCTTGTGGGTTGGACACAGGTTCAGTATCCAAGATGGTGAAATCAACTGGAAAGACGAACTCACCCACTTTAATATGGATATCCTCCACACTCCCTCGGGTAATCTTGAAGGATCTATCAACCAACTGGAGGGATGTCCTCGTTGGTTTAAGATCGCCTATTCCAAGGTTGACATAGACAGAGTAGGGCAGGAGGTTTACAGATGCTCCCAAATCCAATAGAGCTTGAAGAATTGTCAAAATACAGATCATGCAAGAGACAGTAGGACAATCGGGGTCCTTGTATTTGACTTGCATGGGTTGTGTTAGTATCGAGCTCACATTGGCGGCCAAAAATGCCTTTTTGGGAACATTTGTTCTCCTTTTAACGGTACAAAGGTCCTTAAGGAACTTGGCATACGGAGGTATTTGCTGAACAACGTCCAACAACGGGATGTTCACCTTGACCTGCCTAAGTACCTAAATGATTTTGTCCCAATGCTCATCATGTTTTTAGTCAACCTATGAGGGAATGGTGCATTGGAGACATAACTATCATGAGGAGGAGTCTCAGAATTAGGGTCCATGAAAGACTCATGACCCTCCTCGAAAGAGTCACTAACAGGGTTGGTTTCAGGCATTTCCACATTGTTGTCAACAACCCTTCCCGATCTTAAGGTATGGACAACATTTGCATGTTGGGAAGGGTTACTTTCAACTTTGTGCACATTCTGCCTAGCTTGAGCAGGTTGAACCGTGGGATTTACCACAGGTTGATGTGGTAACTGACCCTTCTTGCGTTCATGGAACTGATGAGCCAACTGGCTAACTTGCATTTCCAAAGCTTTGACTGTACCTTGCAAGCTCTGCATGAACGCTTGAAGGGTTTGTTCAAGAGTGGGGTCCTTCGAGTCAACTCGGTTGGGTAGTGGAGTTTGGTTATAATAACCCGACGATGAGGTCTGAGGAGGTTGGTAATTATGGTTTTGAGACCTTTTATGTGGAGGTTGGTAGGTCGTCGATGGGCATGGAGGTTGATAAGATGGAGGTTGAGGTTGGGCGTGCGAGCTCTGACTGTGACCCCCACTAGGCCCCCAAGAGAAGTTAGGATGGTTACGTCATCCCAGGTTGTAAGAGTGATTGTACGGGTCGTTACGGGGCCTCTGTTGATACATCACATTTGCATGCTCAATATCCCTTGGAGCGTAAGTGCATTCCAAGACATCATGGCCCTTAAGTCCACACCTACTACACCCAGGAGTAGCGACCTGATCTACAGGAGCTCGGTCCAACTCTAAACTCTCAATCCTACGCATGAGAGCAGGCAATTTCGCCTCAGACGCGATAGTTGACTCAACTTGATATGATCCAGCCCGACCAGAAGATCTGGCGGCTGATGGCTCTCTCATGGTGTCCCACTCAAATGTACGTTTAGCCATTAATTCAAAAGTGTCCCATGCCTCATCGATGGGTTTCATTTGGAAATCACCTTGACACATTGACTCCAACAATGTGCGGGTGTTGTAGTTGAGGCCCGCACAAACAATTTGGCACAATTGCCAAAGCTCAATTCCGTGATGAGGGCACTGCAAGAGAAGGTCCTTGAACCACTCAAAGAAAACATGAAAAGATTCGATCTCAGTCTAATACATTTGATGTATCTGGTGCCGTATCAGTTGATTTTTCTTTTGAGGGAAAAATCTCTTCAGAAATACGGTCACAAAGTCATCCCAAGACCGAATAGAACTTGTCGGGAGGCTGTACATCCATTTCTTGACGTTATCCTTCAACGCGAATGAAAGCATCCTCAACCGGACTGAATCCTCATCAAGTTGTTGAAGATTGAACATGGAGCATACTTCCTCGAATTCACGTATAAAAATAATCAGAGTCGGATTCCTTTGATGAACTAGAATCATCTCAAGTGGCCTTAAGGGCCTTCTTCCCATTTTTCTCACGATGATTCCTTTTCTTGTTATCCTCTCGGTCTTGTATTCTAGGCCTCTCATCTTTGTCTCTTCTTGAGGGTTTTTCTTCTCTATCTCTTCTTGGTCTCTCCTCTATTTCTCTCCTAGGAGGATATATCTCTTCTTTTCTCTTCTCTTCGTTCAGGATCTCTTGACCTAAGCAAGGGGCAATCCTTCTTCATGTGGCCGGTTTTGTTGCATTCGTAGCAAGTGAACGGTCAAGATGATTCTCCTTTTCTTGCAAATTTTCCTTTGGAAAGGAACTTCTTGAAGTTTCGGGTTAGGAAAGTGACGTGTTCATCGGTGTCCTTGTCTTCGATTGTTTTTGAATCGGAGTTAGCCAGTTGGCTAATCAGGTCCATGAACGCGAGAAGGGCCTGTTACCGAGTGAACCGGAGGTGAATCCTCGGGGTACCCATTCTCAAGGAAGGCTACCCGTGCCTGATGCTACCTCTGAATCGACCCATCATATTAATGTGATTCATACTTTGAGGTTTGTTAAGGAGGTGGATAACGACATTGGGGTGCCTTCCTTGTCATCACCATATCTTAATGTAACCAGACCTGCGGTGATACCTGCATCTCTGAGGGAGCCGAATCCTGAGGTTCCCTCCACAAATACTTCCAGGAAGGAGCCTGATCCTGAGGTTCCTTCTACATTTCCTTCCACAATGGAGCCAAACCCTGAGGTCTCATTGTCTCCTCTTATGTCGAAGGAATCAGATTTTGAGGTCCCCATTCATGCTTCTTTGGACCAAAATTCCGAGGTTCCTTCGCAACACCCTTATGCCTCGAAGGTGCCATTCCCTGCGCGCCTTAAAAAGAAAACCTCGGATCAGCATGACAAGTTGCTTGAGATGTTTCGACATGTTAAGGTGAACATCCCTCTGTTGGAGGTGATTCAACAAATGACACCTTATGCCAAGTGTCGGGAACTACAAAATACGGGTATCACTTGCAGCCATGTTTTGGTGGTGTGTGTTGCACGAAACTATAATCCCAATGAATATGCACATCCGTACTACAGTGTCAAATCTTTGGTGCACACATTTGTTCATGCTCTAAATTGCACCAATTATTGGATCTATGCTCTTAAATTAGGTGCTCATGCCATAGGACTCTCTCAATGTCTTAATTATTGATCCCACTTGCTGTGGTGTATATTTATTGCATATTTTATGTTTACGTGCTACAGATCTGTTGTGTTGTTGGGAGAATGCATGTACCCCTTAGGTATTTGACTCCATAACATTTACACATGATTGATAGATAGCGTTTATCGTTGACATGCTATTAACATGGTTCTGTTGTGACTGTTTGTTGTTCCTGGAGCCCTGTGGTGGCTGATTTAATTATGATATTTCTATATACTCTGGAGCCGAGAGGAGGATTGTATAACCCTCATGTTGTGCTCATTCTGAATAGTGTGGCTACATAAATTAGACGACCTATAGATAGCCTGCATTGCATTAATAATAAAGTAGTTCTGGGCACATTCTGTTTCTATGCCGACAAGCAACGAGTGGGTCCTCTATCTTTAGAGACCATTCGCATAAGATCTCTATGTGGAGGTGATTGACATCAGTTCATGCTTATATTTGTATCTTATTTCCATTATCTTACACCTAAGCAATGCTATGTGACGAGTTTTATGTTTGAATTTCAGAAATAAAGGGGTTTGAAGAGAAGAGCCGTGAAAGGACCAAAAAGCAGGAAAAATGACTTAATTGTTAGACCTGGGGACTAAGATACAAGGGACAAGGACCTGAACGTAAGACCGAAGGACCTAACAGCAAAACAGAAAACTCCACACCATCATGGTGAGTATTTTGGCAATTTTATTCGGGTCGGAGCTGCAACAAGCGAAGTAGATGCATCCAAGACCAACAAATACATCAAGAAAAGCCCAGAATGAAAACGAGCCGATCCAGATCTTGTAGACCGCCAATTGGCGGTCTGGGTTTGCCGGGGTCCGCTAAGATTTCAGGAGCACGTGTATTAGTGGATGTTTAGTCTATTTTTGGTATTTGTTTAGTTCCACATCGGGGGATTGTCCCGGATTACCTTTTTCTATGGTTATAAATAGAACTCTTCACCTTCTATTGTAAACCACCCATTGCTTGGTGGCATTCTCTCTACTAAGGAGTAAGCCTCGAAGCAAAACTCAAGGTGGAGAAGAATACTACCTTCAATGTGATTCATTGCTAATAAAATAATTGTTCTAGTTTCTTTTAATCTTGTCTTATAATGCTTGCATGTTTCTTTATTTTATGTTTCTTTCAATTAGCTTCTTTAAAGTTCCTTTCTTGCTTAGTTGAATTTCTTTTCAGTATAATGTTTCATTTAAATGTAGGTTGTAGTGTGATGATTAGTGAGTAGTTCCATCCCCAATTGGGGGTGGAGAAATATGTGATATGATCATGTAGTGTATTAGGTGTGTGTTATCTTAATCCCTTGAGCCTTATATGATTTCCATAACCATCTAATGGGATTTCACTCTTATCTTTGATATGCTAATGCTCTTCAATGAAGCTTAGCTTATGCTTAGATTAGTGGACCTATTTTATGGGGAATGATAAGGTAAGGATATGGATGAAATTAATATTGGAAACACAATTTGTAGTGTATGTACTCTTGTTGCCTTTACCTTGGTTAATGCCTTGTATGTTTTAATGATATTGGGTTATCTTATTTCATGTGGAGGCATAGTTGGGTCTAGTCTTTATACACGTGTTTATTTAGCTTCATTCCAATTATTGTCTTGTATGTTTTAACGATATAGTCTTATCTTATTTTATGTGGAGGCAAAGTTGGATTTAGTTTTATGATTTCATGCACTACATGTTGTGAGGAGCATAATTGAACACACACACACATCTTTATATTCACATTATTTATCTACCCCCTATGGGGCTTCGTTTTATCACTTATCTTCCATTTCCTTTTGCATATTAGTGTGATTTAGTGTAATCAATCTTTCTCTCCTTTCTTTCCCACTCCCCTTCGCACAAACCAAAAGTCAACACACCTCCCTGTGGATCGACCCGTACTTCCCACCACTTAAACATGGTCGTGTACTTGCGGTTTAATATAAAACGAATCAATCAGGAGGTGATTGACATCGTTTCATGCATATCTTTGTGTCTTATATCCGTTATCTTTCACCGAAACAATGCTAAGTAATGAGTTTAATGTTTAGTTTTCAGGAATAAGTAGGTTTGAGAACGAGAGACTGATTGGCATCATTTCATGTTTATATTTGTATCTTATATCCATTATCTTTCACCTAAACAATGCTATGTTACGAGTTTTATGTTTAGTTTTCAGGAATAAATAGGTTTGAAGATAAGAGCCATGAAAGGACCCAAAAGCAGGAAAAAAAGACTTAATTGGGAGACCTAGGGACTGAGATGCAATGGAGAAGGACCTGATCGTAAGACCGAAGGACCTAAGAGCAAAACAGGAAACTCCACACCATCATGGGGAGTATTTTGGCAATTCGATTCTGGTCAGAGCTCCAACAAACCAAGTAGATGCATCCAAGACCAACAAATCCATTAAGCAAAGCCCACAACCAAAAGCAACTCGATCTGAAGTTTATAGACTGCCAATTGGCGGTCCATATAACCCCAGATCCGCTAAGCTTTCTCCTAGACTTGTATTATTATGTGTTTAGGATATTTTTGGTATTGGTTTAGTCCCACATCGGGGGATTGTCCCCGTTTAGCTTTTTCAATTCTTGTAAATAGAACTCTTCACCTTCCATTGTAATCACCCATTGCTTGGTGGCATTCTCTCTACTAAGGAGTGAGCCTTGAAGCAAAAACTAAAGGTGGAGAAGAATGCTACCTTCAATGTGAGTCATTTGTTAATAAAATAATTTTTCTAGTTTCTTTTAATCTTGTCTTTTAATTTGTGCATGTTTGTTTAGTCTTTCCTTTCCTTTTATGTTTCTTTAATGCCTCTTGCCTTCTTAGTTAACTTTAATTTCAGTATTATGCTTTCTTTTTCTAATATAGTTAGTGTAATGAGTAGTGAGTAGTTCCATCCCCATTTGGGGGGTGGAGAAATATGTGATATAATCATGTAGTGTATTAAGTGTCTGTTATCTTTATCCCTTGAGCTTTATATGATTTCCATAACCATCTAATGGGTTTTCACTCTTATCTTTGATATGCTAATGCTCTTGAATGAAACTTAGCTTATGCTTTGATTAGTGGACCTATTTTATGGGGAATGATAAGGTTAGGTTATGGATGAAGTTAATATTGGAAACACAATTTGTAGTGTATGTGCTCTTGTTGCCTTTACCTTAGCTAATGTCTTGTATGTTTTAATGATGTAGTCTTATCTTAATTCATTTGGAGGCATAGTAGGGTATAGTCTTTATACTTGAGTTCATGTAGCTTCATTCCAATTATTGTCTTGTATGTTTTAATGATGTAGTCTTATCTTAATTCATGTGGAGGCAAAGTTGGATGTAGTTTTATGATTTCATGCACTACATCTTGTGAGGAGCTTAATCAACACACACACACTTCTTTATGTTCACATTATTTCTCTACCCTCTTTGGGGTTTAGTTTTCTTGCTTTTCTTCCATTTCTTTTTTTCATCTTAGTGTAGTTTAGTGTAACCAACCTTTCTCTCCTTCTTTTTACCTCTCGCCTTCGAACAAACCAACCGTCGACACACCTCCCAGTGGACGACCCGTATTTGCCACCGCTTCAACGCGTCCGTGCACTTGCGGTTTAAATAAAACGATCAATCAAGTTTTTGGCGCCGTTGCAGGGGAGGTGCTCTGTCCAGACCTTAGTTTGGACGATTCGAGGGGTTTTTAATTTTTTGTTTCCAATATTTTTAGTCTCAGGGATCCTAGAGCGCACAGGGAGGCTACTGGAAGAGTTGGAGCACCAACACTTCAAAAGTGACCGCCAATCAGCGGTCTGGGACCGCCAATTGGCGGCCTGGTGAGGTCTTCCTGCTTTCTTTTTTTCTTCTGGTGGTTTATTGCTTCACTTTTGTTATCTAGGAGCCCTATTTTGCATGCTGTGACTTCTAGTTTTCTCCCAGATCATTAATTACTCCCCCATTAATCAACTTGGCCCTAAAATCCAAAGCAAAAGACTAGACATTCTTACTTGTTTAGGTCACGCATCATGTATTGACTTACGCATATAGTTGTCTTTTCTTTTAGCTTTATTTTCAGTTGTTGAGCGCTGGCGTGAGGTACGCAATTTCCTACACTCATTCATGCATCTCGTATGCCCATGCATTAGTTAGTAGGAATTGCATCAGGACAAGAGTGAGTGAGCGTTTGATTGGAGCGATTGATTGCTAGATTTAGGATCAAAACGCTACTAAGGAGGGGATGTCCCATAAAAGATAAGGTGGGGGATTTCATCACCCTTTTCTTGGCCCCAAAAATCACTCTTAATAAAGCCTTAACTAAAAGCAAGTAGACATTGACCCTAAGGAATTCGGACGCATTAGGAGAGTAATCTAGTCGAGACCGTCATGACCTGATCGGCGTTGCCTACCTTGTCGATAGTTGGAGGTATTGGATCTCCGGATCTGGTATCACTTGCTGGGCATTGTGGTCTTCGTTGTAGGGAGGTGAGCCGTGTCAAGGCTAGTGACCTCGCAGTTAGGCGTCGTCTAGCCTAAGGACCCATTGCCTTACATTGTTTGAGCCGTGCTTGCTAGTTAGGCTTCTACCTTCACCCTTTACCCACGCTAGCTTTAGGGATTCTTCCCTTCTCCTCTGAGTCATCTTCTTCTCACCTACTTCTACATTTTAGTCTCATCCCCTTTACACTCTCTGGTAGCGTTTTAGGGTCGAGTCGAGCTTTTTTTGCGAGTTTAGCCTCGTGGTGGTTTGAGTGGTCGACTCTAGAGTTCTTTGTTGTGATGGATGGTTACATGGGCGACCATCCATATCATTGTTGGGACCAGGACGATTCTCCCTGGTACTCCCGACCCATGCATCCTGGGGTGGCTCAGACTAACACCCTGTATGGTTGGGACAATCTTAATTCTGTGACTGAGCAATCTTCATATTGGGGTAGTATGAGAGAGGCACCGACTGCTAGATCACCATCTAGTTACGTCGGATCATATGTTGGTCATTAATCTGAGACATTACAAGAACCTTTGGCCTCTTTCATGCATGTAGTAGATGACATGGGTGCACCGGTTGCTCCAGTAGCCCTACCATGTGACTGTTGTGGGTTGAGTGGTCATGTTATAGGGGAATGTCCTTATGTTGTCCCTGAGCCTGAGTATGAGCACACATTTTCCCAAAATGCCCATTATGACCATTACGCATCGGCGTACAACCCGAGCGGGATGGATTCGTGGGGAGACAATTCGTATTCAAATTCTTATACATCATTTCCACCCCAGTATCCTCCTCCCGAATACCCAGAATTCTACCAACACCCCACTTCAAATCATTGGACTCATTCTCAGCCCATAAACACCCAACCCCAAAATTTCCCAAGATCTGACTTGGACCTCCTCGTTGACCGCATACAAAATCTGACACTTCAAGTGAGTCAACTGACGCAACAATTAAGTGAGGAGAGTAACTTTTCATGTCAACATGAGGATTCATCTTTTGATATCCAACCACCAACACATACACAAATTCAAAGCACAATCTTTCAAAGTCAAACTCCTAGTCAGTCTGAGGGACTTGGGGTTTCAATTCACGATCACTTGGTGGACGATTCGATCCCAATTGAGAATAACATGGACCAGCTTCTTTATGAGTCCGCACAGGATTGTGCCTTATCTTCTTGTCCCGTGGCCCTTGAGCCACATGATCTTATTGTTGTACCTCCTAAGGACTCACCTCTGGTGGAGCAAGAGCACCCTAGTCCCCTCAATTTCAAACAACCTGGTGAGAGTTTGCTTCTCACTATTGTTCCTGATCATCTTGGAAATGATGGAACATCAAACAACTATATTGCTCGTGAGGGTATTAGGAGTTCCTTGGAGGATACCTTGGGTATGAGACCCACTTCCTGTTCTCCTGGTGAGTTGGACATGCACAACGAGGTACCTGACCTCGTTCCGCCCCACCAGCCTGTTGGTTGGAGAGTTTGGATAGATGATCATAACTTCAGTTCCGCAACGGGAGAGATTCTTCTTCCGTTGCCCCATATTTCCCAAACTCTCGAGAGGTTCAAGCTCTTTCAGTTTGATCCTTTGAATAAGACGCCTTTGCGTCCAATTCATAAACCTCTCATTTCTTTTGGTGCTCTTTGTGAAGGGGGCTCACGCATGAGTATTCTGCCCCGCGTGGTGTCATGTTCCCATTCCAAGTGCATTGGCCCACTCTTGAGGTTCCCATTTGATGTCTTTTTACAAATGAAGATGGGAACTTATGTTTGTACATAGTTATATAAAAAAAAGAAAAAAAAAGTACAATAAAAGACTCCTTCAGTGAGCATCGATTGTTGTGAGCCCCAACCCTTGTGTATTTGGGCTCCATTTCTTTCACGTATTTGCATCCTTTATTTAGCTTCTCTCATGTTTTGAGGGAATTCGGGTTTGTGTCCATCAACATGACCTTGAACTTCCCTTTGTACTTAATGTTGGTGAGATCTCTCCTTTTTCATGCATAAATCCATGTAGTATCTTGCTCACATTCATTGAGGACAATGTATGAAGTAGGTGTGGGGGGGTGTTTTACGTGTGTACATAGTTGAGTCTTTTTCCTTTGATTTTGTTTTCTTTTGTTTGCATTTTTAGGGTCATGTTAGTGTGCTGCATTTAATATCGATATATCTGCTTGCCATGATCCTTGGGTGACTTGTCTTCTTTTGCTTGCCTAGTGCTTTAAAATTTTCACATTTCTTTCAAAATCTTCATGTGTTTACGAAAGAAATTTTTTTGTGGGTTTTGCGTGTGTTTAGCATGTGCAAAACCGTTGAGAGGCAAAGTAAAAAGAAAGCTCCCAAAATTTTCTTGAACTTGATGCATTAGGATATCTAGTACTGTGGTTTTAGGATTTATCGAGTCGTTAGGATGCACCCCAGTTTTCCCTTGGGGGTGAGTATTCATAGGGTTTTAGTGCTCAAACATTTAAAGAAGTCCACCCGGAACCTAGTGAGTCAATAATTCGTGTCTGTTAAACTTAAGGAAGTTTGTTGTAGTCAAGGACCCTTTAAATCTTGTTGTGAGACATTAAGTGTAGGGGTTTTGGTTCATGTGTAGATAAGAAATAAGTGAGTATGTGTTCTCTCTTCTCGCACGGCTCCTATCACTCAGGAAAGTAGGTCTGAAGGGACTTTGTGCCTAGTGCTTTCGAGTCATCTGACTTGGGATGCGCCGACCGAACTCCCGTTACACGGGTGGTAGGGATTGCCCTATGTGGAGATTTGGGGAAAGGTGTACGTGATAGTGTAAGTCCTCATGGGCAATGATGCACGAAACCTGACCCTGGGAGAATGAAGCTCCAACTAATAAAAAGAAAAAAAATGATGAAAAGAAACAAAAAGAAAAAAAATGGTAATGCAAATAAGAACCTTAATGGACTTTACACTTTGTAGCACTTGAGGATCTTGAGGTTGTTCATGTCTTTCACTTAATTCCTTATTTAACTTGCACGAATGGTTCATTAGGCTAGGTGTGGACTGATTACCTTTATAGAGTCGGCCCGTAGGATTAGCGCGTCCATTGATCGACAAAACATTGTCCAACGAGTCGAGGTCTAGATTGAATAATGCATCTTGTTCGGATTTTGTGGGTATATCCGCTGAAAACCCTCAGGAGACAACACTCCTCCTCCTTGGCAACAAGGAGGTTTAACGGCTTGTTGCACGTGCTAAGTGCAACCGTGATTCCTACGAAAGTGAGTTAGGATTTCTTGTTTTTCGTATGCTTTTTTGCTTTCTTTGTTTTGCTCGAGACTAGCAAAAACTTAGGTGTGGGGGTATTTGATCGGCATCATTTCATGTTTATATTTGTATCTTATATCCATTATCTTTCACCTAAACAATGCTACGTTACGAGTTTTATGTTTAGTTTTCAGGAATAAATAGGTTTGAAGAGAAGAGCCATGAAAGGACCCAAAAGCAGGAAAAAAGGACTTAATTGTGAGACATAGGGACTGAGATGCAATGGAGAAGGACCTGATCGAAGACCGAAGGACCTAAGAGCAAAACAGGAAACTCCACACCATCATGGGGAGTATTTTGGCTATTCGATTCGGGTCGGAGCTCCAACAAACCAAGTAGATGCATCCAAGACCAAAAAATCCATCAAGCAAAGCCCACAACCAAAAGCAACTCGATCTGAAGTTTATAGACCGCCAATTGGCGGTCTTGGACCGCTAATTTGCGGTCCATATAGCCCCAGATCGGCTAAGCTTTCTCCTAGACTTGTATTATTATGTGTTTAGTCTATTTTTGGTATTGCTTTAGTCCAACATCGGGGGATTGTCCCCGATTAGCTTTTTCCATGCTTATAAATAGAACTCTTCACCTTCCATTGTAATCACCCATTGCTTGGTGGCATTCTCTCTACTAAGGAGTAAGCCTTGAAGCAAAAACTCAAGGTGGAGAAGAATGCTACCTTCAATGTGAGTCATTTGTTAATAAAATAATTCTTCTAGTTTCTTTTAATCTTGTCTTTTAATTTGTGCATGTTTGTTTAGTCTTTCCTTTCCTTTTATGTTTCTTTAATGCTTCTTGCCTTCTTAGTTAACTTTCATTTCAGTATTATGCTTTCTTTTGCTAATATAGTTAGTGTAATGAGTAGTGAGTAGTTCCATCCTCATTTGGGGGGGTGGAGAAATATGTGATATAATCATGTAGTGTATTAAGTGTGTGTTATCTTTATCCCTTGAGCTTTATATGATTTCCATAACCATCTAATGGGTTTTCACTCTTATCTTTGATATGCTAACGCTCTTGAATGAAACTTAGCTTATGCTTTGATTAATGGACCTATTTTATGGGGAATGATAAGGTTAGGATATGGATGAAGTTAATATTGGAAACACAATTTGTAGGGTATGTGCTCTTGTTGCCTTTACCTTAGCTAATGTCTTGTATGTTTTAATGATGTAGTCTTATCTTAATTCATGTTGAGGCATAGTAAGGTATGGTCTTTATACTTGAGTTCATGTAGCTTCCTTCCAATTTTTGTCTTGTATATTTTAATGATGTAGTCTTATCTTAATTCATGTGGAGGCAAAGTTGGATGTAGTTTTATGATTTCATGCACTACATGTTGTGAGGAGCTTAATGAACACACACACACTTCTTTAAGTTCACATTATTTCTCTACCCCCTTTGGGGTTTAGTTTTCTTGCTTTTCTTCCATTTCCTTTTTGCATCTTAGTGTAGTTTAGTGTAACGAACCTTTCTCTCCTTCTTTTTACCTCTCGCCTTCGAACAAACCAATCGTCGACACACCTCCCAGTGGACGACCCGTATTTGCCACCGCTTCAACGCGGCCGTGCACTTGTGGTTTAAATAAAACGATCAATTAGAGACTATAAATGGACCTAATAGCAGGGAAAAGGACTGAGTTGAGAGACTCGAGGACTAAGGTGAAAGATCGAAGGACCTTAATGTAAGATCGAAGGACCAAGGAGCAAACAGGGATACCCCACACCATCATGGGGAGTATTTTTGCAATTCGATTCGGGTCGGAGCTCCAGCAAGCGAAGTAGATGCATCAAAGACCAATAAATCCATCCAGAAAAGCCCAGAAGAAAATCCAGACGGATCTAAACCCAGTAGACCGCTGATTGGCGGTCCGGGTTGCTCCGGATCCGCTAATATTTCTTTGGGTCGTGTATTAGAGTGTGTTTAGTCTATTTCTGGTATATGTTTAGTTCCATACCGGGGAATTGTCCCGGATTACCTTTTCTATGGCTATAAATAGAACTCTTCCTCCTCTCTTGTACCCCATCTCTCTCTTTGTGACCATCCTCTGTACTAGGAGTTAAAGCCTTGATGCAAAAACCCTGGTGGAGAGAGGGTTCTTGTAATTGAGTGAGTAATAATAGATGTTTTCTTTTGGTTATGTTGTTTCTTTCTTAGTTTAATTTCATTTCTTATGTCTTGCATGTTTCTTTAGTTTTATGTTCTTTTAGTTAAACTTGTTGTTTTATTCTTCTTATAATTAGTTTAAGCATGTTTTCTTTCCTTTGTATAAATGTTAGTTTAAAAATGTGTGAGTAGTTCCATCCCCTTTGGGGGTGGAGTTGATGTGTATACATGTTATGTAGATGGTATGAATGGTAGACATTGTTGTTTGTGAGAGATATTAGTATGCTTGTTTGAATTAATAAGAACTTTTACTTGATGGTTTCTGTCATAATGTTTAGGTACATTCCATGCTTGCCTTGTTTATGTTCTTAATAACAAACTTGTCATGCTCATATTAATCAAATAGGTTAGTGCTTTAAATGATAGGTCTTGCCATTAGGTACTTCTTATGCATTAACAAGCACTAACTACACTTGAGCTTATTGTATGCATTCACCACACTTATTTCATGTGCACACACACTCCACCCCTTAGGGGTTTTCCATTCCTGATTTCTATCTTCTGTTATTAGCTACTTAGTTTAGTTCATTTTGTGCTTTCATTTCCTCCTTTTTAGTTTACTAGTTTAGTTAGTATAGTTTAGTTTAATCAATCCTTTCTCCTTTTTCCCACTTGCCTTCTAACAAACAAGAGTCGACACACCTCCCTACGTATCGACCCATATTTTCCACAACTTCAACGTGGCCGTGCACTTGAGGTTAATTAAAACATATCAATCAGGAGGCCAAGCAGGCGTAAGATAAGTTCTGGGAAGACACGTTGCCATTCTGTCTCAGGTTAGGTGTTCCCAATGTCGTGATGACATCATGTAGGTCTTAATCTGCTAGTTGGGGTGTCTATCCCGCGTACCACTTTGTGCCAAGCGGTGGTTCACTGTCGAGTCGGCTAGTGTTCTGTTTCCTTATAGTGGAATTTGTTCGAGTGTTACCCGACCGGCACGGTTGTTTAGAGTTGTGGCCATTCTGTTGCATTCGGTTGCTTTCTGTAATTTCTGTTGTATTATGTTGCATCAATGGTAGCTAGACTTCATGCATATCTCTGTAAACTTGGATTGGACCCAGGGCATGCATGGTTTTCTTTATTGAAATCTCATGCATATTTGTTGATGTTTTGCCTCAGGTACTTAGGTTCCTTCGTGGGTGGACTGGACGAGTTTCGGAGGATTCTGTACACGAGGGACACGTCAACCACAATCTTCTTGTTATGTTTGCTTCTGTATTTATGTTAATGTATTTATCTTTTGAAACTCGATGTATTGTAATTGGATCTTTTATGTATACATGCATAATTAGTTGTTACCTTCTGTATGTCCTTTTAAGCGTTGTCGAGTTGTCTTCTTTGGTATGTCTTTTGTAACTCATTCGGTCGTCGCGGAGGTCTCTAATCGTGACACTTGAATTTTTTCCCATTGTGCGTACCCAAGAGACCGGGGGTGTTACAATTTGGTATCAGAGCAGGTTGGTCCCAAAAGTGTACAGAATCTAAAGACTCTCCAGTAGGTCATCAAGGTCGTGCCCTGTTGGTAAAATTCCTTCCTTTTTGGTTGAATTTGAGTTATTATTAAGTCATTCACGCATGCTTTTGTTTTGTGTGGTGCATATTGTTGCTACTGGATTCATGCTATTGTTTGAGTTTCAATTGTTGTTAGATACATCACATCCAGGTATATTAACTACCGAAATCTAGTTATTATCCCATGATTTAATTGCTCTAAGGCTGCTTCTTGTTGTTGTATCTTGATATGCTTGATACATGTGATTATTTCCTAGCTAAGTTGTTGTTAAGATCTTTCCTGCCTAGGTATTGTTTTAGATACTAGATTTATGGGATTATTCATGTTTAAATTGTTGTTAGGAAGTTATAACAGCACGCATGACTTAGTTGTTGGAAACAAGAAATTGCACTACATGAAAAGGTTAACTGATTTGTTTTAATTAAGTTATGTGCATGATGCTATGGTCTGAAATGTTCACATCAGAACTAGCTTGCCATCCATTCATGCATGCATGCCTATCACTTGTATTATCGTAATTGCATAGTGGGATCCAATATTATCCATATAGTCTCAATGTTGGGATGTTTAATATTTAGTGCAACTAATGTTGAATTCTAGGTGCTCGTATGTGACTAAAGGTCGAGGTTACAGCCTCAATGTTTTGCATGCTGGGGCTTGAAATCAGCCACATTATAGTCTCATAATTATCCTAATTATACTTCAATCGAGTCCAAGCCTAGTGTTGAAGTAGTAATAATGCCCCGCCAATTGTCTTTTACTTCTCTAACATGAGATTGACAAGTTCTGGTACAAACACGAAAGTTACGGCTTGTCCAGATTCTGCAAGAACCTCAAATCCATGACTGCCACACTGTCTCCAGAGGTATCAGGAAAAGCCATGGATCCGAACAAGTCTAAAATGAAATCTCGTGTGTATCGGGCTACCTCCTCATCTATGGGATTGTTCGGGAGATTCTCGTAATTCTCCCACGTAGCATCTAATGTGCCCTAATATTAGTCTAAAGGGGACTGAATAGAGTAATTAAGTTCTTTAAACAACTATTGCGAATTAAAAGGTAGAACAATAAATATGAAGGAAAGATATGCAAACCACATCACCGGATGTATAAAGGTTTGGATCTGTTGAATGTTTTAATTAAACCGCAAGTGCATGGCCGCGTTGAAGCGGTGGCAAATACGGGTCGTCCGCAGGGAGGTGAGCAGCCTCTCGTCTGCACGAAATCAAGTGGCAAAAATATGGAAGTGAGTTGTTTATCCTACTCTACGCTACAGTACACTACGAAGTACGAAATGCGAAAGAAAGCAACAAACGATTAACTAAAACCTAACTCAGAACGAAATAAGCGTGCTGGAATTCAGAAATGGAAAACCCCTAAGTGGTGGAGTGAGTGCACACACGCAAAGAGGTGGGTGTTGAACACATTCTTCAAACACAAATTAAGGTGGTGTTATCATGCATAGGAAGTGTCTAAATGTTATAACAAAACCTATCAATCTATTCACCAACCTAGTTGATTAACATTTACATATACAAGTTGTTTATTTCAGAACCTAAACAAGCATGAGAGGTGGCAAAACTCATCAAGTTATAAATTCTATCCTAAACAAGCAAGCATACATTCATGTTTTATCAACACATTGTAAATAAAGCATTTATTCCATTCTCTAATGCATGTATGAAAATCTACTCCACCCCCAAAGGGGATGGAACTACGCACTACACAGTACACTAATTATTATACTAAGCAAGGAAAGCATATTAACTAAGCTACTAAAACTAATGAAATGAATTTAAACAAAGTAAAGCAAAAAATATGAAACAAACAACATAATAGAGAAACTTGTATTAAAATGACTCACATTTCAAGTAGCATCCTCCTACCTTAGTGTGTGCTTCAAGGCCTCACTTCTAGTAAGAAGAATAGCCACTTAAAATATGGAGTGATTACAATAGAAGGTGAAGAGTTCTATTTATGGCCATAGAAAAAGGTAATCCGGGACAATCCCCCGATGTGGGACTAAACAAATACCAGAAATTGACTACATACACACTAGTACGCGACCCACCAAAATCTTAGTGGATTTGGGCCAAAACAGACCGCCAATTGGCGATCTATATGGTTCGGATCCCGCTAAGTTTTCTTCTGGGCTTTTCTGGATGTCTTTGGTGATCTTTGATGCGTCTACTTTGCTTTCTGGAGCTCCGACCCGAATAGAATTGTCAAAATACTCCCCATGATGGTGTGGAGTATTTTGTTTTGCTCTTTGGTCCTTTGGTCTTACGTTCAGGTCCCTCTTCCTTGCATCTTAGTCCCCAGGTCTCACAATTCAGTCCTTTTTCCCTGCTTTTGGGTCCTTTTATGCTTCATCTCTTCAAACCTATTTATTCCTGAAAACTAAACATAAAACTCGTTACATAGCATTGTTGAGGTGAAAGATAATGGATATAAGATCGAAATATAAGCATGAAATGATGTCAATCAAATACCCCCACACCTAACTTTTGCTTGTCCCGAGCAAAAGAAAGAAAGGAAAAAGCATACGAAAAACTCGAAATCCTAACTCACTTTTGTAGGAATCACGGTTGCACCTAGCACGTGCAACAAGCCGTTAAACGTCCTTGCCGCCAAGGAGGAGGAGTGTTGTCTCCTGAGGGTTTTCAACGGATACACCCACAAAATGCGAACAAGATGGATTAATCAATCTAGCTACACGACTCGTTGGACTCATATTGTCGATCATGGGACGCGGTAATACTACGGGTCAACTCTATATGGGTAATCAGTCCACACACCTAGCCTCACGAACCATTCGTGAAAGTTAGTTAAACACTTAAGTGAAAGACATGGGCAACCTTAACTTCTGAATGTGATACAATGTGTAAAGTCCATTTTGGTTCTTATTTGACTTTTTTTTATGTTTTCTTTTTCTTAGCAGCAGTATATTGGTTGGTGTTTGATTCTCCCAGGGCCAGGTTTCGTGCATCATTGCCTATGAGGACTTACACTATCACGCACACCTTCCCCCAAATCTCCACATAGGGCGATCCCTACCACCTGTGTAACGGGAGTTCAGTCGGTGCATCCCAACTCAGATGACTCGAAAGCACCAGGCGCAAAGTCCCCTCAGACCTACTTTCCCGAGTGATAGGAGCCGTGCGAGAAGAGAGAACACCACTTATTTATTTATCTACATGGGAACCAAAACCCCTACACTCAAGTTTCACAAAAAGAAATTAATGGCCCTTGACTACGACAAACTTCCTTATACTAACAGACACGAATTATTTAACTAACTAGGTTCAGGGTGGACTTCTTTAAATGTTTGAGTGTTGAAACCCTATCATTACACGCCCCCCGAGGGAAAACCGGGGTGCATCGTAACGAGTCGATAAGACCTAAAGCCAGTAAACTAGAAATCCTAATGCATCAAGTTCAAGACAATTTTGGGAGCTTTCTTTTTTACTTTGCCTCTCAACGGTTTTGCACATGCTAAACACACAAAAAACCCACAAAACATTTTCTTTCGCAAACACATGAAGATTTTGAAAGAAATGTGAAAATTTTAAAGAACTAGGCAAGCAAAGGAATACAAGTCACCCAAGGATCATGGGAAGCAAATATATTGGTATTAAATGCAGCACACTAACATGACCCTATCAATACACACAAAAGAAAACAAAATCAAAGAAAAAGTACTCAAATATGTACACACGTAAAGCACCCCCCCACACCTACTTCAGGCATTTTCCTCAATGAATGTGAACGAGATACTACATGGATTTATGCATGAAAAAGAATAGATCTCACCAACGTGAAGTACAAAGGGAAGTTCATGGTCATGTTGATGGATACAAACCCGAATTCCCTCAAAATCTGTGAGATACTGAAGAAGGGAGACAAATACGTGAAGAAATGGGGCCCAAGTACATGAGGGTTGGGTCCCACAACAATCAATGCTTGCTCATGGAGTCTTTTATTACACACTTCTTTTTTCTTAATTTTTTTTTTTGATTTTTAACATGATATATACAACAACGATATTCTCATAATCATTTGGTCAGGGAACATCAAATGAGAACATTAAGTCATGAGGACCAAAGACTTCCCGAGATAGGCAAACTTCACTGGTACTCTGAGGTGTCATGAGGGGTGAAAGGTCAAAGCTGAAAGGCTCGAACCCTCATGATATTGGTTGGGTGTGGGCAACGAAGAATGAAGTTGTGTTGCCTCACTAGGGTTCAGTTTTTCATCGAACAAAACCCTCCAACCAATAGGCGGGTGCATCGGAATGAGTTCCTCAAGCTCTTTTGATGGATGCAGCATACCTGCATCACTAAGAATGAGGCTTCTCCCCCAAGTCATCCAACAAGGACCTCCCACCATCATTTAGATCATCAAGCATCAGCTCGATCGTAGGTGGGTCCTTGTTGGAGTCAAAATGAAGCTCAAATGGCTCAATGGCCATGGGACATGAGGTAGAGATATCTTCTGGTATAGGCATATGATGAGGTGTCTCACTCTCACTAGTACACTCAACTAAATCATGCAACGAACACTCCTTTTGGACATTTATGTTTGATGCCAGCTCACTCTGTTTCATTGCAAAGACAGACAATGAGTTTTCGCTAGGTCCACAAACATTCTCAATGGGTTGCATTGGTGTTAGGGGTGTTCGTTGATTTGGTGGTGCTTTCTCCAATTGGCGGATGAGATTTAGATTTAAAGGTTGATCCATGGGCTCTTGTTGCCTACCAGAGTTGAACACATGAAACTCGACACTCATGTTACCGAATGAGAGCTTCATGAGACCATTTCTACAATTGATTAAGGCGTTGGAAGTTGCCAGAAATTGTCTACCCAAAATCAAAGGTATTTGAGAGTGGGTGTTCGCAACAGGATTGGTATCGAGGACAACAAAATCGACTGGAAATATAAAATCTCCAACTTTGAGAAGCACGTCCTCGATAATCCCCTTTGGAATACGAATGGATCTATCCGCCAGTTGGAGGGTGATCTTAGTTTGTTTCAATTCACCCAAATTTAACTGTTGAGAAACAGAAAATGGGAGGAGGTTGACCGCTGATCCTAAATCAAGCAAAACATTACTCATGCTAGTGTCCCCTATCATACACTGAATAGTAGGACACCCAGGGTCCTTGTATTTTGCGTAGGCAGTATTGGACAAAAGTGAGCTTACATTTGCAGCCAAGAATACTTTCTTAGGAACATTGGTCTTTCTCTTTGTTGTGCAGAGATCTTTCAACACTTTGGCATATTGAGGTATTTGTTGGATGACATCCAACAAGGGGATGTTAACCTTAACTTGCTTAAACACCTCTAATATCTTGTCCATTGTGTCACTCTGCTTTTTGGTTAACCTACTTGGATATGGAGCATTTGGCAGGTAGGTTTCCTGCGGTGCCTGAGAAGGATTCGTTGGTGTATTACCCTCACCCTCAGCCTCTTCTTCATCACCATTCCCACTGAGGGGCTGCAAAGATTGTGGTGGTGGTGGCAAGGAAATGTGATTGTCAACGTGTTATCCATTCCTTAAGGTCACAATGGAATTGACATGGTGAACATGTTTCTCCACATGATTCACTTGCCTCCCCCGAGGTACCACATTCTCATTTTGCACATGTTGTTGCTGGTACATGTGGGGGTTAGCCTCAGGCTGGCTAGGATCCCGCTAAGTTTTCTTCTGGGCTTTTCTGGATGTGTTCGATGATCTTTGATGCATCTACTTTACTTGCTGGAGCTCCGACCCGAATAGAATTGCTAAAATACTCCCCATGATGGTGTGGAGTATTTTGTTTTTCCCTTTGGTCCTTTGGTCTTACGTTCAGGTCCTTCTCCCTTGCATCTTAGTCCCCAAGTCTCACAATTCAGTCCTTGGCTTTGGGTCCTTTTATGCTTCATCTCTTCAAACCTATTTATTCCTGAAAACTAAACATAAAACTTGTTATATAGCATTGTTTAGGTGAAGGATAATGGATATAAGATCCAAATATAAGCATGAAATGATGTCAATCAGGATCCAACCACCGGATCGTAGTCCTCTCTTACAAATTGCTCTTCCTCGAGCAACTTCGCGTCCTCCACTAATCTGATCTCCGTTGCTGGCCGAGATCACGCCTTGAGACCACAAGCTTTGCGAACACCCTCGCCTAGCTTGGACCACCTTCTCACAATCCGAGAAGAGCTTCGCTCCGGAAGCTAGTACAACTCTGGAAGAAAATACTTCAACAACTAATCTTTGGCACTTGAAATGAATGATGTAATCAATGAGTTAGTTTCAAGTGTGAAGATGCGAGCACAAGGAAGTTTAGAACAAAATGTGAGTAGTAAGAGTGTTTGACCTTGGAGAAGGATTGGTAACATTAGAAGTGTGTTATCATCTCTATATATAAGCTAAAAAACTTAATCTAGCCTTTGGTCAATCAGTCCAATGTGCTTCTGGCACTAGTACATATACTCATTTCCCTTCCAAGAAGGCATAACCTGACCCTTGATACCAGTGATGAATGAGACCATGTTTGAATCCCAAGTAGACTTCCTTGTATTGTTTCGATACTAGTCGTTTATGGATTGAATCCATTGAGAGAACCACTTGCTCATGACAATAACATCATTGCAGTGTGGACGTGGGAAGGTAATGAGACGCCTCATGATCATACGTGAGTCGCATCAATATGCCACACAAATAACAACTTGTTAAAAGTCAGGAAGAATTCTTCAAATATATTCATGCAACTATTGTCGAGTCTTCATTGAGTTTATATCGAGTCTCTATCGTGCTCATTTGGGTATACACTATTGAGCCCATCGAGCTCATTTGGGTACTCTGTTGTGCTCATTTAGGTATACTATCGAGCTCATCGAGCTTGTTTGAGCCCATTGAGCACTTTTATGCAAAATACCTCAACCCAATTACCAACAAAAAAATGCAAAATACCGCAATTTACTAAGGTACGCCTATAAAATAATAAAATTTTAATTCTTGAAATTACTTACATCTTCGGTGAGTCATGCTTTGATTGTCTTCATCATTAAGAACCACATTGGACTGTAACTCACCGTCGTCAATCAGTCGATCGATTTGACAAAAATAAGAGTTCGATCAAACATAAGTGCAGACGGTCGAACCAACTGGGCTAGGACTTTAGTGAACGGTCGAACATATGTAAATGTTTGGTCAACCATTTGGAGAATTTGGTCGAGATGAAACTGAGGAATTGAGGTAACGGTGGAACAAGATAGAAGTGTCGTTCGACCGAAAAGACCAGTAAAATTGGAGATCGAGAGCTACATGAACCGGTATACCGTATATATGGTCTCGGTTGATCGATAGACTAAATCTAATACGGGGGTTAGGTCAGTATGTGTATACGACCATTGGTATATATGACAAGTATAAGGGTCATATTAATAACAAATACGGAAACAAATCGGTCGAAGAAACTAAACTTTGGTCGACCGATATCTACTCAAATCAGGACACGTGTCAAGATAATATAGGTGAGTGGGACGTGTATCAGTCCAACTGGGTTAACTCAACTTGACAAGCATACACGATCGACCGTAGAAAAGGATTTGGTCGACCGATTAAGCCTGTGAAGGCACAATAATGCATCGATCGAACTGAGGTAAGATATGGTCGACCGTTTGGAAAAGGAATAAGAGTCTATTGAATTTTGGTCGAACCAGATGGTATTCTGGTCGACCGTTTTGACCCAGCAAACCTGTTCTAGGTAAGTTTCTATATTTTGTCAAAGTCCTATTGAAGTCAATATGATATGGATTTAATTGTGAGACTTCTATCGGTTTACTAATGGTTATGCAATCCAATTCATCCAGGATTTCAAGTGCCAACTTACTTTATGGCCTAAGTACAAGAAATATAAACCTATCTAATCTTCATTCTTGATTTCTTGTCTTGATTCAACTTGATTCCTGAAATGTTAGAAATGCAATATATGCATGCGATGATTTTAATGGAATACATGTGTTTATTGATATGTTAGTTAATCATCAAAGCGGATTAGTAATTATTAGCCAAAAGGCCAACAATCTCCCCCTTTTGATGATGACAACTTATCATTCTAAATACATGTTCTTCAAATTTTATCATCATTAAGCAATTTCTAATGCTCCCCCTATCTTATAGCTACCCCATATATAAGCATGTATTTATTTCTCCCCCTTTGCATGATCAAAAAGATAATACTCATGAGAGAAAAAGATATACAATTAAGGCTTATCATGAGATAAAAATACGAAAGCACAAAGAAATGCCAAAAAGAAACAATAGGAATTATAACCATGCATTCAAAATAAGATCAATAACTAAGAGCCAATCACACAACCAAACAGTAAATGTTCAAACAACATTACCCAAGGGATAGTCAAAACAAAGACAACACACGACCAAGTTTTGAAAGCAAGTACAACAATAGGCGAAGTTCAAAGCAAATAGCAAAAGACACACAAGGTTAAAGCAAAACCAAACAACTACAAATTCAATCAAGGCAATGATCACGAAAGCGTGAAGAAAGGGAATCAATCACACTCATCAAATAGCCAAAACGAGCATCGATATGGGCTTCAAGACGATCGAAGCAAGCAGAAGTTGAGGCTTCAAGTTAATAAAAATGAACCGAAATGGAGGCTTATAATGCATCAACTCGATCAGAAAGGTGCTAAAAATGACGTGCATCCATCAAACTAGAAGCTAACCAATTACCCTTAGTCCAAGCCACTGTGTCTCCCTCTCCCCACCACGAACCTGACTCTAGTGGAGCCTGACGAGGCATCCACCTGGGATCTCCAACGGCTTCGTCTTCCTCTTCAGCGATGTTGTCTTCTCTAGATTCCTCGTCAGAGGAAGGTTGTGGAGACGAGGAGGCAATAGTCTTCATTTTGGCCAAAGTGGTTTGACCGATTGGGTATTTATAGGTGGTCGACGGGAAAGGAGAGAGGTTGATTAATTGATCGTTTATATTACCGCAAGTGCACGGCGTCAGTGAAGTTGTGGGAAATACGGGTCGTGTCCACGAGGAGGTGTGTCAACTTTGGTTCTTCAGAAATTGAGTGGGAAAAGAGGAGAAAAGGAATTGATTACAATAAATTAGACTAAACTATGTTACGCTACACTAGTACGAAACAAATAAAGAAGACGAAAACATGAAACTAAATAAAACTAAATTAAGTGACTAATAAAAGCAAGCTGGAAATCAGGTATGGAAAACCCCCTAAGGGGTGCAGTGTGTGTACACATGAAAAAAGTGGTGATGAATGCATTCAATAGAGCACAAGTGTAGGGAGTGTTGTTATGCATAAGAAGTACCTCATTGAAGACCTATCATCCGAAACACTACCCTAAGTGATTAATATTAGCATGAACAACTTTGTTATTAAGAACCTAAACGAGCATGGAGTGTACCTAAAGATTATGGCAGAAACGATCAAGTTAAGTATTCTCTTTAATTCAAACAAGCATACTCACATTTCTCACATACAACACCATTTAGCATTCATTACATTCTGCATGATGTGTACAAACATCAACTCCACCCCCAAAGAGGGATGGAACTACTCACACATTATTAATCTAACATTCATATTAAGGAAAAGAAACATGCTAATTAATTCTACGAAGATTAAAACTAACAAAGTTAACTAAGCATGCAAGAATTAAAAGCAACATAAAAGAAACTAACAAAATAAATTTTATTGCTCACTCACCTTACAAGTAACCTCTCTGCACCAGAGTTTTGCTCCAAGGCTTTACTCCTAGTAGAGAGGATGGCCACCAAGAAAGGAGATGTTTATAATGGAAGAGGAAGAGTTCTATTTATAGTCATAGAAAAAGGTAATCGGGGACAATCTCCCGGTATGGGACTAATAAAACACTCCCAGAATAGACATAAACACGTAACCCATACCCAGGAGAAACCAGGTCAGATTCAGAGAAAAACGGACCGCCAATTGATAGTCACTTTTTTCGGGATCTGACCTATTTTCATATATTTTCTTTAGTTCTTCAATTCTTCACATGGGGTACACTCGGAACGGTTATTCGAGTTTAGGCCTGGATCTAATTGCCAAAATACTCCTCATGATGGTGTGAAGTTTCTTGATTTGCTTATTGGTCATTTTGGTTTACATCTGGGTCCTTCTCTTTTGAATCTCAGTCCATAAGTTTTGCAAGTGAGTCATTTTCCTTGCTTTTAAGTCCTTTTTTTAGTCTCTTCTTCTCAAACTTGTTTATTCCTGAAACTTAAACATAAAACTCATTACGTAGCATTGCTTAAGATAAAAATAAAGGATATAAGACAAAAATATATGTATGATATGATGTCAATCAAATACCCCCACACCTAACTTTTGCTAGTCCCGAGCAAAACAAAGAAAGAGAAAGATGAAAGAAAGGAAAAACCATTCGTAAAAAAGGGAAATCCTAACTCACTTTCGTAGGAATCATGGTTGGACTTAGCATGTACAACAAGCCGTTAAACTTCCTTGTCACCAAAGAGGAGTGTTGTCTCTGAAGCGTTTTCAGCGGATACACCCACCAAATTCGAACATTGATGAATTATTCAATCTAGCAACACGACTCATTAAACTCATTTTCGTCGATCATTGGACACAATAATTTTACAGACCGACTCTATATATGCATTCAATCCACACACCTACCCTAATAATTCATTCGTGCAAGTTAATTAAGGACTTAAGTTAAAAATATGGACAACCTTAACATTCTCAAGTGATAAAAAGTTTAAAGTCTCTTAAGGTTCTTATTTGCATTACCTTTTTTTCCTTTTTGTGCTTCTCTTTTTTTTTTCTTCTTCTAGTTGGTGTGTAATTCTCCCAGGGTCAGGTTTCGTGTATCATTGCCCATGAGGACTTGCACTATCACGTATAGCTTTCCCCACATCTCCACATAAGGCAATTCCTACCACCCGTGTAACGGGAGTTCGGTCGGTGCATCTAAAGTTAGATTACTCAAAAGCACCAATCACTAAGCACTAAGTCCCAATGGACCTAATTTCCCGAGTGATAGAAGTCGTGCGAGAAGAGAGAACACCCTACTACTTATTTATTATCTACAGATGAACCAAAACCCCTACACTTACGATTTCACAATAGTAGTTAGGGGTTCCAGCCTACGACAAAATTCCTTATAATAACATACATGAATTATTCAACTCACTTGATTCAGGGAGGAAGCAGTAATCCTACGAGCCGACTCTATATAGGTATTAGTCCACACACCTAGCCTAATAAACCATTCGTGCAAGTTAAATAGGGATTTAAGTGAAAGACATGGACAACCTCAACATCCTCAAGTGATACAAAGTGTAAAGTCCATTAAGGTTCTTATTTGCATTACTTTTTTTTCTTTTTGTTTCTTTTCTTACTTTTTACTCTCTTTTTTCTTTTCTTTTTCTTAGAAGTTGGAGTTTCATTCTCCAAGGGTCAGGTATCGTGCATCATTGCGTATGAGGACTTACACTATCACGTACACGTTTCCCAAATCTCCACATAGGGCAATCCCTACCACCCGTGTAGCGGGAGTTCGGTCGGTGCATCCCAAGTCAGAGTACTCAAAACCACCAAGTACAAAGTCCCCTCAGACCTGATTTCCCGAGTGATAGGAGCCGTGCGAGAAGAGAGAACACCTACTCACTTATTTCTTATCTATATATGAACCAAAACCCCTACACTTAATGTCTCACACCAAGATTCAAAGGGTCATTGACTACAACAAACTTCCTTATATTAACAGACACGAATTAGTGACTCACTAGGTTCTGGGTGGACTTCTTTAAATATTTGATTACTGAAACCCTGTGATTACTTGCCCCCCGAGGGAAAACGGGGGTGCATCGTAACGACTAGATAAGCCCAAAAGCCACTGTACTAGATATCCTAACGCATCAAGTTCAAGACAATTTTGAGAGCTTTGTTTTTACTTTGCCTCTCAACGATTTTGCAAATGGTAAAAACATGCAAAACCCACAAAACATTTTCTTTCCCAAGCACATGAAGAATTTGAAAGAAATGGAAAATTTTAAAGCACCAGGCAAGAAAAAGAAGACAAGTCACCCAAGGATCATGGCAATCATATATATCAATATTAAATGCAACACACTAACATGACCTTAACAATACAAACAAAAGAAACCAAAAATAAAAGGAGAAAGACTCGACTTTGTACACACGTAAAACACCCCCCTCCCTACACACACACTTCATGCATTGTCCTCAATGAATGTGAGCATGATACTACATGGATTTATGCTTGAAAAAGAAGAAGATCTCATCAACGTAAAGCACAAAGGGAAGTTCATAGTTATGTTGATGGACACAAACCCGAATTCCCCTCAAAACCTGTGACATACGAAAGAGGGGATACAAATACGTGAAAGAAATGGGGCCCAAACACACAAGGGTTGGGACCCACAACAATCAATGCTCACTCATGGAGTGTTTTGTCTTTTTCTTCTTTTTTCTTTTTTTTGGTTTTTTTTTAAATTTAACTTTGTACAAACATGAAATCTCAACCATTCATGCAGGAACATGAATGGTTGAGTTTGGGAGAGGTGCATGAAGGAACATTACCTCCTCACCTTTAGTTGGTGGCCCCTCCAAGTTAGGTTTGAGGCGTTTTCCATTAACCTTGAACACGTCCCCATTCCTGGGTTCAGGATTTCAACCGCATCATGAGGAAATACAATTTGTACAATAAAAGGGCTAGACCAGCGACTGCGGAGCTTACCCACAAACAGAGGAAGCCAGGAATTGTAGAGCAACACTTTCTCACAACAAGATTTAAAGGGTCTTTGACTACAACAAACTTCCTTATATTAACAGACACAAATTATTGACTCACTAGGTTCAAGGTGGACTTCTTTAATTGTTTGAGTTCTGAAATCCTATGATTATTCTCCCCCTGAGGGAAGACCGGGGTACATCCTAACAACTAGATAAGTCCTAAAGCCACTGTACTAGATATCCTAATGCATCTGTAGGATTGGATCGTGTGGGTTATGGGTCCACTAATCACTTTTTAAGCTAATCCACAATTCTCTACTTGATTAAGCAATCAAATGCGCAGCGGAATAAACAAACAAGTAGAGAAAGAAAGACAATGCAAACCACACAAAGACGCGTCGGATTTACAGAGGTTCGGCCGCGCCTACGTCCTCTCTTGCAAGCCCCTCTCGAATCCCCGTTCGAGCTCCTCTTGCGTCTTCACTATGCCTCCCCGTTCCGGGCCGGGAGCAACGCCTTTTACAAGTCTTCAAGCTCGCGAACAACCCTCGCCGAGCTTGGCACCACCTCTCACAAACCGAGAGAATCACTTCGGGCTTTCACCGAAATCCTTGCTTCTTTGTCTTGGGCTTTCACCAAGACCCTTGCTCACTTTACAACAATGGTAACTTGAGTGGAACTCACTCTCTAATTGAGCACAACAATTGCTAGTATGATGATTGATGAAGGATGTGGAAATTAGGCTTTGGATGACTAATTTGGAGCTTTGAGGTTGTGGAAAATCTCACTATAAGTTTGACACTTTGGAGTTGTGAAATCTTGTGGAAAACTAAGTGTGAACCTCTATTTATAAGCTCTAAGAGATTCCTAGCCGTTGGGGAAAGATTTGATTGATTTGTGTAAGAGATACACAAAACAGAA
Source organism: Triglochin maritima (assembly GCA_963682175.1). NCBI lineage: Eukaryota > Viridiplantae > Streptophyta > Magnoliopsida > Alismatales > Juncaginaceae > Triglochin > Triglochin maritima. Next base: position 24,926,950 of record OY821777.1, read on the forward strand.
TTCAAATTCAGCAAAAACTGTCTCCAACCGGTCGACCTAAAGTTGAACCGGTCGAACAAAACCTTACAAAAACTAATGGATCGGTTGAACAAATGGATGGTTCGGTCGAACAAAATGGTCATGTAAAAACTCTAAATCTACTGAAACCGGTCGAACAAAAGGTCCAATCGGTCGAACGTTTTCGGACAGGATTTAAGGTTTAGTTTTAGTGATTTTCCGACTATGTTTTGGATGACCTATCGAAGTCCGATTGATCTGAAATTTTGTGTGTGACTTCTCTAAGGAACCTAGTGTGTGAATGCATGGATATTAGCTTAAGTTATGCTCAATTCACATTTGTTCCTAAGACTCAAAGAAAAGTAAAATACATGTCTTCAATCCAGCTTAATTACATGTCTTGACTTGATTTTTCTTCTTTCTTGAGTCTTGATCACCTGTAGATGTTAGCACAATACAACATATATACCATTATACTACATGTGCTAATCTACATGTCCTAATTAAGATTAGGTTGAATTACATCATCAAAATATGGATTAAGGCCAAAAAGCCAACAATCTCCCCCTTTTTGATGATGACAACCTATATCTTAAACTAACTTAATACTTGAAATATATTATGCAAACTATGCTTCAAAATGTTTCTTTAAATCTATTGCATAGTTTTTCGTGACAATTTCATGCATATTTCAAGTTACCCTAATCTATTTCTTCTCCCCCTTTGACATCCATCAAAAACAATAATCAATCTAAGATATGAAATGAAATTTCTCCCTCATTGACATTTATATAACTATTCAAGTTCAAATAGGATGTCATTGTAATGAAGTTGCTCCCCCTAAATTTTGCACTTCATTACTCTAATAAAAGATATAACTATTAAGCTCCCCCTATCAATAAGGCTAGATGGAAACTATGAGTATGATTAAAGTTAAGTTCAATTAAGTTTCTATTTAAGCCTTATTCTAACATCCATTTAAAATTTGACATTTAAAATCAATGGATGTGGTAAAAGATTTGCAATGAATAGGGTATATGGTTTGCAATGAATTAAACTCTAAGGATATGACAATTAAGCATATTAACTAGATTAGAGCTATTTTTCAGAAATTTTAGAGATAGAAATTTTTATACCAAACTTGAATCTTGAATAGCTCCAATCTTGATTTGGTGATGCAACCGGATTCGAATTCGACGCTTTGGCTCACCCGGTCACCACCAATCTCTTCCTCAAGCTCCTACAAGTGTAGATTTTGGTACCCATTTTTGCTTGGGTCCATTAAGTTTAGCTTTTGGTACCCAAATCCAAGTTGATTTTGGTACCTCTACACTTACTTTCTTTTTCATGGCAAAATTATGTTTAACATTAATTTGAATAGGAAAGTTTTTAACATAAAAATTGTTTTTATTGCCATGTGTGAACTTATGCAATTTATTTGACAAATTTTCATTTAAGACATTAAGTTCACTGTTTTTAGTTGCTAGAGATTCATTTAAGCAATTTAGATTTTTAATCATAGAATTATGCTTTTCATTCATGTTAAGCATGTGAATCTCTAAATTTGCAACTTTTTCATTCATGCAATTTAAGTCATTTAAAGTTTGCTTGCTTTCAAGATATGATTTATCTAGTTTCTTTAGCAAGTCAATTTTGTCATTTTCAAGCATATGACTTTCAATTGCATTAGATGAGGTAGATTTATCATTTAAGCACTCATTCTTCAAGCATGCATTTTCTAAAGTAAGAGCATCAATTTTAGCAAGCAAATCAACTTTATCATCTAACATAGATGCATTTTGACATTTAAGCTCATCTATTTGCTTGTTTGCTAATTTATTTGATTCATGAAGCTCTTTACATTTTTCTACCATTTTCAGAAATGCATTTTGTAGTTTATGTGAATGCGATGATTTTCCACTTGAACTACAACTTGAAGAGTGACTAGAAGATACCTCATCTTCACTTTCTCCATCGGATGAGCTTGATGTTGAACAAGATGTTGAATTGATTTCTTCACATCTAACTTGAGCTACATCCATTGGAGTGGCTTCTCCCTTTTTCCCGGTTGGTGAATCTCCTTCACCAAAATTCTTTTCTAATGTTTGCCATATATGATGAGCACTATCACATGAGCAAACAAGATTAAAATGTTCATCTCCTAATGCACAAAATAAGACATTCATAGCTTTTTCATTTAGGGATGCATTTTTCTCATCTTCTAAACTCCATTTACTAATATGATATCTAGGTGATTCATATGGAGTTTGAATCATAAACCACAAGTTAGCATTCATGGATTTAATAAATGATGACATTTTAGATTTCCATGAAACAAAATTATTTCCATCAAAATATGGTGGTTTACAAGATTCTAGAGGTGTGGATGCATTAAGAGTCATGTTAATTTATCGGTTAAGAACAAAATTAACGAACGAGGCTCTGATACCAAATGTAGGATTGGATCGTGTGGGTTATGGGTCCACTAATCACTTTTTAAGCTAATCCACAATTCTCTACTTGATTAAGCAATCAAATGCGCAGCGGAATAAACAAACAAGTAGAGAAAGAAAGACAATGCAAACCACACAAAGACGTGTCGGATTTACAGAGGTTCGGCCGCGCCTACGTCCTCTCTTGCAAGCCCCTCTCGAATCCCCGTTCGAGCTCCTCTTGCGTCTTCACTATGCCTCCCCGTTCCGGGCCGGGAGCAACGCCTTTTACAAGTCTTCAAGCTCGCGAACAACCCTCGCCGAGCTTGGCACCACCTCTCACAAACCGAGAGAATCACTTCGGGCTTTCACCGAAATCCTTGCTTCTTTGTCTTGGGCTTTCACCAAGACCCTTGCTCACTTTACAACAATGGTAACTTGAGTGGAACTCACTCTCTAATTGAGCACAACAATTGCTAGTATGATGATTGATGAAGGATGTGGAAATTAGGCTTTGGATGACTAATTTGGAGCTTTGAGGTTGTGGAAAATCTCACTATAAGTTTGACACTTTGGAGTTGTGAAATCTTGTGGAAAACTAAGTGTGAACCTCTATTTATAAGCTCTAAGAGATTCCTAGCCGTTGGGGAAAGATTTGATTGATTTGTGTAAGAGATACACAAAACAGAATTCAAATTCAGCAAAAACTGTCTCCAACCGGTCGACCTAAAGTTGAACCGGTCGAACAAAACCTTACAAAAACTAATGGATCGGTTGAACAAATGGATGGTTCGGTCGAACAAAATGGTCATGTAAAAACTCTAAATCTACTGAAACCGGTCGAACAAAAGGTCCAATCGGTCGAACGTTTTCGGACAGGATTTAAGGTTTAGTTTTAGTGATTTTCCGACTATGTTTTGGATGACCTATCGAAGTCCGATTGATCTGAAATTTTGTGTGTGACTTCTCTAAGGAACCTAGTGTGTGAATGCATGGATATTAGCTTAAGTTATGCTCAATTGACATTTGTTCCTAAGACTCAAAGAAAAGTAAAATACATGTCTTCAATCCAGCTTAATTACATGTCTTGACTTGATTTTTCTTCTTTCTTGAGTCTTGATCACCTGTAGATGTTAGCACAATACAACATATATACCATTATACTACATGTGCTAATCTACATGTCCTAATTAAGATTAGGTTGAATTACATCATCAAAATATGGATTAAGGCCAAAAAGCCAACAGCATCAAGTTCAAGACAATTTTGGGAGCTTTCTTTTTACTTTGCATTTCAACGGTTTTGCACATGCTAAACACACGCAAAACCCACAAAACATTTTATTTCGCAAACACATGAAGATTTTGAAAGAAATGTGAAAATTTTAAAGCACTAGGCAAGCAAAAGAAGATAATTCACCCACGGATCATGGAAAGCAGATACATCGATATTAAATGCAGCACATTAACATGAGCCTAGCAATGCACACAAAAGAAAACAAATTCAAAGGAAAAATACTCAACTATGTACATACGTAAACAACCCTCCCCCCCCCACACCTACTTCATGCATTGTTCTCAATGAATGTGCGCATGATACTTTATGGATTTATGAATGAAAAAGGGAAGATCTCACGAACATGAAGCGCAAAAAGAAGTTCGTGATTATAGTGATGGACATAAACCCGAATTCCCTCAAAACCTGTGAGATGCTAAAGAAGAGATACAAATACGCGAAAGAAATGGGGCCCAAATACTCAAGGGTTGGAGTCCGGGTTGGAGTCCACAACAATCAATGCTCACTCATGGAGTCTTTTGTTTCTTTTCTTCCCTTTTTGTTAGTTTATTTAGTTTTTTGTCAAAGTTAACTTTATACAAACATGAAAGCACAACCATTCATGCAGGAACATGAATCGTTGAGTGTGAGAGAGGTTCATGAAGGAACATGACCTTCTCGACTTCACCTAGTGCCCCCTCCAAGAAGGGTTTGAGACATTGTCTATTAACTTTGAACACGTCCCCATTCCCTGCGTTCAGGATGTCAACCGCTGCATGAGGAAATATGGTTTGGACAATAAAAGGGTCAGACCAGCGACTGTGGAGCTTACCCGCGGACAGATGAATCTGGGAATTGTAGAGCAACACCTTTGATTGACATCATTTCATGCTTATATTTGTATCTTATATCCATTATCTTACACCTAAGCAATGCTACGTGATGAGTTTTATGTTTGAATTTCAGAAATAAAGAGGTTTGAAGAGAAGAGGCATGAAAGGACCTAAATGATAGGAAAAATGACTAAGTTGAGAGACTCGAGGACTAAGATGCAAGGGAGAAGGACCTGAACGTAAGACCGAAGGACTAAAGAGCAAAACAGAAAACTCCACACCATCATGGGGATTATTTTGGCAATTCGATTCAGGTCGGAGCTCCAATAAACAAAGTATATGCATCAAAGACCGACAAAGAAATCCAGAAAAGCCCACAACAAATTCCAGCCGGATCCAGAGTTTATGGACCACCAATTGGCGGTCCCAAATCCGCTAAGATTTCGCGTGCACATGTATTAGTGTTTGTTTAGGCTATTTGGTATTTGTTTAGTCTCATACCGGGGGATTGTCCAGGATTACCTTTTTCTATGGCTATAAATAGAACTCTCCCTCCTCTCTTGTACCCCATCTCTCTCTTTGTGGTCATCCTCACTACTAGGAGTTAAAGCCATGAAGTAAAAACCCTGGTGGAGAGAGGCTACTTGTAATTGAGTGAGTAATAGTAGATGTTTTCCTTTAGCTATGTTGTTTCCTTCTTGGTTTAATTTCCTTTCATATGCTTGCATGCTTCTTTAGTTTTATGTCATTTTAGCTTCTTTAATATTGCTTGCTTGCTTAGTTTAATTTCAATTTAGTAGAATGTTTCATTTTAATGTAGGTTGTAGTGTAATGATTAGTGAGTAGTTTCATCCCCATTTGGGGGGTGGAGAAATATGTGATATGATCATATGGTGTATTAGGTGTGTGTTATCTTAATGCCATGAGCCTTATATGATTTCCACAACCATCTAATGGGATTTCACTCTTATCTTTGATATGTTAATGCTCTTGAATGAAGCTTAGCTTATGCTTAGATTAGTGGACCTATTTTATGGGGAATGATAAGGTGAGGATATGGATGAAATTAATATTGGAAACACAATTTGTAGTGTATGTACTATTGTTGCCTTTACCTTGGTGAATGTCTTGTATGTTTTATTGATAATGTGTTATCTTAATTCATGTGGAGGCGTAGTAGGGTCTAGTCTTTATACATGAGTTCATTTAGCTTCATTCCATTTATTGTCTTGTATGTTTAATGATATGATCTTATCTTATTTCATGTGGAGGCAAAGTTGGATTTAGTTTTATGATTTCATGCACTACGTGTTGTGAGGAGTATAATTGAACACACACATGTTGAAGATTGAACATGGAGCATACTTCCTCGAATTCACGTATAAAAATAATCAGAGTCGGATTCCATTGATGAACTAGAATCATCTCAAGTGGCCTTAAGGGCCTTCTTCCCATTTTTCTCACGATGATTCCTTTTCTTGTTATCATCTCGGTCTTCTATTCTAGGCCTCTCATCTTTGTCTCTTCTTGAGGTTTTTTCTTCTCTATCTCTTCTTGGTCTCTCCTCTATTTCTCTCCTAGGAGGATATATCTCTTCTCTTCTCTTCGTTCAGGATCTCTTGACCTAAGCAAGGGGCAATCCTTCTTCATGTGGCCGGTTTTGTTGCATTCGTAGCAAGTGAACGGTCAAGATGATTCTCCTTTTCTTGGAAATTTTCCTTTGGAAAGGAACTTCTTGAAGTTTCGGGTTAGGAAAGTGACGTGTTCATCGGTGTCCTCGTCTTCGATTGTTTTTGAATCGGAGTTAGCCAATTGGCTAATCAAGTCCATGAACGCGAGAAGGGCCTGTTACCGAGTGAACCGGAGGTGAATCCTCGGGGTACCCATTCTCCAGGAAGGCTACCCGTGCCTGATGCTACCTCTGAATCGACCCATCATATTAATGTGATTCATACTTTGAGGTCTGTTAAGGAGGTGGATAACCACATTGGGGTGCCTTCCTTGTCATCACCATATCTTAATGTAACCAGACCTGCGGTGATACCTACATCTCTGAGGGAGCCGAATCCTGAGGTTCCCTCCACAAATACTTCCAGGAAGGAGCCTGATCCTGAGGTTCCTTCTACATTTCCTTCCACAATGGAGACAAACCTTGAGGTCTCATTGTCTCCTCTTATGTCGAAGGAATCAGATTTTGAGGTCCCCATTCATACTTCTTTGGACCAAAATTCCGAGGTTCCTTCGCAACACCCTTATGCCTCGAAGGTGCCATTCCCTGTGCGCCTTAAAAAGAAAACCTCGGATCAGCATGACAAGTTGCTTGAGATGTTTCGACATGTTAAGGTGAACATCCCTCTGTTGGAGGTGATTCAACAAATGACACCTTATGCCAAGTGTCGGGAACTACAAAATACGGGTATCACTTGCAGCCATGTTTTGGTGGTGTGTGTTGCACGAAACTATAATCCCAATGAATATGCACATCCGTACTACAGTGTCAAATCTTTGGTGCACACATTTGTTCATGTTCTAAATTGCACCAATTATTGGATCTATGCTCTGAAATTAGGTGCTCATGCCTTAGGACTCTCTCAATGTCTTAATTATTGATCCCACTTGCTGTGGTGTATATTTATTGCATATTTTATGTTTAAGTGCTACAGATCTGTTGTGTTGTTGGGAGAATGCATGTACCCCTTAGGTATTTGACTCCATAACATTTACACATGATTGATAGATAGCGTTTATCGTTGACATGCTATTAACATGGTTCTGTTGTGACTGTTTGTTGTTCCTGGAGCCCTGTGGTGGCTGATTTAATTATGATATTTCTATATACTCTGGAGCCGAGAGGAGGATTGTATAACCCTCATGTTGTGCTCATTCTGAATAGTGTGGCTACATAGATTAGACGACCTATAGATAGCCTTCATTGCATTAATAATAAAGTAGTTCTGGGCACATTCTGTTTCTATGCCGACAAGCAACGAGTGGGTCCTCTATCTTTAGAGACCATTCGCATAAGACCTCTATGTGGAGGTGATTGACATCAGTTAATGCTTATATTTGTATTTTATATCCATTATCTTACACCTAAGCAATGCTACGTGACGAGTATTATGTTTGAATTTCAGAAATAAAGGGGTTTGAAGAGAAGAGCCATGAAAGGACCAAAAAGCAGGAAAAATGGCTTAATTGTTAGACCTGGGGACTAAGATACAAGGGACAAGGACCTGAACATAAGACCGAAGGACCTAAGAGCAAAACAGGAAACTCCACACCATCATGGTGAGTATTTTGGAAATTTTATTCGGGTCGGAGCTACAACAAGCGAAGTAGATGCATCCAAGACCAACAAATACATCAAGAAAAGCCCAGAATGAAAACGAGCCGATCCAGATCTTGTAGACCGCCAATTGGCGGTCTGGGTTTGTCGGGGTCCGCTAAGATTTCAGGAGCACGTGTATTAGTGGATGTTTAGTATATTTTTGGTATTTGTTTAGTCCCACATCGGGGGATTGTCCCGGATTACCTTTTTCTATGGTTATAAATAGAACTCTTCACCTTCTATTGTAAACCACCCATTGCTTGGTAGCATTCTCTCTACTAAGGAGTAAGCCTCGAAGCAAAACTCAAGGTGGAGAAGAACGCTACCTTCAATGTGAGTCATTGCTAATAAAATAATTGTTCTAGTTTCTTTTAATCTTGTCTTATAATTCTTGCATGTTTCTTTATTTTATGTTTCTTTCAATTAGCTTCTTTAAAGTTCCTTTCTTGCTTAGTTGAATTTCTTTTCAGTATAATGTTTCATTTTAATATAGGTTGTAGTGTGACGATTAGTGAGTAGTTCCATCCCCAATTGGGGGTGGAGAAATATGTGATATGATCATGTAGTGTATTAGGTGTGTGTTATCTTAATCCCTTGAGCCTTATATGATTTCCATAACGATCTAATGGGATTTCACTCTTATCTTTGATATGCTAATACTCTTCAATGAAGCTTAGCTTATGCTTAGATTAGTGGACCTATTTTATAGAGAATGATAAGGTGAGGATATGGATGGAATTAATATTGGAAACACAATTTGTAGTGTATGTACTATTGTTGCCTTTACCTTGGTGAATGTCTTGTATGTTTTATTGATAATGTGTTATGTTAATTCATGTGGAGGCGTAGTAGGGTCTAGTCTTTATACATGAGTTCATTTAGCTTCATTCCATTTATTGTCTTGTATGTTTAATGATATGATCTTATCTTATTTCATGTGGAGGCAAAGTTGGATTTAGTTTTATGATTTCATGCACTACATGTTGTGAGGAGCATAATTGAACACACACACATCTTTATATTCACATTATTTATCTACCCCCTATCGGGCTTCGTTTTATCACTTATCTTCCATTTCCTTTTGCATATTAGTGTGGTTTAGTGTAATCAATCTTTCTCTCCTTTCTTTCCCACTCGCCTTCGCACAAACCAAAAGTCAACACACCTCCCTGTGGATCGACCCGTACTTGCCACCACTTAAACAGGGTCGTGCACTTGCGGTTTAATATAAAACGAATCAATCACGAGGTGATTGACATCGTTTCATGCATATCTTTGTGTCTTATATCCGTTATCTTTCACCCAAACAATGCTAAGTAATGAGTTTAATGTTTAGTTTTCAGGAATAAGTAGGTTTGAGGACGAGAGACTGATTGGCATCATTTCATGTTTATATTTGTATCTTATATCCATTATCTTTCACCTAAACAATGCTATGTTACGAGTTTTATGTTTAGTTTTCAGGAATAAATAGGTTTGCAGAGAAGAGCCACGAAAGGACCCAAAAGCAGGAAAAAAAGACTTAATTGGGAGACCTAGGGACTGAGATGCAATGGAGAAGGGCCTGATCGTAAGACCGAGGGACCTAAGAGCAAAACAGGAATTTCCACACCATCATGGGGAGTATTTTGGCAATTCGATTCGGGTCGGAGCTCCAACAAACCAAGTAGATGCATCCAAGACCAACAAATCCATTAAGCAAAGCCCACAACCAAAAGCAACTCGATCTGAAGTTTATGAACCGCCAATTGGCGGTCCATATAACCCCAGATCCGCTAAGCTTTCTCCTGGACTTGTATTATTATGTGTTTAGAATATTTTTGGTATTGGTTTAGTCCCACATCGGGGGATTGTCCCCGATTAGCTTTTTCCATGCTTATAAATAGAACTCTTCACCTTCCATTGTAATCACCCATTGCTTGGTGGCATTCTCTCTACTAAGGAGTGAGCCTTGAAGCAAAAACTCAAGGTGGAGAAGAATGCTACCTTCAATGTGAGTCATTTGTTAATAAAATAATTCTTCTAGTTTCTTTTAATCTTGTCTTTTAATTTGTGCATGTTTGTTTAGTCTTTCCTTTCCTTTTATGTTTCTTTAATGCCTCTTGCCTTCTTAGTTAACTTTAATTTCAGTATTATGCTTTCTTTTTCTAATATAGTTAGTGTAATGAGTAGTGAGTAGTTCCATCCCCATTTGGGGGGGTGGAGAAATATGTGATATAATCATGTAGTGTATTAAGTGTGTGTTATCTTTATCCCTTGAGCTTTATATGATTTCCATAACCATCTAATGGGTTTTCACTCTTATCTTTGATATGCTAATGCTCTTGAATGAAACTTAGCTTATGCTTAGATTAGTGGACCTATTTTATTGGGAATGATAAGGTGAGGATATGGATGGAATTAATATTGGAAACACAATTTGTAGTGTATGTATTATTGTTGCCTTTACCTTGGTGAATGTCTTGTATGTTTTATTGATAATGTGTTATGTTAATTCATGTGGAGGCGTAGTAGGGTCTAGTCTTTATACATGAGTTCATTTAGCTTCATTCCATTTATTGTCTTGTATGTTTAATGATATGATCTTATCTTATTTCATGTGGAGGCAAAGTTGGATTTAGTTTTATGATTGCATGCACTACATGTTGTGAGGAGCATAATTGAACACACACACATCTTTATATTCACATTATTTATCTACCCCCTATGGGGCTTCGTTTTATCACTTATCTTCCATTTCCTTTTGCATATTAGTGTGGTTTAGTGTAATCAATCTTTCTCTCCTTTCTTTCCCACTCGCCTTCGCACAAACCAAAAGTCAACACACCTCCCTGTGGATCGACCCGTACTTGCCACCACTTAAACAGGGTCGTGCACTTGCAGTTTAATATAAAACGAATCAATCAGGAGGTGATTGACATCGTTTCATGCATATCTTTGTGTCTTATATCCGTTATCTTTCACCCAAACAATGCTAAGTAATGAGTTTAATGTTTAGTTTTCAGGAATAAGTAGGTTTGAGAACGAGAGACTGATTGGCATCATTTCATGTTTATATTTGTATCTTATATCCATTATCTTTCACCTAAACAATGCTATGTTACGAGTTTTATGTTTAGTTTTCAGGAATAAATAGGTTTGCAGAGAAGAGCCATGAAAGGACCCAAAAGCAGGAAAAAAGACTTAATTGGGAGACCTAGGGACTGAGATGCAATGGAGAAGGACCTGATTGTAAGACCGAGGGACCTAAGAGAAAAACAGGAATTTCCACACCATCGTGGGGAGTATTTTGGCAATTCGATTCGGGTCGGAGCTCCAACAAACCAAGTAGATGCATCCAAGACCAACAAATCCATTAAGCAAAGCCCACAACCAAAAGCAACTCGATCTGAAGTTTATGGACCGCCAATTGGCGGTCCATATAACCCCAGATCCGCTATGCTTTCTCCTGGACTTGTATTATTATGTGTTTAGAATATTTTTGGTATTGGTTTAGTCCCACATCGGGGGATTGTCCCCGATTAGCTTTTTCCATGCTTATAAATAGAACTCTTCACCTTCCATTGTAATCACCCATTGCTTGGTGGCATTCTCTCTACTAAGGAGTGAGCCTTGAAGCAAAAACTCAAGGTGGAGAAGAATGCTACCTTCAATGTGAGTCATTTGTTAATAAAATAATTCTTCTAGTTTCTTTTAATCTTGTCTTTTAATTTGTGCATGTTTGTTTAGTCTTTCCTTTCCTTTTATGTTTCTTTAATGCCTCTTGCCTTCTTAGTTAACTTTAATTTCAGTATTATGCTTTCTTTTTCTAATATAGTTAGTGTAATGAGTAGTGAGTAGTTCCATCCCCATTTGGGGGGTGGAGAAATATGTTATATAATCATGTAGTGTATTAAGTGTGTGTTATCTTTATCCCTTGAGCTTTATATGATTTCCATAACCATCTAATGGGTTTTCACTCTTATCTTTGATATTCTAATGCTCTTGAATGAAACTTAGCTTATGCTTTGATTAGTGGACCTATTTTATGGGGAATGATAAGGTTAGGATATGGATGAAGTTAATATTTGAAACACAATTTGTAGTGTATGTGCTCTTCTTGCCTTTACCGTAGCTAATGTCTTGTATGTTTTAATGATGTAGTCTTATCTTAATTCATTTGGAGGCATAGTAGGGTATAGTCTTTATACTTGAGTTCATGTAGCTTCATTCCAATTATTGTCTTGTATGTTTTAATGATGTTGTCTTATCTTAATTCATGTGGAGGCAAAGTTGGATGTAGTTTTATGATTTCATGCACTACATGTTGTGAGGAGCTTAATCAACACACACACACTACTTTATGTTTACATTATTTCTCTACCCCCTTTGGAGTTTAGTTTTCTTGCTTTTCTTCCATTTCCTTTTTGCATCTTAGTGTAGTTTAGTGTAACCAACCTTTCTCTCCTTCTTTTTACCTCTCGCCTTCGAACAAACCAATCGTCGACACACCTCCCAGTGGAAGACCCGTATTTGCCACCACTTCAACGCGGCCGTGCACTTGCGGTTTAAATAAAACGATCAATCAAGTTTTTGGCGCCGTTGCCGGGGAGGTGCTCTGTCCAGACCTTGGTTTGGATGATTCGAGGGGTTTTTAATTTTTTGTTTCCAGATTTTCTTAGTCTCAGGGATCCTAGAGCGCATAGGGAGGCTACTGGAAGAGTTGGAGCACCAACACTTCAAAAGGGACCGCCAATCAGCGGTCTGGTACCGCCAATTGGCCGCCTTGTGAGGTCTTCCTGCTTTCTTTTTTTCTTCTGGTGGTTTATTGCTTCACTTTTGTTATGTGGGAGCCCTATTTTGCATGCTGACTTCTAGTTTGCTCCCAGATCATTAATTACACCCCCATTAATCAACTTGGCCCTAAAATCCAAAGCAAAAGACTAGACGTTCTTACTTGTTTAGGTCACGCATCATGTATTGACTTACGCATATAGTTGTCTTTTCCTTTAGCTTTATTTTCAGTTGTTGAGCGCTGGCGTGAGGTACGCAATTTCCTACACTAATTCATGCATCTTGTATGCCCATGCATTAGTTAGTGAGCGTTTGATTGGAGCGATTGATTGCTAGATTTAGGATCAAAACGCTACTAAGGAGGGGTTGTCCCATAAAAGATAAAGTGAGGGATTTCATCACCCTTTCCTTGGCCTGAAAAATCACTCTTAATAAAGCCTTCTACCGGATCGTCGAGACCGGTAAAAATCACAACTAAAAGCAAGTAGACATTGACCCTAAGGAATTCGGACGCACTAGGAGAGTAATCTAGTCGAGACCGTCATGACCTGATCGGCGTTGCCTACCTTGTCGATAGTTGGAGGTACTGGATCTCCGGATCTGGTATCACTTGCTGGGCATTGTATTCTTCGTTGTAGGGAGGTGAGGCGTGTCAAGGCTAGTGACCTCGCAGTTAGGCGTCGTCTAGCCTAAGGACCCATTGACTTACATTGTTTGAGCCGTGCTTGCTAGTTAGGCTTCTACCTTCACCATTTACCCGCGCTAGCTTTAGGGATTCTTCCCTTCTCCTCTAAGTCATCTTCTTCTCACTTACTTCTACATTTTAGTCTCATCCCCTTTACACTCTCTGGTAGCGTTTTAGGGTCGAGTCGAGCTTTTTTTGCGAGTTTAGCCTCGTGGTGGTTAGAGTGGTCGACTCTAGAGTTCTTTGTTGTGATGGATGGTTACATGGGCGACCATCCATATCATTGTTGGGACCAGGACGATTCTCCCTGGTACTCCCGACCCATGCATCCTGGGGTGGCTCAGACTAGCACCCCGTATGGTTGGGACAATCTTAATTCTGTGACTGAGCAATCTTCATATTGGGGTATTATGAGAGAGGCACCGACTGCTAGATCACCATCTAGTTACGTCGGATCATATGTTGGTCATCAATCTGAGACATTACAAGAACGTTTGGCCTCTTTCATGCATGTAGTAGATGACATGGGTGCACCGGTTGCTCCAGTAGCCCTACTATGTGACTGTTGTGGGTTGAGTGGTCATGTTATAGGGGAATGTCCTTATGTTGCCCCTGAGCCTGAGTATGAGCACACATTTTCCCAAAATGCCCATTATGACCATTACGCATCCGCGTACAACCCGAGCGGGATGGATTCGTGGGGAGATAATTCGTATTCAAATTCTTATACATCATTTCCACCCCAGTATCCTCCTCCCGAATACCCAGAATTCTACCAACACCCCACTTCAAATCATTGGACTCATTCTCAGCCCATCAACACCCAACCCCAAAAATTCCCAAGATCTGACTTGGACCTCCTCGTTGACCGCATACAAAATCTGACACTTCAAGTGAGTCAACTGACGCAACAATTAAGTGAGGAGAGTAACTTTTCGTGTCAACATGAGGATTCATCTTTTGATATCCAACCACCAACACATACACAAATTCAAAGCACAATCTTTCAAAGTCAAACTCCTAGTCAGTCTGAAGGACTTGGGGTTTCAATTCACGATCACTTGGTGGACGATTCGATCCCAATTGAGAATAACATGGACCAGCTTCTTTATGAGTCGGCACAGGATTGTGCCTTATGTTCTTGTCCCGTGGCCCTTGGCCACATGATCTTATTGTTGTACCTCCTAAGGACTCACCTCTGGTGGAGCAAGAGCTCCCTAGTCCCCTCAATTTCAAACAACCTCGTGAGAGTTTGCTTCTCACTATTGTTCCTGATCATCTTGGAAATGATGGAACATCAAACAACTACATTGCTCGTGAGGGTATTAGGAGTTCCTTGGAGGATACCTTGGGTATGAGACCCACTTCCTGTTCTCCTGGTGAGTTGGACATGCACAACGAGGTGCCTGACCTCGTTCCGCCCCACCAGCCTGTTGGTTGGAGAGTTTGGATAGATAATCATAACTTCAGTTCCGCAACGGGAGAGATTCTTCTTCCGTTGCCCCTTATTTCCCAAACTCTCGAGAGGTTCAAGCTCTTTCAGTTTGATCCTTTGAATAAGACGCCTTTGCGTCCAATTCATGAACCTCTCATTTCTTTTGGTGCTCTTTGTGAAGGGGGCCCACGCATGAGTATTCTGGCTCCGCGTGGTGTCATGTTCCCATTCCAAGTGCATTTGCCCACTCTTGAGGTTCCCATTTGATGTCTTTTTACAAATGAAGATGGGAACTTATGTTTGTACATAGTTATATAAAAAAAAGAGAAAAAAAGTACAATAAAAGACTCCTTCAGTGAGCATCGATTGTTGTGAGCCCCAACCCTTGTGTATTTGGGCTCCATTTCTTTCACGTATTTACATCCTTTATTTAGCATCTCACATGTTTTGAGGGAATTCGGGTTTGTGTCCATCAACATGACCTTGAACTTCCTTTTGTACTTAATGTTGGTGAGATCTCTCCTTTTTCATGCATAAATCCATGTAGTATCTTGCTCACATTCATTGAGGACAATGTATGAAGTAGGTGTGGGGGGTGTTTTATGTGTGTACATAGTTGAGTCTTTTTCCTTTGATTTTGTTTTCTTTTGTTTGCATTTTTAGGGTCATGTTAGTGTGCTGCATTTAATATCGATATATCTACTTGCCATGATCCTTGGGTGACTTGTCTTCTTTTGCTTGCCTAGTGCTTTAAAATTTTCACATTTCTTTCAAAATCTTCATGTGTTTGCGAAAGAAAATGTTTTGTGGGTTTTGCGTGTGTTTAGCATGTGCAAAACCGTTGATAGGCAAAGTAAAAAGAAAGCTCCCAAAATTGTCTTGAACTTGATGCATTAGGATATCTAGTACTGTGGCTTTAGGATTTATCGAGTCGTTAGGATGCACCCCAGTTTTCCCTTGGGGGTGAGTAATCATAGGGTTTTAGTGCTCAAACATTTAAAGAAGCCCACCCGGAACCTAGTGAGTCAATAATTCGTGTCTGTTAAACTTAAGGAAGTTTGTTGTAGTCAAGGACCCTTTAAATCTTGTTGTGAGACATTAAGTGTAGGGGTTTTGGTTCATGTGTAGATAAGAAATAAGTGAGTATGTGTTCTCTCTTCTCGCACGACTCCTATCACTCCGGAAAGTAGGTCTGGAGGGACTTTGTGCCTGGTGCTTTCGAGTCATCATACTTGGGATGCGCCGACCGAACTCCCGTTACACGGGTGGTAGGGATTGCCCTATGTGGAGATTTGGGGAAAGGTGTACGTGACAGTGTAAGTCCTCATCGGCAATGATGCACGAAACCTGACCCTGGGAGAATGAAGCTCCAACTAATAAAAAGAAAAAAAATGATGAAAAGAAACAAAAAGAAAAAAAATGGTAATGCAAATAAGAACCTTAATGGACTTTACACTTTGTAGCACTTGAGGATCTTGAGGTTGTTCATGTCTTTCACTTAATTCCTTATTTAACTTGCACGAATGGTTCATTAGGCTAGGTGTGGACTGATTACCTTTATAGAGTCGGCCCGTAGGATTAGCGCGTCCATTGATCGACAAAACATTGTCCAACGAGTCGAGGTCTAGATTGAATAATGCATCTTGTTCGGATTTTGTGGGTATATCCGCTGAAAACCGTCATGAGACAACACTCCTCCTCCTTGGCAACAAGGAGGTTTAACGGCTTGTTGCACGTGCTAAGTGCAACCGTGATTCCTACGAAAGTGAGTTAGGATTTCTTGTTTTGGTATGCTTTTTTGCTTTCTTTGTTTTGCTCGAGACTAGCAAAAACTTAGGTGTGGGGGTATTTGATCGGCATCATTTCATTTTTATATTTGTATCTTATATCCATTATTTTTCACCTAAACAATGCTACGTTACGAGTTTTATGTTTAGTTTTCAGGAATAAATAGCTTTGAAGAGAAGAGCCATGAAAGGACCCAAAAGCAGGAAAAAAGGACTTAATTGTGAGACCTAGGGACTGAGATGCAATGGAGAAGGACCTGATCGTAAGACCGAAGGACCTAAGAGCAAAACAGGAAACTCCACACCATCATGGGGAATATTTTGGCTATTCGATTCGGGTCGGAGCTCCAACAAACCAAATAGATGCATCCAAGACCAACAAATCCATCAAGCAAAGCCCACAACAAAAAGCAACTTGATCTGAAGTTTATAGACCGCCAATTGGCGGTCTTGGACCGCTAATTGGCGGTCCATATAGCCCCAGATCCGCTAAGATTTCTCCTAGACTTGTATTATTATGTGTTTAGTCTATTTTTGGTATTGGTTTAGTCCCACATCGGGGGATTGTCCCCGATTAGCTTTTTCCATGCTTATAAATAGAACTCTTCACCTTCCATTGTAATCACCCATTGCTTGGTCGCATTCTCTCTACTAAGGAGTGAGCCTTGAAGCAAAAACTCAAGGTGGAGAAGAATGCTACCTTCAATGTGAGTCATTTGTTAATAAAATAATTCTTCTAGTTTCTTTTAATCTTGTCTTTTAATTTGTGCATGTTTGTTTAGTCATTCCTTTCCTTTTATGTTTCTTTAATGCTTCTTGCCTTCTTAGATAACTTTCATTTCAGTATTATGCTTTCTTTTGCTAATATAGTTAGTGTAATGAGTAATGAGTAGTTCCATCCCCATTTGGGGGGGTGGAGAAATATGTGATATAATCATGTAGTGTATTAAGTGTGTGTTATCTTTATCCCTTGAGCTTTATATGATTTCCATAACCATCTAATGGGTTTTCTCTCTTATCTTTGATATGCTAACGCTCTTGAATGAAACTTAGCTTATGCTTTGATTAATGGACCTATTTTATGGGGAATGATAAGGTTAGGATATGGATGAAGTTAATATTGGAAACACAATTTGTAGGGTATGTGCTCTTGTTGCCTTTACCTTAGCTAATGTCTTGTATGTTTCAATGATGTAGTCTTATCTTAATTCATGTTGAGGCATAGTAAGGTATGGTCTTTATACTTGAGTTCATGTAGCTTCCTTCCAATTTTTGTCTTGTATATTTTAATGATGTAGTCTTATCTTAATTCATGTGGAGGCAAAGTTGGATGTAGTTTTATGATTTCATGCACTACATGTTGTGAGGAGCTTAATGAACACACACACACTTCTTTAAGTTCACATTATTTCTCTACCCCCTTTGGGGTTTAGTTTTCTTGCTTTTCTTCCATTTCCTTTTTGCATCTTAGTGTAGTTTAGTGTAACGAACCTTTCTCTCCTTCTTTTTACCTCTCGCCTTCGAACAAACCAATCGTCGACACACCTCCCAGTGGACGACCCGTATTTGCTACCGCTTCAACGCGGCCGTGCACTTGTGGTTTAAATAAAACGATCAATTAGAGACTATAAATGGACCTAATAGCAGGGAAAAGGACTGAGTTGAGAGACTCGAGGACTAAGGTGAAAGATCGAAGGACCTTAATGTAAGATCGAAGGACCAAGGAGCAAACAGGAATACCCCACACCATCATGGGGAGTATTTTTGCAATTCGATTCGGGTCGGAGCTCCAGCAAGCGAAGTAGATGCATCAAAGACCAATAAATCCATCCAGAAAAGCCCAGAAGAAAATCCAGACGGATCTAAACCCAGTAGACCGCTGATTGGCGGTCCGGGTTGCTCCGGATCCGCTAATATTTCTTTGGGTCGTGTATTAGAGTGTGTTTAGTCTATTTCTGGTATATGTTTAGTTCCATACCGGGGAATTATCCCGGATTACCTTTTCTATGGCTATAAATAGAACTCTTCCTCCTCTCTTGTACCCCATCTCTCTCTTTGTGACCATCCTCTGTACTAGGAGTTAAAGCCTTGATGCAAAAACCCTGGTGGAGAGAGGGTTCTTGTAATTGAGTGAGTAATAATAGATGTTTTCTTTTGGTTATGTTGTTTCTTTCTTAGTTTAATTTCATTTCTTATGTCTTGCATGTTTCTTTAGTTTTATGTTCTTTTAGTTAAACTTGTTGTTTTATTGTTCTTATAATTAGTTTAAGCATGTTTTCTTTCCTTTGTATAAATGTTAGTTTAAAAATGTGTGAGTAGTTCCATCCCCTTTGGGGGTGGAGTTGATGTGTATACATGTTATGTAGATGGTATGAATGGTAGACATTGTTGTTTGTGAGAGATATTAGTATGCTTGTTTGAATTAATAAGAACTTTTACTTGATGGTTTCTGTCATAATGTTTAGGTACATTCCATGCTTGCCTTGTTTATGTTCTTAATAACAAACTTGTCATGCTCATATTAATCACATAGGTTAGTGCTTTAAATGATAGGTCTTGCCATTAGGTACTTCTTATGCATTAACAAGCACTAACTACACTTGAGCTTATTGTATGCATTCACCACACTTATTTCATGTGCACACACACTCCACCCCTTAGGGGTTTTCCATTCCTGATTTCTATCTTCTGTTATTAGTTACTTAGTTTAGTTCATTTTGTGCTTTCATTTCCTCCTTTTTAGTTTACTAGTTTAGTTAGTATAGTTTAGTTTAATCAATCTTTTCTCCTTTTTCCCACTTGCCTTCTAACAAACAAGAGTCGACACACCTCCCTATGTATCGACCCATATTTTCCACAACTTCAACGTGGCCGTGCACTTGCGGTTAATTAAAACATATCAATCAGGAGGCCAGGCAGGCGTAAGATAAGTTCTGGGAAGACACGTTGCCATTCTGTCTCAGGTTAGGTGTTCCCAATGTCGTGATGACATCATGTAGGTCTTAATCTGCTAGTTGGGGTGTCTATCCCACGTACCACTTTGTGCCAAGCGGTGGTTCACTGTCGAGTCGGCTAGTGTTCTGTTTCCTTTTAGTGGAATTTGTTCGAGTGTTACCCGACCGACACGGTTGTTTAGAGTTGTGGCCATTCTGTTGCATTCGGTTGCTTTCTGTAATTTCTGTTGTATTATGTTGCATCTATGGTAGCTAGACTTCATGCATATCTCTGTAAACTTGGATTGGACCCAGGGCATGCATGGTTTTCTTTATTGAAATCTCATGCATATTTATTGATGTTTTGCCTCAGGTACTTAGGTTCCTTCGGGGGTGGACTGGACGAGTTTCGGAGGATTCTGTACACGAGGGACACGTCAACCATAATCTTCTTGTTATGTTTGCTTCTGTATTTATGTTAATGTATTTCCCTTTTGAAACTCGATGTATTGTAATTGGATCTTTTATGTATACATGTATAATTAGTTGTTACCTTCTGTTTGTCCATCCATGTATGTCCGTTTAAGCGTTGTCGAGTTGTCTTCTTTGGTATGTCTTTTGTAACTCATTCGGTCGTCGCGGAGGTCTCTAATCGTGACACTTGAAGTTTTTCCCATTGTGCGTACCCAAGAGACCGGGGGTGTTACAATTTGGTATCAGAGCAGGTCGGTCCCAAAAGTGTACAGAATCTAAAGACTCTCCAGTAGGTCATCAGGGTCGTGCCCTGTTGGTAAAATTCCTTCCTTTTTGGTTGAATTTGAGTTATTATTAAGTCATTCACGCATGCTTTTGTTTTGTGTGGTGCATATTGTTGCTACTGGATTCATGCTATTGTTTGAGTTTCAATTGTTGTTAGATACATCACATCCAGGTATATTAACTACCGAAATCTAGTTATTATCCCATGATTTAATTGCTCTAAGGCTGCTTCTTGTTATTGTATCTTGATATGCTTGATACATGTGATTATTTCCTAGCTAAGTTGTTGTTAAGATCTTTCCTGCATAGGTATTGTTTTAGATACTAGATTTATGGGATTATTCATGTTTAAATTGTTGTTAGGAAGTTAAAATAGCACGCATGACTTAGTTGTTGGAAACAAGAAATTGCACTACATGAAAAGGTTAACTGATTTGTTTTAATTAAGTTATGTGCATGATTCTATGGTCTGAAATGTTCACATCAGAACTAGCTTGCCATCCATTCATGCATGCATGCCTATCACTTGTATTATCGTAATTGCGTAGTGGGATCCAATATTATCCATATAGTCTCAATGTTGGGATGTTTAATATTTAGTGCAACTAATGCTGAATTCTAGGTGCTCGTATGTGACTAAAGGTCGAGGTTACAGCCTCGATGTTTTGCATGTTGGGGCTTGAAATCAGCCACATTATAGTCTCATAATTCTCCTAATTATACTTCAATCGAGTCCAAGCCCAGTGCTGAAGTAGTAATAATGCCCTGCCAATTGTCTTTTACTTCTCTAACATGAGATCGACAAGTTCTGGTACAAACACGAAAGTTACGGCTTGTCCAGATTCTGCAAGAACCTCAAATCCATGACTGCCACACTGTCTCCAGAGGTATCAGGAAAAGCCATGGATCCGAACAAGTCTAAAATGAAATCTCGTGTGTATCGGGCCACCTCCTCATCTATGGGATTGTTCGGGAGATTCTCGTAATTCTCCCATGTAGGATCTAATGTGCCCTAATATTAGTCTAAAGGGGACTGAATAGACTAATTAAGTTCTTTAAACAACCACTAGTGCAGAATTGGCTTTACTCGTCGCCCAATAGATGTCGGCCGTTACAACGGCCGACGTCTATTGTGGAGAGGACAGCATAGACGTCGTCTGAAATGGAAGCCGACGTCTATGCGACACTATAGATGTCGTGTCTAGGAATAACACATTTAACCGACGTTTATAGTGTATAGACGTCGACCTTTAGACGTCGGTGTTTTAGTACCTTGTGAATCCGACGTCTATAGGGTATAGACGTCGGCCTATAGACGTCGGACGTAATGTAAGACCGACGTCTATAGTCTATCCACATAGACGTCGAGGTATAGACGTCGGCGTTATGGAATATCCGACGTATATAGGTCTTAAAGAAATCAGACAGACGCGCTTTCTTTCATTCATTTCAGTCGAAACCCACCCAAACCCTAGCCGTCCCGCGACCGAACTCTCCTCCGCGACCATCCTCCGACCGATCCGCACCGTCTCCGGCACCGCAGCGAGCTCCCAAGCGCTCCTCCACTTCTCCGGCCCTCTTCTCCTTCTTCCTCTGTCTTCCTCCGTCTCTCTCCACATGTAGGTTTTAAGTTGGTTTTTGCTTGTTTTAAGTTCGTCTTTCTCCACATATTCTCTCTAACTTATCCTCCTCCGCATGTAGCTTCCTCGTGTCGTTTACAGCCGTCTCCTCCGCGACGTCTTCGGGAACCACAAAGAGCTCCTCCGGCATCACAGCTTTTCCCTCCTCTGGTTCGTGCTCAATTTTAGATCCTTAATTTAGGATTAGTTTAGACCAAGAATCCAACGCCAAATTAGGATTAGTTCACAATAATAACGTATTGATGCAAATATTGGTTAATGTGATAATCTAAGTGTATTGATGCAAATATCAACATTTAGAATTCCTTTTATTTTCCAAGTTAATTAATGATTCAATTTGTTGGTGTGTAGCAAATGGTTTCCAAAGTAGAAAAAGAGAAATCAAAATTATGGATTGATGATGTGTAATGGCATGAGTTGTATGGTCTTGATGTGGATGTACACTCTTGACATGTAGACGTGATAAGCAACTTCTTCTCGGAGTTTTTTTGCATGTGTGTTATGTGTTGATATTTGATAAACATATTCATTGGATTGATTTAGTTTGGATTGAGTTGGGTTGGTTGGATGATTTAACCAAACTTTGTTTTCATTGGATTGATTTGGTTTGGATTATGTTAAGAATTTGGTTTGGATTGAGTAGAGAAATACATAATGTGAATGTGATTAGATAACTAGATATTAGGATTTGAATAAAATTTAAGTGGATAACTAGATGTGAATGTGATTAGATAACTAGATATTAGGATTTTCTTGTTGATTTCAGGATTTGAAGAATTTTACATACCAAATTTTAAGTGGAGGTTCTGCCAAAATTTCAATAAAATTTTATTCCCAATTATTATTAATAACATGATAGTTTGTGTTTAAAATGTTTTTCTGTCAATTCAAGTAATTAGTTTTAATACTTGATTTTAATATTTTAAATGTTTATTGCCTTAATTTAATGAATTTTTAATATTATGATAATAACTCATTGCCCCCCTTAAACAACTTGGCCTTTAATAACCCAAAGTAAAAGATTAGACAATATTTGTTAAGTCATTCATCATATAGGATTTGCATGCATTGTATTTTTCTATTATTTACGATTTTTGTCGTAGATTGCTGGCGTAAGGTACGTACTATCTTTCACTCATCATTCATTAGAAAGCACGCATTAGTTAGTAGGACTTGCATTGTAACAAGAGTGAGGTGAGTGTTTGTTTGGTGTGTTGTTTGTTAGATTAAGGTATGAAAAACACTTAGGGGGCAGTCACCTATAGGAGATGAGGTGGGGGATTTCATCACCCTTTCCTTGGCCCAAAAACCACTTAATAAAAGAGCCTTAATAAAATCAATTAGACGTTGGCCCCTAGGATTTTCGGACGCATTAAGGAGAGGAAACTGTTTTAGACCGTTATGGCCTGAATGTCGTTGCCCATCTAGTCTCCCTGAGATTTTAGGAACCTCCGGGTTCTTGATTTCCTATAGATTAGTGGTCCTCGATGTTTAAGACCCTTTCGGCCTGAACGTCGTTGCCCATCTAGTCTCCCTGAGATATTAGGGACCTCCGGGTTCTTGATTTCCTACAGACTAGTGGTCCTCGGTGGGACCTCGAAGTTAGGCGTCGTCTATTACTAAGGACCTATAGTGGACTTTAGGTTTGTTTTGGCCTTGATTGTTTAGTTAGATTTCTAACCTTCCTTATTCCACGCTAGATTAAGGACTTCATCTCTTCTCCTCTGAGTCATTCTTTTCTCATCTTAATGTCTCCGAATCTTCTCATCTACGTACACATTCTTTTAAATTGAAATTTTATTTATGTTCTGCAATAATAACTATCATTTTGCCTCTGTTTAGATTGAAATGGATCGAGAGTGGATAGTTTCAAACAGATTGAGTGATGAGTATGAGAACGGAGTGAATATGTTCTTAGAGGTTGCCAAAAAACATTCTAAGAAAATGAAAGACAGCGACATGGCATATTGTCCGTGCGATAAGTGTCATAATATGTCAGTGTTGACTTTTCGGAAAATGAAAGATCATTTGTTTGAGAAAGGTTTCGACCCAAATTACAGACGGTGGATATGGCACGGCGAAAATCAGGAATAACATGGCATGGAATGAGAGTACGTTCTATCCCATTTTTGTTAATTAAGTTAGGAACAAATATTTAGCGAATTCCTATGTTTGTAGTACCGGAAGCAGGTTGGAAATACGGAATGCGGTTACTACGTGATGAGATACATGGAGGAAATCCTCGATGTGGCAACTCAAGACGTATGTCTAACCGAGGTAATGTAGATCGTTATTCAATTGTATATTCAATTGTAGTTTCAATATTTAGTTATTAATATTCAACACACTTGTAATTTTTTGATAGGTTTTCCCAAAAAGTAGTGATCCATTCTCGCAACAAGAGCTCGATGAAACTCGCGACCGATGGGCTCGCTATTTCATCAGAAACATGCTGACGAACTAAGAGGTTCTACTGCCAATTGTATTTTTTGTAATTTAGTTAACAAGTGCACTTGTATTACAAACCTACACTTTATGCCTTAATATAATCTCCTTAATTTTAGAATGAATTAATTGCAAGTGTGTTGAATGTCAATTGTGTGGTTGTATTTTTGTGTTTGTGTTTGTGCATGTATGCTTGTGGATGTATGCTTGTGAATGTCAATTGTATGGATGTATGTGGGATGTATATGGATGTATGTGGATGAAATTTATAGGTGAACGAATTTGGTGCAGTTGTATGTACACGACGACGATGACTAAAAACAATTTCGTCGGATCCTTTTTTTTTGTCCAGGTTTGGGAATAGACGTCGGTTGTCTCTATAAGCCGACCTCTATTCCTCTGAAGAAAGGAATAGACGTCGGCTTTCTATGTAATCCGACGTCTATCCCTAAAGTATAGGCGTCGTATGTTAGTTAACCGACGTGTATGCCTAAAGTATAGGCGTCGTATGTTAGTTAACCGACGTGTATACCTAAAGTATAGGCGTCGTATGTTAGTTAACCGACGTGTATACATTAAAGAATACACGTCGGAGTCTAATTAAAGCCGACGTATATCCGTTAGGTATAGACGTCGGCTATACTATGACCGACGTCTATGTATAGACGACGCACACATATACGTCGGATTGGGGTGTGCTGATATCCGACGTGTATAACCCCTTACATCCGACGTATATTCCCTTTTCTGTAGTAGTGAACTATTGCGAATTAAAAGGTAGAACAATAAATATGAAGGAAAGATATGCAAACAACATCACCGGATGTATAAAGGTTTGGATCTGTTGAATGTTTTAATTAAACCGCAAGTGCATGGCCGCGTTGAAGCGGTGGCAAATACGGGTCGTCCTCAGAGAGGTGAGCAGCCTCTCGTCTGCACGAAATCAAGTGGCAAAAATATGGAAGTGAGTTGATTATCCTACTCTACGCTACAGTACACTACGAAGTACGAAATGCGAAAGAAAGCAACAAACGATTAACTAAAACCTAACTAAGAACGAAATAAGCGTGCTGGAATTCAGAAATGGAAACCCCCTAAGGGGTGGAGTGAGTGCACACATGCAAAGAGGTGGGTGTTGAACGTTTTAATTAAACCGCAAGTGCACGGCCGCGATGAAGCGGTGGCATGTACGGGTCGTCCTCAGGGAGGTGAGCAACCTCTTGCTTGTACGAAATCAAGTGGCGAAAATAATGGAGAAGAGAGTTCGTTACGCTACTCTACACTAAACTATTCTAAGAAGTACGAAATGCGAAACAAAGAAATAAACGATCAAATAAAAACTAAGCTAAGAACAAAATAGAAGTACTGGAATTTCAGGAATGGAAAACCCCTAAGGGGTGGAGTGAGTGCACACAAGCAAAGAGGTGGGTGTTGAACACATTCTTTAAGCACATGAAGGTGGTGTTTATCAAGCATAGGAAGTGTCTAAATGTTATGGCAAAACCTATCAATCTATTCACCAACTTAGTTGATTAACATTTACATATGCAAGGTGTTTATTTCAGAACCTAAACAAGCATGAGAGGTGTCTAATCATTTTGGCAAAAGTCATCAAGTTGTAAATTCTATCCTAAACAAGCAAGCATACATTCATGTTTTATCAACATATCAAAAAATAAAGCATTCATTCCATTCTCTAATGCATGTATGTACATCTACTCCACCCCCCAAAGGGGATGGAACTACTCACTAAACATTACACTAATTATTAAGCTATGGAAAGAAAGCATATTAAAACTAAGGTAGAATTAAAAGACGATTAAACTAAAACATGCATAAACAATAAAAGAAACACAAAACAAACAACATGATAAAGAAAACTTGTATTAAAATGACTCACATTAAAAGTAGCATCCTCCTACTTTAGTGTGTGCTTCAAGGCCTCACTTCTAGTAGGAAGAATAGCCACTTAAAATATGGAGTGCTTACAATAGGAGGTGAAGAGTTCTATGTATAGCCATGGAAAAAGGTAATCCGGGACAATCCCCCGATGTGTTGTCTCCTGAGGGTTTTCAGCTGATATACCCACAAAATCCGAACAAGTTGCATTAATCAATCTAGCTACACGACTCGTTGGACTCATTTTGTCGATCATGGGACGCGGTAATACTACGGGTCGACTCTATAAATGTAATCGGTCCACACACCTAGCCTAATGAGTTATTTGTGAAAGTTAGTTAAGTACTTGAGTGAAAGACATGGGCAACCTTAACTTCTGAATGTGATACAATGTGTAAAGTCCATTTTGGTTCTTATTTGACTCTTTTTTTTCTTTTCTTCTTTTTTTTCATTTTTTTTTCATTGGAGCATTTTATTGGTTGGTGTTTGATTCTCCCAGGGTCTGGTTTCGTGCATCATTGCCTATGAGGACTTACACTATCACGTACACCTTCCCCCAAATCTCCACATAGGGCGATCCCTACCACCCGTGTAACGGGAGTTCGGTCGGTGCATCCCAAGTCAGATGACTCGAAAGCACCAGGCACAAAGTCCCCTCAGACCTACTTTCCCGAGTGATAGGAGCCGTGCGAGAAGAGAGAACACCACTTACTTATCTACATGGGAACCAAAACCCCTACACTTAAGTTTCACAAAAAGAGATTAAGGGCCCTTGACTACGACAAACTTCCTTATACTAACAGACACGAATTATTTGACTCACTAGGTTCATGGTGGACTTCTTTAAATGTTTGAGTGCTGAAACCCTATGATTACACGCCCCCCGAGGGAAAACCGGGGTGCATCCTAACGACTCGATAAGACCTAAAGCTAGTAAACTAGAAATCCTAATGCATCAAGTTCAAGACAATTTTGGGAGCTTTCTTTTTACTTTGCCTCTCAACGGTTTTGCACATGCTAAACACACGCAAAACCCACAAAAGCATTTTCTTTCGCAAACACATGAAGATTTTGAAAGAAATGTGAAAATTTTAAAGCACTCGGCAAGCAAAAGAAGACAAGTCACCCAAGGATCATGACAAGCAGATATATCAATGTTAAATGCGGCACACTAACATGACCCTAGCAGTACAAACAAAAGAAAATAAAACCAAAGGAAAAAGACTCGACATTGTACACACGTAAAACACCCCCCCACACCTACTTCATGCATTGTCCTCAATGAATGTGAACAAGATACTACATGGATACATGCATGAAAAAGGAAAGATCTCACCAACATGAAGTACAAAGGGACGTTCAGGGTCATGTTGATGGACACAAACCCAAATTCCCTCAAAACCTGTGAGAAGCTGAAGAAGGGAGATAAATACGTGAAGAGATTGGGCCCAAGTACACAAGAGTTGGGGCCCACAACAATCGATGCTCACTGAAGGAGTCTTTTATTACACACTTTTTTTCTTTTTTTTGTTTTTTTTCTTCTTCTTTTTTTTGTTTTTTTTTGTTTTTTTTTACAACCAAGATATTCTCATAATCATTTGGTCAAGGAACATCAAATGAGAACATCATGTTTTGAGCACCAGAGACTTGCCGAGATGGGCAAACTCCACTGGTACTCTGAGGTGTCATGAGGGGTGAAAGGTCAAAGCTGAAAGGCTCGAACCCCTCATGATATTGGTCGGGTGTGGGCAACAAAGAATGAAGTTGTGTTGCGTCACTAGGGTTTAATTGCTCATCGAAGAAAACCCTCCAACCAATAGGCGGGTGCATCGGAATGAGTTCCTCAAGTTCATTCGATGGGTGCAGCAGACCTGCATCACTAAGAATGGGGCTTCTCCCCAAGTCATCCAACAAGGACCTCCCACCATCACTTAGATCATCAAGCATAAGCTCGGTCATAGGTGGGTCCTTGTTGGAGTCAACATGAAGCTTAAATGGCTCAATGGCCATGGGACATGAGGTAGAGACACCTTCTGGTCTAGGCATATGGTGAGGTGTCTCACTCTCACTAGTACTCTCAACTGAATCATGCAACGAACACTCCCTTTGGACATTCATGTTCGAGGCCAGCTCACTCTGTTGCATTGCAAAGACAGGCAATGAGTCTTCGTTGAGCCTACAAACATTCTCAACGGCCTGCATTGGTGTTAGAGGTGTTCGTTGGTTTTGTGGTGCTTTCTCCAATTGGCGGATGAGATTGAGATTTAAAGGTTCATCCATGGTTTCCTGTTGCCTACCAGAGTTGAACACATGAAACTCGGCACTCATGTTACCGAATGAGAGCTTCATGAGACCATTTCTACAATTAATCAAAGCATTGGAGGTTGCCAGAAATGGTCTACCCAAAATCAAAGGTATTTGAGAGTGGGTGTTCGCAACAGGATTGGTATCGAGGACAACAAAATCGACTGGAAATATAAAATCTCCAACTTTGATAAGCACATCCTCGATAATCCCATGGGAATACGAATGGATCTATCCGCCAATTGGAGGGTGATCTTAGTTGGTTTCAATTCTCCCAAGTTCAACTGTTGATAAACAGAGAATGGGAGGAGGTTCACCGCTGATCCTAAATCAAGCAAAATATTGCTCAATCTAGTGTCCCCTATCGTACACTGAATAATAGGACACCCAGGGTCCTTGTATTTTGTGTAGGTGGGATTGGACAAAAGTGAGCTGATATTTGCAGCCAAGAATGCTTTCTTAGGAACATTGGTCTTCCTCTTGGTTGTGCAGAGATCCTTCAACACTTTGGCATATTGAGGTATTTGTTGGATGACATCCAACAAGGGGATGTTAACCTTCACTTGCTTAAACACCTCTAATATCTTGTCCATGTTGTCACTCTGCTTTTTGTTTAACCTACTTGGATAAGGACCTTTTGGCAGGTAGGTTTTCTGTTGTGCCTGAGAAGAAAGCTTTGGTGTATTACCCTCACCCTCAGCTTCTTCTTCACCACCATTCCCACTAGGGGGCTGCATAGATGGTGGTGGGTGTGACAAGGAAATGTGATTGTCAACCTGTTTTCCATTCCTTAAGGTCACAATGGAATTGACATGGTGAACAGGTTCCTCCACGTGTTTCACTTGCCTCCCCCGAGGTACCACATTCTCATTTTGCATTTGTTGTTGTTGGTACATGCGGGGGTTAGCCTCAGGCTGGCTAGGAAAAGACCCTCTCTCTCTTTCATGTACAGACTGAGCCAGTTGGCCCATCTGAAGCTCTAGAGATTTGATGGTCTGCTGATTTGAAGTGAGAACTTGACTCGTGGTTGACATAAAAATTTTCATTGAGTTTTCAAGTCCACGAGTCAAGGTCTCAAGCGAATTGAATCAGGTTTCCATATTATTGGAATTTGGGAAACCCTATTGATTGGTGGTTTGCGCTTGGGGTGGCTGATAGGAATGCGCATGCATGGGAGGTTGGTGTGATTGGTAAGGTGGTCTCGAGGAGTTTGGAGGACCACCCGGGGCATTAGTTTGGTTCCATGAAAAATTGGGGTGGTTCCTCCATCCAGGATTATAAGATGATGAGTATGGGTCATTCCTAGCTCTGTCATAGATGGCGTTGACATGCTCCATCTCAGGAGGAATGGACTCACAATCGCTCTCTACATGACCTATCCTACCACATGAATGACAAGGAACTGGACCAGATGTGAACATGTGAGGTGCACTTTGTTGGTTTTGGAGCTCAATCGAATCCATACGGCGCATTAAGGCCGCCATGCGTGCCTCGGTGGCCGTAGTGGTATCGATAGCAAATGCGGAACCCGATCTAGTCGAGTTTGCATTCGCGATCCTCGCTCCTATACTAGATGATGCAGGTGGTTCCCTCACACTCTCCCACTGCATGGTCTTCTCAGCGAGGTCTTCTAGGAAGGCCCATGCCTCCCTTTCATCCTTTCCCAAGAACTCTCCTTGACACATGGACTCGAGGAGCGTTCTGGACGGGATGTGAAGACCCTCATACACAATCTGACAAAGACGCCACAACTCAATGCCATGGTGAGGGCACGAGGATAGTAGCTTGATGCATTGCATACATTGCATCATATGTCTTTCATTTAGATTACTTTTATATCAATAAATGCTACTAAGGTATGTGTTTAGTCGTATTTACAGAATACAGGGACCTGGATGCAAATTACCCACATTCCCAGCATAAACGCGTGCAAAAGATTCATTTCTATCATAAAGACCGAGTTCAAGTTTATCGGGTTTCAAATAGAAATGCATCCAAGCATAAAAGCATTCGAGGAGCTAATTGCAAAAAGGTCAAGGACTTAATTGCAAAATGCCAAGGACCTAATTGCAAAATAAAAGGACCAAGTTATTGTGTGGAGAAAGTCAAAAGAAAAATCAAATATAAATCTCCAACAATGGAAGGAATTAATCCGGAGCTCAAAAGAATGGAAACAAATCATCCAGACGCGCAAATAAAGATCAAATCATACCATAAACACACAGGAAAAATCCGGGTCGATTCTGAGCCAAAAAGGTGGCGATTCCGCCGCACCTCAAGAGCAAATTGCGGCGAATCCGCCGCACCAAATTAGATTCATGCTCTAAAAATTTTACCTGTTGCGTGTTGACGCGTGTACTTTCTTATTTCATGCTTAGGTCCCTTGTATCGGCTATAAATAGCCCCGAGAACGATGTTGTGAGGAGTTCTTCCTTTTGTTCCATAATTTAGCAATAAAATTCTGTTTCTTTTATTTTATGTTTTTAATTTTCTTTTCTTAGTTTCTCTAGGACCCCTTCTCCCTCCCTCCATCTATGAGTTTCTAACTCTTTCCAAAGGGTGGGGGTGACGGATTTAGGGTGATGAGAAGAGAAGATGTTATTATTTTAATTTCGTATTAGTATGTTTTGATTACTTGAGTTTATGTTAAATCATTTATCATGTAATGCTTTATAACTAATATGATTTATTATAAGTTTCAGAATTCTCTAATCTAAACCCGATATCTAAACCTCCACCCAATGGAATTCACCATCTTTGTTCTTGTTTTAGTTTTATTTGTTCATGTTTCTTGCTTTAGATAATTAAAACCCTAAAATCTCAAAACCAACCTTATTATTGTTCTCTCTCTCTCTAATCGAAAATCCAAAAATAACAATATCTCTCCCTCCTTATGTTCGACCCGTATTTGCCACGTCTTCATTGACACCGTGCACTTGCGGTATAAATTAAAATTCTCATCAAGTTTTTGGCGCCGTTGCCGGGGAGGCGACGCAGATTTTGTGTTCTTGTGTTTTCGATTTTATCCTGTCTACCTTGTGCGCGATCTAAGTATTTGAATTTGTGTAGCAGGAGACAACAGAGTACGCGGCGAAATCCGGGAGCGTTCTGAGACACATGGGCGGCGGAATCGCCGCATCTACAAGGTGACTTGCGGCGGAATCGCCGCACCAGTGTGGGTTCTGGTCTTCAAATTTCTGGGGCATCGTCGGCACCTCTGGGTGGTCGCATTGAGCTACTGGAATCTCCGAGAGCGGGCGGCGAACCCGACTGAGCATTGCGGAGGTAACTTTTCTTGCCTTTCTCGTAAAATCTGAATAGTTGAAAAGTTTCCTTTCGTAGAATTGCACGTGCTAGGGTTACAATTCCATAATTGGCAATAATTCAACTCTGACCTAAAATTGGCAAAATTAGAAAGACCTTAGTGCATGCATCATATAATGTTTTGCTTGCATTATTCTTGCTAAATTCTTGCAAATTAATACTTGTTGAAGATTGCTGGAGGCAAGGTACGTATCGAGGTTTTTATCGATTGCATTAGAGCATATAATTTAGTTGCATACAACCTTGCAATTGCCCCCATTAAAAGGACCATTGTTTGACTATCTTTGCTAGATTTAAGTTAAACTATCTTAAGGGCAACTCCGTAGGAAAAAAATACGGTGGGGATTTCATCACCCTCCCGTAGCCCACAAACCACAATCCTGAAGTGTCGCCTAAGCCTCAAATTTAAAATCAATTAGACATTGGCCCCTAAGGACTCGGACTCAATTAAGGAGGAGATTGGTTTGACTTGCTATGACCTGAAGCTAATTGAATTCAATTTGGTGTCTAGAAAGTGTTTTTGTGTCGACGAAAGTCTTCCAAGCGACGTGGTTGTCTAATTGGCACCGACTCTGTCGGAAGCGCCCCCACTAGCTATACACTAACTGGCCAACTTGGTTTGATTGGTGAGGGAGGTGAATCAAGCAAATCAATTCGACTCAACCAGTTAGGAGTCGTCTAGATCTAAGTGACACTCGGTCTAGGATTGTTTTGACCGTGCTTGTTCAGGAAATTTCTGATCAACCCTAATTTTTATCCTTTAGAGTTAAGTTTCCCTTCTCGTCTGAGTCTTCTTTCCCTTCTCATCCTTACCTTTCTATTGTTTGTTTCCTTTAAAAAAAATAAAAAAAAATAAAAAAAAAATTTAAAATTCAAAAAAATTCAAAAAAAAAAGAGAGTAATTGATTCTTGGAATTGAATTTGAAATTTAAATTTCGAATTCAAATTCAAAAATTAATTCAAACCGGTGCGACCCGCCTGTTGCGCAACCTATAACTTTGAGGGATCGGTGCTACCCAACGATGGCTGCTCAGCCATCGTGCATCGTCATGCCCACCATACCGGGTCGCGACTTCGAACTTAAGGCACAATACATGAGTATGCTGCCTAAGTTCACCTCTAGGGAAGACCCATATCTCTTCCTTAGAGAATTTGAAGAAATCTGCTCTCTTATGCAATACCAGCATATCCCTGAAGAGACAGTGCGTCTGAAATTCGTGCCTCTAGCACTGAAGGACGACGCTAAGAAATGGCTATATAGTCTAGCCGAAAGATCTATTAGAAGTTGGGCCGAATTTGTTCAAGTTTTCCTAAAAAAATATTTCCCCAACCATAAGACTATGAAAATTAGGAATGAAATTGTTGCATTCGTTCAGTCTGAGAGCGAGCCGTTCTATTCCTATCTTGAGAGATTTAAGAGTGTCTTGACCCAATGCCCTCATCACGGAATTCCGAAGTGGCAATTATGCCAAATTATTTATGAGGGATTGACACCCACATCTAGGGTTATGCTAGAATCTGTGAGCCAAGGGAACTTTATGTCCAAAAATGAAAATGATGCCTGGACTTTTCTTGAGGATTTAGCTGAAAATAGTATGCAATGGGATAATGCTAGAACACCCATCAACCCGAGTATTGGATCTAGAATAGCGAGTCAACCCCGACCAGGTGTCTTAGCTATAGATGCCAACATAGCGGCTGAGGCAAAACTAGCCACCCTTATGCGCAGAATGGAAAGTTTAGAGCTGCAAAATCAATCCCGAATGAATCAACCGTTGTCTATCCCCTGCTCTAGATGTGGTCAGACTGGTCATTTAATGGAGGACTGTGTGGACCTGGAACATGTTAATGCCACATTTAACAATTCTAGAAATGATCCTTACGCATCAACCTATAACCCAGGTTGGCGTAATCATCCCAATTTTTCGTGGACCCAACAAGGACAACCTCCTAGACAACAACCAACCCCATATAACCAAAATAATACATCATCTGGGGGTAATAACAATGGAAATCATGAGGTTAGGTTGACAAAATTAGAAAATTTAATGACAACTCTTATACAAACAACCAACCAATCATTCCAAAGGCTAGAGACACAGGTCAGCCAATTAGCACAGATAATAGGTGAAAGAGAAAAGGGCCAATTTCCAAGTCAACCTGAGGTGAACCCAAGAACTAATAATCAATATCAATCTTATCAACCACCTTCAGGAAATAACAACCCTAGACCGGTTCAAATGGTTAATGAGGAAGGACCGTTCCAACAAATCAATGTTGTAGTATCATTACGGTCCGGAAGACAAATTGACAATAATGTGGTAAACCCTAGAATGACTAATCAATCTAGCCATCAAGCACCCACATATGACTTGACCATTGAACCCGACGTCCAAATTGAAAAGCCCAATCCACCTACCCAACCTGAACCTGTAGCTCAACCTGAACCTGAGCAAGTCTATGTGCCTAAAGCCCCATTTCCCAATAGACTCAAAAAGAACTCTAGTGCACAAATAGAGAAAATCTTGGAAGTATTTAAGCAAGTTAAGGTAAACATTCCACTCTTAGACATGATTCAACAAATACCTGCTTATGCTAAATTCTTAAAAGATTTGTGCACTAAGAAGAGAAAAACGAATGTACCAAAGAAGGCATTTTTAACTGCAAACATATGCTCAATTCTTTCCAACACATCTCCTATAAAATATAAGGACCCGGGGTGTCCCACAATTTCATGTTCAATAGGAGATACGTTTATCAATAAAGCCCTTCTAGACCTTGGTGCAAGCGTTAACTTGCTCCCATTTTCTGTCTACGAGCAACTCAACCTTGGTCCACTGAAACCCTCTAGGACAACCCTCCAATTCGCTGATTGTTCTGTTAAGAAACCGAGAGGTATAGTAGAGGACGTTTTGATTAAGGTTGGTGACTTCATTTATCCAGTGGATTTTGTCGTACTTGATACTGAACCTGTTGTAAATCCTAATCGACAAATCCCTGTAATTTTAGGTAGACCATTTTTAGCCACTTCGGAAGCATTAATAAACTGTCGAAATGGGCTCATGCAATTATCTTTCGGGAACTTAAAAGCAGAATTTAATATCTTCCACATTGATAATGAGCCAGAAATAATATGCAACCCAAGTGATGTTGTGATGAGAGCACGTATTTATCAGAATTCTGAATCAAATAAATCATCACATAAGCAAAAAGGAAGTAAGAAAAAAGGGAGTGATTCATTTACTCAACCATCATCACTCGAGCAAATAAGCGAACCAATTCAAGTGAGAAGAGTGGAATCTTTTCCTCAAGTCAACATGGGGAACAATTCAACTGGATACATGCACCAACATGGTGTCATTCAATCCAGTTCTGATTATGGTTGACTTTGAGCAAACTCAACCCCTCTACCGCAAGCCGACGCAGGTAATAAGTGCATTTATTGTATCTGTGCATACATTGACGACAATGCATGATTTAGGTGTGGGGGGGTGTTTATATATGTACATATTTATCTATTTGATTTTCTGTTCTGCGTTATTTTTAAAAATAAAAAAAAATTCAATATTCTATGACATAGCTTAAGATTGAACTGCCAAAACCCGTGTACAAATTGCATTAAGTTTTTGTTCCTTATTATATAGTTCTGCTTGTAGAAATTATGACATAAATCTAAGTTCCAAAGAAATAACCCATGACCCTTGTAAGACATGTATGCACTTAAATTGGATGAATCAAATCTTTGAAGTGGTTGATAAAAAGCAGAGGTTGAGGAAAATATACCGGGAAGTGTGGACTTCTAATAGCAATTAAGCCTTGAGGAAAATAAAAATAAAAATAAAGTGAGGAAAGCATATTCTGCAAAATGATTACAAAAGCCCAAGCCTTTGAGTCATTGGTCCGTAGGGGTATCTTGAAACCCGGTAACTTGAGTCTTCCAGCTCGGGATTATCGACCAAACTCGCTACACGAATGCAAAAAGGGTATAAGTGTCAAAGCAAATGTGTTGAATCACGGAAAAAGAAAAAAAATACTTTAAGATACTCAAGGCCCAAAGCTAAAAGAATGATCCATGCCATGGTTGATCCAAATGATACTTCACCACCAGAGGAGGCGTGCAAAATAATTCAAGTGATAAACATGTGTAGAAGGGTTAGTGGTGGGAATGTTGGAGGAATAAAGACCAAGTCAAACTTTTTATAAGTTAGAATTGTATAATGAGCATGCAAGAATTCTAAGTGAGATGTATAAGGTTGAGGTAGAAATATTAAGAGCTATTAATGGAATGTTGAATTAAGACTTTGTGGGTGTGTCAACTGAAAACCCTCACGAGACAAAACTCGTCCTCTAAGGCAACTTGGAGGTTTAAAGGCTTGTTGCACATGCTAAGTGCAACCGTGATTCCTACGAAAGTGAGTTAGGATTTCCCTGTTTTCATTTTCTTATATTTTGCTTTGCTAGGGACTAGCAAAATCTAGGTGTGGGGGTATTTGATGCATTGCATACATTGCATCATATGTCTTTCATTTAGATTACTTTTATATCAATAAATGCTACTAAGGTATGTGTTTAGTCGTATTTACAGAATACAGGAACCTGGATGCAAATTACCCACATTCCGAGCATAAACGCGTGCAAAAGATTCATTTCTATCATAAAGACCGAGTTCAAGTTTATCGGGTTTCAAATAGAAATGCATCCAAGCATAAAAGCATTCAAGGAGCTAATTGCAAAAAGGTCAAGGACTTAATTGCAAAATGCCAAGGACCTAATTGCAAAATAAAAGGACCAAGTTATTGTGTGGAGAAAGTCAAAAGAAAAATCAAATATAAATCTCCAACAATGGAAGGAATTAATCCGGAGCTCAAAAGAATGGAAACAAATCATCCAGACGCGCAAATAAAGATCAAATCATACCATAAACACACAGGAAAAATCCGGGTCGATTCTGAGCCAAAAAGGTGGTGATTCCGCCGCACCTCAAGAGCAAATTGCGGCGAATCCGCCGCACCAAATTAGATTCATGCTCTAAAAATTTTACCGGTTGCGTGTTGACGCGTGTACTTTCTTATTT
The DNA here is from genome assembly GCA_963682175.1 of Triglochin maritima. Classification (NCBI taxonomy): domain Eukaryota; kingdom Viridiplantae; phylum Streptophyta; class Magnoliopsida; order Alismatales; family Juncaginaceae; genus Triglochin; species Triglochin maritima. The sequence goes on from OY821777.1 coordinate 24,963,873, forward strand.
CATGCTTAGGTCCCTTGTATCGGCTATAAATAGCCCCGAGAACGATGTTGTGAGGAGTTCTTCCTTTTGTTCCATAATTTAGCAATAAAATTCTGTTTCTTTTATTTTATGTTTTTAATTTTCTTTTCTTAGTTTCTCTAGGACCCCTTCTCCCTCCCTCCATCTATGAGTTTCTAACTCTTTCCAAAGGGTGGGGGTGACGGATTTAGGGTGATGAGAAGAGAAGATGTTATTATTTTAATTTCGTATTAGTATGTTTTGATTACTTGAGTTTATGTTAAATCATTTATCATGTAATGCTTTATAACTAATATGATTTATTATAAGTTTCAGAATTCTCTAATCTAAACCCGATATCTAAACCTCCACCCAACGGAATTCACCATCTTTGTTCTTGTTTTAGTTTTATTTGTTCATGTTTCTTGCTTTAGATAATTAAAACCCAAAAATCTCAAAACCAACCTTATTATTGTTCTCTCTCTCTCTAATCGAAAATGCAAAAATAACAATATCTCTCCCTCCTTGTGTTCGACCCGTATTTGCCACGTCTTCATTGACACCGTGCACTTGCGGTATAAATTAAAATTCTCATCATAGCTCTTTGAACCTCTCAAGATATGCATGAAATGGTTCGGTCTCATGTTGATAGAACGAATTGATTTCGTTCCTCAATTTTTGAGTCCGATGATCAGGAAAGTACTTCTTGAGGAATGCAGATTGAAACTCATCCCAAGTCTTAAAGGAATTCGCCTGGTTGCTGTACAACCACTTCTTGGCGTCATCCTTTAGTGCAAAAGGAACGAGCCTAAGATGGATGGAGTTTGTGCTAAGTTGTTGCAGCTTGAACATAGCACAGACCTCCTCAAATTCCCTGAGAAAGATATAGGGGTCACCTTTCCCAGTGAAATGAGGGAGCATGGAAATGAATTGAGGCTTAACCTCAAAATGGTTCCCATTAGCCTCTGGTAATACGATGCATGAGGGTAGAGCTGTACGGCTCGGGTAGCATCGATCACGAAGAGGTATGGGAACGACAACTGGAAGCACTGGTCGAACAGGTGGGGCCAGCAACTGCTCCTCCTCACGGAAATTAGCAGCCATTGAACCCGGACTGCGTGCGACACGAGAGTAGGGAGGTGTCGAGAAATCGATGACCGAAGCCGGATTGACAACGCTCCTCGTCAAACGACCACTCTCGTCTCGTGTCCACGAAAGCATGCACAAAGGTGCACACACACAAAACAAAACTTTTTTTTTCTTTTTTTTTCTAACAAAGAATGTGCGTAGAGGAGAAGACGAGGGAACACAGGAGAGAAAGAATGACTCAGGAGAGAAGGGAAGAAGTCCTTAAGCTACGGCGGATGGGTACAGGTAGAAGCACACAAGCAAACAAGGCTCAAGCAATCCTAAGGTCGCTATAGGTCCTTACAGCTAGACGACGCCTAACTGCGAGGTCACACGGCCTCAACACGCCTCACCTCCCTACAACGAGGACCACAAAGCCCATCAAGTGAGCCAAGATCCGGGGATCTCGTTTCTCCTACTATCGACAAAGTGGGCAACGCCGATCAGGTCATGACGGTCGGGACCGGATCACTCTCCTAATGCGTCAGAATTCCTTAAGGCCAATGTCTACTTGATTTTAAAATTAGGCTCTTGATTAGTGTGGTTTTTGGGGCGAAGGAAAGGGTGATGAAATCCCCCACCTTATCTTTTATGGGACAGCCCCTCCTTAGTAGCGTTTTGGAGTCCTAAATCTAGCAATCAACTCTCCAAACAACGCTCAACTCACACTTGTTGCAATGCACTTCCTACTAACTAATGCATGTTCATACGAAATGCATGAATGAGAGTAGAAAGTGCGTACCTCACGCCAGCTCTCAGCAACAGAAAATAAAGCTAAGATAAAAGACAATCTAAATGCCTAAGTCACATACATGATGCATGACCTAAACAAGAATGAATGCGTAATCTTTTGCTTTCAGTTTTAGGGTCCAAGTTGCTTAAAGGAGGTTTGATTATTGATCTGGGAACGAACTATAAGTCAAAACATGCCAAATGGAGTCCCAGATAACTAGATCATTTAGAGCAACAACAACAAGAAATTAAAAGATGAACAGAGCTCACCAGACCGCTGATTGGCGGTCTGAAGTGCTCAGGTCGTCTGGAAATTTCTCCAGTAGCCTCCACTTGCTATTCCCATTCTCCTGAAACAAAGAAAAACTACAACACACAAATTAAATCCACTCGAATCGTCCAAACAAGAGTCTGGACTGGCACCTCCCCGGCAACGGCGCCAAAAACTTGTTGAACGTTTTAATTAAACCGCAAGTGCACGGCCGCGATGAAGCGGTGGCAAGTACGGGTCGTCCTCAGGGAGGTGAGCAGCCTCTTGCTTGTACGAAATCAAGTGGCGAAAATAATGGAGAAGAGAGTTCGTTACGCTACTCTACACTAAACTATTCTAAGAAGTACGAAATGCGAAACAAAGAAATAAACGATCAAATAAAAACTAAGCTAAGAGCAAAATAGAAGTGCTGGAATTTCAGGAATGGAAAACCCTAAGGGGTGGAGTGAGTGCACACAAGCAAAGAGGTGGGTGTTGAACACATTCTTTAAGCACAAATAAAGGTGGTGTTTATCAAGCATAGGAAATGTCTAAATGTTATGGCAAAACCTATCAATCTATTCACCAACTTAGTTGATTAACATTTACATATGCAAGGTGTTTATTTCAGAACCTAAACAAGCATGAGAGGTGTCTAATCATTTTGGCAAAACTCATCAAGTTGTAAATTCTATCCTAAACAAGCAAGCATACATTCATGTTTTATCAACATATCAAAAAATAAAGCATTCATCCCATTCTCTAATGCATGTATGTACATCTACTCCACCCCCCAAAGGGGATGGAACTACTCACTAAACATTACACTAATTATTAAGCTATGGAAGGAAAGCATATTAAAACTAAGCTAGCATTAAAAGACGATTAAACTAAAACATGCATAAACAATAAAAGAAACACAAAACAAACAACATGATAAAGAAAACTTGTATTAAAATGACTCACATTAAAAGTAGCATCCTCCTACTTTAGTGTGTCCTTCAAGGCCTCACTTCTAGTAGGAAGAATAACCACTTAAAATATGGAGTGCTTACAATAGGAGGTGAAGAGTTCTATTTATAGCCATGGAAAAAGGTAATCCGGGACAATCCCCCGATGTGGGACTAAATAAACACCAAAACTAGCCTAAACGAACATTAATACAAGTTCAGGAGAAATCCTGGCGGATCTGGACTAATCCAGACCGCCAATTGGCGGTCCAAAATGTCCGGATCCAGTTGAGTTTTATTCTGGGCTTTTCTGTGTGCTTTTGGTGGTCTTTGATGCATCTACTTCGTTTGTTGGAGCTCCGACCCGAATCCAATTGCTAAAATACTCCTCATAATGGTGTGAAGTATTCTGTTTTACTCTTAGGTCCCTCTGTCTTGCAATCAGGTCCTTCTCCCTTGCATCTTGGTCCCTAGATCTCACAATTCAGTCCTTTTTCCCAGCTTTTGGGTCCTTTTATGCTTCATCTCTTCAAACCTATTTATTCCTGAAAACTAAACATAAAACTCGTGACATAGCATTGTTTAGGTGAAAGATAATGGATATAAGATACAAATATGAGCATGAAATGATGTCAATCAGTGGGTGTTGAACACATTCTTCAAACACAAATAAAGGTGGTGTTATCATGCATAGGAAGTGTCTAAATGTTATGACAAAACCTATCAATCTATTCACCAACCTAGTTGATTAACATTTACATATACAAGTTGTTTATTTCAGAACCTAAACAAGCATGAGAGGTGTCTAATCATTTTGGCAAAACTCATCAAGTTATAAATTCTATCCTAAACAAGCAAGCATACATTCATGTTTTATCAACACATTGTAAATAAAGCATTTATTCCATTCTCTAATGCATGTATGAAAATCTACTCCACCCCCAAAGGGGATGGAACTACGCACTACACATTACACTAATTATTAAACTAAGCAAGGAAAGCATATTAACTAAGCTACTAAAACTAATGAAATGAATTTAAACTAAGTAAAGCAAAAAATATGAAATAAACAACATAATAGAGAAACTTGTATTAAAATGACTCACATTTTAAGTAGCATCCTCCTACTTTAGTGTGTGCTTCAAGGCCTCACTTCTAGTAGGAAGAATAGCCACTTAAAATATGGAGTGATTACAATAGAAGGTGAAGAGTTCTATTTATGGCCATAGAAAAAGGTAATCCGGGACAAGCCCCCGATGTGGGACTAAACAAATACCAGAAATGGACTACATACACACTAGTACGCGACCCACCAAAATCTTAGCGGATTTGGGCCAAAACAGACCGCCAATTGGCGGTCTATATGGTTCGAATCCCGCTAAGTTTTCTTCTGGGCTTTTCTGGATGTCTTTGGTGATCTTTGATGCGTCTACTTTGCTTTCTTGAGCTCCGACCCGAATAGAATTGCCAAAATACTCCCCATGATGGTGTGGAGTATTTTGTTTTGCTCTTTGGTCCTTTGGTCTTACGTTCAGGTCCTTCTTCCTTGCATCTTAGTCCCCAGGTCTCACAATTCAGTCCTTTTTCCCTGCTTTTGGGTCCTTTTATGCTTCATCTCTTCAAACCTATTTATTCCTGAAAACTAAACATAAAACTCGTTACATAGCATTGTTGAGGTCAAAGATAATGGATATAAGATCGAAATATAAGCATGAAATGATGTCAATCAAATACCCCCACACCTAACTTTTGCTTGTCCCGAGCAAAAGAAAGAAAGGAAAAAGCATACGAAAAACTCGAAATCCTAACTCACTTTTGTAGGAATCACGGTTGCACTTAGCACGTGCAACAAGCCGTTAAACGTCCTTATCGCCAAGGAGGAGGAGTGTTGTCTCCTGAGGGTTTTCAACGGATACACCCACAAAATGCGAACAAGATGGATTAATCAATCTAGCTACACGACTCGTTGGACTCATATTGTCGATCATGGGACGCGGTAATACTACGGGTCAACTCTATATGGGTAATCAGTCCACACACCTAGCCTCACGAACCATTCGTGAAAGTTAGTTAAACACTTAAGTGAAAGACATGGGCAACCTTAACTTCTGAATGTGATACAATGTGTAAAGTCCATTTTGGTTCTTATTTGACTTTTTTTCTTTTTTCTTTTTCTTTGCAGCAGTATATTGGTTGGTGTTTGATTCTCCCAGTGCCAGGTTTCGTGCATCATTGCCTATAAGGACTTACACTATCACGCACACCTTCCCCCAAATCTCCACATAGGGCGATCCCTACCACCTGTGTAACGGGAGTTCAATCGGTGCATCCCAAGTCAGATGACTCGAACGCACCAGGCACAAAGTCCCCTCAGACCTACTTTCCCGAGTGATAGGAGCCGTGCGAGAAGAGAGAACACCACTTATTTATTTATCTACTTGGGAACCAAAACCCCTACACTTAAGTTTCACAAAAAGAAATTAATGGCCCTTAACTACGACAAACTTCCTTATACTAACAGACACGAATTATTTGACTAACTAGGTTCAGGGTGGACTTCTTTAAATGTTTGAGTGTTGAAACCCTATCATTACACGCCCCCCGAGGGAAAACTGGGGTGCATCGTAACGACTCGATAAGACCTAAAGCCAGTAAACTAGAAATCCTAATGCATCAAGTTCAAGACAATTTTGGGAGCTTTCTTTTTTACTTTGCCTCTCAACGGTTTTGCACATGCTAAACACACAAAAAACCCACAAAACATTTTCTTTCCAAACACATGAAGATTTTGAAAGAAATGTGAAAATTTTAAAGAACTAGGCAAGCAAAGGAAGACAAGTCACCCAAGGATCATGGGAAGCAGATATATTGGTATTAAATGCAGCACACTAACATGACCCTATCAATACACACAAAAGAAAACAAAATCAAAGAAAAAATACTCAAATATGTACACACGTAAAGCACACCCCCCACACCTACTTCACGCATTTTCCTCAATGAATGTGAACAAGATACTACATGGATTTATGCATGAAAAAGAATAGATCTCACCAACGTGAAGTACAAAGGGAAGTTCATGGTCATGTTGATGGATACAAACCCGAATTCCCTCAAAATCTGTGAGATACTGAAGAAGGGAGACAAATACGTGAAGAAATGGGGCCCAAGTACACGAGGGTTGGGGCCCACAACAATCAATGCTTGCTCATGGAGTCTTTTATTACACACTTCTTTTTTCTTAATTTTTTTTTGATTTTTAACATGATATATACAACAACAACGATATTCTCATAATCATTTGGTCAGGGAACATCAAATGAGAACATTAAGTCATGAGGACCAAAGACTTCCCGGGATAGGCAAACTTCACCGGTACTCTGAGGTGTCATGAGGGGTGAAAGGTTAAAGCTGAAAGGCTCGAACCCCTCATGATATTGGTTGGGTGTGAGCAACAAAGAATGAAGTTGTGTTGCCTCACTAGGGTTTAGTTTCTCATCGAACAAAACCCTCCAACCAATAGGCGGGTGCATCGGAATGAGTTCCTCAAGCTCTTTTGATGGATGCAGCAGACCTGCATCACAAAGAATGAGGCTTCTCCCCAAGTCATCCAACAAGGACCTCCCACCATCATTTAGATCATCAAGCATCAGCTCGATCGTAGGTGGGTCCTTGTTGGAGTCAAAATGAAGCTCAAATGGCTCAATGGCCATGGGACATGAGGTAGAGACATCATCTGGTATAGGCATATGATGAGGTGTCTCACTCTCACCAGTACACCCAACTGAATCATGCAACGAACACTCCTTTTGGACATTTATGTTTGATGCCAGCTCACTCTGTTTCATTGCAAAGACAGACAATGAGTTTTCGCTGGGTCCACAAACATTCTCAATGGGTTGCATTGGTGTTAGGGGTGTTCGTTGATTTGGTGGTGCTTTCTCCAATTGGCGGATGAGATTTAGATTTAAAGGTTGATCCATGGGCTCCTGTTGCCTACCAGAGTTGAACACATGAAACTCGACACTCATGCTACCGAATGAGAGCTTCATGAGACCATTTCTACAATTGATTAAGGCGTTGGAAGTTGCCAGAAATTGTCTACCCAAAATCAAAGGTATTTGAGAGTGGGTGTTCGCAACAGGATTGGTATCGAGGACAACAAAATCGACTGGAAATATAAAATCTCCAACTTTGATAAGCACGTCCTCGATAATCCCCTTTGGAATACGAATGGATCTATCCGCCGGTTGGAGGGTGATCTTAGTTGGTTTCAATTCTCCAAAATTTAACTGTTGATAAACAGAAAATGGGAGGAGGTTGACCGCTGATCCTAAATCAAGCAAAACATTACTCATGCTAGTGTCCCCTATCGTACACTGAATAGTAGGACACCCAGGGTCCTTGTATTTTGTGTAGGCAGGATTGGACAATACTGAGCTTACATTTGCAGCCCGGAATGCTTTCTTAGGAACATTGGTCTTCCTCTTTGTTGTGCAGAGATCTTTCAACACTTTGGCATATTGAGGTATTTGTTGGATGACATCCAACAAGGGGATGTTAACCTTAACTTTCTTAAACACCTCTAGTATCTTGTCCATTGTGTCACTCTGCTTTTTGGTTAACCTACTTGGATATGGAGCTTTTGGCAGGTAGGTTTTCTGCGATGCCTGAGAAGGAGACGTTGGTGTATTACCCTCACCCTCACCCTCTTCTTCACCACCATTCCAACTGAGGGGCTGCAAAGATTGTGGTGGTCGTGGCAAGGAAATGTGATTGTCATCCTGTTTTCCATTCCTTAAGGTCACTATGGAATTGACATGGTGAACATGTTTCTCCACATGATTCACTTGCCTCCCCCGAGGTACCACATTCTCATTTTGCACATGTTGTTGCTGGTACATGCGGGGGTTAGCCTCAGGCTGGCTAGGATCCCGCTAAGTTTTCTTCTGGGCTTTTCTGGATGTGTTCGGTGATCTTTGATGCATCTACTTTGCTTGCTGGAGCTCCGACCCGAATAGAATTGCTAAAATACTCCCCTTGATGGTGTGGAGTATTTTGGTTTTCCCTTTGGTCCTTTGGTCTTACGTTCAGGTCCTTCTCCCTTGCATCTTAGTCCCCAGGTCTCACAATTCAGTCCTTGGCTTTGGGTCCTTTTATGCTTCATCTCTTCAAACCTATTTATTCCTGAAAACTAAACATAAAACTTGTTATATAGCATTGTTTAGGTGAAGGATAATGGATATAAGATCCAAATATAAGCATGAAATGATGTCAATCAGGATCCAACCACCGGATCGTAGTCCTCTCTTACAAATTGCACTTCCTCGAGCAACTTCGCGTCCTCCACTAATCTGATCTCCGTTGCTGGCCGAGATCACGCCTTGAGACCACAAGCTTTGCGAACACCCTCGCCTAGCTTGGACCACCTTCTCACAATCCGAGAAGAGCTTCGCTCCGGAAGCTAGTACAACTCTTGAAGAAAATACTTCAACAACTAATCTTTGACACTTGAAATGAATGATGCATTCAATGAGTTAGTTTCAAGTGTGAAGATGCGAGCACAAGGATGTTTAGAAAAAAATGTGAGTAGTAAGAGTGTTTGACCTTGGAGAAGGATTGGTAACATTAGAAGTGTGTTATCATCTTTATATATAAGCTAAAAAACTTAATCTAGCCTTTGGTCAATCAGTCCAATGTGGTTCTGGCACTAGTACATATACTCATTTCCCTTCCAAGAAGGCATAACCTGACCCTCGATACCAGTGATGAATGAGACCATGTTTGAATCCCAAGTAAACTTCCTTGTATTGTTTCGATACTAGTCGTTTATGGATTGAATCCATTGAGAGAACCACTTGTTCATGACAATAACATCATTGCAGTGTGGACCTGGGAAGGTAATGAGACGCCTCATGATCATACGTGAGTCGCATGAATATGCCACACAAATAACAACTTGTTGAAAGTCAGGAAGAATTCTTCAAATATATTCATGCAACTATTGTCGAGTCTTCATTGAGTTTATATCGAGTCTCTATCGTGCTCATTTGGGTATACACTATTGAGCCCATCGAGCTCATTTGGGTACTCTGTTGTGCTCATTTAGGTATACTATCGAGCTCATCGAGCTTGTTTGAGCCCATTGAGCACTTTTATGCAAAATACCTCAACCCAATTACCAACAAAAAAAATGCAAAATACCGCAATTTACTAAGGTACGCCTATAAAATAATAAAATTTTAATTCTTGAAATTACTTACATCTTCGGTGAGTCATGCTTTGATTGTCTTCATCATTAAGAACCACATTGGACTGTAACTCCCCGTCGTCAATCAGTCGATCGATTTGACAAAAATAAGAGTTCGATCAAACATAAGTGCAGACGGTCGAACCAACTGGGCTAGGACTTAAGTGAACGGTCGAACATATGTAAATGTTTGGTCAACCATTTGGAGAATTTGGTCAAGATGAAACTGAGGAATTGAGGTAACAGTGGAACAAGATAGAAGTGTCGTTCGACCGAAAAGACCAGTAAAATTGGAGATCGAGAGCTACATGAACAAGTATACCGTACATATGGTCTCGGTTGATCGATAGACTAAATCTAATACGGGGGTTAGGTCAGTATGTGTATACGACCGTTGGTATATATGACAAGTATAAGGGTCATATTAATGACAAATACGGAAACAAATCAGTCGAAGAAACTAAACTTTGGTCGACCGATATCTACTCAAATCAGGACACGTGTCAAGATAATATAGGGGAGTGGGACGTGTATCGGTCCAACTGGGTTAACTCAACTTGACAAGCATACACGATCGACCGTAGAAAAGGATTTGGTCGACCGATTAAGCTTGTGAAGGCACAATAATGCATCGGTCGAACTGAGGTAAGATATGGTCGACCGTTTGGAAAAGGAATAAGAGTCTATTGAATTTTGGTCGAACCAGATGGTATTCTGGTCGACCGTTTTGACCCAGCAAACCTGTTCTAGGTAAGTTTATATATTTTGTCGAAGTCCTATTGAAGTCAATATGATATGGATTTAATTGTGAGACTTCTATCGGTTTACTAATGGTTATGCAATCCAATTCATCCAGGATTTCAAGTGCCAACTTACTTTATGGCCTAAGTACAAGAAATATAAACCTATCTAATCTTCATTCTTGATTTCTTGTCTTGATTCAACTTGATTCCTGAAATGTTAGAAATACAATATATGCATGCGATGATTTTAATGGAATACATATGTTTATTGATATGTTAGTTAATCATCAAAGCGGATTAGCAATTATTAGCCAAAAGGCCAACAATCTCCCCCTTTTTGATGATGACAACTTATCATTCTAAATACATGTTCTTCAAATTTTATCATCATTAAGCAATTTCTAATGCTCCCCCTATCTTATAGCTACCCCATATATAAGCATGTATTTATTTCTCCCCCTTTGCATGATCAAAAAGATAATACTCATGAGAGAAAAAAGATATACAATTAAGGCTTATCATGAGATAAAAATACGAAAGCACAAAGAAATGCCAAAAAGAAACAATAGGAATTATAACCATGCATTCAAAATAAGATCAATAACTAAGAGCCAATCACACAACCAAACAGTAAATGTTCAAACAACATTACCCAAGGGATAGTCAAAACAAAGACAACACACGACCAATTTTTGAAAGCAAGTACAACAATAGGCGAAGTTCAAAGCAAATAGCAAAACACACACAAGGTTAAAGCAAAACCAAACAACTACAAATTCAATCAAGGCAATGATCACGAAAGCGTGAAGAAAGGGAATCAATCACACTCATCAAATAGCCAAAACGAGCATCGATATGGGCTTCAAGACGATCGAAGCAAGCAGAAGTTGAGGCTTCAAGTTAATCAAAATGAACCGAAATGGAGGCTTATAATGCATCAACTCGATCAGAAAGGTGCTAAAAATGACGTGCATCCATCAAACTAGAAGCTAACCAATAACCCTTAGTCCAAGCCACTGTGTCTCCCTCTCCCCACCACGAACCTGACTCTAGTGGAGCCTAACGAGGCATCCACCTGGGATCTCCAACGGCTTCGTCTTCCTCTTCAGCGATGTTGTCTTCTCTAGATTCCTCGTCAGAGGAAGGTTGTGGAGACGAGGAGGCAATATTCTTCATTTTGGCCAAAGTGGTTTGACCGATTGGGTATTTATAGATGGTCGACGGGAAAGGAGAGAGGTTGATTAATTGATCGTTTATATTACCGCAAGTGCACGACGTCGGTGAAGTTGTGGCAAATACGGGTCGTGTCCACGAGGAGGTGTGTCAACTTTGGTTCTTCAGAAATTGAGTGGGAAAAGAGGAGAAAAGGAATTGATTACAATAAATTAGACTAAACTATGTTACGCTACACTAGTACGAAACAAATAAAGAAGACGAAAACATGAAACTAAATAAAACTAAATTAAGTGACTAATAGAAGCAAGTTGGAAATCAGGTATGGAAAGCCCCCTAAGGGGTGCAGTGTGTGTACACATGAAAAAAGTGGTGATGAATGCATTCAATAGAGCACAAGTGTAGGGAGTGTTGTTATGCATAAGAAGTACCTCATTGAAGACCTATCATCCGAAACACTACCCTAAGTGATTAATATTAGCATGAACAACTTTGTTATTAAGAACCTAAATGAGCATGGAGTGTACCTAAAGATTATGGCAGAAACGATCAAGTTAAGTATTCTCTTTAATTCAAACAAGCATACTCACATTTCTCACATACAACACCATTTAACATTCATTCCATTCTGCATGATGTGTACAAACATCAACTCCACCCCCAAAGAGGGATGGAACTACTCACACATTATTAATCTAACATTCATATTAAGGAAAAGAAACATGCTAATTAATTCTACGAAGATTAAAACTAACAAAGTAAACTAAGCATGCAAGAATTAAAAGGAACATAAAAGAAACTAACAAAATAAATTTTATTGCTCACTCACCTTACAAGTAACCTCTCTGCACCAGAGTTTTTCTCCAAGGCTTTACTCCTAGTAGAGAGGATGGCCACCAAGAAAGGAGATGTTTATAATGGAAGAGGAAGAGTTCTATTTATAGTCATAGAAAAAGGTAATCGGGGACAATCTCCCGGTATGGGACTAATAAAACACTCCCAGAATAGACATAAACACATAACCCATACCCAGGAGAAACCAGGTCAGATTCAGACCGCCAATTGATAGTCACTTTTTCCGGGATCTGACCTATTTTCATATATTTTCTTTAGTTCTTCAATTCTTCACATGGGGTACACTCGGAACGGTTATTCGAGTTTAGGCCTGGATCTAATTGCCAAAATACTCCTCATGATGGTGTGAAGTTTCTTGATTTGCTTATTGGTCATTTTTACATCTGGGTCCTTCTCTTTTGAATCTCAGTCCATAAGTTTTGCAAGTGAGTCATTTTCGTTGCTTTTAAGTCCTTTTTTTAGTCTCTTCTTCTCAAACTTGTTTATTCCTTAAACTTAAACATAAAACTCATTACGTAGCATTGCTTAAGATAAAAATAAAGGATATAAGACAAAAATATATGTATGATATGATGTCAATCAAATACCCCCACACCTAACTTTTGCTAGTCCTGAGCAAAACAAAGAAAGAGAAAAATGAAAGAAAGGAAAAATCATTCGTAAAACAGGGAAATCCTAACTCACTTTCGTAGGAATCATGGTTGGACTTAGCATGTACAACAAGCCGTTAAACTTCCTTGTCGCCAAAGAGGAGTGTTGTCTCTGGAGCGTTTTCAGCGGATACACCCACCAAATTCGAACATTGATGAATTATTCAATCTAGCAACACGACTCATTAAACTCATTTTCGTCGATCATTGGACACAATAATTTTACAGACCGACTCAATATATGCATTCAGTCCACACACCTACCCTAATAATTCATTCGTCCAAGTTAATTAAGGACTTAAGTTAAAAATATGGACAACCTTAACATTCTCAAGTGATACAAAGTTTAAAGTCTCTTAAGGTTCTTATTTGCATTACCTTTTTTTTCCTTTTTGTGCTTCTCTTTTTTTTCTTTTTCTTCTTCTAGTTGGTGTGTAATTCTCCCAGGGTCAGGTTTCGTGTATCATTGCCCATGAGGACTTACACTATCACGTATACCTTTCCCCACATCTCCACATAGGGCAATTCCTACCACCCGTGTAACGGGAGTTCGGTCGGTGCATCTAAAGTTAGATTACTCAAAAGCACCAATCACTAAGCACTAAGTCCCAATGGACCTAATTTCCCGAGTGATAGAAGCCGTGCGAGAAGAGAGAACGCCCTACTACTTATTTATTATCTACAGATGAACCAAAACCCCTACACTTACGGTTTCACAATAGTAGTTTAAGGGTTCCAGCCTACGACAAACTTCCTTATAATAATATACATGAATTATTCAACTCACTTGATTCAGGGTGGATGCAGTAATCCTACGAGCCGACTCTATATAAGTATTAGTCCACACACCTAGCCTAATAAACCATTCGTGCAAGTTAAACAGGGATTTAAGTGAAAGACATGGACAACCTCAACATCCTCAAGTGATACAAAGTGTAAAGTCCATTAAGGTTCTTATTTGCATTACCTTTTTTTTCTTTTTGTTTATTTTCTTACTTTTTACTCTCTTTTTTTCTTTTCTTTTTCTTAGAAGTTGGAGTTTCATTCTCCAAGGGTTAGGTATCGTGCATCATTGCGTATGAGGACTTACACTATCACGTACACGTTTCCCCAAATCTCCACATAGGGCAATCCCTACCACCCGTGTAGCGGGAGTTCGGTCGGTGCATCCCAAGTCAGAGGACTCAAAAGCACCAAGTACAAAGTCCCCTCAGACCTGATTTCCCGAGTGATAGGAGCCGTGCGAGAAGAGAGAACACCTACTCACTTATTTCTTATCTATATATGAACCAAAACCCCTACACTTAATGTCTCACACCAAGATTCAAAGGGTCATTGACTACAACAAACTTCCTTATATTAACAGACACGAATTAGTGACTCACTAGGTTCTGGGTGGACTTCTTTAAATATTTGATTACTGAAACCCTATGATTACTTGCCCCCCGAGGGAAAACCGGGGTGCATCGTAACGACTAGATAAGCCCAAAAGCCACTGTACTAGATATCCTAATGCATCAAGTTCAAGACAATTTTAAGAGCTTTGTTTTTACTTTGCCTCTCAACGATTTTGCAAATGGTAAAAACATGCAAAACCCACAAAACATTTTCTTTCCCAAGCACATGAAGAATTTGAAAGAAATGGAAAATTTTAAAGCACCAGGCAAGAAAAAGAAGACAAGTCACCCAAGGATCATGGCAATCATATATATCGATATTAAATGCAACACACTAACATGACCTTAACAATACAAACAAAAGAAACCAAAAATAAAAGGAGAAAGACTCGACTTTGTACACACGTAAAACACCCCCCTCCCCACACACACACTTCATGCATTGTCCTCAATGAATGTGAGCATGATACTACATGGATTTATGCTTGAAAAAGAAGAAGATCTCATCAACGTAAAGCACAAAGGGAAGTTCATAGTTATGTTGATGGACACAAACCCGAATTCCCCTCAAAACCTGTGACATACGAAAGAGTGGATACAAATACGTGAAAGAAATGGGGCCCAAACACACAAGTGTTGGGACCCACAACAATCAATGCTCACTCATGGAGTGTTTTGTCTTTTTCTTCTTTTTTCTTTTTTTTTGGTTTTTGTTAATTTAACTTTGTACAAACATGAAATCTCAACCATTCATGCAGGAACATGAATGGTTGAGTTTGGGAGAGGTGCATGAAGGAACATTACCTCCTCACCTTCAGTTGGTGGCCCCTCCAAGTTAGGTTTGAGGCGTTTTCCATGGTTCAGGATTTCAACCGCATCATGAGGAAATACAATTTGCACAATAAAAGGGCTAGACCAGCGACTGCGGAGCTTACCCACAAACAGAGGAAGCCAGGAATTGTAGAGCAACACTTTCTGCTCGGCCGTAAACACCTTTCGCATAATCATACGATCGTGAAACATCTTGGCTCGGTACTTATGAATTTTGGCATTTTATTACGACTCATTGCATAGCTCTTCCAATTCCAAAATGTCAAGTTTATGTTGCACTCCTGCTTGATCAAGGTCAATATTCAGGTTCTTAATCGCCCCGAAAGCACGATGCTCGAGCTCAACTGGTTGGTGGCAAGCCTTGCCGTACACTACCTGATACGGGGACAAACCCAAATTGGTCTTAAACGTGGTGCGGAAAGCCCACAACGCTTCATTCAACTTAGTCGACCAATCCTTCCTCGAGGAATTAACCGTGTTCTCAAGGATTTGCTTTAAGTGACGGCTAGAGACTTCCACCTGGCCTACTAGTTTGCAGATGATATGAGGTCGAAAGCTTGTGGGTGATCGATAACTTCCTCATAAGCGCTTCAAAGCAGTGATTACAAAAGTGGGTACCCCTATCACTTATTATGGTACGAGGAGTAACAAATCGCGCAAAAAAGTCCTTTAAGAATTTGGTGGCCACCTTGTTGTCATTGGTCTTTGTGGAGATAGCCTTTACCCACTCACTTTACAAGTAGTATCTCTCCATTAGTGTTTTTCTCCAAGGCTTTACTCCTAGTAGAGAGGATAGCCACCAAGAGAGGAGATGTTTATAATGGAGGAGGAAGAGTTCTATTTATAGTTATAGAAAAATATAATCCGGGACAATCCCCCGATGTTGGAGTAATGAAACATTCCCAGAATAGAGATAAACACATAACCCATACCCATGCGAATCAGACCAATTGGCGGTCCGTTTTTCTCTGATCTGACCCATTTTCGGATATCTTCTTTAGTTCTTCAATTCTTCACATGGGGTGGACTCGGATCAGTTATTGGAGTTTAGGCCCGGATCTAATTCCCAAAATATTCATCATGATGGTGTGGAGTTTCCATCCGAGACCTTCTCTCTTGCATCTTAGTCCATAAGTCTTGCAACTTAATCATTTTCCTTGCTTTTAAGTCCTTTTTGAGTCCCTTCTTCTCAAACCTGTTTATTCCTAAAACTTAAACATAAAAATCGTTACGTAGTATGTCTTAGGCTAAAAATAAAAGCTATAAGACACAAATATATATATATATATATGATGTCAATCATTGATTATCAAACATACAAAGATTGACGTCAACCACATAAGGTAAGGGAGATACTTTCCATGCCGATGCCATATGTGAAGGAAAATTAAGTGAGGCCAATCACTTACGTCCCATCGAGGAGGGAGGGCGGACATAGGCAAAGAAGGGTGGAAAGTGGTGGAGAAAGGTGGGGGAGGCGAATGGTGGAAGAAAATGGCGAGATGGACGACCGGAAGAGAGTGGGTGGTCGACCGGAGGGAGAGAGGTGGAGGTTAGGGTTAGAAAGGAGTGGGTAAAAAGTGAAAGGTAAAAGATGATTTTGCCCTAAAGTAGCAGAAAACGTGAAAACAGTCGACTACACGGTTAAAAAATCTAGGCGAAAGCTTTGGCGAAATGAGTGATCAGTCGACTAGAGAGGACACCAGTCGACCGAAACGAGAAAGTGCAAAGAGCCTGGAGAAAAATGGTCAGATAAAACATGCACACTGGTCGACCATATAGCGAAAGAAGAGAAAAACAAGAACTTCCTCAAGAAATTTGGTCGGACGAGGGTTTTGAATCGGTCGACCAAGACAAAAAGGTAAACAGTTCCTGGAGATATTTGGTCAACCAAGGGTGATATACCAGTCGACCGGTTTACCAAACAATACGAAAATGCAAGAACAGAAGGGAAATTTGTCGAACAACGAAAGATAAAAACAACAAAAAAACAAACCGGTCGACCGATCGAAAAATTGGTTCGACCGATCACTTAAGTGAACTTAAGTAGCCAATCGAGCAAGACACATTCGGTCGAACGGAATACATATTCCGGTTGACCGCAAATAGACAGTGAGGTAATAACAACCCAACACAGCAATCCGGTCGAACGAAACCCTAATTTTTGTCGACCGAAATGAGTTTCTGAAAGAAATACAGCCCAAAGCACATAAAATTTTTCCATAGAACTCAACGATTAACCCAATCAAGATGCAATTTTCGAAATATTTTACATGATATTACCAGGTTATAAGTCATTTATGTTGCACATGCCTAGATTTAGTCTTATGTGATGGAATTATCCACATTAAGAGGTTTATTAAAGATGTCCGCTAATTGGTCATTTGTAGGTAAGAATACAAGTTTTGATGTCTTCCTTGGTTGCATGATCTCTAAGAAAATGATGTCTTACTTCACTGTGCTTAGTTCTTGAATGCAAAATGGGATTTTTCGAAACATTGATTGCACTCATATTATCACAAAAATAGGGGTAGTGTGAAACTCAATTTGCAAGTCCTTGAGGGTTTGCCTCATCCATAAAACTAGTGCACATGCACAACCAGCGGCGATATATTCAGCCTCGGTTGTAGACAATGCAACACTATTTTGTTTCTTACAAAACCAAGAAACAAGAGATTTTTCCAAAAATTGACAAGTGCCACTAGTGTTGTTACGTTCTAAAATGTAACTGACGTAGTCGGCGTTCCTATAAGTAACAAGATCAAAAGGCCTAGTCTTGGGGTAAAACAAACCAAAATCTTGAGAGCCTTTGAGATAACAAAAAATTGTTTTAAAGCATTTAAGTGAGATTCTTTTGGACATGCTTGAAAATGAGCGCATACACACGACAAAAATGATATCGGGGCGACAAGCAGGAAGGGAGAGCAAGGATCCAATCATACCTCAATATTTCTTGATATCCACATCCTTGCCATTTTCATCTTTGTCCAATGTAGTGCTAGTGCTCATGGGAGTCTTTGATTGAACGTTTTAATTAACCACAAGGGCACGACTGCGTTGACGCGGTGGCAAATACAGGTCGATCCACAGGGAGGTGTGTCAACTTTAGTTTATTCGAAGGCGAAAGGGAAAGAAAGGAGAGAAAGGATTGAATAAACTAAACTACACTAAACTAGTAAACTAGAAAGGAGGAAAGGAAAGCACAAAATGAACTAACTAAGCTAAGCAACTACTAAGAAGAAAGATAAATCTCCTGAATGGGAAATACCCCTAAGGGGTGGAGTGTGTGTGTGTACACATGAAATAATTGTGGTGAATGCATACAATAAGCGCAAGTGTAGTTAGTGTTTGTTAATGCATAAGAAGTACCTAATGGCAAGACCTATCATTTAAAGCACTAACCTAGGTGATTAATATGAGCATGACAAGTTTGTTATTAAGAACATAAACAAGCATGGAATGTACCTAAACATTATGGTAGAAACCATCAAGTAAAAGTTCTTATTAGCTCAAACAATCATACTAACATTTCTCACATACAACAATGTTTAGCATTCATACCATCTACATAACATGTATACACATCTACTCCACCCCCAAAGGGGAATTGAACTACTCACATATATTTAAACTAACATTTATACTAGGGAAAGAAAACATGCTTAAATTAATTATAAGAAAACTAAAACAACAAGTTAACTAAGTATGCAAGAATTAAAAAGACAAGACAATATGAAGAAAATTTAACAAAACATCTATTATTACTCACTCAATTACAAGTAGCCTCTCTTCACCAGGGTTTTTGCTTCAAGGCTTTAACTCCTAGTAGAGAGGATGGCCACAAAGAGAGAGATGGGATACAAACGAGGAGGAAGACTTATATTTATACCATAGAAAAAGGTAATCCGGGACAATCCCCCGTATGGGACTAATACAATACCAAAAATAGACCTAACACACAATTATACATGACCCGACTAGACCATATCGGATCCAGAGCAACCTGGACTGCCAATTAGCGGTCTACAGGGTTTGAATCCGGTCTGGAATTTTTGTGGGCTTTTCTGGATGGCTTTGTTCATGTGTGATGTATCCAAGTTGATTGCTGGAGCTCCGACCCGAATTGAATTGCCAAAATACTCCACGTGATGGTGTGGAGTTTGATGATTTGCTCAATGGTCCTTTGGGCTTACATTCAGGTCCTTCGCCCTTGCATCTAAGTCCCTAAGTCTCTCAAATTAGCCATTTTTCCTGCTCTTAGGTCCTTTTATGGCTCTTTTCCTCAATCTTGTTTATTCCTGAAACACAAACATAAAACTCGTTACGCAGCACTATTCAAGTGAAAGATAACGGATGAAAGACACAAATGTACACATGATATGATGTCAATCAAATACCCCACACCTAACTCTTGCTAGTCCCGAGCAAAACAAAGAAATAGATAACTAAAAGAAAGGAAAAAACATACGAAAAATAGGGAAATCCTAACTCACTTTCGTAGGAATCACGGTTGCACTTAGCATGTGCAACAAGACGTTAAACCTCCTTGTCGCCAAGGAGGAGGAGTGATGTCTATTGAGGGTTTTCAGCGGATATACCCACAAAATCCGAACATAGATGCATTATTCAATCTAAAAACGCGACTAGATGGACTCATTTTTATCGATCATTGGACGCGGTAATCCTACGGGCCGACTCTATCTAGGTATTAGTCCACACACCTAGCCTTATGAACCATTCATGCAAGTTAAATAATGACTTAAGTGAAAGACATGGACAACCTCAACATCCTCAAGTCATACAAAGTGTAAAGTCGATTAAGGTTCTTATTTGCATTTTTTTCTTTTTTCTATTTTGTTTCTTTTTCTTTTTGTTACTAGTTGGAGTTTCATTCTCCCATGGTCAGCAT
The DNA here is from genome assembly GCA_963682175.1 of Triglochin maritima. Classification (NCBI taxonomy): domain Eukaryota; kingdom Viridiplantae; phylum Streptophyta; class Magnoliopsida; order Alismatales; family Juncaginaceae; genus Triglochin; species Triglochin maritima. The sequence goes on from OY821777.1 coordinate 24,983,738, forward strand.
TCATGCAACAATGCCTACGAGGACTTACACTATCATGTACACTTTCCCAAAATCTGCACATAGAAAAATCCCTACCACCCGTGTAACGGGAATTTGGTCGGTGCATCCCAAGTCAGATGACTCGAAAGTACCGGGCACAAAGTCCCCTCGGACCTAATTTCCCAAGTGATAGGAGCCGTTCGAGAAGAGAGAACACCTACACACTTATTTCTTATCTACACATGAACCAAAACCTCTACACTTAATGTCTCACAACAAGATTTAAAGGGTCCTTGACTACAACAAACTTCCTTATATTAACAGACACAAATTATTGACTCACTAGGTTCAGGGTAGACTTCTTTAATTGTTTGAGTTCTGAAATCCTATGATTACTCTCCCCCCGAGGGAAGACCGGGGTACATCCTAACAACTACACAAGTCCTAATGCCACTGTACTTGATATCCTAATGCATCAAGTTCAAGACAATTTTGGGAGCTTTCTTTTTACTTTGCCTCTCAACGGTTTTGCACATGCTAAACACACGCAAAACCCACAAAACATTTTATTTCGCAAACACATGAAGATTTTGAAAGAAATGTGAAAATTTTAAAGGACTAGGCAAGCAAAAGAAGATAATTCACCCACGGATCATGGAAAGCAGATACATCGACATTAAATGCAGCACATTAACAATGAGCCTAGCAATGCACACAAAAGAAAACAAATTCAAAGGAAAAATACTCGACTAAGTACAAACGTAAACAACCCCCCCCACACACCTACTTCATGCATTGTTCTCAATGAATGTGAGCATGATACTATATGGATTTATGAATGAAAAAGGGAAGATCTCACGAACATGAAGCGCAAAAGGAAGTTCGCGATTATAGTGATGGACATAAACCCAAATTCCCTCAAAACCTGTGAGATGCTAAAGAAGAGATACAAATACGTGAAAGAAATGTGGCCCAAATACTTAACGGTTGGAGTCCACAACAATCAATGCTCACTCATGGAGTCTTTTGTTTCTTTTCTTCCCTTTTTGTAAGTTTTTTTGTCAAAGTTAACTTTATACAAACATGAAAGCACAACCATTCATGCAGGAACATGAATCGTTGAGTGTGAGAGAGGTTCATGAAGGAACATGACCTCCTCGACTTCAGTTGGTGCCCCCTCCAAGAAGGGTTTGAGACATTGTCTATTAACTTTGAACACGTCCCCATTCCCTGGGTTCAGGATTTCAACCGCTCCATGAGGAAATATGGTTTGGACAATAAAAGGGTCAGACCAGCGACTATGGAGCTTACCCGCAGACAGATGAATCTGGGAATTGTAGAGCAACACCTTTCATTGACATCATTTCATGCTTATATTTGTATCTTATAGCCATTATCTTACACCTAAGCAATGCTACGTGACGAGTTTTATGTGTGAATTTTAGAAATAAAGAGGTTTGAAGAGAAGAGGCATGAAAGGACCTAAATGATAGGAAAAAGGACTAAGTTGAGAGACTCGAGGACTAAGATGCAAGGGAGAAGGACCTGAACGTAAGACCGAAGGACAAAAGAGCAAAATAGAAAACTCGACACCATCATGGGGAGTATTTTGGCAATTCGATTCGGATCGGAGCTCCAATAAACAAAGTATATGCATCAAAGGCCGACAAAGAAATCCAGAAAAGCCCACAACAAATTCCAGCCGGATCCAGAGTTTATGGACCGCCAATTGGCGGTCCCAAATCCGATAAGATTTCGCGTGCACATGTATTAATGTTTAGGCTATTTGGTATTTGTTTAGTCCCATACTGGTGGATTGTCCAGGATTACCTTTCTCTATGGCTATAAATAGAACTCTCCCTCCTCTCTTGTACCCCATCTCTCTCTTGGTGTCCATCCTCACTACTAGGAGTTAAAGCCATGAAGCAAAAACCCTGGTGGAGAGAGGCTACTTGTAATTGAGTGAGTAATAATAGATGTTTTCCTTTAGTTATGTTGTTTCTTTCTTAGTTTAATTTCCTTTCATATGCTTGCATGCTTCTTTAGTTTTATGGCATTTTAGCTTCTTTAATATTGCTTGCTTGCTTAGTTTAATTTCATTTCAGTAGAATGTTTCATTTTAATGTCGGTTGTAGTGTAATGATTAGTGAGTAGTTTCATCCGCATTTGGGGGGTGGAGAAATATGTGATATGATCATATGGTGTATTAGGTGTGTGTTATCTAAATCCCATGAGCCTTATATGATTTCAATAACCATCTAATGGGATTTCACTCTTATCTTTGATATGCTAATGCTCTTGAATGAAGCTTAGCTTATGCTTAGATTAGTGGACCTATTTTATGGAGAATGATAAGGTGAGGATATGGATGATATTGGAAACACAATTTGTAGTGTATGTACTATTGTTGCCTTTACCTTGGTGAATGTCTTGTATGTTTTAATGATAATGTGTTATCTTAATTCATGTGGAGGGGTAGTAGGGTCTAGTCTTTATACATGAGTTCATTTAGCTTCATTCCACTTATTGTCTTGTATGTTTAATGATATGATCTTATCTTATTTCATGTGGAGGCAAAGTTGGATTTAGTTTTATGATTTCATGCACTACATGTTGTGAGGAGTGTAATTGAACACACACACACATCTTTATATTCACATTATTTCTCTACCCCCCTATGGGGTTTAGTTTTATTGCTTATCTTCCATTTCGTTTTGCATTTTGGTGTAGTTTAGAATCAACCTTTCTCTCCTTTCTTTCCCACTCACCTTCGAACAAACCAAAAGTCGACACACCTCCTTATGAATCGACCCGTATTTGTCACCGCTTCAACGCGGCTGTGCACTTGTGGTTTAATATAAAACGAATAAATCAACCTTCTGCCCGGTCGTAAACACCTTTCGCATAATCATGCGATCGTGAAACAACTCGGCTCGGGACTTATGAATTTTGGCATTTTCATACGCATCATTGCGTAGCTCTTCCAGCTCTAAAATGTTGAGTTTACGCCGCACCCCTGCTTGATCAAGATCTATATTCAGGTTCTTGATCGCCTAGAACACACGATGCTCAAGCTCGATGGGTAGGTGGCAAGCCTTGCCGTACCCGATATGGGTACATACACAAATTGGTGTTATACGTGGTGCGGAAGGCCCACAACGTGTCATTCAACTTAGATGACCAATCCTTCCTCGAGGAATTAACCGTCTTCTCAAGGACTTGCTTTAATTGACGGTTAGAGACTTCGACATGCCCACTAGTTTGCGGATGATATGGGGTCGCAAGCTTGTGGGTGATCGAATATTTCCTCATAAGCGCTTCAAAGGACAGATTACAAAAGTGGGTACCCGTATCTCTGATTATGGTACGAGGAGTACCAAATCACGCAAAAATGTCCCTTATGAATTTGGTGACCACTCTATTGTCATTGGTATTTATGGGGATAGCCTCAACCCACTTAGACACATAGTCAACGACCACCAGAATATAAACATTCCTGAACAAATTCGGAAAGGGACCCATAAAGTCGATGCCCCATACATCGAAGATGTCGACAACAAAGATATTTTGCAAAGGCATCATGCCACGTCAACTAATCCTGGCAAGGCGCTGGCACCTAGCACGTAGCTTACAAAAGTCGTAAGCATTTTTGAAAAGAGAAGGCCAGTAGAATCCAGATTGGAGCACCATGGTGGCAGTTTTCTTTTCTCCAAAGTGTCCTCCACATGCCTTAGAGTGGCAGAAATGGAGCACACTTTGAAACTCGTTATCTGGGATGCACCGCCTGAAAATTTGGTCATAGTATTTGAATAGGTAGGGGTTGTCCCAGTGAAAGAATCTGACATATGATCAAAATTTGGTTTGGTCAGATTTTGACCAACCCACAAGAATTTGCTCGGTCACGAGGTAGTTCACGATGTCGTCAAACCAAGGGTTATCTTCGATCGTGAACAACTGCTCGTCAGGAAATTTGTCATTAATAATTTGGTCTTGTGGGTTGGTCGTCTCTACACGAGATAGGTGGTCTGCTACAACATTTTCACACCTTTTTTTTGTCCTGAATCTCGAGATCGAATTTTTGTAACAACAAGATCCATCTCAAGAGTCGGGATTTTACATATTTCTTCACCATGAGGTGCTTGATGGTTGTATGACAAGAATAGATAATCATGTGGGAGCAAATCAAGTATGACCGGAATTTCTCCAAAGCAAATATGATCGCTAAGAATTCTTTCTCGGTGACAGTGTAGTTCAATTGGGCATCATTGAGTGTTCTACTGGCATAGTAGATCACATGAGGCAATTTGTCCAATCGTTGCGCAAGCACTACTCCCACAGCGATGTCAGATGCATCACACATTAACTCGAACGGTTCAGTCCACACCGGTATCTTAATTATGGGAGCTGAAGTCAACTCTTTCTTCAAGGTCAAAAAGGCATGGTGGCAATCTGGTGTGAACTCAAAAATGGAATGCTTAGCCAACAAGGCAGTGAGAGGTCGAGCAATTTTGCTAAAATCCTGAATGAATCGCCGATAGAATCCAGCATGCCCCAAAAAGGTGGGGATATCCTTCAGATTACGTGGCGGCGGGATATTAGCAATAAGTCTCACTTTGGCGAGATCGACCTCAATTCCCTACTTGAGACCACATGTCCAATTACAATCCCTCGTTTCACCATCAAGTGACATTTCTCCCAATTGAGAGCGAGGTTCTTCTCATGGCATCACTTGAGGACAAGGCTCATGTGACGAAGGTACTCATCGAAGGAAGCGCAAAATATGGAAAAGTCGTCCATGAAAATCTCAAGCAAACGCTCTACCATATCGTAGAAGATATTGATCATACACCTTTGAAACGTTGCCGGCGCATTACATAACCCAAAGGGCATGCGACGGTAGGCAAACGTGCCAAAGGGATAAGTAAATGTGGTTTTCTCTTGATCCTCGGGGGCGATAGGAATTTGGTTGTAACCGGAGTATCCATCAAGAAAACACTAATACTCATGTCCGGCCAACCTTTCCAACATCTGATCAATGAATAGCAACGGGAAATGATCTTTCAGCGTTTCCGCATTGAGCTTGAGATAATCGACGCAAACTCGCCAGCTAGTTTGCAGGCGTGTCGGGATAAACTCCTTATGCTCATTCTCAAAAACTGTCACGCCTGACATCTTGGGAACCACATGGACAAGACTCACCCATGAACTATCAGAGATAGGATAGATTATACCATGATCCAAGTACTTAAGAACCTCCTATCAGATGACTTCTTTCAGTATAGCATTCGATCTTCCTTGGGGGTCCAGGCAAGGCCTAGAATCCACTTCCATGTGGATTCGATGCTGAACAATATCATGGCTGATTCCCTTGATGTCTCTCAATTACCACCCGATAGCCTCTTCGTTTTCAAAGAGCACTTTTTGAGGGTAACCTCTTGATCTTTTGCAGGATCAGAAGCTATAATGAGTGGCAAGCTCTCATCATCCCCTAAAAAGATGTATTTGAGGTTATTGGGGAGCGGTTTAAGCTCGACCTTAGGTGGGTCCTTGTTGGATTCAGAGTTAATTTCAAGTGGCTCAAGGGCGACAGGGTAGGAGGAGCAAGCACCCATATGTGCCTCTTCTTCCAAAGTTTCACAGGTGGATTCCTCAAGATAATCTTCACTCACAACCTGGTCATTAGGCACCTCAATAATATGTCGATGTGAGTCGAACATGTCTAATGACTCGGGCTCATCCGTGTCCGGAATGAAATTGGCTCCAACTGCATCGTCGAAAAGCCCGGGTTGCTTACTAAGAGTAAAGATGTGGAAATCCGTCGTGAGGTTTCCAATGGATAACCTCATCAAGTCATTGCGACAATTGATCAAAGCATTAGATGTCGCAAGAAATGACCTCACAAGGATCACTGGAATTCGTCCTTGTGGGTTGGACACAAGTTCAGTATCCAAGATGATGAAATCAACTGGAAAGACGAACTCACCCACTTTAATAAGGATATCCTCCACAGTCCCTTGGGTAATCTTGAAGGATCTATCAGCCAACTGGAGGGATGTCCTCGTTGGTTTAAGATCGCCTATTCCAAGGTTGACAAAGACAGAGTAGGGCAGGAGGTTTACAGATGCTCCCAAATCCAATAGAGCTTGAAGAATTGTCAAAATACAGATCATGCAAGAGACAGTAGGACAATCGGGGTCGTTGTATTTGACTTGCATGGGTTGTGTTAGTATCAAGCTCACATTGGCGGCCAAAAATGCCTTTTTGGGAACACTTGTTCTCCTTTTAACGGTACAAAGGTCCTTAAGGAACTTGGCATACTGTGGTATTTTCTGAACAACGTCCAACAACGGGATGTTCACCTTGAACTGCCTAAGTACCTCAATGATTTTGTCCCAATGCTCATCATGTTTTTAGTCAACCTATGAGGGAATGGTGCATTGGGCACATAACTATCATGAGGAGGAGTCTCAGAATTAGGTTCCTTGAAAGACTCATGATGTAATATCCTGAATTTTTTAGTTGAGGTAATAATCAAATATCTTAATGGACTAATTAAGATTGTTGGATGATTGTGTGGTTTTAGGAGAAGATGGAATTTTGAGAAGAATATTGAGAAGAAAAAGATGGAGATTTTGAGGCAAGTACTGATTTGTTATTCTTCAGTTTCATATCATGTTTGTCTCTCTTGATATTCGTAGTTGCATGCATGTTGAGCATTAATATTGATTTTATGGATATGCATATGATCGCATGGTGTTGTTTCGGTCGACATGTCCTGTGGCTGTGTGTATGTTTCTAGCAGAGCAACTTAGGAAAGAGCTGCCTAACGGACAGCGTGGAGCCACCCGAGAGAGGAAAGGGCTGCCTGTCGTTAGTGTGGAGCTACCAGGTGTGCGTCTGACAGATTGATAGATTTCAGAAGCACAGGATGTGGTCGAATCCGAATGGGGGTTTCAGATTGTTATGCATGCATTTTATTTGTGATGCATGTCTCTTGATTGTGCTTATTGACTGAATGTCATATTCCGTATTATTTTCCACATGATTTTGATTCTGATTGATTGACGGTTGGAACTTGCGGGCTGTCGAGCTCACAATTTGTTGATTATATTTTTCAGATTAATTATGGGCCTATCAGATGCATTTAAATATTAGAGTGTGTAGCGGTCAGGATCGTGGATCGTATCTTAACGCACCGGGTTCGGGCGGGTGATCAGTTGTCCGGGCTCGGGGCGTTACAAATGGTATCAGAGCAATACGATCCTCGGAATTAGTCGGGATTTGGATTTGAAATAAAAATTTGATTGAATTGGAATTTGAGAAATTGGATTTAGAAGTATTGACTATTGATTTAAATGTGAATTTTGACTTAGTTGGATTTGCTACCAAATTATTAATAAATAATGAAAGATGAATTTAGAGATATTTGGACTTGAGTTTAAATGTGAATTTGGATTTGGTTGGATTGATTATCTAAATTATGAGCGATAAGTGGTGTTAGGTTTTTAGATTTGATAAATAATGAGTTGAAAAATTTGTATTGATTTGTTTGGATTAAGACAGTATTGAGATCAAATTTCGAGGACGAAATTTCTTTTAAGGAGGGTAGAATGTAATATCCTGAATTTTTTAGTTGAGGTAATAATCAAATATTAACGGACTAATTAAGATTGTTGGATGATTGTGTGGTTTTAGGAGAAGATGAAATTTTGAGAAGAATATTGAGAAGAAAAAGATGGAGATTTTGAGGCAAGTACTGATTCGTTATTCTTCAGTTTCATATCAAGTTTGTCTCTCTTGATATTCGTAGTTGCATGCATGTTGAGCATTAATATTGATTTTATGGATATGCATATGATCGCATGGTGTTGTTTCGGTCGACATGTCCTGTGGCTGTGTGTATGTTTCTAGCAGAGCAACTTAGGAAAGAGCTGCCTAACGGACAGCGTGGAGCCACCCGAGAGAGGAAAGGGCTGCCTGTCGTTAGTGTGGAGCTACCAGGTGTGCGTCTGACAGATTGATAGATTTCAGAAGCACAGGATGTGGTCGAATCCGAATGGGGGTTTCAGATTGTTATGCATGCATTTTATTTGTGATGCATGTCTCTTGATTGTGCTTATTGACTGAATGTCATATTCCGTATTATTTTCCACATGATTATGATTCTGATTGATTGACGGTTGGAACTTGCGGGCTGTCACGCTCACAATTTGTTGATAATATTTTTCAGATTAATTATGTGTCTATCAGATGGATTTAAATATCAGAGTGCGCAGCAGTCAGGATCGCGGATCGTATCTTAACGCACCGGGTTCGGCCGGGTGAGCAGTTGTCCAGACTCGGGGCGTTACACATGACCCTCCTCGGAAGAGTCACTAACAGGGTTGGTTTCAGGCATTTCCACATTGTTGTCAACAACCCTTCACGATCTTAAGGTATGGACAACATTTGCATGTTGGGAAGGGTTACTTTCAACTTTGTGCACATTCTGCCTAGCTTGAGCAGATTGAACCCTCGGATTTACCACAAGTTGATGTGGTAACTGACCCTTCTTGCGTTCATGGAACTGATGAGCCAACTGGCTAACTTGCATTTCCAAAGCTTTGACTGTACCTTGCATGCTCTGCATGAATGCTTGAAGGGTTTGTTCAAGAGTGGGGTCCTTCGAGTCAACTCGTTGGGGTAGTGGAATTTGGTTAGAATAACCCAACGATGAGGTCTGACGAGGTTTGTAATTATGGTTTTGAGACCTTTTATGTGGAGGTTGGTAGGTCGTCGAAGGGCATGGAGGTAGATAAGATGGAGGTTGAGGTTGGGCGTGCGAGCTCTGACTGTGACCACCACTAGGCCCGCAAGAGAAGTTAGGATGGTTGCGTCATCCTAGGTTGTAAGAGTGATTGTACGGGTCGTTACGTGGCCTCTGTTGATACATCACATTTGCATGCTCAATATCCCTTGGAGCGTAAGTGCTTTCCAAGACATCATGGCCCTTAAGTCCACACCTACTACACCCAGGAGTAGCGACCTGATCTACAGGAGCTCAGTCCAACTCTAAACTCTCAATCCTACGCATGAGAGCAGCCAATTTCGCCTCAGACGCGATAGTTGACTCAACATGATATGATCCAGCCCGACCAGAAGATCTGGTGGCTGGTGGCTCTCTCATGGTGTCCCACTCAAATGTACGTTTAGCCATTAATTCAAAAGTGTCCCATGCCTCATCGATGGGTTTCATTTGGAAATCACCTTGACACATTGACTCCAACAATGTACGGGTGTTGTAGTTGAGGCCCTCACAAACAATTTGGCACAACTGCCAAAGCTCAATTCTGTGAAGAGGGTACTGCAAGAGAAGGTCCTTGAGCCACTCAAAGAAAATATGAAAAGATTTGGTCTCAGTCTGATACATTTGATGTATCTGGTGCCGTATCTGTTGAGTTTTCCTTTGAGGGAAAAATCTCTTCAGAAAGACGGTCACAAAGTCATCCCAAGACCGAATAGAACTTGTCGGGAGGCTGTACATCCATTTCTTCACGTTATCCTTTAAGGCGAATGAAATCATCCTCAACCGGACTGAATCCTCATCAAGTTGTTGAAGCTTGAACGTGGAGCACACTTCCTCGAATTCACGTATAAAAAGACTCGGAGTCGGAGTCCTTTGATGAACTAGAATCATCTCAAGTGGCCTTAAGGGCCTTCTTCCTATTTTTCTCACGATGATTCCTTTTCTTGTTATCATCTCGGTCTTGTATTCTAGGCCTCTCATCTTTGTCTCTTCTTGAGGGTTTTTCTTCTCTATCTCTTCTTCGTCTCTCCTCTATTTCTCTCCTAGGAGGATATATCTCTTCTCTTCTCTTTGTTCAGGATCTCTTGACCTAAGCAAGGGGCAATCCTTCTTCATGTGGCCGGTTTTGTTGCATTCGTAGCAAGTGAACGGTCAAGATGATTCTCCTTTTCTTGCAAATTTTCCTTTGGAAAGGAACTTCTTGAAGTTTCGGGTTAGGAAAGTGACGTGTTCATTTGTGTCCTCGTCTTCGATTGCTTTTGAATCCAAGGTTGCTTTCAAAGCAATCGTCTTTTCTTTCCGTCTTGATCCTTCCCGTTCCTTCTCCTTCTCTCTCTTTTCTTCCATTATAATCTCATAGTCCATGAGGCTTCCTATGAGATCTTCCATTTTCAGTTTTAAGAGATTCTTGGCTTCTCCAACAGTCGGAGTCTTTTCTCCCAATCCAAGGTCAAAGACGTAAGAAACTTTCGTACCCTATCACTTTCAAGCACAACCTTACCAAGGTTCTTCAATGAGTTAGTAATAAGTGTAAAGTGAGTATGCATCTCACTAATGGATTCAATAGGTTTCATAGCAGACATTTCATATTTTGCATGAATGAATCTATCCTAGTTTCCTTAATGGATGATCGACCTACAAAGTGACTTTCTAACATATATCATGCTTCATATACGGAATCACATGCATTAATTCTACTATATTGTTCTTTGGTTAAACCACACATAAGTATGTTCATGAGTTTGGCATTCATTTGAATCATGGCTAATTCATCATCATCCATGAGTTCTAATTGTTTGTTTTGAATGTATGGTAATTTAAGGAACACCCATAGTTTAACATAATATGATTGTATGAAGGTGGTCCTACACTTCTTCCAATAGGCATAGTTGGTCCATCAAACAATGGAAGTCTACCAGTGTGGAATCCCTCGTGTTATTTGGTCATTGCTATAAATGAATTTGTCTAAATGCAATCAACAAGGTTCTGATACCAAATGTAGGATCTAATGTGTCATAATATTAGTCTAAAGGGGGTGAATAGACTAATGAAGTTCTTTAAATAACTATTGCAAATTAAAAGCTAGAACAATAAAAATGAAGGAAAGATATGCAAACCACAACACCGAATGTATAGAAGTTTGGATCCAACCACCAGATCCTAGTCCTCTCTTACAAATTGCTCTTCCTCGAGCAACTTCGCGTCCTCCACTAATCTGATCTCCATTGCGGGCCGAGGTCACACCTTTACACCACAAGATTTGCGAACACCCTTACCTAGCTTGTACCGTCTTCTCACAATCCGAGAAGAGCTTCACTCCGGATGCTAGTACAACTCTTGAAGAAAATACTTCAACAACTAATCTTTGGCACTTGAAATGAATGATGCAATCAATGAGTTAGTTTCAAGTGTGAAGATGTGAGCACAAGGAAGTTTAGAGCAACATGTGAGTAGTAAGAGTGTTTTACCTTGGAGAAAGATTGGTAACATTAGAAGTGTGGTCTCATCTCTATATATAAGCTAAAAAACTTAATCTAGTCGTTGGAATTAAAGTGGTAAAGAGTTGTGTAGGAATACACAAAACAAGGAATGACAGGACACAAATCTGTACACAAACGGTTGACCGGATCGAGTCAATCGGTCGACCGATTTGAGAAAAATAAGAGTTCGATCGAACAAAAGTGCAGATGGTCGAACCAACTGGGCTAGGACTTAAGTAAACGGTCAAACAAATGTAAAGGTTCGGTCGACCGTTTGGAGAATTTGGTCAAGATGAAACTGTGGAATTGAGGTACGCTCGAACAAGATAGAAGTGTCGTTCGACCGAAAAGACCAGTAAAATTGGAGATCGAGAGTTACATGAATCGGTCGACCGAAACCCCGACTTCTCGATAGTTTCTTTCTCATCTACTCCCGTCACGTGCTTACCTTTCTTCATCATGTTGGGGTTGATATTGATCCCAAAAGCATCTCTAATTAGTTCCCTGACACCTCAATCTCTAGGCCCGATTATCGGAAGACTACTAATAGGTAGATCCCACAAGCAGCTCACATCCTGCAATGTCACTCCAACCTCCCCAACCGGCATGTGAAAAGCGTGAGTCTCAGGACACTAACTATCTACAAGTGCAATTATTAATCTAGGGTCTGTCTTTGGAGGACTTATCTGAACAAGCTAATACAGTCCCAAATTCATCAATGCCTGACTACAACTACCGTGAAATGAAATAAAATGACGATGCGTCGACAATTGATTGAATCAGTTATAATAACTGCAAGTGCACGACCGCGTTGAAGCGGTGGCAAATATGGGTCCATCCACAGGGAGGTGTGTCAACTTTAGTTGGTTCCAAGGTGAGTGGGTAAGAAAGGAGAGAAATGATTTATGATCTAAACTACACTACAATGCGAAAGGAATTGGAAATACGCAATAAAACAAAACCCCATAGGGGGTAGAGAAAGAATGTGAATACAAAAATATGTGTATGTGTGTGTTCGATTGTGCTAATCACAACATGTATTGCATGAAAATCATAAAACTAAATCCAACTTTGCCTCCACATGAAATAAGATAAAACATTATCATTAAAACATACAGGAAAATAATTGGAATGAAGCTAAATGAACTCATGTATAAAAACCAAACCCCATTATGCCTCCACATGAAATAAGATTTACATAATCATTAAAACATACAAGACATTAACCAAGGTAAAGGCAACAAGAGTACCTGCAACTACAAGTCATGTTTCCTTTATCAACTCCATTCATATCCTCACCTCATCATTCCCCATAAAATAGGTCCACTAATCTAAGCATATGCTAAGCTTCATTTAAGAGCATTAGCATATCAAAGACAAGAGTGAAATCTCAATAGATGGTTATGGAAATCATGTAAGGTTCAAAGGATTAAGATAACACACACCTAATATATCACATAATCACATCACATATTTCTCCACCGCCCAAATGGGGATGAAACTACTCACTAATAATTACACTACAAACTACATTAACAAAACGAAACATTCTAATGAAAGGCAATTAAACTAAGCAAACAAGAAATATTAAAGAAGCTAAATGAAAGGAAATTAAACTAAAGAAGGATGCAAGAATTAAAAGACAAGACAATATTAAAAGAAACTAAGAAAAATTATTTTATTAACATGACTCATATTGCAAGTGGCATTCTTCTCCTCCTTCAGTTTTTGCTTCATGGCTTTTACTCCAAGTAGAGAGAATGCCACCAAGGAATGGGTACAATATAAGATAGGAGGAGAAGTTCAATTTATAGTTATAGAAAAAGGCAATCGGGAACAATCCCCCGATATGGGACTAATACACCTCCACAAATAGAAATAAAACACCCTAATACATGACCCGACTAAAACTTATCGGATCTGGAGCAAAATAGACCGCCAATTGGCGGTCTATATGCTTTGGATTAGGTCAGGTTTTGGTGTGGTGTTGCCTGGCTCAATTTCGTCATGTGTGATGCATCCAGGTCGGTTGTTGGAGCTCAGGCCCGAATCGAATTGCCAAAATACTCCTCATGATGGTGTGGAGTTCCTTCATTTGCTCATTGGCCCTTTGGTTTTAGATTCGGGTCCCTCTCTTGTGCATCTTAGTCCATAAGTCTTGCAGCTTAGTCATTTTTCTTGTTTTAGGTCTTTTTATGCCTCTTCTCTTCAATCATGTTTATTCCAGAAACTTAAACATAAAACTCGTTATGTAGCATTGTTTATGTTCAAGATAATGTATATATGACACAAATATATGCATGATATGATGTCCATCAAATACGCTCACAACTACCTTTTGCTAGTCCCGGGCAAAACAAAGAAGAAGAAAATAAAAGAAAGGAAAAAGCATACGAAAAATAGGGAAATCCTAACTCAGTTTCGTAGGAATCATGGTTCCACTTAGCACGTGCAACAAGCCGTTAAACCTCCTTGTCGCCAAGGAGGAGGAGTGTTGTCTCCCGTGGATTTTCAGTAGATATATCCAACCAAATCCGAACATAGATGCATTATTCAATCTAGAAACTCAACTCGATGGACTCATTTTATCGATCATTGGACGTGGTAATCCTACGGGCCGACTCTATATAGGTATTATTCCACACAATAGCCTAATGAACCATTCATGCAAGTTAAATAGGGACTTAAGTGAAAACATGGACAACTTCAACATCCTCAAGTGATACAAAGTGTAAAGTCCATTAAGGTTCTTATTGCCATTACCATTTTTTTCTTTTTTTTCTTTTTGTTTCTTTACTTACTTTTTACTCTCTTTTTGCTTTTCTTTTTCTTACTAGTTGGAGTTTCATTCTCCCAGGGTCAGGTTTCATGCATCATTGCGTATGAGGACTTATACTATCACATACACCTTTCCCCAAATCTCCACATAGGGTAATCCCTATCACCCGTGTAACGGGAGTTCGGTCGGTGTGTCCCAAGTCAGATGACTCAAAAGCACCAAGCACAAAGTCCCCTCAGACCTAATTTCCCGAGTGATAGGAGCTGTGCGAGAAGAGAGAACACCTACTCACTTATTTCTTATCTACACATGAACCAAAACCCCTACACTTAATGTCTCACACCAAGATTTAAAGGGTCATTGACTGCTACAAACTTTCTTATATTAACAGACACGAATTATTGACTCACTAGGTTCTGGGAACCCTATGATTACTCGCCCCCCGAGGAAAAACCGGGGTGCATCGTAACGACTAGATAAGTCCAAGAGTCACTGTACTAGATATCCTAATGCATCAAGTTCAAGACAATTTTGGGAGCATTCTTTTTACTTTGCCTCTCAACCGTTTTGCACATGCTAACACACGCAAAACCCTAAAACATCTTCTTTCACAAACACATGAAGATTTTGAAAGAAATGTGAAAATTTTAAAGCACTAGGCAAGCAAAAAAAGACAAGTCACCCAAGGATCATGGCAAGCAGAAATATCGATATTAAATGCAGCACACTATCATGACCCCTAACAATGCACACAAAAAAAATAAAATTAAAGGAAAAGACTCGACTTGGTACACATGTAAAAAAAAACCCCACACCTACTTCAAGCATTGTCCTCAATGAATGTCAGCATGATACTACAAGGATTTATAAATGAAAAAGGGAAGATCTCACCAACATGATGCGCTAAAGGAAGTTCATGGTTATGTTCATGGTCTCAAACCCGAATACCCTCAAAACTTATGAGATGCTAAAGAAGGGATACAAATACGTGAGAGAAATAGGGCCCAAGTACACAAGTGTTGGGGCTTACAACAATCAATGCTCGCTCATGGAGTCTTTTATTGTACTTTTTTTAAAATAACTCTGTACAAAAATAAGTTGTCATCTTCATTGTCAAAGGACATCAAATGGGAACCTCAAAAGTGGGTAAATGTACTTGGAAAGGGAACATGACACCACTCGGGGCCAGAATACTCTTGTTTGGGCCCCCCCAAACAAAGAGAACAAGATGAAAGGGGAGGTTCATGAATTAGACGCAAAAGTGTCTCATTCAAAGGATCAAACTGAAAGAGGTTGAACCTCTCAAGAGTGTGGGATATGGGACAACGGAAGAAGAGTTTCTCCCGTTGCGGTACTGAAGTTATGATCGTTAATCAAAACTCTCGAACCAACAGGGTGGTGGGTCGGAACGAGGCCAAGAACCTGGTTATGCATGTCCGACTCACCAGGTGAACAAAAAGTGGGTCTCTTACCCAAGGTATCCTCTAAGGAACACCTAATACCCTCATTAGCAATGTAGTTGTTTGATGTTCCATCATTTCCAAGATGATCAGGAACAATAGTGAGAGGCAAACTTTCATCAGGTCGTTTGAAATTAAGGGTACAATGGAGCTCTTGCTCCACCAGAGGTGAGTCCTTAAGAGGCACAACATGAAGATCATGTGGCTCGAGGGCCACAGGACAAAAATATACGACACAATCTTGTGCCGACTCAAAATGAAGTTGGTCCATGTTATTCTCAATTTGGATCGAATCCCCCACCATGTAATTGTGAATTGAAACCCCAAGTCCCTCAAACTGACTAGGAGTTTGACTTTGATAGATTGTGCTTTGAATTTGTGGATGTGATGGTGGTTCGATATCAGAAGATAAGTCCTCATGTTGACAAGAAAAATTACCCTCCCCACATTTACGTAATTGCAGCGTCATTTGACTCACTTGCAGTGTCATATTTTGTATGGACTGTTGAGTGGTTTCAATGAACGTAAGGAAAGTTTATTTCGAGGAATCAGGTATGCGGTAAACTATGAGGTCCAAGTCAGAATTTGAGAAATATTGGGGTTGGGTGTTGATGGGCTAAGAATGAGTCCAATGATTCGGAGTGGGGTGTTGGTAGAATTCTGGATATTCGGGAGGAGGATACTGGGGTGACAATGATGTATAATAATTTGAATAAGAATTGTCTCCCGCACGAATCCATCCCTCTTGGGTTGTATGATTGACATCATTTCATGCTTATATTTGTATCTTATATCCATTATCTTACACCTAAGCAATGCTACGTGACGAGTTTTATGTTTCAATTTCAGAAATAAAGAGGTTTGAAGGGAAGAGGCATGAAAGGACCTAAAAGATAGGAAAAATGACTGAGTTGAGACACTCGAGGACTAAGATGCAAGGGAGAAGAACCTGAACGTAAGACCGAAGGACCAAAGAGCAAAACAGAAAACTCCACACCATCATGGGGAGTATTTTGGCAATTTGATTCGGGTCGGAGCTCCAATAAACAAAGTATATGCATCAAAGACCGACAAAGAAATCCAGAAAAGCCCACAACAAATTCCAGCTGGATCCAGAACCGTGTAATGGGATTTCACTCTTATCTTTGATATGCTAATGCTCTTGAATGAAGCTTAGCTTATGCTTAGATTACTGGACCTATTTTATGGTGAATGATAAAGCGAGGATATGGATGGAATTAATATTGGAAACACAATTTGTAGTGTATGTACTCTTGTTGCCTTTACCTAGGTTAATGTGTTGTTTGTTTTAATGATATTGTGTTATCTTAATTCAAGTGGAGGCATAGTAGGGTCTAGTCTTTATACATGAGTTCATTTAGCTTCATTCCACTTATTGTCTTGTATGTTTTAATGATATGATCTTATCTTATTTCATGTGGAGGCAAAGTTGGATTTAGTTTTATGATTTCATGCATTACATGTTGTGAGGAGTATAATTGAACACACACACACATCTTTATATTCACATTATAAAGAGTGAACGACCCAACAGTGACCGCCAATCAGCGGTCTGGGACCGCCAATTGGCGGCCTGGTGATCCTCAAAATCTCTTAATTTTGTTCTGGTTGTTGTTTTGTTCATTGTAGTTATCTGGGAGCACTATTTTGCATGTTGTGACTTATAGTTTGCTCCCAGATCATTTAATCAATCCCCATTAATCAACTTGGCCTTAAAATCCAAAGCAAAAGATTAGACCTTCTTACTTGTTTAGGTCACGCATCATGTAGTTGACTTAGGCACGTAGTTGTCTTTTATTTTAGCTTCATTTTCAGTTGTTCAGTGCTGGCGTGAGGTACGAATTTTCTACACTCATTCATGCATCTTGTATGACCATGCATTAGTTAGTAGGAATTGTATCAGGACAAGAGTGAGTTGAGCATTTGATTGGAGCATTGATTGCTAGATTTAGGATCAAAACGCTACTAAGGAGGGGTTGTCCCATAAAAGATAAGGTGGGGGATTTCATCACCCTTTCCCTGGCCCCAAAAATCACTCTTAATCAAAGCCTTAATTCTAAATGCAAGTAGACATTGGCCCTAAGGATTGCAGACGCACTAGGAGAGTAATCTATTTGAGATCGTCATGGCCTAATCGGCGTTGCCTACCTTGTCGATAGTAGGAGGTACTGGATCTCCAGATCTGGTATCATTTGATGGGCATTGTGGTCTTAGTTCTAGGGAGGTGAGGCATATCGAGGCTAGTGACCTCGAAGTTAGGCATCGTCTAGCCTAAGGACCCATAGCCTTAAGTTGATTGAGCAGTGCTTGCTAGTTAGGCTTCTACCTGATCCCATTACCCACGCTAGATCTAAGGATTCTTCCTTCCTCATCTAAGTCCTCTCCTCATCTATATTCCACGAGTAGTCTCCTCCTCTGATTACACCTTCTCTTGTGTGTTGTGTTAGAGTCAAGTTGAGCGTTTTATGCGAGGTTGGGCTCGTACTGGTGAGAGTACTCGACTTGAGAGAGTGCATTTTTCTGAGATGGACAGTCTTGGGGATCAGCCATCTCTGGCTCGTGCTCCTTTGGAGCGTGAGGCCGAGTCTTCCCGTGGTGACGGGGGAGACCGGGTTCCATACATGGATTACCTCGGTCCGCTCCCACCACCACGTAGACCTCCTTCTCATCCTCCTCTGACTCGACAGGAAGAGAGATTCATTGAGGATCGAGTTCTTGGTGCACCACCACCTTTAGCTCGACATGATAGACCGATGACTTTGTGGGAGCGGACACATACTATTCGGGCCGCGCAGCCTTCTTGCATAGTTCTTTCCCCCGCTCGTGGGAACAACTATGAGCTGAAACCTCAATATCTGAGCATGCTTCCTAATTCACTGCCAATAAGGAGGATCTGTATATTTTTATACGTGAATTCGAGGAAGTATGCTCCATGTTCAAGCTTCAACAGCTTGATGAGGATTCAGTCCAGTTGAGGATGATTTCTTTCACGTTGAAGGAAAACGCGAAGAGATGGATGTACAGCCTCCAGGCGAGTTCTATTCGGTCTTTGGATGACTTTGTGACCGTATTTCTGAAGAGATTTTTCTCTCAAAGGAAAACTCAACAGATACGGCACCAGATACATCAAATGTATCAGACTGAGACCGAATCTTTTCATGCTTTCTTTGAGAGGTTCAAGGACCTTCTCCAGCAGTGCCCTCATCATGGACTTGAGCTATGGTAGTTGTGCCAGATTGTTTATGCGGGCCTCAACTACAACACCCGCACATTTTTGGAGTCGATGTGTCAGGGTGATTTCAAAATGAAACCCATCAATGAGGCATGGGACACCTTTGAGTTAATGGCTGAACGTACCTTTGAGTGGGACCCCATGAGAGAGCCACCAGCCACTAGGTCTTCTGGTCGGGCTAGATCATATCATGTTGAATCAACTATCGCGTCTAAGGCAAAATTGGTTGCTCTCATGAGTAGGATTGAGAGTTTAGAGTTGGACCAAGCTCCTTTAGCTCAGGTCGCTACTCCTGGGTGTAGTAGGTGTGGACTTACGGGCCATGATGACTTGGAATGAGCTTACGCTCCAAGGGATACTGAGCATGCAAATGTAATGTATCAACAGAGGTCCTGTAACGACCCATACAGTCACTCTTACAACCCGAGATGGCGTAACCATCCTAACTACTCTTGGGGGCCTAGTGGGGGTCACAGTCAGAGCTCGTACGCTCAACCTCCATGCTCATCGGCGACCTACCAACCCCCACATCAAAGGTCTCAGCACCATAATTACCAACCTGCTCAGGCCTCATCGTCGGGTTATTCCAACCAGACTCCACCACCCCAGCGGGTTGACCCCGAGGACCCTTCTAGTGATCCGACCATTCAAGCGTTCATGTAGAGCATGCAAAGTACAATCAAAGCTTTGGAAATGCAAGTTAGCCAGTTGGCTCATCAGTTCCATGAACGCGAGAAGGGTCAGTTCCCGAGTCAACCTGTGGTAAATCCCAGGTGTCAACCTGCCCATGCTAGGCAGAATGTACACAATGTTGAAAGTGACTCTTCCAAACATGCCAATGTTGTCCATACCTTGAGATCGGGAAGGGTTGTTGACAACAATGTGGAAATGCCTGAAGCCAACCCTGTTGGCGAGATTTCCGAGGAGGGTCTTGAGTCTGTCAAGGAACCTAATTCTGAGACTCCTCCTCGGGATTGTTATGTCCCCATGGCACCATTCGCTCATAGGTTGACTAAAAAACGTGATGAGCATTGGGACAAAATCGTTGAGGTACTTAGGCAAGTAAAGGTGAACATCCCGTTGTTGGACATTGTTCAACAAATGCCACTGTATGCCAAGTTCCTCAAGGACCTTTGCACCATTAAGAGACGAACAAATGTTCCCAAAAAGGCATTTTTGGCCGCCATTGTGAGCTCAATATTGACACAACCTATGCAAGTCAAATACAAGGACCCAGGTTGTCCAACTGTCTCTTGGATGATCGGTAATGTGACAATCTCTCAAGCTTTATTGGATTTGGGAGCATCTGTGAACCTCCTGCCCTACTTTGTGTATGTCAACCTTGGAATAGGCGATCTTAAACCAAAGAGGAGAACCCTCTAGTTGGCTGACAGATCCTTCAAGATTCCACGAGGGAGTGTGGAGGATGTCCTTCTCAAAGTGGGTGAGTTTGTATTTCCAGTTGATTTCATCATCTTGGATACTAAACCCGTGTCCAACCCACAAGGACAAATTCCTGTGATCCTTGGGAGGCCATTTCTTGTGACATCTAATGCTTTGATCAATTGTCACAATGGCTGGATGAGGTTGTCTTTCGGAAACCTCATAGCGGATTTCAACATCTTTACTCTTGGTAAGCAACCTAGATTCTTCGACGATACCGTCGGAGCTAATTTAATCCAGGACACGGATGAGCCCGAGTAATTAGGCATGTTCGACTCACATCCACATATTATTAAGGTGCCTAATGACCAGTATGCGAGTGAAGAGGATCTTGAGGAATTAGCCAGCGAATCTCTAGACGGGGAGGTACATCTTTGTGCTTGCTCCTCTTACCCTATGGCCCTTGATCCACTTGAAAGTAACTTTAAATCCAGTAAGGACCCACCTCTGTTCGAGCTTAAACAGCTCCTTGATGACCTAAAGTACATCTTTTTAGGGGATAATAAGACCTTGCCACTCATTATTGCTTCTGATCTTGCACAAGATCAAGAGGTTGCCCTCAAAAGAGTACTCTTTGAAAACAAAGAGGCGATCGGGTGGTCCTTGAAGGATATCTTGGGAATTAGCCCTGGTATTGTTCAGCATTGGATCCACATGGAAGAGGATTCGAGGCCCCGCAGGGACCCACAACGAAGATTGAATCCTGTACTGAATGAAGTCGTCCGAACGGAGGTTCTTAAGTGGTTGGATCATGGCATAATCTATCCTATCTCTAATAGTTCTTGGGTGAGTCCTGTCTATGTGGTTCCCAAGAAGTCAGGCGTGACAGTTGTTGAGAATGAGCATAATGAGCTTAGCCCGACACGCGTGCGAACTGGCTAGAGAGTTTACGTTGATTATCGCAAGCTCAATGCGGCAACGCAGAAAGATCATTTCTTGTTGCCATTCATTGATCAGATCTTGGCCGGACATGAGTATTATTGTTTTTTTGATGGATACTCCAATTACAACCAAATTCCCATCGCCCCCGAGGATCAAGAGAAAACCACATTTACTTGTCCCTTTCGCACTTTTGCCTACCGTCGCATGCCCTTTGGGTTATGTAATGCGCTGACAATGTTTCAAAGTTGTGTGATGAACATCTTCTCCGATATGGTAGAGCGTTTCCTTGAGATTTTCATGGACGACTTTTCCATATTTGGCGCTTCGTTGGATGAGTGCCTTCGTTACTTGAGCCTTGTCCTCAAGCGATGCCGTGAGAAGAACCTCGCTGTCAATTGGGAGAAATGTCACTTCATGGTGAAGCGAGGGATTATACTTGAACATGTGGTCTCAAGTAGGGGAATTGAGGTCGATCCCGCCAAAGTGGGTCTTATTGCTAATCTCCCACCGCCACGTAATATGAAGGATATCCGTGATTTTTTGCGGCATCTGGATTCTATCAGAGGTTCATTCGTGATTTTAGCAAAATTTCTCGACCTATCACCGCCTTGTTGGCTAAGGATGGCATTTTTGAGTTCGCATCGGATTGCCACCATGCCTTTTTGACCTTGAAGAAAGAGTTGACTTCATCTCCCATAATTAAGGCACCGGTGTGGACTGAACCCTTTGAGTTAATGTGTGATGCATCTGACTTCGCTGTGGGAGCAGTGCTTGGGCAACGATTGGACAAATAGCCTTATGTGATCTACTATGCCAGTAGAACACTCAATGATGCCCAATTGAACTACACTGTGACCGAGAAGGAATTCTTAGCGATCATATTTGCTTTGGAGAATTTACGGTCGTACTTGATTGGCTCCACGTGATTATCTACTCTGATCACATCCATCAAGCACCTCATGGCGAAGAAAGATGCAAAATCCCGACTCTTGAGATGGATCTTGTTGTTACAAGAATTCGATCTCGAGATTTGGGAGAAAAAATGGTGTGAAAATGTTGTAGCAGACCACCTGTCTCGTCTAGAGATGACCAACCCACATGACCAAATTATTGATGACAAATTTCCTGACGAGCAGTTGTTCACGATCGAAGATAACCCTTGGTTTGCCGACATCGTGAACTACCTCGTGACAGAGCAACTTCCTGTGGTTGGTCAAAATCTGACCAAACAAATATTTAGATCTTATGTCAGATTCTTTCATTGGGAAGACCCCTACCTATTCAAATACTTCTCTGACCATATTTTCAGGCGGTGCGTCCCAGATAACGAGTTCTAAAGTGTGCTCCATTTCTGTCTCTCTAAGGCATATGGAGGACACTTTGGAGCAAAGAAAACTGCCACCAAGGTGCTCCAATCTAGATTCTACTGGCCTTCCCATTTCAAAGATGCTTACGACTTTTTAAAGCAATGTGATAGGTGCCAGCGCCTTGGCAGGATTGGTCAACGTGACATGATGCCGTCGCAAAATGTCCTTGTTGTCGACATCTTCGATGTATGGGGCATCGACTTTATGGGTCCCTTCCCGAACTTGTTCGGGAATGTTTACATTCTGGTGGTCGTTGACTATGTGTCTAAGTGGGTTGAGGCTATACCAACAAAGACCAATTACAACAAGGTGGTCACAAAATTCTTAAGATACATTTTTGCGATAGGGCTACCTACTTCTGTAATCCCTCATTTGAAGCGCTTATGAGGAAGTATTCGATCACCCACAAACTTGCGACCCCATATCATCCGCAAACTAGTGGGCATGTCGAAGTTTGTAATCGTCAATTAAAGAAAATTCATTAGAAGACGGTTAGTTCCTCGAGGAAGGATTGGTCAACTAAGTTGAATGACACATTGTATGCTTTCCGCACCGTGTACAAGACCAATTTGGCTATGTCCCCATATCGGGTAGTGTACGACAAGGCTTGCCACCTACCCATTGGGCTTGAGCATCATGCTTTCTGGGCGATCAAGAACCTCAATATGGATCTTGATCAAGCAGGGGTGCAGCATAAACTTGACGTCGTGGAGTTGGAAGAGCTACGCAATGATGCGTATGAAAATGCCAAAATTCATAAGTCCCGAGCCAAGTTGTTTCACGATCGCATGATTCTACGAAAGGTGTTTACGGTCGGGCAGAAGGTGTTGCTCTACAATTGCCGGCTTCATATGTTTGCGGGTAAGCTCCGCAGTCGCTGGTCTAGCCCTTTTATTGTCCAAACCGTGTTTCCTCATGGAGCGGTTGACATCTTGAACCCAGGGAGTGGGGACGTGTTCAAATTTAATGGACAACGCCTCAAACCCTACTTGGAGGGGGCACCAGCCGAAGTCGAGGAGGTCATGTTCCTTCATGAACCTCTCTCGCACTCAACAATTCATGATCCTGCAATAATTGTTGAGCTTTCATGTTTGTATAAAGTTTAAGAAAAAAAAGCGAGTAATAAAAGACTCCATGAGAGAGTAATGATTGTTGTGGGCTCCAACCCTTGAGTATTTGGGCTCCATTTCTTTCACGTATTTGTATCCCTTCTTTAGCATATCACAGGTTTTGAGGAAATTCGGGTTTGTGTCCATCAACATGACCATGAACTTCCCTTTGTACTTCACGTTGGTGAGTTCTATTCTTTATCATGCATAAATCCATGTAGTATTTTGCTAACATTCATTGAGGACAATGCATGAAGTAGGTGTGGGGGTGTTTTTACGTGTGTACATAGTTGAGTCTTTTCCTTTGATTTTTGTTTTCTTTTGTGTGCATTGTTAGGGTCATGTTAGTGTGCTGCATTTAATATCGATATATCTGCTTGCCATGATCCTTGGGTGACTTGTCTTCTTTTGCTTGCCTAGTGCTTCAAAATTTTCACATTTCTTTCAAAATCTTCATGTGTTTGTGAAAGAAAATGTTTTGTGGGTTTTGTGGGTGTTTAGCGTGTGCAAAACCATTGACAGACAAAGTAAAAAGAAATCTTCCAAAATTGTCTTGAACTTGATGAATTAGGATATCTAGTACAGTGACTTTAGGACTTATCTAGTCGTTAGGATGCACCCTAGTTTTCCTTCGGGGGGCGAGTAATCATAGGGTTTCAGTACTCAAACATTTAAAGAAGTCCACCCTAAACCTAGTGAGTCAATAATTCGTGTCTGTTAATTTAAGGAAGTTTGTTGTAGTCAAGGACCCTTTAAATCTTGTTGTGAGACATTAAGTGTAGGGGTTTTGGTTCATGTGTAGATAAGAAATAAGTGAGTATGCATTCTCTCTTCTCGCACGGCTCCTATCACTCGGGAAAGAAGGTCTGAGGGCACTTTGTGCCTGGTGCTTTCGAGTCATCTAACTTGGGATGCACCGACCGAACTCCCGTTACACGGGTGGTAGGGATCACCTTATGTGGAGATTTGGGGGAAGGTGTATGTGATAGTGTAATTCCTCATTAGCAATGATGCACGAAACCTGACCCTGGGAGAATCAAACACCAACCAATATAATGCTCCAAAGAAAAAGAAAAAAAATAAGAAAAAAGGTGAAATAAGAACCTTAAAGGACCTTACACTTTGTATCACTTGAGGATGTTGTGGTTGTCCATGTCTTGCACTTAAGTCCTTTATTAACTTTCACGAATGATTCATTAGGCTAGGTGTGTGGATTGATTACATACATAGAGTCGGCCCGTAGTATTACCATGTCCCATGATCGATAAAATGAGCCAACGAGTCGAGTGCTAGATTGAATAATGCATATTGTTCGGATTTTATGGGTATATCCGCTGAAAACCCTCAGGAGACAACACTCCTCCTCCTTGGCAGCAAGGACGTTTAACAGATTGTTGCACGTGCTAAGTGCAACCGTGATTCCTACGAAAGAGAGTTAGGATCTCTTGTTTCTCGTTTGCTTTTCCCCTTCTTTGTTTTGCTCGGGACTAGCAAAAACATAGGTGTCGGGGTATTTGATTGACATCATTTCATGCTTATATTTGTATCTTATATCCATTATCTTAAACCTAAGTATTGGTACATGACGAGTTTTATGTTTGAATTTCAAAAATAAAGAGGTTTGAAGAGAAGACGCATGAAAGGACCTAAAAGATAGGAAAAAGGACTAAGTTGAGACACTCGAGGACTAAGATGCAAGGGAGAAGGACCTGAACGTAAGATCAAAGGACCAAAGAGCAAAACAGAAAACTCCACACCATCATGAGTAGTATTTTGGCAATTCGATTCGGGTCGGAGCTCCAATAAACAAAGTATATGCATCAAAGATCGACAAAGAAATCCAGAAAAGCCCACAACAAATTCCAGCCGGATCCAGAGTTTATGGACCGCCAATTGGCGGTCCCAGATCTGGTAAGATTTCGCGTGCACATGTATTAGTGTTTATTTAGGCTATTTTCGGTATTTGTTTAGTCCCATACCGGGGGATTGTCCCGGATTACCTTTTTCTATGGAAATAAATAGAACTCTCCCTCCTCTCTTGTACCCCATCTCTCTCTTGGTGGCCATCCTCTCTACTAGGAGTTAAAGCCTTGAAGCAAAAACCCTGGTGGAGGGAGGTTACTTGTAATTGAGTGTGTAATAATAGATGTTTTACTTTAGATATGTTGTTTCTTTCTTAGTTAAATTTCCTTTCAGATGCTTGCATGATTCTTTAGTTTTATGTCATTTTAGCTTCTTTAATATTCCTTGCTTGCTTAGTTTAATTTCATTTCAGTAGAATGTTTCACTTTAATGTTGGTTGTAGTGTAATGATTAGTGAGTAGTTTCATCCCCATTTGGGGGTGGAGAAATATGTGATATGATCATGTGGTGCATTAGGTGTGTGTTATCTTAATCCCTTGAGCCTTATATGATTTCCATAACCATCTGATGCGATTTCACTCTTATCTTTGATATGCTAATGCTCTTGAATGAAGCTTAGCTTATGATTAGATTAGAGGACCTATTTTATGGGGAATGATAATGTAAGACCCGCTCTCCTGCCACTCTGTTTTAGGTTTTATTAATCCTTTATGTGTTTTATTGTCTTTGTTTTGAGGTTATGTTGTTTTAGTAAAAGTTTCCTTTTTGGGCGAATTTAACCGTCGGGCGCGGTTGTATTCGTTAGACTTAACCGGGTTTATCGGGTGCCTAAAACCTGGTGTGCGGATTTAATTGTTTGCTTGATGAGGCGTGTTGGTTAGGATGGGAGGATGGGCTGGCTTACCAAATCCGAAATTAAAGAGAGAAGATCTTGCTATCATGTGACTTGATTGCATTAAGGAAAGTGCTGATTTTGCCATCAAAGCCAATTAACTCCCAATTATCTCTTGCCTTTTTTCCTTGTTTCTCCTTTCTAACTTGCACCCTTATTTATACTGCACCCCAGCCGACTCCCCTAGAACTTTTTCTCCACCATCACCACCGAAATTTCCCTTGGAGATCCGGCAGCTTGGAGGAGGAAACCGGCGGTGCTCTTTGCGTGCGGCTAGGAGGAGAAGTTCTTGTCGGTCTTCGGTTTAGCTCAGCCTCTCCTCTCTTCAGGTATGCCTCCCTCCGTAGTCATTAGGTTGCATGGTGGGTCGGGGAGGCTGCTGGGTCGGGTTTGATGTTTAGGGTTGGCACGTTTTGAACCTTGCAAGAATAGAAGGTTGCGGTGCAACCCTAGATTCCAGCGGGTGGCTGGGATACTCTTTCGGCTGGTGGCACCATTCTCACGTTTCTCCTTGGGAGGTTGCTGGACCAATCAGGGAAGAAGGAGGAGGGGCCGTAGGGAGCATGTCATGTAGGATTGCTGCAATAAAGTTGTGTGATTTTCCAACCTAACCCATCTAGTGTTTCATGTAATCTATTGATGTTGTTAACGTGTTTCCTAGATGTGTTACTAATCTGATTTCATAATCTTGAGTGATTTCATGTCCTCATTTAAAGGAGACCCAAACTTATTGTTGCGAATCAAGGCTGCCATGTTAGGTTCTATTCAGTAGCTATATTAAAGCATGTCATCTTGAATTTGTCATAAGGTCTAGGTCTCATGTTCTTAGAATGAATCGGAATTTATCTATATAAAATTATAAGTGGTGTATGGATTTTGTCTTATGCAATCAGAAGATATGTAACGACTAAATTCTTCTACCACTCATGAGGACTCACCGAATATAGGTCTTATGTGCATGAAATCATTTAGGGATTTTAACTAGGTAGGCTTCACGATTGGTCACTGTTTTGTTGATAGTATGTGGTGTATTTCTTTCGTAAATATACTCAGGAACGCTGCCCATAAACATATACAACTATATATTATTGATCACAGACCTTGAAATCATGCATCAATTCATTGCAGCCATGCAGCCCTCCATGGTTAGTTGCTAAAAATAAAACATGCATCCTGCACGGTTCATGTTAGTGTGCTGGATAGAGACTTAACCTAATTTCTGTTTTTGTGACATGTGCTCATACAATTAACTGGGAATCATATCATCATAACCTCTGAATTTAGTGCCCGTATCCACATTAGGAATGCATGCACATTCTGGAATATTGTTGTTTATGCTACGTAAGGTTATTAGGGATTCACGGTAGTGTAGGTTGCTGCAGTCTTCATTTTATTATCATGTTTGTATGTACTAGTATTGACATAATTCCAGTTCTCGTAAGCTATGATCATGTTCTGAAATTCCAGTTTACATAGCATTCTTGTTCTGAAATTGATTGTGCATATCGTGACATTAGATTTTGATGTCTCCAGCTGTGGTGCATGTTATGTTGCTCTGTTTATGTTGATGTATGTCTGATATGAAGTATTATGTGGTGGTCATGCGTGACAATTCTGAAATCAGACTTTACACTCTCATGATCCGTAGACGACTTGACTAGTGGTGGAGTTGATTTTCCGATCCGGATACCTTTCCTTAAGCTTGTCCTGAACCTTGTAGCTACTTTAGATTTATAGATCCCCAAGTAGCTTGCATTGCATATAATTTAACAAAGTAATTCTGGGCACGTTCTGTTTTCTAGGCCGACGGGCCACGGGTGGGTCCTCTAGCTTCAGAGGCCACTCGATTAAGACCCCTATGGGGGGCCAGGCCTAAGATAAGTCCTGGGCATGCGCGCTGCCATTCTGTCTAAGGGTAGGTGTTCCCAAGTTCGCGATGACACCATGTAGGTTTATTTCCGTGGATTGGGACGCTTATCCGGCGGACCGCTTTGTGCCGAGCGGTGGGTCACTGACGAGTGACCGCCTCTGACCAGCGAGGCTGGTGTTCTGGTTCCTATGGAGGAACTATTCGGGTGTGCCTGACCGGCACGGCTTGTGTTGTCGTAGCCTTCTGTTGCATTTGATGCTTTCTGATCTGTTCTATTTCTGATGCCTGCCTTATTTAGTTTCATGCTACCTTTCATTTATTGCATAGGCGGGGGCATACTGGGTTTTCTTAATTGAAAACTCACGCATTGTTAAATGCGGTGCTTGCAGGTACCTAGGTTCCACAGGGCAGACTGGACGAGTTCCGAGGATTCTGTACACGAGGGACGCGTCGACCAGAGTTCCAGTTATCTTTGCTTCCGCATATTTCCCTATGTATTTCCTTTTTTGATACTCGATGTGTTGTAATAAGACTCTTATTGTTATGATTATTCTATTATTCCTATTATGTTTTATGTCCGTCCATTTGTGTATGATCTCTTTCACTTTGTCGAGTCGATTCGGTCTGTCTTTTGTAACACCCTTCGGTCGTCGTGGAGGTCTCTGATCGCGACACTAGTCTCCTTTCCCAGTGTGCGTACCCACGAGATCGGGGGCGTTACAGCTTGGTATCAGAGCCAGGTTGGTCTCTAAAGTGTACAGAATCTAAAGACTCTCCAGTGGGGCATCTTGCCCAAACCCTGTCGGTAAATTTCTTACCTCTTTGAATTGTTTTTGATAGTAATAGAATGCATTGGCATGGGCAGATTATGGCACCTAGGCGGAGACCAGAGTCCTCTGGGACGACCGACGATTGGGAGGCAGATCGGCGCCTGCTGTTTGAGGCGGTCGGGCGTTTGGATGCACTGGTGGAGGGTCATGCTCAAGGACCCCGAGCTGTGGGAGGCGCGGTAGTGCATGAGCGGTTCATGAGGCAGAATCTGCCAGTCTTCAAGGGTGGAGTGAACCCAGATGCTGCTGAGGAGTGGGTCTACAAGATCCAGCGAATCTTTGGGGTCATTGACTGCCCACCGGAGAGGAAGGTGGACCTGGCAACTTATGTCTTCCAGGAGCATGCAGTGACGTGGTGGAGGGCAACTGCTGGGGTCGTGTTCCGTGACAGGACCGATGTTGGCTGGGACGAATTTCTCGTCGAGTTCAACATGAAGTTCTTCCCCCAGCATGTATAGGACTGGAAGCGCGAGGAATTCCTGGCGCTAGAGCAACGCGACCTAGGGTTGGAGGCGTACATCAACAAGTTTCACGCGCTGGAGAAGTATAGCCGAGGAATTTATGTCACTGAGGAGCAGCGCGCCATGAAGTTTGTTCGCGGGTTACAACGTGCCCTGAGATCGAAGGTGCTGATTAGGATGCCACAGACTCTGGAGGAGGCTGTGAAGTGTGCCACCTTGCTGGAGGATGATTATCGGGAGGCACAGGTGGAAGGAAAGCGACCGTTTGAGGCTTCTCGTTGTCGTCATGACAAACGGAGGCAGGGCAGTGGCTCGTCGAAGCGGCCTCGCAGAGATGAGAAGAAGGGCCAGAAGGCTGGAGGTGGTAAATGCAAGCACTGTGGTGGAGCTCACGCCACAAGAGACTGTTTTAGGAAGTC
The DNA here is from genome assembly GCA_963682175.1 of Triglochin maritima. NCBI lineage: Eukaryota > Viridiplantae > Streptophyta > Magnoliopsida > Alismatales > Juncaginaceae > Triglochin > Triglochin maritima. Next base: position 25,013,610 of record OY821777.1, read on the forward strand.
TGGAGCATGTCTGAGGTGCGGCCAGATGGGGCATTTCGTTCGGGAGTGTCCGCAGAAGCTTCCTGGAGGTCAGGTTGGGAGCACTAGCAAAGCGGGTGCCAGTACGAGTCAGGAGAGGACCTCTGGTAGGCAGGGCCGTAGCGTAGACCAGGGCAGGCCAGCTGGGCGTGTCTTCGCCATCCGTGCAGAAGATGCAGAGAAATCTACTGACATCATCGAAGGTAAAATTGTTATTTGTGGTTGTGTCGCGAAGACACTGTTTGATTGTGGGGCGACGCACTCCTTCATTTCGGAGGGGTTCGCAGCCGTAGTGAATAGGACGCCTGAGGAGCTAACTTTCTGCCTGGAGATTAGTACCCCAGTCGGCGATGTCCTTGCGGTAAGGACATATCTCTCGAGGGTGTCGGTGGTACTGGGTGATCAGGACCTTCCGGCTGACCTAGTCATTCTTCCAATGTCTGATTTCGATGTGATCCTCGGAATGGATTGGCTTTCTGACCACGATGCGTGTGTTCTTTGCCGGGAAAGGAGAGTTGTGATTCCTAGACCGGAGGGACCCCCACTGGTGGTCAAGGGCGTTCAGGGCAAGGATGGACAGGTGGTGATCTCTACCCTGAAGGTGCGGCGACTGTTGGAAAAGGGTGTTGCGCGTTTCTGGCAAGTTTGGTGTCGGCAGAAGAGGTGGTCAAGCCTCTTGAGGAGATCGCTGTGGTCCGGGAGTTTCCAGATGTGTTTCCGGACGATATCCAAGGATTGCCCCCACCTCGAAAGATTGAGTTCTCCATCGACCTGCTGCCAGGAACAACCCCCATCTCTAAGGCACCGTACCGCATGGCTCCGGCGGAGTTAGCGGAATTGAAGGATCAGCTGCAGGAGCTTCTGGATAAAGGTTTCATTAGGCCGAGTGTTTCCCCTTGGGGTGCTCCAGTGTTGTTGGTCAAGAAGAAGGACGGATCGATGCGAATGTGTATCGACTATCGGATGCTGAACAAGGTGACGATCAAGAATCGGTATCCCCTACCGAGGATTGATGACTTGTTCGACCAGCTGCAGACGGCTAGTGTTTTCTCAAAAATCGATCTGAGGTCCGGATATCATCAGCTGAGGATCAAGGGCGAAGATGTATCAAAGACTGCATTCAGGACACGTTATGGCCACTATGAGTTTCTGGTGATGCCATTTGGACTGACTAATGCGCCGGCGGCTTTTATGGATCTGATGAACCGAGCATTCAAGCCTTTTCTAGATCAGTTCGTGATAGTGTTCGTGGATGACATTTTGATCTACTCCCCAGACGTGAAGCAACATGAGGAGCATTTGAGGACAGTGCTGGAGATCTTGAGGAGGGAACGGTTATTTGCAAAGTTCTCGAAATGCGAATTTTGGTTGGAGCAGGAAGCATTTCTTGGGCACGTGGTGTCGAAGGATGGTATTAAGGTGGACCCAGGGAAAGTTGAGGTGGTTCTGAACTGGAAGGCACCAACCAATGTGTCGGAGATTCGAAGTTTTGTTGGGCTCGCAGGTTATTACCGGCGGTTCATCCAGGACTTCTCCAAAATTGCAGCACCATTGACGACCTTGACCCGGAAGGGAGTGAAGTTTGTTTGGTCTCAAAAGTGCGAGCATGCATTCCAGGAGCTGAAGAGGAGGTTGACTTCAGCACCGGTGCTGACGCTTCCGAATGGATCAGGCGGATTCGTAATCTATAGCGATGCATCAAGGACTGGTTTGGGATGTGTACTCATGCAGCATGAGAAGGTTGTAGCATATGCATCGAGACAGCTTAAGGTGCATGAGAAGAATTATCCCACGCATGACTTGGAGCTTGCAGCCGTGGTTTTTGCTCTAAAGATCTGGAGGCACTATCTGTACGTGGAACAGTTTGAGGTATTCACTGATCATCAGAGTCTGAAATACCTGTTCTCGCAGAAGGAGCTGAATATGAGGCAGCGTCGGTGGTTGGAGTTCATGAAGGACTATGATTTCTCGATCTCGTATCACCCAGGAAAGGCTAATTCCGTTGTCGACGCACTGAGCCGGAAGTGGGAAGGATCTGTGGCTCACTTGAGGGTCCAAGAGTGGAGGCTCTTGGAGGATCTGATTAATTGGCATCCGTTCCTGGGAAAGGCTGGTCGGTTGGGGTTGGCGAGTTTGCACGTTGAACCGTCTATCGTCCAGAAAGTAGTGCAGAAGCAATGCGAAGATCCGGAGTTGAATTTCATACTCCAGGCAGCTGAGGTTGAGGGAGCTGAGCTTCGGGTCGCAGCTGATGGGGGACTACGTTTTCGGGATCGTTTGTGGGTTCCAAATGTAGATGGTTTGAGACAAGAGATTTTGGATGAAGCTCACGGCTCGAAGTACACGGTGCATCCGGGTAGTACTAAGATGTATAAGGACCTGCAAAGGAATTTCTGGTGGAAGGGAATGAAACGAGACGTGGCTGAGTTCGTATCAAGGTGCTTGGTCTGTCAGCAGGTTAAGATCGAACACCAACGTCCAGCAGGTGTGATGCAGAGGATGGAGCTTCCGGAGTGGAAGTGGGAGCATGTAACTATGGACTTCGTCACTGGGTTACCAAGGACTAGTCGTTCGCACGATGCTATTTGGGTGATCGTGGACCGTCTGACGAAGACTGCTCATTTCCTGGCGACTCGGGTGACGGCGTCCCTGGAGGCTCTGACGAAACTTTACATCTCGGAGATAGTTAGGCTTCATGGAATACCGGTGTCCATCATCTCAGATCGGGACCCTCGTTTCACTTCGAGATTCTGGGATAGCTTGCATAAGGCGTTGGGAACGAAGCTGAAGTTTAGCACAGCATTTCATCCTCAAACCGATGGACAGTCAGAGCGGACGATTAAGACTCTAGAGGACATGCTTAGGGCTTGTGCATTGGATCTCGCGGGGAGTTGGGACGATCATTTGCCGTTGGTAGAATTCGCCTACAACAACAGTTTTCATGCAAGCATTGGCATGGCACCGTACGAGGCTCTGTACGGTCGACCTTGTCGTTCACCTCTTTGTTGGAGCGAGGTGGGAGAAAGACAGCTGCTGGGACCAGAGATAGTGCAGTTATATTCTGACCGGGTGGACTTGATTCGGCGCAGATTAGTTGCAGCCCAGGATCGGCAGAAGAGTTATGCGGATAAGAAGCGCCGGGAGCTGCAATTCGAGGTTGGAGATCATGTCTTTCTAAAGGTCTCTCCTGCGAAGGGCATGGTGAGATTCGGGAAGAAGGGGAAGCTAAGTCCAAGGTATGTGGGGCCGTTCGAAATCCTGGAGCGCATTGGTGCGGTGGCGTATCGTGTGGCCTTACCACCACAATTCACCAGCTTGCACAATGTGTTCCATATCTCGATGTTGAGGAGGTATGTTGGCGACCCGTCGCACGTGATTTCGCACGAACTACCAGAGATCCAGAGTGATATGACCTTGGAGGAGCGACCAGTGGAGATTCTGAAGCGCAGAGCGACAACTGAGGCGTCGAACCATTCCGATGGTTAAGGTCCGTTGGCAGCACCACAGTGTGGAGGAGGCCACCTGGGAGTGCGAGGACGATGTGAGGAGTCTATACCCGGAGCTTTTCACTGAGAGTTAGGGCTGGCAAATTTCGAGGACGAAATTTCTTTAAGGGGGGTAGGTTGTAAGACCCGCTCTCCTGCCACTCTGTTTTAGGTTTTATTAATCCTTTATGTGTTTTATTGTCTTTGTTTTGAGGTTATGTTGTTTTAGTAAAAGTTTCCTTTTTGGGCGAATTTAACCGTCGGGCGCGGTTGTATTCGTTAGACTTAACCGGGTTTATCGGGTGCCTAAAACCTGGTGTGCGGATTTAATTGTTTGCTTGATGAGGCGTGTTGGTTAGGATGGGAGGATGGGCTGGCTTACCAAATCCGAAATTAAAGAGAGAAGATCTTGCTAGCATGTGACTTGATTGCATTAAGGAAAGTGCTGATTTTGCCATCAAAGCCAATTAACTCCCAATTATCTCTTGCCTTTTTTCCTTGTTTCTCCTTTCTAACTTGCACCCTTATTTATACTGCACCCCAGCCGACTCCCCTAGAACTTTTTCTCCACCATCACCACCGAAATTTCTTTAAGGGGGGTAGGTTGTAAGACCCGCTCTCCTGCCACTCTGTTTTAGGTTTTATTAATCCTTTATGTGTTTTATTGTCTTTGTTTTGAGGTTATGTTGTTTTAGTAAAAGTTTCCTTTTTGGGCAAATTTAACCGTCGGGCGCGGTTGTATTCGTTAGACTTAACCGGGTTTATCAGGTGCCTAAAACCTGGTGTGCGGATTTAATTGTTTGTTTGATGAGGCGTGTTGGTTAGGATGGGAGGATGGGCTGGCTTACCAAATCCGAAATTAAAGAGAGAAGATCTTGCTAGCATGTGACTTGATTGCATTAAGGAAAGTGCTGATTTTGCCATCAAAGCCAATTAACTCCCAATTATCTCTTGCCTTTTTTCCTTGTTTCTCCTTTCTAACTTGCACCCTTATTTATACTGCACCCCAGCCGACTCCCCTAGAACTTTTTCTCCACCATCACCACCGAAATTTCCCTTGGAGATCCGGCAGCTTGGAGGAGGAAACCGGCGGTGCTCTTTGCGTGCGGCTAGGAGGAGAAGTTCTTGTCGGTCTTCGGTTTAGCTCAGTCTCTCCTCTCTTCAGGTATGCCTCCCTCCGTAGTCATTAGGTTGCATGGTGGGTCGGGGAGGCTGCTGGGTCGGGTTTGATCTTTAGGGTTGGCACGTTTTGAACCTTGCAAGAATAGAAGGTTGCGGTGCAACCCTAGATTCCAGCGGGTGGCTGGGATACTCTTCCGGCTGGTGGCACCATTCTCACGTTTCTCCTTGGGAGGTTGCTGGACCAATCAGGGAAGAAGGAGGAGGGGCCGTAGGGAGCATGTCATGTAGGATTGCTGCAATAAAGTTGTGTGATTTTCCAACCTAACCCATCTAGTGTTTCATGTAATCTATTAATGTTGTTAACGTGTTTCCTAGATGTGTTACTAATCTGATTTCATAATCTTGAGTGATTTCATGTCCTCATTTAAAGGAGACCCAAACATATTGTTGCGAATCATGGCTGCCATGTTAGGTTCTATACAGTAGCTATATTAAAGCATGTCATCTTGAATTTGTCATAAGGTCTAGGTCTCATGTTCTTAGAATGAATCGGAATTTATCTATATAAAATTATAAGTGATGTATGGATTATGTCTTATGCAATCAGAAGATATGTAACGACTAAATTCTTCTACCACTCATGAGGACTCACCGAATATAGGTCTTATGTGCATGAAATCATTTAGGGATTTTAACTAGGTAGGCTTCACGATTGGTCACTGTTTTGTTGATAGTATGTGGTGTATTTCTTTCGTAAATATACTCAGGAACACTGCCCATAAACATATACAACTATATATTAATGATAACAGACCTTGAAATCATGCATCAATTCATTGCAGCCATGCAGCCCTCCATGGTTAGTTGCTAAAAATAAAACATGCGTCCTGCACGGTTCATGTTAGTGTGCTGGATAGAGACTTAACCTAATTTCTGTTTTCGTGACATGTGCTCATACAATTAACTTTGAATCATATCATCATAACCTCTGAATTTAGTGCCCGTATCCACATTAGGAATGCATGCACATTCTGGAATATTGTTGTTTATGCTACGTAAGGTTATTAGGGGTTCACGGTAGTGTAGGTTGCTGCAGTCTTCATTTTATTATCATGTTTGTATGTACTAGTATTGACATAATTCCAGTTCTCGTAAGCTATGATCATGTTCTGAAATTCCAGTTTACATAGCATTCTTGTTCTGAAATTGATTGTGCATATCGTGACATTAGATTTTGATGTCTCCAGCTGTGGTGCATGTTATGTTGCTCTGTTTATGTTGATGTATGTCTGATATGAAGTATTATGTGGTGGTCATGCGTGACAATTCTGAAATCAGACTTTACACTCTCATGATCCGTAGACGACTTGACTAGTGGTGGAGTTGATTTTCCGATCCGGATACCTTTCCTTAAGCTTGTCCTGAACCTTGTAGCTACTTTAGATTTATAGATCCCCAAGTAGCTTGCATTGCATATAATTTAACAAAGTAATTCTGGGCACGTTCTGTTTTCTAGGCCGACGGGCCACGGGTGGGTCCTCTAGCTTCATAGGCCACTCGATTAAGACCCCTATGGGGGGCCAGGCCTAAGATAAGTCCTGGGCATGCGCGCTGTCATTCTGTCTAAGGGTAGGTGTTCCCAAGTTCGCGATGACGCCATGTAGGTTTATTTCCGTGGATTGGGACGCTTATCCGGCGCACCGCTTTGTGCCGAGCGGTGGGTCACTGACGAGTGACCGCCTCTGACCAACGAGGCTGGTGTTCTGGTTCCTATGGAGGAACGATTCGGGTGTGCCCGACCGGCACGGCTTGTGTAGTCGTAGCCTTCTGTTGCATTTGATGCTTTCTGATCTGTTCTGTTTCTGATGCCTGCCTTATTTAGTTTCATGCTACCTTTCATTTATTGCATAGGCGGGGACATACTGGGTTTTCTTAATTGAAAACTCACGCATTGTTAAATGCGGTGCTTGCAGGTACCTAGGTTCCACAGGGCAGACTGGACGAGTTCCGAGGATTCTGTACACGAGGGACGCGTCGACCAGAGTTCCAGTTATCTTTGCTTCCACATATTTCCCTATGTATTTCCTTTTTTGATACTCGATGTGTTGTAATAAGACTCTTATTGTTATGATTATTCTATTATTCCTATTATGTTTTATGTCTGTCCATTTGTGTATGATCTCTTTCACTTTGTCGAGTCGATTCGGTCTGTCTTTTGTAACACCCTTCGGTCATCGCGGAGGTCTCTGATCGCGACACTAGTCTCCTTTCCCAGTGTGCGTACCCGCGAGATCGGTTGTTTACAGCTTGGTATCAGAGCCAGGTTGGTCTCTAAAGTGTACAGAATCTAAAGACTCTCCAGTGGGGCATCTTGCCCAAACCCTGTCGGTAAATTTCTTACCTCTTTGAATTGTTTTTGATAGTAATAGAATGCATTGGCATGGGCAGATTATGGCACCTAGGCGGAGACTTGAGTCCTCTGGGACGACCGACGATTGCGAGGCAGATCGGCGCCTGCTGTTTGAGGCGGTCAGGCGTTTGGGTGCACTGGTGGAGGGTCAGGCTCAAGGACCCCGAGCTGCGGGAGGCGCGGTAGTGCATGAGTGGTTCATGAGGCAGAATCCGCCAGTCTTCAAGGGTGGAGTGAACCCAGATGCTGCTGAGGAGTGGGTCTACAAGATCCAGTGAATCTTTGGGGTCATTGACTGCCCACCGGAGAGGAAGGTGGACATGGCAACTTATGTCTTCCAGGAGCATGCAGTGACCTGGTGGAGGGCAACTGCTGGGGTCGTGTTCCGTGACAGGACCGATGTTGGCTGGGACGAATTTCTCGTCGAGTTCAACAGGAAGTTCTTCCCCCAGCATGTGCAGGACCGGAAGCGCGAGGAATTCCTGGCGCTAGAGCAACGCGACCTAGGGTTGGAGGCGTACGTCAACATGTTTCACGCGCTGGAGAAGTATAGCCGAGGAATTTATGTCACTGAGGAGCAGCACGCCATGAAGTTTGTTCACGGGTTACAACGTGCCCTGAGATCGAAGGTGCTGATTAGGATGCCACAGACTCTGGAGGAGGCTGTGAAGTGTGCCACCTTGCTGGAGGATGATTATCGGGAGGCACAGGTGGAAGGAAAGCGACCGTTTGAGGCTTCTCGTGGTCGTCATGACAAAGGGAAGCAGGGCAGTGGCTCGTCGAAGCGGCCTCGCAGAGATGAGAAGAAGGGCCAGAAGTCTGGAGGTGGTAAATGCGAGCACTGTGGTGGAGCTCACGCCACAACAGACTGTTTTAGGAAGTCTGGAGCATGTCTGAGGTGCGGCCAGATGGGGCATTTCGTTCGGGAGTGTCCGCAGAAGCTTCCAGGAGGTCAGGTTGGGAGCACTAGCAGAGCGGGTGCCAGTACGAGTCAGGACAGGACCTCTGGTATGCATGGCCATAGTGCAGACCAGGGCAGGCCAGCTGGGCGTGTCTTCGCCATCCGTGCAGAAGATGCAGAGAAATCCACTGACATCATCGAAGGTAAAATTGTTATTTGTGGTTGTGTCGCGAAGACACTGTTTGATTGTGGGGCGACGCACTCCTTCATTTCGGAGGGGTTCGCAGCCGTAGTGAATAGGACGCCTGAGGAGCTAACTTTCTGCCTGGAGATTAGTACCCCAGTCGGCGATGTCCTTGTGGTAAGGACATATCTCCCGAGGGTGTCGGTGGTACTGGGTGATCAGGACCTTCCGGCTGACCTAGTCATTCTTCCAATGTCTGATTTCAATGTGATCCTCGGAATGGATTGGCTTTCTGACCACGATGCGTGCGTTCTTTGCCGGGAAAGGAGAGTTGTGATTCCCAGACCGGAGGGACCCCCGCTGGTGGTCAAGGGCGTTCAGGGTAAGGATGGACGGGTGGTGATCTCTGCCCTGAAGGCGCGGCGACTGTTGGAGAAAGGGTGTTGCGCGTTTCTGGCAACTTTGGTGTCGGCAGAAGAGGTGGTCAAGCCTCTTGAGGAGATCGCTGTGGTCCGGGAGTTTCCAGATGTGTTTCCGGACGATATCCAAGGATTGCCCCCACCTCGAGAGATTGAGTTCTCCATCGACCTCCTGCCAGGAACAACCCCCATCTCTAAGGCACCGTACCGCATGGCTCCGGCGGAGTTAGCGGAATTGAAGGATCAGCTGCAGGAGCTTCTGGATAAAGGTTTCATTAGGCCGAGTGTTTCCCCTTGGGGTGCTCCAGTGTTGTTGGTCAAGAAGAAGGACGGATCGATGCGAATGTGTATCGACTATCGGATGCTGAACAAGGTGACGATCAAGAATCGGTATCCCCTACCGAGGATTGATGACTTGTTCGACCAGCTGCAGACGGCTAGTGTTTTCTCAAAAATCGATCTGAGGTCCGGATATCATCAGCTGAGGATCAAGGGCGAAGATGTATCAAAGACTGCATTCAGGACACGTTATGGCCACTATGAGTTTCTGGTGATGCCATTTGGACTGACTAATGCGCCGGCGACTTTTATGGATCTGATGAACCGAGCATTCAAGCCTTTTCTAGATCAACTCGTGATAGTGTTCGTGGATGACATTTTGATCTACTCCCCAGACGTGAAGCAGCATGAGGAGCATTTGAGGACAATGCTGGAGATCTTGAGGAGGGAACGGTTATTTGCAAAGTTCTCGAAATGCGAATTTTGGTTGGAGCGGGTAGCATTTCTTGGGCACGTGGTGTCGAAGGATGGTATTAAGGTGGACCCAGGGAAAGTTGAGGTGGTTCTGAACTGGAAGGCACCAACCAATGTGTCGGAGATTCGAAGTTTTGTTGGGCTCGCAGGTTATTACCGGCGGTTCATCCAGGACTTCTCCAAAATTGCAGCACCATTGACAACCTTGACCCGGAAGGGAGTGAAGTTTGTTTGGTCTCAAAAGTGCGAGCATGCATTGCAGGAGCTGAAGAGGAGGTTGACTTCAGCACCGGTGCTGACGCTTCCGAATGGATCAGGCGGATTCGTAATCTATAGCGATGCATCGGGGACTGGTTTGGGATGTGTACTCATGCAGCATGAGAAGGTTGTAGCATATGCATCGAGACAGCTTAAGGTGCATGAGAAGAATTATCCCACGCATGACTTGGAGCTTGCAGTCGTGGTTTTTGCTCTAAAGATCTGGAGGCACTATCTGTACGTGGAACAGTTTGAGGTATTCACTGATCATCAGAGTATGAAATACCTGTTCTCGCAGAAGGAGCTGAATATGAGGCAGCGTCGGTGGTTGGAGTTCATCAAGGACTATGATTTCTCGATCTCGTATCACCCGGGAAAGGCTAATTCCGTTGCCGACGCACTGAGCCGGAAGTGGGATGGATCTGTGGCTCACTTGAGGGTCCAAGAGTGGAGGCTCTTGGAGGATCTGATTAATTGGCATCCGTTCGTGGGAAAGGATGGTCGGTTGGGGTTGGCGAGTTTGCACGTTGAACCGTCTATCGTCCAGAAAGTAGTGCAGAAGCAATGCGAAGATCCGGAGTTGAATTCCCTACTCCAGGCAGCTGAGGTTGAGGGAGCTGAGCTTCGGGTCGCAGCTGATGGGGGACTACGTTTTCGGGATCGTTTGTGGGTTCCAAATGTAGATGGTTTCAGACAAGAGATTTTGGATGAAGCTCACGGCTCGAAGTACACGGTGCATCCGAGTAGTACTAAGATGTATAAGGACCTGCAAAGAAATTTCTGGTGGAAGGGAATGAAACGAGACGTGGCTGAGTTCGTATCAAGGTGCTTGGTCTGTCAGCAGGTTAAGATCGAACACCAACGTCCAGCAGGTGTGATGCAGAGGATAGAGCTTCCGGAGTGGAAGTGGGAGCATGTAACTATGGACTTCGTCACTGGGTTACCAAGGACTAGTCGTTCGCACGATGCTATTTGGGTGATCGTGGACCGTCTGACGAAGACTGCTCATTTCCTGGCGACTCGGGTGACGGCGTCCCTGGAGGCTCTGACGAAACTTTACATCTCGGAGATAGTTAGGCTTCATGGAGTACCGGTGTCCATCATCTCAGATCGGGACCCTCGTTTCACTTCGAGATTCTGGGATAGCTTGCATAAGGCGTTGGGAACGAAGCTGAAGTTTAGCACAGCATTTCATCGTCAAACCGATGGACAGTCAGAGCGGACGATTCAGACTCTAGAGGACATGCTTAGGGCTTGTGCATTGGATCTCGTGGGGAATTGGGACGATCATTTGCCGTTGGTAGAATTCGCCTACAACAACAGTTTTCATGCAAGCATTGGCATGGCACCGTACGAGGCTCTGTACGGTCGACCTTGTCGTTCACCTCTTTGTTGGAGCGAGGTGGGAGAAAGACAACTGCTGGGACCAGAGATAGTGCAGTTATATTCTGACCGGGTGGACTTGATTCGGCGCAGATTAGTTGCAGCCCAGGATCGGCAGAAGAGTTATGCGGATAAGAAGCGCCGGGAGCTGCAATTCGAGGTTGGAGATCACGTCTTTCTAAAGGTCTCTCCTGCGAAGGGCATGGTGAGATTCGGGAAGAAGGGGAAGCTAAGTCCAAGGTATGTGGGGCCGTTCGAAATCCTGGAGCGCATTGGTGCGGTGGCATATTGTATGGCCTTACCACCACAATTCACCAGCTTGCACAATGTGTTCCATATCTCGATGTTGAGGAGGTATGTTGGCGACCCGTCGCACGTGATTTCGCACGAACTACCAGAGATCCAGAGTGATATGAGCTTGGAGGAGCGACCAGTGGAGATTCTGAAGCGCAGAGCGACAACTGAGGCGTCGAACCATTCCGATGGTTAAGGTCCGTTGGCAGCACCACAGTGTGGAGGAGGCCACCTGGGAGTGCGAGGACGATGTGAGGAGTCTATACCCGGAGCTTTTCGCTGAGAGTTAGGGCTGGCAAATTTCGAGGACGAAATTTCTTTAAGGGGGGTAGGTTGTAAGACCCGCTCTCCTGCCACTCTGTTTTAGGTTTTATTAATCCTTTATGTGTTTTATTGTCTTTGTTTTGAGGTTATGTTGTTTTAGTAAAAGTTTCCTTTTTGGGCAAATTTAACCGTCGGGCGCGGTTGTATTCGTTAGACTTAACCGGGTTTATCAGGTGCCTAAAACCTGGTGTGCGGATTTAATTGTTTGCTTGATGAGGCGTGTTGGTTAGGATGGGAGGATGGGCTGGCTTACCAAATCCGAAATTAAAGAGAGAAGATCTTGCTAGCATGTGACTTGATTACATTAAGGAAAGTGTTGATTTTGCCATCAAAGCCAATTAACTCCCAATTATCTCTTGCCTTTTTTCCTTGTTTCTCCTTTCTAACTTGCACCCTTATTTATACTGCACCCCAGCCGACTCCCCTAGAACTTTTTCTCCACCATCACCACCGAAATTTCCCTTGGAGATCCGGCAGCTTGGAGGAGGAAACCGGCGGTGCTCTTTGCGTGCGGCTAGGAGGAGAAGTTCTTGTCGGTCTTCGGTTTAGCTCAGCCTCTCCTCTCTTCAGGTATGCCTCCCTCCGTAGTCATTAGGTTGCATGGTGGGTCGGGGAGGCTGCTGGGTCGGGTTTGATGTTTAGGGTTGGCACGTTTTGAACCTTGCAAGAATAGAAGGTTGCGGTGCAACCCTAGATTCCAGCGGGTGGCTGGGATACTCTTCCGGCTGGTGGCACCATTCTCACGTTTCTCCTTGGGAGGTTGCTGGACCAATCAGGGAAGAAGGAGGAGGGGCCGTAGGGAGCATGTCATGTAGGATTGCTGCAATAAAGTTGTGTGATTTTCCAACCTAACCCATCTAGTGTTTCATGTAATCTATTTATGTTGTTAACGTGTTTCCTAGATGTGTTACTAATCTGATTTCATAATCTTGAGTGATTTCATGTCCTCATTTAAAGGAGACCCAAACATATTGCTGCGAATCATGGCTGCCATGTTAGGTTCTATTCAGTAGCTATATTAAAGCATGTCATCTTGAATTTGTCATAAGGTCTAGGTCTCATGTTCTTAGAATGAATCGGAATTTATCTATATAAAATTATAAGTGGTGTATGGATTATGTCTTATGCAATCAGAAGATATGTAACGACTAAATTCTTCTACCACTCATGAGGACTCACCGAATATAGGTCTTATGTGCATGAAATCATTTAGGGATTTTAACTAGGTAGGCTTCACGATTGGTCACTGTTTTGTTGATAGTATGTGGTGTATTTCTTTCGTAAATATACTCAGGAACGCTGCCCATAAACATATACAACTATATATTAATGATCACAGACCTTGAAATCATCCATCAATTCATTGCAGCCATGCAGCCCTCCATGGTTAGTTGCTAAAAATAAAACATGCATCCTGCACGGTTCATGTTAGTGTGCTGGATAGAGACTTAACCTAATTTCTGTTTTCGTGGCATGTGCTCATACAATTAACTGTGAAACATATCATCATAACCTCTGAATTTAGTGCCCGTATCCACATTAGGAATGCATGCACATTCTGGAATATTGTTGTTTATGCTACGTAAGGTTATTAGGGGTTCACGGTAGTGTAGGTTGCTGCAGTCTTCATTTTATTATCATGTTTGTATGTACTAGTATTGACATAATTCCAGTTCTCGTAAGCTATGATCATGTTCTGAAATTCCAGTTTACATAGCATTCTTGTTCTGAAATTGATTGTGCATATCGTGACATTAGATTTTGATGTCTCCAGCTGTGGTGCATGTTATGTTGCTCTGTTTATGTTGATGTATGTCTGATATGAAGTATTATGTGGTGGTCATGTGTGACAATTCTGAAATCAGACTTTACACTCTCATGATCCGTAGACGACTTGACTAGTGGTGGAGTTGATTTTCCGATCCGGATACCTTTCCTTAAGCTTGTCCTGAACCTTGTAGCTACTTTAGATTTATAGATCCCCACGTAGCTTGCATTGCATATAATTTAACAAAGTAATTCTGCGCACGTTCTGTTTTCTAGGCCGACGGGCCACGGGTGGGTCCTCTAGCTTCAGAGGCCACTCGATTAAGACCCCTATGGGGGGCCAGGCCTAAGATAAGTCCTGGCCATGCGCGCTGCCATTCTGTCTAAGGGTAGGTGTTCCCAAGTTCGCGATGACACCATGTAGGTTTATTTCCGTGGATTGGGACGCTTATCCGGCGCACCGCTTTGTGCCGAGCAGTGGGTCACTGACGAGTGACCGCCTCTGACCAGCGAGGCTGGTGTTCTGGTTCCTATGGAGGAACGATTCGGGTGTGCCAGACCGGCACGGCTTGTGTAGTCGTAGCCTTCTGTTGCATTTGATGCTTTCTGATCTGTTCTGTTTCTGATGCCTGCCTTATTTAGTTTCATGCTACCTTTCATTTATTGCATAGGCGGGGGCATACTGGGTTTTCTTAATTGAAAACTCATGCATTGTTAAATGCGGTGCTTGCAGGTACCTAGGTTCCACAGGGCAGACTGGACGAGTTCCGAGGATTCTGTACACGAGGGACGCGTCGACCAGAGTTCCAGTTATCTTTGCTTCCGCATATTTCCCTATGTATTTCCTTTTTTGATACTCGATGTGTTGTAATAAGACTCTTATTGTTATGATTATTCTATTATTCCTATTATGTTTTATGTCCGTCCATTTGTGTATGATCTCTTTCACTTTGTCGAGTCGATTCAGTCTGTCTTTTGTAACACCCTTCGGTCGTCGCGGAGGTCTCTGATCGCGACACTAGTCTCCTTTCCCAGTCTACAAATGATGCATGAACTAGATGGCAATCAATCTACTCTTTTGCTTTGCGATTTAAGGTCCAAGTTGATTAAAACGGATTGATTGTTAATCTAGGAGATAACTACAGGTTAAAACATGCAAAATAGAACTCCTATAAACTAAATTTAAAACATAAACTACCACAACAAAAATTGGAGAAAAATCAACTCACCAAGCCGCCAATTGGCGGTCCTAAACCGTTGATTGGCTGTCACTTTGGCGCAATTGTTCCTCCAATTTCTCCCGTAGCCTCCCCTTGCTTCGTACAATTCCTGAAACAAACCAAAACTTTAAAAAAAACCACTCGAATCGTCCAAACCAAAGTCTTGACAGAACACCTCCCCAGCAACGATGCCAAAAACTTGATTGAATCAGTTATAATAACCGCAAGTACACGACTACGTTGAAGCGATGACAAATATGGGTAGATCCACAGGGAGGTGTGTCTACTTTAGTTGGTTTGAAGGCGAGTGGGAAAGAAATGAGAGAAATGAGTTATGATTTAAACTACACTACAATGCAAAAGGAATTGGAAATACGCAGTAAAACTAAACCCCATAAGGGGTAGAGAAAGAATGGCAATACAAAAATATGTCTATGTGTGTTCAGTTGTGCTCATCACAACATGTAGTGCATGAAAATCATAAAATTAAATTCAACTTTGCCTCCACATGAAATAAGATAACACATTATCATTAAAACATACAAGACAATAATTGGAATGAAGCTAAATGAAGTCATGTATAAAAACCAAACCCCACTATGCCTCCACATGAAATAAGATTTACACAATCATTAAAACATACAAGACATCAACCAAGGTAAAGGTAACAAGATTAAATGCAACTACAAGTCATGTTTCACTAGTGCAGAATGCTCGATAGACGTCACCAAATAGACGTCGGATGTCCAAACAACCGACGTCTATAGGTATAGACGTCGGATATTTGGACATCCGACGTCTATAGGTTTGTAGAAACGTCGGTTGTTTAGTATAACCGACGTCTATACCTCCTGAAAGAAGAAAATATTTTTTGTTTATTTTTTTGGATTTATTCTGTATAAGAATTTATGTGGATTTCTTTCGTATCAGAAATAACGCAATTTTTGGGATTTATTTAGTGTAAAAATTAACATATTTTTTTGGAATTTATTTTGTATAAGAAATAACGCAATTTTTAGGATTTATTTCGTGTAAGAATTTATGTGTATTATTTTGTATAAGAATAATGTGGATTTAAAAATAATTACAATCACATGTGTGTTGTGTTGTACACATGTGTGTGTATGGTGACATGTTTAGTCCCACATTGGAGAAAGTTTTTTATTGGTGGAGTTGAAGTACTCCACCACTCCTTTACTTCTAAATGGTAGTTTGGTACCACACTACAAAATGCAAGTGAGATACATATATATATTTAATGGTCAAAAGATTGGCACTTGGGGCTTAAAATGGTTGCAACGTTTTTTTTTACTACTAAGCACCCAGGTATAGACGTCGGTTGTATATGGTAGCCGACGTCTACAGAACGTATCTTTTTATTAATTATTGTTATTTCAACGTATAGACGTCGGATGTATAATGTGACCGACGTCTATAGATGATGCTGTATGAATAGACGTCGGTCAATGTATATATCCGACGTCTATTTGGTATAATAGTTTAGTCCCACATCGGAGAATTTATTTTTGTTGGTGTGGTTGATGTACTCCACCACTCCTTTACTGCTGAACGCGAACGACTTGGGGCACCTGCGCATGTTGGGCTTGATGTTCGTTGTTATTTGTCAAAAGTTTGGCACTTGGGGCACTTGGGCAACTTGGGCTTGATTAATGTGAGTGCAGAATGCCCGATATACGTTACAATATTTTTTTTGTTAATTAACATATAATAGACGTCGGTCGTATATAGCCGACGTGTATACACTGTATAGACGTCGGTCGTATATAGCCGACCTCTATACAACAAGGAATAGACGACGGGGAAATAGACGTCGGGTACTTGGACCATCGAAATCCGACGTCTATACCACTATATATCCGACGTATATGGACTTTTCTGCACTAGTGTTCCCTTTATCAATTACATCCATATCCTCACCTCATCACTCCCCATAAAATAGGTCCACTAATCTAAGCATAAGCTAAACTTCATTCAAGAGTATTAGCATATGAAAGACAAGAGTGAAATCTCATTAGATGGTTATGGCAAACATGTAAGGTTCAAAGGATTAAGATAACACACACCTAATACATCACATATTTCTCCACCCCCAAATGGGGATGGAACTAATCACTAATCATTACACTATAAACTACATTAACAAAACGAAATATTCTAATGAAAGTCAATTAAACTAAGCAAACAAGAAATATAATAAAGCTAAATGAAAGGAAATTAAACTAAAGAAGCATGCAAGAATTAAAAGACAAGACAATATTAAAAGAAATTAAGAAAAATTATTTTATTAACATGACTCACATTGCAAGTGGCATTCTTCTCCACCTTGAGTTTTTGCTTCAAGGCTTTTACTCTAAGTAGAGAGAAGGCTACGAAACAATGGGTAGAATACAAAAGAGGAGGAGAAGTTCTATTTATAGTCATAGAAAAAGGCAATCGGGGACAATCCCCCGATATGGGACTAATACACCACCACAAATAGAAATAAAACACCATAATACATGACCCAACTAAAATTTATCGGATCTGGAGCAAAACGGACCGCCAATTGGCGGTCTATATCTTTGGATTACGTCAGGTTTTGGTGTGGTGTTGTGTGGCTCAATTTCGTCATGTGTGATGCATCCAGGTCGGTTGTTGGAGCTCAGGCCCGAATCGAATAGCCAAAATACTCCTCATGATGGTGTGGAGTTCCTTCATTTGCTCAATGGCACTTTGGTTTTACATTAGGGTCCCTCTCTTGTGCATCTTAGTCCATAAGTCTTGCTACTTAGTATTTTTTCTTGATTTTAGGTCTTTTTATGCCTCTTCTCCTCAATCTTGTTTATTCCAGAAAGTCAAACATAAAACTCGTTACGTAGCATTGTTTAGATTCAAGATAATGGATGTATGACACAAATATATGCATGATATGATGTCAATCAACAGTCGAAAACAGACTCCGACTACAATATATCAAAATATTTCGTCCAATTACACAACCAAAAAATAAATGCAATTCAAATATCATGCCAAATTAACTTAATATGATTTGTGTTGGTACTTACATTTGCGACAACATCATTCACTCTGAACATGCAATTCGTTATGCCGAGGATTGGGAAAATATACTCATTGTCGATTCCGTCATTAAGATCGGGTTCATTTGGAAACGGAGGAGCACTACTCAAATTTGTCATTCCAAAAAACTGTTCATGGAATTAAAAAATATTTCATTAAATGTAACAATTATAAAAAAATTGTAATGTCTAAATTTAAAATATTTATATAAACATCAACTTAAATAAAAATTCTATTAACTTAATACCAAAATAATATTTATGCCTACGTGTGGGTCCCACTTTTGTTAGTTTCATAACAAAAATAATTGCGACTAAACCCAATCCAAAATATGATATTCAATTGACATGTTATATTAATGATAAAATGCACAAAAACTTGTAATTATAAACATAAACATAATCTACAGTAATATTAAAACATATAATTAATGTAAAAATGAATTTTTTTTCAACAATCATTTTTAACCAAAACTACATATTAATTCTACTTATTCTTAGAAAAAATGGACTAGATAATGGAAAATTTTACCTGAGTAGGGCGGAACTTTTTTTCACACCACGGGTCTGTGAATTCTGAGGGGTGGGAGGTGGTTTTGGGTCGCCCGAGGGGGAGAAGTTGTCGAAATCCTCCTCCGCGCGGCTTTAGAAGGGTTCTCACCCAGGGTGAGGACCCCTCGAGTTGGCATGTTCGAGGGGTGTGCCACCCCTCGGACCAATCAGTCTGAGGTGCACTATAGATGTCGAAATCCCCCTCCCATTTACCTATATTTTTAATTTCATATTAATTTTTATTATAATAAAAAATTTCCGGATAGAGGTCCTATTAATTTCCTTTGTGAATATATTGTAGATGTAACTTTATTATATGAACGTTATATAATCTTAAATCATTTTAGTCACTTTTTGATTTTTTTTATACAAACACTGTCTTGATTTTGTTCTTCTTCTTAGCATAGGTAACCACACTATAAATACAATATTATTGGAAATATGTTGCAACAAGTTATCGTAGCTAAATAAAAAAGTAAGAAAATGTCACAATTGAAATACCTCATACAAATTCAATTATAGGATACGCTTAACATTCTTAATATGACGAATGACTTTTTATGTATTTCGTCTAATTTTTACACTAATTTCTAAAAGTTATATTTGTAACTGATATGTAATGAGAGATTCTTCTTCCATAGCACACGTTTGTGGCTAGTACGTCCTCGAGTGACTTTGTGACCTTCACATGGCAAACTACAATAGTTGAGTTTCATTTAGTATTCTTATATTACATCATAATAAAATCTTTCGAAAAAAAAATTACATCATAATAAGGTGAACAAGAACCATGAGAACTCAAAACGGAGATATTTCAGATTGGATCTGTAACATCCCGAAACAGGGGAAATTTAAAAATTTATAATCAAGGCAACAGAGCTCAATAATCAAAGACGGGACTGTTCTTCTCATAAAACATATAAGCGGTGCACCATATTACATCAGAGTTTGTCAAAACGATACATGATTACAACAGAACAACAAAAGAAGATAAACGTAATCATGTCGACCTCACTGCTCCGAATAGAGGATCCGATCCCAAGATACGCGTGCCCGCTGATCACCACCCAACTGGACCTACTGCGGTCCTGAAAAAGATGCAACAACAATGCCTGTGTTTTTATGCATTGCATACATTGCATCATATGTCTTTCAATTAGATTAATTTTATATCAATAAATGCTACTAAGGTATGTGTTTAGTCTTATTTACAGAATACAAGGACCTGAATGCAAATTACTCATATCCCGAGTATAAATGCGTACAAGAGACTCATTCCTGTCATAAAGACCAAGTTCAAGATTATCGGGATTCAAATGGAAGTCCATCCAAGCATAAAAGCATTCAAAGACCTAATTACAAAAAGGCCAAGGACTTAAGCACAAAAGTAGCCAGGGACTTAATTGCAAAAAGCCAAGGATCCGACTGCAAGGACCAAAATATTATTTTGGAGAAGTTCTAAAAAATCAATTTCGATCTCCAAATATACAAAGAATTAATTCGGAGCTCAAAAGAAAGGAAAGAAATCATCTGGATGCGTAAAGGTCATTTTAATCATACCATAAACACGAAGGAAAAATCCGGATCGAATCAGACATATTCTTGAGGTGAATCCGCCACACATCACATGTAATGTGCAGCGGAAATGCCACCCCCTTGTGGATCCGTGGCTTCGGATTTGTCCCGGTCGTGTCTTGCCACGTGTACTTTGCTATTTTATACCTAGGTCCCTTGTATCGGCTATAAATAGCCCCGAAACGATGTTGTAGAGGATGTTCTTATTTCTATTCCATAATTTAGTAGTAAAGTTTTGTTGTTTTATCTTTTGTTTTTAGTTTCTTTTGTAATTTCTCTAGGATCCCTTCTCCTTCCCTCGATCCATGAGTTTCTAACTCTCTCCAAAGGGTGGGGGTGACGGATTTAGGGTGATGAGAAGAAGAATGAGGTTATTATTCTAATTTCGTTCTAGGATATTTTGATTACTTGAGTTTGTCTTAAATCATTTATCATGTAATGCTTTATAACTAATATGATTTATTATAAGATTTGATTTCTCTAAACAAAACCCGACATCTAAACCTCCACCCGCTGGACTCTCACCCTTCTTTGCTTTATTCTTAATTTGTTTTTGTTGTTCTTGCCTTAGAAATCAAAAACCAAAAATCTTAAACCAAAATTATGTTTTCTCTCTATTTCTTCCCTTAACTCGAAAATCACACAAATAACAATATCTCTCCCTCCTTGTGTTCGACCCGTATTTGCCACGTCTTCATTGACGCCGTCCACTTGCGGTATAAATTTAATTCTCATCAAGTTTCCATAAGGAAACCTCGTTTGCCAAGCTCACCTATATTCATGCAGTAGTACAAATAAACGTATCATACTAGTAGCATGTCATGTCATCAACAGTAAGGAAAACAGTTCCCCCGAAGGGTAACACAGGACCTCAGTCCGACAATCATCATCGGGTCTCCCGAGGAGACCTACCGTAGGCACATACGGTCTAACGGAGCAAGACGCGACACCCCCCACACGCGGCTACACTAAACATGGGGTTCGGCAGGGGGCATCCTCCAGGTCCGCGCCATAAGAAACAAATCTGTAACTTCGTGGTCGAAACCACACCAACGGAGTCGTCGCTCGGTCGGTCCATCAATCATCATCTCAGTAGGTGCCCAGCTGAGGAAAACATATCCGGAACAGGATCGACCCATCATACAACATAGCCGGAACAACATCAGCCCATCAGTCATCATCACCGGAACATCAACGGCGGCATCACCGGCACACCATCGGTGGTCCAACAATACAACTGGCACAACATCGAACGGGTCCAAACCGAAGTCTGCCAGGTCATCAGGCTCCACGAGCCACAAACACCAACGCCGCCGCTATAAAAGAAGGGCAGCAACCTCCGTCGCCATGTAGGCCGGTAGTCACCTCACTCAACAACAGTTGCGTGCATGCACAATCATCATACATTGGGATCCGCGATCCCTCAGGCATGCTACTCTACAATGAGTCCTATCAACCCATCATATTAGTCACGATCCATACATGGAGGTGACGCATCCCGAACACCCACACTCTTCCACACGACGGTCTCTGGGCAGGCACGCGGAACGCGCCCACCATCACCTCCCGGCTCACGCACAAGGCAAGGACATGGGTTTCTGTGGACAAAGTTGGCATCCTAAACGGAACCAGGAATTCAATCCTGTGCAAAAACGGTCGACCGAAAGAGGCAACTTGGTTGATCGTTTCCTCAAGGGAATCCGTCGACCGAAGGTCTGCAATGGTCGAACTATTTGCGCAATACTTAGGTCTACCGAAAGTCTAAAACCGGTCGACCGAACGAGGTCAAAATCCGGAGTCTAGTCAACATTTATTCAAAACTATCGGTCGACCGACCCAGGGGTCTCGGTCGACCGAAAACTACCAGGGCATCCTATTACTTCTAGGTCATATAACGGTCGACCGCAACAAGCATAAAATGATCCAGTACACTTAAGTTCCGGTCGACCGACCCAAGGAACCGGTCGACCGAAACACAACAGGCAGTAAATAAAAGACTACATCGGTCGACCGCCCAACGGGACCCGGTCGACCGTTGGTCGTCTTCAACCTCACGCCAGCCGAGGTTTTACAAGGAAAACGTCATCGGAGAGGTCTCCGACCTCCCCCGAACGACCAACACCACCCTCCCACGAGGGTGAGCAACCACCAAACACACAAAGAACCGGCATACCTCAGCACGAGATGGAGTGCACCGGAGATTCGCTCCACGATCAAGCCGCGCCTCGTACAACACGCACCGACGCCGCCTCCACCACCTCTGGAACACCCGAAAAAGGAAGAAGAACGGAGGAATGAGTGTTGGAATAGAGAGGAAGAAGAAGAATGGAAGAAAACATTTTGGGTTATAAAACCAAAACTCAGCTCAACAGTAACCTACTCATCCAACCCATCACCACTCACCCATCAACAGTGCACGCCCCCTCTTCCCTTCCCCATACAAAGCCTCCTCCCTCGTCCTAAACCCTTATTAGAACCCTAAATGGGTTTAGGGACATAACAATCCACCTAACTTAAAAGGATTTCGGCCCGAAATCAGAACAACAACTCACCGAAAAGCTCTGGATACTGCCTTCTGACTTCCTCCTCAATCTCCCAAGTGACCTCGCGCTCACAGTGATGCTGCCGCCTGACCTTCACCATCGGAATTGTCCTCCTCCTGAGCTGATGATCCATGCGATCAACGATCTCAACTGGTCTCTCCTCAAGCGACAAGTCCTGCTGAATCCCTGGCACTGCTATCTCAATCACATGATCTAGATCCGTAACGTACTTCCTCAGCATCGATACATAGAAGACGTTGTGAAGACCCGAAAACTGTGTTGGCAACGCAATCCGGTAGGCAACCACTCCAACTCGGTCGAGGATCTCAAACGGCCCAACATACCTCGGACTGAGCTTCCCCTTCTTCCCAAATCTCATCACTCCTCGGGCTGGGGAAATCTTCAGAAACACATGGTCGCCCACCTCGAAGCTCAACAATCATCTGCGTCGATCAGCATAACTCTTATGCCTGCTCTGTGTCGTGGCCAGTCTCCTCTTGATCACATCAACCTTCTATGCATACATCTGCACCATCTCGGGATCTACTAACTGCCTCTCGCCCACGTCACTCCAGCATATCTGTGATCTGCAAGGCCTCCCGTACAATGCCTCGTACGGTGTCATCCCAATACTTGAATGGTAGCTATTGTTGTAGGCGAACTCTATCAGCGGCAAGTGCTCATCCCACTGCCATGCCCAATCCAGTGTGCATGCCCTTAGCATATCCTCTAATGTCTGAATCGTCCTCTCTGACTGGCTATCTGTCTGAGGATGGAACGCTGTACTGAACCTCAGACGCGTCCCCAAAGCCTGCTGTAGACTCCCCCAAAATCTGGAAGTGAAACGAGGATCTCGATCGGAGATGATGCTCACTGGCACCCCATGCAGCATGACTATCTCCTCCACGTACAACCTAGCTAGACCCTCCAAAGGCAATGTGGTCCTGATTGCTAAGAAATGTGCCGACTTAGTCAGTCGATCGACTATCACCCCAATCGCGTCGTGGTATCTCCTCATCTTCGACAACCCTGTGACAAAATCCATCGTCACGTGCTCCCACTTCCACTCAGGAAGCTCAATACACTGTATCGGTCCCGCTGGCCGTTGATGCTCAATCTTCACCTGCTGACAGACTAAGCATCGCTCCACGAACTCTGCAATGTCCCTCTTCATGCCTTTCCACCAGAAGTTATTGGATTAATCTAGGATTAATAAGATATTTGCCCAAAGCACTGACACATGGCACGTCCCTATTGGACTACAAATTTGAGGGTTTAGGGTGGACCCATCTATATAAGGAGGGGAGCCTCCCATTGGATAGAAGAACAAGTGTGCAAACCCTAGCCACCACCCACCCTAGCCACCACCTTCTCTCACTCCCATTTCGTCCCTCCACCTCCACCAAGCTCATTTCGTGGACTCTTCGGTTGTGGACTCGTGCTCCTTCTCCAAGAGAGTAGGAGACCGACCGATGAAAAGGATTCCATAAGGTGACCTCCGATCTTCCTTTCGCTGCCACAGGTTCTCTCCAAGAAAGGTACTCCTGAACCTGTAGAATCGTTGTTTGCTAACAGTTTTGAGTGCATTTCCTACTTTGGTTATACTTAACATGGGGTAAGGCGTAAGCCGGTAAGGAGGAAAAGTAAACACCGATAGAAAAGGTTAAAGATCTCAAAGCCGATTAAGAGCGCCGGACCACTTGTGAGAGATGAGAGAGGGTTTTCACTGTTACTTTTTCTTTGCAAAAATATATGGATGGACTCATGGCATACGGGGGATAGAGTCTTGCCGATGTTATGTCGGGTAACATTATTCCCAAGATCTTCTTTTTGTCTAGCTAAGGCTTGCCAAAGCAAGGGGGTTCTCCATAAAATTATATTATTTTATAAATTTGAAAGCAAGTGATTATGATATTAATTTGGAAAACACGCTTCTGAGGATGATGCGGGAAAGGAACATCTTGAAGTGCGGGCGAACCGAGGGTTACTTATTAGGGTGGACAAGTTCTTGTCTTGTAGTGTTTTGTTAGGGTTTATTAGGGTTCCCAATGCCTTTACTTTTTTATAGTGGGCTTTGTGCCCACCAAACCTCAGAAGCAAGTACTTTAACTCGGGGACATGACTTACTTAAACTTTAAACAAGCAACAAAGTATATATCAACTACTATATATAATACCAGTGCAGGACCCGTGCTTTGCAAGGATGAAGGATGATATTGAACACAATCGTTTACTTAGAAATACGCTCAATGAGTGTTTTCATAATAGGCGAAACTTACAGCTAAATTTTTGTGTTAAAACAATATAAATCATGACATCAACCTTATCAAAGAAATGATGTTTAAATGATAATAAAATTAAGAATAGGAACATTTGCACAAAGCTATCTTTTCTCACATTTGTTCCTCAAAATTCCATTAGCTACTCAGGACTGAAATATTGCGTTGTGATCTTGATTGTAACGTCCCAAAACAGCAGAAGAAATTTTTATATTAAACATACAACCGTCAACGGTCAAAGAGGGCACGTTACTAGAAAAGTCAACTGAATATATATATAAAATATCTCCACGTGGAAGTCATAATACAGAGTGTGAAAAGAGTGATTACATGACTAATACATAACTACTGTAATCACTACCTCTACAAAACGATAAGATGACAGGACCCGATCCCGGAGGAAGTCCCCTTGGTCACCACCAACCTACGACTGCCTGCTCCCTAAAAATGAAACACAAAATCCGTCTGAGTTCCCGAAATGAACCTCGTATGCCAACATCTCCTAACATATACAGAAATAAAGACGAAAATGCAAAATAATGCTCATGAAATGCAAATCCACCTCGGGCCAAATGAATGCCCAACCGCCACCACGGTCCATCTCCCAGCCGCACATGCATGAAAGGCTTCCCTCTGCCGCACAGGCTCAAGGGGCATCACTCTCCTACACAAGGAAAGGGCATGTCCTTCCTACACAAGGAGAGAAGGCCTCTCCCACCTACACAAGCATGGAAGGCATCCCCTACCTACACAAGAATAGGGGGTCCAACTGAATACGCCCTCGTCGAAGGTGAAATCCGTAGCTCCGAGGTCCGGTGATCGACCGTGGGCTCAGAGTCGGTAGTCGACTTATGCTCGACGGCTCGCGTGTGGTTAAATCCACCAACATGCGGTTAATCGGTCGACCGCAACAAATACACTGGTCGACCGGTCTCCCGCTCAGTACTCGGTACTGAGGGAAAACACTATCAATCGGTCGGACAGGGTCTCTCGGACGGTCGACCGTTTAGCAAGTCATCTCCCAGTCCTAACCAATGATAATTCAACCCACCAGTCGAACAAGGTCAATCCAGCGGTCTACCGTTTGGAAGGTCTATGCTATACATTTTTTTTATACATATATATCCTGTCGGTCGAACCAGGGTCCATCCAACCGATAAGGAAAATTGCATGAATCCTGCCCACTGCATGCCGTCGACCGAAACTCTTCCGGTCGACTGGATCAACAGGCACTTCACTACACGAAAACTGCACGCGGTCGGTCGACCGGATTCAGAGTGGTCGACCGTTTAGATGGTCAACACTCTTGACCGACTTTGCGCAGTTCGGTCGACCGACACACACTCGGTCGACCGTAGGCATGTCTAACCTATCTACTGGGTTCGGTCGACCGAAACAAACATCGGTCGACCAGGCTAATGTAACCCTATATTTTCCCACTAAATTTGGCATAAACGGTCGACCGTCGCACAGACATCGTTCGACCGTTTTCGGGCAGTAAGTTATTATTTACAAATATCGGTCGACCAACCCAACCACCGGTCGACCGGACTATACATTTTCCCTCTGGACAAGCATCATTTAGACGTTGTTCGGTCGACCGAACTCTCAATCGGTCGACCGAACGGAGCGTCTTCAACCTCTGTCCAGTTGGGTTTTCACCGGAGAAACGGCACCAACTCCGCCCCTTACACTCCCACACCTCTTGGGGAGTTACTATGAAGACTTGGCATACCTTTTCCGACGCGAGAACGCTTCCGGTGAGTTCCTCCTCCTCCGGCGTCGATTCTAGCTTCTTCTCCTTCTTCGTGCGCGCCTCCACCACGCCGCCAGAGATCTTCTCCTCCTGGTCGCCGGAACAAGGGAGGGTGGTGAGATGGTGAAGATGAAATGGAGAAAGGAAGGGGAGAAAGGGTTGGGTTTTGTTTATAAAACAAACCTACACCTACCCTATACTCCTCTCCATACCCCCCCCCCCCCATACCACCTTACCCTAACCACACTCCACGCCATACCTCTCTCTCTCTCTCACTTCAGGTCAGGTCTTTACATTGATAGAGTTAGAAACATGAATAGGTATATGCAATTTGACAACGTTGTCATATTACAACGTGATCTTGATAGAGTTCGAAGCAAAAACAACTATATGAAATTTGACAATGTTGTCATATTTTTGATTTCAACACCACAATATCAACATGAAAATATATATAATTAATTTTATGCAATATCATATACAAGTATTTTATATTTTATCAAAATGTGATACAAAGAATTTTTTTAATTTTAAAGTAACACAAAGAATCATCTTAATTATTCCTCAACACTTATTCCAACAACGTCCACATTTATAAACAAACATTGACGTAACTCCAAAACCGTATATATTAGTTCATACTTATGATTTATAAGTGATGCAGAATATATACTTCTATACTAAACTTGATACCAATTTAATTTAACACAATGAAACAAAATTGTGAAATATAAAAAATATAAACAAAAATAATTATGATTCATCTTGATGTACAAAACCTATGATGGAGGAGGTAGTAAACAAACTCTAGTCTTTTCTCAAAAGAATTCAATAAAGAACTAAAGCACGAAATTAACTTTTCGAAGACGAAAATTTTAAAGTGCAAGAATGGGAAGGATTGGAAAATGAAAAATGTAATCTAATCAAAGGAACAAAATGAATCTCTTCCTCACTTGATTAACAAATGAGGATGATGAATGTATTTATTATATGGAGTTTGGATTACAGTATGGGACTAATCTTATCTAATTACATAACTTGAAGGACAAGAATACGATAGTCTTAATCAAAGTATTCTCTAATACAAATGATAGCTAATGGGCCTTAATGGGCTGGATCACAAGTATGGGCTCTAAGAGCCTTGTGGTCCAACATTCCCCTGCATGCAAGCGAATAAGGGAGGAACCCAAATTGAGCTTGGACCAGAGATAGTTGAAGCGTCGAGCTGAGAGTGATTCAATTAGTAGATCCGCTAGTTGGTCTTGAGTTGGCACAAACCAAACATCCAAATATTTTGTCACAACTCATTCGTGGACAAAATGAAGGCCAATTTCTGCATGTTTGGTACATGCATGAAGAATAGAATTGGATGTCAAGTAAGTTGTGGTTAGATTGTCACACCACAGAAAAGGAACTGATATTGGTATACCAAGTTTGGTGAGAGGATTTTGGTGCCAAATCAGCTCGGCAGTGGCATGAGAAACACCTCAAGATTCTACTTTGTTGTTGGATTTGGCAATTGTGGGTCGCTTTCATGATTTCCAGGAAGCAAGGTTGCGACCCATGAAAATGCAGAAACTTGTTGTTGACCGACGATCATTTGGATCTCCAGCCCAATCTGCATTAGAAAAGGCATATAAGCCATTGAGAGAATCACTTGAAGTTTTGATAATATGCAAACCATCATTAATGTAATATTTCAGATAGCGTAATATGCATTTAACAACAATCCATTGTTCAATTGTTGATTTTTCATATATTGACAAACTTTGTTAACCGGATATGCTAAATATGGCGTGTAATAGTGATGTATTGTAGAGAACCGACAATACTTCGATACAAGAACACATCATCAATGGGTAGCCCAACATTTTTAGATAATTTAACATACCATGAACTCGGTGTACAAATTAATTTTGTTGTATGCATATTATTTCGAAAAAGTAGATCTTGTATATATTTATGTTGGGAAAGAAATATTCCATTTTGTAGTAGAATGAACTTCTATTCCAAGAAAGTAGTTTAAGTTTCCAAGATTTTTCATAGAAAATGTGGAGCTAGGATTAGTTATCACCTGATTGATTAGATTAGAAGAGCTAGCTTCCTATAACAAGGATATCATCATCATACACTAGCATTAAAGCATGTGTTGTCCCTGTTTTAGCATAAAAAGTGAAGCATCAGATTTCATAGGTACAAACCCAAGGGATTTTAACTTGTCAGCAAGATGAGTGAACCATGCATGAGGGGCTAGTTTAAGACCATACAAGGTAATTGATATTAAGTTTAATCGCAAGTGCACAACCGTCGGTGAAGACGAGGCAAGTACGGGCTGATCTACCGGGAGGTGTGTCAGCTCTGATTCTTCGGAGATCAAGTGGGAAATAACAGTGGAGGAAGAAATTATTATGCTACTAGTAAAAAGACAATTACACTAGAATACAAAACAAACTAGATTACGATGCAAATGAACACTAAAGAAATGCAGCAAACGACGTGGAACAAAATATGGATGAACCCCTAAGGGTGGAGTGTGAACACATATGAGGTGAGAGAAGTGATGAATGACGCATGTAAGTTGTGTGTCATGTGTATGTCTTCTTGCATAGAAAGTGTCTAAAGATGTATCACCCATTCACACACCATATTAGCAATGACTACTTGATTTTCTTAAGACGAGGCTCAGCATGAGAAGTGTCTACATATTTGGCAAAACTCATCATTAACCAGGAACTCGTGTGAATAACAAAGCTAAGCATAGGAGGTGCCTCAAATTTATGGACAAACTCATCAAAACAATGTTTTTTCAATCAATTAAGCAATTAAACGCTAATACAAACACACGACTAAAATGTAGCATATCCAATAGGAAATTTCAGCCAATATAAATGAGGAAACCAAGCATTAGAAATGTCTAAATTTTATGGCCAAACCCATAAAAAATCCCCCAACATGTAGATGAATAAAACAAACCTGATGAACATACAGACATTCAAGTCTACACAATCTAAATTTGTCAAACATTCAAAACCTCAAAACATAAATGTACATCATCTCCAACCCCAAAGGGGATGGGCTACTCACTACTCATTAAGCTAGCATATATTAAGAAAAGAAAGCATTATACTAAGATCACTAAAACAAGATTAAGCTAAGCATGCAAGAATTAAAATAGATAACATCAAACGAACAAATATTTATTTTATTACTTACTCACATTACAAATTGCATCTCTCACTAGAATTTTGCTCAAAGGCTTTTACTCCAAGTAAGAGAATGACCACCAAGCAAGGAGTGTATAACAAGGCAGGAGGGAGAGTTCTATTTATAGTCATAGAAAAAGGTAATCGGGGACAATCACACGATGTGAGACTAATGACATACTATAAATGGACATAAAACACATTAATACAACACCCGGCTAAACATTATTGGATCTGGAGCAGACCCAACCGCCAACCAGCGGTCTGGAATGCTTGGATCCGGCCCGGGCTTTGAAGACGCTTTGTTGGGTTGATTTCTTCATGTGTAGTGCACCTGAGTTAGTTTTTGCAGTTTTGGCCCGAATCGAATTGCCAAAATACTCCTCATGATGGTGTAGAGTTTCTTGGTTTACATCCGGATCCTTCCCTCTTACATGTCAGTCCCTAAGCCTCACAATTCAGTCCTTTCTCTTACGTTCAGATCCTTTTTGTGTCTCTTCTTTTCAATCCTATTTATTCCTGAAACTTTAACATAAAACTCGTTATGTAGCATTGCTTAGGTTCAAAATAGAGGATATAAGACACGAATATATGCATTATATGATGTCAATCAAATACCCCTACACCTAGTTTTTTCTAGTCCCTAGCAAAAGAAAAAAAGAAAAATGAATGAAAGGAAAAATATACGAAAAACAGGGAAATCGTAACTCACTTTCGTAGGAATTACGATTGCACTTAGCACGTGCAACAAGCCGTTAAACCTCATTGTCGCCAAGGAGGAGTGTTGTCTCCTTAGGTATTTAGCGGATATACCCAAAAAATCCGAACATTGATGCATTATTCAACCTAGCAACTTGACTCGATGGGCTCATTTTTGTCGGTCATTGGATACGATAATACTACGGGCCGACTCTATATAAGTATTTAGTCCACACACCTAGCCTAATGAACTATTCGTGCAAGTTAATTAAGGACTTAAGTAAAAGACATGGGCAACCTTAACATCCTAAAGTGATAAATAGTGTAAAGTCCATTAAGGTTCTTATTTGTATTCTTTTTTTCCTTTTTCTTACTAGTTGATGTTTAATTCTCCCGGGGTTAGGTTTTGTGCATCATTGCCTATGAGGACTTACACTATCACGTACACTTTCCCCACATCTCCACATAGGGCGATCCCTACCACCCGTGTAGCGGGAGTTCGATCGGTGCATCCCATGTTAGATGACTTGAAAGCAACAGGCACTAAGTCCCCTTGAACCTAATTTCCCAAGTCATAGGAGCCGTGCGAGAAGAGAGAACACCCTACTACTTTTTTCTTATCTACAGATGAACTAAAACCCCTACGCTTAAGGTTTCACAACAGGACTTTATTGGTCCCAAACTACTACAAACTTTCTTATACTAACAGGCACGAATTATTCAACTCACCAGTTTCAGGGTGAACTTCTTTATTTGTTTGAGTATTGTAATTCTATGATTACTCTCCACCCGAAGGAAACCCGGGGTGCATCCTTACGACTGGATAAGACCTAAAGTCGGTGTACTAGATATTCTAATGCATCATGTTCAAGTCAATTTTGGGAGCTTCCCTTTTACTTTGCCTCTCAACGGTTTTGTACATGCTAAACAAACGCAAAACCCACAAAATATTTTATTTCATAAACACATGAGTATTTTGAAAGAAATGGAAAAATTAAAGCACTTGGCAAGCAAAAGAATGCAAGTCACCCAAGGATCATCGCAAGCAGATATATCGATATTAAATGCAGAACACTAACATGACCATAACAAGACAAACAAAAGAAAACAAAACAGAAGGAGAAAGAGTCGACTATGTATACACAAAAAAACACTCCCACACTTATTTCATGCATTGTCCTCAATTAATGTAAGCATGATACTACATCGATATATGCATGAAAAAGAAAAGATCTCACCAACATGAAGCACAAGGAAAGTTTCAAGGTCATGTTGATGGACACAAATCCGAATTTCCCTCAAAACCTATGAGATACTCAAAAAGGGAGACAAACGTGAAAGAAATAGGGCCCAAATACACATGGGTTGAAGCCCACAACAATCAGTGCTCGCTTGTGGAGTCTTTCTTTCTTTCTTTATGTCTTTTTTGTTTGTTTGTTTTTTTTCCGAATATAATTATGTACAAAAATGGGCTCCCATCTTCATTTGTCAAGGGACATCAAATGGGAACCCGCCATCCCTTGAGCCAGAAATGCAATTGTGTGGCCTCTCAACATAAGAAACAGAAGATTGTTGAGATGTTTATGAACTATGGATGATGATTCATGCCTCTCAAAACCATGGTCTGTGAAAGGAGATGGAAACAAATATGTTTCCATTCCGTGACACAGCTGAGGGTCATCAATAGATACCCTCCAACCGATATTTGGGTGCACCAGGATCATTTCATCCACACAAGGTGACATCGTGGACTTATCATAATTTAATACGTTTTAATTAACTGCAAGTGCACGATCGCGTTGAAACAGTGGCAAATACGGGTCGATCCTCAGGGAGGTGAGTAGCCTCTGGTTTTTTCAGAAATCAAGTGGCAACAAAAGGGGGAAGAGTTTTGTTTATGTTAATCTACGCTACACTAAACTACTAAGAAGAAAAGTCAAAAAGTAAAGCAACTAACGATTATTTCAAATCAAAACTAATAGAATGTAAAACTAAGCTGGAATCAAGAAGAGAAAGACCCCTAAGGGTGGAGTGTGTGCACACATGTAAAAAGACGGTGAATAATGCATTCTATAGGCGCAAATGTAGGTAATGTTTTCATTCATAGGAAGTGTCTAAAGATTATGTTAAAACCTATCAATCCTTTAACTAACCTAGTTGATTAACATTCATCTACACAAGCTGGTTATTTCAGAATCTAAACAAGCATGGGAGGTGTCTAAGATGTGTGGAAAAACCCATCAAGTGTAGTATTCTACTCTAACAAACAAGCATACATTCACATTTATCAACACAATCAAAATATAAAGCATTCATATCCATTCTTTAATGCATGTATCAACATCATCTCCACCCCCAAAGGGGATGGATCTACTCACTACACATTACTCTAACAATTAAACTAAAGAAGAATAGAAACATTCTAACTTCTTTAGCCTAGAATCAAAGAAATAAAACTAAGCTAAGCATGCATAAAGAAACAACATAAGAACAAAACAATGAAAAAAATATTTTATTAAATGACTCACATTGAAGGTATCATTCTTCTCCACCTTGAGATTTTGCTCCAAGGCTTACTCCAAGTCGAGAGATTGCCACCAAGCAATGGGGTGATTACAATACAAGGTGAGGAGTTCTATTTATAGCCATAGAAAAAGGTAATCCGGGACAATCCCCCGGTATGGGACAAAAAATACCAGAAATAGACTAAATACACATTAATACATGCTACACATAAATATTAGCGGATCCGGACCAAACGTGACCGCCAATTAGCGGTCTTGGACCACTAATTAGCGATCTACAATGTTCGGATCCATCTGGATTTTCTTGTGGGCTTTTCTGGAAGGCTTTGTTTGTCTTTGATGCATCTAACTTGCTTGTTGGAGCTCCGACCCGAATAGAATTGCCAAAATACTCCCCATGATGGTGTGAAATATTCTTGTTTGCTCATTGGTCCTTTGATCTTGCATCTTAGTCCTTGAGTCTCTCAACTCAGTCCTTTTTCATGCTTTTAGGTCCTTTTATGCCTCTTCTCTTCAAACCTATTTATTTCTGAAATTCAAACATAAAATTCATCGTGTAGCATTGCTTAGGTGAAAGATAATTGAGATAAGATGCAAATATAAGCATGAAATGGTGTCAATCAAATACCCACACACCTAACTTTTGCTACTCGCAAGCAAAACAAAGAAAGAGTAAAGCATATGAAAAACAAGAAATCGTAACTCATTTTCGTAGGAATCACGGTTCCACTTAGCACGTGCAACAAGGAGGAGGAGTGTTGTCTCCTGAGGGTTTTCAGCGGATACACCCACAAAATTCGAACAAAGATGCATTATTCAATGTAGCTACACGACTCGTTGGCTCATTTTGTCGATCATTGGATGTGGTAATGCTACGGGTCAACTCTATATATGTAATCAATCCACACAACTAGCCTAATGAATCATTCATGAAGGTTAATTAAGGACTTAAGTGAAAGACATGGGCAACCTTAACTTCTGAAAGTGATACATTGTGTAACGTCCATTAAGGTTCTTATTTGACTTTTTTTCTTTTTTTTCTTTTTCTTTGGAGCATTATATTGGTTGGTGTTTGATTCTCTCAGGGTCAGGTTTCGTGCATCATTGCCTATGAGGACTTACACGATCACATACACCTTCCCCCAAATCTCCACATAGGGCGATCCCTACCACCCGTGTAACGGGAGTTCGGTCGGTGCATCCTAAGTCAGATGACTCGGGAGCCGTGCGAGAAAAGAGAACACCACTTATTCACTTATCTACATGGGAACCAAAACCCTTACACTTACAGTTTCACAAAAAGAGTTTAAGGACCCTAGACGACGACAAACTTCCTTATACTAACACACACGAATTATTGACTCACTAGGTTCAGGGTGGACTTCTTTAAATGTTTGAGTACTGAAACCCTATGATTAAACGCACCCCGAGGGAAAACCAGGGTGCATACTAACAACTCGATAAGACCTAAAGCCGGTATACTAGGTATCCTAATGCATCAAGTTCAAGACAATTTTGGGACCTTTCTTTTTACTTTGCCTCTCAACGGTTTTGCACATGCCAAACACACGCAAAACCCACAAAAACATTTTCTTTTGCACACACATGAAGTTTTGAAAGAAATGTGAAAATTTTAAAGTACTAGGCAAGCAAAAGAAGACAAGTCACCCAAGGATCATGGCAAGCAGATATATCAATATTAAATGCAGCACACTAACATGACCCTAGCAGTACAAACAAAAGAAAACGAAATCAAAGGAAAATGACTCAACTATGTACATACGTAAAGCAGCCCCCTACACCTACTTCATGCATTGTCCTCAATGAATGTGAGCATGATACTACATGGATTTATGCATGTAAAAGGGAAGATCTCACCAACATGAAGCGCAACAGGAAGTTCATGGTTATAATGATGGACACAAACCCAAATTCCCTCAAAACCTATGAGATGCTGAAGAAGGGAGACAAATACGTGAAGAAATGGTGCCCAAGTACACAAGGGTTGGGGCCCACAACAATCAATGCTCGCTCATGGAGTCTTTTATTACTCGATTTTTTTCCTATTTTTTTTAAATAAAACTATGTACAAAAATAAGTTCCCATCTTCATGTGTCAAAGGACATCAAATGGGAATCTCGAAAGTGGGTCAATGCACTTGGAAAGGGAACATGACACCACGCGGGTCAGAATACTCATGTTTGCCCCCCCCCCCCCCCACAAAGAGCACAAGATGAAATGAGAGGTTCATGAATTAGACGCAACAATGTCTTATTGAAAGGATCAAATTGAAAGAGCTTGAACATGTCAAGAGTTTGGGAAATATGGGGCAACGGAAGAAGAATTTCTCCCATTGCGGTACTGAAGTTATGATCATCAATCCAAACTCTCCAACCAACAGGTTGGTGGGGCGGAACGAGGTCAAGATCCTTGTTATGCATATCCGACTCACCAGGCGAAAAAAATGTGGGTCTCATACCCAAGGTATCCTCCAAGAAACTCCTAATACCCTCATTGGCGATGTAATTATTTGATGTTCCATCATTTCCATGATGACCAGGAACAATAGTGAGACGCAAACTCTCATCAGCTCGTTTGAAATTAAGGGTACTAGGGAGCTCTTGCTCCACC
Organism: Triglochin maritima; assembly: GCA_963682175.1. NCBI lineage: Eukaryota > Viridiplantae > Streptophyta > Magnoliopsida > Alismatales > Juncaginaceae > Triglochin > Triglochin maritima. Next base: position 25,048,988 of record OY821777.1, read on the forward strand.
AGAGGTGAGTCCTTAAAATGCACAACATGAGGATTATGTGGCTCAAGGGCCATGGGACAAAAAGATAAGGCACGATCCTATGCCGACTCATAATGAAGTTGGTCCATATTATTCTCAATTTGAATCGAATCCTCCACTATGTGATCGTGAATTGAAACCCCAAGTCCCTCAGACTGACTAGGAGTTTCAGCATGAAAGATTGTGCTTTGAATTTGTGAATGTGGTGGTGGTTCGATATCAGAAGATGAATCCTCATGTTGACAAGAAATGTCACCTCCTCACGTTTACTTAATTATTGTGTAATTTGACTCACATACATTTCCATTGTTTTGAGGGAATCGTGCTTGGACTTCAACACATTTTGAGTGGTTTCCATGAACGTTTGGAGGGCTTGTTCTAAAGAATCAAGTTTGGGGTCAACTATGAGGTTCGTGTCAGAATTTGGGAAATGGATGGGTTGTGTGGTGATGGGCTGAGAATGAGTCCAATGATTGGTCCTGGGATGTTGGTAGAATTCAGGATATTCAGAAGGAGGATATTGGGGTGGGAATGATGTATAAGAATTTGAATAAGAATTGTCTCCCCACGAATCCATCCCTCTCGGGTTGTACGCAAATGCGTAATGGTCATATTGAGCATTTTGGGAAAAGGTATGCTCATACTCAGGCTCTGGGGAACATAAGAACATTCCCCGATAACATGACCACTCAACCCACACCAGTCACATGGTACGGCTACTGGAGCCATCGGTGCACTCATGTAATCTACCACATGCATGAAAGAGGCCAAAGGTTCTTGCAACATCTCAGTAGGAGAACCAACATACGATCCAACGTAACTAGATGGTGGTCTAGCAGTCGGTGCCTCTCTCATATTACCCCAATAAGAAGATTGCTCAGTCACACAATGAAGATTGTCCCAACCATCCAGGGTGTTTGTCTGAGGTACCCCAGGATGCATGGGTCTGGAGTACCTGGGAGAATTGTCCTGGTCCCAACAATGATATGGATGGTCGCCCATGTAACCATCCATCTTGACAAAGAACTCTCGAGTCGATCACTCTCACCACCACGAGGCCAAGCTCGGAAAAAGTGCTCGACTCGACCCTAAAACGCTAATAGAGAGTGTAAAGGGGAGGAGACTAGAACGTAGAAGTAGGTGAGAACAAGATGACTCAAAGGAGAAGGGAAGAATCCCTAGAGCTAGAGTGGGTAATGGGGAAGGTAGAAGCCTAATCTAGCAAGCATGACTCAAACAATGTAAGGTAATGGGTCCTTAGGCTAGACGACACCTAACTTCGAGGTCACTAGCCTCGACACGCCACACCTCCGTACAACGAAGACCACAATGCCCAGCAAGTGATACCAGATTCGGAGATCCAGTACCTCCTACTATCGACAAGGTAGGCAACGCCGATCAGGCCATGACGGTCTCAACTAGATTACACTCCTAGTGCGTCCAAAATCCTTAGGGCCAATGTGTACTTGCTTTTACAATTAAGGATTTATTAAGAGTGATTTTTGGGGCCAAGGAAAGGGTGATGAAATCCCCCACCTTATCGTTTATGGGACAACACCTCCTCAGTAGCGTTTTGATCTTAAATCTAGCAATCAACACAACAATCAAACGCTAAACTCACTCTTGTCCCGATGCACCATACTAACTAATGTGTTGAACATTTTAATTAAACCGCAAGTGCACGGCCACGTTGAAGCGGTGGCAAATACGGGTCGTCCTTAGGGAGGTGAGCAGCCTCTCGTTTGCACGAAATCAAGTGGAGAAAAAAATTGAGAGAGTTTGATTATCCTACTCTACGCTACACAACACTGCGAAGTACGAAATGCAAACGAACGCAATAAACGATGAACTACCAAACTAAACTGAGAACTAAATAAGTGCTAGAATTCAGAAATAGAAAACCCCTAAGGAGTGGAGTGAGTGCACACATGCAAAGAGGTGGGTGTTGAACACATTCTTTAAGCACAAATAAAGCTGGTGTTATCATGCATAGGAAGTGTCTAAATGTTATGGAAAAACCTATCAATCCATTCACCAACCTAGTTGATTAACATTTACATTTACAAGTTGTTTATTTCAGAACCTAAACAAGCATGAGAGGTGTCTAATCATTTTGGCAAAACTCATCAAGTTACAAATTCTATCCTAAACAAGCAAGCATACATTCATGTCTTATCAACACATTGTAGATAAAGTATTCATTCCATTCTCATTTGCATGTCTGAACATCTACTCCAACCCCAAAGGGGATGGAACTACTCACTACACATTACACTAATTATTAAACTAACCAGGGAAAGCATATTAACTAAGCTAGTAAAACTAATGAAATGAAATTAAACAAAGTAAAACAAGAAACATGAAACAAATAACATAATAAAGAAACTTTTATTAAAGTGACTCACATTTCAAGTAGCATCCTCCTACTTTAGTTTGTGCTTCAAGGCCTCACTTCTAGTAGGAAGAATAGCCACTTAAAATATGAAGTGATTACAATAGAAGGTGAAGAGTTCTATTTATAGCCATACAAAAAGGCACTCCGGGACAATCCCTCGATGTGGGACTAAACAGATACGAAAAATAGCCTAAATATCCTCTAATACATGTGCTGGAGAAATTTGAGCGGATCTAGAGTGATCTGGACCGATAATTAGCAGTCCATAAAGTTTGGATCGGGTTGGAATTTGTTGTTGCCTTTTCTTGCCGGTATTGTTTATCTTTGATGCGGTTACCGGACTTGTTGGAGCTCCGACCCGAATAGAATTGCCAAAATACTCCCCAAGATGGTGTGGAGTTTTCTGTTTTGCTCTTTGGTCCTTTGGTCTTACGTTCAGGTCCTTCTCCCTTGCATGTCAGTCCCCAGATCTCACAATTTAGTCTTTTTTCCCAGCTTTTGGGTCCTTTTATGCTTCATCTCTTCAAACCTATTTATTCCTGAAAACTAAACATAAAACTCGTTACATAGCATTGTTTAGGTGAAAGATAATGGATATAAGATACAAATATAAGCATGAAATGATGTCAATCAAATACCCCCACACCTAACTTTTTCCAATCCCGAGCAAAACAAAGAAAGAGAAAAGCATACAAAAGCAAGAAATCCTAACTCACTTTCTTAGGAATCACAGTTGCACTTATCACGTGCAAGAAGCTGTTAAACGTCATTGTCGCCAAGGAGGAGGAGTGTTGTCTCCAGAGGGTTTTCAGCAGATACAACCACAAAATCCGAACAAGATGCATTAATCAATCTAGCTACACGACTCGTTGGACTTCTTTTGTCGATCATGGGACGCGGTAATACTACAGGTCGACTCTATATATGTAATTGGTCCACACACCTTGCCTAATGAATTATTCGTGAAAGTTAGTTAAGGACTTAAGTGAAAGACATGGGCAACCTTAACTTCTGAATGTGATACAATGTATAAAGTCCATTTTGGTTTTTATTTGACTCTGTTTTTTTTCTTTTTTCTTTTTCTTTGGAGCGGTTTATTGGTTGGTGTTTGATTCTCCTAGGGTCAGGTTTCGTGCATCATTGCCTATGAGGACTTACACTATCACATACACCTTCTCCCAAATCTCCACATAGGGTGATCCCAACCACTTGTGTAACGGGAGTTCGGTCGGTGCATCCCAAGTCAGATGACTCAAAAGCACCAGGCACAAAGTCCCCTCAGACCTACTTTCCCAAGTGATAGGAGCCGTGCGAGAAGAGAGAACACCACTTATTTATTTATCTACATGGGAACCAAAACCCCTACACTTAAGTTTCACAAAAAGAGATTAAGGGCCCTTGACTACGACAAACTTCCTTATACTAACAAACACGAATTATTTGACTCTCCAGGTTCAGGGTGGATTTCTTTAAATGTTTGAGTGCTGAAACCCTATGATTACGCGCCCCCGAGGGAAAACCGGGGTGCATCCTAACGACTCGATAAGACCTAAAGCCAGTAAACTAGAAATCCTAATACATCAAGTTCCAGACAATTTTGGGAGCTTTCGTTTTACTTTGCACATGCTAAACACATCCAAAAGCTACAAAAACATTTTCTTTCGCAAAGACATGAAGATTTTGAAAGAAATGTGAAAACTTTAAAGCACTAGGCAAGCAAAAGAAGACAAGTACCCAAGGATCATGCCAAGTAGATATAACGATATTAAATGCGGCACACTAACATGACCATAACAATGCACACAAAAGAAAGCAAAAATCAAAAGAAAAGACTGGACTATGTACACACGTAAAGCACCCCCCACACCTACTTCATGCATTGTCCTCAATGAATGTGAACAAGATACTACATGGATTTATGTATAAAAAATGAAAGATCTCACCAACATAGAGCGCAAAAGGATGTTCGTGGTTATGTTGATGGACACAAACCCGAATTCCCTCAAAACCTGTGAGATACTGAAGAAGGGAGATAAATACGTGAAGAAATTGGTCCCAAGTACACAAGGGTTGGGGCCCACAACAATCAATGCTCGCTCATGGAGTCTTTTATTACACACTATTTTTCTTTTTCTTTTTTTTCTTTTTTTCGGTTTTTAAATTATATATACAGCGACAACGATATTCTCATAATCATTTGGTCAAGGAACATTAAATGAGAACATCAAGTCATGAGGACCAAAGACTTGCCGACATGGGCAAACTTCACCGGTACTCTGAGGTGTCATGAGGGTGAAAGGTCAAAGCTGAATGGCTCGAACCCTCATGATATTGGTTGGGTGTAGGAAACATGAATGAGTGAAGTTGTGTTGCCTCATTAGGGTTTAGTTGCTCATCAAACAAAACCCTCCAACCAAGAGGTGGGTGCATCGGAATGAGTTCCTCACACTCATTCGATGGATGCAGCAGACCTGCATCACTAAGAATGGGGTTTCTCCCCAAGTCATCCAACAAGGACCTCCCACCATCATTTATATCATCAAGCATAAGCTCGGTCATAGGTGGGTCCTTGTTGGAGTCAATATGAAGCTCAAATGGCTCAATGGCCATGGGACATGAGGTAGAGACACCTTCTGGTATAGGCATATGATGAGGTGTCTCACTCTCACTAATACTCTCAACTGAATCAAGCAACGAACACTCCTTTTGGACATTTATGTTTGATGCCAACACACTCTGCTGCATTGCAAAGACAGCAAAGAGTTGTCGTTGGGCCCACAAACATTCTCAATAGGTTGCATAGGTGTTAGGGGTGTTCGTTGATTTGGTGGTGCTTTCTCCAATTGGCGAATGAGATTTAGATTTAAAGGTTGATCCATGGGCTCCTGTTGCCTACCAGAGTTGAACACATGATACTCGACACTCATGTTACCGAATGAGAGCTTCATGAGACCATTTCTACAATTAATTAAGGTGTTGGACGTTGCCAGAAATGGTCTACCCAAAATCAAAGGTATTTGAGAGTGGGTGTTCGCAACATGATTGGTATCGAGGACAGCAAAATCGACTGGAAATATAAAATCTCCAACATTGGAATACAAATGGATCTATCCGCCAATTGGAGGGTGATCTTAGTTGGTTTCAATTCTCCCAAATTTAACTGTTGATAAACAGAAAATGGGAGGTGGTTGACCGCTGATCCTAAATCAAGCAAAACATTACTCATGCTACTGTCCCTTATCGTACACTGAATAGTAGGATACCCAGGGTCCTTGTATTTTGTGTAGGCGGGATTGGACAAAAGTGAGCATACATTTGCAGCCAAGAATGTCTTCTTAGGAACATTGGTCTTCCTCTTGGTTGTGTTGAGATCCTTCAACACTTTGGCATATTGAGGTATTTGTTAGATGACATCCAGCAAGGGGATGTTATCCTTCACGTGCTTGAACACCTCTAATATTTTATCCATCGTGTCACTCTACTTTTTGGTTAACCTACTTGGATAGGGAGCTTTTAGCAGGTAGGTTTTCTGCGGTGCCTGAGAAGGAAGCCTTGGTGTATTACCCTCACCCTCAGCCTCTTCTTCACCACCATTCCCACTAAGGGGCTGCATAGATGGGGGTGGGTGTGGCAAGGAAATGTGATTGTCAACCTGCTTTTCATTCCTTAAGGTCACAATGGAATTGACATGGTGAACAGGTTCCTCCACATGGTTCACTTGCCTCCCCCGAGGTACCACATTCTCATTTTGCATGTGTTGTTGCTGGTACATGCGGGGGTTAGCCTCGGGCTGGCTAGGCAAAGACCCTCTCTCTCTCTTTCATGTACAGACTGAGCCAATTGGCCCATCTGAAGCTCTAGAGATTTGATGGTCTGCTGATTTCAAGTGAGAACTTGACTTGTGGTTGACATAAAATTTTTCATTGAGTTGTCAAGTCCACGAGTCAAGGTCTCAAGTGAATTAAAACGGGTTTCCATATTATTGTAATTTGGGAAACCCGATTGATTGGTGATTTGCGCTTGGGGTGGCTTATAGTAATGTGCATGCATGAGAGGTTGATGTGATTGGTAATGTGGTCTAGAGGAATTTGAAGGACCACCCGGGGCATTAGTTTGGTTCCATGAAAAAATGAGGTGGTTCCTCCATCCAGGATTATAAGATGATGAGTATGGGTCAATCCTGGCTCTATCATAGATGGCGTTGTCACGCTCCATCTCAGGAGGAATGGACTCACACTCGCTTTCTACATGACCTATCCTACAACATGAATGACAGGGAACTGGACCAGATGTGGACATGTAAGGCACACCATGGTTGTTTTGGAGCTCAATCGAATCCATACGGCGCATTAAGGCCGTCATGCGTGCCTCGGTGGCCGTAGTGGTACGGATAGCAAATGCGGCACCCGATCTAGTCGAGTTTGCATTCGCGATCCTCGCTCGTATACTAGATGATGCAGGTGGTTCCCTTACACTATCCCATTGCATTGTTTTCTCAGTAAGGTCTTCTAGGAAATCCCATGCCTCCCTTTAATCCTTTCCCAATAACTCTCCTTGACACATGGACTCAAGGAGCGTTCGAGACGGGATGTGAAGACCTTCGTAAACAATCTGACAAAGGCGCCACAACTCGATGCCATGGTGAGGGCATGAGGATAGTAGCTCCATGAACCTCTCTAAGTATGCATGGAATGGTTTGGTCTCATGTTGATAGAACGAATTGATTTCGTTCCTCAATTTTTGAGTTCGATGATTTGGGAAGTACTTCTTGAGGAATGCAGATTAAAACTCATCCCAAGTCCTAAAGGCATTCGCCTGGTTGCTGTACAACCACTTCTTGGCGTCATCCGTCAGCGCAAAGGGGACAAGCCTAAGATGGATGGAGTCTGTGCTAAGTTGTTGCAGCTTGAACATAGCACAGACCTCCTCAAATTCCCTGAGAAAGATATAGGGGTCACCTTTCCCAGTGAAGTGAGGGAGCATGGAAATAAACTGAGGCTTAACCTCAAAAAGGTTCCCATTTGCCTCTGGCAATACGATGCATGAGGGTAGAGTAGTACGGCTCGGGTAGCATCGATCACGTAGAGGTATCAGAGCGACACCTGGAAGCACTGGTGGAACAGGTGGGTCCACCAACTGCTCCTCCTCACCGAAATTAGCAGCCATTGAGCCCGAACTGTGTGCGACACAAGAGGAGGAAGGCGTCGAGAAATTGACTACCGAAGCCGGATTGACAACGCTCCTCGTCAAACGACCACTCTCGTCTCGTGTCCACGAAAGCAAGCACAAAGGCACATACACCAAAACGTTTTTTAACAAAGACTGGGGGACACAGGAGAGAAAGAATGACTCAGGAGAGACGGGAAGAAGTCCTTATGCTACGGAGGATGGGTACAGGTAGAAGCACACAAGCAAACAAGGCTCAAGCAATCCTAAGGTCGCTATAGGTCCTTACAACTAGACGACTCCTAACTGTGAGGTCACACGGCCTCAACACGCCTCACCTCCCTACGACGAGGACCACAAAGCCCAGCAAAGGAGCCAAGATCCGGAGATCTCGTCTCTCCTACTATCGACAAAGTGGGCAACGCTGATCAGGTCATGACGGTCGGGACCGGATCACTCTCCTAATGCGCCCGAAGTCCTTAGGGCAAATGTCTACTTGATTTTAACATTAGGCTCTTGATTAGTGTGGTTTTTGGGGTGAAGGAAAGGGTGATGAAATCCCCCACCTTATCTTTTATGGGACAGCCCCTCCTTAGTACCGTTTTGGAGTCTAAATCTAACAATCAACTCTCCAAACAAACGCTCAACTCACACTTGTTTCAATGCACTTCCTACTAACTAGTGCATGTTCAAACGAAATGCATGAATGAGAGTAGAAGGTGCGTACCTCACGTCAGCTCTCAGCAACTGAAAATAAAGCTAAAATAAAAGACAATCTAAATGCCTAAGGGACATACATGGTGCATGACCTAAACAAGAAAGAATGCCTAATCTTTTGCTTTGGGTTTTAGGGTCCAAGTTGCTTAAAGGAAGTATGATTATTGATCTGGGAACAAACTATAAGTCAAAACATGCCAAATCAAGTCCCAGATCAATACATGAAATATGGTAACAACAAAAAGAAATTAGAAGGTAAACAAATAGAGCTCACAAGACCGCCAACTATTGCGTCCTGATTGGTGGTCCAAAGTGCCCAGGTTGGCCTCTAACTACTCCTGCTGCTCCTCCTAGCCACGACAAGTCTCCTGAAACAAAGAAAAACTATAAAACAAAATTAAATCCACTCGAATTGTCCAAACAAGAGTCTGGACTGGTACCTCCCCAGCAACGACGCCAAAAACTTGTTGAACGTTTTAATTAAACCGCAGGTGCACGGCCGCGTTGAAGCGGTGGAAAATACAGGCCGTCCTCAGGGAGATGAGCAGCCTCACATTTGCACGAAATGAAGTGGCGAAAAAAATGGAGAGACTTTGATTATCCTACTCTACGCTATACTACACTACGAAGTACGAAATGCGATAAATGATGAACTACAAAACTAAACTGAGAACTAAATAAGTGCTGCAATTCGGAAATAGAAAACCCCTAAGGAGTGGAGTGAGTGCACAAAAGCAAAGAGGTGGGTGTTGAACACATTCTTTAAGAACAAATAAAGGTGGTGTTATCATGCATAGGAAGTGTCTAAATGTTATGGCAAAACCTATCAATCCATTCACCAACCTAGGTGATTAACATTTACATAGACAAGTTGTTTATTTCAGAACCTAAACAAGCATGAGAGGTGTCTAATCATTTTGGCAAAACTCATCAAGTTATAAATTCTATCCTAAACAAGCAAGCATACATTCATGTTTTATCAACACATTGTAGATAAAGTATTCATTCCATTCTCATTTGCATGTATGAACATCTACTCCACCCCCAATAGGAGATGGAACTACTCACTACACATTACACTAATTATTAAACTAACCAAGGAAAGCATATTAACTAAGCTAGTAAAACTAATGAAATGAAATTAAACAAAGTAAAACAAGAAACATGAAACAAATAACATAATAAAGAAACTTTTATTAAAGTCACTCACATTTCAAGTAGCATCCTCCTACTTTAGTGTGTGCTTCAAGGCCTCACTTCTAGTAGGAAGAATAGCCACTTAAAATATGAAGTGATTACAGTAGAAGGTGAAGAGTTCTACTTATAGCCATAGAAAAAGGCACTCCGGGACAATCCCCCGATGTGGGACTAAACAGATACCAAAAATAGCCTAAACATCCTCTAATACATGTGCTAGAGAAATTGGAGCGGATCCAGAGTGATCTGGACCACCAATTGGCGGTCCATAAACTTTGGATCGAGTTGGAATTTGTTGTGGGTTTTTCTTGCTGGTATTGTTTATCTTTAATGCGGTTACTTGACTTGTTGGAGCTCCGACCCGAATAGAATTGCCAAAATACTCCCCAAGATGGTGTGGAGTTTTCTGTTTTGCTCTTTCGTCCTTTGGTGTTATGTTCAGGTCTTCTCCCTTTCATCTCAGTCCCCAGATCTCACAATTCAGTCCTTTTTCCCAGCTTTTGGGTCATTTTATGCTTCATCTCTTCAAACCTATTTATTCCTGAAAACTAAACATAAAACTCGTTACATAGCATTGTTTAGGTGAAAGATAATTGATATAAGATACAAATATAAGCATGAAATGATGTCAATCATAATGCATGCTTGAACCATGCATGAATGAGAGAATGGGTGCACGTACCTCACACCAGCAATCGACAACAAAAATGTAAAGCAAAGAAAAGACAAATGCGTGCAAGGTCTACAAATGATGCATGACCTAGATGGTAATCAATCTATTCTTTTGCTTTGAGTTTTAAGGTCCAAGTTGATTAAAGGGACTTGATTGTTAATCTGGGAGCAAACTACAAGTCAAAGCATTTGAATTTGAGCCCCCAGATGACCTAGTAAATGTAGAAACAACCACAAAAAATAAGAGGAATTTTGGTGCTCACCAGGCCGCCAATTGGTGGTCCAGAACCGTTGATTGGTGGTCTGTTTGGTCCAGCTCCCCTCCCAGTTTCTCCTGGCGATGTCTCTTGATCTTTGGAAGGTCCTGAAACAAACTAAAACTACAAACAAAAAATTAAAACCACTTGAATCGTCCAAACAAGAGTCTGAACATGCACCTCCCGGCAACGACGCCAAAAACTTGTTTAATACGTTTTAATTAACCACAAGTGCACGGCCGCGTACAAGCGGTGGAAAATACGGGTCGATCCTCAGGGAGGTGAGTAGCCTCTGGTTTTTTCAGAAATCAAGTGGCAACAAAAGGGGGAAGAGTTTTTTATGCTAATCTACGCTACACTAAACTACTAAGAAGAAAAATGCAAAAGTAAAGCAACTAACGATTACTTCGAATCAAAACTAAAAGAATGTAAAACTAAGCTGAAATCAAGAAGAGAAAGACCCCTAGGGGTGGAGTGTGTGCACACATGTAAATAGATGGTGAATAATGCATTCTATAGGCACAAATGTAGGTAATGTTTTCATGCATAGGAAGTGTCTAAAGATTATGGCAAAACCTATCAATCCTTTAACTAACTAGTTGATTAACATTCATCTACATAAGTTGGTTATTTCAGAACCAAAACAAGCATGGGAAGTGTCTAAGATGTGTGGAAAAACCCATCAAGTGTAGTATTCTACTCTAACAAACAAGCATACATTCACATTTATCAACACAATCAAAATATAAAGCATTCATATCCATTCTTTAATGCATGTATGAACATCATCTCCACCCCCAAATGGGATGGATCTACTCACTACACATTACTCTAACAATTAAACTAAAGAAGAAAAGAAATATTCTAACTACTATAGCCTAGAATCAAAGAAATAAAACTAAGCTAAGCATGCATAAAGAAACAACATAAGAACAAAACAATGGAAAAATTATTTTATTAGATGACTCACATTGAAGATAGCATTCTTCTCCACCTTGAGACTTTGCTCCAAGACTTACTCCAAGTAGAGAGAATGCCACCAAGCAATCGGGTGATTACAATAGAAGGTGAAGAGTTTTATTTATAGCCATAGAAAAAGGTAATCCGGGACAATCCCTCGATATGGGAATAAAAAATACCAGAAATAGACTAAATACACACTAATACACGCTCCACATAAATCATAGCAGATCCGGACCAAACGTGACCGCCAATTAGTGGTCTACAGTGTTCGGATCGCTCTTGGTGTTCTTGTGGGCTTTTCTGGAAGGCTTTGTTTGTCTTTGATGCATCTACTTTGCTTGTTGGAGCTCCGACCCGAATAGAATTGCCAAAATACTCCCCATGATGGTGTGAAGTATTCTTATTTTCTCATTGGTCCTTCGATCTTACGTTCAGGTCCTTCGATCTTGCATCTTAGTCCTTGAGTCTCTCGACTCAGTCCCTTTTCATGCTTTTAGGTCCTTTTATGCCTCTTCTCTTCAAACCTATTTATTTCTGAAATTCAAACATAAAACTCGTCACGTAGCATTTTTTAGGTGAAATATAATTGATATAAGATACAAATATAAGCATCAAATAGTGTCAATTAATTACCCAGATGACGAAGCCCAAATATAGAATTTCTTAACCACCTGACACCCTTATAAGTATTGTGGTCGTTTGATGCCTCTTAAGAATGAGCAAGATAGGAGGAATGAATGAGAGGTGAATCTCTGTCTGGTTGTTTGAAATGTAGGGTATCAGGTGGTAGATTCTTAACCCACTTGTGGTCCTCAACAGAAACAGAGTAAGAGCAAGTTGCCCAGAGGCCACAAAAATGGTATCTTGTGGCTCAAGAGCCACACGATTGAAAGGATGTGGCTCAAAGGCCACATGATCACAAGATAAAGCACCTTCTTGTGCCAGCCCAATTGAAACATCTTCACCACCATCAGGATCTTCATCGAACAACTCTTTGAAATACTCGAATGTGCGTTTAACTTCATTCTCATCCATGCCCTTGATAAGATTGGCCTCAACAGGGTCATCGAAGTCACCCACTGGTTGTTTCCCAATGGTGAAGATGAGGAAATCAGTGCATTGACTACCATATGCCAAGCGCATCAGACCATTACGACAATTGATCACGACATTGGAAGTCGCTAGAAATTGTCGCCCCAAAATAATAGGAATTTGTCCAAATGGGTTTGCCACAGGTTCATTATCCAACAAAGAAATCGACTAGATAAATGAACTCACTCACTTTGCTCAGAACATCTTCTAACACACCCCTCAGTTTCTTCATTGACCTATTAGACAATTGAAGAGTGGTTTTTGTTTGTTTGAGGCCTCCAAGACCATTGTGGACGTAGACAAAATACGGTGAAAGATTGTCAGATGTACCTACGTCCAATAAAGCTTGATGTATTGACACATCACCAATCACACAAAAAATAGTAGGACAACCAAAGTCCTTATATTTGATTTGCGTGGGTTGTGCCAACAATGAACTCACGTTTGTCGTAAGAAAAGCTTTCTTGGGAAGATGAGTTTTTCTCTTCTTGGTGCATAAGTCCTTGAGAACCTTGGCATAATGTGACAATTTCTGAATGACTTCCAAGATAGGGATGTCCACCTTAACTTGCCAAAAGATCTCAAGCATCTTGTCATGCTGATCTGAAGTTTTCTTTTTATGGTGCTCAGGGAATGACACCTTCGGGGGGTAGGGGTCTTTTGAAGGAACCTCAGAATTTTGTGCATAGAAACATGAATGGGGACCACAGAATCTGATTCCTTCGACACAAGATGAGACAAGGGGACCTCTGATTGACATCATTTCATGCTCATATTTGTATCTTATATCCATTATCTTACACCTAAGCAATGCTACGTGACGAGTTTTATGTTTAGTTTTCAGGAATAAAGAGGTTTGAAGAGAAGAGCCATGAAAGGACCCAAAAGCTGGGAAAAAGGACTGAATGGTGAGATCTAGGGACCAAGATGCAAGGGAGAAGGACCTGAATGTAAGACAGAAGGACCTAAGAGCAAAACAGAATACTCCACACCATCATGGGGAGTATTTTACCAATTCTATTCGGGTCGGAGCTCCAACAAGTCGAGTAACCGCATCAAAGACCAACAATACCAGAAAGCAAAGCCCACAACAAATTCCAACACGATCCGACAATTTTGGACCGCCAATTGGCGGTCTTGGACCGCTAATTGGCGGTCCATATTGCTCAGGATCCGTCGAAATTTCTCCTGGACTTGTATTAATGTTCGTTTAGGCTATTTTTGGTATTGGTTTAGTCCCACATCGGGGGATTGTCCCCGATTAGCTTTTTCCATGCTTATAAATAGAACTCTTCACCTTCCATTGTAATTACCCATTGCTTGGTGGCATTCTCTCTACTAAGGAGTGAGCCTTGAAGCAAAAACTCAAGGTGGAGAAGAATGCTACCTTCAATGTGAGTCATTTTGTTAATAAAATAATTCTTCTAGTTTCTTTAAATCTTGTCTTTTAATTTGTGCATGTTTGTTTAGTCTTTCCTTTCCTTTTATGTTTCTTTAATGCTTCTTGCCTTCTTAGTTAACTTTCATTTCAGTATTATGCTTTCTTTGCTTAGTCTAATCAGTAGTGTAATGAGTAGTGAGTAGTTCCATCCCCATTTGGGGGGTGGAGAAATATGTGATATAATCATGTAGTGTATTAAGTGTGTGTTATTTTTATCCCTTGAGCTTTATATGATTTCCATAACCATCTAATGGGTCTCCACTCTTATCTTTGATAGGCTAATGCTCTTGAATGAAGCTTAGCTTATGCTTTGATTAGTGGACCTATTTTATGGGGAATGATAAGGTTAGGATATGGATGAAGTTAATGTTGGAAACACAATTTGTAGTGTATGTGCTCTTGTTGCCTTTACCTTAGCTAATGTCTTGTATGTTTTAATGATGTAGTGAAATCTTAATTCATGTAGAGGCATAGTAGGGTATAGTCTTTATACTTGAGTTCATGTAGCTTCATTCCAATTATTGTCTTGTATGTTTTAATGATGTAGTGAAATCTTAATTCATGTAGAGGCAAAGTTGGATGTAGTTTTATGATTTCATGCACTACATGTTGTGAGGAGCTTAATGAACACACACACACTTCTTTATGTCACATTATTTCTCTACCCCCTTTGGGGCTTAGTTTATTGCTTATCTCCATTTCCATTTGCATCTTAGTGTAGTTTAGTGTAACCAACCTTTCTTCCCTTTCTTTACCTCTCGCCTTCGAATAAACCAAGTGTCGACACACCTCCCAGTGGACGACCCGTATTTGCCACCGCTTCAACGCGGCCGTGCACTTGCGGTTAAATATAAAACGAGATCAATCAAGTTTTTGGCGCCGTTGCCGGGGAGGTGCTCTGTCCAGACGTTGGTTTGGACGATTCGAGGGGTTTTTAATTTTTTGTTTTCAGTTTTTCTTAGTGGCAGGGAAGCTGAGGATCAAGGGGAAGCGACTGGAGTAATTGGAGAGCAAACGACCCCAAAGTGACCGCCAATCAGCGGTCTGGGACCGCCAATTGGCGGCCTGGTGAGCCTCAATTGCTCTCAAATTTGTTCCAGTTGTTATGTTGTTCACTTTAGTTATCTGGGAGCCCAATTTTGCATGTTGTGATCTTTAGTTTGCTCCCAGATTTAATTTCAATCCCCTTTAATCAACTTGGACCATAAAACTCAAAGCAAAAGATTAGACTTCTTGCCATCTAGGTCATGCATCATATGTAGACCTTGCATGCATCTTTCTTTTCTTTGCTTTACATTTTGTCGTTGATTGCTGGAGCGAGGTACGCATTCCTTATCACTCATTCACGCATTAGGACATTCATTAGTGAGTAAGGTTTGCATCGTAACAAGAGTGAGGTGAGTGCTTGTTTGGTGAGTTGCTTGCTAGCCTAAGATTTCAAAACATCTTTAAGGGGCATCACCTATAGACTTCAAAGATAAGGTGGGGGATTTCATCACCCCTCCCTTAGCCCCAAAAAGCACACTCAAGTAAAGCCTTAACTAAAAGCAAGTAGACATTGGCCCTAGGAATTCGGACGCACTAGGAGAGTAATCTAGTTGAGACCGCCATGACCTGATCGGCGTTGCCTACCTTGTCGATAGTAGGAGGTACTGGATCTCCGGATCTGGTATCACTTGCTGGGCATTGTGGTCCTCGTTGTAGGGAGGTGAGGCGTGTCGAGGCTAGTGACCTCGAAGTTAGGCGTCGTCTAGCCTAAGGACCCATTGCCTTACATTGTTTGAGCCATGCTTGCTAGTTAGGCTTCTACCTTCACCCTGTACCCTCGCTAGCTCTAGGGATTCTTCCCTTCTCCTCTGAGTCATCTTCTTCTCACCTTCTTCTACGTTATAGTCTCCTCCCCTTTACACTCTCTGTTAGCGTTTTAGGGTCGAGTCGAGCACTTTTTGCGAGCTTAGCCTCGTGGTGGTGAGAGTGATCGACTCGAGAGTTTTTCTTGAGATGGATGGTTACATGGGCGACCATCCATATCATTGTTGGGACCAGGACGATTCTCCCTGGTACTCCGGACCCATGCAACCTGGGGTGGCTCAGACTAACACCCCGTATGGTTGGGATGATCGCAATTTTGTGACTGAGCAGTCTTCGTATCGGGGTAACATGAGAGAGGCACCGACTGCTAGACCACAATCTAGTTATGCCGGATCATATGCTGGTCAACAAACTGAGACATTACAACAAACTTTGGCCTCTTTCATGCGTATGGCAGACGACATGAGTGCCCCGGTGGCTCCAGTAGCCGTACCGTGCGACTGTTGTGGGTTGAGTGGTCATGTTATCGGGGAATGTCCTTATGTTCCCCCTGAGCCTGAGTATGAGCACACATTTTCCCAAAATGTTCATTATGACCATTACGCATCCGCGTACAACCCGAGAGTGATGGATTCATGGGGAGACAAATCTTATCCAAATTTTTATACTTCATGTTCACCCCAGTATCCTCCTCCCGAATACCCAGAATTCTACCAACACCCCACCCCAAATCATTGGACTCATTCTCAGCCCATCCACACCCAACCCCAAAATTTCCCAAGCTCTGACTTGGACCTCATCGTTGACCGCATACCTGATTCCTTGAAACAAACTTTCCTTACGTTCATGGAAACCACTCAACAGTCCATACAAAATATGACACTGCAAGTGAGTCAAATGTCGCAGAAATTACGTGAATGTGAGGAGAGTAACCTTTCTTGTCAACATGAGGATTCTTCTTTTGATATCGAACCACCACCACATCCACAAATTCAAAGCACAACCTTTCAAAGTCAAACTCCTAGTCAGTCTGAGGGACTTGGGGTTTCAATTCACGATCACTTAGTGGAGGATTCGATTCAAATTGAGAATAACTTGGACCAGCTTCATTATGAGTCGGCACAGGATTGTGCCTTATCTTTTTGTCCCGTGGCCCTTGAGCCACATGATCTTCATTTTGATCCTCTTAAGGACCCACCTCTGGTGGAGCAAGAGCTCCCTAGTACCCTCAACTTCAAACAACCTGATGAGAGTTTGCCTCTCACTATTGTTCCTGATCATCTTGGAAATGATGGAACATCAAACAACCACATTGCTCATGAGGGTATTAGGAGTTCCTTGGAGGATACCTTGGGTATGAGACCCACTTCCTGTTCTCCTGGTGAGTTGGACATGCATAACGAGGTGCTTGACCTCGTTCCGACCCACCAGCCTGTTGGTTGGAGAGTTTGGATTGATGATCATAACTTCAGTTCCGCAACGGGAGATATTTTTCTTCCGTTGCCCCTTATTTCCCAAACTCTTGAGAGGTTCAAGCTCTTTCAGTTTGATCCTTTGAATGAGACGCCTTTGCGTCCAATTCATGAACCTCTCATTTCGTCTGGTGCTCTTTGTGAAGGGGGCCCACGCATGCGTATTCTGGCCCCGCGTGGTGTCATGTTCCCTTTCCAAGTGCATTGACCCACTCTTGAGGTTCCCATTTGATGTCTTTTGACAAATGAAGATGGGAACTTATGTTTGTACATAGTTATATAAAAAAAAGAAAAAAAAAAGAAAAAAAAAAGAAAAAAGAAAAAAAAAAAGTACAATAAAAGACTCCTTCAGTGAGCATCGATTGTTGTGAGCCCCAACCCTTGTGTATTTGGGCTCCAGTTCTTTCACGTATTTGTATCCCTTCTTTAGCATCTCACAGGTTTTGAGGGAAGTTGGGTTGTGTCCATCAACATAGCCATGAACTTCCTTGTGTACTTCACGTTGGTGAGATCTCTTCTGTTTCATGCATGCATCCATGTAGTATCTTGCTTGCATTCATTGAGGACAATGCATGAAGTAGGTGTGGGGGGGTGTTTTACGTGTGTACATTGTCGAGTCTTTTCTTTTGATTTTGCTTTCTTTTGTTTGCATGTTTAGGGTCATGTTAGTGTGATGCATTTAATATCGATATATCTGCTTGCCATGATCCTTGGGTGACTTGTCTTCTTTTGCTTGCCTAGTGCTTCAAAATTTTCACATTTCTTTCAAAATCTTCATGTGTTTTCGAAAGAAAATGTTTTGTGGGTTTTGCGTGTGTTTAGCATGTGCAAAACCGTTGAGAGGCAAAGTAAAAAGAAAGCTCCCAAAATTGTCTTGAACTTGATGCATTAGGATATCTAGTACGTGGCTTTAGGATTTATCGAGTCGTTAGGATGCACCCCAGTTTTCCTTTGGGGGTGAGTAATCATAGGGTTTCAGTGCTCAAACATTCAAAGAAGTCCACCCTGAACCTAGTGAGTCAATAATTCGTGTTTGTTAATTTAGGAAGTTTGTTGTAGTCAAGGACCCTCTTAATCTTGTTGTGAGACATTAGTGTAGGGGTTTTGGTTCATGTGTTGATAAGAAATAAGTGAGTAGATGTTCTCTCTTCTCGCACGGCTCCTATCACTCGGGAAAGTAGGTCTGAGGGGACTTTGTGCCTGGTGCTTTCGAGTCATCTGACTTGGGATGCGCCGACCGAACTCCCGTTACACGGGTGGTAGGGATTGCCCTATGTGGAGATTTGGGGAAAGGTGTACGTGATAGTGTAAGTCCTCATGGGCAATGATGCACGAAACCTGACCCTGGGAGAATGAAGCTCCAACTAATAAAAAGAAAAAAAAAGAAGAAAAAAAAATGTCTGAAAAGAAACAAAAAGAAAAAAAAAATGGTAATGCAAATAAGAACCTTAATGGACCTTACACTTTGTATCACTTGAGGATCTTGAGGTTGTCCATGTCTTTCACTTAATTCCTTATTTAACTAACACGAATGGTTCATTAGGGTAGAGGTGTGGACTGATCACCTATATAGAGTCGGCCCGTAGCATTACCGCGTCCATTGATCGACAAAATATTTCCAACGAGTCGAGGTCTAGATTGAATAATGCATCTTGTTCGGATTTTGTGGGTATATCCGCTGAAAACCCTCAGGAGACAACACTCCTCCTCCTTGGCAACAAGGAGGTTTAACGGCTTGTTGCACGTGCTAAGTGCAACCGTGATTCCTACGAAAGTGAGTTAGGATTTCTTGTTTTTCGTATGCTTTTTCCTTTCTTTGTTTTGCTCGAGACTAGCAAAAACTTAGGTGTGGGGGTATTTGATTGACATCATTTCATGCTCATATTTGTATCTTATATCCATTATCTTACACCTAAGCAATGCTACGTGACGAGTTTTATGTTTAGTTTTCAGGAATAAAGAGGTTTGAAGAGAAGAGCCATGAAAGGACCCAAAAGCTGGGAAAAAGGACTGAATGGTGAGATCTAGGGACCAAGATGCAAGGGAGAAGGACCTGAATGTAAGACAGAAGGACCTAAGAGCAAAACAGAATACTCCACACCATCATGGGGAGTATTTTACCAATTCTATTCGGGTCGGAGCTCCAACAAGTCGAGTAACCGCATCAAAGACCAACAATACTAGAAAGCAAAGCCCACAACAAATTCCAACACGATCCGACAATTTTGGACCGCCAATTGGCGGTCTTGGACCGCTAATTGGCGGTCCATATTGCTCAGGATCCGTCGAAATTTCTCCTGGACTTGTATTAATGTTCGTTTAGGCTATTTTTGGTATTGGTTTAGTCCCACATCGGGGGATTGTCCCCGATTAGCTTTTTCCATGCTTATAAATAGAACTCTTCACCTTCCATTGTAATTACCCATTGCTTGGTGGCATTCTCTCTACTAAGGAGTGAGCCTTGAAGCAAAAACTCAAGGTGGAGAAGAATGCTACCTTCAATGTGAGTCATTTTGTTAATAAAATAATTCTTCTAGTTTCTTTAAATCTTGTCTTTTAATTTGTGCATGTTTGTTTAGTCTTTCCTTTCCTTTTATGTTTCTTTAATGCTTCTTGCCTTCTTAGTTAACTTTCATTTCAGTATTATGCTTTCTTTGCTTAGTCTAATCAGTAGTGTAATGAGTAGTGAGTAGTTCCATCCCCATTTGGGGGGTGGAGAAATATGTGATATAATCATGTAGTGTATTAAGTGTGTGTTATTTTTATCCCTTGAGCTTTATATGATTTCCATAACCATCTAATGGGTCTCCACTCTTATCTTTGATAGGCTAATGCTCTTGAATGAAGCTTAGCTTATGCTTTGATTAGTGGACCTATTTTATGGGGAATGATAAGGTTAGGATATGGATGAAGTTAATGTTGGAAACACAATTTGTAGTGTATGTGCTCTTGTTGCCTTTACCTTAGCTAATGTCTTGTATGTTTTAATGATGTAGTGAAATCTTAATTCATGTAGAGGCATAGTAGGGTATAGTCTTTATACTTGAGTTCATGTAGCTTCATTCCAATTATTGTCTTGTATGTTTTAATGATGTAGTGAAATCTTAATTCATGTAGAGGCAAAGTTGGATGTAGTTTTATGATTTCATGCACTACATGTTGTGAGGAGCTTAATGAACACACACACACTTCTTTATGTCACATTATTTCTCTACCCCCTTTGGGGCTTAGTTTATTGCTTATCTCCATTTCCATTTGCATCTTAGTGTAGTTTAGTGTAACCAACCTTTCTTCCCTTTCTTTACCTCTCGCCTTCGAATAAACCAAGTGTCGACACACCTCCCAGTGGACGACCCGTATTTGCCACCGCTTCAACGCGGCCGTGCACTTGCGGTTAAATATAAAACGAGATCAATCAACCTCAAGGTTCATTTCTATTGCCATAATAAATGTAGAAGCAAGCTCAACATCAAGATCCTTCCTGGAAGTATTCGTGGAGGGAACCTCAGGATCCGGCTCCTTCATAGATGTGGGTATCACCGCAGGTCTGGTGACACCAAGAGATGGTGATTGCAAGGAAGGAAACCCTATTTGGTTGTCCACCTCCTTACTAGACCTCAAAGTATGAATCACATTAACATGATGGTCGGTTCAAAGGTAGCATGAGGCACTGATGGCCTTCCTTTAGAATGGGTACCCCGGGGATTCACCTCGGGTTGACATGGAAATTGTCTCTTCTCACGTTCATTGAGCTGATGAGCCAACTAGTTGACTTGCATTTCCAAAGTTTTAAATGAACTTTGCATGCTCTGAACGAATGCATGAAGGGATTGATTAGGAGAGGGATCCTTAGGGTCAACCCGCTTGTGTAGAGTCCGACTAGAATAACCCGAAGGGGGGGCCTGAGTAGGTTGGTGAGTATGAAGCGGAGACATTTGATGTGGGGTTGGTAGGTCGCCGATGGGTGTGGAGGGTAATAATGTGGAGGTTGAGGTTGAGTGTGTGAGCTCTGACCATGCCCCTACTAGGCCGCGAAGAAATGTTAGGGTGGTCTCGCCATCCCGGGTTGTAGGAGTGACTGTACGGGTTGTTACGAGGCCTCTGTTGATACATTGCTTTTGCATGCTCAGTATCACTTTGTGCGTAAGGACATTCCAAGTCATTATTTCTCGTAAGTCCACACCTACTACACACGGGAATAACGACCTGAGCTACAAGAGCTCTGTCCAACTCTAAACTCTCAATCTTATGCATGAGAGCAGCCATTTTCGCCTCAGATGCGATAGTTGACTCAACTTGATATGATCCAGCTCGACCAAAAGACCTGGCGGCTATGGCTCTCTCATGGTGTCGTACTAAAAGGTACGTTCAACCATTAATTTAAAATTGTCCTACGCCTCATCGATGAGTTTCATTTGGAAATCACCTTGACACATCAACTCCAACAATGTACGGGTGTTGTATTTGAGGCCCCCATAAACAATCTGGCACAACTACCATAACTCAAGTCCATAATGAAGGCACTCCTGGAGAAGGTCTTTGAACCTCTCAAAGAAAGCATAAAATGATTCGGTCTCAGTCTGCTACATTTGATATATCTGGTGCCTTATCTGTTGAGTCTTCATTTGAGGGAAGAAGCTCCTCAGAAACACGGTCACAAAGTCATCCCAGGACCAATCGAGTTTGTCGATAGGTTGTACATCCATTTCTTTGCGTTATCCTTCAACGCGAAAGAAATCATCCTCAACCAGACTGAATCCTCGTCAAGTTGTTGAAGCTTGAACATGGAGCATACCTCCTCGAATTCACGTATAAAAATATATGGATCCTCCTTATTGGCACTGAAGGTAGGAAGTATGCTCACATATTCAGGTTTCAACTCATAGTTGTTCCCACGAGCAGGCGGGAGAACTATGCAAGAAGGTTGCGCAACCCGAAAAGGATGAGTCTGCTCTCACAGAGTCATCGGTCTATTCCGTCGAGCTAAAAGTGGTGGTGCACCAAGAACTTGATCCGGACCGAATCCCTCTTCTTCCCGAGTTGGAGGAGGAGAAGGAGGAGGTCTAAGTTGTGGTGGGGGTGGACCAAGGTAATCCATGCATGCAACCCAGTCTACCCTATCTTCACAAGAACACTCGGCCTTACGCTGCAAAAGAGCTCGAGGCGGAGATGGGAGATTACTAGACCGACCATCTCAGAAAAAATGCACTCTCTCAAGTCGAGTGATCTCACTAGAACGAGTCCAACCTCGCATAAAACACTCGACTCGACTCTAAAACCACACACAACAGAATGTGTAATCTGAAGAGGAGACTACTCGTAGAATATAGATGAGGAGAAGACTCAGATGAGAAGGGAAGAATCCCTAGAGCTAGCGTGGGTAGTGGTGATGATAGATGCCTAAAGTAGCAAACACGGCTCAAACATCCTAAGGCCGCTATAGGTCCTTCCTGCTAGACGACGCCTCGCTGCGAGATCGTACAACCTCAACACGCCTCACCTCCCTAGAATGAAAACCACAGTGCCCAGCAAATGAGACAAGATCCGGAGATCTTGTCTCTTCTACTATCGACAAAGTGGGTAACGTCGACCAGGCTATGACGGTTGTTTAATTGTTTAAACTACCGCAAGTGCACAATGTCGGTGAAGACGTGGCAAGTACGGGTCAATCCACGGGGAGGAGAGCATCTCTTGTTTGCACGAAGTCAAGTGCCAACAAAAAGGGGGAAGAGTTTTGTTTATGCTAATATACGCTACACTAAACTACTAAGAAAAAATGCAAAGGAAAACGACTAATGATTACTTCAAACTAAACTAAGAGAACTTAATACTAAGCTATGAATCAAGAAGAGAGAGACTCCTAAGGGTGGAGTGTGTGCACATATGAAGTGAAATAAGTGATGAATGATGCATGTAAGCATGTTTGTGTGTGTTATGTGTGTGTAATGCATAGGAAGTGTCTAAAGATGTGACAAAACCTATCAATCCATTCACACAATGTATAGGCAATTACTACTTGATTATCATAAGGTTAGGCTAAGCATGAGAAGTGTATAAAGATATGGCAAAACTCATCAAAAATCATAAACTCATGTGAAGAACAAAGGTAAGCATGGGAGGTGTCTAAATGTTATGGCAAAACTAATCAAAACAAAGTTTCTTCAATCAATCAAGAAAGCAAACACAAATACAAACACGTAACTAACATGTAACATACTAAACATGAAATTTCAGTCAATAAACATGAGAAAACTAAACATGGGAAGTGTCTAAATCTTATAGAAAAACCCATCAAAATCCCCCAACATGTAGATGATTAAAATACCCCCAATGAACATACAAAACATGCAAGTCTACACAATCAAAAATTCATCAAACATCCAAACTTCACAATATATATGAACATCATCTCCACCCCCCAAAGGGGATGGATCTACTCACTACACATTATTCTAGCAATTAAACTAAAGATGAAAAAAGACATTCTAACTAATTTAGCCTAAGATCAAGGAAATAAGACTAACCTAAGCATGCATAAAAAAAGAAACAACATGAGAACAAAACAATGAAAAATTATTTTATTAAATGACTCACAATCCTCTTAGCATTCTTCTCCAACTTGAGTTTTTGCTCCAAGGCATACTCGAAGTAGAAAGAATGCCACCAAGCAATTGGTGAATACAAAAGGAGGAGGAGTTCTATTTATACCCATAGAAAAAGGTAATCGGGGACAATTCTCCGATGTGGGACTAATAAAACCTTCCCAAAATACACATAAACACAACCCATGTTCTGGAGAAATCGGGTCGGATTCGGACACAAATGGACCGCTAATTGGCGGTCACTTTTTCTTGATCCAACCCATTTTCGGATATGTTCTTTATTTCTTCAATTCTTCATATGGGGTGCACTAGGATCGGTTATAGGAGGGTCAGCCCGAATCTAATTGTCAAAATACTCCTCATGATGGTGTGGAGTTTCTTCATTTGCTCATTGGTCCTTTGGGGTTACATTCGGGTCCTTCTCCCTTGCATCTTAGTCCCCAAGTCTCACAACTCAGTCTTTTTCTTGCTTTTAGGTCCTTTTATGCTTGTTCTCCTCAATCGTGTTTATTCCTGAAACTGAAACATAAAACTCGTTACGTAGCATTGTTTAGGTTCAAGATAATGGATATAAGACACAAATGAATGCATGAAATGATGTCAATCAACGGTCATGACCAGATCACTCTCCTGATGTTCCCGAGTCCTAGGGCCAATGTCTACGTGATATTAGATTAAGGATTTTGATTAGGAGTGATTTTTGGGGCTAAGGAAAGGGTGATGAAATCCCCCACCTCATCTTATATGGGACATCCCCTCTTAAGTAGCATTTTGAGTCTTAATCTATCAATCAACTCTCCAAACAAATACTCACCTCACTCTTGTCCCGATGTACCTTACTGACTAATGCATGCTTTAACCATGCCTTAGGAGAATGGGTGTGCGTAACTCATGCCTCCAATGAACAACAACAATGTAAAGAAAAGAAAAGACGAGTGCGTGCATCGTCTAAAAATGATGCATGCGTTAGATGGCAATCAGTCTACTCTTTTGCTTTGAGTTTGGTCCAAGTTGATTAAAAAGGGATTGGTTGGTTTCTTGATTATTCTGGGAGCACTCTAGAAGTCTTATCATGCCAAATTGAGCTCCTAAACCACTATATTGCAACCATAAACAACCACAAGAAAATTTGGAGAAAAAGAGGCTCACCAGGATGCTAGTTGCCGGTCCTCGGCCGCTGATTTGCGTTCTAGATGGCTCTTTTCTTCCCCAAATTTCTCCTGGTTTCCCTACCTTGATGCTGAGATATCCCTGAAATAAACACAAATTAAAAACAAAAGATAAAACACACTCAAGTCATCCAAACTAGAGTCCAGATAGAGCACCTCCTCGACTACGGTGCAAAAAACTTGATTGGTATTAAGCTTAACAACAAGTGCATGACCGTCGGTGACGACGGGGCAAGTACGGGTCGATCCACTGGGAGGTTTGTCAGCTCTGATTCTTCAGAAATAAAGTGGGAAATAATGGTGCAAGAAGAGATTATTATACTACTTGTAAAAAGACAATTACACTAGATTGCAAAACAAACTAGATTACGATGCAAATGATCACTAATGAAATGCAGCAAAAGATGTGGAACGAAATATTGATGAACCCCTAAGGGGTGGAGTGTGGACACATATGAGGTGAGAGAAGTGATGATTGACGCATGTAAGCATGTGTGTATGTGTGTCATGTGTGTGTCTTCATGCATAGAAAGTGTCTAAGGATTTGGCAAGATCTATCAATCCATTCATACACCATATTAGCAATGGCTACTTGATTTTCATAAGATGAGGCTCAGTATGAGAACTGTCTACAGATTTGGCAAACCTCATAAAAAACCAGAACTCATGTGAAGAACAAAGCTAAAGCATAAGAGGTGTCTTAAATTTATGGAAAAACCCATCAAAACAAAGTTTCTTCAATCAATCAAGCAATTAAACGCTAATACAAACACGTGACTAAAATGTAGCATATCTAACAGGAATTTTCAGCCAATAACACATGAGGAAACCAAGCATGGGAAGTGTCTAAAATTTATGGCAAAACCCATTAAAATCTCCCAAGATGTAGATGAATAAAACAAACCCGATGAACATACAAACATTTAAGTCTACACAATCTAAATTTATCAAACATTCAAAACCTCAAACCATAAATGTACATCGTCTCCAATCCCCAAAGGGGGATGGACTACTCACTACTCATTAAGCTAGCATTTATATTAAGAAATGACAACATTCTCACTAATTATACTACAATAACTAAAACAATAATAAGCTAAGCATGCAAGAATTAAAAGAGACAACATGAAACTAACAAAGATTTATTTTATTACTCACTCACATTACAACTAGCATCTCTCACTAGAGTTTTGCTTCAAGACTTTACTCCAAGTAGAGAGAATGGCCACCAAGTAGGGAGTGTTTTACAAGGCACGTGGAAGAGTTCTATTTATAGTCACAGCGAAAATATAATCGGGGACAATCCCCCTATGTGGGACTAATGGTATACTATAAATGGACATAAAATATATTAATACGACACCCGACTAAACATTATTGGATATGGAGCAGACCCGACTGCAACCAGCGGTCTGGAATGCTTGGACCGGCCCTGGCTTTGAAGACACTTTGGTGGGTTGATTTTTTCATGTGTAGTGCACCCGAGTTAGTTGTTGCAGTTTAGGACCGAATCGAATAGCCAAAATACTCCTTATGATGGTGTGGAGTTTCTCGATTTGCTTCTTGGTTCTTTTGGTTTACATCCAGGTTCTTCCCTCTTGCTTGTCAGTCCATGAGTCTCACAATTCAGTCATTTCTCTTACGTTGAGGTCATTTTTGTGTCTCTTCTTCTCAATCAAGTTTATTCCTGAAACTTAAAAGTAAAACTCGTTACGTAGCATTGCTTAGGTTCAAAATAAAAGATATAAGAAAAAAAATATGCATGATATGAAGTCAATCACAATGCCTTGTGCAGTTTGTATATGTGAGTGATCTGTAAAACCTGAAGGTTGTACCATGTAAAGATGCATTTTCTATAAATGCACACTTGCTAGATGAGTAAGTTGAAATATTTTCTCTTTGGACCTGCATTGGGGAATTATGTTTCTTGCGAACGGTTTGGATGGTGATCCAAGGATCCTTCCTTCAGTAAGTAATGTGATGACAAGTCAGCACTAGGAGGGAACCCAACTGCACTTTTCTTGGTATGAAAGGAAAGGAAAAATTGGGTTGGGCATGTTTATGAGGAAAGAAAAAGACAGTTAGTCTCTAGCTCCGATATCATGTAAGATTATGCAATAGTATGATCTAATCAAAGGAACAAAATGAATCTCTTCCTCACTTGATTAACAAATGAGGATGATGAATGTATGTATAGTATGTAGTTTGGATTACATTTGCTTGGATTACAATATCGGACTAATGTAGATGTTGTGCTTTTGACCTTAATCTGTGTTTTCATGATTAAATTAATCTAATCTTAATCACAATCAAATGTAGTGTAACACATATTATGCATAGAATATATATTGTATTATGCTAACATCTACATGTTATCAAGACTCAAAGAAGAATGTAATGAAGTTAAGACATGTAATGAAGCTAATTGAAGACATGTAATTTTAAATTTTATTTGAGTCTTAGGAACTTATGTGAACTTGAGAATACAAGAGTTAAAATTGATTCACATACACACTAGGGTCCTTGTAGAAGTCACACACAAATTTTCACATCAATTGGACTTCAATACGTCACCCAAACTTAGGTAGGAAAATCACTTAAACCAAATTTCTGTATGTCTGTGCAGAACGGTCGACCGAAATGAGTTTTCTATTCGACTGCTTCTAATAGTTAACGGTTTTACAAATAATAATTTTACCTAACTCTACCGGTCGACCAATTTCACCTTTTCGGTCGACCGTTGAACCACATTTTCATATGACCATTATTCTTGTCGTATTATACAATGGTCATATTCGTATAAATCTACCTAAACCCATAAATACATTTGGCCACTGTTTGAATGATGCCTTCACGGCGATCGACCGGATGAAGACATTTTTGTGCACCAAAAGTGCATGTTATTTTCAGACGAACGAGTCCTCCTATCGTGTTCGACTGATTCACCTTAACCTAGCCAAAACCCTCCGGACGGTCGATCGTCCCCTAGATTTAGTTTGACCGATCGCTTAAGTTATAGCCATTAGGTTTGACCGTAGTTTAAGCTGGTCGAACGTTTCCTTAATTTCATGGAAATGGTCAACTGTTGATCCCGAGTTAGTCGACCGGTCTAGGACAGATTTGTTGAACTTAGATTTTGTTTTGTGTATCTCATACAAACTTTAACCAAATCTTCCCTATTGACAAGAAAACTTTAGGAGCTTATAAATAGAGGTTAGAACACCTTATTTACACAACTCTCCAACTTCTATTTGTCTCCTACACAAGAGAGTAATCCTCCAACTCCCAAATCCCCAATCGTACACTCAAAAGCCAAAATGTTCACACCTTTGATGAATTCCTAATTATACTCAAAGTGTGCTCAAGTTAGAGTGGGTTTGAACAACTCACATTTGTAGTTGTCAAAGAAGCAAAGGTTTCAGTGTAAGCTCGTAGCAACTTGTAAAGGTTTCGGTAAGGGCCCGAACCGTCCGTCTCGGGTTGTGAGAGGAGGATCGAAGCTCGACGAGTATTGTTCGCGAGCTTAAAGTGTAAAGGTTTAATCTTGGCCTGGAACAAGATTGGTTAGTGAATACGTAGGCAGAGCTCGTGGAATCGAGTCGAGCTTGCAAGAGAGGAAGTAGGCTGGTGCCGAACCTCTATAAAATCGTTATGTTTCTCTACTTATGCCTGTTTTAAATTATCACTACGCTGCTCATTAAGTAGAGATTAGACTAATTTGATTAGATTAATTAGGGCCTACATCAATCCTATATTTGGTATCAGAGCATAGGTGCTAATTTTTATATACTTAATTGTATTGTAGCATGGCTTCATCATCTAATCATGTAGAAGACTTATGCACAACTAGGGATCCTTTGCTTAATGGGTCAAATTATGATTGTTTTCTTACAAAACCCTTACACTCCTCCAAATGTAGAAGAATTAGCAAGATTAACTTGAGGCAAGATGAAAGAATATGAAATGAACTCTAGCACAATAAACATTCTTTGTTATGGCTTAAATAAGGGTGAATACAATAGGATTAGAGGTTGTGATAGTGCATATGAGATTTGGCATAAACTTCAAATACATCATAAGGGAGAAAGTAAAACTAATGAAACCAGAATTAGGCTCCTTATGCACAAATATGAAATTTTCACTATGCAACACAGTGAGAACATAAACGAGACGAACACTTGATTCACCGATATAACTAATTCCCTTAAAGTTCTTGGAAGAAATTTTAGTGAGGGAGACATGGAAAGTAAGTTCCTCCAATCTCTCGACAATGAATCAGAAGAGAAGGTCATCGCAATTGAAGAAACACATGACATTTCCCAACAAAAGATGGAGGAATTGATTGGCAATCTCATGGCTTATGAACTCCAAGTGAAGGACTGAAAGGAAAAATAAGCCTCCAAGAAGAACCCTTCCTTGGCTTTGCATGCCAAATTAATTTGAAGAACCAAGGAGGAGAGGGGAGAATGAGGACATTGAAGTCCTAGCCAAAAACTTCTTCAAATTCCTCAAGAAAGAAAATGGAGAAAAGAAAGAAAGAAGAGGAAGAAGAAGTGAGAAGAGGGAAAAAGAAAATGAGAAGAGTGAAAATTAGAGGAAGATAAAGGAGCAAGCGAAAATAAAAGGAGATAGAACCTCACAAAGCCACATGAGATGACTTTTTATCATCATCATCATCATCATCATCTTCATCATCATCATCTCTACAAATTACAAGAGAAGTTGCGTACATTTTCTTCATGGCCATTGAAGATTAACAAAGTAAGGTAGCCTATAACTCTTATTCTACTAGATCTAACTCTTGCACAACTAGATCATATTGTAGTGAAAGCTCATGCTTTAAACAAGATACATATATTTTTGATGAGCTTCAAAATGCATTTAATGATTTAATTAGTTGCACAATATGAGATTATTTGTGATAAGAACAAAAATGCTAGAAAGCTTATAAATGATCTCGAATACCAAATTGAGACTATCATGAATGAGAGGAACAAGGTGATTGATAGACATGAAACAAATGCATTAGAACTTGGTAGTCTAAAAGAAACATCTATTGATGTTGAACAACTAGATCTTAAGGCATGTAATGAACAATTAAGAAAACATCTAGAAAAATTTACTAAATCAAAACAAGTGCTTGACATGCTTCTATGTAGTAAAGACAATCACTAGACACAATGGTTAAGGATACAATGTTTCACATGTTAAAAACCATGTATTTCATACTACTTTGTAAAACATAGTTCCTCAAGTGTGTGGGCTCCCAAACCTAAATTGTTTTGGATTCAAAAAGCTAAGAATCAATGACCCAAAGTTGTTTGGGTACCTAAATCTACACTTGCAGATACTTAGAAGATGGGAGATCGGTAGTGACCGGTCACTGTTTCCAAAGTCCAATTCCAAGCTGCTTGCACTATCGAAAGGAGATTGGAACCAATTCAAAGTTCAAAATTGGGTAAAAGTTATCTATCCTCTTCATTCGTATTAGATTGGTTCTAATCTAGGACAGTTTGAAAGTGTCATATCATCTATTTGAGATAATTGCATAATGCTTAATTGACATATTATTTATTGAGAATTGAACTTAATCCTAGGTGGCGACTTAACCCTATGTGGCGTCCTGGTCACCCGCCACATCATCATCGCTTGATGACTCATCAAGGGGGTGAAGAGTCAAGACATGAGAAGACAAAAGGTTGAGGGAGTGGAAGAGACAAGAGTCCTTTCATTTTTTTGTGTAATTTTCATCGTAATTATGTATGCAATTTAAGTAGAGGGTGTAATGATCTTGAATGATCATGTTTATGTAGTCTTTATATTTGGAAGGCAACTACGACAATTGGAGTATCCAAATGCGTGCGCTGCTGGGTGCGCATGATGCTTGGGATCTTGTGGAGAGTAGCTTCGAGGAGGAGGCCGAGACAGGAGAAGAAACCGTCGCACAAATCAAAGCACAAAAGGAGAGAAGAGCCAAAGATAAGAGTGCTCTCTTCCTTCTCTTCCAAGCGGTGGATGAGAGTGGCTTTGAAAAGATCGCTGAAGCGAGGACGTCGAAGGAGGCGTGGGACACCCTTCAGAGGAGCTACAAGGGTACTGATCGAGTGAGGCAAGTGCGCCTCCAAATGCTTCGAGGCGAGTTCGAGGCATTAAAGATGAAAGAATCGGAAGGAGTTGCCGATTTCGTGATGAGAGTTCGCATGGTGGCGAAACAAGTTAAAAAGAAATGGGGAGGCGCTGACCGAAGGAAGAGTGGTGGAGAAGGTGTTGCGTTCTCTCACCGAGGACTTCGAGAATGTGGTGTGCGCAATCGAGGAATCAAAGGACCTCGAGAGGATGACTATTGATGATCTAGCTAGCTCGTTTATCCAGTCTAGCTGATCATATTTGTAATTGTATCTAGCTAGCTCGTTTATCTAGCTAGGTCTATGAAGAAACCGAGGGGTGTGGTGGAAGATGTGCTGATCAAAGTGGGAGAGTTCATTTATCCAGTCGACTTCTTTGTCTTGGATACTGAACCTGTGCCAAACCCACTTGGACAAATTCCTGTCATTCTGGGGCGACCATTCCTTGCGACTTCCAATGCATTGATCAATGGTCGCAATGGTCTTCTTTAATTGAATTATTGACTAAATAGGTTCAGGGTGGACTTCTTTAAATGTTTGAGCACTGAAACCCTATGTTTACTCACCCCCAAGGGAAAACTGTGGTGCATCCTAATGAGTAGATAAGTCCTAAAGCCACTATACTAGATATCCTAATGCATCAAGTTCAAGACAATTTTGGGATCTTTCTTTTTACTTTGCCTCTCAACGGTTATGCACATGCTAAACACACGCAAAACCCACAAAACATTTTGTTTCGCAAACACATGAAGATTTTGAATGAAATGTGGAAATTTTAAAGCACTACGCAAGCAAAAGAACACAAGTAACCCAAGGATCATGGCAAGCAGATATATCGATATTAAATGCAGCACACTAACATGACCCTAACAATGCACACAAAAGAAAACAACAATCAAAGGAAAATACTCGACTATGTACACACGTAAAACACCCGCCCACACCTACTTCATGCATTGTCCTCAATGAATGCGAGCAAAATACTACATGGATGTATGCATGAAACAGAAGAGATCTCACCAACATGAAGTACAAAGGGAAGTTCAAGGTCATGTTGATCGACACAAACCCGAATTTCCTCAACTGAAGGAGCCTTTTATTGTACGTTTTTTACTTTTTTTTATATAATTATGTACAAACATAAGTTCCCATCTTCATTTGTCAAAAGACATCAAATGGGAACCTCAAGAGTGGGTCAATGCACTTGGAAAGGGAACATGACACCACGCGGGGCTAGAATACTCATGCGTGGGCCCCCTTCACAAAGAGCACAAGATGAAATGAGAGGTTCATGAATTGGACGCAAAGACTCTCATTCAAAGAATCAAACTGAAAGAGCTTGAACCTCTCAAGCGTTTGGGAAATATGGGGCAACGGAAAAAGAGTTTCTCCCGTTGCGGTGCTGAAGTTATGATCGTCAATCCAAACTCTCCAACCAACAGGATGGTGCGTCGGAACGAGGTCAAGAACCTCGTTAGGCATGTCCGACACACCAGGCAAACAAAAAGTGGGTCACAAACCCAAGGTATCCTCTAAGGAACGCCTAATACCCTCATGAGCAATGTCGTTGTTTGATGTTTCATCATTTCCAAGATAATCAGGAACAATAGTGAGAGGCAAACTCTCATCAGGTTGTTTGAAATTGAGGGTACTAGGGAGCTCTTGCTCCACCAGAGGTGAGTCCTTAAGAGGCATAACATGGAGATCATGTAGCTATAGGGCCATGGGACAAAAAGATAATGCATAATCCTGTGCCGACTTATAATGAATTTGGTCCTTGTTATGGGGCAACAGAAGAAGAGTTTCTCCCGTTGCGCTGCTGAAGTTATGATCGTCAATCCAAACTCTCCAACCAACATGATGGTACATCGGAACGAGGTCAAGAACCTCGTTAGGCATGTCCGACACACCAGGCGAACAAAAAGTGGGTCTCAAACCCAAGGTATCCTCTAAGGAACGCCTAATACCCTCATGAGCAATGTTGTTGTTTGATGTTTCATCATTTCCAAGATAATCAGGAACAATAGTGAGAGGCAAACTCTCATCAGGTTGTTTGAAATTGAGGGTACTAGGGAGCTCTTGCTCCACCAGAGGTGAGTCCTTAAGAGGCATAACATGGAGATCATGTGCCTCAAGGGCCATGGGGCAAAAAGATAATGCACAATCCTGTGCCGACTCATAATGAATTTGGTCCTTGTTTTTCTCATTTTGAATCGAATCCTCCACTAAGTGATCATGAATTGAAACCCCAAGTCCCTCAGACTGACTAGGAGTTTGACTTTGAAAGATTGTGCTTTGAATTTGTGGATGTGGTGGTGGTTCGATATTAAAAGATGAATCCTCATGTTGACAAGAAAACTTACTCTCCTCACGTTCACGTAATTATTGCGACATTTGACTCACTTGCAGTGCCATATTTTGTATGGACTGTTGAGTGGTTTCCATGAACGTAAGGAAAGTTTGTTTCAAGGAATCAAGTATGCAGTCAACTATGAGGTCCAAGGCAGGGCTTGGGAAATTTTGGGGTTGGGTGTTGATGGGCTGAGAATGAGTCCAATGATTTGAAATGGGGTGTTGGTAGATTTCTTGGTATTCGGGAGGAGGATACTGGGGTGAAAATGATGTATAAGAATTTGAATAAGAATTGTCTACCCACGAATCCATCCCTCTCGGGTAGTACGTGGATGCGTAATGGTCATATTGACCATTTGGGGAAAAGGTATGCTCATACTCAGGCTCTGGGGGAACATAAGAACATTCCCCGAAAACATGACCACTCAACCCACAACAGTGACACAGTACGGCTACTGGAGCCACCGGTGCACTCATGTCTTCTACCACATGCATGAAAGAGGCCAAAGGTTCTTGCAATGTCTCAGTTTGATGACCTACATACGATCCGACATAACTAGATGGTCGTCTAGCAGTCGGTGCCTCTCTCATATTACCCCAATATGAAGATTCCTCAGTCAGACAATGAGGATTATCCCAACCATACGGGGTGTTCGTCTGAGCCACCCCAGGTTGCATGGGTCCGAAATATGAGGACGAATTGTCCTGGTCCCAACAATGATATGGATGGTCGCCCATGTAGCCATCCATCTCAACAAAGAACTCTAGAGATGACCACTCTCACCACCACGAGGCTAAACTCGCAAAAAGTGCTCGACTCGACCGTAAAACACTACCAGAGAGTGTAAAGGGGAGGAGACTAGAACGTAGAAGTAGGTGAGAAGAAGATGACTCAGAGGAGAATGGAAGAATCCCTAAAGCTAGCGTAGGTAAAGGGTGAAGGTAGAAGCCTAACTAGCAAGCACGACTCAAACAATGTAAGGCAATGGATCCTTAGGCTAGACGACGCCTAACTTCGAGGTCACTAGCCTCGACACGCCTCACCTCCCTACAACGAAGACCACAATGCCCAGCAAGTGATACGAGATCCGGAGATCTAGTACCTCCTACTATCGACAAGGTAGGCAACACCGATCATGCCATGACGGTCTCAACTAGATTACTCTCCTAGTGCTTCTGAAATCCTAGGGCCAATGTCTACTTGCTTTTAGTTAAGGCTTGATTAAGAGTGATTTTTGGGGCAAAGAAAAGGGTGATGAAATCCCCCACCTTATCTTTTACGGGATAGCCCCTCCTTAGTAGCGTTTTGATCCTATATCTAGCAATCAACGCTCAAATCAAACGCTCAACTCACTCTTGTCCTGATGCAATTCCTACTAACTAATGCATGTGCATACAAGATGCATGAATGAGTGTAGGAAATGCATACCTCACGTCAGCGCTCAACAACTGAAAATAAAGCTAAAAGAAAAGGCAACTACATGCCTAAGTCAAGTACATGATGCGTGACCTAAACAAGTAAGAATGTCTAGTCTTTTGCTTTGGATTTTAAGGCCTAGTTTATTAATGGGGGAGTGATTAATGATCTGGGAGCAAACTAGAAGTCACAACATGCAAAATAGGACTCCCAGATAACTACAATGAAAGAAGCAACTACAAGAAGAAAACTGAGAGCAAGAAACACTTCCCAGGCCGCCAATTGACCGTCCCAGACCGCTGATTGGCGGTCCCTTTTGAAGGTTTGGTGCTCCAACTCGTCCAGTAGCCTCCCCGTGAGCTCTAGGATCCCTGAAACTAAGAAAAACTACAAACAAAAAATTAAAACCACTCGAATCGTTCAAACCAACGTCTGGACAGAGCACCACCCCGGCAACAACGCCAAAAAGTTGATTGATACGTTTTAATTAAACCGCAAGTGCACGGCCGCGTTGAATCGGTGGCAAATACGGGTCGATCCACAGGGAGGTGTGTCGACTTTTGGTTTGTTCGAAGGCGAGTGGGAAAGAAAAGAGAGAAATATTGATCACACTAAACTACACTAATCTAAACTAGGAAACTAGAAAGCATGAAATGAAATGACAAAACAAACTAAACTAAGCTACTAATGAAAGGAGATAAAACTCAGGAATGGAAAACCCCTAAGGGGTGGAGTGTGTGTGTGCACATGAAATAAGTGTGGTGAATGCATACAATAAGCTCTAGTGTGGTTAGTGTTTGTTAATGCATGAGAAGTACCTCATGGCAAGACCCATCATTTTCAACACTAACCTAGGTGATTAATATGAGCAATGCAAGGTTGTTATTAAGAACATAACGAGTATGGAGTGTACCTAACTATGGCAGAAACCATCAAGTAAAGTTCGTATTAATTCAAGCAAGCATACTAATATCTCTCACAAACAAGATGCTTGAGATGTTTAGGCAAGTTAAGGTGAACATCCCTCTGTTAGAGGTGATGCAGCAAATGCCACTTTATGCCAAGGTTCTCAAGGACTTATGCACCAAGAAGAGAAAAACTCATGTTCCAAAGAAAACTTTTCTTGCGGCTAATGTGAGTTCTTTGTTGGCACAACCCATGCAAGTCAAGTACAAGGACCCTGGCTGTCCTACTATATCTTGTGTGATTGGTGATGTGTCCATACATCGAGCCTTATTGGACCTTGGTGCATCTGTTAATCTTCTGCCATATTCTGTCTACGTCCACCTTAGTCTTGGAGACCTCAGACAAACAAAGACCACTCTTCAATTGGGTGATAGGTCTATGAAGAAACCGAGGGGTGTGGTGGAAGATGTGCTGATCAAAGTGGGAGAGTTCATTTATCCAGTCGACTTCTTTGTCTTGGATACTGAACCTGTGCCAAACCCACTTGGACAAATTCCTGTCATTCTGGGGTGACCATTCCTCGCGACTTCCAATGCAATGATCAATTGTCGCAATGGTCTGATGCACTTGACTTATGGTAGTCAATGCGCTGACTTCAACATCTTCACCATCGGCAAGAAGCCAGGTGCCTTCAATGACCCTGTTAGGGTCAACCTTACTCAGGGTTTGGATGAAATTGAAGTTGAGAGCACCTTCAAGTACTTCAGAGAATTGTTCGATGGAAATCATGAAGGTGGTGAAGATGTTTCACCTGGGCTGGCACAAGAAGCTGCCTTATGTTCTGATCACGTGGCCTCAGTGCCACCTCCTTTTGAACTTGTGGCCCTTGAGCCACATTCTTCTGATCTTGTGGCGCTTGAGCCATATCCTTTTTATCACGTGGCCCTTGAACCACAACCTTTCGATCATGTGGCTTTAGAGCTACAAGATACCAGTTTTATGGCCTCTGGGCCACATGATCTTCATTCTATATCTGCTGAGGACCCCATGTGAGTTAAGAATCAACCACCTGATACCCTTCAACCTGATAGAGGTTCACCTCTCATTCATGCCTCATATCTTGCTCACTCTCAAGAGGCATCAAACGACCACAACACTTATAAGGGTATCAGGTGGTCAAGCAATTCTGATTTGTATGTCGCGAGCCCATGCATGTGCATTTTTGGCTCGAGAGATGGCGGGTTCCCATTTGATGTCCCTTGACATATGAAGATGGGATCCCATTTTTGTACATAGTTATAAATAAATAAATAAATAAATAAATAAATAAAAGAGAAAAAAAGAAAAAGAAAAAGAAAAAATGGTACAATAAAAGACTCCTTCAGTGAGCATCGATTGTTGTGGGCTCCAACCCTTGAGTATTTGGGCCCCATTTCTTTAACGTATTTGTATCCCTTCATTTGCATCTCGCAGGTTTTGAGGGAATTTGGGTTGTGTCCATCAACATGACCTTGAACTACCCTTTGTACTTCATGTTGGTGAGATCTCTCCTTTTTCATGCATACATCCATGTAGTATCTTGCTCGCATTCATTGAGGACAATGCATGAAGTAGGTGTGGGGGGGTGTTTTACGTGTGTACATAGTTGAGTATTTTCCTTTGATTGTTGTTTTATTTTGTGTGCATTGTTAGGGTCATGTTAGTGTGCTGCATTTAATATCGATATATCTGCTTGCCATGATCCTTGGGTTACTTGTCTTCTTTTGCTTGCCTAGTGCTTTAAAATTTCCACATTTCATTCAAAATCTTCATGTGTTTGCGAAACAAAATGTTTTGTTGGTTTTGCGTGTGTTTAGCATGTAAATAACCGTTGAGAGGCAAAGTAAAAAGAAAGCTCCCAAAATTGTCTTGAACTTGATACATTAGGATATCTAGTATAGTGGCTTTAGGACTTATCTACTCATTAGGATGCACCACAGTTTTCCCTTGGGGGTGAGTAAACATAGGGTTTCATTGCTCCCAAAATTGTCTTGAACTTGATGCATTAGGATATCTAGTACAGTGGCTTTAGGATTTATCGAGTCGTTAGGATACACCCCAGTTTTCCCTTGGGGTGAGTAATCATAGGGTTTCATTGCTCAAACATTCAAAGAAGTCCACCCTGAACCTAATGAGTCAATAATTCGTGTCTGTTAACTTAAGGAAGTCTGTTGTTGTCAAGGACCCTTTAAATCTTGTTGTGAGACATTAAGTGTAGGGGTTTTGGTTCATGTGTAGATAAGAAATAAGTGAGTAGGTGTTCTCTCTTCTCGCACGGCTCCTATCACTCGGGAAAGTAGGTCTGAGGGGACTTTTGCCTGGTGCTTTCAAGTCATCTGACTTGGGATGCGCCGACCGAACTCTCGTTACACGGGTGGTAGGGATTGCCCTATGTGGAGATTTGGGGAAAATTGTACGTGATAGTGTAAGTCCTCATGGGCAATGATGCACGAAACCTGACCATGGGAGAATGACGCCCAAACTAATAAAAAGAAAAGAGAAAAAAAGTGAAAAGAAACAAAAAGAAAAAAAAATCAAATAAGAACCTTAATGGACTTTACACTTTGTATCACTTGAGGAGGTTGAGGTTGTCCATGTCTTTCACTTAATTCCTTATTTAACTTGCACAAATGATTGATTAGGCTAGGTGTGTGGACTGATTACCTATATAGAGTCGGCCCGTAGGATTACCGCGTCCATTGATCGACAAAATTTATCCAACGAGTCGAGTGTCTAGATTGAATAACGCATCTTGTCCGGATTGTGTGGGTATATCCGCTGAAAACCCTCAGGAGACAACACTCCTCCACCTTGGCAACAAGGAGGTTTAACGGCTTGTTGGACGTGCTAAGTGCAACCGTGATTCCTACGAAAGTGAGTAAGGATTTCTTGTTTCTCGTTTGTTTTTCTCTTTCTTTGTTTTTCTCGGGACTAGCAAAAACTTAGGTGTGGGGGTATTTGATTGACATCATTTCATGCCTATATTTGTATCTTATATCCATTATCTTACACCTAAGCAATGCTACGTGACGAGTTTTATGTTTAGTTTTCAGGAATAAATAGGTTTGAAGAGATGAAGCATAAAAGGACCCAAAAGCTGGGAAAAAGGACTGAATTGTGAGATCTGGGGACTAAGATGTAGGATTTCATGTTTAATTATACATATATATTTTCGAATTTTTATGTATAATAAGGATCAATTTTCAATTTTCCATAATTTATTTCATGCATGCATCGGTTTGTTTCAATAACTAGTTTTAAAACTTTTATTAAAACAAACATGGGGCTCCGAAATTCATACCTAGAAGTTCTCTAAAACTTCTTGAAGATTCGGAGACGTTGAGGATGCTTGTTGCTGCGCCGGATGCCTCCGAGATTTCACCAAACTCTAAACAATATTGGAGAGAGACGAGCTAGCCTCTCGATCTCCAATAGGGTTTAGAATTCAATTACTAACCCCTCTTTAGTTCCCTTTAGAATATGACCTCTGAAGAACTAAAACTAATCTTAAGAATTACTGTAATTTCGTGGAGAATTATGGAGAGAGATTTTGCATAAGAAAAATAATGAATTAATTAAGGAGGTAATGAGATAACCTTGTATTTATAGGTTCTCTCCAAATTATCTATTCATGTTCAACCTCTTGCCCATGATTCCATGCAAAATTCCATCTAACCATCCATTATTTATTAATAAATTATTAGCCACGAATTAAATCAATTATGGACCAATTCCATGCATGATCTAATTAATTCTTAAATTAATTCTGCATAAAACTGTCTGACCGGTCGACCGTTTAGACCTGGTTTCGGTCGACCGTTTAGACACTCGGTCGACCGTTCGCAACATTAAAATATTTCATCACAATGTTCGGTCGACCGACCGATAAATTCGGCGACCGAAAACGAACAGACG
Organism: Triglochin maritima; assembly: GCA_963682175.1. NCBI lineage: Eukaryota > Viridiplantae > Streptophyta > Magnoliopsida > Alismatales > Juncaginaceae > Triglochin > Triglochin maritima. The sequence continues at coordinate 25,088,715 of OY821777.1, forward strand.
AAATCCCTGTTACGATGTGCACACATCCGGTCGACCGTGCAATATTTCGGTCGACCGTCCCACATCTGGTCGACCGTTTACTGTTTAGAGGTCGACCGTTTGTGCACTGTGCTGCAGACTTGTCAAATTTCGGTTTAACCCCTACAAAATTTGACATTTCGGGATTAGTAATAAATTCACAAGTTATGTGACATATTATCCTATGTAATGATAATACATTACACCCCATAATATTTATATCACATATGAATTCAATTTAGATTCTAATTATGTTATTAATCACAACATAATTTTGATTTTGCTTGTTCACCCCATGTGTCATATTTTCACATGAAACCCGACACATCCTATGAACTCAAAATCCCCATTTCTTGTTTCCCAGTTTTGTGGTGTGACCTATGGAATGATTTAAACTAAGTTGGCAGTGATATTAAGAGCTTAATATCACAAGCTATAAGCGGTATCTAGCTACACATTATAGCTCCCAATTAGTTAGATGTCTTAATTCCACTCGAACCAAAACCCGATCCACTTAGTGATGGAGTGCACCACTTGTGTCCGTCCCTTGCCTCAAGATATTAAGAATACACACAAAGTAGTATTGTGTCATCTTTGTATTAGTATTCATTTCTTGATCTCTTTAAGCTACTTATAAATATGTGACTTAACTCAAATCACATTGTGCACATTATAACTTTGCTTTATCAAGGGGCCCACTAATATCATTACTCAGTTAAGAGGGGCGATGATAATCTTTTGACTAACTATCTTCTCCAACGAAAGTTATACTTAACCAACCAATGCCTTTACACTACACTGATGGATAGTTCAAGACACTGATCTAATTAAGTATTCCTTAAGTGATTAGATATAAGTCTCATATCAAAGGACCAAAGACACAGTAAAATATTAATGACACAGAAACACATTTCTATAATATTTTACTTATTAGGTCTATTCAGTATACAAAAGTAATATTTTCCTCTTTTGCATACACGTGTTGTCACTCACTTGTAGAGCTACAATGATCTATGACCAACACGACAATCTTAACTCGGTAATTAATGTTCCATGTTAATTACCATGATTGCGAATATCTTTTGTTTTATGTAAACCAATATCTTTTAGAGCTCTACGGTTAAGGACAAAGAGCCTCTTCCTTAACACTTCTAAAAGACGAATAACATAAACAAGGAACAAAATGATTTCTCATTCAATTCATAATAATTGACATTTCAAAGTAAAACTTTTAGAACACATTCCCTTCAATCTCCCACTTGTTATTAAAGTTTTCTTTCTCATACATACTCAATGCATAAAACAATAATAACTAGGGTAAACCCCATTACATGTCAATCATCAAGCCAATCTACATGGTTCCTCAATCCCATGGACTAGAAATGCATTTCGCCCTTGGCATGGGATAAGGGTTTTGTGAATGGATCAGCTGTGTTGCTGTTGGTGTCCACCCATAACAGATTTATTTTGCCTTCGTCGATGAGGTCACGCGTCACGAAGTACTTACGATCCATGTACTTCACTTTGTGGTGTGATTTGGGATCCTTGATTTGCGAGATAGATGCACTATTGTCGCAAAATAGCTCTATTGGTCCCTCGCTCGAGGGAACTACTCCAAGCTCTTCAAGGAACTTCTTAATCCACACTCCTTCCTTGCTCGCTTCAGCGACAGCCATCACTTCGGAAGCAGTGGTTGAGTCGGTAGTAGTGCTTTGCTTCCAACTACGCCAACTCACAACTCCACCATTCAGAAGGAAGACGTATCCTGATTGCGACCTTCTATCGTCTGGATCACTCATGAAACTCGCATCTGAGTAACCCTCAGAAATCAATTCCCTTTGTCCTCCATAAACAAGAATCTTATCCTTAGTCCGGTTAAGGTACTTCAGGATATTCTTGACCGCAGTCCAATGCTCAGGACCTGCGTTGGATTGGTGACGACTTGTCACGCTTAGAGCATACGAGACATCTGGTCTTGTGCAAGTCATCGCGTACATGATCGACCCAATTGCCGAAGCATAAGGGACATCCTTCATGTACTCTAATTCCTTACGTGATTGCGCACGTTGAGACTTCTTGAGTTGCACACCCATACTCATTGCCACACTGCCCTTTTTGGAGTTGTTCATCTTGAACCTTTCCAAGACCTTGTCAATGTATGCACGTTGACTGAGGCCAATGAGTCTACGGGGTCTATCTCGATATATCTTGATTCCCAAGATGTATTGAGCCTCACCCATGTCTTTCATCGAAAATGCAGATTTCAATGAACTTCTCGTTTGCTCAAGCAAAGGAATATGATTACCCATGAGCAATATGTCATCGACATATAAGATTAGGAATACTACATGGCTCCCACTAACTTTCTTGTATACACAAGGTTCTTCCTTACTTTGAATGAAGTGAAGCTTCTTCACTTCCTCGTCAAAGCGTATGTTCCAACTCCTTGATGCTTGCTTCAATCCATAGATGGATCTTTGAAGCTTGCATACCTTCTCGCTATTCTTTGGATCTTCAAAACCTTGAGGTTGTACCATGTACACATCCTCCTCCAAGTTCCCATTTAGGAACGCCATTTTAGCATCCATTTGCCATATTTCATAATCGTGAAATGCGGCAATAGGGAGCATGATCCGAATAGACTTGAACATGGCAACCGGTGAAAAAGTTTCCTCATAGTCAATTCCTTGAACTTGAGTGAAACCCTTCGCTACAAGCCTCGCTTTGTAGGTTGTCAAGTTCCCATCCATGTCCATCTTCCTCTTAAAAACCCATTTATTATGAATGGCCTTTTTCCCTTGAGGAAGGTCAACCAAGTCCCATACTTGATTATCATACGTGGATTCTATTTCGGATTCCATGGCCTTAAGCCATAGTTTGGAGTCTTCCCTTTCCATTGCCTCTTGGAAGGTTAAGGGATCAATGGTATCTAGTACCATGATTTCATGAAGTCCCACATACAAATCGGGTTTCTTCCTTTTCCCTTGTTGACCTTCTAAGTTCTTTTGGTTCTTCTCGTGTCTCTCGAACTTCTTCCACAATTTCTTGAGGAGTGGGTTCACGTTCAACTCTTGAACATACACTTGGTGGGGATGATTGAGATTCTCTCACAATTTCTTGTGATGGTCTCTCGCTCACGCTCCCACTAACCAAAGGAATCTTGGTTGGGCCTTCATGATCTTGAATGTCATCATTCATGTCATGATCTTGTAGAGTATCTTGAGTTTCCTCAAGCACAACCCTACTCCCACTACTTTTTACTCTTTCTAGAAATTCCTTTTCCAGAAATGTGGCATCCCTCTCTACAATCACTCGATTGGAGGTGATATGCCAAAAGTAGTATCCTCTTGTCTCACGAGGATAACCAATAAAGAAGCACTTATCCGCTTTTGGTTGAAGTTTGGTCGACATCAATCTCTTGACGTAAGCCTCACAACCCCAAATCTTGAAAAAGCTCAGCTTAGGTGTTTTACCACTCCATAGCTCATAAGGAGTTTTCTCCACGGATTTGGATGGAACATTATTTAGTGTGTAAGCCGCAGTTTGTAGTGCATAACTCCAAAAGTAAAGAGGTAATTCCGCATGACTCATCATTGACCGAACCATATCGAGCAATGTCCTATTCCTCCTTTCGGATACCCCATTCCACTGAGGTGTACCAGGAGGGGTGAGTTGAGGTACAATACCAAACTCCTTTAGGTATGAGTCAAATTCGGCACTTAAGTACTCACCTCCACGATCCGTTCGTAGAGACTTGATTTTCTTGTCGAGTTGGTTCTCTACTTCATTCTTGAATTCTTTGAACTTGTCAAAAGATTCACTTTTGTTTCTCATTAGATAAACATAGCCATAACGACTATAATCATCCGTGAACGTAATGAAGTACCTGAAACCATCTCGTGCACTAGTACTCATTGGACCACATACATCGGAATGTATCAAATCCAACAAGCCACTCGCCCTTGGGCCTTTCTTCTTGAAAGGCTTTTTGGTCATTTTTCCCATTAGACATGGTTGGCACGTCTCCAATGATTTAAAATCAAGTAGACCAAGAAGGTTAGCTTCTTGCAATTTCTTGATGCGCTTTTCATTTATGTGACCAAGACGATAGTGCCACAAGAGAGTATCATTCTCGTGAGTGGTCTTAAGTCTTTTGTTATTGATATTAAAGATTTGTTTATTATCCAATTCAAGCAAATAGAGACCATTCCTTATGAACGCATTTGCATAGAACACACCATTCTTCGATATAGACAAACAAGAATTTGAAATATTTATATTAAAATTATCCATATCCAGACATGATACAGAAATAATATTCTTGCTAATCGAAGGTACATAATAAACATTCTTTAGACATAAATTTAAACCACTACATAATTGAAGCACCACAGAACCTTGTGCAACCGCAGACAAGTTCGCACCATTTCCGACCTTCAATTCTACCTCGTTCCTTACGAGTTCCTTCCTATCGATGAGTAGCTGCACATTAGAAACTATGTGAGCACAAGATCCGATATCAATTACCCAATCCTGGACAGAGGTGGCTAAATTTATTTCAATAACAAATATACCTTTGGCCTTTTTGGGGCGCCTTCGTTCAATCACTCTGTTGTCAAGGTCTTCCTTGTACATAGGGCAATTTGGCCGGATGTGTCCTTTTTCACCGCAGTGAAAGCACTTCGTATTGGGAGTTGGAGATTTCTGAGATTTTCCCCTCGAGGCACTTTTATGAGCACCTCCTACTCCCTTGCTCTTGATTGAACCACTTTTGGTAGATTTGCCTTTTCCTTTACCAATCTTATGGCTCCTCCCATGGATGGCAAGGACTTGCTTGTCCCTACCCTTACCCATGTCAACTTTAGCAGTTTTGAGAGCGTTGTGCAGCTCCTCAAGACTCACCCCTTTTTCACGCACATGATAGTGCATCACAAAGTCCTTAAAGGACGGGGCTAGAGAGCCAAGAATCATATCTTCAGCAATGTCCTCGAGCATTGGTGAAGAGAGCTTTGCCAACTTCTCAAGGTACCCTTGCATCGTGAGAAAATGCATGGATATCGATGTTCCCTCCGCCATATGAAACCTTGTGAGTGCGATGGTTGTCTTATAGCGCTCCTTTCGGGCACTATCCATGAACATCTTAGATAAAGCCTCCATGGTCTTCTTGGGTTTTGAATCCAAGTATTTTGCTTGGAGCGAGTCATCCATGGATGCTAGCATGAGACCGTGAACCTGGTTCTCTTGGTCTTCCCACTTGGCTTTAGCCTCTTTCTCTTCATCGGTTAATCTCTCATTCCACTTTGGGATTGGACCTTCCAAAATGTGAGATAGTTTCTCAAACTTTAACACGATGTTGAGTTTGAGTTGCCAACTAATGAAGTTTGAGCCATCATTTGCTAAAGGGTGTTTTTCTATCATGGATCGTACGATAGGTTGGATGTTCGACATTTTTCTACAAAATAAATCATACAGGTTTTAATGCAAATTTTATGTTTTAATACACATGCATACATATATCGAATATATAAATGTAAATGTTGCAAATAAAAATTTTGCCCATAAATGCAACAATCCAAGATCCCATCAATTGTAATATAGACTAGCTAAGGGCTATCGAATACATTACAATATCAAGGTAAGAAAACATTTTCTAATCACAACCTTTTTGAATTTTAGCAACATTTAGCATCTTCAAACTCTTGTGACTCTTGTCGTTTTGATTATGAGGGAATACGACCTATCCTGGTAAGAAAAACTTTTTCCCAAAACCGAGCGAGGGCTCTAGGTAATGTTAAGAAAACTTATTTTCATTTGATACGAGATACGTTTATCCATTGTATTCACAACTAAACATACTTGGGGTTCACTAGGGTGAAACGCACCTCATATATTTAATTGTGGCACAACAACAGACAACCTTTATATCTCCCACTATTCCCAAAGATGGAGGGAGCTATCTCCCGCTAAGGGCGAGCAGAGTATCCCTCGATCAATGGCTGCTAGTGGATGAAAATAAGAAGGAAATTTATTCTTAATTTTTGTTGGACAATTTAACATGTGATTTAGAATTTTAGGTTATCATGCATATTATTAATTATACACACCCTAACATTCAACACATTCATCACATGCATAGCAAGATAAAAAACAGAAATTAAACATTCACACAATCCACATCGTGTGAGTTTATATGTTCCCTTCGATCCTTGATCCTCGATCCTCGATCGATGCGCTACAGCGGCGACTTCCTCTTGCACTGGAGATGTAGATTTTACAGAAAATAAACATGCTCCTCACATTCGATAAAAAAACCGACTAGTGCAAGTCCTATGTAAAAACCTCTCATATGCATATGCAATTTATCTAAAGGATGAAAATAGAGAATTTGGCTTTTACATACATAAGCCCCTGTATTATAACAATTATAAACATTCATAGCTGCTGATTTGGAACATACAAACTCACAATTCCTGCAAAACAACTCGAGCATCCATGCACGCAATATCGCTATAAACTATCCAACCTAGTTTATCAAGCATCTAGAATCCCAAACAATTCTTTGAAAAACATTTTGAAATCCATTAAAAACATTTTTCATGCATCCATAGTTCACAAATTAATTATGAACCGCTGTCCATCCAATTTCCAATGGAAAGATGAATCGCAGTTTTTCGGTTTTGTTGATTCTCTTACAAAATAATCGTTTATACTTAAAAGGAAATTATTGCAAGTTAGACTTATGTCTAAATCATAATTCTAATAATTACATGTCATGTTTTAAACATTCAAAATATTTAAAACGAATTATTATACAGAATTATTTCAACAAACATTTAAAGACCGAAAAACCAGTAAAACGAATTGTTTAAATCCTAGATGGTAAACTAAATTTGTTTACAACCATAAATCATAAGAAAATTGAACCATAAGCTCTGATACCACTGTAGGATTTCATGTTTAATTATACATATATATTTTCGAATTTTTATGTATAATAAGGATCAATTTTCAATTTTCCATAATTTATTTCATGCATGCATCGGTTTGTTTCAATAACTAGTTTTAAAACTTTTATTAAAACAAACATGGGGCTCCAAAATTCATACCTAGAAGTTCTCTAAAACTTCTTGAATATTCGGAGACGTTGAGGATGCTTGTTGCTGCGCCGGATGCCTCCGAGATTTCACCAAACTCTAAACAAGATTGGAGAGAGACGAGCTAGCCTCTCGATCTCCAATAGGGTTTTGAATCCAATTACTAACCCCTCTTTAGTTCCCTTTAGAAGATGACCTCTGAAGAACTAAAACTAAACTTAAGAATTACTGTAATTTCGTGGAGAATTATGGAGAGAGATTTTGCATAAGAAAAATAATGAATTAATTAAGGAGGTAATGAGATAACCTTGTATTTATAGGTTCTCTCCAAATTACCTATTCATGTGCAACCTCTTGCCCATGATTCCATGCAAAATTCCATCTAACCATCCATTATTTATTAATAAATAATCTTAGCCACGAATTAAATCAATTATGGACCAATTCCATGCATGATCTAATTAATTCTTAAATTAATTCTGCATAAAACCGTCTGACCGGTCGACCGTCTGCGAGGTCCGGTCGACCATCTACGAGGTCCGGTCGACCGTTTAGACCTGGTTTCGGTCGACCGTTTAGACACTCGGTCGACCATTCGCAACATTAAAATATTTCATCACAATGTTCGGTCGACCGACCGATAAATTCGGTCGACCGAAAACGAACAGACGAAATCCCTGTTACGATGTGCACACATCCGGTCGACCGTGCAATATTGCGGTCGACCGTCCCACATCCGGTCGACCGTTTACTGTTTAGAGGTCGACCGTTTGTGCACTGTGCTGCAGACTTGTCAAATTTCTGTTTAACCCCTACAAAATTTGACATTTCGGGATTAGTAATAAATTCACAAGTTATGTAACATATTATCCTATGTAATGATAATACATTACACCCCATAATATTTACATCACATATGAATTCAATTTAGATTCTAATTATGTTATTAATCACAACATAATTTTGATTTTGCTTGTTCACCCCATGTGTCATATTTTCACATGAAACCCGACACATCCTATGAACTCAAAATCCCCATTTCTTGTTTCCCAGTTTTGTGGTGTGACCTATGGGAGGATCTAAACTAAGTTGGCAGTGATATTAAGAGCTTAATATCACAAGCTATAAGCGGTATCTAGCTACACATTATAGCTCCCAATTAGTTAGATGTCTTAATTCCACTCGAACCAAAACCCGATCCACTTAGTGATGGAGTGCACCACTTGTGTCCGTCCCTTGCCTCATGATATTAAGAATACACACAAAGTAGTATTGTGTCATCTTTGTATTAGTATTCATTTCTTGATCTCTTTAAGCTACTTATAAATATGTGACTTAACTCAAATCACATTGTGCACATTATAACTTTGCTTTATCAAGGGGCCCACTAATATCATCACTCAATTAAGAGGGGCAATGATAATCCTTTGACTAACTATCTTCTCAACGAAAGTTATACTTAACCAACCAATGCCTTTACACTACACTGATCGATAGTTCAAGACACTGATCTAATTAAGTATTCCTTAAGTGATTAGATATAAGTCTCATATCAAAGGACCAAAGACACAGTAAAATATTAATGACACAGAAACACATTTCTATAATATTTTACTTATTAGGTCTATTCAGTATACAAAAGTAATATTTTCCTCTTTTGCATACCCGTGTTGTCACTCACTTGTAGAGCAACAATGATCTATGACCAACACGACAATCTTAACTCGGTAATTAATGTTCCATGTTAATTACCATGATTGCGAATATCTTTTGTTTTATGTAAACCAATATTTTTTAGAGCTCTACGGTTAAGGACAAAGAGCCTCTTCCTTAACACTTCTAAAAGACGAATAACATAAACAAGGAACAAAATGATTTCTCATTCAATTCATAATAATTGAAATTTAAAAGAAAAACTTTTAGAACACATTCCCTTCATAAGATGCAAGGGAGAAGGACCTGAATGTAAGACAGAAGGACCTAAGAGCAAAACAGAATACTCCACACCATCATGGGGAGTATTTTTGCAATTCGATTCGGGTCGGAGCTCCAACAAACCAAGTAAATGCATTCAAGACCAGCAAATATACCAAGAAAAACCCACAACAAATTCCAACTCGATCCAAAGTTTATGGACCGCCAATTGGCGGTCCAGATCACTTTGGATCCGTCAAAATTTCTCCAACACATGTATTAGAGGATGTTTAGGCTATTTTTGGTATCTGTTTAGTCCCACATCAGGGTATTGTCCCGGATTGCCTTTTCCTTTGGCTATGAATAGAACTCTTCACCTTCCATTGTACATATCTCTCTCTTGGTGGCCTTCTTCCCTACTAAGAGTGAAGCCTTGAAGCAAAACTCTGGTGGAGGAAGGGCTGCTTGTAATTTGGAGTGAGTAATAATAGAAGTTCTGTAGTTAATTGTTGTTTGCTTTAGTTTTTACATTGCTTAGTTAATTTCAATTTACATGTCTTTGCATGTTTCTTTAGTCTCATGTTCTTTTAGTCTCTTTAATGTTTCTTGCTTGCTTAGATTAATTTCATTTCAGTTTAATGCTTCATTTTGTTAGTGTAGTTGGTTTAAATATGTGTGAGTAGTTCCATCCCGATTTGGGGGGTGGAGAAATATATGATATGATTATGTAGTGTATTAAGTGTGTATTATCTTTATACCTTGAGCTTTATCTGATTTCCATAACCATCTAATGGGTTTTCACTCTTATCTTTGATATGCGAATGCTCTTGAATGAAGCTTAGCTTATTCTTTGATTAGTGGACCTATTTTATGGGGAATGATAAGGTTAGGATATGGATGAAATTAATATTGGAAACACAATTTGTAGTGTATGTACTCTTGTTGCCTTTACCTTAGTTAGTGTCTTGTATGTTTTAATGATGTAGTCTTATCTTAATTTCATGTGGAGGCATAGTAGGGTCTAGTCTTTATACATGAGTTCATTTAGCTTCATTCCAATTATTGTCTTGTACGTTTTAATGATGTAGTCTTTTCTTAATTCGTGGAGGCAAAGTTGGATGTAGTTTTATGATTTCATGCACTACATGTTGTGAGGAGCTTAATTGAACACACACACACATCTTTCTATTCACATTATTTCTCTACCCCCTTTGGGGTTTAGTTTTTATTGCTTATCTTTCATTTCCATTTGCATTCTAGTGTACTTAGTGTAATCAATCTTTCTCTCCATTTTTCACCACTCGTCTTCGCACAAACACAACGTCGACACACCTCCCAGTGGACGACCCGTATTTGCCACCGCTTCACCGCGGCCGTGAACTTGCGGTTTAAATAAAATGATCAATCATTGCCCATGTCGTTCACTTAAGTCCTTAATTAACATACATGAATGATTCATTAGGTTAGGTGGGTGGAGTGATTACATATAGAGAGTCGGCCCGTAGGGTTACCGTGTCCAATGATCGACAAAAGTAGGTCCGACAAGTCGAGTTGCTAGGTTGAATAATGCATCATTGTTCGGATTTTGTGGGTATGTCTGCTTAAAACCCTCGGGAGACACAATTCCTACTGCTTGGCGACAAGGAGATTTAATGGCTTGTTAAACTTGCTAAGTGCAATCCTGATTCCTACGAAAGTGAGTTAGGATTTCCCTGGTTTTCGTATGTTTTTCCTTTCTTTCATTTTTCTCTTTCTTTGTTTTGCTCGGGACATGCAAAAATTAGGTGTAAGGGTATTTGATTGACATCACATGATGCATACATTCGTGTCTTATATCCTCTATTTTTAACATAATTAATGCTATGTAGCAAGTTTCACATCCTTTTTTGTCCCGACTCACGAGATCGACTTCTTGTAACAACAATATCCATCTCAAGGGTTGAGATGGAGCATCTTTCTTCGTGATAAGGTGCTTGATGGCTGTGTTATCAAAGTAGATAATCACGTGGGAGCCAATCAAGTACGACGAGAATTTCTCCAAAGCAAATATGATTGCTAAGAATTCTTTCTCGGTCGTAGTATAGTTTAATTAGGCATCATTAAGTGTTTTGTTGGCATAGTAGATCACATGAGGCAATTTGTCCAATCGTTTCCCAAGCACTATTCCCACTGCGAAGTCAGCCTTAATTATGGGAGTCGAAGTCAGCTCTTTCTTCAAGGTCAAAAAAGCATGGTGGCAATCCTGTGTAATCTCAAAAATGACATCCTTAGCCAACAAAGTGGGTGAGAGGTCAAGCAATTTACTAAAATCCCGAATGAACCGCCGATAGAATCCAACATGCCCCAAAAAGTCACGGATATCCTTCATATTACGTGGCTGTGGGAGATTAGCAGGAAGACCCACTTTGGCGGGATCGACCTCAATTCCCCTAGTTGAGACCACATGTCCAAGTACGATCCTCGCTTTACCATGAATTGATATTTCTCCAAATTTAGAGCAAGGTCCTTATCACGGGATCACTTGAGGACAATGTTGAAGTGATGAAGCCACTCATCGAAGGAAGCGCCAAATATGGAGACGTCGTCCATGAAAATCTCAAGGAAACATTATACCATATCGGAGAAGATACTAATCATGCACCTTTGATACATTGCTGACCCATTACCTAACCCAAAGGGCATGCGACGGTAAGCAAACATTTCAAAGGGACATGTAAATGTGGTTCTCTCTTGGTCCTCAGGGGCAATGGGAAGTTGGTTGTAGCCGGAGTATTATATCAAGAAGACAGTAGTACTCATATCCGGCTAAACTTTCCAACATCTGATCAATGAATGTCAATGGGAAATGATCTTTTAGCATTGCCGCATTGAGCTTGTGATAATCAACGCAAACTCGCTAGCCAATTTTTAGGCATGTTGGTATAAGCTCATTATGCTAATTCTCAACAAATGTCATGCCTGACTTCCTGGGAACCATATGGACATGACTCACCCATGAACTATCAGAAATGGGATATGTGATACCATTATCCAGGAACTTAGCAACCTCCTTTCGGACGACTTCTTTTAGTATAGGATTCAATCTTCGTTATGGGTCCTGGCATGGCCTAGAATTCTCTTCCATGTGGATCTGATGCTGGACAATGCCAGGGCTTATTCCCTTGATGTCCTTCAAGGACCACCCGATAGCCTCTTTGTTTTCCAAGAGCACCTTTTTGAGGGCAACATCTTGATCTTTTGCAAGATAAGAAGCAATAATGAGTGGGAAGGTCTTATTATCCCCAAAAAGATGTATTTAAGGTTACGAGGGTGCAGTTTAAGCTTGACTGGAGGTAGGTCCTTGTTAGATTCAACACAAATCTCAAGTGGCTGAAAGGCCACGAGGTAATATTAGCAATCATCCATATGTGCCTCGTCATCCAGAAGTTCATAGGCAGATTCCTGAAAATCATCGTCAATCACAACATGGTCATTGGGCACCTCAACAATATGTCGTTGTGATTAGAACATGCCCATTGACTTAAGTTCATCCGTGTCCAACATCTTCAATCACAACATGTGGAGATGGGTATCACCTATATCATCCATCCCAAAAGAAAAATGCACTCTCTCAAGTCGAGCGCTCTACCCTGAACGAGCCCAACCTCGTATAAAACACTCGACTTGACTCGAAAGAAACTACACACGAGAAAAAGTGTAATAAGAGGAGGAGACTAATCGAAGAATATAAAGGAGGAGAAGACTCAGGTGATAAGGAAATAATCCCTAGATCTAGTGTGGGCGGTGGGTGAGGGTAGAAGCCTAATTTAGAAAACACGACTCAAACAACCTAAGGCCACTATAGGTACTTACAGCTACACGACGCCTAGCTGCGAGGTCACACGGCCTCAACATGTGTCACCTCCCAACGATGAAGACCACAATGCCCAGTAAGTGAGCCAAGATCTCTCCTACTATCGACAAAGTGGGCAATGCCGATAAGGTTATGACGGTTGTGACTGAATCACTCTACTAATGCACCTGAGGTCCTTAGGGGTCATTGTCTACTTAATTTTAGATTAAAGATCTTAATCAGGAGTGATTTTGGGGGTTAAGGGAAGGGTGATGAAATCCACATCTTATCTTGTACGGGACGACCTCTTTAGGTTGTTTTGAATCCTACACTAGAAATCAATACACAAATCAATCACTCGCCGCATTCTTGTCCTGATGCACCTTACTAACAAATGCATGCTCTAACCCTGCATGAATGAGAGAAGGGTGCACATACCTCATGCCAGCAATCGACAATGGAAATGTAAAGAAAAGAAAAGATGATTGCATGTAAGGTAGACAATTCATGCAAGACCTAGATGCCAATTAATCTAATCTTTTGCCTTGAGTTTTAGGGTCCAAGTTGTCTTTAAAATGGGTCATGCAAGCCAAATTAATTACTGACACTGAAACAGAGTATACATGACATAAACAATGTAAGTAAACTACTGTAAAAACAATAGGCAAAGAACATAAGATAAAAGTAAACTACATGACATAAGCAAAAGGCAAAGGAAACTACTGTAAAAATAGAATTCACAAATGGCTCACCAGAGCCACCAGTGGTGGATCCAAATCCACTACTAGTGGATAGTGTGGGGATTTTGGTCCCCAGACTTTACTAGCACGTTGCTAGGCTCCTATAGGTTTCCTTATCCACTTGTAACCCCTTCTAGTAACGAAAAGAGAAAAGAAAATGGAAAAACAAAAACCACACCGAAATTGTGAACTCGACTACAAAAATGGCTCCCCCGGCAACAACACCAAAAACTTGATTGATTGTTATAATTAATGATGGATTGCATACATTGCATCATATGTCTTTCATTTAGATTAATTTTATATCAATAAATGCTACTAAGGTATGTGTTTAGTTTTTTTTTATAGAATACAGGGACTTGAATGCAAACTACCCATATCCCGAGCATAAACGTGTGCAAGAGATTCATTTGTATCATAAATACCAAGTTCAAGATTATCAAGATTGAAATTGAAGTACATCCAAGCATAAAAGCATTCAAAGACCTAATTACAAAAAGACCAAGGACCTAAGCACAAAAGTAGCCAGGGACTTAATTGCAAAAAGCTGAGAACCCGAATCCAAATTAAAGTACCAAAATATTATTTTGGAGAAGTTCTACAGAAAAATCAAATTGGATCTCCAAATATATGATGGAATTAATTCGGAGCTCAAAAGAAAGGAAAGAAATCAATCCAGACGCGCAAATGACAGTTAAATCATACCATAAACACACAAGAAAATCCGGATTAAATCAGATCAGATATTGCGGCAAAATCGCCAGACCTTACATGTATTATGCGGAAGAAACGCCGCACCCCTAGCGATCCATGGCTCCGAATGTATCGGCTATAAATAGCCCCGAAACGATGTTGTGAAGGGGCCTTAGTTTTTCTTCCATATTTTAGTAATAAAATTCTGTTCTTTTATTTCTTGTTTTCAGTTTGCTTTTGTAGTTTCTCTAGGACCCCTTCTCCTTCCCTCCATCCATTACTTTCTAACTCTCTCCAAAATGTGGGGGTGACGGATTTAGGGTGATGAGAAGAAGAATAAAGTTATTATTTTAATTTCGCAGTATATTTTGATTACTTGAGTTTATGTTGAGTCATTTATCATGTAATGCTTTATAACTAATATGATTTATCATAAGTTTCAGAATTCTCTAATCTAAACCCGATATCTAAACCTCCACCCACTGGACTCCCATCCATCTTTACTTTATTTTTAATTTGTTTTTGTTGTTCTCGCTTTAGATAATTAAAAACCAAAAATCTCAAACCAAACATATTACTCTCTCTCTTTCTTTCCTTAATCAAAAATCACAAAATAACAATATCTTGGACCCGTATTTGCCATGTCTTCATTGACGTCGTGCACTTGTGGTATAAATTTAATTCTCATCAATTAACCGCAAGTGCACGGTATCGGTGAAGATGCAGCAAGTACGAGTCATGTCTACAAGGAGCGCGTGGGAGTCGGAGTGCACAATACTCGAGTGGAAAAGTAAAAGAGAGATATGAGATCAGAATTTCACTACGATGCGTACTAAATCAAAAAACAAACGATAAAAATAAACCCTTTAGGGGTTAGAGAAAGAATGAGGAAATGAGAATATGTGTATGTGTGTGTTAAGTTCATTTGTTTGTCAAGTGGGGTGAAGCCCTAGTCCACTGTTTTGAACAAATATGGTTTTAATTGGTACAATACTGATATGGTTTAAGTCATCAGTCACAATATTTTGTACTTCACCATCATGTCCCTCAACATTTTCACTTGGGTCTTTCCTGATTTGCGTTCCAGTCCTACGTTACAAATAGGTCCAAAAGTCTTCAACTCAATCCATTCTTGTTGCATTTAGGTCCTTTTTGCTCCCTTTCTATTCATTATTTCCTAAAACCTGAAACACTATAGACAAACACTCGAGTAACACAATTTTGGGGTAAGATAAAGGTTATATAGAATGAATATGATGTATGATATGGTATTAATCAAATATTCAACCTATTATGCGATATGTGATTGAAAAACATCCGCTAGGAAATGATGGCTCAAATTTAAATAGCTAGCAGCTTAAGCTCAACATCGTGTTGAAGTTTGAAAAACTATCTAACATTTTGGAAGGTCACACCAAGAATTAAGTGAGAAGGCAATTGATGCTGAGAAAGAGGCAGTTACAAAGTGGGAAGACCAAGAGAAGCAAGTTCACGATGTAACGCTTGCCTCTATGAGTGACTCGTTTCAAGCAAAATACTTACATTCAAAACTGAAGAAGACCATGGAAGTTCTAACAAGTATGTTTATGGATAGTACTAGGAAAGAGCGTTATAAGACCACGATACCACTCACAAGGTGCCATATGATGGAGGGAACATCTATGTCTATGCATTTTGGCACAATGCAAGGATACCTTGAGAAGTTAGAAAAACACTTTTCCCTAATGCCCAATGACATTGCAGAGGATATGATTCTTGGCTCTCTAGTCCCATCCTATAAGGACTTTATCATGCATTACCATGTGCGTGAGAAAGGGGTGAGTCTTCAAGAGCTTCATAATGCTCTCAAAATGGCTGGCATTGGTATGGGCAAAGGTAGGGACAAGAATATCCTAGCCATCTACGGTGGAAGCAAAAAATCGCCAAATGTAAAGGGAAAGGCAAGAACAAATTAGTCAAAAATGTGTTATCCAAGGGAAGTGGAGTAGGAAGGGCTCATGCGAGCACCTCAGGGGGGAAATCTTTGAAATCTTCGACTCCTAATACAGAATGTTTTCACTGTGGTGGAGGACACATTTGCCTTAATTGCCCCAAGTACAAGGACGACCTTGACAATAGAGGAATTGAGCGCAAATGCCCCCAAAAGGCCAAATGTATTTTTTTATTGAGATAAATTTAATCACCACTATCCATGATTGGGTGCTCGATATTGGATCTTGGGCTCACATAACTTCCAATGTGCAGTTACTAAAGGAGAGGAAGGAATTCACAAAAGGCGAGATGATTTTGAAGGTCGAAAATGGTGCAAGCGTTTGTGTGATTGCACAATGCTCCTTCGATATTCAATTATCTAGTAGTTTTATTTTAAGTTTAAAGAATGTCTATTATGTACCTTCAATTAGCAATATTATAACTATATCATGTTTAGATATGAGTGACTTTATAAAAAAATATTTCAAACTCTTCATGTCTTTATTGAAGAATGAAATTTTCTATGCAAATGCTTTCATAACAAATGGACTCTTTTTGATTGAATTGAATAATATACATGCTTTTAACATCAATAACAAAAGACTCAAAACAACTCATATAAATGATACAATCTTATGTATGTCACTATCTCCTGGGTTACATCAATAAAACACGCATCAAGAAATTGCAGGAAGCTAAGTTTCTTGGTCAAATTGATTTTAAATCGTTGGAGACATGCAAACCTTGCCTTATGGGCAAAGTGGCCAAGCGAACTTTCAAGAAGAAAGGTCCAAGAGCAAATAACTTGTTGGATTTGATATATTTTGATGTATGTGGTCAAATTAGTGCAAATGCAAGAGATGGTTATAGGTACTTCATAACGTTCACAGATGATTATACCCATTACGGTTACATTTATCTAATGAGGAACAAAAGTGAATCCTTTGACAAGTTCAAAGATTTCAACAATGAAGTAGAGAACGAACTCAATAAGAAGATCAAATAAACCGATCGTGGGGGTGAGTACTTGAGTACCAAATTTGACTCGTTCCTAAAGGAGTGTGGCATTATACGACAACTCACTCCACCCGGAACATCTCAATGAAATGGTGTGTTCGGACGGAGAAATAAGACATTGCTTGATATGGTTCGATCACTGGTGAGTCAAGATGAATTGCCACTTTACGTTTGGAGTTATGCACAACAAGCTGCAGTTTACACACTGAATAATGTTCCATCCAAATCTATAGAGAAAATGCCATATGAGATGTGGAGTGGTAAAATACCCAAGCTCAAGTTTCTCAAGATTTGGGGTTGTGAGGCCTATGTCAAAAGATTGATGTCGACCAAACTTCAACCAAAAGCGGATAAGTACTTCTTTATTGGTTATCATCGTGAAACAAGAGGATACTACTTTTGGCATAAAACCTCCAATCGAGTGATTGTCGTCAGGGATGTCGTGTTCTTAGATAAAAAGTCCCTCAAAATAATAAAAAGTAGAGATAGTAGAATTGTACTTGAGGAAACTCAAGATACTCTACAGGATGATGATGTGACCACTACTGGAAAATTGGCCTACCACGTCGCCCTAACCATGTCAGTTAATTACAAATCGACGTGGAATATCCCCCTACCGTCTGTTTTAGTAAATCGACGTAATAAGGTTCTTTTTAATATATTTAAAAAAAACTCAAACACTACCACGTTGGTTTTAATTAACCAACATGGTAGGGCATCTTCCACGTCAGTTTTAATTAACCGATGTGGAAGGGGTTTTTAAATATATTTTTTAATATCATTAAAAAAATAATTCATAGCCTACCACGTCGGTTTTTTTGTTAACCGATGTGGAAGTTGTGTTTTTAATATATATATTTTTAGAACAGTCCACTCCAATTCAAAATCGAGATCTTCCCTACCAAACCCTAAACCCCCAAATCCAAGGAAACAATCTATGTTGCCATCTGCTTCCAGTGGTCCCCTCTGCCACCGGAGACCGGTCATGGAAGATCGAGGACAACTGCATCACCCTCCACCACCCCTCGGAACCCTCGTCTCTGGCGTCTCCTTCGCCTTCGGTGAGAAACCCCCAAAACCATACGGGGTTTTGTCTCATTGGGTCATCATTTTTTGTCTCCCACTTCATTCCCTCCTCCATATCCAACCAGTGTCGACCCACTCCGGTAAGACCCTTACTGGTTGGTTTGTAATTTTTTTATAATTTTATGACCCCATATTTTGTTGCAGGTGGTTGTTTGGTTAATTTTTGTTAATTTATGACCCTATTTTTTGTTAAATTTTGTTTGACTTTATATATTATATTTGTTGTTAAATTCAATGTGCTTGTGGTGTTTTTGTGCTTTATATGCTTTATTATTTAGTCCTGCGTGATGTATGGGTTTTTCTCTTCATGTATTGACGAATGGTAATGTTTTTGATGTTTTTGTATTTACCCGTGGAATCTTGTTATAGAGAATTTCCATTATTATGTTTATGCTCGTGATTATGTTATTGTGTGGATTCAATTTGGATCATTGTTTATGTGGATTATCTTCGAATTTCAGCGTTCTTGGATCATTGGTTCTCACTATTTAATGTGAAATTTCAGCATGGAATTTTCGTTGATGGTCTAAAGGAAGAGATTGTGAAAACTGTTGAGCTATCAATTTCAGCATGGAATTAATGCTGGTGACTTCCCCAAGAAGGCCAATGTCTATAGATTTGGTGATGTTTTGCTTTATTTGACGATAATATATATTGTGTTGGTAGTGTTCTTAATTTTCGATAACGTTGAATTGGATTGTCGATGTGTTGAATTGAATTGAATTGAATTGTTGATGAGTTATTGAATTGTCAATGTGTTAAGAATTGATGATAATATTGTATAATCGACTTGTTATTAAAATGAAATGTCTATAAGTTGAGAATTGATATTGTTGATGTGTTGAATGAATGTTGCAAGAAATGTATGTGAATATGAATGTTGCTGAATTGAATATGAATGTTGCAGGGATTGAGTGGAAATTACAAACATCAAATTGAAAAAAGAAAAAAAAATTAAAAAATACCCTACAGACGTTGTAGCGTGTCTACAAAGTCAGTTCTTCTTGATAACCGACGTGGTAGACCCCCACTACCATGTTATATTTTAGACTGACGTGAAAGAGTATCCCCATATAACGTCCCCCTCCTACCACGTCAGTCCACATGGGTGGTCAACCCGACATTATGCCCCCTAAATATCGAACGTTATAGCCCTTTTTCCAGTATTGGAATGATAACATTCAAGATCATGAAGACCCAACCGATGTTCCTTTGGTTAGTGGGAGTGTTAATGAGCAACTCTCTCAAGCAATTGTGAGTGAAACTTAATCATCACCACCTAGTGTTTGTTCTAGAGTTAAACCCAAACAAATTCCGCAAGAAATTGTGGAAGAAGTTCAAGAAATACACGTTCAAGAAATTGTAGAAGAAGTTCAAGACGTTCAAAAAGTTCAAGAAATTTTGCATTGGATTTTAATGGCCAAGTTGATTAAACGGGGGATTGATTGGTTTATTGACTAATCTATGAGCACTCTATAGGTCCAGACATGAAAACTTTAGCTCCCAGACAAATACTGTATCGTTACCAACAACAAGAAGAAATTTTGGGGAAAAAAAGCTCACGAAGCCACCAATCGGCGGTCTCAGACCACTATCTTGCGGTCTTGGTAGCTTCACATGTTCGAAAGTTTGTCCTGTGTCTTCCCTAGTGAACTCTAAACGACCTGAAATAATACAAACTATAAACAAAAGATCAAATCCACTCGAATTGTCTGAACCAGAGTCTGGACAGAGCACCTCCCCAGCAATGACGCCAAAAATTTCTTTCGATTAAACTTAAACCGCAAGTGCGTGACCGTGATGAAGGATGGTATGTACGGGTCGGGTCCACAGAGACGTGTGTCAACTCTTGTTCTTTAGAAATCAAGTGAAAAATAGGGGGAGAAGAAATTCATTACAATAAACTAGGCTACACTAAACTTGCAACTAACAAGCAAGAAAGATAACAACTCAAGATTAACTTAAACTAAACTAAGCAAGATCAAATTCAGTTAGGAAAACCCTTAACGGGTGGAGTGTGTGTACACATGTAATAAGGTCGTGAAGAGTGCATTCGATATGGCACAAGTATAGGTTTTGTTTTCATGCATAGGAAGTGTCTAATGATTGTGGGAAAACCTATGAATTCAATCACTAACCTAGTTGATTAACATGAGCATAAGCAAGATGATTATTAAGAACCTAAACAAGCACGTGAAGTGTCTAAAAGTTGTGACGAGTAGCATAAGCAAGATGGTTATTAAGAACCTAAACAACTCACATTACAAGTAGCATTCTTCTCCACTTTAGGTTTACTCCATCGCTTACTACTAGTAGAGAGAATGGCCACCAAGCAATGAGTACCTTACAAAGGAAAAGAAGAGTTATATTTATAGAAATGAAAAGGCAAGTAGGACAATCCCCAGGTGTAGGACTAATGAAACATTCCCAGAATAGACATAAACACATAACCTATATCCGTGCGAAACCGGGTAGGATTCTGATCAAAAGGGACCGCCAATTGGCGGTCCAAATTCGTCAGATGCGACTCAATTCCGTGCGTCTACTTAATCTCTTCAATTCTGCACGTGGGGTGTGCCATTGTCCGTCATTGGAGTCTACGGATGAATCTAATTGCCAAAATACTTCTCATGATGGTGTGGAGATTCCCGGTTTGCTCTTTCGTCCCTCTAGGCTTACATCCAGGTCCTTTCCTCTTGCAGATGAGTCCTTGTAAATGATAAAGAGGTCCATTTTGCTTCATTTAAGTCATTTCTTCTTAAATTTCAACCTTTTTTCTCTTCCGTTTACTTTCTTGTTACCTAATACCTGAAGTTCAACAACAAACACTTGAGGAGCACAATATTGGGGTAAAATTGAGGATATATAGCACGAATATGATGCATGACATGCTACTAATCAAATATCCCCACACTTACCTTTTGCTAGTCCCGAGCAAAACAAAGAAAGAGAAAAATCAAATAAACGAAAAACATACGGAAAATAGGGAAATCGTAAATCACTTTTGTAGGAATCACGGTTGCACTTAGTGTAGGATTTCATATCCCTATGTATGTATACATTTTTAAAAAAATTATACATGAATACATGATCGATTTCATACTTTCAACAATTTTATGTACATTACTTTGTGTTTATTCTAATATCATGCAACCCTACTTTTATTAAAATAAATCACAAAGACAGATCATACCTAAAAGGTTCTCTAAAACCTTTTCGACGATCCGGAGTCGTGTTGCCCGTAGAATCGTCCACCGATTTGCCTCCGAGTGTTCACCAAACTCTAAACAAGATTAAAGAGAAAGGAACTAGCTAATCAATCTCTAATAAGGCTTAGAATCTAGCTAATAACCTCTCTTTGAGCTCCTGAGATTTCTATCTCCTAAACTCAAAATTAATAAGAGATTTTCGTGGTGATCAAGAGAGAGATTAATGAGAGAAAGAATTTTTGCATTCATGTAACACAAAATGTGTGTAATTAGCAAGTAGGAGGAGGGGTCTTATTTATAGGCTCCCAAAACATCCTTATCATGACCTATTCTTTAGTCATGATCTCTTACTTATTCTGTCCTAAAATTAATCTCTAATTGCCACATAAGCATCCTAAAAAATGTTATAATTAAATCTGGAATTAATCCACCCATGATCTAATTCAGGCAGAAATCGCACTGTTCGGTCGACCGAGAATTATTCGGTCGAACGAACCGTTCGGTTTTCACATGTGTTCAGTGCACTGTGGGCTAGATGGTCGACCGAATCTGCATGGGAAAAATTTTCTGGAAAAATTCGGACGAACCACGTCTTCTCTTCAGTCAACCGTTGACTCACCAAAATTTCTCCGGGAGCATAGTCATCGGATGACCGATTCACCTTCGGTCTACCGAAAATACTCTTTCTTGGTTGACCGTTCACGCTCGGTTAACCGAACCCGATTGTCCAGGCACTCCAGACAATTTTGGTAAACCAATTGTGATTACCCGTTCCCCATTCGGTTAACCGATCAGAAGATACCCCCGTCGACCGAACCCGGAACGGTTCACCGTGTTTGACCCCGATTTTGCCTTTGTCAAATTTTGGATTTATTTCCAACAAAATTTGATCTTTTGGGATTTTTAGCAAATTCACATCTTATGTAATATATTATCCTATGTAATATCAAATTATTACACACCATAATATATACACCCCATATGAATTTATTATGATTCTAATTATGTCAATTCTCATGACATACTGATTTTATTCATTCACCACATGTGTCCTATTTTCACATGAAACCCGACACATCATATGAACTTAAAATCAAGCCTCTTATTTCCCAGTTTTGTGGTGTGACCTATAGGAGGATATAAGCCAAATTGGTAGTGATATTAAACACTTAATATCTCAAACTATAACCGGTATCTAGCTACACATTATAGTTACCCAATTAGCATAGATGTCTTTGTTCCACCCGAACCAAAACACGATCCATTTAGTGATGTAAGTACACCACTTGTGTCCGTCCCTTGCCTCATGATATTAAGAATATATACAAAGTAGAAATGTGTAACCTTTGTATTATATTCATTTCTTGATCTCTTTAAGCTAATTATAACTATGTAACTTAACTCAAGTTACATTGTGCACATTATAATTTTGCTTTATTAAGGGGCCCACTAATATCATCACTCAATGAAGAGGGGCAACGATAATCGTTTGACTAGCTATCTTTTCCAGCACAAGTCATGTTCAACCAACTATTGCCTTTATCACTATACTCATTGATAACTTTTGACAATAATCGAATTAAGCACTTCTTGAGTGAAAAGACTCCCATATCTTAGGATCCAAGACACAATAAAATATTAATGACACGAATCACAATTCCAAAATGTTTTACTTGTTAGGCATGTTCAATATATAAAAGTAATTTTTTCCTCTTTCATATACTCATGTCGTGAATTATTTGTAGAGCTACAATAATCGATGACCAACACGACAATCTTATCTCGGTAATCAATGTTCCATGTTAATTACCATTATTATGAACAACTTTTGATTTATGTAAACCATTATCTTTTAGAGCTCTACGGTTAAGGACCAAGTGCCTCTTCCTTAACTCTTCCGACGAATACCATAATCAAGGAACAAAATGTTTGCACATCCAATTCATAATAATTAACATATAAAAGTAAAACTTTTAAAACACATTCCTTTCAATCTCCTACTTGTCATCAAAGTTTTCTCTGACATACAATCTCAATGTATAAAACAATAATAACTAGGGTAACCCTCTCTAATCACTCATCAAGCCAATCCACATGGTTCCTCAGACCCATGGACTCGAAATGCATTTCGCCCTTGGCTTGGGATAAGGGTTTGGTGAATGGATCAGCTGTGTTGCTGTTTGTGTCCACCCATAGTAAATTTATTTTGCCTTCATCGGTGGTTGAGTCGGCGTAGTGATTTGCTCCAACTACACTAACTCATGCCTCCACCTTTGAAAATAATGACATATCATTATTGCGACCTCCTATTGTCGGGATCACTCATGAAACTCGCATCTGAATAGCCCTCGGCTATTAACTCCCTTTGTCCTCCATAAACAAGAACCTTATCTTTGGTCTGGTCAAGGTACCTCAGAATATTCTTAACCGCAGTCCAATGCTCAGGACCTGTGTTGGATTGGTGACGACGTGTCACGCTTAGAGCATACGAGACATCGGGTCTTGTGCAAGTCATCATGTACATGATCGATCCTATTGCCGAAGCATAAGGGATATCTTTCATGTACTCCAAGTCTTTACGCGATTCAGCACATTGAGACTTCTTGAGTTGCACACCCATATTCATTGGCACATTGCCCTTTTTGGAGTTGTTCATGCTGAACTTTTCCAAGACCTTGTCAATGCATGTACGTTGACTTAGGCCAATGAGTTTACGGGATCTATCTCTATATATCTTGATTCCGAAGATGTATTGAGCCTCACCCGTATCTGTCATCGAAAATGCAGATTTCAATGAACTTCTCGTTTGCTCAAGCAAAGGTATATGATTTCCCATGAGGAGTATGTCATCGACATATATGATCAAGAATACTATCTTCCTTACTTTGGACGAAGTGAATCTTTTTTACTTCCTCGTCAAAGCGTTTATTCCAACTCCTTGATGCTACCTTCAAGCCATAGATGAATCTTTGAAGCTTGCATACTTTCTAGGTATTCTTTGGATCTTCTAATCCTTGAGGTTGTACCATGTACACATCCTCCTCCAAGTTCCCATTAAGGAATGCCGTTTTGACATCCATTTGTCATATCTCATATTCATGAAATACGGCAATAACGAGCATAATCCGAGTAGACTTGAACATGGCAACCGGTCCAAAAGTTTCATCATAGTGAATTCCTTGAACTTGAGTGAAACCTTTTTCTACAAGCCTCGCTTTGTAGGTTGTCAAGTTCTCATCCATGTCCATCTTCCTCATGAAAACCCATTTATTTTGAATGGCCTTTTTCCCTTGAGGAAGGTCAACCAAGTTCCATACATGATTATCATACATGGATTCTATTTCGGATTCCATGGCCTTGAGCCATAGTTTTGGAGTCCTCTCTTTCCATTGCTTCTTGAAAGGTCGAGGGATCATCAGTATCTAGTACCATGATCTCATGAAGTCCCAAATACATATCGGGTTTCTTCCTTTCCCTCGTTGACCTTCTAAGTTCTTTTGGTTCTACGTGTACTTCTCGAACTTCTTCCACAATTTCTTGTGGAATTGGTTCGTGTTCAATTCTTGAACGTACACTAGGTGGGGAAGTTTGAGTTTCTCTCACAATTTCTTGTGAGGGTGTCTTACTCATGCTCCCACTAACCAAAGGAACCTCGGTTCGGCCTCTCTACAATCACTCGATTGGAGGTAATGTGCCAAAAGTAGTATCCTCTTGTCTCACGAGGATAACCTATAAAGAAGCACTTATCCGCTTTTGGTTTAAGTTTGGCCAACATCAATCTCTTGACGTTGGGCTCACAACCCCAAATCTTGAGAAAATTGAGCTTAGGTGTTTTACCACTCCATAGCTCATAAGGCGGTTTCTCCACAGATTTGGATGGAACATTATTTAGTGTGTAAGCCACAGCTTCTATTGCATAACTCCAAAAGTAAAGCGGCAATTCAGCTTGACTCATCATTCATCAAACCATATCGAGTAATGTCCTATTCCTCCTTTCGGATACCCCATTCCACTGAGGTGTACCAGGAGCGGTGAGTTGTGGTACAATACCACACTCCTTTAGGAATGAGTCGAATTTGGTACTTAAGCACTCACCTCGGACTTGATTTTCTTGTTGAGTTGGTTCTCTCTTCATTCTTGAATTCCTTGAACTTGTCAAAGGATTCACTTTTGTTTCTCATTAGATAAATATAGCCATAATGACTATAGTCATTCGTGAACGTAATGAAGTACCTAAAACCGTCTCTTGCACTAGTACTCATCGGACCACATACATCAGAATGTATCAAATCCAACAAGTCATTCGCTCTCGGTCCTTTCTTGTTGAAAGGCCTCTTTGTCATTTTTCCCATTAGGCAAGGCTCGCACGTCTCCAATGATTTAAAATCAAGTTGACCAAGAAGGTTAGCTTCTTGCAATTTCTTGATGCGTTTTTCATTTATGTGACCAAGATGATAGTGCCACAAGAGTGTATCATTCACGTGAGTAGTTTTAAGATTTTTTATTGATGTTTAAGAATTTTTTATTATTCAATTGAAGCAAATAGAGTTCATTCCTCATGAATGCATTTGCATAGAAAATACCATTCTTCGATATAGACAAGCATGAATTTGAAATATTTATATTAAAATTATCCATATCCAAACATTATACAAAAATAATGTTCTTGCTAATAGAAGGCACTTAATAAACATTCTTTAAACATAAATTTAAACCACTAGATAATTGAAGCTCCACAAAACCTTGTGCAATCGCAGCAACGCTCGCACCATTTCCAACCTTCAAAATCATCTTGTTCTTTACGAGTTCCTTCCTATCCTTTAGTAGCTGCACATTAGAAATTATGTGAGCACAAGATCCGGTATCGATTACCTAATCATGGACAGAGGTGGATAAATTTATCTCAATAACAAATATACCTTTGGCCTTTTTGGGGCGCTTACGTTCAATCACTCCATTGTCAAGTTCTTCCTTGTACTTGGGCAATTTGGCCGGATGTGTCCCTTTTCACCGCAGTGAAAGCACTCCGTGTTGGGAGTCGGAGATTTCAAAGAAGTCCCCCTTGAGGCGCTCCCACGAGCACCTCCTACTCCCTTGCTCTTGATTGATGTATTATTGGTGAATTTGCATTTACCTTTGGTGATCTTCTTGCTCCCTCCATGGACGGCTAGGACGTTCTTGTCCCGACCTTTGCCCATGTCAACTTCAGTCGTTTTGAGAGCATTGTGAAGCTCCTCGAGACTCACCCCTTTCTCACGCACCTGATAGTGCATAATAAAGTCCATGTAGGACGGGGCTAGAGAGCCAAGAATCAAATCTTCCGCAATGTCATTGGGCATCGGGGAAGAGAGCTTCGACAACTTCTCAAGGTATCCTTGCATCATGAGAAAATGCATGGATACCGATGTGCCCTCCGCCATGTGGCACCTTGTGAGTGCGATGGTGGTCTTATAGCGCTCTTTTCTAGCACTATCCATGAACATCTTTGTTAAAGCTTCCATGGTGTTCTTGGGTTTTGAATTCAAGTATTTCGCTTGAAGCGAGCCAACAATGGAGGCCAACATTAGACCGTGAACCTGGTTCTCTTGATCTTCGCACTTGGCTTTTGCCTCTCTCTTGCTATCAGTTGCATTCTCATTTAATTTTGGGATTTCACCATCCAAAATATGAGATAGTTTCTCAAACTTCAACACAATATTGAGCTTGAGTTGCCATCTTATGAAGTTTGAGTCATCATTTGCCAAAGCATGTTTTTCAATCATAGATCGCACGAAAGGTTGAATATTGACTCTTCTACAAAATAAATTATATGGGATTTAATGTCAATTTTATGTTTTTTTTAAATCAATACCGCAAATAAAAAATTGTCCATAAATGCAGCAATTCAAGATCCTATAAATTATAATATAAACTAGCTAAGGACTATCAGATATATTATAAAATTAATGTAAGAATTTTTTTTTCTTATCATAACCATTTCGAAATATCACAACATTTGCATTTTCAAACTCTTATGACTCTTATCGTTTTAATTAAGAAGGAATTTGACCGATCCTCGTAAGAAAAACTCTCTTTCTCAAAACCGAGCTAGGGACTGTCCAGGTCACAATCTTCACCTGGCCTCTCTACCTAGAGGTCTTTCCGAATAGGCCTCTCTAATAGATATCCTACCCGTGGCCCGTTGCCCCCAAGACAATCGTGCCTATGATTCATTTTATTCATTAAAAGCACATGGAAGCTATCAATATAACTATATCCAATCTATAGCTAAAAAAGCCAAGCACGAGCCCAACACAATGAGTGTACAATTACACTCATCATGGCTCCAAACAAATCATAAGCCACACATGCAAACCAACAACTTGATAGCACAGTCACAAACAATCAACATAGCATTACAAACCCGAACAAGCATACCATGCAACCACGCTATCTACGGGTCGTGTGACTAAAGTTGTTACATGTGATTAACACAATAATATCCCATAAGAGAAGAAAATCAGAAATAATAGATCAACAAGTGAGGCCAAACATAAGACTAGTGCATGTTGTCCCAACATGACCACGGGTCATGAAGTGATGGTTATAAGGTCAAGCCTTACCCTACAATATACAAGCACAAATTCATGCTTTTACAGCAGCAAATAACCTCATTATAATCAAGTCAAATTCATCTAACATCAGTTTATTAACAATGGTTAAATCAGGAAATGAATCAAGATCTCAATAGGTAAATGTGCATGCGCATGGTGTATCTAATTGGCAATAATCCAGCAAATAATGACATGATCTCAGCAGCAAAATTATACATAAAGATATGGAATCTTAACAGCAAACTAATCTTCAAAACAATCTGGAATCCAGCATGAAAAGCACGCCCACATCCTACAAGCAATCACAAATCCAGCAAGAACGAAAGGTGCAACACACAACACCAAGAAAAACATGCATGCAATTCACCCGACATGCTCCCCTATGACCCAGCCACAACTCCCCCTGGTTTCTCTCCTCAAACCACCTGGAAGTAGTGTACTTAAAGTAATGATGAAGGGGAGGACGTCCCTGTTGGCTTTTAGGCCTTAATCTATGTTTTGATGATTTAATCAACGTAATCTTAATAATTATCAATGTAGAGTAGCACACATGTTGCATAGCATATATATTGCTTTATGCTAACATCTACAGGTAATAAAGACTCAATGAAGAAAGGAACTCAAGTGAATACATGTAATCAAGCTATTCAAGACATGTAATTTTGTATTTCTTTTGTGTCTTAGAAACTTTGTGTACTTCAGCATACTAGAGTTAAATAACTACTCACACATACACTAGGTTCCTTGTAGAAGTCACACAAAAAATGTCAGATCTTTTGGACATCAATAGGACACCCAAACTTAGACCGGAAATCACTAAACCCAAACCTGAACTGCTTGATCAAATTCAGTCGACCGAACCACCTTCGTTCGACCGATTGATCTTTTAATCAATGGTGATTTTAACTGCTCGACTGGACGACCGTGGCCTTTTTCGGTGGACCATCTAGACATGTCATTTGACCGTTCAACTTGTCGTATTATACCAACGACAATATTCACATTTTTATCCATACCCTAGAAATACATTTGACAACCGGTCAACCGTGGACGTAGTTTTGGTCGACTGAACATCGACATCTCTTGAACACCGTAGTGCCAGTTTTTAACAGTTGATTGACATTATTTCATGCATTCATTTGTGTCTTATCTCCATGATCTTAAACCTAAACAATGCTATGTAATGAGTTTTATGTTTGAGTTTCAGGAATAAACAGGTTTTAGGAGAATAGCCGTAAAAGAACCTAAAAGCAAGAAAAAAGATTGAGTCGTAAGACTTGGGGACTGATATGCAAGAGAGAAATACCTGAATGCAAGCCCAAATGACCAATGAGCGAATCAAGAAACTTCATACCATTATGAGGCGTATTTTGGCAATTCAATTCGGGCTTTAACTCCAACAACCAACCTGGGTGCATCATACATTGGGAAATCAAGCCAGACGACAACACACGAAATCTAGACTCCATAGACCGCCAATTGGCAGTCTGGGACCGCTGAATGGCGGTTGGGTTAGCTCCGGATACGACAAGCTTCGGGAGAATCATGTATTAGGGTGTTTTATGTCTACATTTGGTATTGTATTAGTCCCACATCGGGGGATTGCCCCTGATTATCTTTTTCAATGACTATAAATAGAACTCCTCATCTACCCTTGTAGACTACTACATGCTTAGTGTCCATTCTCTCTACTTGAAGTGAAGTCATGGAGCAAATACTCAAGTATGGAGATGCTACTTGTATTGTGAGTTTGAAATTAATAAAATTTTCCTTGTTATGTTGCTTCTTTCATGTTTCTTGAATGCTTAGTTTAATTTCGTTTCATTAATCTTAGTAGACTTAGTTAATATGGTTTCCTTTCTTTAGATAATAGTTAGTTTAATGATTAGTGAGTAGTTTCATTCCCTTTGGGGGGTGGTGATGATGTTTTATACATGCAATAAAGAATGGAAGTGAATGCTTTGTTATGAAAATGTGTTGATAAATATGAATGTATGCTCGCTTGTTTAGGATAGAACATGTAACTTGATGGGTTTTTCCATAACTATTAGACAACTTCCATGCTTGTTTAGGTTCTTAAATAACCAACTTGTGTATGTTAATGTTAATAAACTAGGTTCGTGATTGGATTGATAGGTCTTTCTATAATCATTAGACACTTCCTGTACATGAAAACACAACCTACATTTGTGCCTATTGATTGCATTCTTCACCATCTTATTGCATGTGTACACTCACTCCACCCCTTAGGGGTCTCTCTTCCTGATTTGCAACTTTAGCTTAAGTTCTTTTGGTTTAGTTTGAATCACTAGTTCTTGCTTTCCTTCGAATTTCTTCTTACTAGTTTAGTGTAGATTAGATTAGCATATCGAAATCTCTTCTCCCTTTATTTGCCATTTGATTTTGTTCAAACTAGAGGTACTCACCGATGACTGTGCACTTTCGGTCTAAATATAAAACGTTCAATCAAATTTTTGGCGTCGTTGCCGGGGAGGTGTCTATCCAGACTCTGGTTGGACGATTCGAGTGAATTTCATTTGTATTATGTAGTTTTTCTTTGTTTCAGGGGCTTTAAAGATCAAGGGAAGGCACCAAAAGAAGTTAGGAGGCCCAGAGAAACATACAGACTGCCAATCAGCGGTGGTGGACCGCCAAATGGCGGCCTGGTGAGCTCTGCTTGCACTCTTCTTTCTTCTACTTGTTTGTTGTTTCAACAAAGTGGTCTGAGGCTCAATTTGGTATGTTTTGACTTGTAGTTTGCCCCAGATCAATAATCAATAACCTTTTAAGCAACTTGGACCCTAAAATCCAAAGCAAACGATTAGACATTCTTGCTTGTTTAGGTCATGCATTATGTACTTGACTTAGGCACGTAGTTTTCTTTTATTTTAGCTTTACTTTCAGTTGTTGAGCGCTTGCATGAGGTACGCATATCCTACACTCATTCATACATTTGGTATGACCATGCATTAGTTAGTAGGAATTGCATTTCAACAAGTGTGAGTTGAGCGTTTGTTTGGAAAGTTGATTTCAAGATTAGGACTCCAAAACGCTACTAAGGAGGGGTTGTGCCATATAAGATAAGGTGGGGGATTTCATCACCCTTTCCTTTTCCCCAAAAACCACACTAATAAGGAGCCTGATTTTAAAATCAAGTAGACATTGACCCTAAGGATCTCGGGCGCATTAGGAGAGTGATCCGGTCTCGACCGTCATGGCTTGGTCGGCGTCGCCAACTTTGTCGATAGTATAAGAGACGAGATCTCTGGATCTTGGCTTTGTGGTCCTCATCGTAGGGAGGTGAGGCGTGTTGAGGCCGTGTGACCTCGCAGTTAGGCATCGTCTAGCTGTAAGGACCCATACCGACCTTAGGTTGTTTGAGCCTTGTTTGCTTGTGTGCTTCTACCAATACCCACCCATTGTAGCATAAGCATTTCTTCCTTTCTCTCCTGACTCATTCCCTCTCTTCTGTATTCTCTCGTCTTCTAATCTACGCATTTTCTGCTTTAGTTGTTAAAAAACGGTTTGTATGTGTGTGCACGTTTGTGCAAGCTTGTGTGGGCATGAGACAAGAGTGGCCGTTTGACGAGGCATGTCGTCAATCCTGCCTCGGTAGTCGATTTCTCGATGCCTTCCCCTTCTCGTGTTGCACAGTCTGGGTTCCATGGAGGAGCTATTGCTGGACCCACCTCTTCCACCTAATCCACATGTTCTTGTTCCTATTTCTCTCCGCGATCGATGTTATCCGAGTCATACTGCTCTACCTTTGTGCATCGTATTGCCAGAGGTGAATGAGAACCACTCTGAGGTTAAGCCTCAATTTTAATCTCCATGCTCCCTCACTTCACTGGAAAGGGATGACCCCTATATCTTTCTGAGGGAATTTGAGGAGGTCTGTGCTATGATTAAGCTGCAACAAGTTAGCACAGACTCCATCCATCTTAGGGTTGCCCTCTTTGGACTAAAGGATGATGCCAAGAAGTGGTTGTACAACAACCATGCAAATGCCGTTAGGACCTAGGACGAGTTTCAATCTGCATTCCAAAAGAAGTACTTTCCAAATCATCGGACTCAAAAACTGAGGAACGTAATCAATTCGTTCTATCAACATGAGACTGAATCATTCCATACATACTTAGAGAGGTTAAACGAGCTACTATCCTCATGCCCTCACCATGGCATCAAGTTGTGACACCTTTGTATGATTGTTTACAAGGGTCTTCACATCCCATCCCGAACGCTCCTTGAATCCATGTGTGAAGGAGAGTTCGTAGGAAAGGATGACGGGGAGGCATGGGCTTTCCTTGAAGACCTCACTGAGAAGACCATGCAGTGGGAGAGTATGAGGGAACCATCACCATCATCTAGCATAGGAGCGAGGATTACAAATGCAAACTCGACTAGATCAGGTGCTGCATTTGTTGTCGTTACTACTACGGGTACCGAGGCACGCATGACGGCCTTAATGTGCCGTATATTTTGATTAAGCTCCAACACCAGCAAGATGTGTCACATGTGTCTGCATCTGGTCTAGTTCCCTGTCATCTATGTGGTAGGATAGGTCATATAGGAGGTGAGTGTGCATCCATTCCTCCTGAGATGGAACATGTCATTGCCATCTATGATACATCCATGAATGACCCATATTCATCATCATATAACCCTTGATGGAGGAACCACCCTAATTTTTCATGCAACCAAAACAATGCCCCAGGTGATCCTTCAAACTTCTCTCGACCACCTAACCATCCACACCAACCTCCCATGCATTCACTGTCTTTTCAGCAACCCCAACTCAAAGTACCAACCCCCCAGGGTTGCCAAATTCAAACAACTTGGAAACCCAGTTTAATTCGCTTGATAACTTAACTCGTGAACTTGAGAACTCAGTAAAAAAAATATGTCATCCATAAGTCAAGTCCTCACTTCGAATCAGCAGCCCATCAAATTTCTCGAGCTTCAAATGGGCCAATTGGCTCAGTCTCTACATGAGAGAGAGTGAGGGACTCTACCGAGCCAACCTATGGCAAACCCCCATGCTCAACATCAATTAATCACACAAATTGCGAGTTCTAGACCTCAGGGGGCAAGTGAATTGTATGGAAGAACCTGTGGATCATGTCAATGCCATTGGTACCCTGAGAAACGGGAAACAGGTTGACAACCAAATTTCCATGCCGCAACCACCATCTATGCAGCCTGTGCAACCCTTTATTGGAATTGTGGTGAGAAGGAGGCTGAGTGTGGGGGTAATACACCAACGCCTCCTTCTTAGGCACCGCAAAAAACATATGTGTCAAAGGCTCCATATCCTAGTAGGTTGGAGTGACATTATGGATACAATGCTAGAGATATTCAAGAAAGTGAATGTCAACATTCCTTTGTTAGACATGATTCAAAAAATACCTCCCTATGCAAAATTCTTGAAGGATCTCTGTACAACTAAGAGGAAAACCAACAACCCTAGCAAAGGCTTTATGACGGCTAATGTGAGTTCGATCATTTCAAACCCAACGTACGTAAAATTGAAAGACCCAAGAAGTCCAACAATTTCATGTGTTATTGGGGGTTCTCACGGTAATAATGTCTTGCTAGATCTAGGCTCAGCGGTTAA
This sequence comes from Triglochin maritima, assembly GCA_963682175.1. Classification (NCBI taxonomy): domain Eukaryota; kingdom Viridiplantae; phylum Streptophyta; class Magnoliopsida; order Alismatales; family Juncaginaceae; genus Triglochin; species Triglochin maritima. The sequence goes on from OY821777.1 coordinate 25,122,496, forward strand.
CCTCTTACTAGCTTTTGTGTATCAACGATTAAGCCTAGGCAAGCTTAAAGCTTCGAAAACAACTTTATAGTTGCCTGATCGTTCGTTCAATGTCCCAATAGGGGTCATTGAAGATGTCCTAATCAAGGTCGGCAATATCATATTTCCTATTGACTTTATCGTCCTTGAAACTGAACCAATCAAGGCTACCCATTCTCAGATTCTATTGATTTTGGGTAGACCCTTTCTGGCAACGTCAAATGCCTTAATCAATTGTGGAACTAGACTCGCGAAATTGTCGTTCGGGAACTTGATCGCGACATTCCATGTGTTCAATATGGATAGGCAGCTGACATCTTTCGAGGACCTCATGGAAATTAATCTTATCTGGGACGTGGAAGAAGAAATAGAAGAAGTGTACCCCCTGATTCATGAAAATCTAAATGCTTACATCATGGATGATTCCGATCATGAAAAGGATTGGGGCGAGTTGAGTAATGATGTGCATGTTATTCAGTACATGCGAGCTCGTCTATATTACATCTCAAGCTAGATATAACACCTCACCTTGAGGAGTCACTCACAATTGAGCTTAAAGAAGTCCTTAAGGATTGAAACATGTGTTTCTTGGTCTCGATAGGTCATTTCCGGTGATTATTTCATTGACTGGAAATCAGAAAAAAAAACATCGGGTTCGTGTCCTAAAGGAGCACAAATCAGCCATTTGGTGGTCCTTGAATGACATTACAGGGAGAAGTCTCGACGTCGTGCAATACCACATCTTGATGGAGGATGAGGCACGACCATGTCACGACCCGCAGAGGCGTTTAAATCCAGCCATGACAAAAGTAGTTAAGAAAGAGATCATCAAATGTTTAGATCATGGCATCATTTGTCCCATTTCGGACAATGCTTGGGTAAGTCCTGTCCAGGTTGTGCCCAAGAAGTCGGGTATCACTGTTGTCCAAAATGACAACAATGTGCGTGTACCCACACGACTTCAAACTGGGTGGCGAGTTTGTATTGACTATTGGAAGTTGAACGAGGTCACGCGTAAGGACCACTTCCCTCTGCCTTTCATTGACCAAGTGTTGGAGAGACTCGTCGGACACGCCTTTTACTGTTTCCTCGATGGCTATTCGGGGTACAATCAAATCCCAGTTGCCTCTGAAGACCAAGATAAAACCACGTTCACATGTCCCTTAGGGATGTTTGCTTATAGACGCATGCCTTTCAGACTCTGCAATGCACCAGTAACACTCCAACGTTGCATGTTGAGTATCTTTTCCGACATGGTCGAGAACTTCCTTGAGATTTTCATGGATGATTTCTCGGTTCATGGCACCTCCTTTGATGAGTGTTTGCACCACCTGAGCCTTTTTCTCAAGAGGTGTTCGGAAACGAACTTAGCTCCTAATTGAGAAAAGTGTCATTTCATGGTTACAAAAGGAATCATATTGGGTCACGTGGTATCTCGTGATGGTATCAAGGTGGATAGGGCAAATATAGAACTTATTGCTAAGTTTCCGCCACCCGCCTCGGTAAAAGAAATCCGGTCATTTCTTGGACACGCTGGTTTTTACCGGTGGTTTATTAATAATTTTAGCAAGATAGCTCGCCCCTTGACGAGCTTGCTTGCTAAAGGTACCTCTTTTGAATTCACACTTGAGTGCTTGACTACGTTTGAGTTTCTGAAGCATGAGTTGTCCTCTGCTCCTATTATTAAGGCACCAGTGTGGACTCTACCTTTCGAGCTGATGTGTGATGCATCTGATATTTGCGAGAAGAGCAGTTTTGGGTCAGAAAGTCGACAAATTGCCTCCTGTGATCTACTATGCAAGTCGTACTCTCAATGACGCCCAACTCAACTACTTTGTTACTGATAAAGAGTTCCTTGCGATCATATCTACGTTGGAGAATTTTTTTCCAGTACCTCATTGGGTCGCACGTCATCATCTACACTGATCACTCAGCTCTTCGCTACCTCTTGTCTAAAAAGGATGTGAAACCCTTTCTCTTACGTTGGATCTTGTTGTTGCAAGAGTTCGACCTTGAGATACAGGATAAGAAGGGATGTCAAAATGTCATGGCAGATCACCTCTCTCACATTCCAGTTGATCTTTCACCGGACCCACCGGTGAATGAGTTCTTCCCCGATGAGAAACTTTTGGCAATAGCCTCACCCCCGTGGTTTGCTGACATTGTGAACTATTTAGCAACCAGGGAGGTGCCAGCTCATTGGACACACAATAAGAAAGCAAAGTTCAAGTCGTCAGTCAAGCACTTCTATTGGGATGACCTCTACTTATTTAAGTATTGTGCCGATCAAATCATAAGAAGGTGCATCCCTAACGATAAGATTCAGAGAGTCTTGTCCTTTTGCCATAAGGAGGCATGTTGTGGGCACTTCAATGCCAAGAAAACCGCTACCAAAGTGATCCAATGCGGCTTTTACTGGCCCACGTTGTTCCAAGACGCTTTTACATTTTGCAAAGCATGCGATAGGTGTCAACGTGTGGGCTGCATTGGAAGACGTGATATGATGCCACTCAATCCTATGTTAGTGGTTAACATCTTTGATGTCTGGGCATCGACTTCATGGGTCATTTCCTCATGTCCCATTGCCACACCTACATTCTTGTGGCAGTTGATTATGTGTCGAAGTGGGTTGAAGCAATCCCCACTTGTATTAACGAATGCAAGGTTGTGATCAAATTTCTTAAAGAACACATCTTTGCGAGGTTTGGGACACCTCATTGTATCATAAGTGATCGGGGGACACACTTTGTGAATCGATCCCTCAAGGCAGTGTTGAGGAAATGTTCCATCACGTACAAGTTGGCCACACATTATCATCCTCAAACCAGTGGCGAGGTGGAAATTTCCAACCATCAACTCAAGGAAATTCTTGAGAAAACGGTTAATGCTTCAAGGAAAGATTGGTCGGTTAAGCTTAATGATGCGTTGTGGGCCTTCCGCACTGCATTTAAAACCAACCTTGGCATGTCCCCCACCGGCTTGTTTATGGCAAAGCTTTAAATGTTCCGGTAGAGCTTGAGCACCGAGCATTATGGGCAATCAAAAATCTTAACATGAGTCTTGATGTTTCCGGTGCCAATCCCAAGCTAGACCTCATGGAGTTTGAGGAGTTGAGAAATGAAGCTTATCAGAATACCAAGATCTGCAAGTCCCGCACTAAAATTTTCCACGACCGCTTGGTCAGAATCAAAACCTTCACGGTGTGACAAAAGGTCTTGTTGTATAACTCTCGCCTCCACTTGTTTCTGGGGAAACATCGGAGTCTTTGGTCTGGGCCCTTTATTGTTTTAACCGTTTTCCCTAATAGGGCAGTTGAGGTTCAGAACCGAAGAAATGATGACGTGTTCAAAGTTAATGGACAACGCCTCAACCCGTACTTGGAAGGGACCACGATAGAGGTCGAGCCAGAAATCGTGTCTTTACACCAACTCCCGGCGGATGTGGTCACATGACGTCGTCCATCCCATCATTTGGTTGTACATATCTTTAACAAAAACCAAAAAAATGAAAAAAAGTAAAAGAAAAAATTAGATTCGCCTTTTGATATTTTTTCAATTTCCTTTTGTTAAAAAGGTGTGTTTCTTTACCCTATCCATCTTCCACCCAAAGAAAACACTTCTCTCTTTCCTACCGCCCCCCAAAGAAATTTTAGGGCCAGATCGCACGCATAGACCGTGATTGAATGTTTTAAATTAACCGCAAGTGCACGGCGGCGTTGAAGCTGTGGCAAATACTGGTCGATCCACTAGGAGGTGTGTTGACTATGGTTAGTTCAAAGGCGAGTGAGAAACAAAGGAGAGAAAGGAGTTATAATCTAAACTACACTACAATGCGAAAGGAATTGGAAATACGCAATAAAACTAAACCCCATAGGGGGTAGAGAAACAATGTGAATACAAATATATGTGTACGTGTGTGTGTTCAATTATGTTCATCACAACATGTAGTGCATGAAAATCATAAAACTAAATCCAACTTTGCCTCCACATGAAATAAGATAACACAATATCATTAAAACAAACAAGACAATAATTGGAATGAAGCTAAATGAACTCATGTATAAAGACCAAACCTCATTATTCCTCCGCATGAAATAAGATTTAGACAATCATTAAAACATACAAGACATCAACCAAGGTAAGGGCAACAAGAGTACATGCAACTACAAGTCATGTTTCCTTTATTGATTCCATCCATATCCTCACCTCATCATTCCCCGTAAAATAGGTCCACTAGTCTAAGCATATGCTAAGCTTCATTGAAGAGCATTAGCATATCAATGACAAGAGTGAAATCCCATGAGATGGTTATGGAAATCATGTAAGACTCAAAGGATTAAGATAACACACACCTAATACATCACATAATCATATCAGATATTTCTCCACCCCCCAAATGGGGATGGAAGTACTCACTAATCTTACATTAACTACATTAACAAAATGAAACATTATAGTGAAAGGAAATTAAACTAAGAAAGCAAGAAATATTAAAGAAGTGAAATTAAAGAAGTATGCAAGCATCAAAATAAAGACTATAAAACTAACAAAACTATGAAGAATTATTTTATTTACATGACTCACATTAAAAGTGGCATTCTTCTCCACCTTGAGTTTTTTCTTCAAGGCTTTTACTCCAAGTAGAGAGAATGCCACCAAACAATGAATGAATACAAAGAAGGAAGAGTTCTATTTATCGTGCTAAAAAACGTAATCAGGTATAATCCCCCGATATGGGACTAAACGCATACCATAAATGGACATAAAACAACATAATACACGGCCCAACTCAACCATGGAACATTTGGACCACCAATTGGCGGTCTGGGTCAACCAATTTGCGGTCCAGGTTGCTTGATTTCTCGATGTTTGATGAACCCAATTTGGTTGTTGATGTTTGGGCCCGGATATAATTGCCAAATACTCCTAATAATGGTGTGGAGCTTCTTGATTTCCTCATTAGTCATTTTGGCTTTACTTCTGGGTCCTTCCCTCTTGCACCTCAGTCCCTAAGTCTCCCACCGCCAATCAGCGATCGACGTTGTTGATCTCTGCATCAGTCTTCGGCTAGGAGTTGTAGTTTTCTTGGACCATCATTTTTTGTTGGTGTGGAGGATTTTGTCTGGTCATGTCGGTGTGCTTCGGTCTCGACCTCTCAATCGTGGTGTTCGTCATCACTGTCGCGTGTCTTGCCATTCAAGCTCACCAATTTAGGTACAAGTATGGTCAACCCACATTTAATTCCAAATCTTAATTTTGCCTCCCTGATTTGCGAGTTCGGAGAACCCTTCTACGATAAAATCAAAGCCAAAGGGTGACATCATTTATTGTATGAGGGTGAGGAAACCATGTACGTACAACCTATCTTACATGAGTTTTTTTCTAAACTTGAGCGTGACCAGACCAGACAACTCGAGTCTAGTGTCACTCTTGGAGGGGTGAAACACACCGTGACACCCCAATTCATCTCCGACGCGACTGGGATCCCCTTAGTCGATGATCTCGCGCCCACCCGTGACACTAATTTTTACCGTCTATGCTTGAGCACATGCAATCCATTTCATCGCATGGGGGAATACCCAATGCGCACATTTACTCCAATGTCCACATTTTAGCCAGGTGGGTGTGTAGGAATGTGTTGAGCCAAGAGAGGACCTCTACATTCTTCACACCTAGTTTGCAAATAGTGTATAGTCTAATGGATGGTTCACCTCACTGCATTTCTCGAACGTTGTTCGACGTTTTGGTGAATGCCAAGCTTAAAGAAATAAATTGTTTGCCTACTCTGGTGACCAAATTGTATGGCATGTTGTACGTCCCAGGATTTGAGCGCTTGCTGCGGCGCCAAGGCATCGACCTCGAGGTTGCAAAGATGACCCCGTCATTTCGCCATTGCATTTAGGAGGCATGGGTGCTTGATTGCATGGAGGAGGATGTTAAAGCCAGTTCCCCAAACTCATCTGTCAGCTCAGGAACACTCTTTAACACCGACATTTCTGAGATGGCGGTAGAGCAGCAAAATGTCATTTTAGCCAAGCAAAACCGGAAAATTTATAGGATGTTATCGGCTCTTGAGCGAGGTGCCTCTTTGGGCACCATGGGCCGCCATCGTTAGTCCGGTACACCCAATCCATGCATTGGCGCCATCCTGCTATACATCGAGGACAATGCATGGATTAGGTGTGGGGGGTGTTTTCACGTTTGTACATATTTTGTGTCTTTTGTTTTATTTCGTTTTCTTTTGTTTACATTTCTAGGGTTATGTAAGTGTGTTGCATTTAGTATCGACATATCTGCTTGTCATGATCCTTGGGTGACTTTTCTTATTTTGCTTGTCTAGTGCTTTAAAATTTTCACATTTCTTTCAAAATCTTCAGGTGCTTGCGATAGAAAATGTTTTGTGGGTTTTGCGTCTATTTAGCATGTGCAAAATCGTTGAGAGGTAAAGTAAAAAGAAAGCTCCTAAAATTGTCTTGAACATGATGCATTAGGATATCTAGTATACAGGCTTTAGGTCTTATATAGTCATAAGATCGCACCCCATTTTTCCCTCGGGGAGTGAGTAATCATTGGGTTTCAGTACTCAAACAACTAAAGAAATCCACCATGAACCTAGTGAGTCAAATAATTTGTGTCTGTTAGTATAAGGAAGTTTGTCGTAGTCAAGTACCCTTAAAATCTTGTTGTGAAACTGTAACTATAATTATTTTGGTTCCCATGTATATAATAAATAAATAAGTGGTGTTCTCTCTTCTCGCACGACTCCTATCACTTGGGAAATTAGGTCCGAGGGGACTTAGTGCTAGGTGCTTTTGAGTCATCTGACTTGGGATGCACCAACCGAACTCCCGTTACATGGGTGGTAGGGATCGCCCTATGTGGAGATTTGGGGGAATGTGTACGTGATAGTGTAAGTCCTCACAGGCAATGATCCACGAAACCCGACCCTGGGAGAATCAAACACAAACCAATGTAATGCTCCAAAGAAACGAAGAAAAAAATGATGAATGAAAAAAAAGTCAAATAAGAACCGTAATGGATTTTACACAATGTATCACTTTAAGAAGTTAAGGTTTCCCATGTCTTTCACTTAAGTCCTTAATTAACTTTCACGAATGATTCATTAGGTTAGGTGTGTGGACTGATTACATATATAGAGTCGGCCCGTAGAATGACCTTGTCCAAGGATCGACGGAAATGAGTTCATCGAGTCGTGTTGCTAGGTTGAATAATGCATCTATGTTCGGATTTTATGGGTGTATCCGCTGAAAACGCTCAGGAGGCAACACTCCTACTCCTTGGCGATAAGGAGTTTTAACGGCTTTTTGCACATGCAAAGTGCAACCGTGATTCCTACGAAAGTGAGTTTGGATTTCCCTATTTTAAGTATGCTTTTCCTTTCTTTCATTTTTCTCTTTATTTCTTTTGCTCGGGACTAGCCAAAGTTAGGTGTGGGGGTATTTGATTGACATCCTTTCATGCAGTCATTTGTGTCTTATATCCATTATCTTGAACCAAAACAATGCTACGTAACGAGTTTTATGTTTGAGTTTCAGGAATAAATAGGTTTGAGGAGAAGAGGCATAAAAGGACCTAAAAGCAAGAAAAATGACTGAGTTGTAAGACTTGGGGACTAAGATGCAAGAGAGAAGGACTCGAATGTAAGACCAAAGGACCAATGAGCAAATCAAGAAACTCCATACCATCAGCAGGAGTATTTTGTCAATTCGATTCAGGCCTTAACTCCAACAACCAACCTGGGTGCATCATGCATTGTGAAATCAAGCCAGACGACAACACACGAAATCCAGACCGGATCGAGACTCGATAGACCGCCAATTGGCGATCTGGGACCGCTGATTGGTGGTCGGGTCAGCTCCACATCCGACAAGCTTCGAGCGGATCATGTATTAGGGTGTTTTATGTCTATATTTCGTATTGTATTAGTCCCACATCGGGGGATTGTCCCTTATTACCTTTTTCAATGACTATAAATAGAACTCCTCATCTTCCCATGTAGACTACCACATGTTTGGTGTCCATTCTCTCTACTTAAAGTGAAGTCTTGGAGCAAATACGCAAGTATGGAGATGCTACTTTATTGTGTCTGAAATTAATAAAATTCTCCTTGTTATGTTGCTTCTTTCATGTTTCTTGCATGCTTAGTTTAATTTCATTTCATTAATCTTAGTAGACTTAGTTAATATGATTTCCTTTCTTAAGAGAATAGTTATTTTAATGATTAGTGAGTAGTACTATCCCTTTTGGGGTGGAGATGATGTTTTATACATGCAATAAAGAATGAAAGTGAATGCTTTTTTATGAAAATGTGTTTATAAATATGAATGTATGCTTGCTAGTTTCGGATACAACATGTAACTTTATGGGTTTTGCCATAAGTATTAGACACCTCCCATGCTTGTTTAGTTTCTTAAATAACCAACTTGTGTATGTTAATGTTAATCAACTAGGTTAGTGATTGGATTGATATGTCTTTCGAAAATCAATAGACACTTCATATACATGAAAACACAACCTACATTTCTGCCTATTGATTGCATTCATCACCACCTTATTGCATGTGTACACTCACTCCACCCCTCAGGGGTCTCTTCTCTTGATTTGCAGCTTTACATTAAGATCTTTTGGTTTTGTTTGAATCACTAGTTGTTTCTTTCCTTCACATTTCTTGTTACTAGTTTAGTGTAGACTAGATTAGCATATCCAAATCTCTTCTCCCTTTATTCGCCCTTGATTTTGTTCAAACTAGAGGCTACTCACCTCCCTGCGAAAGTACTTGTACTTGAACCGTCTTCATCGATGGTTGTGCACTTCCAGTCTAAATTTGAAATATTTAATCATCGATCGACCGAATCAACCATTTTCTTCGACCATTTGTCCCTGGACTTTGCTGGACAATAATTCTGGACAGCCTAATTGATCGACCGTCCCACTTTTGGTTTGACCATTCACTTAAGTTATAGACTTGTTCGTTCGACCGCCCCGTGTTCGGTCGACCGTTTGTTTCTGGAATTGTTTGGACGATATTTCTGGACAGATTTTGGTTGACCGTTTTACCCATTTTGGTCGACCGAAAATAACCAGAACATTGACCTATGCTTTTCTGTTTTGTGTTTCTCACACTTCCATCTACCACTTTTGTCACAATGGCTATACAACTTTTGAGCTTATAAATAGAGGATTGAACACCTTCTTTAGACAACTCTCCTACACACAATTGTGTCATACATTAGAGACAAGTCTCCCAATCCTCAAAGCTCCAAATCATACACTCCAAGCCTAAATTCCACACCTTTGATGAATTCCATTTTCTACTCAAAGTGTGCTCAGGTTTGGAGAGTGTGATCCACTCAAGTTCTCAGTCAAGCAAAGTTTGTAAAGGCTCCGGTGAACGCCGGAAGCATCCTTCTCAGATTGTGAAAAGATGATTCAAAGCTAGGTGAGGGTTGTTTGCTAGCTTGAAGATTGTAAAGCGTTGTCTCCCGGCCTTGAATGGGGAGAAGAAAGTGAATTCGTCAAGAATTTACTTCCTAACGCAAGCCTCTTTCGAGAATTTTCTAGCTCGCCGGAGATGGATGCTTCACCAGAGTCACCTTTCTTTGCTCGAAGGGAAGAGAATGGTGGCTGGTGGAGTGCAATGAAGTAAGGAGAAAAGGAAGGGACAATTGAGACTTATATCTTGCCAAAAACCCTTCCAATTCCACCATTGCATGCTCACCTATTGGCCATCAAAAAGCACCCAAGTCTCTTCATCTTCCATGCCACATGACAACCAAATACTATCCATATATGCAACACCTTTGCCACAACAATTGTCCTTTTCTCAACCATCTTTCGTCCTTGAGTAGTTGGTTGTCTTGCCCGCCCGATTTCCCGCACCTACGCCGGGTCAAAACACCAAACATGAAATTCTCTCTCTTCGTCCAAAAGTCCATCCAAAAGTTCTGCCCCAAACACCAGCATTATGTCCCTCAATCCGTAGTTCGTCCCTCAGTCCCGCACTTGCATCCCTCAGTCCCACACTTGCGTCCCTCATTCAGAAGTGTTGTCCCTCCAGCGAACACACCACACAAAACCCGGCCAACCATGCACGGACCACCGACTAGCTTGACGTCCGACAAGGACAGACCACTCCAACGGCCAACTGGCCGCCGCACGTCGCCGATGGTGAGACACCCCACACACCTTATGTGGGTTAAAAGCGCACTTGGCAGGCAAGAATTAAAAAATGAAAGCAGGATCAAAATAAACACGCAGGAGAGCATGATCTTACATGTTACATTGGTATTGGGGGTGTTTGTTGATTTTGCGGTGTTTTCTCTAATTGGCAGATTAGGTTGAGATTTGAAGGTTGGTCAAAGGGCTCCTTTTGCCTACCAGAGTTGAACACATGAAACTTGGCACTCACGTTATCGAATGAGAGCTTCATGAGACCATTTCTACAATTAATTAAGGCGTTCGAAGTTGCCAAAAATGGTCTACACAAAATCAAAGGTATTTCAGAGTGGGTGTTCGCAATATGGTTGGTATTGATGATGACAAAATTTATTGGAAATATAAAATCTCCAACTTTGATGAGGACGTCCTCAATAATCCCTTTTGGGACACGAATGGATCTATCCACCTATCGAAGGGTCATCTTAGTTGGTTTCAATTCTCCCAAGTTCAACTGTTGATTAGCAGAAGATGGGTGGAGGTTGACCGCTAATCCTAAATCAAGAAATATGTTACTCATGCTAGTGTCCTGATTGACATCATTTCATGCTTATATTTGTATCTTATATCCATTATCTTACACCTAAGCAATGCTACGTGACGAGTTTTATGTTTGAATTTCAGAAATAAATAGGTTTGAAGAGGTGAAGCATAAAAGGACGCAAGGGCAGGGAAAAATGACTGAGTTCTGAGACATGGGGACTAAGATGCAAGGGAGTAGGACCTGAACGTAAGACCGAAGGACCAAAGAACAAATCAGAAAACTCCACACCATCATGGGGAGTATTTTGGCAATTCGATTCGTGTCGGAGCTCCAATAAACGAAGTATATGCATTAAAGACCAACAAAGACATCCAGAAAAGGCCACAACAAATTCCAGACGGATCCAGACATGATAGACCACCAATTGGCGGTCTGGGACCACCAATCAGCGATCTGGGACCACCAATCGGCGGTCTGTTTGGCTCTGAATTCACTAGGCTTTGGTGGGCATGTTTATTAGAGTGTGTTTATTCTATTTCTGCTATTTGTTTAGTCCCATACCGGGGGATTGTCCTGGATTACCTTTTTCTATGGCTATAAATAGAACTCTTCACCTTCTATTGTAAACTACCCATTGCTTGGTGGCATTCTCTCTACTTGGAGTAAGCCTTGAAGCAAAACTCAAGGTGGAGAAGAATGCTACCTTCAATGTGAGTCATTGTTATAAAATAATTGTTCTTAGTTTCTTTTAATCTTGTCTTTTGATTCTTGCATGTTTCTTTATTTTTACTTTCCTTTTCAGTAGAATGTTTAGTTTTAATATTTCTTGCTTGCTTAGGCTAATTTCATTTCAGTAGAATGTTTCATTTTAATGTATGTTGTTGTAGAATGATTAGTGAGTAATTCCATCCCCATTTGGGGGTGGAGAAATATGTGATATGATTATGTAATGTAGTAGTGTGTGTTATCTTAATCCTTTGAGCCTTATATGATTTCCATAACCATCTAATGGGATTTCACTCTTGTCTTTGATATGCTAATGCTCTTAAATGAAGCTTAGCATATGTTTAGACTAGTGGTCCTATTTTATGGGGAATAATGAGGTAAGGATAATGATGGAATTAATATAGGAAACATGACTTGTAGTATATGTGCTCTTGTTGCCTTTACCTTGGTTAATGCCTTGTATGTTTTAATGATATTAGGTTATCTTATTTCATGTGGAGGCATAGTAGGGTCTAGGCTTTATACATGAGTTCATTTAGCTTCGTTCCAATTATTGTGTTGTATGTTTTAATGATATTATCTTATCTTATTTCATGTGGAGGCAAAGTTGGATTTAGTTTTATGATTTTCATACACTACATGTTGTGATGAGCCTAATTGAATACACACATACACACACACACACATCTTTATATTCACATTATTTCTCTACTCCCTATGGGGTTTAGTTTTAGTGTTTGTCTTCCATTTCCTTTTGCATTTTTGTTTAGTTTGGTGTAATCAACCTTACTCTCCTTTCTTTCCCACTCGCCTTCGAACAAACCAAAAGTCGACACACCTCCTTGTGGATCGACCCGTATTTGCCACCGCTTCAACGCGGCCGTGCACTTGCGGTTAATTAGAACGTATCAATCATGTCCCCTATCATACACTAAATAGTAGGACAGTCAGGGTCCTTGTACTTTGTGTACGTGAGATTGGACAAAAGTGAGCTCACACTTGCAGCGAAGAATGCTTTCTTAAGAACATTGGTTTTGCCATTTCTTCTACAAAGATCTTTCAATACTTTGGCATATTGAGGTATTTGTTGGATAACATCCAACAAGGGGATGTTAACCTTCACTTGTTTGAAGACCTCTAATATTTTATCCATTGTGTCACCCTACTTTTTGGTTAACCTGCTAGGATAGGGAGCTTTTGTCACTTAGGTTTGCCTTACAGTCTTGGAGGAGGAGGGCGAGTCTAGGCAAATTGTCTCGCCTTCCTTGAGACTTGATGGACAAGAATTCCTCAACATCGGACTCATTATCCCCACTCTCCCCACAAAGGGGTTGCATAGATAGTGGTGGTGGCAAGGAAATGTGATTGTCGACCTACTTTCCGTTCGTTAAGGTTACAATGGCGTTGATATGTTGAACATGTTCCTCCACATGGTTCACTTGCCGCCCTCGAGGTACCAAACTCTCATTTTGTGTGTGTGGTTGTTGGTACATGTGGGTATTAGCTTGAGGCTGGCTTGGCAGTGTCCCTTGCTCTCTCTCATGCACAGACAGAGCCAATCAACCCATCTGATGGTCCAAAGACTTGATGGTCTGTTGATTTGAAGTGAGAACTTGAGTTGCGGACTGAATTGTAGATGGGTCCTTGAGCATGACAAACAGGTCCAACAAGCTTCAATAAAATCCTTTCTTCTTGCGTTTAGGTCCTTTTTGGTTATATTCTCCTTTTTATTACCTAAAACCTGAAACACATCAAAAAAACACTCGAGTAACACAAAATTAGAGTAAAATATAGGATATATAACATGAATGCAATGTATGATATGCTACTAATCGGTGTAGATCCGGACTAAGTCTAAGTCCTTGTCCATACACTATTCGGTCATCTGAATTAGATACCGTCATCTGTCACACTCGGACATACAACAAATGAAAAAAATGTTTTCAATCAAAGTTTATTTAATCACTGCATGTGAATTATGATATTTCTATACCACTACACATGCCTAGTTCTTGTCTAATTTTGTCAAATTGATCAACATTCAAGGGTTTTGTAAATATATCCGCTAACTGATCATTAGTTACGATGAATTTCGATTCAATATCACCTTTAAGAGCCTGATCTCTAAGAAAAAATGGGGGACATCTATATGCTTAGTTTTCATTGTAGTATAGGAATTTTAGGGAAAGTTTGAAAACGTGAACAAAGGCAAACACTAAACATGATATCAGGTCTAGTAGACATTAAATAAAGAACTAAACCAAGCATACCTCGATACCTTTTAATGTCAACCTCTTTGCCTTCTTCGTCTTTATCCAATTTCAGGCTTGTGCTCATAGGAGTGTTATGAGGCTTACTATAATCATACCCAAATCTCTTGTGAAGTTCTCTTATATATTTGGTTTGGTTGATGAAGTTTCCCTCCGAAGATTGATTTGGAGTCCAAGGATGAATTTGAGTTCACCCATCAAGCTCATTTCAAATTCACCTTGCATAGACTTGGAAAACTTTTGGCAGAGACAATCATTAGTGGCACCGAATATAATGTCATCAACATAAACTTTATTTTTGGTCTTAGTAAATAATGTGGTGTCAACTTTCCCCATTGTGAATCCATTTTCAAGCAATAAGTTCTTCAACCTCTCCTACCAAGCTTTAGGAACTTCCTTGAGACCATAAAGAGCATTCTTAAGCTTGAATACATGATCGGGGTAAGTTTCATTTACAAAGTCGGTGTTTGTTTAACAAAAACTACATCTACGATAAAACCATTCAAGAAAGAACTTTTAACATCCCTTTGAAAAGCTTTAAAATCCATGTATGATGCATAACCTAATAACATTCTAATGGCTTCTAATCGAACTACCAGAACATAGGTTTCATCAAAGTTGATGCGTTCCTCTCAATTGTAACCTTGAGCAACTAATCGAGCTTTGTTTCTAACAACTTGTCCGTATTCATCAAGTTTCTTTTGAAAAACCCACTTGGTGCCAATTACCGTTTGATTTTTAGGTCTTTGAACAAGTTCCCAAACATCTTTCCAAGTGAATTGGTTCAACTCTTCATGCATAGCTAATAACTAGAATTCATCCTCACATGCTTCTTTTTTTTCTTACGTTCAAGTTGAGATATAAATCATAAGAGTCACATACAACAAGAGCTTTAGACCTAGTAACAATTCCTTTTGATACATCACCAATTACGAAGTCCATAGGATGGTTTATCTTGAATGTGAATATGCATGGATTGTTCTACGCAACTAGTTCACTTATTATAAACTCGATATGCTTTAGTTCTACTAAAATATCCCAAAAATATGGCTTCATCAGATTTAGCATCAAACTTGTCTAAGTTATCTTTGGTATTAAGGACAAAACATTTAGAACCAAAAGCTTTAAAATAAGAAATTTTTGGTGGTTTGCCAAACCAAAGTTCAAAAGGAGTTTTGTTTAAATTTAGTCGAATCAAAACTCGATTAAGAATATAACAAGCGGTGTTGACCGCTTCACACCTAAGTACTTTGGTAATTTTTTTTCACAAAGCACTATTCTTGCCATATCTCGAAGAGTCCTATTCTTCCTTTCAACTTTCCCATTTTGTTGACCAGTTCTTGGGAAAGGAAAGGTATGTTCAATACCATGAGAATTACAAAATTCTTCAAACCCTTCATTTTTAAATTCACCACCATGATCACTATGAATTTTCAAAATCAAAGTCCATTTTTCTCTTTAAATTCATTTTGCAAATTTTTCAAATTCTTTGAGAGCTTCATTCTTGTTAGCAAGAAACAAAACCAAAGTAAATCAAATAAAATCGTCAATGATGACAAATGCATATCTCTTGCCACCTAGACTTAAGGTTCTAGATGGACCAAGGAGATTCATATGCCAAAAATCCCATGGTTTTGAAGTAGAGACCATGTTAATTGATTTGTAAAAACTTTTAAATTGTTTTCCAAATTCACAAGCATCACAAAGCTTATTCTTTTTAAAATCCAATTTGAGAAATCCTCTTACCAAGTCATGTTTAGCAAGTTTATGAAGTTGGCTCATGCTAATGTGGCCTAACCTCTTATGTCATAACCAAGTTCGTCATTTGAAGCAACTAAGCATGTTTTCTTAGAAAATGAATCAATGCTATCAACATGCACAAGATAAACATTTCCATATCTGTTAGCTTTAAAAGTAGTTTCAAAACTTGCTTTAAAGATGATGTATACAATGGGTTATTAAAAAAGTACTAAGAATCCCTTATTGGTTAATTGACTTGCACTAAGCAAAATGTGCTTTAAATTATCCAAAAGAAGTACATTTTGTGTAATGTCCCCGAAATAGCAGCGGAAATTTAAACTTTCAAAAGAATAACAAAAGATTTCGACAACCCAACACTGGGAATGCTACTAAATTTATACATAAGGTGCACCAAATACAAGGATTGTCAAACGTATGATTACATCAAAATTCAACATAATTATACATGTAATCATAATCACCACAAAAGACTGGAGGATCCGGATCCAAAATGTGCTCCTCCTCGATCACCACCGCACTAGAACCACCGCGGTCATGAAAAGCAAACGTAACAACGAAAAAGGTAATCTGGGACAATCCCTCGGTATGGGACTAAACAAATACCAGAAATAGACTAAATACACACTAATACGCGACCCTACGAAATTTTAGCGGATCCGGATAAAAACAGACCGCCAATCAGCGGTCTTGGACCGCCAATTGGCGATGTATATTGTTTGGATCCAGCCGTTGTTTTGTGTGGACTTTTCTGGATGTCTTTGTTGGTCTTTGATGCATTTTCTTCGCTTGCTGGAGCTCCGACCCGAATAGAATTGCCAAAATACTCCCCATGAGTGTGTGAAGTATTCTTGTTTTCTCATTGGTCCTTCGATCTTACATTCAGGTCCTTTGATCTTGCATCTTAGTCCTTGAGTCTCTCAACTAGGTCCTTTTTCATGCTTTTAGGTCCTTTTATGCCTCTTCTCTTCAAACTTATTATTTCTGAAATTCAAACATAAAACTCATCACATAGCATTGTTTAGGTGAAAGATAATGGATATAAGATACAAATATAAGCATGTAATGATATCAATCACTTTCCTATAGAGTTTACTTTTACGCCCTAAAAGCTCACATTTTTAAAGTAATTCATCATATGAGTTGGAATCAGGAGTTGAGAATGCCTCTTTTTATCCATGTTTGGCTACTTGAGAAGTGGTGGGCCGGCTAGTCTTGCTCACTTGATGAAGATGCACTACACAACTGTCCATCAACTTCTTCTTGAGTGTAGAGGCATAGGTGAGCTTCTTCACTTTCGACTCACTTGATGAACCAGAGGAAGAGTCAGATGATCTATCCGAAGTTGCCTTGAGGGCCTTTTTATTCTCCTTATCCCTCTTTTCTCTTCTTTTGTACATCCTTTCTTTCTCTTCCTTTTCTCTTCTCTTTTTCTCTTGTCTTTCCTTTAATTTGATTACAGGACAATCTTTCTTTAGATGCCCAACTTAATCACATTTGTAGCAAGTGGGACCTTTGGAGCTTCCCCATCATCCCTCCTATTTCTTTGGAATTTCTCCTTCACCCAACGCTTCTTGAACCTCTTAACCATCATTGCAAGCTCCTCATTACTCTCCTCGTCATCCGACTTTTCATATTCAAAGTAAGCATTGAGGGTAATTGCTTTTTCTTTCTTTTTCGAGCTATCCTTCTCTTTTATCTCCTTCATTTGAATCTCATAAGCCATAAGACTTCTGATGAGGTCCTCCATTGACAAAGTGTTGAGGTCTTGAGCCTCCTCAATAATGGTGGTTTTTTCTCCCAATCGCTTGATAGAGATCGAAGAATCATCCGCACCTTGTCCCCTTTATTCACCTTCTTACCAAGATTTTTAGAATTGATAGAGATCGAAGAATCATCGCTTATACTTTCACCGGGTTGCATAGAAAATAATTCACATTTGCGTATGAATATGTCAACCCTAGTTTCTTTCATTTTAGACGGTCCTTCATGATGAAATTCAAGCAATTTCTATATCTTATAAGCGGCATCACATCCTCTAAGTCTACCATATTCTTGAGTGTGTACACTGCTTGCAAATATATTCATAAGATTAGCATCGGTAATAACCTAGTCTGTTAATTGTTCTAATTGCTTATTAGTGGGTCGAATATATTTAACACCAGGAAATATACACATTTTAAAGAGATAGATTGAATGTATATCCTCATTCTATTTATTCAATAGGCATAATTATCATCGGTAAGCAAAGGGGTCTAGCAATAGATAATCCTTCCCTAAGTTGATTAGTGTTAGTCTCCATGCATAAATGGACTAAATGAGTAAACATATGCTCTGAGTAAACATATGCTCTGATACCAAATGAAATTAGATCGATAACTAATCTAGAGGGGGGTGAATAGATTATTTGCTAATTTAACTTCACAAAGCACAATTAACAAAAGTATTGAAAAGATTGCAAACCAAAATCGAGTCCAGAGATTTATAGAGGTTCGATCACACCATCGTGATCTAGTCCTCTCCTCAAGTTTTGATCACTCATCCGATCCCTACTCGAGAATTCACTAATCTCTTCGTTCCATGTCCAAGAAAATCCTCTTGTAACTGGAGCCTTGCGAACACCCTCGTCTTGCTAGAATCTCCTCTCACAAACCGAGAGGGTGCTTCCTTGAATCTTTACAACGCAATGGAAGTTGAATGAAGTTGTTGAACTCTAACTTGAATGCACTCAAAGGATTGGAGTTGAGCTTGGAGTGTATTTGATTGAAGTTTGAGAGTTGGTGGAGCTTTGAAGACTTGGAGTTTGAGAGCACAAGAGTAAGAAAGATTTTTAACAAGTAAAGTATGGATTGTGTCTCTTAGATGAAGCTTTTATAGCCTTCAAAGTCAATAAAGCTATTATGGTGAGTTGGGAAAATTTTGACCAATGAGAAGAAAGAAATTACTTAAGCTAGGGGAGATTTAAAGCTGGTTTGGTCGACCAGGGAACAAACGGTCGTCTGAAAAAATGTGGGTGTATTGGTCAGAATGAAGCACCCGGTAGACCGAATAAACTTCGAATAACCGATCACCAGCGTCTAGTAACTTTTTCCTAATTTTGACCAATTAAATTCGATTCACTGTGCAAAGATGGACAGTAAGGAATGGTAAGTCTCTGATGATCAAGGTTGGTCGACCGCAGGGTATTCGGTAGACCAAAGTAAGCGTGGGTTTTTCGCTGACAACTGTGGCTCAAAGGTTTGTTAATGAGCAACGGTCAAATGCCATGTGGAAAAGAGTCGTTGCACTCTAGTGAGCCATAAATGATTCGGTCAACCGAAGAAGACTCGGTAGACCTTTTTCGGACATTTCAGAATGTGTTGGTTGACGCAAAAGATAAGTCCGTTAAAGAACTCTCAACGAATTTATTATCACGTGCGCCAATAGAACTAGTCGTTTAGGATTAAAAACAAAGAATATATTTGGATGACCGATCTCAATTTGGTAGACCAAATCAAGAATTCCAGGGAAGGTCTGATTGTTACGCGTAGGGCTGAGCAAAACCCGGACTGGTCTGGGATTTTGGACCGAACCGGACCGGTCGGTCCGGGTTTGGTCCGGAAAGTTTTGTTTCGGTCCGGGTTTCGGTCCGGTCCGGACCGGTCTTGTTTTTGTTTTTTATTTAAAAAAATACGATTTTTGACCGGTACGGTCCGGTCTTCGGTCCTTTGGAATTCGGTCTGGTCTGAACCCCGGACAAAAATTCGGTCTTGTCCGGTCCGGTCCGGACCGAATGCTCACCCCTAGTTACTGGGTAGAAGGAAACGGTTGACCAATATACATTCAGTAGACCAAAACAAGAATTCCAGGGAGGGTCTGAATGCTACTAAGTAGATGGACATGGTACACCGAAAGGAACTCGGTCGTCCGTTTGGGACAGGTTTGGTAGACCGAAGAATATACGGTCAACCGACAGAGATGGATTGTCCTTTTGTGTATCAAGTGTACATTTGATCATATGACTCAAATAAAATGAAAATTACAAGTTAAGTCTTTGAGTTTTTATTACAAGTCTTGATATTGAAGTTGATTAGTCATTTGGTTTGAGCACCTACAATGTTATGAATATACATTATATATGCGATTTGACAATATGATATGTGTGTGATGTGTTAATTGGAGTCGTGCATAATATTCAGTTTGTTAATAGTCAAATTAATAGTAATGAGGCCAAAAAACCAACATATTCCACAATATTAGAAATGCTTAAGTAATATCAATTTCAGTCAAGTTATAATTCCATTTTAGTTGTAATGTGACAATTTGTATGTAACTAAGCACTCTCGAAATTTTCACATCATATTTGAATTCTCGGAACTTAATATGGTACTTGAATCGGAGAGTAAAAACGGTTGGCTTAAATTTGCTACTTGAGCCCTCAAATAGAAGGATCTTGGAATATAATTCAAATATCTAATATCTATTTTACATCATATTACATAAATTTATTCTGTATCATGTTTCTTATTTTTTTAATTTAAATAAGACTACATTTTCATATATCATGTTATCATATGTTTTTCATATATTATGTAAGGTTTTCTTTATTTGCAATAGTGTTATCTTTAAATAAGTTTATTTCTAATTTAATTAAGGTTATTTTTCATAAATTTAAATAAGACTATATTTACTTTAAATAAGGTTATCTTTTTCATATATTACACATTCCATAAATTAACCGCATATTATGATGTTGTTTTTAATTTAAATAGGGATATTTGAGTAAATTAACAACATATTCTGAAGCATCAGATTTGATATCAACCGTGTTTTAAGTAAAATTAATTTCTCAAATTGAAACAATGTTTTTTAGGTCAAACATTTTCAGACTTGATTCGGAAACTCTTATGAATTAAATGATTGTTCGTACAATCAAGTACTTTCTTATCTTGTAGACAATTCGTAGCCATATTGTTGTTTACAGTTGTAGTAGGAATAACAATATAGATAATCCCCACTCCATTTACATCCCCAATTATAATTATGCTTTCTTAATGACGTATGAGAAGTTTCATTGATGCCAGCACGTTCTAAGAAAAAAAGACCAATATTCTTTAATATATCTTTAAAAAGTTAATTTCAAGAAGACCTACATCTGAGAAGTTAATTTGCTCAATCAGCTACCTAAGTAATATTCAGTATAAATCTGAATTGTAACATTTAAAATTTAGTGCTCGTACACGTGTGTTACTCTTGGATGCTCCTTGGACTTGCTACGTGTCGCCGTGTTATTGACTGGTTATCGTTCTGTGTAAAATACGTTCAAGTTAATAGTTTATTGGTTGAGGTGCTTTTGTTGTTCTATCTCTTAGAGTGAGTTTGAATGCAACTTCCAAATGTCAGCTTCTAATGGGAAGTCAACTTCTGGAATGTGAATTCAGAAGCAACTTCTTTTTGAAGCTTGAGAGTTGTTTGGATAGGTTAAAGCCTTCTAGTAGTAAGCGATGTATTGTCAAATGAAATTCTTAAATTGCCCTGAGATTTTGATTAAATAAAAATTCATTTTAAATATTTTTTTTCAATTTTGTTTGGATGAAAATATGTTTTTTATTTTTTTTATTTTAAAAAAATTATTTTTTTAAACCAAATATTAATCTCCAAATAATGTAAGGAGAGGTTAATTGGTCCAAACAAAATCACAATTTCGAAAGAGCTGAGAAGCTCCCCTACCGCAGCTTCTCAATTCCATTGTAATTCATGCATCGTTTTGCACGTCGGAGCTAGGATTCTGAGGAGCTTCAGCCCCATTTGGATGTGCAGCCAACATTGTTGCAGTGCTAGCTTCTGATGGGAGCTGGCTTTTGGACATCCAAACGAGGTCTTCGAATTACATGTCACATCATTTAATTAATTTTCTTTCATCTCTAATTTAGAGAGCCATAAGACGTTTTAAAGAGATGTAAATATAGATATCAGTTCCTCTCATTAAACTGGTATATTTGAGTACCATATTTGCTATGTTTGGAGCACTTTTTATGATCATCATTTTTCTTTAGTTCGTTGTTACTCCAACTAGTTCTAAAGACTTGTGAAATTATCGTCAGGACCATGTACATTTATAAGCATAGCTGGCCCGACCATGTATAACAACACGGTCTTGAATTATCAAGGGGACATTGTGCTGAGTTGGAGGACCCCAAAAATAATTGACAGGGACCTAAATGAGCATGATTCATTAAAAAATGGGGACAAATTTGTACAGACACCCAAATAGTACGAGTGGCCAACAATTAACCATGACACAGTCATGAATTATCAAAGGAACTTTGTGTCAAGGTTGATGACCCAGAAAATACTTGATAGGGACCCAATGAGCGAGGTTCATCGGAAATGTGGTCAAGTTTGTACTATCACTCAAATAGCATTGGTGACCTGATCGTTAATCACAACTCTCTCACAAACTGCATGAGGGACGCGGGACACTAGAGTGTCCGCAAATGAGTTTCGTGGGGCATAAGAATGAAGGTTTGATTGAGATTTTGATGAATTGGTACTATCACCCAAATAACATGGGTGACCCGACCGTTAATTACAACATGGTCTCGATTTACCGATAGGAGTTCTTATGGAGCTAGATAACCCCAAAAATAGTTGATTGAGACCGAACGATCCTGGTTCATCGAAAAATGGGGTCGAATTTGTATTATCAACCAAAGAGAATGGATGATTCGACAATTAATCGCAACACAGTCTCGAATTACTAAAGGGACTTCGTACCGAACTAAATAGACCGAAAAATAAATGACCGGTACCCAATGAGAAAGTATCATTAGAAATGGGGTCGAGTTTGTACTGTCACCCAAATAGCATGGGTAACCCAACCATTAATCACAGCAACCTCCTATCGTTTGAGAGGGACGTGGTTTGACGATAGAAGGCCTAGAAAAGAGTTTCAGAAGACCTAATGAGGAAGGATCGATAGAGAACGCGGTGAACAGGTACTATCACCCAAATAGCAAGGGTGACCCAACCTTTAATCACAAAAATATCATAATACAACTCGATCAACATAAATGGCCCGCCCAACAAATCTATCACACATCCATGTTACTTACAATGAATAGTAGGTTGATATTAGAACCCAATTAGCATAAGTGACCAAATAAAGAATCACAACATTATCGTCAAATCCATGCTATTTATATGAATAATCAATTCAAATGAAACTACAACCTAAATATCATATGTGACCTGGGAAAGAATCTAGTACAACACTTTAGAAAAATGCCTTTTGGGGAACATTTGTTCTTCTATTAATAGTACAAAGGCCTTAAGGAACTTGGCATATGGTGGCATTTGCTGAACAACGTCCAACAACGGGATGTTCACCTTGACTTGCCCAAGTACCTCAACGATTTTGTCCCAATGCTCATCACATTTTTTAATCAACCTATGAGGGAATGGTGCCTTGGGGACATAACTATCACGAGGAGGAGTCTCTGAATTAGGTTCCTTGAAAGACTCACGACCCTCCTCGGAAGACTAACCAACAGGGTTGGCTTCAAGCATTTCCACATTGTTGTCAACAACCCTTCCTGATCTTAAGGTATGGACAACATTTGCATGTTGGGAAGGGTCGCTTTCAACATTGTGCACATTCTACCAAGCTTGAGCAGGTTGACCCATGGGATTTACCACAGGTTAACTTGGTAACTGACCCTTCTCGCGTTCATGGAACTAATGAGCCAACTCGCTAACTTGCATTTCCAAAGTTTTGACTGTATTTTGCATGCTCTGCATGAACGCTTGAAGGGTCGAATCACTAGAGGGGTCCTTTGGGTCAAGCTGCTGGGGTAGTGGAGTTTGGTTAGAATAACCCGACGATGAGGCCTGTGGAGGTTGGTAATTATGGTGCTGAGACCTTTGATGTGGGGGTTGGTAGGTCGTCGATGGGTGTGGAGTTTGAGGTTGAGCATGCGAGCTCTGACCGTGACCCCACTAGGCCCCCAAGAGAAGTTAGGATCGTTACGGCATCTCGGGTTGTAGGAGTGACTGTACGGGTCGTTACGGGGCCTTTGTTGATACATCGCATTTGCATGTTCAGTATCCCTTGGAGCATAAGCACATTCCAAGTCATCATGTACCGCAAGTCCACACCTACTACACCCGGGAGTTGCAACCTGAGTTACAAGAGTTTGATCCAACTCTAAACTCTCAATCATAAACATGAGAGCAACCAATTTTGCCTCAGACGCGATAGTTGACTCAACTTGATATGATCCGGCTTGACTAGGACACCTGGCAGCTGGTGGCTCTCCCATGGTGTCCCACTCAAAGGTACATTCAGCCATTAACTCAAAAGGGTCACATGCCTCATTGATGAGTTTCATTTGAAAAATCACCCTAACACATCGACTCCAACAATGTGCGGGTGTTGTAGTTGAGGCCCTCATAAACAGTCTGGCACAGCTGCCATAGCTCAAGTTCATGATGAGAGCACTACTGGAGAAGGTCCTTGAACCTCTCAAAGAAAGCATGAAAAGATTCGGTCTCAGTCTGATACATTTGATGTATCTGGTGCCATATCTACTGAGTTTTCTTTTGAGGGAAAATCTCTTCAGAAAGACAGTCATAAAGTCATCCGAAGACCGAATAGAGCTCGTCGGGAGGTTGTACATCCATTTCTTTGCGTTATCCTTCAACGCGAAAGATATCATCCTCAACCGGACTAAATCTTCGTCAAGTTGTTGAAGCTTGAACATGGAGCATACCTCCTCGAATTCACGTATAAAAATATACGGATCCTCTTTATTGGCAGTGAAGGTTGGAAGCATGCTCACATATTGAGGTTTCAGCTCATAGTTGTTCCCGCGAGCTGACGGAAGAACTATGCAAGAAGGCTGCGTGGTAATCCATCTATGGAACCCGATCACCAAGACCATCCATCTCAGACAAATGCACTCTCTCAAGTCAAGCGCCCTCACCAGAATGAGTCCAACCTCGCATAAAATGCTCTACTCGACTCTAAAACAGCACACAACAGAAGGTGTACTCAGAGGAGGAGACTACTCGTAGAATCAAATGAGGAGAGGACTCAGATGAGGAGGGAAGAATCCTTAGAGCTAGCGTGGGTAGTGGGTGAAGGTAGAAGCCTAATCTAGCAAGCACGACTCAAACAACTTATGGCTATAGGTCCTTAGGCTAGATGACGCCTAACTTCGAGATCACTAGTCTCGACACGCCTCACCTCCCTATAAAGAATACCACAATGCTCAGCAAGTCATACCGGATCTGGAGATCCAGTACCTCCTATTATCGACAAGGCAGGCGATGCCGATCAGGCCATGACAGACTCAACTTGATCACTCTCTTAGTGCGTCCGAAATCCTAGGGCCAATGTCGACATGCTTTTAGAATTAAGGCTTTGATTAAGAGTGATTTTTGGGGCAAAGGTAAGGGTGATGAAATCCCCCACTTTATCTTGTATGGGACACCCCTCCTTAGTAGCGTTTTGAGTCTTAATCTAGCAATCAACTCTCCAAACAAACACTCACCTCACTCTTGTCCCGATGCACTTTACTAACTAATGCATGCTTAAACCATGCATGAATGAGAGAATGAGTGCACGTACCTCATGCCAGCAATGAACAACAAGAATGTAAAGAAAAGAAAGACAAGTGCGTGCAAGGTCTACAGATGATCCATGACCTAGATGGCAATCGATCTACTATTTTGCTTTGAGTTTTAAGGTCCAAGTTGATGAAAGGGACTTGATTATTAATCTGGGGTCAAACTACAAGTCAAAACATGCCAAATTGAGCCCTCAAATGACCTAGTGAATGTAGAAATGACCAGGAAAAATAGAATTTGGAGCTTACCAGGCCGCCAATTGGCGGTCCAGAACCGCTGATTGGCGGTCTGTTTGGTCTTGCTCCCCTCCCAGCTTCTCCTGGTAACGTCTCCTGATCCTTAGAGACTCTTGAAGAAAAACACAACTACAAACAAAAATTAAAAACCACTCAAATCGTCCAAACCAAAGTATGGACATAACACCTCCCCGGCAACGACGCCAAAAACTTGATTGAACGTTTTAATTAACTGCAAGTGCACGACCGTGTTGAAGCGGTGGCAAATACGTGTCGATTCACAGGGAGGTGTGTCGACTATGGTTAGTTCAAAGGCGAGTGGGAAAGAAAGGAGAGAAATGGGTTATGATCGAAACTACACTAAAATGCGAAAGGAATTGAAAAATAAGCAATAAAACTAAACCCCATAGAGGGTAGAGAAAGAATGTGAATACAAAAATATGTGTATGTGTGTGTGTTCAATTATGCTCATCACAACATGTAGTGCATGAAAATCATAACTAAATCCAACTTTGCATCCACATGAAATAAGATAACACATTATCATTAAAACATACAAGACAATAATTGGAATGAAGCTAAATGAACTCATGTATAAAGACCAAACCCCACTATGTCTCTACATGAAATAAGATTTACACAATCATTAAAACAAACAAGACATTAATCAAGGTACGGTAAATGAGAGTAGATGCAACTACAAGTCATGTTTCCCTTATCACTTTCATCCATATCCTCACGTCATCATTCTCCATAAAATAGGTCCACTAATCTATGCATATCTAAGCTTCATTCAAGAGCATTAGCATATCAAAGACAAGAGTGAAATCTCATTAGATGGTTATGGAAATCAAGTAAGGTTCAAAGGATTAAGATAACACACACCTAATACATCACATAATCACATCACATATTTCTCCACCCCCCATATGGGGATGGAACTACTCACTAATCATTACACTACAACCTACATTTACAAAATGAAACATTCTACTGAAAGGAAATTAAACTAAGCAAGCAAAAAATATTAAAGAAGCTAATTGAAAGGACATAAACTAACGAAGCATGCAACACATATGAATGGAAATTAAACTAAGAAAGAAGTAACATAACTAAAGGAAAACTTTATTAATTTCAAACTCACAATACAAGTAGCCTCTCCCTAATTGAGATTTTGCTCCAATGCTCACTTCAAGTAGAGAGCTTCGCCACCAAGCATGTGTAGAATAGAAGGGAGGAGGAGGAGTTTTATTTATAGTCAAAAAAAGGTCCATCGGGGATAATCCCCCGGTATGAAACTAATACACTACTAAAAATAGACAGAAAACACCCTAATACATGACCCGACTATACTACATCAGATCAGGACCAACCAACACCGCCAATCAATGGTCTTGGACCGCCAATTAGCGGTCTATAGAGGCCAGATCAGGTCAGGTGTTGGGGTGTGGTTGTTTTGCTTGATTTCTTCATGTTTGATGCACCCTAATCGCTTTTGTAGTTTGCGACCCGAATCCAATTGCCAAAATACTCCTCCTGGTGGTGTGGAGTTTCTTTATTTTCTCATTGGTCCTTTGGTTTTGCATTCGGGTCTCTCTCTCTTGCATCATAGTCCATAAGTCTTGTCACTTAGTCCATTTTCTTGCTTTTAAGTCCTTTTAGAGTCTCTTCTTCTCTAACCTATTTATTCCTAAAACATAAACATAAAACTCGTTACGTAGCAATGCTTAGGCTAAAAATGAAGGATATAAGACACATAACATATGCATGATATGATGTCAATCACAAGTGCACGACCACGATGAAGCGGTAGCAAGTGCTGGTCGAGTCCAGAGGGAGCGCGTGCGAGTCGGAATCCACCATACTCGAGTGGGAAAAGAAGAGAGAGAAATGAGGTCGGAACTACACTTCAATGTGTTTGAAATCAGAAAACAAACTATAAAATAAACCCCTTACGGGGTAGAGAAAGAATGCGGAAATGAAAATATGTGTATGTATGTGTGTTCATTAGTTCTCTTCACAACATGTAATACATGAAATCCATAAAACCAAATCAAAATTTGTCTCTACATGAAATAAGATAAAAAAAATATGATTAAAACATACAAGATAATAATTGATATGAGGCTAATATGAGCACATGTAAAATAACCAAACCCCACTATGTCTCCACATGAAATAAGATTTGACACAATCATTAAAACATACAAGACATTAATTAGGATGAGACTAACATGAGCACATGTATGCACATGTCATGTTTCCTCCTTATCAACTCCATCATTCTCCTCACCTCATCAATCCCCAGAAAATAGGCTCCCCACTAATGTAAGCATGTTCTCTAATGCATGCTCTTGCCATTCATGAATGAGAGAATGGGTGCACGTACCTGCAATCGACAACAAGAATTTAAAGCAAATGAAAGTGAATGTGCATGCAAGGTCTATTAATGATGCATGACCTAGATGGGAAATAATCTAATCTTTTGCTTTGAGATTTAGGGTCGAAGTTGTCTTAACAAGCCAAATTAATTACTGACACTAAAGAAAAACATGCATGGCCTAAATAGTAAAAGGAAACAACAAGAAAATGGCAAAGGAAGCTACTGTGGAAACATAGTGCAAAACACCTCGCCAAATCCGCTACTGGCGGATTGTCTAGGGATTCTCGTCCCTAGAGTTCCCCAGCAAGATCCTGAGCTCCAGTAGGTTACCTGGTCAACTTGTAACCATCCTTCCAGTAACCAAAACAAAAAAGGAAACGTAAATACAAAGAAAAACCCCCCACCGAAATAGCAAACTTGACTACGAGAGTGGATCCCCGGCAACGGCGCCAAAAACCAGATTTATTTAGTTATACAACTGCAGGTGCACAACGTCAGTGAAGACGAGGCAAGTACGGATCGAGTCCACAGGGAACACGCGCGAGTCGTAATCCACAATACTCGAGTGGGGGAGAAGAAGAGAGAGGAATGCGAACAGAATTGAAATTCGAAGCGAGTGAAATCAAAAAATAAACATTAAAAACAAACACCTTACGGGGTAGAGAAACAAGGTGGAAATGAAAAAAGGTGTAGTGTGTGTGTTCAATTGTGATCATCACAACATGTAATACATGAAATCCATAAACCCAAATCCAACTTTGCCTCCACATGAAATAAGATAAAACATTATGATTAAAGCATAAAAGACAATAATTGAAATAAGGCTAATGTGAACACATGTAAAATAACCACATCCAACTTTGTCTCCACATGAAATAAGATTTGACACAATCATTAAAACATATAATACAATAATTAGGATGAGGTCAACATGAGCACATGCATGCACATGTCATGTTTCCTTCTTCCACTCCATCTTTATCCTCACCTCATCATTCCCCATAAAATAGGCCCACTAATCTAAGCACGTGCTAAGCTTCACTAAAGAGCATTAACACATCAAAGATGATAGTGAAAATCTCATTAGATGGTTATTGAACTCATGTGAGGTTCAAAGGATGGATTAACACACACACAAACTAATACATCACATAATCGCAACACCTTCTCCACCCCGCAATGGGGATGGACTACTCTCTACTCATCTCAAAACTGAATCATAAAAACAACCTAAGACCATAATGTGAAATTCAGAAAACTAAATGAAGGAAAACAAGCACAAAGGAAATGGCATCAAAGGAAAGACATCAAGAAAAAGAACATGACTACACTACATTAAAATGAAAGTTTACAAAGTTTTGATTCTCTTCTCCTCCTCTACACTACTAAACAAAATTAAAACCTACTCTACTAAACATGAAAAGAAACTAACCTAAGGAGGAGAGGGCGGAAGAAGAAGAAAGGAGGTATTACAAGTGTATTTATAGAAGATTAGTGGGTTTGGATGGATCTGGACGCAATTGGACAGCTGTAAAACAGATCTGGAGGTTGCATATTTCTTTAACCCGACCTGCTGCCGATATATGAGCTTAAACGAAGCCAAAACTCCTCAAGTGGCGGACCAAAATCCACCACAAGCGGATTAGATTTGCCTGATCAGCCTCTAAGTTTGCCAGCGGGTTAAATTTGTTTTGTTGCAGGTAAGGTTGAGCCCTGATCTATAGTCTCGAGCCAATTTGATATTAATTTGTTGATTTACTACTCAGGTTATGGACTTCTGTGACATAATACATTTCCTTACACTTCGGTCCCTCCAGGTTTTCACTTGGGTCCTTCCTGACTTACAGTCGGTCCTTAGCCATTACAAACAGGTCCAGAACCTTCCAAATCAGTCAATTCTTCTTGCGTTTAGGTCATTTTCTCTTCATTTCTCTTCTTTATTGCCTAAACCCTGAAACATATCAAATATGGGGTAGCACAAATATGGGCTAGACACTCGAGTAGCAGAATGGGGTAAAATAATGGATATATAGCTTGAATGCAATGTATGAAATGCTAAGCATTGGTTATGTAACTCATGTGAGGTTCAAAGATTAAGATTAACTCAGACACTAAATACATCAGATAATCACATCACCTTCTTCTCCACCACCCAATGGGGATGGACTACTCCCTTCTCATCTCTAAACTAAAGAAAACATATAAGGAAAACTAGATTAAGCAAGCATCAACACAAAGGAAATGCATCAAATAGAAAACATCAATATAAAGGACAAGAATTAAACTAGAATAAATATAATGATTACAAGGTTGCTCCTCTTCTCCTCCTTTACACTACTAATTAAGAAAATAAAACCTTCTCTAATAAAACCTACTCTACTAAACAAGCAAGGAAACTAACCTTTGGAGGAGACGGAGCAAGAAGAAGAAAAGAGGCATTACAAGTGTATTTATATAAGATTATATAGTTTGGATTAATCTGGGAATAATCAGATGGCTGAAAATCACATTTGGATGTTGCATAGTTGTTTAACCCAATAAACCGACCCGCTGGAGAAATATGACTGCCAAACTCTTAACCAGATCTACGTGTGGTGGATTTTAATCCGCCACTGGCAGATCATTTTTCTCTGATCGCCTTCAAAGTTTGACCGCGGTTTTGGTTAACACAATAAACACGTAGGGTGCGTCCGAACGTGTTGGTTCGAGCCCGTTGGTTTTAATTATTAATTTACTCCTCAGGTTATGAATTTTTGTGACACAATATATGTCATTACACTTTGGTCCCTTCGGGTTTTCACTTGGGTCCCTCCGTGTTTTCAGTCCAGTCCCTGGTCATTACAAACATGTCCAAAACTCTTCCAAATCAGTCCATTCTTCTTGTATTTCGGTCATTTTCTCTTCCTCTCTCTTCTTTATTGTCTAAACCCTGATACACATCAAACAAACACTCGAGTAGCACAAATATGGGGTAAAATAAATGATACAAAGCATGAATGTAATGTATTATATGCTACTAATCAAATACCCCCACACTCACCTTTTGCTAGTCCCGAGCAAAACAAAGAAAGAGAAAAAATGAAAGAACGGAAAAATCATTCATAAAACAAGGAAATCCTGACTCACTTTCGTAGGAATCAAGGTTGCAGTTAGCATGTGCAACAAGCCGTTAAACCTCCTTGACGCCAAGGAGGTGGAGTGTTGTCTCCTGAGGGTTTTTAGCAGATACACCCACAAAATCCGAACAAAGATGCATTATTTAACCTAGCAACACGACTCGATGGGCTTATTTTCGTCAATCATCGGACACGGTAATTCTACGGGCTGACTCTATATATGTAATCAATCCACACACCTAGCCTAATGAACCATTCGTGCATGTTAGTTAAGGACTTAAGTGACAGACATGGGCAACCTTAACATCCTCAAGTGATACAAAGTGTAAAGTCCATTAGGGTTCTTATTTGCATTACCATTTCCGTTTTCTTTTTATTTTTCTTTTCTTTTGTTCCTTTTTTTATCTAGTTGGTGTGTAATTCTTCCAGGGTTAGGTTTCGTGCATCATTGCCTATGAGGACTTACACTATCACGTACACCTTTCCCCACATCTCTACATAGGACGATCCCTACCACCCGTGTAAGGGGAGTTCGGTCAGTGCATCCCAAGTCAGATGAATCGAAAGAACCAGGCACTAAGTCCCCTCAGACCTAATTTTCAGAGTGATAGGAGTCGTGCGAGAAGAGAGAACACCACTTATTTATTTCTTATCTACATGGGAACCAAAACCCCTACACTTAAAGTTTCACAACAAGATTTTAAGGGTCCCTCACTACGACAAAATTATTGTGTCGTGACGCCAGATGCAACAGATGAACAATTGTTGCAGCACACCAGAGCCTTCATTTTGTTTTAGTTAGGTGATGGAATTGTAGGAGATAAGAGTGGAAACAAAGTCCAACTTAGATATTTAGTTTTGTTGATGGATGAAGCTGCATGTCGAAACTACAGTTGGCAAGCTATATCTTTTCTTATGTTGTACAACTATTTGAACCAAGGATGTTTGAAAAAAGGGAACAACTAGTTGGGTTCCTGATGTTGTACAGATTTGGTGTTGGGAACATCTTCACGTCGGGCGGCCTTCAAAGGTTTCGAGTCTGCAACTTCCAGAACATCTTTTACGTCCTTTAGGTTCACGTTGGAGGACTCCTAGATCATGGTTGAACAATGTGAAGATGTCTTAGGTCTATTTCTACAGAGTGAGTTGGACATTCTAGAAGAAAATCAAGTTTGTTGGACCTCTCACGAAGAAGTAGATATGATGGCGTTACTTGCTGCTTATAGGGAGGACATGATATATGGATTACTAGAACATGGATGATTTGTTTCGGAGTAGCCATTATGCACATTCCGGACAACTTATTGTGTCAGTTTGGCATGCGGCAACATATTCCAGATTTATTGGAGATTTGTAAGTTGAAGAAGGCTTAGGGGAAGCCTACAATAAACTGGAAACATGAACAACATTCATAAATTCAAGCGTGGTAACATCAGCGAGTGTTTGTGCAGTGAAGGCACCTTCACTATCGGAAGACCCAACTACTTGTACAGATATTTACATTGAGTGGTACTGGGAGATCACTATACGGCGGCTGATAAGAAGAGTTGATGATGCAGAACTACCGAATTATAGGCCTCCAACTGCTAGGGATCGTTACTTCGTAGGAAATTTACTTTTTATGCTTTTACTTAAGATTTCATCTGCTCATTGTAATCGTAATTGTCGAATATTTTTGTAGCTTCACCATTACACGGGTTAGATGAAGATATTCACCAACTTGAAGGGATGCATTCTGCACACGACCCCACGCTGTCAATAACTCAAAAAATGAAGATAAAATCAAGGAAATGGTGGTGTACTTGAAGAATGTGGATCCGTCGTTGAACTTGTCAGAAGGTGTAAACTCTCAACCAGTTCGTCAAGATTCTGAGGAAAATCTCCTAGAAATAGGAGTGTCACTTGATGAAGAGGATAATTTCATTATCACGGGGTATCTGCTTCTGATGGAGTAATTCTGACTCGAGTCGCACGATACAATGCTCTTTCATGGTGACAGCTCATCATTTCAAGTTGGTGAAGAAGCTTCATCATTTCAAGTCGGTGAAGTTGAAATAGGTGATGACGGTGGGATTGTTGAAGGCAAAGCCGGTGGGATAACTCAGGTTTACCGTTGTCAGCCTTCGAAGGTCCTTTGACAAGGTCGGCGGACCAAAAAACTGACTAAAGTATTTTCTGCACCTTAGTTGTTATGAAATTGAAATGTTAAGAACAATTTTCTTTTCATATTAATCGTGGACTAATTTAATGTTTAATACTTATTTTCGAAACAATTATAATGTAGAAGACTTGTTGTATTTCTAACTACATTCCCATCTTCATCAAGTTTGTTTCGAAAGATCCATTTGGTTCCAATAACCGTTTGGTTGGAAGGTTTTTCAACAAGTTCCCATACATCATTTCGAACAAATTGATTTAGCTCGTCATGCATAGCCATTAGCCAAAATTCATCATTACATGCTTGTTCTACTATCTTAGGTTCTAATTTAGAGATAAATGCATAAGAATCACAAACTACATGAGCTTTAGAACGTGTTGTCACACCTTGAGAGACATCTCCAATCACAAAATCCTTCGGATGATCCTTTCTATAGGTCCAATCCTTAGGACGTGTTGTCACACCATGTCCTCTTGTGGAGAACTTGCAGGCTCTTGATGAGACTCAAGAGGAACATCTTGTGATGATACATGTCTAATGACATCCATGCAATCATCATCAAGAGAGGAGTTATCTACACAAGCTAACTCGTCAAAGATAACGTGTAGAGATTCCTCAACACAACTTGTTCGTTTATTGTAGATTCTATATGCTTTACTCCTATCGGAATACCCTAAAAAGATGACATCATCAGATTTTGCATCAAATTTATCCAAGTTGTCTTTAGTATTGAGGACAAAACATTTTGAGCCAAAAGCTTTAAAGTATGAAATTTTAGGAGTCCGGTCATGCCAAAGTTCAAAAGGAGTTTTCTTTAAAATAGGTCTAATGAGAACACGATTCAAAACATAGCAAGATATATTAATGGCTTCGCACCAAAAATATTTTGGAAGCCTTTTTTCCACAAGCATTGTTCTTGCCATTTCTTGAAGAGTTCTATTTTTCCTCTCAACTACCCCATTTTGTTAGGGATTACGAGGAAATGTGAAATTATGCTCAATTCCATATTTTTCACAAAACTTTTGAAATTATTCATTTTCAAATTCTCCTCCATGATCACTACGAATAGTGATTATGTTGGAATCTTTTTCCATTTGAACTCATTTGCAAAAACTATTAAATCTTTCAAAAGCATCATATTTGTTTGCTAAACACAAAACCCAAATGAATCTCGAAAAAACATCAATTATCACAAATGCATATCTTTTCCCTCCTAGAATTACGGTCCTTAAGGGTCCAAAAAGATCTAGTGTAAAAGTTCAAGGGGTTTTGAAGTTGACACTACATTTAGAGATTTGAAGGAAGATTTAAATTGTTTTCCAAATTGACAGGCATCACAAAGTTTGTCCTTTTTGAAATCAATTTTTGGTAGTCCTCTAACCAACAAGTTTTGATAATTTGTGTAATTGTGACATACTAATATGTCCCAAACGGTTCTGCCATAACCAAGCTTCGTCATGTGAGGCAACTAAGCAAGTTTCAACATTTAAGTTTCTAAGGTTATCAACATGCACAATGTAGATGTTATTTGACCTATAACCTTTAAAAACAATTTTCATGTCATGTTTAGAGATTATATGGCAAGTATGTTTATCCAACACAACTAGAAAATTCTTATCGGTTAATTGACTAACAATAAGCAAGTTATGTTTCAATCCATCTACTAATAAAACTTTTTCAATATTTGGAGTAGTAGAGTTACCAACATTGCCAATACCGACAATGTGTTCTTTAACATTATCTCCAAATGTGACGGTTCCTCCCTTTTTAGGCTTTAAGCTTGATAGAACTTGGGAGTCTCCCGTCATGTGCCTTGAGCACCCGCTATCAAGAATCCACTTCCCTTTTCTCCTTACTTTTATCTACAAACAAAGAGACAAGTGAAGACTTTGGTACCCAAATTTGTTTGGGTCCTTGAGGGTTAGCTTTTGGTACCCAAACTTGAGTAGTCTTAGGTACCCAAACATTTGAATAATTTGTTTTCTTAACAAGTGAGTTATTCGTTTTAACAAAGTAGAACGTGGGTTTCTTTTGTTTACCTCCGTTGTAACCTAGACCATGTTTTGTTAGGGATTGAGTTTGTGTTCCGAGAAGCATGTGAAGCATCTTTCTACCTAAAATGAAATTCTATAAATCTTTTGTGAGTTGCTTATTTTGGGCAATGAGATCTTCATTTATTTGTCTATCTTTTGTTGATTTTAGAATTTTTATCTCATCATTTAGATTCTCAATTTCTTTGGTTAGCATGTCACATTTGATAGATTGATCTAAATTCACTTTTCTAGATAATTTGTTTTTATGACAAATCATTTCATAACATTCGGCAAGTTCATGAAAAGCATCTAACAAGTCATCATAAGGAGGTGTTTCGTTTAGGTATACCTCATCGTCGTCAATCTCCACCACGTGAGGTTGATCACTCGTCTTTGTTGATGGAGGAGGGCTCGAGTCAGAATCGACATTAGACGCCATGAAACACATGTGTGCTTCTTCTTCTTGGGAGTATTCGGAGTCGGAGTCCTTTGATGAGCTTGAGTCATCCCAAGTAGCCTTGAGAGCCTTTTTCCCATCTTTTTCGCGACGATCCCTTCTCTTGTAATCGTCACGTTTTCTAGGTCTCTCTTCTTTTTCTTTTCGGGATGGCCTTTCATCTCTATCTCTTCTTGGTATCTCATCCCTTTCTCTTCTAGGAGGATATTTATTTTCTTCTCTTCGTTCACGATCCCTCGGCCTAAGCAATGGGCAATCCTCCTTCATGTGGCCAGTTTCGTTACACTCATAGCAAGTGAATGTCCGAGAAGATTCTCTTCGTCCTTTTGCAAATTTTCTTTTGGAGAGGAACTTCTTGAAGTTGTGGGTTAGGAAGGCAACATCTGCATCGGTGTCCTCATCTTCGATTGCGTCTGAATTCGAGTTTGCTTTTAAAGCAGTTTGCTTCTCTTTCCATCTACACCCTTCCCGTTCCTTCTCATTCTCTCTTCTTTCTTCCATTAAAATCTAATACGTCATGAGGCTTCCAATGAGATCCTCCATCTTCAACTTTGAGAGATCTTTGGCTTCTTCAATTACCGTAGTCTTTTTCTCCCAATCCAAAGTCAAGGACTTAAGAAACTTTTGTACCCTATCACTTTCAATCAAAACCTTACCAAGGTTCTTTAGAGAGCCAGTAATAAGAGTAAAGCGAGTATGCATCTCGTTAATGGATTCATTCGGTTTCATAGCAAACATTTCATACTTTTGCATAAATGAATCTATCCTAGTTTCCATAACCGATGATCAACCTTCAAAGCGACTTTCTAACATATGCCAAGCTTCAAATGCGGAATCACATACGTTAATTCTACTATATTGTTCTCCGGTCAAGCCACACATAAGTATGTTCATGAGTTTAGCATTCATTTGAATCATGCCTAATTCATCATCATCCATGTGGTCTAATGGTTTGTTTTGTGTACATGGTATGTGAAAGAACACCCATTGTTTAACATCATAAGATTATATGAACGTGGTCATACGTTTCTTCCAATAAGCATAGTTGGTTCCATCAAACATCAAATGTCCTCCGGTGTGAAATCACTCTCGTTGTTGGGTCATTGCTACAAATGTGAATTTATCTAAATACAATTAACAAGGCTCTGATACCAAATGTAGGATCTACTAGCCCCTAATCTTAGTCTAAAGGGGGGTGAATAGACTAATTAAGGTTGTTTATCAAATTATGCCAAATTAAAAGCTAAGACAATTTATATGGAGAGAACAAACCACACTCCGGATGTATAGAGATTTGGATCCAACCACCGGATCCTAGTCCTCTCTTACGAATTACTCTTACTCGAGCAACTTCGCGTCCTACACTAATCTGATCTCCGTTGCGGGCCGAGATCACGCCTTTACACCACAAGCTTTGCAAACACCCTCGCCTAGCTTGGACCACCTTCTCAAAATCCGAGAAGAGCTTCACTCTGGAAGCATAGTACAACTCTTGAAGACTTAACTTCATCAACTAATCTTGAGCTCTTGAAATGGATGATGCAATCAAAGGATGGTCATTTCAAGTGAAAATATGTGAGCACAAGTGTTTAGAGAAAATATGAGAGTAGTAATGAGATTTGAGCTTAGAGAAAGGTTGGTGATCTTAGATGACTATTCTTAGCTCTAATTATGAGCTCTAAACTAGTTCTAGCCATTGGGATTGAAATGCTAAGAAGTTGTGCAAGAAAACACAAGTCACGAAGTGACAGGACACATTTCAGGACGTGAACGGTTGACCAGATTGTGATACTCGGTCGACCGGAATGCAACAGTAAAAGGTTCGGATGAGCAGAGATGCAAATGGTTTGTCCAATTTGGCTAGAACTTAAGTTATCAGTTGAACGGTTAGGATCACCAGTTCGATCGAAAACGACCAGTAGGACTTGATCTGGAAAAGATGTAAGAATCGATCGACCGTGAAGAGTGTTTCGGTCGACCATTTGACGTGTTGAATTTTAGACAAGATAAAATCAAATGCAATCGGTCGAACAGAATGAATTGAGGGTTCGACTGAAAACTCCCAGTAAAAATGGGTCTGGGAAGTTTTCAAGATTCAGTCGACCGTTAAGGAACTTTCGATCGACCGGAAGACCAAATCCAAAAGAGGGTTAGGTGAGAAATGTGTATATGACCGTTGGAGTATACGACAAGTATAACTGTCATATTTAATACGAATACGGAAATGCAATCGGTCGAACAAAAACTACATTTTGGTCGACCGAAAGTCTCACTAACAAGGACATGTGTCGACTACTGATAGGCTGAAGTATTTGTATATGATGAACTAAGTCCTATCACTCGACAAGGTGAGATGGTCGAACAAAACAAGTATTTCGGTCGACAGATTTCAGACAATCGAAATATATTGAAGGCATGGTCGAACTGGAAATGTAAGTTGGTCGACCGTTTTAGACAAAATAAGCTTTCTGGGATAGTCTGTTAAAATTCGGTCGAACCAAATGGTTCTACCGGTCGACCGTTTGAGTGTAGATATCTTGTTCTAGATTTCTAATGAGTTTCGATGATTTTCTATTGAAGTCTAAGATAATTGGAATGTTGTGTGAGACTTATATAGGTTATGTAAGTGTCATGCAATGCAATGAATCAAAGATTTCAAGTGCCAAGTTACATTCGTAACCTAAATAGATAGAATTTAAACCTAGCTACGCTTCAATCTTTATCTCTCAATTCAACTCAAACTTAGTTCCTGAAATGTTAGATAATACAAGTATTTGCAAGCAATAATCTTTTAATTGATACATGTGTTTATTGATATGTTGATTAATTATCAAAATAGATTAACGATTATTAGCAAAAAAGCCAACAGTTTCATATCCAAATCAAGTATGTCGAGTTAGAGTGTTTATGTTGTGATTCTATTACTTCCTGCCCTAGAACATTAAGGTTGTAAAGCTTTGGGAGAAGCTACCCTCATGGGTTGGCATAGGAGAAACAAGTTCGGTGAGGATTATTTGCGAGCTTGCTTTGTAAAGGTTTGATATCGGCCCATAACGGAGATCAAATTAGTGGTTATGCAAGTGGGGCTCGGGGTTCGAATGGGGCTTGTAAGAGAAAACTAGGACACAGTGTGGGTGCCGTCTCTCACTTTGTTTTCTTTCCACTGCATTTGTTTAAAATCTTGACTAAGTCATCGATCCTAACACTCGCAGGACCAAGAGACACATGTGGGTCCCCACGTGGGTCTCAATATAACATGTGTTCGATGGTTCGTGAACCTGACATAGATATCTGTGGGTTAAAAAGTCAAACTCAAAGAGCTAGAATCTTCTTACTGATTGGTTGGAGAGTGGGCATGAGAATTTCTCTTTTCCTATTGTCATATTATAAACAATCATATATCCAAACTCTCCAACCAATCGGCTAGTGCTTAAATAAGTCTAATAACCCGATAAGCATAAATCGACACACCAGTCTTGCATAAAATAGGTCTATCACCCAGAATGTGCTTTAAGGATACACTAACACTCTCCACATTTTCATGAAGGACCCTCTCATGATTTGCCTCTTGAATATCGTCAAGATCAAAGATGAGTACGAGCAGGGAAGACTCACTCGGTCCTAGAAATGTGTAAGTGTTGGGATGATAGTCCTCCTCAACTTGAGGTATGTCATCATATTACTCGACAGTAAGGTCTGGTGTTTTAAAGGCCATGTCACTTTGATGTGCCACATCGAGCTGAAGCTCATCAGAATAATTACTCTCAACATGTGTCGTAACCTCCACCACGTATTCGTGCATTGGTATCTTAAGCTCACAAGCTCATCATATTGGCTAATATTTTGTTGAGGGAGTTTCAAAAGAAAGTCTTGTTCATTAGTTTTGAAGTTCATATAGGTTTGTGGAGGGGACTCGACCTTCAAAGGATGAACCTTAAGTTGACAAGGAAAGTTGGCCGCTTCAATTTCACTCAATTATCGGGCAAACCGACTCTTTTGCAGTTCCAAAGATAGCAATGAGTTGGTGTTGGACACAATTATGTCATGGGTGGCTTGCATTAACATTTGGAGACTTTGACATAACGAACAAAGTTGTGGGTTAACCTTGAAGTTCATGTCTTGATCATGAAAATGTGGGAGTTGGGTGTTTACATGTTGAGATTCATTCTATTTGTTCACATGTTGGGTTTCGTAGGGAGTTCGGAATCAAGATGGAGGATCATGTTGGAGATGAAATGACATGCATGAGTTAAATACATCTTGGTCGCTGCATGAATTTTTTTGGTGTTCACTCCATGATGGACTATATCCAATGGCATATGAGTCATAATGTGGATGAGTTTAGTTGATCGAAGATGATTCTCGAGGGGGAGAAGCATACTGATTAGTAACATATCATGCATCATATTCATGTTATTTATCCTTTATTTTACCCCAATATTGTGCTAGTCGAGTTGTTGTTTGTAGTATTTCTGGGGTTAGGTAATAAAGAAGAGGAAGGGAGCGAAAAGGACCAAATGTATCAAGTATGGACTAATTTGGAAGATTCTGGACCTGTTTGTAATGCACAAGGACTAGTTCGCAAATCAGGAAGGACCCAAGTGAAAACATGTAGGGAGCTGATGGTAAAGAACAAAATATTGTGCCACGTGACTTGAGCCAAATACGTATTTTTACAATTAAAATCAAAGTGATTCGAGTCAGTGAACCAGGACTTCACCCCACGTACCAAATGAAGAAACAAAGCCAGAGACAAAATTGCAACCCGATCGGATCCATTTGATCCGCCACTGGCGGATCAACATGGTCCAAAGGGTCTCAAATTTTGGACATGGTCCAAAGGTTCAAGTTGTCGGGTCAGAACATTCTTGGACTATTAGATGTAATTTAGAGCCGTCTGATTATTCCTAGATTAATCCTAACCATGTGTTGAATGTTTTATATTAAACCGCAAGTGCACGGCCGCGTTGAAGCGGTGGCAAATACGGATCGTCCTCAGAGAGGTGAGCAGTCTCTCGTTTGCACGAAATCAAGTGGAAAAAATAGGGAAGAAAATTGATTATCCTACTATATGCTACACTACACTACAAAGTACGAAATGTGAAAGAAAGCAACAAACGATTAACTAAAACTTAAGTAAGAACGAAGTAAGAGTGTTGGAATTCAAAAATGAAAAACCCCTAAGGGGTGGAGTGAGTGCACACATGCAAAGAGGTGGGTGTTGAACACATTTTTTAAGCACAAATGAAGGTGGTGTTATCATGCATAGGAACTGTCTAAATGTTATGGCAAAACCTATCAATCCATTCACCAACCTAGTTAATTAACATTTACATATACAAGTTGTCTATTTCAGAACTTAAACAAGCATGAGAGGTGTCTAATTATTTTGGCAAAACTCGTGAAGTTATAAATTCTATCCTAAACAAGCAAGCATACATTCATGTTTTATCAACATATTGTAAATAAAGCATTCATTTCATTCTCATTTGCATGTATGAACATCTACTCCACCCCCAAAGGGGATGGAACTACTCACTACACATTAGACTAATTATTAAACTAAGCAAGGAAAGCATATTAACTAAGCTACTAAAACTAATGAAATGAAATTAAACAAAGTAAAACAAGAAACATAAAACAAACAACATAATAAAGAAACTTTTATTAAGGTGACTCACATTTCAAGTAGCATCCTCCTACTTCAGTGTGTGCTTCAAGGCCTCACTTCTAGTTGGAAGAATAGTCACTTAAAATATGAAGTGATTACAATGGAAGGTGAAGAGTTCTATTTATAGCCATAGAAAAAGGCAATTCGGGACAATCCCCTGATGTGGGACTAAACAAATACAAGAAATGTACTAAATACACACTAATACGCGACCCACCAAAATCTTAGCGGATTTGGGCCAAAACAGACCGCCAATTGGCGGTCTATATGGTCCGGATCACGCTGGATTTTATTCTGGGCTTTTCGGAATGTATTTGTTGGTCTTTGATGCATCTACTTCACTTGTTGGAGCTCCGACCCAAATAGAATTGCCAAAATACTCCCCATAATGGTGTGGAGTTTTCTGTTTTGCTCTTTGGTCGTTTGGGCTTACGTTAAGGTCCTTCTCCCTTGCATCTTAATCCCCAGATCTCACAATTCAGTCTTTTTTCCCTGCTTTTGGGTCCTTTTATGCTTCATCTCTTCAAACCTATTTATTCCTGAAAACAAAACATAAAACTTGTTACATAGCATTGTTTAGGAGAAAGATAATGGATATAAGATACAAATATAAGCATGAAATGATGTCAATCAAATACCCCCACACCTAAGTTTTGCTAGTCCTGAGCAAAACAAAGAAAGAGAAAAACATACGAAAAACAAGAAATCCTAACTCACTTTCGTAGGAATCACGGTTTCACTTAGCACGTGCAACAAGCCGTTAAACCTCCTTGTCGCCAAGGAGGAGGAGTGTTGTCTCCTGAGGGTTTTCAGCGGATACACCCACAAAATCCGAACAAAGATGCATTAATCAATCTAGCTACACGACTCTTTGGACTTATTTTGTCGATCATGGGACGCGGTAATACCACGGGTCGACTCTATATATGTAATCGGTCCACACACCTAGCCTAATGAATTATTCGTGAAAGTTAGTTAAGGACTTAAGTGAAAGACATGGGCAACCTTAACTTCTGAATGAGATACAATGTGTAAAGTCCATTAAGGTTCTTATTTGACTTCTTCTTCTTTTTTCTCTCTTTTTTTCTTTTTTTCTTTTTTCTTTGGAGCATTTTATGGGTTGGTATTTGATTTTCTCATGGTCAGGTTTCGTGCATCATTGCCTATGAGGACTTACACTATCACGTACATCTTTCCCCAAATCTTCACATAGGGCGATCCTTACCACCCGTGTAATGGGAGTTTAGTCGGTGCATCCTAAGTCAGATGACTCGAGAGCACCATGCACAAAGTCCCCTCAGACCTACTTTCCCGAGTGATAGGAGTCGTGCGAGAAGAGAGAACTCCACTTATTCACTTATCTACATGGGAACCAAAACCCCTACACTTACAGTTTCACAAAAAGAGTTTAAGGGCCCTTGACTACGACTGACTTCCTTATACTAACACAAACGAATTAATGACTCACTAGGTTCAGGGTGGACTTCTTTAAATGTACTGAAACC
Organism: Triglochin maritima; assembly: GCA_963682175.1. NCBI lineage: Eukaryota > Viridiplantae > Streptophyta > Magnoliopsida > Alismatales > Juncaginaceae > Triglochin > Triglochin maritima. The sequence continues at coordinate 25,165,155 of OY821777.1, forward strand.
CTATGATTACACGTCTCCGAGGGAAAACCGGGGTGCATCCTAACGACTCGATAAGACCTAAAGCCAGAGTAAACTAGATATCATAATGCATCAAGTTCAAGACAATTTTGGGAGTTTTCTTTTTACTTTGCCTCTCAACGGTTTTACACATGCTAAACACACGCAAAACCTATAAAAACATTTTCTTTCGCAAACACATGAAGATTTTGAAAGAAATGTGAAAATTTTAAAGCACTGGGCAAGCAAAAGAAGATAATTCACCCAAGGATCATGGCAAGCAGATATATCAATGTTAAATGCAGCACACTAATATGACCCTATCAATGCACACAAAAGAAAACAAAATGAAAGGAAAAGACTCAACTATGTACACACGTAAAACTCCCCCCACACCTACTTCCATCGTTGTCCTCAATAAATGTGAGCATGATACTACATGGATTTATGCATGAAAAAAGGAAGATCTCACCAACATGAAGTGCAACAGGAAGTTCATGGTTGTAGTGATGGACACAAACCCGAATTCCCTCAAAACCTGTGAGATACTGAAGAAGGGAGACAAATACGTGAAAGAAGTGGGCCCAAGTACACAAGGGTTGGGGCCCACAACAATCAATGCTCGCTCATGGAGTCTTTTATTGTACCTTTTTTTTGTACAAGATATATACATCAACCAAGATATTCTCATAATCATTTCGTCAAGGAACATCAAATGAGAACATCGAGTTATGAGGACCACATACTTGCCGCGATGGGCAAACTTCCATGGTACTCTGAGGTGTCATGAGGGGTAAAAGATCAAAGCTGAAAGGCTCGAACCCCTCATGATATTGGTTGGGTGTAGGCAACATGAATGAATGAAGTTGTGTTGCCTCAGTAGGGTTTAGTTGCTCATCGAACAAAACCCTCCAACCAATAGGTGGGTGCATCGGAATGAGTTCCTCAAGCTCATTTGATGGATGCAGCAGACCTGCATCACTAAGAATGGGGTTTCTCCCCAAGTCGTCCAACAAGGACCTCCAACCATCATTTATATCATCAAGCATAAGCTCGGTCGTAGGTGGGTCCTTGTTGGAGTCAAGATGAAGCTCAAATGCCTAAATGGCCAAGGGACATGAGATAGAGACACCTTCTGGTATAGGCATATGATGAGGTGTCTCACTCTCACTAATAATCTCAACTAAATCATGCAACAAACACTCCTTTTGGACATTCATGTTTGATGCCAGCTCACTTTGTTGCATTGCAAAGACAGGCAATGCGTTTTCGCTGGACCCACAAACATTCTCAATGGGTTGCATTAGTGTTAGGGGTGTTCGTTGATTTTGTGGTGCTTTCTCTAATTGGCGGATGAGATTGAGATTTAAAGGTTGATCCATGGGCTCTTGTTGCCTACCAGAGTTGAACACATGAAACTCGGCACTAATGTTACCGAATGAGAGCCTCATGAAATCATTTCTACAATTAATTAAGGCGTTGGAAGTTGCCAGAATTGGTCTACCCAAAATCAAAGGTATTTGAGAGTGGGTGTTCGCAACAGGATTGGTATCGAGGACAACAAAATCGACTTGAAATATAAAATCTCCAACTTTGATAAGCACGTCTTCGATAATCCCCTTTGGAATACGAATGGATCTATCCGCCAATTGGAGTTTGATCTTAGTTGGTTTCAATTCTCCCAAATTCAATTGTTGATAAACAGAAAATGGGAGGAGGTTGACCGGCGATCCTAAATCAAGCAATACATTACTCATGCTAGTGTCCCCTATAGTACACTGAATAGTAGGACACCCAGGTCCTTGTATTTTATGTAGGCAGTATTGGACAAAAGTGAGATTACGTTTGCAGCCAAGAATGCTTTCTTAGGAACATTGGTCTTCCTCTTGGTTGTGCAGAGATCCTTCAACACTTTGGCATATTGAGGTATTTGTTGGATGACATCCAACAAGGGGATGTTAACCTTAACTTGCTTAAACACCTCTAATATCTTGTCCATTGTGTCACTCTGCTTTTTGGTTAACCTACTTAGATAGGGAGCTTTTGGCAGGTAGGTTTTCTGCGGTGCCTGAGAAGGAGGCATTGGTGTATTACCCTCACCCTCAGCCTCTTCTTCACCACCATTCCCATTGAGGGGCTGCATAGATGGTGGTGGTGGTGGCAAGGAAATGTGATTGTCAACCTAATTTCCATTCCTTAAGGTCACAATGGAATTGACATGGTGAACAGGTTCCTCCACATGGTTCACTTGCCTCCCTCGAGGTACCACATTCTCATTTTGCATGTGTTGTTGGTGGTACATGCGGGGGTTAGCCTCAGGCTGGCTAGGTAAAGACCCTCTCTCTCTTTCATGTACAGATTGAGCCAATTGGCCCATCTGAAGCTCTAGAGATTTGATGGTCTGCTGATTTGAAGTGAGAACTTGACTTGTGGTTGACATAAAAAATTTCATTGAGTTTTCAAGTCCACGAGTCAAGGTCTCAAGCGAATTGAATCGGGTTTCCATATTATTGGAATTTGGGAAACCCGATTGATTGGTGATTGGAGCTTAGGGCGGCTGATAAGATTGTGCACGCATGGGAGGTTGGTATGATTCGTTAGGTGGTCGAGAGGAGTTTGAAGGACCACCCGGGGCAATATTTTGGTTCCATGAAAAATTGGGGTGGTTCCTCCATCCAGGATTATAAGATGATGAGTATGGGTCATTCCTAGCTCTGTCATAGATGGCGTTGCCATGTTCCATCTCAGGAGAAATGGACACACACTCTCTTTCTACATGACCTATCCTACCACATAAATGACAGGGAACTGGACCAGATGTGGACATGTGAGGTGCACCTTGTTGGTTTTGGAGCTCAATCGAATCCATACGGCGTATTAAGGCCGCCATGCGTGCCTCGGTGGCCGTAGTGGTATCGATAGCAAATGCGGCACCCGATCTAGTCGAGTTTGCATTCGCGATCCTCGCTCCTTTGCTAGATGATGTAGGTGGTTCCCTCACACTCTCCCACTGCATGGTTTTATCAGCAAGGTCTACTAGGAAAGACCATGCCTCCCTTTCATCCTTTCCTAAGAACTCTCCTTGACACATGGACTCAAGGAGCGTTCAGCACGGGATGTGAAGACCCTCGTAAACAATCTGACACGGGCACCACAACTCGATGTCATGGTGAGGGCATGAGGATAGTAGCTCCTTGAATCTCTCTAAGTATGGATGGAATGATTCGGTCTCATGTTGATTGAACAAATTGATTTCGTTCCTCAATTTTTGAGTCCGATGATTTGGAAAATACTTTTTGAGGAATGCAGACTGAAACTCATCCCAAGTCCTAAAGGCATTCGCCTGGTTGCTGTACAACCACTTCTTGGCAATATCCTTCAGCGCAAAGGGGACAAGCCTAAGATGGATGGAGTCTGTGCTAACTTGTTGCAGCTTGAACATAGCACATACCTCCTCAAATTCCCTGAGAAAGATATAGGGGTCACCTTTCCCATTGAAGTGAGGGAGCATGGAAATAAACTGAGGGTTAACCTCAAAATGGTTCCCATTTGCCTCTGGCAATACGATGCATGAGGGTAGAGTTGTACGGCTCGGGTAGCATCGATCACGGAGAAGTATGGGAGCGACAACCGGAAGCACAGGTGGAACAGGTGTGTCCAGCAACTGCTCCGCCTCACGAAACTGAGCAGCCATTGAACCCGGACTTAGTGCGACACGAGAGGAGGAAGTCGTTGAGAAATTGACAACCGAAGCAGGGTTGACAATGCGCCTCATCAAACGACCACTCTCGTCTCATGCCCACGAAAGCATGCACAAAGTTGCACACCCACAAACCAAATTTTTTTTTAACAAAGAATGTGCGTAGGGAGAAGACGGGGGAACACAAGAGAGAAAGAATGACTCGGGAGAGAAGGGAAGAAGTCCTTATGCTACGACGGATGGGTACAGGTAGAAGCACACAAGCAAACAAGGCTCAAGCAATCCTCAAGTCGCTATAGGTCCTTACAGCTAGACGACGCCTAACTGCGAGGTCACACAGCCTCAACATGCCTCACCTCCCTACGACGAGTACCACAAAGCCCAGCAAGTGAGCCAAAATCCAGAGATATCGTCTCTCCTACTATCGACAAAGTGGGCAACGCCGATCAAGCCATGACGGTCATGACCGGATCACTCTCCTAATGCGTCTGAGATCCTTAGGGCCAATGTCTACTTGATTTTAAAAATTAGGCTCTTGATTAGTGTGGTTTGTGGAGCGAAGGAAAGGATGACGAAACCCCCACTTTATCTTTTATGGGATAGCCCCTCCTTAGTAGCGTTTTGGAGTCTTAATCTAACAATCAACTCTCCAAACAAACGCTCAACTCACACTTGTTTCAATGCACTTCCTACTAACTATTGCATGTTCATACGAAATTCATGAATGAGAGTAGAAGGTGTGTACCTCACGCCAGCACTCAGCTTAATACTTATACTAAGTTTGATACCTAATAAATCCCAATTTTGATTTGTTAAACCAAAAATATGTTTCTTTTCTCAATGTTAAATTATAACATAATATATATTATTATATTTATTAATGTTTGGTGTGTTGATGGGTTAGAAGACCATTGTAACCCACATCATTTTAACAAGTGGGTTCACAGGCGGTGGGTTCTTGGGTTGGAGGGTTGGAAAAATCAGACTAGAACCCGCCCCAAGCGAGGCAAGGCGGGTTGGCAAGTAAAACACACCCCCACACACAACCCTATAGATAACACCAAATGGTGAAATCCGATTGAAGCAGAGACAATTAAGAACCAAATAAAGCAACGATCACCGACAATGGCACCAAAAACATGTTTGAGATTTTAATTACCGCAAGTACACGACGCCGGTGAGAAACGTTATAACTACGGGTCGGTCCACAGTGATCTTGATTGTTAAGTTCAGAAATAAATTTGTATTCAAGTCAGTGAAAATTTATAGGAAAGGGGAGTTAATTATACGAATCAGCACTACAATGACTACACTACAAATAACTACATGCAACCTAACTAACACCTAGACGATGAGGGATATGGATTAGGCATAGACTAAGGTGATGTGTACAGTTGAGATCTTGAACTAGTGGTCTTATTAGTGTCGTGAAAAGAATGTAAGGTATCAAAGGATTATGGCCAACATTCATCAAACATTAAAATCTAATTTTAAGTTAGTGGTGAAAGCATGGAAGGTGTCAATAGTTTGGCTAACATCAATTAAACATTTGCACAACCCATTACTAAGATCAAACATGTATTCTAATCAATATTTAGAGCAATAAACTTATATCTAAGCGTGAAGCATGAAGGCACCTAAGGAACAACATTCCATCAAACAACTAATGAGCATGTACCCTAAAGAAGTAAATCTACAATTAGAAACTTTATAACCACCATGTTCAATATGAAAACACAAACACACATCACCATTAACCTATCCTACCATCATCCTCGTCTCCTAAGAGGTGGAGTAACAACACATTAATATGAGAATAACAAAATGGAGAAGAAAATAGATGAATTTGCTTACCAAATGAAGAGTACAAAATACAAAGGAGGAAATAAAAAACATGAACATGAAGATCTAAATTACAATCTACTCATAACCTATTCTAACCTATTCTAAAGATGGAATAAAGGGAAAGAAAAGAGAGAAGAGTGGGAAGATGTGGGATGGATACCAGACTTCCCTTGTATAGGATTATGGTATGAGATCTTATTGTGGAGTTTAATCCAACGGTCAAGATGAGTTCCCTACATTTTTATTATTGTTTTGCTAATTTGTTTTGATCTGATACAAATATAGTAAATTTGGGTGCATATTTACGTTCCACTCCTCGAGATGGTCGTTTGAGTACAAATTTGACCAACTTCAGACTTCCTAGCTCGTTGAGGAAGGTTTGCAAATTCTGGCAATATCTATAACGGGATTTGCATTTAATAACATGTTCAATTGTCGCATAACCATTTTCATCAAGCTAGTATTTTTCTTTTTTCAATCCTCCAACGTATTGGCACCTGAAAGTGGAAAAAATAGACTCGAGACAACTTATTAGTAGCAAAAACGATGCATGTGTGAATGTCTATCTGAAAGGAATGTGTGTTCTAAAACTATTTTTTATATGTCTTTTATTATGAATTGAATATATAAATATTTTGTTCCTTTATTAATGTATTCGTCTTTTAGAAGTGTTAAGAAGAAGCTTTTGGTCCTCAACCATAGAGCTTTAAAAGATAATTGTTTACATAAATCAAAAGTAATTCACAATCATGTTGATTAATATGGGACATTAATTACCGAGATAAGATTATCATGTTGGTTAAAGGATATTGTAGCTCTACAAGTATTTAACAACATGAGTATATAAAAGAGAATGTTTACTTTTATATATTGAATAGACCTAGTAAATGAAATATTATAGAATTGGGTTTGTCTCATTAATGTTTTCATTGTGTCTTTGAATCATAAGATATGAGACCTACATCTTTTCACATGAGAAGTGTATAATTTGATTATTATCAAAAGCTACCATTACGTATAGTGATAAAGATATTAGTTGGTTATATATGACTTGTGCCGGAAAAGATCGTATGTCAAAAGATTATAATTGCTACTCTTGACTTGAGTGATGATATTATTGAGCTCATTGATGAAGCGAAATTATAATGTGCACAATGTAACTTATGTATAGTTACATATTTATAATTAGCTTCAGAGATCAATAAAAATAGAATATATAACACAAAAATGACACATTCCCACTTTGTATAATATTCTTAATATCATGAGGCAATGGATAGACACAAGTGATATTACTTCATATCACTAAATGGATCGTGTTCTGTTCTAGAGAAAAAAAATCTTTATTATTTGGGTAACTATAATGTGTAACAAAATACCACTTATAGTTTATGATATAAAATGTTTTATATCATTGTCAACATAACTTAGATCCTCCTATAGGTCACACCACAAAACTGGGGACAAGAAATATAATTTTGTGCTTTATGTGATGTATTAAATTTCATATGATATGAAATGAAATACGTGTGGTAAAATGATGAAATTATTATGTTGTGATAACGACATGGTTAGAATAACAAATAAATTTGTATGAGATGTATATATTATGGGGTATAGTGTTTTGACATTATATATGATATTACATAATATAATGTGATCCGCAACACTATAACATATAAATTTGCTAAAACCTCAAAACTCAATTTTTGTTGGATATTGATCCAAAATTTGTAAAGGCAAAAACATATAAAAACGGTTGATCGTTTTTCGAGAATCGGTCTACCGAATCCTTTTGAGTTCGGAAACGGTCGACAGAGTGGACATGGGCTGGACATGCGGTTTGACCGAAATTATCAGGAGCTTTCCTAGTAAGGGAACGGTCGAACGACGTGGCACTTGGTTCGACCGAAATTATCAGGAACTTTCTTGGTAAGGAAACGGTCGACCGGCATGACTCTTGGTTCGACCGAAATTATCAGGGACTTTTCTCGGTAACAAAATGGTCAACCGACTGGGCCGTTCAGTCGATTGTTTGCCTTGTGTTTTGCCTTTAATTAATTTATTAATTAAGGGGTGATTGCTAAATTTATGGATGGGTTCAACCCATGTTTTGGTTAGAAGATGATGTGTCAAAATGTGATTGGTGGAGATAAAACTACTATGGATCATCTATGGTTGGTTTCATGCATGAGGTAGTTATGGGGGTTTTCTTGTATAAACATCTCATCCTTCTCTTTGACATAAAATTGAAAAATACAGTTTTTCATCTTCTCTCCATCCCTCCATTAAAATTCTCTTAATTAATTGAGTGCTAGAGATTTAGATCTTGGTGGCATAATTAGGTTATTAGCTAGATTCTAACATTGCAATAGAGTTGATTGGTGATTCACATCATTTCATGCATATCTTTGTGTCTGATATCCATTATCTTTCACTCAAACAATGCTATGTAACGAGTTTAATGTTTAGTTTTCAGGAATAAGTAGGTTTGAGAAAGAGAGATTATAAATGGACCTAATAGCAGGGAAAATGACTGAGTTGAGAGACTCGTGGACAAAGATGCAAGATGAAAGGACCTGAATGTAAGATCGAAGGACCAATAAGCAAACAAGAATACTCCACACCATCATGGGGAGTATTTTGGCAATTCTATTCGGGTCGGAGCTCCAGCAAGCGAAGTAGATACATCAAAGACCAACAAAGATATCCATAAAAGCCCACACGAAACAACGGCTGGATCCAAACGATATAGACCGCCAATTGGCGGTCCAAGACCACTGATTGGCGGTCCGTTTTGGTCCAGATCCGCTAAGATTCCGTAGGGTCGTGTATTAGTGTGTATTTAGTCTATTTCTGGTATTTGTTTAGTCCCATACCGGGGGATTGTCCTGGATTACCTTTTTCTATGGCTATAAATAGAACTCTCCCTCCTCTCTTGTACCTCATCTCTCTCTTGGTGGTCATCCTCTCTACTATGAGTAAAAGCCTTGAAGCAAAAACCGCTGGTGGAGAGAGGCTACTTGTAATTGAGTGAGTAATAATAGATGTTTTCCTTTAGTTTTGTTGTTTCTTTCTTAGTTTAATTTCCTTTCATATGCTTGCATGCTTCTTTAGTTTTATGTCATTTTAGCTTCTTTAATATTTCTTGCTTGCTTAGGTTAATTTCATTTCAGTAGAATGTTTCATTTTAATGTATGTTGTAGTGTTATGATTAGTGAGTAGTTCCATCCCCATTTGGGGGTGGAGAAATATGTGATATGATTATGTGATGTAGTAGGTGTGTGTTATCTTAATCCCTTGAGCCTTATTTGATTTCCATAACCATCTAATGGGATTTCACTCTTGTCTTTGATATGCTAATGCTCTTGAATGAAGTTTAGCTTATGCTTAGATTAGTGGACCTATTTTATGGGGAATGATAAGGTGAGGATATGGATGGAATTAATGAAGGAAACATGACTTGTAGTAGCATGTTGATTGATTCGTTTTATATTAAACTGCAAGTGCACGGCCGCGTTGAAGCGGTGGCAAATACGGGTCGATCCAAATGGAGGTGTGTCGACTTTTGGTTTGTACGAAGGTGAGTGGTAAGGAGAGATAAGAAGAGATTGGTTACACTAAACTAACTACACTAAACTAATGAACTAGAAGCAAGGAATTGAAAACATGAAATGAACTAACTAAGCTAAGCTAAGCTAAGCAATTATTAAGAAGAAAGATAAGCTGGAAATCAGGAATCTAAAACCCCTAAAGGGTGGAGTGTGTGTGTGCACATGAAATAAGTTTGGTGAATGCATACAATAAGCTCAAGTGTGGTTAGTGTTTGTTAATGCATAAGAGGTACCTCATGGCAAGACCTATCATTTACAACACTAACCTAGGTGATTCATATAAGCAATGCAAGGTTGTTATTAAGAACATAGCGAGCATGGAGTGTACCTAACTATGGTAGAAACCATCAAGTAAAGTTCTTATTAATTCAAGCAAGCATACTAATATCTCTCACAAACAATAATATCTAGCATTCATACCACCTACATAACATGTACATACATCTACTCCACCCCCAAAGGGGATAGAACTACTCACTAATCATTACACTACCTACATTAACAAAATGAAACATTATACTGAAAGGAAATTTAACTAAGCAAGAAGGGAGCATTAAAGAAGCTTAAAAGGAAAGGAAAGACTAAACAAGCAAGCACAAATTAAAAGACAAGATTAAAAGAAACTAGAACAATTATTTTATTAACAATGACTCACATTGAAGGTAGCATTCTTCTTCGCCTTGAGTTTTGCTTCAAGGCTTACTCCTTAGTAGAGAGAATGCCACCAAGCAATGGGTAGTTTCCAATAGAAGGTGAAGAATTCTATTTATAGTCATAGAAAAAGGTAATCCGGGACAATCCCCTAATGTGGGACTAAACCAATACCAAAAATAGACTAAATATCCACTAATACGCACTAGTGCAGAAAAGTCCATATACGTCGGATATATAGTGGTATAGACGTCGGATTTCGACGGTCCAAGTACCCAACGTCCATTTCCCCATCGTCTATTCATTGTTGTATAGACGTCGGCTATATACGACCGACGTCTATACAGTGTATACACGTCGGCTATATACGACTGACGTCTATTATATGTTAATTAACAAAAAATACATTGGAACGTATATCGGGCATTCTGCACTCACATTAATGAATCCCAAACAACCCAAGTGCCCTAGTGCCAAACTTTTGACAAATAACCACGAATATCAAGCCCAACATGCGCAGGTGCCCCAAGTCGTTCGCGTTCAGCGGTAAAGGAGTGGTGGAGTACATCAACCACACCAACATAAATAAATTCTCCGATGTGGGACTAAACTTTTACGCCTTATAGACGTCGGATATATAAGTTGACCGACGTGTACACTTAGAGCACGACCTATATAGACGTCGGCCATGCTATACATCCGACGTCTATACATTGATATATCAATAATTAATAAAAAAATACACCCTATAGACGTCGGCCATGCTATACATCTGACGTCTATACATGGGTTAATAGTAAAAAAACGTTGCAACCATTTTGAGCCCAAGTGCCAATCTTTTGACCTTTAAATATATATATGTATCTCACTTGCATTTTGTTGTGTGGTACCAAACTACCATTTGGAAGTAAAGGAGTGGTGGAGTACTTCAACTCCACCAATAAAAAACTTTCTCCAATGTGGGACTAAACATGTCACCATATACACACATGTGTACAACACAACACACATGTGATTGTAATTATTTTTAAATCCACATTATTCTTATACAAAATCATCCACATAAATTCTTACATGAAATAAATCCTAAAAATTATGTTATTTCTTATACAAAATAAATTCCAAAAAAATGAGTTAATTTTTACACGAAATAAATCCCAAAAAATTGCGTTATTTCTGATACAAAAGAAATCCACATAAATTCTTATACGAAATAAATCCAAAAAATAAACAAAAAATATTTTCTTCTTTCAGGAGGTATAGACGTCGGTTATACTAAACAACCGACGTTTCTACAAACCTATAGACGTCGGATGTCCAAATATCTGACGTCTATACCTATAGACGTTTGATGTTTGTAAATCCGACGTCTATTTGGTGACGTCTATCGAGCATTCTGCACTAGTGACGCGTGCTCCTGAAATCTTAGGGGATCCGGGAAGATCCGGACCACCAATTGGCAGTCTACAAGATCCGGATATGGCTCATTTTTGTTGTGGGATTGTCTTGATGTATTTGTTGGACTTGGATGCATCTACTTCGCTTGTTGGATCTCCGACCCGAATAGAATTGCCAAAATACTCCCCATGATGGTGTGGAGTTTTCTGTTTTGCTCTTTGGTCCTTCGGTCTTACGTTCTGGTCCTTCTCCCTTACATCTTAGTCCCCAGGTCTCACAATTAAGTCATTTTCCTTGCTTTTGGGTCCTTTCATGCTTCATCTCTTCAAACCTATTTATTTCTGAAATTCAAACATAAAACTCGTCACGTAGCATTGCTTAGGTGTAAGATAATGGATATAAGATACAAATATAAGCATGAAATGATGTCAATCACGTGTGCTCTTGTTGCCTTTACCTTGGTTAATGCCTTGTATGTTTTAATGATAATGTATTATCTTATTTCATGTGGAGGCATAGTGGGGTTTGGTCTTTATACATGAGTTAATTTAGCTTCATTCAAATTATTGTCTTGTATGTTTTAATTATATTGGGTTATCTTATTTGATGTGGAGGCAAAGTTGGATTTAGTTTTATGATTTTCATGCACTACATGTTGTGATGATCATAATTGAACACACACACATACACATATTTTTGTATTCACACTCTTTCTCTACCCCCTATGGGGTTTAGTTTTATTGCTTATCTTTCATTTCCTTTTTGCATTGTAGTGTTGTTTGACCATAACTCATTTCTCTCCTTTTTTCCCACTCGCCTTCGAACAAACTAAAGTTGACACACCTCATGTGGATCGACCCGTATTTTCCATCGCTTCAACGTGGTCGTGCACTTGCAGTTAATTAAAACGTAACAATCAATTGGCTACCTTCAATCACTCTAATCTTGTTTTGAGTTTGGTGAATACTTAGAGAAAGCTACTTGGGCGATTCAATGTGCAACTTGACTCCAGATCAGTGAAAAGGATTTGACAATCCTTTTAGGTATAATTCTTCTTGTGCATTTTAATATTGTGTATAGTGCACCTATATTAAAATAATTTGTATAGTCTTATACACAAAATTATTGAGTAAATATGAAAAAGATCTTGCTTGTGTGTAAATAAAATATACTCAAGCATAGGGATGAAATCCTACACTCACTTCAAAAACAAATCTAATGAAATATTGCTCAAGGAGGGAGATGAGTGTTAAAGATAAATCATTTCGTTTGATGCCTAGAAGGTCGACCATTAAGTCCGTATTCTTGATTAGTATAACTAGGTATATATAAAAAACATAAAAAAGAAGTTACACCTGTACTTATTGAATTAGAGAAAGTCTATAATAGAGTGCCAAGAAGTGTTATGACATAGGCCATTGAGAAGAACGAGGTATCATCTATATATATGTTAAGTTCATTAAGAATATGTATGATGAAGTTGTTACTAGTGTAAGAGCAGGTTTTAGGGAGAGTAGTGACTTCCTTGTTAGGATTGGACTACATCAAGGGTCAACTTTAAGTTTATATTTTTCTTCTTTAGTAATGGATGAGGTAACAAAATATATAAATTTAAGGTCCCTCGTGAATGCTTTATGTTGATGAATGATGATGTGGCTTGCATTGAGGAGAGTATGGTAGGCGTTGGTGGGAAACTATAGTGATCGATGGATACTTTATGATGAAAGAGTTTTAAATTAAGTAATTTGAATTTGAAAATGCAGTATTTGTTAGACACAGGAGAAAGACGGGGAGCACCAGACCGAGCCACCCCAGAAAGCTGCCCTCCACCAGACGCACATGGACCGCCAACCAGCGGTCCCAAACCGCCAATTGGCGGTTCTAAAGTTGTGCCTGGTGGGCTGCTTTGCCTCGTCTTGTTATCCATGCTGAGGGCCTTCTATTGCCATCACTAGATCCATACTTTGATCTACTCAATTGGTGGACACGAATGAAAGAACGGAACTCACTACTTAACACTCATAAGCAAAAAATGAGATTTGCACTAAACTCATCCTTTCGTTCTTCTTTCTCACTTGACTTGTTTTGGCTTGTTTTACAAATGGAGAACTCTTGTGCTTATATAGGCACTTACAAAGACTCTTCAACTTAACCTAAAACACAAACATAACGTAAACTACATAAAGATGATCATTCAAGATCATTACAACCTCTACTTAAATTGCATCATAAAATAGGACGAAAATCATAGAAAAAAATGAAGAGCCCCTTTGTCTCTTCCTTTCCTACAACCTTTTATCTTCCTTCTTGTTGAGTCATCAACTCCTAGATGACTCACCCTCCATAGGTGATGTGGCTAGTGACTAGGATGCCACCTAGGATTAAGTTCAATTCTCAATACTCCTCCTTGAACTTAATCCTCTTCCATCCACCATCCCAAGTAAGTTGCGCAACTTCACATACAAACGGATTGGCAGGGCTTTTGTGAATATGTCAGCCACTTGAGCTTCACTTCTCACATGCACTAAGTCGACATTCTTTTCTTTCATATGTTCACGAATGAAATCAAATCTTGTGTCGATGTGTTTGCTCCTTTCGTGATGGACCGGATTTTTAGCCAGCTCGATAGCAGATTTGCTATCCATGTACACCTTTGTAGCACTTGTCTGGATTGAACATAGCTCTTTCAATAATTCTCCAAGCCATATTGCATGACACACACATGCACTTGCCGCCACATATTCGGCTTCGCAAGTTGATAATGCGACGATGGGTTGTTTCTTTGATGACCATGAGAAAGTCGTGTCACCAACATAAAAAACAAAGCCCGAGGTACTCTTTCTATCATCCACATCCCCACTCCAATCCCTATCAGTATGTCCATAGAGTATCTCTTTGTCAACACATTTTTCATAGAATAAGCCAAGGGAAAGAGTACCTTTGATGTAGCGAAATATTCGCTTAACTGCCATCCAATGTTCCATGGTTGGACTCTCCATGTACCAGCTCACCAAGCCAACTCCATATACAAGATCTGATCGAGTGCAAGTTAGGTATCGTAGACACCCTACTGCACTTTTGTACATCGTTGCATCAACCAACTCACCTTCTTCGTGTTTGGATAACTTTAATCCACATGCCACTGGTGTGTTTACGGGCTTGCAATCACCCATCTCGAAGTGCCCCAACACATATTTAGCATAGCCTTCTTGTGACACAAACATCCCGTCCCCTCCTTGTTTGAACTCCAAACCAAGAAAGTAGGACATGAGTCCAAGATCAGCCATCTCGAACTCCTTTTTCATGATGTATTTGAAATCAGCAAGCATCCCATCGTTGCTACCTGCAAAAACAAGATCATCAACATACAAGGCTACGATCAATATGTCATTGCCTTCTTTCTTCACATAGATTGCATGTTCATGTGGGCATTGCAAGAATCCATTTTGCTTGAAATAGGCATCAATCCTTGCATTCCATGCTCTTGGGGCTTGCTTCAAGCTATATAGTGCCTTCTTTAACGTTAGCACTTTCACCTCTTCGCCTTTCTTTTCATAACCCGGAGTTGCTCCACATAAAATTCTTCTTTGAGAACTCCATTCAAGAAAGAGGACTTTACGTCCATTTGATGCATGTGCCACTTTCTTTGAGCTGCAAGTGAGGTTAGGAGATGGATTGTCTCCATGTGTGCCACCAGGGCGAACACTTCTTCATAATATATGTCGGCCCTTTGCTTGTAGCCTTTTGCAACCCATCGTGCTTTGTACCTTTCAACTTCTCCTTGTGTCGTCATCTTTCTTTTGTACACCCAATTGACACCAATTGCTTTGTGTCATTTTGGCAATGAAACTAGTTCCCAAGTTTCATTGCTTTCGATGGATCGTATAGACGAGGGAGAAAGACGGGGAGCACCAGACCGAGCCACCCCAGAAAGCTACCCTCCACCAGACGCACATGGACCGCCAACCAGCGGTCCCAAACCGCCAATTGGCGGTTCTGAAGTTGTGCCTGGTGGGCTGCTTTGCCTCGTCTTGTTATCCATGCTGAGGGCCTTCTATTGCCATCACTAGATCCATACTTTGATCTACTCAATTGGTGGACACGAATGAAAGAACGGAACTCACTACTTAACACTCATAAGCAAAAAATGAGATTTGCACTAAACTCATCCTTTCGTTCTTCTTTCTCACTTGACTTGACTTGTTTTGGCTTGTTTTACAAATGGAGAACTCTTGTGCTTATATAGGCACTTACAAAGACTCTTCAACTTAACCTAAAACACAAACATAACATAAACTACATAAAGATGATCATTCAAGATCATTACAACCTCTACTTAAATTACATCATAAAATAGGACGAAAATCATAGAAAAATATGGAGTCCCTTTGTCTCTTCCTTTCCTACAACCTTTTGTCTTCCTTCTTGTTAGAGTCATCAAACTCCTAGATGACTCACCCTCCATAGGTGATGTAGCTAGTGACTAGGATGCCACCTAGAATTAAGTTCAATTCTCAATAGTATTAGTATTGTTGCCAATGAGGAGGGATACGTGTGTTTGGTTGGTCAAGCAACGCGTAGGATATTTAGGAGCGATACTTGATAAGGTTTGATAGATTGATCAATATGTTAATCATAGAACTAGAGTAGGTGGATTAAATGATGATAAGCTTTGGCCTCTTATGTAACAAGACGATCCTTCTCCAGTTAAAAGGTCAATTCCACATAATGGTTGTAAAAGCTATGATGTACTGCGGAGCAAATGCAGGGATACATAAAGAATTGTACAAAAGATTAGTGTTACATAAATAAGAATGTTACGGTGGTTGTGTTGATATACACTCGTGAATCGGATAAAAAATAGCGACATTAGGGAAAAGGTTGGAATAACTTCAATTAAGGAGAAGCTTGTACAACAATGACTGAAAAGGTTTTAATATGTGCAAAGAAAAAGTATGAACACACCGGTGATAATGGGAGATTAAGTAGTGAAGAAGGCATGAAAAGAGACAAAAGGCAGAGAAAGATTAATTGGGAATGGAATAGTTAAGAGAGACCTAAAAAATAGACCATTTCCAAGTATTTTGAATTAGGTAAGAATGCATGGAAGAAGACAATTCATGAGTTGCTATGGTAAGTTTGGTAACATTGGTGCAACAAAAAATCCAACAGAGATATTATATTAACAATTATCTATTTAGCTATGTAAGACTAGTTTTATTAATATGTAATGATAGTTTAGTTTCAATATAGTCATTTTGTACATTTAACCCTGAAATATCCACGAACTACGCAAATCCCTTTTTTCTTCTTCCTTAAATTGTTAAAACATAAGCTCATCTTCCGAAATGATATTTTCATAAATGTCATTTTGTCAGATCAGCATTATCTCTCTTCGTAACTTTTTTTCTCTTAACAACCTTGTCCACTAGTGCAGAATAGGGAATAGGCATCACGATATATACGTCGGATCCCTAAACAACTGACTCCTAATATTATAGACGTCAAGTACTACTGTAACCGACACCTATAGATTTGTATACTCGTAAGATATGACTGTAACCGACGCTTATAGGTATATAGATATCGATTGTTGTATAGTCGACGTCTATAGGTTTGTATACACGTCGGTTTTTATAGTATAACCAACATCTATACGTCCTTAATCATTTATCGACCTGAAATAAAAAAATTGTTTTTTTGTTTATTTTTTGTGATTTATTTCGTATAAGAATTTGTTTTATTAATGCTTTGTAACTTTTGTAATGCAGTCTAAGAGATTTTTCTCTTTTTCGTTGATATCTTTTCGCTCTATGTTGTATTTGTTTAAAATGTCATATATTTTTGTTATTTTTGTTAGATTGTGCTTGATGCATTGCATACATTGCATCATATGTCTTTCATTTAGATTAATTTTATATCAATAAATGCTACTAAGGTATGTGTTAGTCTGATTTACAGAATACATGGACCTGAATGCAAATTACCCATATCCCGAGCATAAACGCGTGCAAGAGACTCATTTCTATCATAAAGACCAAGCTCAAGATTATCGGGTTTCAAATGGAAATGCATCCAATCATAAAAGCATTCAAGTCCTAATTACAAAAAGGACAAGGACTTAAGCACAAAAAGTAGACAAGGACTTAATTGCAAAAAGCCAAGGACCTAATTGCAAATTACGAGTAGCTTTTGTTATTATTGAGAAAATCTAAAGAAAAAATCAATGTGGATCTCCAAATATATAAAGAAATAAAGTCGGAGCTCAAAAGAAAGGAAAGAATCAATCCAGACGCGCAAAGGATATTGAAATCATACCATAAACACATAGGAAAAATCCAGATTAAATCGGAGCTAAAAATGCGGCGAATCCGCCGCACCTTATGTACAAAATGCGGCGAACCCGCCGCACAAAATTAGATGCATGCTCTAAATTTTTTACCGATTGCGTGTTGACGCGTGCACTTTCCTATTTTATACCTAAGTCCCTTGTATCGGCTATAAATAACCCTGAAACGATGTTGTAGACGATCTTCTTAAATTTTAACCTTAGTTTTTAATTCTTAGTCTTAGTTTTGTATTCTTCTTTGTAGCAATAAAATTCTATTGGTTTATTTTGTGTTTTTACTTTTCTTTCTTAGTTCCTCTAGGACCCCTTCTCCTTCCCTCCATCTATGAGTTTCTAACTCTTTCCAAAGGGTGGAGGTGACGGATTTAGGGTGATGAGAGGAGAATAAAGTTATTATTTTAATTTCGCGATTAGTATATTTTGATTACTTGAGTTTGTGTTAAATCATTTATCATGTAATGCTTTATAACTAATATGATTTATTATAAGTTTCTGAATTCTCTAATCTAAACCTCATATCTAAACCTCCACCCAAGGGAATTCACCATCTTTGCTCTTATTTTAGTTTCAATTGTTCATGTTTCTTGCTTTAGATAATTAAAACCCAAAATCTCAAAACCAACTTATTTCTCTCTTTCCTCCTTAATTCGAAAATCACAAAAATAACAAGATATCTCCCTCCTTGTGTTCGACCCGTACTTGTCACGTCTTCATTGACGTGTGCACTTGCGGTATAAATTTAATTCTCATCAGTGCTCTTGAAGACAATTTTAGTTCAGCATTTATATCGTGTAATTCTTTGACTACTTGAGGTATAAAAGGTAATTGTTACCAATAGTTTATTTTTTGTTACGATATATACGTTTTAGGTAGTTTTCTTCAGTTTTGGGATGGGTTAAAATTGTTCTTAGGAGATTATGCAATTTTGTACTTCGTACAAAGTAAGTTGAATTATTTGGATTGATTTCAAAATAGTTATATCAATGTAACTATCACATATGTGTTGAAATTTAGCCCCACATTGGAGAAAGATTCTTGGTTGGTGGGGTTGATATACTCCACAACTCCTTTACTTCTAAATGGGACTTGGGTACCATACTAAAATAGGTAAGTGGGATATATATATATATATATATATATATATAAGTAGACTTAAATGTAAACTAATTTGGGGAAAATTACACAAATCATGGGCGAATAATAACCTAGCAGACAAAAAAACAAATAGAAACTTATTTAAACTGACAAAATTATGAAATGTCATTGCACAAAATGAAATAAATAAATCAGACGACCCAATGGAGTTGTAAAATAATATGGAATAAATTTCACAAATTATGGGAAATAATCTCCTATCAGACAAATGGTAAAATTTGTAATCCGAAAAGAAAATCAGAAACAACATTGGACAATTCACCAATCTTAACACAACACAATTTTTAATCATGGTAAAAAATGAAGGAATCTTGGTTAGAGGCTGAAATAACGAAATCAAAGATCATGAGACGGAAATGTGTTAGGAAAGGAGGAAGGAAACAAAAGATCAAGCTATCAAGGCTGGTTAGCAATGGACCGATTTTGGACGAATTGTTTGGCCCCAAAGTTGCGGAAGATCATGAAGAAGAAGACAGATGTTGAAAGGGGTTAATAGGAACGGAACAAAGATGGAACACATTACACTACTACAGAAAATGGAATATACGTGGGATGTACGGGGCTATATACGTTGGATATAAGCACTCTCAGATCCGACGTATATGTGTGCATCGTCTATACATAGACGTCGGCCTACATATAGACCGACGTCTATACCTAAAGAATATACTTCGGCTGTATATATTAGACGACGTCTATTCTTTAACGTATAGACGTCGGTCGTTATATAGACCGACGTCTATGCTTTAGGTATAGACGTCGGTTCAATAAGAGACGACGTCTATTCCTAAAGCATATACGTCGGATTCATACTAAAGCCGACGTCTATTCCTTTCTTCAGAGGAATAAACGTCGGCTAATTAATACAGCCGACGTCTATTCCTAAACCTGGACCCAAAAAAATAGCATCCGACGAAATTGTTTAGTCATTGTATTCGTGTACATACAACTGCACCAAATTCGTTCACCTATAAATTTGTTCACAAATACTCACAATTTCATCCACATGTATATACAAGCACAAACAGACAAGCATACATGCACAAACACAAACATACAACCATACATGCACAAACATACAACCATACACAAGCACACACAATTGACATTCAACACACTTGCAATTAATTCATTCTAATATTAAGGCGATTATATTAAGGCATAAATTGTACGTTTGTAATACAAGTGCACTTGTTAACTAAATTACAAAAAATACTAGTGGCAGGAGAACCTCTTAGTTCCTCAACATGTTTCTGATAAAATAGCGAGCCCATCGGTCGCGAGTTTCATTGAGCTCCTATTGCGAGAAGGGATCACTATTTGTTGGGAAGACCTATCAAAAAAATACAAGTGTGTTGAATATTAATAACTAAATATTGCAACTACAATTGAATATACAATTAAATAACGATCTACATTACCTCGGTTAAACATACATCTTGAGTTGCCACATCGAGGATTTCCTCCATGTATCTCATCACGTAGTAATCACATTCGGTATTTCCAACCTGCTTCCGGTACTACAAACATAGAAATTCGCTAAATATATGTTCCTATTAATTAACAAAAATGAGATCGAACGTACTCTCATTCCATGCCATGTTATTCCTGCTTTTGTGGTTGTTCTCCTACCACCTAAAGCTCTGTAAACCTTAATTGCCCTAAGTAGCACACGAATTATCGTTCAATAATACTAATAAAAATCCACGAATTACTTTTTTCACGACTAAACGAACTTACATATTTAGAAGTTTCTTTATTGAGTCCCTTGGTTTATACGACCCCAACGGATCAAACCAATATGCCGAATTAGTCGTGGGGCATACAACGACAAGCATCAATGAGCCCTGTTATATATATATAATTAGAAGCTTATTACAAAATAAATTTTCACTTTGAATTACAAAGTTTACCTCTCATGATAAGGGAGCACATAATATCTTTTGTCTTTTTCTTTAAAGAATGTCCCAAGCTGACCCGATTTATCGTCATTCCCTTATATATATGTAGATGGACTGATAAATCCAAATACTTGATCCTCGGGAAAGATTGACCTTCTAGCGTCGTAAAGATGTCTACAAGTATAAAATTATATTTTATTACAGTTTTGATAAAATTATTCTATACTTTTCATTGTATACAAAAAAAACACTTACTTCACTTGCACGTCGATAATCATGATACACAACGAATCCATCGCCATGAACTGCATGATATCCTCTTTGGTGACGTACAAAGCGGGAGGCAACCCTTTATCCCCCTCCAACTCCCAGGTACTTAAGGATTGTGCTTCCCTACCTACCATACATTGATACAACATTTTGCACCTACTTGGAAGCGAATTAATGTTGATCGGAGATTGATTGTTTGACCCTTTGCTCTGGGGGCTTGACACCTTACAGATATATATACAACCGTTAAAATACAATTGTTAACAAATTGGAAGTTTAAAGTCTTTCAAAGTTAAACTATACCTCATGTTTGTCAGGCAATGATGATGACCCTATGTTCTGTTCGTTTTCTCCCTGCCCCGCTGATGCGCTCCGGGATCGCGGATCCCCATACTAGCACCTTCCTTTCCCTATACCGACTAAGAATAGAACTCATCACAGTCGCAAGTAGCTGTTAAGGTAGTCTCAGTGGTACAGCGAACTGCTTATATAATTTCTAAATTTAGAATAAATTTAGAAATTAATCAAATTCGAGGTAGCAATCATTCGAGGAATCAGTCAATACAGGATATCGGAGGGCACACATTCGCTTCCTTGGGGGGGCAGTTGTTTAGCTCTACTAAATAACTAGGTCACCGCACGAACCCACCGATAGAATCGCCGAGAGTAACAATATCTTCTTCTGGAAATGGCACAAAAGCACCAGCATCTAAGCAACTCTCAACTGTAACCTTCAATTCTCCCTCTCCTACCTCTGTGAAGTGGTGTCTGGAGATGTTATAAACATTCTTGTGTGCTACCAATCTTCGATCAGGGTCTTCGACACATAAAGCACATCTAGATCCATCCACGAACTTTCCAAACAAGCGACCGTCGACGAGGGCCAATTCTCGAGAATGAGACACGAAATCATCTTGTCGATCGGGGTGGAACACTGGTGGAACTGGAGGAGTAGTCTCCGCGGAAGAACCGGTCTTACGACGGGTAGGAGAAGTAGGCAAATGATCCAATCTCTCCAAAACAAGTTGCAACATATTCTTCAAATCTACGATCTCTTGCTGGCATTTGGCATGACCAGTCGACGAAGTAGACCGTTGAGTCTTTCCATAATATTGTCGAAGTCCAACTCTACTCCCTACGCACCGCACACGACCGGGGTGTTCGTCGTTTCACAAGGCCTCGCGTAGAATATCATTCCGACCATCGGAAGCAAATTCTCCTTGAGATTCTCTCAACTTCAGAGAGTCCTAAGTTTAAAACAATATTTACTAACATTTGAAAATTATAAAATTAATGATTCCGAATTAATAACATATATATAAATGATGCAACTTACTATATTCAAGCCGATCGCTTGCGACTCGTCTGTGACGTACTCCCCTCTGGAGTTTACTCTCGCCCTCTTCCAAGAATCACAATGAGCTACGGGAGAAGGAGGAGATAGGTTACTTGCTTGCTCCTCACTCATACCGGAGTCAATTGCCTCTTGTTTCTTCTGAGCAATTTTTTCAGCCATCATTTTTGCTTCTAACTTTTTGTACCCCGCTCGAGACGTACGATGTGTATACTTGTTAGAAGATCTAATCTTTTGGTTTTCTGCTCGGATGGCCTAAAATCAAGTTTTAATAGATTGTCACTAAAATCAATAACTAACAAGTTTGTTATGAAACTCAGTTACTATATTATAAATTAAACTCAGTTACTATATTATAAATAAAACTCAGTTACCTCAAACTCCGGGTTATCTCTACATTTTGTGAATAGCTCCCATTGATTCGGAGTGATAAAGTTATAGACATCGCATGGATTTCTATCCTGGTAGTCTCCGAATATGTACTTGTTCGTTAAATTTGTTTTGAAATCCCTCCAACGAACTGACATGTATGTCATCCACTTTTTCTTCAACTTGTCAGTAGATTGGAACTCAAAAGATTCCTACAACATGTTAACTTTATATATATATATATATCTAAATTTCGACTAAAACTACAGAAATCTATAATGGAATCATTACCTGCACGTTATCCCATATTGTGTCCTTCAACTTCTCATCTACATCAACCCAACTCGAGAAACAAATGTCAACTTTGGCCCTCGCTAAGCTACCCAGAAAGCTTTTCCAATTATCAGACAGCATGCCTAACGGCTCAATGTCATCAAACTGAATTGGAACTCTACCGTCTCTATTTCTTCTCCCCACGAATTCTTTCATGAGACAAGGACCTCGTGTACTGTATGTCTTCGAGCCTTCAGACTCTGAGGAAGTGAGTTTCTTTTTCGGAGCCATTAAACTATAAAAGATAAATTCAACTCATTAAATAAGGTCAAGACATTAAATGTCTATTACAATTTGTTACAACAGAAAATTTGCACCTTTACTCTTTTTTGTCCTTAATGGTTTTTCAATCAATATACCTTCACCGTGGTCATCTCTAAACATACAAGTCTCAACATTTATTTCTTCATCTACTGAGTTCAACTCAGGTGCTTTCTTAGAGAAAGGTGGTGTCTCTTCATACTCGATCAGACTATCATCTGATACAATTTTTTTCTTCCCTTCCAGAATTACTTCCCATTTCTTATCATATGGATCAGCCACATAGAATACTTGTTTCACTTGAGAAGCGAGAATAAAAGGTTCTCCTTTATATCCTTCTTTTGAAAAATCGATTAAAGTGAACCCCAAGTCATCCACTCGAACTCTACTTTTATTATCAGCCCACTTGCATCTAAATACAGGTACTTTGAATTTAACAAAGTCTAGCTCCCATTTGTCTTCAATTACACTGTAATAGGACATGTCGGCGTATACAAGACTCTTGTCTTTAGAACTAGACACATGCAAAGACTCTGCTATTAAGGTGGCGCCACTGTTCTAAACAACACTTTTCGCATCTTCACAAACTGTGTAGAAAGAATATCCATTGATATCATAACCAGTGTAACTTATAACAACAGAATGTGGACCGTAGGCCAACCATTGTATTGTCTCAGAAACATCACGCTTGCAAGCCAGATTTTTGAACCAAGAGATGAAATTCTTATTGTGTCTATTAATTACTTGTTCATCAATCCACAAAGGATTTCTTTCCTTTAGAAACTTCATGTGTTCATTTAGGTAAGGTTGAACTTTGATTGACATCATTTCATGCTTATATTTGTACCTTATATCCATTATCTTACACCTAAGCAATGCTATGTGACGAGTTTTATGTTTAGTTTTCAGAAATAAAGAGGTTTGAAGAGAAGAACCATGAAAGGACCCAAAAGCAGGAAAAAGGACCTAATTGTGAGACCTGGGGACCAAGATGCAAGGGAGAAGGACCTGATCGTAAGACAGAAGGACCTAAGAGCAAAACAGGAAACTCCACACCATCATGAGGAGTATTTTGTCAATTCGATTCGGGTCGGAGCTCCACTAAACAAGTTAGATGCATCCAAGACCAAGAAACACACCAAGGAAAGCCCACCAGAAGACCCAGACGGATCTGGGCTTTATAGGCCGCCAATTGGCGGTCTGGAACCGCCAATTGGCGGTCTGGATCATGCAATATCCGCCCCAACTTCTCCTGGACTTGTATTAGTGTTCGTTTAGGCTATTTTTGGTATTGGTTTAGTCCCACATCGGGGGATTGTCCCGGATTAGCTTTTTCCATGCTTATAAATAGAACTCTTCACCTCCCTTTGTATGTATCTCTCTCTTTGGTGGCCATCTTCCCTACTAAGAGTGAAGCCTTGAAGCAAAACTCTAGTGGAGGAAGAGCTACTTGTAATTGAGAGAGTTAATAATAGAAGTTTTCTTTTAATGGTGTTGTTTCTCTCTTAGTTTAATTTCCTTTCATATGCATGCTTGTTTGTTTGTTTAGTTTTATGCTTCTTTAATGTTTCTTGCTTGAGTAGTATAAATTTCATTTCAGTATTATGCTTTCCTTCGCTAATTTAGTTAGTGTAATGAGTAGTGAGTAGTTCCATCCCCATTTAGGGGGTGGAGAAATATGTGATATAATAATGTAGTGTATTAAGTGTGTGTTATCTTTATCCCTTGAGCTTTATATGATTTCCATAACCATCTAATGGGTTTTCACTCTTATCTTTGATATGCTAATGCTCTTGAATGAAGCTTAGCTTATGCTTTGATTAGTGGACCTATTCTATGGGGAATGATAAGGTTAGGATATGGATGAAGTTAATATTGGAAACACAATTTGTAGTGTATGTGCTCTTGTTGCCTTTACCTTAGCTAATGTCTTGTATGTTTTAATGATGTAGTGAAATCTTAATTCATGTGGAGGCATAGTAGGGTATAGTCTTTATACTTGAGTTCATGTAGCTTCATTCCAATTATTGCCTTGTATGTTTTAATGATGTAGTCTTATCTTAATTCATGTAGAGGCAAAGTTGGATGTAGTTTTATGATTTCATACAATACATGTTGTGATGAGCTTAATGAACACACACACACTCTTTTATGTTCACATTATTTCTCTACCCCCTTTGGGGTTTAGTTTTATAGTTTCTTCTCAATTTCATTTCAGCTTTGTAGTGTAGTTTAGTGTAACCAACCTTTCTTCCCTTTCTTTACCTCTCGCCTTTGCACAAACCAAGTGTCGACACACCTCCCAGTGGACGACCCGTATTTGCCACCGCTTCAACGCGGTCGTGCACTTGCGGTTAAATATAAAACGATCAATCAAGTTTTTGGCGCCGTTGCCGGGGAGGTGCTCTGTCCAGACCTTGGTTTGGGCGATTCGAGGGGTTTTTAATTTTTTGTTTTCCGTTTTTCTTAGTTTCAGGGAACAATCTGATCAAGGGGAGGCTACTGGGAAAATCTGAGGACCAGAAGACCAAAAGGGACCGCCAATCAGCGGTTGTAGACCGCCAATTGGCGGCCTGGTGAGGGCTTCTTTCCTTCAAATTTCTAATGGTAGTTAGTGCTGTAATATGTGTTATCTGGGAGCCCTATTTTGCATGCTATGACTTCTAGTTTGCTCCCAGATCATTAATCACTCCCCCTTTAATCAACTTGGACCATAAAACTCAAAGCAAAAGATTAGACTTCTTGCCATCTAGGTCATGCACCATTGGTAGACCTTGCATGCATTTGTCTTTTCTTTGCTATACATTTTGTCGTTGATTGCTGGCGTGAGGTACGTGCACCCACATCCCTCATTCATGCATGTTTATTTCATGCATTAGTTAGTAAGGTGCATCGGGACAAGAGTGAGAGAGCGTTTGATTGGAGCGATTGATTGCTAGATCTAGGTCAAATCGCTACTAAGGAGGGGCTGTCCCATAAAAGATAAGGTGGGGGATTTCATCACCCTTTCCTTGGCCCCAAAAACCACTCTTAATAAAGCCTTAACTAAAAGCAAGTAGACATTGGCCCTAAGGAATTCGGACGCACTAGGAGAGTAATCTAGTCGAGACCGTCATGACCTGATCGGCGTTGCCTACCTTGTCGATAGTAGGAGGTACTGGATCTCCGGATCTGGTATCACTTGCTGGGCATTGTGGTCCTCGTTGTAGGGAGGTGAGGCATGTCGAGGCTAGTGACCTCGAAGTTAGGCGTCGTCTTAAGGACCCATTGCCTTACATTGTTTGAGCTGTGCTTGCTAGTTAGGCTTATTCCTGATCCCACTACCCTCGCTAGCTCTAGGGATTCTTCCCTCCTCATCTGAGTCCTCTCCTCATCTATTCTCTACGTTTAGTCTCCTCCTCTAGTACACCTTCTGTTGTGTGTCGTTTAGAGTCGAGTCGAGCATTTCATGCGAGGTTGGGCTCGTTCTGGTGAGAGCGCTCGACTCGAGAGAGTGCTTATTTCTGAGATGGAAGATCTTGGTGTTCGACCATCTCCGCCTCGTGCTCCTTTGGAGCAAGAGGCCGAGTCGTCTCGTGGTGGCGAGGGAGACCGGGTTCCATACATGGACTACCTCGGTCCATTCCCACCACCACGTAGACCTCCTTCTCCTCCTCCTCTGACTCGAGAGGAAGGGAGATTCGGTCAGGATCGAGTTCTTGGTGCACCACCACCTTTAGCTCGACATGATAGACCGATGACGTTGTGGGAGTGGACCCATCCTGTTCGGGCCGCGCAGCCTTCTTGCATAGTTGTTCCCCCTGCTCGCGGGAACAACTATGAGCTGAAACCTCAGTATGTGAGCATGCTTCCAACCTTTACTGCAAATAAGGAGGATCCGTATATTTTTATACGCGAATTCGAGGAAGTATGCTCCATGTTCAAGCTTCAACAGCTTGACGAGGATTCTGTCCGGTTGAGGATGATTTCGTTCGCATTGAAGGATAATGCGAAGAAATGGATGTATAGCCTCCCGGCGAGCTCGATTTGCTCTTGGGATGACTTTGTGACCGTCTTTCTGAAGAGATTTTTCCCTCAAAGGAAAACTCAACAGATACGGCACCAGATACATCAAATGTATCAGACCGAGACCGAATCTTTTCATGGTTTCTTTGAGAGGTTCAAGGACCTTCTCCAGCAATGCCCTCATCATGGACTTGAGCTATGGCAGCTGTGCCAGATTGTTTATGAGGGCATCAACTACAACACCCGCACATTGTTGGAGTCGATGTGTCAGGGTGACTTCCAAATGAAACTCATCGAGGAGGCATGGGACACTTTTGAGTCCATGGCTGAGCGCACCTTCGAGTGGGACACCATGAGAGAGCCACCAGCCGCCAGGTCTTCTGGTCGAGCTGGATCATATCATGTTGAGTCAACTATCGCGTCTGAGGCGAAAATGGCTGCTCTCATGCGTAGGATTGAGAGTTTGGAGATGGACCGAGCTCCTGTAGCTCAGGTCGCTACTCCCGGGTGTGGTAGGTGTGGACTTACGGGCCATGATGACTTGGAATGCGCTTACGCTCCAAGGGATACTGAGCATGCAAATGCGATGTATCAACAGCGGCCCCGTAACGACCCGTACAGTCACTCCTACAACCCGGGATGGCGTAACCATCCTAACTTCTCTTTGGGGCTTAGTGGGGGTCACGGTCAGAGCTTGCACGCTCAACCTCAACCACCACCCTATCAACCTCCACGCCCATCGGCGACCTACCAACCCCCACATCAAAGGTCTCAGCACCAAAATTACCAACCTGCTCATGCCTCATCGTCGGGTTATTCCAACCAGACTCCACCACCTCAGCGGGTTGACCCCAAGGACCCTTCTAGTGATCCGACCCTTCAAGCATTCATGCAGAGCATGCAAAGTACAGTCAAGGCTTTGGAAATGCAAGTTAGCCAATTGGCTCATCAATTCCATGAACGCGAGAAGGGTCAGTTCCCGAGTCAACCTGTGGTAAATCCCAGGGGTCAGCCTGCTAATACCAGGCAAAATGTACACAATGTTGAAAGTGACCCTTCCCAACATGCTAATGTTATTCATACCTTGAGATCGGGAAGGGTCGTTGACAACAATGTGAAAATGCCGGAAGCCAACCCTGTTGGCGAGACTTCCGAGGAGAGTCTTGAGCCTATCAAGGAACCTAATTCTGAGACTCCTCCTCGTGATTCTTATGTCCCCAAGGCACCATTCCCTCATCGGTTGAATAAAAAACGTGATGAGCATTGGGATAAGATCGTTGAGGTACTTAGGCAAGTAAAGGTGAACATCCCGTTGTTGGACGTTGTTCAACAAATGCCACCGTATGCCAAGTTCCTCAAGGACCTTTGCACCACCAAGAGAAAAACAAATGTGCCCAAAAAGGCCTTTTTGGCCGCCAATGTGAGCTCCATATTGACACAACCCATGAATGTCAAGTACAAGGACCCTGGTTGTCCAACTGTCTCTTGCATGATTGGGAATGTGACCATCTCTCAAGCTCTATTGGATTTGGGGGCATCTATGAATCTCTTGCCTTACTCAGTCTATGTCAACCTTGAGATAGGCGATCTTAAACCAACGAGGACAACCCTCCAGTTGGCTGATAGATCCGTCAAAATTCCACGAGGAAGTGTGGAGGATGTCCTTATCAAAGTGGGTGAGTTCGTATTTCCAGTTGATTTCATCATCTTGGATACTGAACCCGTGTCCAACCCACAAGGACGGATTCCTGTGATCCTTGGGAGGCCATTTCTTGCGACATCTAATGCTTTGATCAATTGTCGCAATGGCTTGATGAGGTTATCTTTTGGAAACCTCACGGCGGATTTCAACATCTTCACTCTTGGTAAGCAACCTGGGCTCTTCGACGACACAGTCGGAGCCAATTTCATCCAGGACACGGATGAGCCCGATTCATTAGGCATGTTCGACTCACATCGACATATTATTGAGGTGCCTAATGATCAGGTTGCGAGTGAAGAAGATCTTGAGGAATCCGCCAGCATATCTCTGGACGAGGAGGCACATCTGGGTGCTTGCTCCTCTTACCCCGTGGCCCTTGAGCCACTTGAGAGTAACTCTGAATCCGACAAGGACCCACCTCTGGTCGAGCTTAAACCGCTCCCCGATAACCTTAAGTACATCTTTTTAGGGGATAATGAGACCTTGCCACTCATTATTGCTTCTGATCTTGAAAAAGATCAAGAGGTTGCCCTCAAAAGAGTACTCTTTGAAAACAAAGAGGCAATCGGGTGGTCCTTGAAGGATATCAAGGGAATTAGCCCTGGTATTGTTCAGCATCGGATCCACATGGAAGAGGATTCTCGGCCCCGCAGGGACCCACAATGTAGATTGAATCCTGTACTGAAAGAAGTCGTCCGAAAGGAGGTTCTTAAGTGCTTGGATCATGGTATAATCTATCCTAT
Source organism: Triglochin maritima (assembly GCA_963682175.1). Classification (NCBI taxonomy): domain Eukaryota; kingdom Viridiplantae; phylum Streptophyta; class Magnoliopsida; order Alismatales; family Juncaginaceae; genus Triglochin; species Triglochin maritima. Next base: position 25,194,802 of record OY821777.1, read on the forward strand.
CTCTGATAGTTCGTGGGTGAGTCATGTCCATGTGGTTCCCAAAAAGTCAGGCGTGACGGTTGTGGAGAATGAGCATAATGAGCTTATCCCGACACGCCTGCAAACTGGCTGGCGAGTTTGCGTGGATTATCGCAAGCTCAATGCGGCAACGAGGAAAGATCATTTCCCGTTGCCATTCATTGATCAGATGTTGGAAAGGTTGGCCGGACATGAGTACTATTGTTTTCTTGATGGATACTCCGGTTACAACCAAATTCCCATCGCCCCCGAGGACCAAGAGAAAACCACATTCACTTGTCCCTTTGGCACGTTTGCCTACTGTCGCATGCCCTTTGGGTTATGCAATGCGCCGGCAACGTTTCAGAGGTGTATGATTAGTATCTTCTCCGATATGGTTGAGTGTTTCCTTGAGATCTTCATGGATGACTTTTCCATATTTGGCGCTTCCTTTGATGAGTGCCTTCATCACTTGAGCCTTGTCCTCAAGCGATGCCGTGAGAAGAACCTCGCTCTCAATCGGGAGAAATGTCACTTCATGGTGAAGCGAGGGATTGTACTTGGACATGTGATCTCTAATAGGGGAATTGAGGTCGATCCCGCCAAAGTGGGTACCATTGCTAATCTCCCACCGCCACGTAATGTGAAGGATATCCGCGCCTTTTTGGGGCATGCTGGATTCTATCGGCGGTTCATTCGGGATTTTAGCAAAATTGCTCGACCTCTTACCACCTTGTTGGCTAAGGATGCCATTTTTGAGTTCACACCGGATTGCCACCATGCCTTTTTGACCTTGAAGAAAGAGTTGACTTCAGCTCCCATTATTAAGGCACCAGTGTGGACTGAACCCTTTGAGTTAATGTGTGATGCATCTGACTTCGCTGTGGGAGCAGTGCTTGGGCAACGATTGGACAAATTGCCTCATGTGATCTACTATGCCAGTAGAACACTCAATGATGCCCAATTGAACTACACTGTGACCGAGAAGGAATTCTTAGCAATCATATTTGCTTTGGAGAAATTCCGGTCGTACTTGATTGTCTCCCACGTGATTATCTATTTTGATCACACAGCCATCAAGCACCTCATGGCGAACAAAGATGCAAAATCCCGACTCTTGAGATGGATCTTGTTGTTACAAGAATTCGATCTCGAGATTCGGGACAAAAAAGGGTGTGAAAACATTGTAGCTGACCACTTGTCTCGTCTAGAGACGACCAACCCACAGGACCAAATCATTAACGATAAATTTCCTGACGAGCAGTTGTTCACGATCGAAGATAACCCTTGGTTTGCCGACATCGTGAACTACCTCGTGACCGAGCAATTTCCTGTGGGTTGGTCAAAATCTGACCAATCCAAATTTAGATCGTATGTCAGATTCTTTCACTGGGACGACCCCTACCTATTCAAATACTGCTCTGACCAAATTTTGAGGCGGTGCGTCCCAGATTCCGAGTTCCAAAGTGTACTCCACTTCTGCCATTCTAAGGCATGTGGAGGACACTTTGGAGCAAAGAAAACTGTTGCCAAGGTGCTCCAATCTGGATTCTACTAGCCCACTCTTTTCAAGGATGCTTACAACTTTTGTAAGCAATGTGATAGGTGCCAGCGCCTTGGCAGGATTGGTCGACGTGACATGATGCCTTTGCAAAATGTCCTTGTTGTCGACATCTTCGATGTGTGGGGCATCGATTTCATGGGTCCCTTCCCGAACTCGTTCGGGAATGTTTACATTCTGGTGGTCGTTGACTATGTGTCTAAGTGGGTTGAGGCTATACCCATAAAGACCAATGACAACAAGGTGGTCACCAAATTCTTGAGGGACATTTTTGCGCGATTTGGTACTCCTCGTACCATAATCAGCGATAGGGGTACCCACTTCTGTAATCGCTCCTTTGAAGCACTTATGAGGAAATATTCGATCACCCACAAGCTTGCGACCCCATACCATCCGCAAACTAGTGGGCAAGTCGAAATCTCTAACCGTCAATTAAAGCAAATTCTTGAGAAGACGGTTAGTTCCTCGAGGAAGGATTGGTCTACCAAGTTGAATGACGCGTTGTGGGCTTTCCACACCGCGTACAAGACCAATTTGGGTATGTCCCCATATCGGGTAGTGTACGGCAAGGCTTGCCACCTACCCGTCGAGCTTGAGCATCGTGCTTTCTGGGCGATCAAGAACCTGAATATGGATCTTGATCAAGCAGGAGTACAACGTAAGCTTGACATTGTGGAATTAGAAGAGCTACGGAATGATGCGTACGAGAATGCCAAAATTCATAAGTCCCGAGCCAAGATGTTTCACGATCGCATGATTATGCGAAAGGTGTTTACGGCCGGGCAGAAGGTGTTGCTCTACAATTCCCGGCTTCATCTATTTGCGGGTAAGCTCCGCAGTCGCTGGTCTGGCCCGTTTATTGTCCAAACCGTTTATCCTCATGGAGCGGTTGAGATCTTGAACCCAGGGAATGGGGACGTGTTCAAAGTTAATGGACAACGCCTCAAACCCTACTTGGAGGGGGCACCACCCGAAGTCGAGGAGGTCATGTTCCTTCATGAACCTCCCTCGCACTCAACCATTCATGCTCCTACATGAGTGGTTGAGCTTTCATGTGTATATATGTTAAAAAAAAGAAAAAAAAGAAAAGACTCCTTCAGTGAGCATCGATTGTTGTGGGCCCCAACCCTTGAGTATTTGGGCCCCATTTCTTTCACGTATTTGTATCCCTTCTTTAGCATCTCACAGGTTTTGAGGGAAGTTGGGTTGTGTCCATCAACATAGCCATGAACTTCCTTGTGTACTTCACGTTGGTGAGATCTCTTCTGTTTCATGCATGCATCCATGTAGTATCTTGCTTGCATTCATTGAGGACAATGAATGAAGTAGGTGTGGGGGGGTGTTTTACGTGTGTACATAGTCGAGTCTTTTCTTTTGATTTTGTTTTCTTTTGTTTGCATTGTTAGGGTCATGTTAGTGTGCTGCATTTAATATCGATATATCTGTTTGCCATGATCCTTGGGTGACTTGTCTTCTTTTGCTTGCCGAGTGCTTCAAAATTTTCACATTTCTTTCAAAATCTTCATGTGTTTGCGAAAGAAAATGTTTTGTGGGTTTTGCGTGTGTTTAGCATGTGCAAAACCGTTGAGAGGCAAAGTAAAAAGAAAGCTCCCAAAATTGTCTTGAACTTGATGCATTAGGATATCTAGTACAGTGGCTTTAGGATTTAACGAGTCGTTAGGATGCACCCCAGTTTTCCTTTGGGGGTGAGTAATCATAGGGTTTCAGTGCTCAAACATTCAAAGAAGTCCACCCTGAACCTAGTAAGTCAATAATTCGTGTTGGTTAATTTAGGAAGTTTGTTGTAGTCAAGGACCCTCTTAATCTTGTTGTGAGACATTAGTGTAGGGGTTTTGGTTCCCATATAGATAAATAAATAAGTGGTGTTCTCTCTTCTCGCACGGCTCCTATCACTCGGGAAAGTAGGTCTGAGGGGACTTTGTGCCTGGTGCTTTCGAGTCATCTGACATGGGATGCGCCGACCGAACTCCCGTTACACGGGTGGTAGGGATTACCCTATGTGGAGATTTGGGGAAAGGTGTACGTGATAGTGTAAGTCCTCATGGCCAATGATGCACGAAACCTGACCCTGGGAGAATGAAGCTCCAACTAATAAAAAGAAGAAAAAAAATGTGTGAAAAGAAACAAAAAAAAATGGTAATGCAAATAAGAACCTTAATGGACCTTACACTTTGTTTCACTTGAGGATCTTGAGGTTGTCCATGTCTTTTACTTAATTCCTTATTTAACTTGCACGAATGGTTTATTAGGCTAGGTGTGGACTGATTACCTATATAGAGTCGGCCCGTAGGATTACCGCGTCCATTGATCGACAAAAATATTTCCAACGAGTCGAGTGTCTAGATTGAATAATGCATCTTGTTCGGATTTTGTGGGTATATCCGCTGAAAACCCTCAGGAGACAACACTCCTCCTCCTTGGCAACAAGGAGGTTTAACGGCTTGTTGCACGTGCTAAGTGCAACCGTGGTTCCTACGAAACTGAGTTAGGATGTCTTGTTTTTCGTATGCTTTTTCCTTTCTTTGTTTTGCTTGAGACTAGCAAAAACTTAGGTGTGGGGGTATTTGATTGACATCATTTCATGCTTATATTTGTACCTTATATCCATTATCTTACACCTAAGCAATGCTACGTGACGAGTTTTATGTTTAGTTTTCAGAAATAAAGAGGTTTGAAGAGAAGAACCATGAAAGGACCCAAAAGCAGGAAAAAGGACCTAATTGTGAGACCTGGGGACCAAGATGCAAGGGAGAAGGACGTGATCGTAAGACAGAAGGACCTAAGAGCAAAACAGGAAACTCCACACCATCATGAGGAGTATTTTGTCAATTCGATTCGGGTCGGAGCTCCACTAAACAAGTTAGATGCATCCAAGACCAAGAAACACACCAAGGAAAGCCCACCAGAAGACCCAGACAGATCTGGGCTTTATAGGCCGCCAATTGGCGGTCTGGATCATGCAAGATCCGCCCCAACTTCTCCTGGACTTGTATTAGTGTTCGTTTAGGCTATTTTTGGTATTGGTTTAGTCCCACATCGGGGGATTGTCCCGGATTAGATTTTTCCATGCTTATAAATAGAACTCTTCACCTCCCTTTGTATGTATCTCTCTCTTTGGTGGCCATCTTCCCTACTAAGAGTGAAGCCTTGAAGCAAAACTCTAGTGGAGGAAGAGCTACTTGTAATTGAGTGAGTTAATAATAGAAGTTTTCTTTTAATGGTGTTGTTTCTCTCTTAGTTTAATTTCCTTTCATATGCATGCTTGTTTGTTTGTTTAGTTTTATGCTTCTTTAATGTTTCTTGCTTGAGTAGTATAAATTTCATTTCAGTATTATGCTTTCCTTTGCTAATTTAGTTAGTGTAATGAGTAGTGAGTAGTTCCATCCCCATTTGGGGGGTGGAGAAATATGTGATATAATAATGTAGTGTATTAAGTGTGTGTTATCTTTATCCCTTGAGCTTTTTATGATTTCCATAACCATCTAATGGGTTTTCACTCTTATCTTTGATATGCTAATGCTCTTGAATGAAGCTTAGCTTATGCTTTGATTAGTGGACCTATTCTATGGGGAATGATAAGGTTAGGATATGGATGAAGTTAATATTGGAAACACAATTTGTAGTGTATGTGCTCTTGTTGCCTTTACCTTAGCTAATGTCTTGTATGTTTTAATGATGTAGTGAAATCTTAATTCATGTGGAGGCATAGTAGGGTATAGTCTTTATACTTGAGTTCATGTAGCTTCATTCCAATTATTGCCTTGTATGTTTTAATGATGTAGTCTTATCTTAATTCATGTAGAGGCAAAGTTGGATGTAGTTTTATGATTTCATACAATACATGTTGTGATGAGCTTAATGAACACACACACACTCTTTTATGTTCACATTATTTCTCTACCCCCTTTGGGGTTTAGTTTTATAGTTTCTTCTCAATTTCATTTCAGCTTTGTAGTGTAGTTTAGTGTAACCAACCTTTCTTCCCTTTCTTTACCTCTCGCCTTTGCACAAACCAAGTGTCGACACACCTCCCAGTGGACGACCCGTATTTGCCACCGCTTCAACGCGGTCGTGCACTTGCGGTTAAATATAAAACGATCAATCAAACTTCATCCGAATTGCACAACACATAAAAATATGTTGTCATTAAGTCATTGTCATTTGGATTTTATCATGACGATTCTTTACCATCGGCACGTTTATCAACCATCGCCTTTACCATCATGACCTCTTTACCATCGCCTTTACCATCGGCACGTTTATCATGACGATTCTTCAGAAGTCCAACAGTTTTGGTGTTTGCTAGGTATCCAGTACAAAACTCGATAACCTCCTTAGCTATGTATCCTTCAACAATACTAGCATCTGCTCTTTGACGATTTTTGCAATAACCTTTCAACACTTTCATATAACGTTCGAAAGGATACATGCACCTTAAAAAACTGGTCCGCACAATTTAACTTCTCTAACTAAATGAATAACAAGATGAATCATAATGTCGAAAAAAGCAGGGGGAAAACATCTCCAACTAACATAATGTGACCACAATTTCATTCTATAACTTATCTAACTGCACAGGATCGACCACTTTACTGCAAATCTTATTTAAAAAGGAACACAACTTTATTATTGCATGTCTAACATCTTTCAGTAATATGGATCTCAGTGCTACAGGTAACAACTGCTGCAATAAAGTGTGACAATCGTGAGACTTTATCCCCACAAGTTTCAAATCCTTCATAACAACAAGACTACGGATATTTGAAGAATAACCTTGTGGAGCCCTTAAATCGTGCAAACACTGACAGAGAATTCTTTTCTCCTTTCTAGACAATGTACAAATAGCTGGAGGTAAGTAATTCCGATCTCCTTTCTTCTCTCGTGCCAACATTGCTCGTATACCAATATCAACAAGATCAAGTCTTGCATTATATCCATCTTTGGTTTTACCAGGTATGTTCAACAGAGTGCCAACAAGACTATCACAAACATTTTTCTCTACGTGCATCACATCAATACAATGTCTAACTTCTAAAGTTTTCCAGTAAGGGAGATCAAAAAATATGGATCTTTTTTTCCAACTACTTTTGTCGTTTGCTTGTTTGTACAGTTTTCCAAATTCACATTCAATGTTCCTTACACGTTCGTACACCTTTTCGACGCTGATTTCAACTGGCGGATTCTGAAACTCTTATTTTCCGTTAAATGCCTTCTTCAACCTACGATAAGGATGGGAGTTCGGTAAAAATCTCCGATGACCAAGATAGACAGCCTTAGAACCACTAACTAGTTGCAAAGACCATGTATTTTCCTCGCAAATTGGACAAGCTTTTTGACCTTTGACTGAATATCCAGACAGATTACCATAAGCTGGAAAGTCATTAATCATGCAAAATATCATTGCCCGCATTACGAACGACTCCTGACGATAAGAATCAAAAACTGACTCTCCGTCATCCCACAATATCTTTAGGTCATCAATTAAAGGTCTAAAATACACATCGATATCATTTCCAAGTTGTTTCGGACCAGAAATCATTAAGGACAACATGATATATTTGCGTTTCAAGCATAACCACGGGGGCAGATTGTAAATTACAAGTTAACGGGCCAAGAACTGTGAATGCTACTCAAACTACCGAAAGGATTCATTCCGTCAGTACAGATTCCAAGTCGTACATTCCTGGATTCTTCACCAAACATAGGCAAGTTGAAATCTATTTTTTTCCACTGAGGTGAATCTGCAGGGTGACGTAGCAACTGATCATTTGGTTTCTCGCGATCAGCATGCCATGTCATGTTCTTGGAATCCTCCTTACCCGCAAACAAACGTTTAAGCTTTGGTATTATCAGAAGATACCACAAAATCTTAGCAGGAGGTCCTTTGATGTTCATCTCATCAGCCTCTTCATTGTGGCTTGGTCCACTACGTTTCATTTTGTATCTTGAAACATTACACCTGGGAAAGGAATGTAAGTTTTCGAACTCACCCCTATACAATATACAATCGTTCGGGCATGCGTGTATCTTCCTATATTCCATTACCATAGGGCACAACACTTTCTTTGCATCATAAGTTCTATCTGGAAACTCATTATCATCTGGAAGCATCTCATTCACTAACTTCAACATTGATGTGAAACTGACATCGGACCAACCATTTCCAGCTTTTAGATTGTACAACTTTAACACTGCTGACAATCTAGTGAATTTGGTACAATTCTTATACAACGGCTTCTCATTGTCACTCAACAAATTACCAAGTAAATCGGGGTTGGACGAAAACTTTTCAGCCATGTCCGGAACCATTTCCTCTAAGTGATCTTCCACACTAACGTCTTCCCCATCAGTCTTGGAACGACTAAATGATTCATTTTTGCCGTGCCATATCCACCGTCTGTAATTTGGGTCGAAACCTTTCTCAAACAAATGATCTTTCATTTTCCGAAAAGTCAGCACTGACATATTTTGACACTTATTGCACGGACAATACGCCATGTCGCTGTCTTTCATTTTCTTGGAATGTTTTTTGGCAACCTCTAAGAACATATTCACTCTGTTCTCATACTCATCACTCAATCTGTTTGAAACAATCCACTCTCGATCCATTTCAATCTAAACATTAACAAAAATGATAGTTATTATTGGAGACAATAAATAAAATTTCAATTTAAAAGAATGTGTTCGTAGATGAGAATATTCGGAGACATTAAGATGAGAAAAGAATGACTGAGAGGAGAGGAGATGAAGTCCTTAATCTAGCGTGGGAATAAGGAAGATTAGAAACCTAACTAAGCAGTCAAGGCCAAAACAGCTTAAAGTCCACTATAGGTCCTTAGTAATAGACAACACCTAACTTCGAGGTCCCACCGAGGACCACTAGTCTGTAGGAAATCAAGAACCCGGAGGTCCCTAATATCTCAGGGAGACTAGATGGGCAATGACGTTCAGGCTGAAACGGTCTTCAACATCGAGGACCACTAATCTGTTGGAAATCAAGAACCCGGAGGTTCCTAAAATCTCAGGGAGACTAGATCGGCAACGACATTCAGGCCATAACGGTCTTAAACGGTGTCCTCTCCTTAATGCGTCCGAAAATCTAGGCGTCAATGTCTAATTGATTTTATTAAGGCTCTTTTATTAAGTTGTTTTTGGGCTAAGGAAATGTTGATGAAATCCCCCACCTCATCTCCTATAGGTGATTGTCTGCCCCCTAAGTGTTTTTCATACCTTAATCTAACAAACAACACACCAAACAAACACTCACCTCACTCTTGTTATAATGCAAGTCTTACTAACTAATGCGTGCTTTCTAATGAATGATGAGTGAAAGATAGTACGTACCTTACGCCAGCAATCTACGATAGAAATCGTAAATAAATAATAAATATGATGAATGCAAATCCTATATGATGAATGACTTAGCAAATATTGTCTAATCTTTTGCTTTGGGTTATTAAAGGCCAAGTTGTTTAAGGGGGTTAATGAGTTAAACATAAAACTTTCTAAATAAAAGAATATCTTAAGCATAAATAAACATTTAACTAAATAAACATGTAACTAAATAAACATGTAACTAAATTTTAATCTATAACTTTAAACATTAAAAGCAAGGCTCGGATATAACATACAAGCAAGGCATAGCAAAAATTAAAAAACCAAAGATTTTCAATTAGAGTACCAATGTTATACCACTGTTACAAAGCAACCTACACAAATAAAACATCAACGAAAATTCCTCATTTAGTATTAATCAACTACCAAATTAACAATTTCTAGTAAATTACGAGTCCAAAAGACTTCGACCAAAAGCTTAACTAGTTCAAGCTAACAAGAGACTCCATTTCTTTCAAGAACATACAAAATATCAACAAACTTAAGCGTAAATCACGAAAATACGAATATATTCAAGATTAAAACCAAAAATCAAAATGTTGCATTCACCAACTATAAAGGAGAGGAGAAGTTTACTAACATTGAAAAGAATCGTGACTACAAGAAAAATCCGAAAACAAACCAACAAAAAACGAACTTAACACTTACATTGGTTAGGATGAAGAGGAAGACGGAGGAAGAAGGAGAAGAGGGCCGGAGACGGGGAGGAGAGCTTGGGACGTCGCTGCGGTGCCGGAGACGGTGCGGATCGGTCAGAGGTCGGTCGCGGAGGAGAGTTCGGGCGCGGGACGGCTAGGGTTTGGGTGGGTTTCGTCTGAAATGAATGACAGAAAACGCGTCTGTTCGATTTCTTTAAGACCTATAGATGTCGGATATTAAAGATATCTGACGTCTATACGCAGGGGGTATAGACGTCGGTCGTCTTCAACAGCCGACGTCTATACCCTATAGACGTCGGATTCACAGGGATTCTAACACCCGACGTCTATAAGTCGACGTCTATAGAGTATTGACGTCGGATGAAATCAGTATTCCAATAGCCGACGTCTTTAGTATCATATAGACGTCGGTCATAGTAACGACCGACGTCTATGTTATCTTCGTCCAACTAGACGTCAGCTGTTATAACAGCCGACGTCTATTTGGCGATGAGTAAAGACTATTCTGCACTAGTGTTACCTTGAGTGGGGGATGAACGCACTTTGGAGGGATGGTGTGAAGGATTTAAAGAAAGTGAAGCAGTCATTCCAGTTGGGAGGCGACGTATTGGAGATTTCCGTTGGAGGTGTCTCAATCGGTGGTAGTTTTGCGGTCGGAGAACTAACCCTCTGTTGGATATGCATGAGAATGAGAATGGAGGGTTGAGATTAATGGAGGGATTGATGTAATAGATTGAACGGTTTATATGGCTTCAAGGGACTAGGAAATTTGCCTATGGTATTAGAGGGTTCATATTTGAGGTTTTAGTAAATGGACGGTCGTGATTTAATGAAGGGACTAGGAAATTTGCCTATGGTATTTGAGGTTTTAGTAAATGGACCGTTGTGATTTAATGAAGGGACCAGGAAAAAACTGTCTCCATGCTGAATCATTTATATAATACTATAGATGGTCAAAAGAGTTGTGCTTGGGGAAACTTGGGCTTAAGATGGTTGGGGATGTACTTCGAAATATTCAATGTATTTTTTTAGATTATTTAAAGGTATAGACGTCGGTTTCATAGGGTAGCCGACGTCTATAGGTCGTAATGTATTGTTTTATATTTAAAGGTATAGACGCTGGTCACCCTATATAGCCAACGCCTATTGTAGGTATTATAGTTTAGTCCCATATCGGGAAAAAAATTTGTTGGTGTGGTTGATGTACTCCAGTACACCTTTACTATTGAATGAGATCTAGTTGGGCACTCAGGCATCTTGGGCTTCATGTACTTGGTTAATTGTCAAAAGATTCGCACTTAGGCAACTTGGGCTTGTTTACTATACATGTTAAATGTCTGCTATAGGTTGTAATGTAATTTTTGGGTTATTTAAAGCTATAATGGACGTCGATCGTATATAGTCGACGTTTAAACAGTTGTATAAATGTCAAACTTGTTAAATCAACACTCTCTTTCTTCCACATCATTTATTTTTCCCCATTTACAATTTTCAACAAAATTTAATTAATTAACTTATTGTATTTACAATACGTTTTTATAAGTAACTATAAATAGTTTAAAATAAAACTCAGAAAAAATATTATTAAATATTAAAATGTCATTACAATAATTAATGGTCAGAATAATAATATGAAACTAAGAAAACACTTGTATTCATTATTTTGCTTGTATCATTGCCAAACGTAAAAAGCATGAAGACAAAAAAGAACTCATCACAGAACAGCAAAAAATGAAGAAATTTGAGTGGTTGATGAGTTTGTCCAGTAAGTCCTTGCTGACAGACCTTGAAGAAAAAATCAAGAAAAAGTTGGTTGAGGAATTGGATGATCTCGACATATGAGGAAATAAGAGTTGTTATTTTTTATCTTCTAATGAAATGTTTGTTGTTGTTTTTTAAATTATTTATGTCAAATAATTATTATTTCTAACTACTTCTCCAAATTATAATAATAAACCAAAAAATAAGAAAATGAATTAGCAAAAACAAAAATTAAAATTGTCAAAGTAATTAACATTATCATCAAAGTAATTAACAATATAAATTTAATTAAAGTAATAATTTTAATTAATAAAATCATTTTATTTAACAATACTAATTAATTTACAAATTAAACTAATTTTAAAACTAAACACGATACATTTAGTGATGTAAGTACACCACTTGTGTCTATCTCTTGCCTCATGATATTAAGAATATATACAAAGTAGAAATATGTCACATTTGTATTATATTCATTTCTTAATATCTTTAAGCTAATTATAACTATGTAACTTAACTCAAGTCACATTGTGCACATTATAATTTTGCTTTATCAAGGGACCCACTAATGTCATCACTCAATTAAGAGGGCAATGATAATCTTTTGACGAGCTATCTTTTTCAGCATAAGTCGCGTTCAACCAACTATTATTTTTATCACTATACTCATTGATAGTTTTTGCCAATAATCAAATTAAACACTCCTTATGTGAAAATATATAAGTCTCATATCTTATGATCCAAGACACAGTAAAACATTAATGACGCATAACACAATTCCATAATGTTTTGCTTCTTACGTCTATTCAACATATAAAAGCAATCTTTTCCTCTTTTATATATTCGTGTCGTCATATATTTGTAGAGCTACAATAATCGATGACCAACGCGACAATCTTATCTCAGTAATTAATGTTCCATGTTAATTACCATGATTGTGAATAACTTTTGATTTATGTAAATCATTATCTTTTAGAGCTCTACGATTAAGGACTAATAGCCTCTTCCTTAACACCTCCAAAAGACGAACACAATAATCAATGAACAAAATGCTTGCACATTCAATTCATAACAATTGACCTATAAAAGTACAACTTTTAGAACACATTCATTTCAATCTCCCACTTGTTATCAAAGTTTTCTTTCACATACATTCTCAATGTAAAAAATAATAATAACTAGGGTAACCCTCTCAAATGACTCATCAAACCAATCCATATGGTTCCTTAGACTCATGGACTCGAAATCCATTTCGCCATTGGCTTGGGATAAGGGTTTGGTGAATGGATCAGTTGTGTTGTTGTTTGTGCCCACCCATAATTGATTTATTTTGCCTTTGTCGGTGAAGTCACGTGTGACAAAGTACTTCTGATCCATGTACTTCACCTTGTTATGGGATTTGGGATACTTGATTTGCGAGATAGATGCACTATTGTCGCAAAATAGCTCTATTGGTCCCTCGCTCGAAGGAACTACTCCAAGCTCTTCATGGAACTTCTTAATCCACACTCCTTGCTTGCTTGCTTTAGCGACAACCATAACTTCGGAAGCGGTGGTTGAGTCGCCCGTAGTGGTTTGCTTCCAACTACGCCAACTCACAACTCCACCAACTCACGGTCGTAGTTTCAAAACATTTAAAACTATGAAAAGAATCAATTAGAATTAAATCAACAAAACTGACGAAAAACTCAAAAAAGACATCAAACATGAATTGTTTCGATTGGGGATGGTAAACTAAAATTAATTATATAGTCTAATCAATGAAAATATGAACCAAATGCTGTCTTTTTCGAGTTTTCCGACTATGTGCTTGAAGCTGAAAATATGAAATCCGCCATGTGGCACCTTGTGAGTGCGATGGTGGTCTTATAATGCTCTTTTCTAGCACTATCCATGAATATCGTTGTTAAAGCTTTCATGGTCTTCTTGGGTTTCGAATTCAAGTATTTCGCTTGAAGCAAGTCACCCATGGAGTCCAACATCAGACCGTGAACCTGGTTCTCTTGGTCTTCCCACTTGGCTTTTGCCTCTTTCTCGCTATCGATTGCCTTCTCATTTAATTTTGGGATTTCACCATCCAAAATGTGAGATAGTTTCTCAAACTTCAACATGATATTGAGCTTAGTTGCCAACTTATGAAGTTTGAGTCATCATTTGCCAAAGGATGTTTTTCAATCACAGATCGCACAATAGGTTGAATATTCGACCTTCCTACAAAATAAATTATATGACATTTAACGTCAATTTTATGTTTGAAAATCAATACCACAAATAAATACGTCCATAAATGCAGTAATTCAAGATCCTATCAATTACAATATAAACTAGCTAAGGGCTATCAGATATATTATAAAATAAGGGTATGAAAATATTTTCTAATCATAACCATTTCAAAAAAATTGCAAAATTTGCATTTTCAAACTCTTATGACTCTTGTTGTTTTAATTAAGAGGGAATTTGACCAATCCTCCTAAGGAAAACTCTTTTCTTAAAACCGAGCTAGGGCTCCGGGTCTTGTTAAGAAAACTTATTTCATTTGATACGAGATACGTTTATCCATTGTATTCACAAATAAATACACTCGGTGGACACTAAGGGTGAATCACACCTCGTACATCTATTCGTGGCACAACAATAGACAACCTTATATCTCCCACTATTCCCAAAGATGAAGGAACCTATCTCCCGCTAAGGGCGAGCAGAATATCCCTCGATTGATGGCTGCTAGTGGATGAAACAAGAAAGAAAATACTATTAATTTTTGGTTGGACAATTAAACATTTATATGTGATTTTAGAAATTAGGTCATCATGCATATTTATCTCTATACACATCCTAACATTCATTCATACAACCACATACATGTCAAGCACACCAACATAAATATATCTATCCACACACACATTGGTGTGAGTTTATATGTTCCCACGTCATTGACATTTGCACCTTCTCCATGAATTCCTCTTGCACCATGGATGTGGATATTGCAAAATATAAACATGCATCTCACAATTTCGAAAATTCTCTAGTGCAAATCCTATGTAAAAATCCTCTCATATGCATGCATATACATAAATAATTGGCTTTTACATATACATAAGTCATTGTGATTGAATAATAATATATACATTCATTCATTCATTCACACATGATTTCATCAGAACATACAAACTCTCATATCCCTGCAAAATAGAACTCGAGCAACGCACTTACATATATTATAAATTACTCGATTTAGTTTATCCATCATCTCTAAATCAAATAATTTAAAACTCATTTGAAATCATTAAAATGATTTTATACATCCATAGTTCAAAATACAAAACATTCGAATCATAGTTTATCCAATTTCGAAAACAAAAAAATTTAAGGAAAGATAAATGTATGTCTTTTGAGTTTTGTCGATTTCTTATAAATAATCATTTAATAAAAACAAAAATTTTATATATTATACATAATTCTAAATCTTAATTCTAACATTCATATGATGTGTTTAAAAACATTTAAAACTATCAAAAGAATCAATTAGAATTAATCAACAAAACTGTCGGAAAACTCAAAGAAGACATCAAACATGAATTGTTTCGATTGGAGATGGTAAACTAAAATTAATTATATAGTCTAATCATTGAGAATATGAACTAAATACTTTGATACTACTGTAGGATATCTTGTTACTATGTATGTGTATATTTTAAAAAATTTAATACAAGCATACATGATTGATTTCATATTTTCAGCAATTTTATGTACATTATTTTTTGTTTATTCTAATATCATGCAAACCTACATATATTAAAATAAACAAACAAGAGATGATCATACCCAAAGGTTCGGTAAAATCTTTTTGAAGATCCGGAGTTCTGTTGCCCGTCGAATCGCCCGCCGATTTGCCTCCAAGTGTTCACCAAACTCTAAACAAGATTAGAGAGAAAAAAGCTAGCCAATTAAATCTTTAAATCAAGCTTAGAATTCAGCTAATAACCCTCTCCAAAACTCCACGAGATTTGATCTCCAAAAACTCTGACTAATTAAGAGAATTTCGTGGTGATAAGTGGAGAGATTAGGGAGAGATAGAATTTGCATTAACACTTATAAAAAAGGTAGGGTTAGAGGTCCTATTTATACCCTCACAAATCACCCACATCATGAACTATTCTCTAGCCATGATCTCTTGTCTTTCTCTCCCTAAAACCAATCGCAATTTGCCACATAATCATCCTCAAAACCGTTTTACCAAATCTGGAATTAATTCAGCCCATGATCTAATTATTCTCTTAATAATTCTGGCAAAATCGTACCGAACGGTCGACCAAAATTTCCAATCGGTCGACCAACAATTAAGTTTTGTATAAGTTTGGTCGGAGCGTGAGCCAATTGGTCGACCGTATTCACGAGAAAATTTCCCTAGAAAATTTTGGTCAAACTACGTCTCACTCCGGTCGATTGTTATATCACCAAGAAAACTCCTAGATATTTTTGGTTGATCGTGTATTCATGCCTAGTTGACTGATCCCATTATTATGACATGTACTGATAATTTCAGTTGACCCACGCATTCTGATCCTTGTCCGGTCGACCGTCCCTAAGGACCCGGTCGATCGAACTCATAACGGTCTACCGTTTTGACCCTGATTTTGCCTTTGTCAAATTTT
This sequence comes from Triglochin maritima, assembly GCA_963682175.1. NCBI lineage: Eukaryota > Viridiplantae > Streptophyta > Magnoliopsida > Alismatales > Juncaginaceae > Triglochin > Triglochin maritima. The sequence continues at coordinate 25,210,851 of OY821777.1, forward strand.
AGATTTATCTCCAATAAAATTTGATCTTTTGCGGTTTTAGCAAATCCATATCTCATGTAGTATATTATCATATGTAATGTTAAATTATTACACCCCATAATATATACATATTATATGAATTTATTCATGATTCTAATTATGTCAATTTTCGTGACATATTGATTATATTGATTCACCATGTCAAGCTTCTTGTTTCCCAGTTTTGTGGTGTGACCTATAGGAGGATCTAAGATAAATTGGCAGTGATATTAAACACGTAATATCTCAAACTATAAGTGGTATGTAGCATAGATATCTTGTTCCACTCGAACCAAACACGATCCATTTAATGATGTAAATACACCACTTGTGTCTATCCCTTTCCTCATGATATTAAGAATATATACAAAGTAAAAATGTGTCACCTTTGTATTATATTTATTTATTGATCTCTTTAAGCAAATTATAACTATGTAACTTAACTCAAGTCATTGTAAACATTATAATTTTGCATTATCAAGGGACCCACTATTATCATAACTCAATTAAGATAGACAATGATAATTTTTTGACTAGCTATCTTTTCCAGCATAAGTCACGTTCAACCAACTATTGTCTTTATCACTATACTCATAGATAGTTTTTGACAATAATCAAATTAAACACTCCTTATGTGAAAAGATATAAGTCTCATATCTTAGGATCCAAGACACAGTAAAACATTAATGACACATAACACAATTCCATAATATTTTTCTTGTTAGGTCTATTCAACATAAAAAGCAATCTTTTCCTCTTTTATATACGTGTGTCGTCAAATATTTGTAGAGCTACAATAATCAATGACCAACACGACAATCTTTTCTCGGTAATTAATGTTTCATGTTAATGACCATGATTGTCAATAACTTTTGATTTATGTAAACCATTATCTTTTAGAGCTCTACGGTTAAGGACTAATAGTCTCTTCCTTAACACTTCCAAAAGAAGAATACAATAATCAATGAACAAAATCCTTGCACATTCAATTCACAACAATTGACATATAAAAGTACAACTTTTAGAACACATTCCTTTCAGGTTTGTAGGGTGTTTGTTTGACGATTTGGTTCTCTTCCCATCAAACGCCATGTCAGATATAAGTATACAAGCCATTTTCCTTCTTTCATCAATACTTCCTTCCACTTCGCTCTCCACTGTCATCTTCCCTCCTCCATGACGTCCCGATTGAAGTCCAAGAATGTTGTTCTTTGATGACATTACGGAGGTCATGGCTCTTGATGACCGCCTTTGTATGTAACCTGCACAATGTCTATGTGTCGGGACCATGGCAGGGGTCTTGCAGGTGTCCTGGCAGTGTGGGGTACAAGGCCACCACAAATTTTCATTTTATGTTTGTGACACCGTGTCACAATTACTGCCCCCAGAACCACTCCAGCAGGTCAACCAAAACCTGGTCGAACTTGCCCGACTGGTGTGCGATCTAGACCGTCGTTTAGCTGTCGTCCAAGACACGGTGGCAGAACTCCTAATAGACAGTGCTATGTTTTAGTTTTTTCTTTATTTCTGACTTACAAGTTGTAATATGTTGTTATGATAATAAGCATTGATATTTCCTTATTTTCATTGGGTAGTTTCCTCCATGAAGACACCAACGTCACCCCCGTCCTAGAACATTACTGCCCCAACTCCGGGATGACCTACCTCGCCGAGACACCAATTCCTGACCCCTTTCCTGGAACACCCCAAAGACACCTAGGTGACACAATTGCGGTATCCCTAGTGCTTGACGTGCCTCCTAGCTTTGAAGACCACTTTGGATGGTCCAGGAAACATGCGAAATTTTGAAGTTTAATGTGCATGTTTTGAAGGCATAAATTTTTTTTGGTTAATGTTGTTTTATAAGTCACAAACCTTTTTAGTTGATGTTGTTAATGTAGTAAATATTGAAGTTACAAACTCTTTTTTTGATAGTAAATGTTGTTAATGTTTTTTGGTTAATGTTTTTTGAATCTATTTGAATGTTGTACTCGATTGGTCAATGTGTTAATATTTGTTGGTTAATTTTTAAAAAAATCTATTGGAATGTTGTACTCGATCAAAACGAACATCAACTTTATAGGAAAATGACCATCGATCTATAACAAACTCACATCGAGCGATATCAAGCGCAACATTAAAAAAGATTCAACTTACGATTGCAGGTAAAGTCGTGAAGCATTGAGCACTGTTGATCGAGTACATGAACATAATATATCTAAACAAATATCAACTTTATAGGAAAACGACCATCGAGCTCATATCGAGCGTTATCGAGTACAGCATTATAAAAATTCAACTTATGATTCCATGTTAAGTTGTAAAGCATCGAGCTTCCATCGCTCTCGATCTAGTACAAGAACATAACAGATCTAAACGAACATCAACATCATAGGAAAATGACCATCGATCTATATCAAGCTCATATCGATCACTATCGAGTACCTATTTAGAACAAGATAATTTAATAAATTTTGAAGTAGAACAACAACTTTATAGTCTAACTTTATATCCCCTTTTATTGTGTCCACTTCCACCACATCTACTGCATTTGCACCATTTCACCACAACTTCCCTTAGAGATGGTAGACGTTTTCTCTTTATCCTTCCTACTTTTTTTCTCCTTTGGACGACTAACTGGATTTTTTTCAATAGACACTTTCACTTGCATATTCTTTATGTCATCAGGTTTAGTTCATTCGTCCACATTACCACAAAGGTAAATTGTTTCTTTATATGTCTCCCTCTATGACTCAATGGTGTAAAATGGGGAATACAGAGAGTAGATATTAGCCCCCCAATCAAGAGCTGCAGCAACTGCATGAACACAAGGTATTCCAATAATTTGAAACATGCCACAAGAATAAGATTTTGTCATCAAATTAACCTCACCGTCACCATCCCCATGTAACACATGAAATTCTAACTGGTTAAGGTTGTGGACTATCAAGAACCTTGCTTTGTCAGTTATTCCAAATAGATCATGCTCCATGAGAGGTGACAATTTGGTTGTGATCGCCTCGGCAGCAACTAGTCATTCACAAAACCATGTTTGAAGTGTGAACTGAATGTACTCCACAAATTCGTAACTGACCATGTTCTTGTCCCCTTGGTTTTCTTGTTCAAGATTTTAGCGTAATTGTTGGTCATTAAATTGTATTGATTCCCAGGAAAGTAAGAACGAGTCCACTTATCGAAACTGATGTCTTCAAGATATTCTGCTAGGGGATGATCAATTTCTTTTATCGTGTCAAAATCTAACCTTCTCATGACAGTGGTCCGTCTTGAACTTTGCAATCACAATCATATAGATGTGGTGGTAGCATGCACCGTGATGGGCATCTAAACATACCGTCTCCAAAGCATGAATAATGCTAGCATGCCTATTCGATATAGAAGCTGGGTTCTCGATGTCCACAATGGCTTCCTTCAATTTATTCATGAAATAGGTCCAAGAGTTGTGATTCTAACTGTCCACCTATGCAAACGCAATAGGATACAAGTGGTCGTTTGTATCCAATCGTGTTTATTTTTTGCCCCTCAATCTTCATCCATAATTAAGATCCTTGCAAGTGATATGCCACACCCTTTTACCATAGTTTTTCACTACAAACTCAAAATTATTCTTCATTGAAAAGAGAGCAACTTTAGTTTTCAATTCAACCTTGTTTTCGAAGGACTTACCAAGGTTGAATTCTCCATTTGATTCACCGGTAGAGAACGTATGAGTGTGGCTAAAATCTAATATATCTTCTTTTGTTAACATTAGAGCACTCCATCTTCGATGATCTTCTGATGAAATGAATTGAGAACTTTATCTTGTGTTATTTTCTGTTTTACTTGGAAGACTGTTGCTTGTCTCAGGTGTATGATTTCCTGGAGTTTCGGGTTGTGGGTGTCTTTTCATTGGGGGTTGTGAGTGTGGGAGTGACAAATCTTCACTAGCATCTCCTTCAGAATCTTATTCCCAATTTCCGTCTTTGTCACTTAAGTTCACAGCAGGATCGTCATTCACAAAGGGCTCTTACTCATTCAATTAGTGGTGGACATCAACTTCAGGAACAACTATCTCAGCTCCGGTAGCCATGGAATTTGTTTGGGGAACAAAAATCCCAACCTGACTCACTCACTTCTTTATTAAAGTTGAAATAGTGTGATGATTCTATATGTGCATTCTTCTTTACCAGAGTTACACATAAAGGGATCTTGTCCTGTAATATTTCATAGACGAAGCGAACGTCAGAACCATCTATAATTTCCACAGGTCTATATGGTTGCCCGTGTGTTTTGTAAGGGGCCTCCAATGTGAGCTTATACTTCAACTTATCAACATCAAATGCCTTGTGCAAAATTTCAAGCAGTTACAAGTATGTCACATCCTTTTCTATCTTGATTCCTTTACTGTTGCCATCCTTGATAAGCCAATCTCTACCATCCACAACTACCCCACAAAATGCAGATTCAGACAAAACTTGAACAAACCAACAAAGCACATCAAGACATTGACAGATATATTCGAAAATGGAAAGAAACTGCAACAAAGTAACACCCACATCATTTTTTTGTACAATTTCACTTACCCATTCTCTTTGTTAACTGGTTTCTCCTCCAAGAACACTAAAACAACTTGTGCATTCTGGTGGGGGTCTAGTGAGAGTCCAAAGGGGACAATCTCAGCTCGATATTGGCTACTGTGGGCACGATCTGGTGTATACTCTCAACTGAAAGATCTAAGCTCGAGATGCCTGAAAGAGAGAAAGAGAGAGAAATTGAAGGATTGGAAAGGAATGGTCCCACGGTTTATGCAGGGGTATTTTGGAGAGAAACAGAAAGATAAGCATATTTTTCAGAAGATGTCAATGTGGGGGTTTTTTTTCAATTTTGGGTCACTTTAAGCATACAAAGTCAAATTTTCCTCAAACAAATCCAGTTCCAATCCGACCCGAACCGTTTTGAGTTTTTTCTTGTTTCCAATTTAATTTTTACAACAAAAACTAAAAAAGGTTCAGCCAGGATCAAACCTGGACTTTCTAAATTCCTAAAGATCCAATCTGGTCTAGACTAGACCAATCGGTCATGTTTTGTTTTCTTATACAAGGAAGAGCATTGGAGATATTGAATCCAGGATTGATTTGTAATTTTACTTTTTTCTTCATTTTTTAGAATTTAAGGAAGAAGAAGAGAATGAATTTGTGTAATTTTTTTATTTTCAGATATTAAATGTACAAAATGACTATAAAAATAATATTAAAATAAGTGATGTCAATTGGGTGTGTAATCGATCCCTAAACGAGTGAGTTGAGCATGCTTGAGATCAGCTTGATAAGAAAATGTTTGTGCTCGCTGCTCATTAGGCTAAGGATTTTAAGTCAAAATTCCACTCGTGCTCGACTCGACCCCTGCTCGTGAGCAGCTCGACTCGCTCAAGTGCTCAATAAAAGCAGACGATGAAGAGTGAAATGATGGCAAGGGACACGACGGCAAAGGCAACGACGAGGTAGATGGCGGACACAACAACGAGGGAGACGAGGATGGTGCGGGTGATGGTGGTAACCTTGACCTTCTCATTGTCGACGTTTAACATGTACCCGATGATACATAAACAACAAAAACACCCTAAAATTCCACCTTTAAGCCACCTTCATTGTCTATCACAAGTCAAACCACCTAAACCGAGCAAGGAGAAAATGAAAGATGACCTTCTCCTCGACGTTGGATAGGCGGTTGAAGACGATGGTGTGGTGACCACCATCAACATAGTAGAGGTTGTTGAGGACGCCACCGCCTCGAGGGACCTTGACGTTCTTGAAAGGGTTTGGAGATGAAGGGAATGGAGTGGGTTATGGATTCAGTGGGATTTAGGTGTTTATGGGTGTCTTGGAGACGAAATGGACTATCTGGCGTGAAATGGGCTCAACGATTATTCGTCTTCATACAATTTTTTATTTTTTTTGTTTTAGTTCTACATGCTAGATGGGCCCAATGGCTCAATAGTAGGAGTAAGCTCAAAGGAAATTAGCATATATATAGTCAATAATGTAATTCGGTCTGAATAATTGGGCAATAGATATGTGTATTGGATTTGAGCGAACTAGCAAGCGATAATTGAGCGAGCGAGGTCTGCTCGTGCTCGGCTCGTTTAACTTGTCGAGCGGATTTCTTTGCTTGTGCTCGGCTCGTTACTAATTGATTTGAGTCACGATCCAAGAAAAGTCGAGCATTCTATCGATCCCGAGCAAAACTTGATAGCCCTAATGTCAACCATATACCACCTAGTAATAGAACTACACCAAATAATATTAAATAGAATGATATTTTCTTTGTGTGCCACTGTAAACTTACTTTCCATCACTTTTGGACTATTTAGGTCAGTGTCATAACATTCAATTTTCTTTCCATCAACCTTTGAAAACTGAATTAATATTAAACTAAACTAAATAATGAAATTACCCCTGCACACTCTAATACCTTGAGAATTTTGCAAAGCCTTCTTAAATATTTAAGAATAACAAAGGTATGCGCTCAATTATTTTAAAGACCATGGATTGTTAAAGCTAGGGCATAAATCAACATGTAAATTTCTACTAAAATATTATTTGTGGATTATGGTATTACTCAGAAGAGTAATGATAAACCGGCTCAATTTTGAGCTTCATTTTGGTCAATAACCCCCACCCCATAGTGGAGATGGTTGATTTTATAAATAACCCATTACAATTTAGATAATTAGATACATAAGGGTTGAATAATAAATATTCCATAAATATAAACCATTCTCTCTCTAATATCATTTCAAATTTCAAAACCAAATTCTTTCACCTCCTCCTCCTCCCCTCCCCCCTCCCTCCTCCTCCTCCTCCATTCTCACTTTCGTCCTCCTCCAGCGTCCTCTCACTTTCCACCTCCTCCGACCTTCTCCTCTTTCGGCTTCCTCTTTCAATATCTTCACTTGTCTGGCTTCATCCTCCTCTTACTTCGTCCTCTGTCGGCATTCTCCTCCTCCGGTTTCATCTTCTGGCCTTGTCCTCCTCCGATCTCCTCCCACTCTTCTATTCTTCGGCATTCTCCTTTGTTCTTGAATGGTGTGAGAGATGTTCGGGATAAGATTGCATTGGTTTTTTATTAGATAGAAGTTGAGTGAGAGCAGGAATAACTACATATTTGATATATTGATATATGATATGTTGATGTCCGGATGTGTGTAGGTATGTAGATATCTAAATTTGTTCCAAGAATTTGTTTAGTATTATGAACTTTGATATGTTTACTATTTTGTGTGATAACATTTTATTTGATGTTTTTAATGTTCATCTTGGTATAACCACATGTTCTGTCTGAATGAGTTTATTTTTTATGAAATTGTATATGTTCGGATTAAATGTTTTAAGGTTCCATAGATGTTGGGGTGCTTTGTAATAAATTTGTATATTTGGATATTTATGTGGATATATCTGATCAAATACATTAGATACATCTGAATATTTTTTAGAGTTGACAAGTTAACGAAGTAGCAAAAGAAGAATACATTTGATATATATTTGGATAAGTGATGATACAACATGATTGTGTTTTGTCTAACTGTTTGATACATTCTATGTATGTCCAGACAAAGACAGTTACCCATGATACATTTTGTGGGAGAAGCAAAATCAAAAAGGCTGAAACTTATTTAGATAATCTATAAGGTTGTAAAAGTCATCCCAACCCTTGAGAAATTTGATCCAGAAAGTGAGGATTGCAATGTATGGCAATAAATCAAGATATAAATGCAGACATTGTCAATGTAAAAACAATCTCTACATTCTATAAAATCTCTGATATCAAGATATACATGTTTAGATATCAACAAAACATTGAAACCTAACTTATAATTTTGTCAAACAAGTAATACATAGTAGTCTGGATATTACATATCACAATTCTACGTTGAAAAGATTCCACAAAATTGACAGACATAACACAACATTTTGATCTACATATTATAGATTACATTATGACATACATAAATATTCAGTCATCAAATGTTATATTGAAATCCAGACATAACTTTTGAGATATTTGACAAAATATCATGACATAGGTAACATATTCCAGACGTATCTAAAAAGAATCCATACAAATACATTTCGCACGTGAAAATGGAGTGTTGAAGAAGATGGTAGGAACAATGAGTGTAGAAGGCTGCCACAACTGTCACCTTTGCATTAAATGTGGTGAGAGAATGTGATGATTACAACTATTTATTCTTTAAACAATAGGGAGAGAATGTTTTGCATGTTATTTGGCAAAAACTGGGGGGGGGACTGATTGTAAATTGTCCAGAATTTTCCAGGTGGAGCACATGGGTGTCAACGATTTAGAGAGATGTCTAAAAAGTGCAGGAATGAACATGAAAAATGTCCAAGTGGGCTGACGTGACGCCCTTGGATTCGTGTTGTTTGATGTTTCTCCCATGTGATGTTGTGCAACAAAAGAGCCCAATTTTGAGCACGATAAAGAGCCCACCCAGCATTATCCTACTTAGAATGTATCACTAGCCACAAATAATGAGGGCATTTTAAGTCTATAGACATAAACTCGAAACCTAACGGTTCGATCCAAAATGTATTTCGTTGAACTAGATGTTGGGTCAGTCTTGTAAAACTCAAGGTCACATGTCCAGAGCAGAAGTGAATATCGGAAAAAATATCTGACTAAAAAAACAGAGGTAGCAAGAAAAACAATGTACATTGCTTTTGCTTGTTCCAAAATCCAACCGTAGACAGGGCCAAACAAAGACAGCAAGAATCCAGAGAAAAAAAAGACAACTCAAACACAAAACGCACAAAAAAAACTCAACAAATCATTAAGAACGCCCAAGACAGAGACGTTAAATTTCGAAACCGGACAAAAGTTCAATTGCCGACGACTTTCTGACATTATTTATTCCATTCCAAACCTCCTCCAACAGAAACTCGCACAAACTCAACCAACAGTTCCAGAACAGGAAGCAAAACATTCGAATCCCCAAAAATTTGTTTTGTGAACAAAAAACAACAAAATCAGGAAAAGAAGAGAGGGAAGAAGGGTTTACGATGGGGTAGAGAGAATGGAAGAGGCGGTTGGAGGGGGGAAGCTTCTGACTCAGTGGCTTCGCCCATCATCTTCTTCTCCCTTTGGTACTTCCTTCCTTTTCTTTTCCACTCCCATCTTAGGTTTTGTGGTTTGTGTTTGAGACTGGAATTTGGATTTTTTTTTGTTCGGGTTGCTTAAGCTCTAAGTCAATAGGAAAAGGGGGGGGGGGGGGGGGGGGGGGGGGGGGGGGGGGTTCTGTAATCTTCTTTCTGAAGGTTTGTGTTTGGTCGAAAGAAAATCGATTCTTCTCTGATTTTCTTTTTGATAGGAACTGATGCAATCCCAAAAGCTAGCTTAAAAAAATTACCTTGTAGGTTGGGAAACCTAATGGGATTATATCCCACACTAGGTATCTCATATTACCCCATGTGGGATTAAATCCTTCATGGATTGTAACAAACCACCACGCTTCCGTTCCGACGTCCTCATCGGTCATTCATGGATTCGAGTTCCACGGGACTCCAATGATGGATTTGAGTTCCACCCTGCTCCAATGATGGATTTAAGCTCCACCGGGCTCCAATGACACACACTGGTATCCCATACGACTCGATGTTGACTCATCGGATTTGATTTTGTGGAAGTTGGCTCTTATACCACTTGATAGGAATTGATCCCATCCCAAAAGCTAGTTTAGAAAAAAACTAGCTTGTAGGTTATGAGAACCTACGAGGTTATATCCCACACTGGGTATCTCATATTACCCGATGTGGGACTAAACAACTCATGGATGGTAATACTTTTCTCAAACCAGCTGAATAAATATTGTTTTTTCTGCCTTTTTACTTATTTACTTGCTCTGTTTGGAGAACTTTTCAAAATCTGATGCTTAATTTGAATTTTCTTCTCAATCCATGTTTCAGCATTACCTACTTCGAAACGTTACATGCTTTTTTTGTTTCTCATTGTGTAAATTGTTTCATTTGTATGGTGGATGTGTCCTCTGTTTGGGCCTCAACATCAGAAAGATTTGTTATTTTTTTCGATTTTCATCCAAATTCAAATTTTAACAGAAACACCCATTTGTTGAAGCCGATCACTTGTGGGTTTTATGTTAGTCATATCAATGGATCAGAATTTCAAGTTGTTGGGTGGTCTTCTTTTTTTAACTTTATTTTTTTATTTTAGATTGGTGAATCGCTTCGAAGCATTTATTGTTTGTGCAGTTTAATTTCAATTGCCGAAATATTCAAACGTTTGGTCAACGTTAATATTTGGAATGATATTTCTACGTTCCCGTCGTGACGAGATCCAATTCCCTGCATATTTTTGTGGTCTACAAGCTTCCATCATCTAATTATTCCAGAACTGTTGTAATCTTTGTAGTAAGGGTTGTTGACTATTGATTTTGTTGTTGATCCCTTGATATATTCTTTCTACTTTAGATCTTTACCATCTGATTGGTCTTAAGTTGTTGGTCAACCTTCACAATTTTCCCTTTTTCCAGTAATCGCAAAATATCCTTTTATTAGAACTCTGTGGTAACTTTTCTTTTTAATTGTATGATTAGTTGCTTCAAGTTATCATCTTCTAATTCTGGAAAGTTCAGGTCAACTCGCTATTTTATTGCAGTAAAAGTAATTTTCTTCCTAACATTTGTTTTTATATTGAATCTACTGGCTTCAGTCTGACATCCATCTAAAGTAAAATTGTTGCTCCTTTTGCTGCCGTCTACAGTTTTCACGCTGGTTCAACTCATAACATGTAACATCTCGAAACAGCAGAAATTTAAAAATTTAAACAATCAAGAGATTATCAGATAAACTCATCAACGGGAATGTTACTCTGATAAATCAACAGTCGGTGCACCAAATAATACAACAGAGTTTGTCAAAAGACGTGATTACAACAATATAACGAAAGACAGGTACAAAAAATCACGACGACCTCGAAGAGTCCAAAGAGGATCCTGACCCCAAAATGTGTGTGCCTGCTGTCATCACCCAACAGAACCTACTGCGGTCCTGAAACATGAATCAAACAACGATCCTGAGTTTCCCATTAGGAAACTGATGAGAATTTTATTTATACCGCAAGTGCACGGCGTCAATGAGTACGTGACAAGTACGGGTCGAACACAAGGAGGGAGAGATATTGTTATTTTTGTAATTTTTGATTATGGAAAGAAAGAAAGAGAAATAAGGTTGGTTTGAGATTTTGGATTTTTAATTTTGTAAAGCAAGAACAACAAAAACAAACTAAGAATAAAGCAAATATGGATGAGAGTCCAGCGGGTGGGGGTTTAGATATCAGGTTTTGTTTAGAGAAATCTGAAACTTATAATAAATCACATTAGTTATAAAGCATTACATGATAAATGACTCAACATAAACTCAAGTAATCAAAATATTCTAACACGAAATTAAAATAATAACATCGTTCTTCTTCTCGTCACCCTAAATCCGTCACCCCCACCCTTTAGAGAGAGTTAGAAACTCATGGATGAAGGGAAGGAGAAGGGGTCCTAGAGAAACTAAAAAAGAAAACTAAAAACACGAAATAAACCAACAGAATTTTATTCCTAAAGAATGGAAAAACAAGTTTTTTCACAACATAATCTCGGTGCTATTTATAACCGATACAAAGGACCCAAGTATGAAATAGGAAAGTACACGCGTCATGACACGACTGGATAAAATCCGGGGCACGGATCGAAAGGGGTGCGGCGTTTTCGCCGCAAATCACATGTAATGGGCGGCGGAATCGCCGCAATTTTGGCTCAGATTTAATCAGGATTTTTCCTGTGTGTTTATGGTATGATTTAAATGTCCTTTGCGCGTCCTGATTGATTTCTTTCCTTTTTTTGAGCTCCGAATTAATTCTTCATATATATGGAGATCCAAATTGATTTTTCTTTACAACTTCTACAAAATAATATTTTGGTACTTGTAATTTGCAGTCGGGTCCTCGCCTTTTTGCAATTAAGTCTCTGGCTACTTTTGTGCTTAGGTCCTTGGCCTTTTTGTAATTAGGTCTTTGAATGCTTTTATGCTTGGATGGACTTCAATTTGAACCCCGATAATCTTGAACTTGGTCTTTAGGACAGAAATGAGTCTCTTGCACGCGTTTATGCTCGGGATATGGGTAATTTGTATTCAGGTCCCTGTATTCTGTAAATAAGACTAAACACATACCTTAGTGGCATTTATTGATATAAAGTTAATATAAATGAACGACATATGATGCAATGTATGCAATGCATCAAATACCCCCACACCTAGATTTTGCTAGTCCCTAGCAAAACAAAATATAAGAGAAATGAAAACAGGGAAATCCTAACTCACTTTCGTAGCATGTGCAACAAGCCTTTAAACCCCTAAGTTTCCTTAGAGGACGAGTTTTGTCTCGTGAGGTTTTTCAGTTGACACACCCACAAAGTCTTAATTCAACATTTCATTAATAACTCTCAATATCTCCACCTCAACCCAATACATCTCACTTAGAATTCTTGCATGCTCATTATATAAATTTAACTCATAAAAATTCTGACTTGGTCTTTGTTCCTCCAACATTCACACCACTAACCCTTCTACACATGTTATCACTTAAATTATTTTTGCACGCCTCCTCTGGGTGGTGAAGTAACATTCGGATCAACCATGGTATGAATCATTCTTTTAACTTTGGGCCTTGAGTATCTTAAAGTGATTCAACACATTTGCTTTTTTTGACACTTTTACCTTTTTTGCATTCGTGTAGCGAGTTTGGTCGATAATCCCGAGCTGGCAGACTCAAGTTACCGGGTTTTAAGATACCCCTACGGACTAGTGACTCGAAGGCTTGGGTTTTTGTAATCATTTTGCAAAATGTGCTTTCCTCACTTTTTTCTTTTTTTACTCAAGGCTTAATTGCTATTAGAAGTCCACACTTCCCGGTATATTTTCCTCAACCTCTGCTTTTTATCAACAACTTCAAAGATTTGATTCATCCAATTTAAGTGCATACATGTCTTAAAGGGTAATGAGTTATTTATTTGGAACTTAGATTTATGTCATAGTTTCTACAAGCAGAACTATATAATAAAGAACAAAAACTCAATGCAATTTTGTACACGGGTTTTGGCAGTTCAATCTTAAGCTATGTCATGGAGCATTGAATATATATATATATATAGTTTTGCTTCAGCAGCTACAGTAGCATCTACAACTAAGACACCTGGTTTGGGTTGACTTGCTATTCTAGATCCAATACTCGGGTTATTCGGTGCTCTAGCATTGTCCCATTGCATACTATTTTCGGGTAAATCCTCAAGAAAAGTCCAAGCATCATTCTCATTTTTGGACATGAAGTTTACTTGGCTTACATATTCTACCATAACCCTAGATGTAGGTGTCAATCCCTCATAAATAATTTGGCACAATTGCCATCTTGGAATTCCATGATGAGGGCATTAGGTCAACAGACTTTTAAATCTTTCTAAAAAGGAATAGAACGACTCGCTCTTAGATTGAACGAATGCAACAATTTCATTCCTAATCCTAATAGTCTTATGGTTGGGGAAATATTTCTTTAAGAATACTTGCACAAACTCGGCCCAACTCCTAATAGATCTTTCGGCTAGACTATATAGTCATTTCTTAGCGTCGTCCTTCAGTACTAGAGGCACGAATTTAAGACGCAATGCCTCCTCAGAGATATGCTGGTATTGCATAAGGGAGCAGATTTCCTCAAATTCTCTAAGGAAGATATATGGGTCTTCCTTAGAGGTGAACTTGGGTAACATACTCATGTATTGTGCCTTTAGTTCGAAGTCACGACCCGGTATGATGGGCATAACGATGCACGATGGCTGAGCGGCCATCGTTGGGTAGCACCGATCCCTCAGAGTCATAGGCAGGTCCACTACATTCTCACCCATTGGATCCGGGTGAGGTGGTGCAACAAGTGGATTGGGGCTAAGCTTTAGACTGGAATCTAGATGAACTTGTGAGAGTCGATTGCTCAAGTCCCGAACCCAAATCTGAGTGCACTGGTTTGAATCAATTTTTGAATTCAAATTTGGAATTTAAATTCCAAATTCAATTTCAAGAATCAATTACTTTTTCTTATCATTTGTTTTTTCAAAAATGGAAACAAATAATAGAAGTGGGAAAGATGAGAAAGGAATCCTAATCTAGAGAATTGAGATGAGAAGAGAAAGAACATTCAGATGAGAAGGGAAACTTAACTCTAAAACATAGATAAGAGGGTTGGTCAGAAGTGTCCTAAACAAGCACGGTTCAAACAATCCTAGACCTAATGTCGCTTAAATCTAGACGACTCCTAACTGGTTGAGTCGAATTGGTTCGCTTGATTCACCTCCCTCACTAATCAAACCAAATTGGTCAGACAGTGTATAGCTAGTGGGGGCGCTTCCGACAGAGTCAGTGCCAATTAGACAACCACTTCGCTTAGAAGACTTACGTCAACACAAAAACACTTTCTAGACACCAAATTAAATTCGATCAACTTCAAGTCATAGCAAGTCAAACCAATCTTTTCCTTAATTGAGTCCGAGTCCTTACAGGCCAATGTCTTATTGATTTTAATTTTAAGGCTTGGGTGACACTTTAGGATTGTGATTTGTGGGCCACGGAAGGGTGATGAAATCCCCACCGTATCTTTTCCTACGGAGTTGCCCTTAAGATAGTTTAACTTAAATCTAGCAAAGATAGTCAAACATTGATCTTTAGTTGGAGGACAATTGCAAGGTTGTATGCAAACTAAATTATATGCTTAAATGCAATCGATAAAAACCGCGCACGTACCTTGCCTCCAGCACTCTTCAACAAAAATTTATTTCCAAGAATTTAGCAAGAATAATGCAAACAAAACACTATATGATGCGTGCACTAAGTCTTTCTAATTTTTCCAATTTTTAGGTCAGAGTTGAATTATTGTCAATTATGGAATTTGAGCTTAACACGTGCAGTTCTACAAAAAGGAAACTTTCCGAAAATAGAAATTACGAGGAAAAGGAAACAAAGGTTACCTACGCACGCTCAGTCGGGTTCGCCGCCCGCTCTCGAAAATTTCCAGTTGCTCTACGCGTCCACCCAGAGATGGAGACGACCCCAGAAAATTGAAGCCCAGATGCTTCAAACGTGCGACGGATCCGCCGCAGATTGTTCCTTAGGTGCGGCGATTTCGCCACCCTTCTTGCTCCGACTGTGCCCGGATTTCGCCGCGCACTCCGTTGTCTCCTGAAACGCAAACCCAAATGGTTAGATCACGCACACGATAAACAGAATAGAATCGAAATCACCAAAAATAAACAAAATCTTCGTCGCCTCCCCGGCAACGGCGCCAAAAACTTGATGAGAATTTTATTTATACTGCAAGTGCACGACGTGAATGAAGACGTGGCAAGTATGGGTCGAACACAAGGAGGGAGAGATTTTGTTATTTTGTAATTTTCGATTTAAGGAAAGAAAGAGAGAGAAATAAGGTTGGTTTGAGATTTTGGATTTTTAATTTTGTAAAGCAAAAACAACAAAAACAAACTAAGAATAAAGCAAATATGGATGAGAGTCCAGCGGGTGGGGGCTTAGATATCGGGTTTTGTTTAGAGAAATCTGAAACTTATAATAAATCACATTAGTTATAAAGCATTACATGATAAATGACTCAACATAAACTCAAGTAATCAAAATATACTAACACGAAATTAAAATAATAACATCATTCTTCTTCTCGTCACCCTAAATCCGTCACCCCCACCCTTTGGAGAGAGTTACAAACTCATGGATGGAGGGAAGGAGAAGGGGTCCTAAAGAAACTACAAAAGAAAACTAAAAACACGAAATAAACCAACAGAATTTTATTCCTAAAAATGGAAAAACAAGTTTTTTTCACAACATATTCTCGGTGCTATTTATAGCCGATACAAGGGACCCAAGTATGAAATAGGAAAGTACACGTGTCATGACACGACTGGAAAAAATCCGGGGGGCACGGATCGAAAGGGGTGAGGCGTTTTTGCCGCAAATCACATGTAATGGGCGGCGGAATCGCCGCAATTTTGGCTCAGATTTAATCCGGATTTTTCCTGTGTTTATGGTATGATTTAAATGTCATTTACGCGTTCGGATTGATTTCTTTCCTTTCTTTTGAGCTCCGAATTAATTCTTCATATATTTGGAGATCCAAATTAATTTTTCTTTAGAACTTCTCCAAAATAATTTTTTGGTACTTGTAATTTGCAGTCGGGACATCGACTTTTTGCAATTAAGTCCCTGGCTAATTTTGTGCTTAGGTCATTGGCCTTTTTGTAATTAGGTCTTTGAATGCTTTTATGCTTGGATGGACTTCAATTTGAACCCCGATAATCGTGAACTTGGTCTTTATGACAGAAATGAGTCTCTTGCACGCGTTTATGCTCGGGATATGGGTAATTTGCATTCAAGTCCTTGTATTCTGTAAATAAGACTAAACACATACCTTAGTAGCATTTATTGATATAAAGTTAATCTAAATGAACGACATATGATGCAATGTATGCAATGCATCAAAAACCCAATATGCCAAACTCGCCTATATGAATGCAACAGTACGGTAAATGAACTTATCATACTAGTAGCATGTCATATCACATCTGCATTGCATCAAATCCCTTTAAGGGTAAAGCCGACCTCAGTCCAATAACAATAACGACCATCAACAGGGTCCACAAGAACATCAGTCCAGAAACAACACGGGTCTCCCTCGGAAACCTACCGTAGGCACATACGGTCTTACGGACAGTACGCGACGCACCCCCACACGCGACTACTCGAGCCAAAGGGATCGGTGAGGAGCGTCTACTCTTCCGCGCAAGGAACCACGTGGTCTACACCAACTCGACGGAGCCGTAGCCCGGTCGATCAACATCCCAAGATAGGTGCCCAATCGGGGATCATCGCCGGAACAACATCGGTGGCATTGCCGACACAACATCGGCGGTACAACATACGTCCGACACAACATCGGACGATACAACCACATGCTTGAACATCGTCGACACCATCATCGCCGACAAAACCTCGGCGGTACAACATACATCTAGCACAACATCAGACGGGTCCAGACCGTAGTCTGCAGGGTCATCATGCTCCACGAGTCATGCGTCAACACTCATTGGGATCCGCGATCCCTCAGGTCTGCTACTCTACAGAGAGTCAAGCAACAACACATCACACCACGGTCCATCACGGAGGTGGCGTGACCTAAGTGTCCACACTCTTCCACATGACGGTCACTGGGCAGGCACGAGCACGTACCCGCTGTCACCTCCCGACTCACGCTCTAAGCGAGGACACGGATTTCTGTGTACAGAGTTGACACAACACAAGGACCAGGAATTAATTCTGCACACAAACGGTCGACCGAAAAGCCTAACCGGTCAACCGTCCCCAATAGGTTCGGTCGATCGAAAGTCTACAACGGTCGAACTATTCTGCGCGTCACTTAAGTCCAAACGGTCGAACAACAGTCTAAAACCGGTCGACCGAACAGGATGTCAAAATCCGGAGTTGGTCAAAATCAACAAGTCTATTCGGTCGACCAACTCAGGGGTCCTGGCCGACCGAAAACTACCAAGGTCATCCTAATAGTCTACGTCATATAACGGTCTAACGATAAATCGAAAACGGTGGAACGACATGCAATATTAACAAGTACACTTAAGTTCCGATCGACCCAAAAACAAGGGATGGTCGACCGAAATCCGACAGTACGCCTCCAACCCACCAGCACATAAGCAACTGGTCGACCGCCACATTGGCATCATTCAACCGGTGTTGGTTAAAGTTGGGCAAAACAGTAAAATTGGTCGACAGCAACCTTGCGTCAGCCAAAGATTTTACGTCGTTTCTCGTCGCGGGCAAGGTCTCCGACCTCCCGCGATCGACCTCAACTTCCCACTAACGTGGGGAAACAACAAAAGCACAGTAAAAGCCGACATACCTCAAGAAAATGACGAAACCGCCGGAGCCTCGTTCGCGCAACGTCGTCTCCTTCACCTCCTCGCGCGTCCACCTCCGCACGCCTCACGTCGGGATCGCTCGCCTACACCACCGGAGTCGTCTCCTCCGTTGATGCTCGCCGGACAAGGGAAAGGGAGAGAGTGAGAGAGGGAAACGAATAGGAGAGAGAGATGTGAGTTTCTTGCTAAAACAACCAACCCATCACCCAACAGTAATCGGCCTCCCTACCCCATCACCCACCAACCCACTATTCACCTCATTTTCCCATGTTAATCCCCTACTAATCCCGAGATTAACCTAAGCATGTATTAGGATCTAACAATATCTTTCAAGAACAATTGTATTTTTTTCGGAATTTTCTTTTCAATAAAATGTGTACCCCATGTTGGGTAAAATCCTACTTTTCTTAACTACCTGTCAAATCACTATTCTTATGCCGGTTTGTACTTTTACCGGCTGATTTTGCTTTTGATCTGCTGTTAAATTATTGTTTCATTGGAATTCAGAATTGCTGATAGATAGGCACGCAGACTTGTGATTTGCTTATAGCCATGGCGACTTTGTCGCGTGGGGATTCCCGCCGTTTGTACTCATGGTGGTGGGATAGCCATATCAGTTCGAAAAATTCCAAATGGCTTCAGGAAAATCTTACAGGTACAGTTAGTATTAATTTCTTATTTCTGTTTGCTACTTCTGACATGTTTTATCTCTGTGTTTGTCATATGAAACTTTCAAAGATATTTACTTTCCTCAAGGTTTAAAGTAAGGTGACTAGCTTCAACCTCGAGAGGGTTGCATCTGTATTTTTTTGCTTGACTGTTAGGGCTGTAGGGATTAATATTAAACGAGACTTTCTTTGTTAAGCTCGAGTTATTCATAGATCTAGTTTGATCAGCTTAGTGACTGGCTGAGCTAGATCTCTGCATGACAGTTGCGCTTTACTCCTCCCCTTGGATCTAATTTTTTTTATATGTTGAAACAATCACAAATTTTCAATTTACTGACTAACATTCTTAACCAACAATACCTAAAAAATCAGATGGCATCAAACCCAAATGTGAGTTCGAAATTACGAAAGTAATGTGGCAGAACAGTATGTGTGAATTTTATTGTTGTTCAGATGATATAGAGCATAACAGAGTGCACTTAGATTTTATATTTCCAGTGAAGTTCTAAAAGATGTAGCACCACATGGTCAAGCAGATTTAAGTTTGATGAAGGAAATCACATGATCAAGCCTCAATAAGTCCTCTTTTCATTTACCTACCCAAGTCTACTTCAAATGCACACTTGAAATTGTAGAAAGTAATTTTTTTGTTATACTGTGAACATGTACAACTTTATATAGAAGTTAGAAGATGTTAAGGAAGGAAAGGAGTTCAAAATATTTAGCCCCAAAGGCTAGGCGTGTACTAATAATTATAATGAGTGAATAAACTATTGACTGGACAACTCATGTAGCCCCAAAGGGTAGGCGTGTACTATCAGTCATCCACACCCGCCAAACAAATCGGATGAGATTTTTCGTGAAAGCGTTGATGTCGTAGTGAATTAAGGTTAAATGTTGAGTAAGTTGATCACAACAAGATATTTAGTTGAGTCGAATCCATTAGCTATTACTTAAGTGTTTTGGTTTTGTAAAGTTGATGAACCAACCAGAAATAGGTAGCTGCAAGTGGAGATATAATGTTGGCCATATAGTTGATTTAGAGTATTTTAATTGAGTTAGTTATGAAGGGCAAGGGCCAATCCAGGTGATGTAGAAGAGAGATCCATTAATAATCTGTTAACGGTGTTGTGGGGGAGGGGTTCGTTTGGAATGAGATTGTTGTCTTATCATAAGAGAACATGGGGAAATTCAAAGATTTAGTCAATCAACAACCGTCAAATTTTCAACCCGGTAAGCAACGAAGTTGTTTTCCCACCAATCCGCTTAATAAATGGGAAGAATTGTGGTTTTAGTTCAATCCATTTAACAGTGACTAATATTTAATAAATATATAATTATAAAGTTTAGACCTAATATAACTAATCTTTTTTACTATCAAACTAACCATAACCCAACTTATTAACCCTAACCCTAAGTCTCATTTCCTAAGTCCAACACATACACCCTACACAACAACCCCATTCTCAAATCGAAGCATTAAATTTCATAATTTCCAATTTGTTTAACAATCTACTGGTGACTGAAAAAACTCAATTAGACAACTCATTTAAATTTCATAATTTTTCAACTTGTAAGCAACCTATTAACCTCAAATCATACAACTCGTTTAACCTATCAGCTCACCTTGAATTCATCCTAGGGTAGGGTGGGTCGTGGTCACCGAGTTTTCAAACTGCCCTGCCGCACTATGTTTACCCACTTAATTTAGGAAGGCAAGGTCGCAGTTGGGCTCTAACCTGCCAACTTGCCCCAAATTAACTCACCCTAAGGGAGAGTGGGTCATGGTCAATGAGTTTCCAACCTCCCCCGCTCCGTTCCGTTTACCCACTTATTTTAGGCAAGGCGACAACGGTTGGTATGTAACATGTAGTCGAATACATGTTAGGGCAGTCATGAAAGATACCAAAAATTGATTCATATTTTAGTTTTTCATGATTGCATGGTCATATTATTGGAAATGTGATTTGAAACACAAAATAAGAGTATTTGGTAGAAGTTCTTAAAAGAACTTCCCTTGGTGTGTATCCTCAAAAAGAGTGTCAAAAGAGGTTGCTTGATATGGAAGATACCCATCTCGAACGATTAATTCCTATATTTTAGGGGCACGTTGGCGTTATGTAGGAGCCGTAATTTTTTTAAATAATAATCATTTTAAAAAAAATTCGAAAACTAATCAAAAAAAAAATAATTCAAAAGTACGCAGATCGCGGTTCGAACCCGCGATCCGCGCCACCACGGATCGCGGGTCCAAACCGCAATCCGTGTTTCACGGATCGCGGTTTGGAGCCGCGATCCGTGGGCACCGATCGCGGATCGGATCCGCGATCCGTGGGACGGATCGTGCCATAAAAGCGCGTTCCGTCTGTTTTTTTTTTGTTTTTTTTTTATTTCAGTTATTAAGTTTTTGAGTTTTCAGAGGTATTCAATTAATTTTTGAGTTTTCAGATTAACTTTTCAGTTAATTTTTGAGTTTTGAGATTAAATTTTGAGTTAAAATCAGTTAATCTCAACTAGTTTTTATTATCTTCTCGGGTTCGGATGACACTTCTCTTCTAGTTTTTCTTCCATTCGGAGCTCGCACAACACTTAATTCCCAGCTTATCTTGGACTCAGGTAAATTTTACACAAATTTTTTACTTAAGAATATTTTAAATTAAGATTTAATTTCTTTGTTAAATTTAAATTATTTGGAATTGTTTTGTTATTTTCTATTATATTTATTTTAAATATTAGTTGTAATTTTGTATCTGTTTATAATTAAATTAAATGTATATACATTTAAAATTTGTATAACGTACATTTACGAAATTTATTATATAATATAAGTATTTGGAATAGTTATTTATTATTTTCTGTTAAATTAAAATTGTAATATTAATTGTATTTATGTGTTAAATTGTTATAGCTTTCATTATTTCTATAACATGCAATTTGTCGTGAAATGTACGAGTAAATTATTTTTTAATTATTATAATTAATTCTGTTTTTATTTTCATGAACAGTTGTTTTGACAAAATGAGTCATTTAAGTAGAAGTCGCTCTGTACAAAACGAACGTGAGTATAATGATGCAGTGGATAGAGAATCTATTTCCCCACTTCTCGGAATACCAAATTGCATGTTCAGAGTCAATGATATTTGCACAAATGTAAGTACCAAAAAAAGTATATTGTGTTAATTTTCTAAATATTTAAATGACATTTTTTTAATTGATTTATTTTTCACAATATATTTGAATATATTATAGCCGGAGGCTGTTTTGGAATGTCGTGCACATCGTCCAGTAATTTCTTTCCACGATTGTTTTAGTGAAGCACTCAAAAATTTGGGATTATATCAACTTGCCCAAATAAAACATACAAGGACAGACAATAGATTGATTACTGCACTTGTAGAGCGTTGGCGTCCTGAGACTCACACTTTCCACTTACCGGTTGGGGAGGTTGGATTAACATTGCAGGATGTTAGCTGTTTGTGGGGTCTACCTATCAGTGGTATTCTAATAATCGGGCACAGTGATCGAGATAGTCGTGAGTTAATTAGAAATTCCTTCGGTATTGATATAAACGCCGAGATTATGAAAAAAGGTAAAAGAATGGTAGGAGGAGATGAGCCACAAATGTTCAAAGAGTCTGGATTTAGCATCAGTTTGCAATGGTTGCGGGTAAATTACGGGAATCTGTCAGAATTTCCCACAGATGAAGAAGTGGCACAATATACACGGGCTTTCATTTCAGATTTGTTTGGATCCATGGTTTTCCCAGATAGCTCTGGGACAGGTGTTCCAGTTATGTATTTGAGTTTTTTGCAGGTGTTGGACAAGCCGATAGTATACAATTGGGGTGCGGCCGTGCTTTCATGTTTATATCGCAACTTGTCTATTTCATGTCAAACTGGAAAAAGGAACATTGGTGGTGCATTGTTACTTCTTCAACACTGGTCTTGGACTCGGTTTCCCGTAGCCCGGCCGAGACACGTGGGTCATGCTGAGTGTTTAGGTGGAGACGACCTAGAATCACGACCTCCATTTGCTATTAAATGGCAATACCCACAGACTTATGAGGTTAGTGCCGCAAATAATTGTCTTACACATTACAGAAATGAATTTGAATGTATGTTGGATGAGCATGTAAATTGGCAGCCGTATTATGAAAATATGATGTTGCTTCCTGGCCGGGTATTTACTACTGATGCTGCATATTGGCTTGCGAGAGTGCCTTTGATTCATTTCTGGATGATTTCATGGCATTATCCAGAAAGAACTATGAGACAATTTGGATTTTATCAGACGACGCCACCGCCAGAACCTCATCCGTGGACAGAACTCAAAAGACTTGATAAGATTGTACATGCGGCCCGACAGAGAGATGATTGGTCAGCGAAGCATGAAATTTACATACGAATGTGGGACAGACCGCATATTCTTCATGAAGGTCGACCATATGATCCGAGAGAAAATCGACGGTATCGTCAGTGGTTTCAGCATAATGGTATGTACACAGTCTACATACGAGGCCAAATAGAGTTCGGTCTGGAAAGGCCATTGCCACCCCCCACGTGATTCTATCGAGGACTTAGGTTACGTTCCTGGTGGACCACGTATTCGACGTATGGTATGTTTTTTGAACTACAATTCGACGTATTCGACGTTCCTTGTTGTGTTTAACTATCTAATTTTCAAACTACAATTGCAGGGCTTACGTGGTATTCAACGGGCTAAATTTGTTATCAAGCAGCTGTACAAACGTGGAACTAAGGGACTCTGTAAAATGTTGCTGAAGAGTCACCAACTCGATGCTGTCGACTGCGATCAGGTGCACGAATTTGAAAGAGTATTGTGTGATGCTGGATTACCTGCAGATGTGGAGTCGATTCCTGAAGATGGTGATGGTAATAATGAGATTCGTGATGACTGTCCTGTACCTAGAGTTGCAGACCAAACAACATATAGTTTTAGGCTATCCAATGCATCTTACGATGATTTTGTCCCAGATTCATCGCAGTTTAGAGGTTCATATACATACGATGACATTGGAGCAGGACCATCGCAGCCAACGCAGTTTGGATCTTCTGAAACATATGGTGACATTGGAGCAGGACCATCGCAGCCAACCCAGTTTGGATATTCTGAAACATATGGTGACATTGGCGCAGGACCATCGCAGCCAACACAGTTCGGGCTTTCCCAGATTCCTGAAGATTATCCAACTTATCAGACACCTGGTAGTAATTATGATACCCCTCAGTTGCCGCAAACAGACTTCGGGACTTTGTTGGATGGTATATTCAGTCCATTCACTGACCAAGGGTACACTTGTGAATTAAATCCTGTACCTTCTATAGTTTACGAGACTCAGTCACCTTATTTGCCTGTTCAAAATCAGTCACCTTTTCGACCTGTTGAGTCTCATTCACCTGTTCAGACTCAACCCCATTCTGAGTTGGTTCCATACGTCGTCTCTGATGATGAAGAAGAATCAGTGCATGTTGCGACTCCAGTCGGTCGAGGCTGCCGACGCAAGATGAAGACAAAGATTTTCACTCCCACGCAGTAGTTCATATTGTAATTCAGTTGTACTCGCGGTTGTACTTTCACTGACTTATGATTTGATATGGTTTGTAATCTTAATTGATATGGTTTGACTTATAAATAACACATTATAAACATTATAAACATTACAACACATTCAACAATACAACACATTCAATATTAAAATACATTCAACATTACAATACATTCAACATTACAATATATTAAACATTACTATACATTCAACCTTCCCTTACATTGCAACGATCGCTTGGGTGATTAATAGAACCACAACCTGTACAATGACCCGGACCTATCCTTCCTTCCATGACATCCATCGTCATCGGTAAACGTTTTGACCTTCTCCTTCCTTTCTTGACGAGAGTTCTATCAGGTATTATTTTGTCTCCCATATATTCAGGTCAATCCTCTTCCTTCCCGTACACATCGAAGTGACCCTCCCATGTGTGCACTAGAGAGTTGACACTGTAGTACGAATGTGTATATTCATTGGCATTGTAGTTACGTGCGGCACACACTGGCAAAACATGACTGCAAGCGATACCTGTATTTTGTAGTCCCCGACACTTACACTTCGGTCTGGTGTCGTCACGTAGAATCACCTTGTAACTACGATCCCTCCTACCTCCAGTTCTGCTCACTCTTTCATGTTTGGATATGACCTCATATACTCCTGTATCGAAATCAGTTATTTTCACCTCATGTTGACATGCAACTGCTGCAGATTTTTCCAATATTTGTGTAACCCTCTCGGAAAAGATGTGTCCTCTTTGTGCCAACACACGTGCATGTTGTCTTCTGTTGTTGAACCACTCCAACAGTTTATAGTATGTCGACTCTACAATTGCACAAATGGGTAAACCACGAGCTTCTTTGAAAACATTGTTCAGACACTCTGCAGCATTGCTTGTCATTATTCCCCATCTTTGGCCTCCGTCGTGACACAACGACCACTTACTAGGAACCTCCGGTTCATTCTCATTTGTTTCATCTTTTTTCCCTATCCCTTTTATGTATTGTAATGCATCCAATACTCAACTTGTTCCAAACTGGCTTTGAAATCCCACGGATTACTGTGTCTGCATGCTGCCTTGAAGGCGTCAACTGCATATTGATTCTTACAATTTTTGAGCAAGTTTTCGGCAAGATGCTGTGCGCATAAACGGTGAACTGCTTCATTTCCTTCCTCGTGCCAACCGTAACCGGGATTCCTAAAAATGTGTTTAATTGCAGCATGTCGATCAGATATGACACATATCTTCCTATCTCCAATCACCTCTCGTCGCAACCATCTCATAAACCATCCCCAATTGGATATATTTTCCTTCTCAACGAGCCCAAATGCAAGAGGCAGTAGTTGATTCTCAGCGTCATACCCAACAGCAACAAGTAACCTTCCTTCGTATCTACCTTTAAGAAATGAGGCGTCTATGCTGATAACAGGACGCAGATATTTGAATGCCTGAATACAAGGACCAAAAGCCCATGCTGCACATTTAAACTGACGGACACCAGCGCATGGTAAAGGGTCAGAATGAACTACAACTTTACTTCCAGGATTTGATTGTTTAATAACATTTAACAATTGAGGCAACAAAGCATATGAACCCGACCAACTTCCAAACATGTATGCAATAGCAATCTCGCGGGCACGCCATAATTTATTGTACTTTGGATTAACACCTGGAAATATTTTTCTTACCAGACCAAACACCTGTTTAATCGGGAGCGAGACATTATTTTCGACATCTTCACGGATGATATCAGCCATCATCTTTGCAGTCAGCTGAGCATGATCAAATCGGGCAGCTGTGGACCTACATATATGCTTATACGGACATTTTCTTATAGACCATGCATCACCCGAACCGGTCCATGTAGCGTACAACATCCAACTACAATTTTCATCTTTACATCTCACCCTATATTTGGTTTTGCTGCTGTCTTGCACCTTGATCTCCCGATTATTGTCAATGTGCCATTTCGATATTGCGTTCTTCAGAGCGTCTTTTGATGAGAATGCTTGATTCTCAGCTAACGGACCTTCAACTATTACGCTTCTTTCTATAAATGATGTATCTGCAGGAACCCAACTAGAACAATCATGAAAGCTTTTAGCAGGGTGAACCGAACCCCTCCCTCTAAATGGGTTGTATTGGCTTAACTGACTCACGTTCGGACCAATATCTTCATCTTCCTCAATCTCATCAGCGTCCTCGTCGTCCTCACCTGATGATTCATTCTCTGTATCTATATTGTAATCTTCGTCATCATTTTCTTCTTCATCATCTGTTGGTATAGGCACGAAATCAGAAGTTCTATTCGCAGGTCGACTGGTTTCTGCTATGGTGTTTGCATCACATGATTGTTGAGATATGAAACCTGCACCACTACTACTACCCGGTTGGTTACCTGTAAACATCTCAACCCTCCACTCAATTTCCACAGGATTCAACTGTACATATAACTCCATCATTCCCATTTTGGAATAAGCTGTTTCATAGGCTATTCTCCAAGAATTCTCATCATATACAGACATCACATTAAAAAAAAGTAACCGGTTGGTGCAATGTTACAACGATATTGAATATTCATCGAGTACTGAGATTCTTCGACATTCAAACCTTGATATATCCAACTCTTAAGTTCTTCTAAGGTTACATTTTCGCTCGTTGAAAGTGTAAGTCTTGGACCTATCGTGTACTCTACACCGTAACTTGCATTTTGAACTATTTCACCGCCAAAGTACACACTTACCGCAATCATTTTGTTAACTACAATGAAAAATTCTTTAATCAGTTTTATATTACAAATTATTTCAAGATTTGATATTACTACCAATTATTAATAATTTGACATAAATAGAAATTAAGAATGAAAAAAAAAATTACCTCAAATTTCACCAGGAAAAAACACACGGATAACAAAAATTGTTATCACCAGGCACAATTTGAAGACTGTGAAAAGAGTAGAATTTCAATATTTGATATTATTACCAATTATTAATAACTATACATATAAGAATGAAAAAAATAATTACCTCAAATACCCCCAGGAAAGACACACGGATCAGAAAAAATGTTATCACTAGGCACAATTTGAAGACTGTGAAAAGAGTAGAATTTCAATATTTGATATTATTAACAATTATTAATAACTATAAATATAAGAATGAAAAAAATAATTACCTCAAATAACACCAGGAAAGACAGACGGATCAGAAAAATTGATATCACCAGACACAATTTGAAGACTGTGAAGAGAGTAGAATTTCAATATTTGATATTATTACCACTTATTAATAACTATAAATATGAGAATAAAAAAATAATTACCTCAAATAATACCAGGAAATACACACGGATCAGAAAAATTGATATCACCAGGCACAATTTGAAGACTGTGAAGAGAGTAGAATTTCAATATTTGATATTATTACCAATTATTAATAACTATAAATATAAGAATGAAAAAAATAATTACCTCAAATAACACCAGGAAAGACAAACGGATCAGAAAAATTAATATTACCGGGCACAATTTCAAAACTGTGTGGAGAGTAGAAGTGGAAATGTACGAGGAATTGAAAAAATAATTGGATTGAAAAAAAAATGGACGAAACGTGTATTTATAAGAACTCGCGCCCACGGATCGCGGGTCGAACCCGCGATCCGTGGTTTCGCGGATCGCGGGTTCGACCCGCGATCTGCGTAGTTTTGAATTTTTTTTTTTTTGGATTAGTTTTCGAATTTTTTTTAAAATGATTATTATTTAAAAAAATTACGGTGTAGGAGTGCAATTTGTTGGGAACATTAGTAAGAAAAAAATATTTTTCGTTCGTGAAGCATTGTAAGCTGAGTACACAACAAACAAGATTAGTGTGATCACCATGAAATCTGCATAATGATGGTATTCTATTTTCGTAATGATGGGACATGGTTCTTAGACAACAATGTAAGTGGTCATATATTCAAAGTTTATACAAAAGTGGTAAGATGGCGATGATTGTGTTTATCAAGTGCACTCTTTAACTTCAAAAATTATAGTCTCCTGCATTGGCTGTTGTAGCGATAATCAATCCAAATTATACTTTCATGCACTCTCTAAGCGAAATCAGGAAAAACCACGGGCAGACACAGAAAAGTTTCAGTATGGAGAAAAACCGGTGATACAATCGAGAGGATATATGAAATACGGAATACAAAACTCGGATGATCGATCGAGGTTTGTAGTTACAAAACCTTGAAGAACAAGAATACACAATCTCCACAGGACTCAAAGCTTCATGGTGGCGAACCTAACGTTCATGGTGGCTACCCCAACCTCAACAACATAGTTTCCTCACACACTCGCAACACGAGTGGTGGCCACAACGTCCCACAATAGCCCTAATTAAGTTTTCAAGGCACACAACTATTCTTGTTGATACTCATTGAGGATCATAATTTTGCTTTATTGGTACACCATTTGCTAACAATCTGTTATCAGAGCTTATGATTAGGTGCACTAGGATGTGTTCTAGTTTACTATTTTGGTTTGTTGTGTTTTGGGTTATTTCAAGCTAGGGGTGTAACTGGGGCGAGTATTACCCATTTACCTGTCATATTTAATAAGCGGGTACGGGTATGGGTTTTTTACCCATTATTTATACCAATTTACCCATATCCGCTTTACCCGTTTAATAAATGATGCGGGTACGGGTTTACCTCTACACATACCTATTTACCCATTTAATTATTTAATTAATATATAATATATAGTTAAAATAATAAAAAAGTGAGGTTTTTGTTGACAAAAGTGATTGTTTCGAGTCTTGTTTGTGAGAAAATGGGTGATTTCTCATAATTTTGGCTTAATTCCTAATCTCAAAAATTGTAAATTTAGCAACTTTTTGGTTTAAATCTTTATCATCAAATGATTAGGTTCTTCCAAGTTGAGTTTTGTTAGTAAAAGTACCCATTTTGTTAACAAAAAATATACCTGTTATACCCGCCTCATACCCATTTATTAAATGGGTATGAGACGGGTACGAGTACAACAATAATTAAACGGGTATATACTCGTACCCGTTTAGTTAGGTGGGTATGGGTACGACCATACCCGCCCCGACGTGTTTACACCCCTATTTCAAGCTCAACTCAATTTCTTGTTGATTTCCTGACCGAGTAGAC
Source organism: Triglochin maritima (assembly GCA_963682175.1). Lineage (NCBI taxonomy): Eukaryota > Viridiplantae > Streptophyta > Magnoliopsida > Alismatales > Juncaginaceae > Triglochin > Triglochin maritima. The sequence goes on from OY821777.1 coordinate 25,240,316, forward strand.
GAGTTCTCAAATGTATATCAAGAAGCTTGGTCAAGGTGTGAATCTTAACATTTGGCAAATCAAGATGGAGCCTGGTTCATTTGTATTCTGATGCATTGTTTGCAAGTGAATGATTGTAGAAAATGGTGTACTGATATAGCAGAATTATGGTTCTGAATGAGTATCAACAATAATAATTGTAATTTTTTTGAAACAAGACTAGCAAACACAAAACAATAAACAGAATTACAAAATAAACCACAACACACAAAAGTTGTTTGTGGTGGTCTATTTTGTAATTCTGCTTATTGTTCTCTGTTTTGTTGGTCTTGTTTAAAATTTGATACAATTATTCTTGTTGATACTCACTGAGAACCATAATTTCGCTTTATCGGTACACTATTTGTAACATCCCCGAACAGCGGAAAATTTAAACTTTTAAATCAAAGGAAACACGTGGATAAAACCATCAAGAGTTGGGACATTACTGAAATAAATACTCAAATATATAAGGTGCACCACATTACATAAGAGTTTGTCAAAAGAGTGATTACATCGGAATACAAAATACATAAAACATGCAATCACGACAACCTAAATAGGTAGACGACAGGATCCAGTCCCAAAGTGCAATCTCCCTCGGTCACCACCCGCCGGAACCTAACGCGGTCCTGAAAAAGATGCAACAACAATGCCTGAGTTTCCATAAGGAAACCCCGTATGACAAGCTCACTTATATGCCCTAACATACTAGTATAGTATGACATGGAATACAAAGCAGTAAACATCCACAAGGGTAAAACCGGACATCCGTCCTGCAATCGTTCCCGCTGCTACACAGGCCCCGCGGTCTACAATCGCCACCGCTTCCACACAGGCCCCGCGGTCCGCAACATCGCCGTCACCACACAGGCCGCACGGTCCAACAACCACTGGTACCACACAGGCCACACGGTCAAACAACACCGCCGCCACACAAGCCGCACAGTCCAACATCGTGTCCCCGTAGAGACCTACCGTAGGCACATACGGTCTAACGGACAGTACGCTACACATCCCCACACGCGACTACACAAGCCAAGGGATCGGTGAGAAGGCGTTCGCACTTCCGCGTAGGTAGAATCAGATCTGAAAACATCGGGGTCCACCACCACACCAACGGAGCCGTCGCTCAGGTCGGTCCATCAACCGGCGCCACACAGACCGCACGATATCTCACTCCATAGGTGCCCAGTCGAGCTACCTGCCAGAACACATCTTCAACAGTCATCGCCGCAACCACACAAGCCACGCGCGATCCTCCCTGCCACCACACAGGCCGCACGACACGTGCAATCACTACCATCAAGGCCAGTTGAACATATCCACCACACAAAGGCCAGACAATCGACAGATCCGAACCGAAGTCCGCAGGGTCAACGAGCTCCACGTGTAGACACCAACTCCGCCGCTATAAAAGTAGGGCAGTGGCCTCCGTAGCCCCTCAGGCCGGTATTCACTTCACCCAACGACAGTTGCGTGCCCGCTGAAGCAATGGGATCCACAATCCCTCAGGCTGCTACTCTAAAGCGAGTCAAACGATCCACCAGATTTGTCACGATCCATACATGGAGGTGACTCGTTCCGGACACCCACACTCTTCCACACGGCGGTCCCTGGGCAGACACGCATAACGTGCCCATCGTCACCTCCAGGCTCACGCACAAGGCGAGGACACGAGTTTCCGTGGACAGAGTTGGCATCCTAAGCGGAACCAGGAATTCTGTCCTGTGCAAAATGGTCGACCGAAAGAGACACTCCGTCGACCGTTTCCTCAAGGGAATCAGTCGACCGCTGTGACAATCGGTCGACCGCTTCCACAAGGGAATCGGTCGACCGAAGCGTCTGCAACGGTCGAACTATTTATGCAACACAAAAATCCTAACGGTCTACCGAAGGTCTAAAACCGGTCGAGCGAACGAGGTCAAATTCCGGAGTCTGGTCAACATCAAAATCCAATCTATCGGCCGACCGACTCAGGGGTCTCGGTCGACCAAAAACTTACAGGGTCAACTTAATATTTTCTACGTCATCAATGGTCGACCAAAACACACTAGCATCCTACCGGTACACTTAAGTTCCGGTCGACCGAACGAAGGGACCGGTCGACCGAAACACCACATACAGGCAAATAACACTACGTTCGGTCGACCGTCCAAGGGACCCGGTCGACTGACAGTCGTCTTCAACCTCGCGCCAGCTGAGATTTCGACACCCAAACTTGTCGCCGGCGAGGCCTCCGACCTCCCGCGACCTACCAAAACACCACCCCAACGCGGGTGATCACTATAGGCCTCTAATGCAAGAACTTGACATACCTCAAAGAAGACGACGAAACGCCGGAGCACCGCTCGTGACTCCGTCTCCGCACCTCCTCGCGCGTCCACCTCCTCGCACGATCGCCTCCAGATGCTTCACACCGGAGCTTCCTCCTCTACTGCGCCGGAAAGGAAAGTAAAGAGGGTGAGGGTTGCAAAACAGAAGGGAATGGAAGAGAGAGAGAGCTTTCTCCTCTTAAACCCACACCAACTCGAGTCCACAGTGATCCGCCCCTCCACCATCACCTACCTAACCTACTTTCCTCAATTCCCGTGCATACTACTGCTGATCTCCACTTCCCCCTGCAAACCCCTCTCCTAAACACCATTAAAACCTTAAGCAAGGTTAGGGTCATAACACTATTTCTTAACAATGGCCGAGCTCATAAAGAGAAAGTTGTTTTGAGATCTTCCATTTCCACATATACTGCAACTGGTTTGATATTAGGATGATTGCGTTTTAATTTCAAAGTGTTAAGAGCCGGTGTTGTTCGGGTTGCTCTCCATCCCAAATCGTATGAGACTATTGTGCTCACGTTTCAAAGTGAGTAATGGAACAAGCACTGGTTTCCCAATGTTGGTTTGTCAAGATTAATAGAAGGCAGGAACATACACAAACTTGTCTGTAATATTTGCCAAGTCAAGCTTTAGGAAGACATATTCTGTTTTTTCACTTTTTGATTAGTTGTGGTATCAATAGTTGATTACCTAATTGCTGAGACAAAATTGTATTAATTCCTTGTATATGTTAATAAATATTGTACAAAACAATAATCGATTAGACATGTAAATAATCTAGTTCAACATGGACGATGGCCGTTTCTTTTTATTTGGAATCTTAGTCAGTAATCTCTAATTCTACATCGTCACTCCATGTTTCGTAAAACAGTGATTCTTGAAACTTCTTTTCTCAGCTCTAGAGTTCACTTCAGACTTATTTTCCTCGTAGAGAAAAATAATTCCTGAATTCACTTATTATCATTAGAAGCACTTCTTAAGCAGTTGTTTTCGGTATATTCTTCAAACCTTCTGCTTATCCAATTAATGCTTGCCCAGCTATATATCTTGATAATAAGAAGCTTCTCAATGATTCTAAAACGTCTACTAAAAGTAAATCCGTCAATCTATTCACTTCGCTTGTGGAAATACTTGAGGACGAAACACGTGACATTTCCACTAGCTCTTTAAAGTCTATCATATGTTGCAAATGTCTTTGCTTTTTATAGTATGCATCACAATTCTCATAGGATGCAACTTGTCGAGGAGAACCTTGTCTTTAATTCGTATTTGAGTTTCAATTTTTCCATATTTAATTGTGCAATCCTATGTGTACCATCATTATATTTATACTGTTTCTCAAACTCTGTAATACATGTACGATATGTTGTTTATTGTCTCAGCTATGGTATTGTGGCACTCACTAGACCACATTTTATTCATATCCTAGATAATGAAATAACCGTGTTCTCTTTTTTATGGAAAGTTGCAATTTGAAAATATTGCAAAATTACTGCAATCAGCAATTAGTTGAGACTTGGAATTCCCTGAAGTCCACTTGATAACATGTAAAATCCACAATCTGCTGACCTGAATGTTTTACTGGTTAAATCCTGGAGAGCAAGATTACTTTTGAACCGATTCTAGGTAGGCTTTTTTCCCTAGGAATTGTATCATGGAGTTAGATAATATAAAAGGTTGAGTAATTTTGTTGTGAAACTCCAATTCTTTGTGTCAGTGCAATTTATTCAGTGTCATTAACCATGTCTTCTTGTGATTTCAGAGATGGATTTCAAGGTCAAAACAATGGTGAAACTCGTAGAAGAAGATGCCTATTCCTTCACAAGGAGGGCAGAAATGTATTACAAGAAACGGCCTGAGCTCATGAAACTTGTGGAGGAGTTTTACCGGGCTTATCGTGCTCTGGCAGAGAGATATGACCATGCAAAGGGTGCACTTCGACAGGCTCATAAATCAATGTCAGAAGCATTTCCTAATGAGGTACCTTCATTTGACGAGGGATCACCAGCTCCGTCTTTGTGCGGTGACACCCAACCGAATTCTCCTACTATGTCTCCGAGGCGACTATCTGTTGATACCAAGCAGAAAGAGGTGTTCGTCTCACCAGCACCGTCGGACACTACCAAAACAAGCGCAGCATCCTCAGATGACAGTGAGACATTGACAGGCATGAAGGGGTCAAAAAAGTTCAATGAAATTTTATCCAAGTTCTCTGGAAACACGGCGAAAACAGATTCAGGTTCGGAGAAGGTAGGGAAGAAGGAGCCTCCATCAAAGTTCTGTTGGAATAAAGCGAAGAAGGATTCAGATAATGAAGAGGACAAAAAGGAGCCTCCTTCGAAGTTCTCTTGGAATAAGGCGAAGAAGGATTTAGATACTGAAAAGGAGGACAAGAAGGAGCCTTTGCGGGACAAAAGTAATTCAAGAGATCGCCCCAGGCAAAAGAAAGATGAGGGTGCTGTCCAGAAAGCTCAAAAATTGGAAGATGAAATTTCACGATTATCAGCTGAAAATAAATTTCTCAAGTCACAAGTGAAGACCGAGTCTAAGACAAGCACTTCGGCTGAAAGTGAGTTTCAATGGCTACGAAACGCTTATGCTAAGCTAGAACCTGAAAAGGAAGAAGCCCTCGCCCAGTTCCAGCAATCTCTGAAAAGGGTGAGAGTTTTGGAAGCTGAAATCGAGAAGTTCAAAAAGCAAAATGCTGAGTTTGAAGCTGATATCAACAAACTAGAGGGTAACGGTAACATCCTCAAAAGCGGAAGAAATTTAAATTTTTAATAAAACACAACACCAGGATATTACCGAAGAAAATGGACAACTGATGCGTCAACATATATACAATATATATATCTGAGAGTGTCACAAAAGTGTGATTACAACAAAAGATAAGGAAAATATAAATGTAATCACTCGGACCTCAAAATAAGGAAAGCGGGATCTGGCCCCGAAAACACTCCTCATCAGTCACCACCTCCTAAGCGCCGCTCACGACCCGACATAAAACATGAATATGTCTGAGTTTCCCATGAGGAAACCCCGTATGCCAAGCTTCTATCACATAAATGAACTAGACATCTAAAACATGTATGATATGAAGTGCAATAAACATCCACCGTCTCACTGGACCCCCGGGAACTCTCTCCCTACCACAGTAGACATCAAACAGTGACAGGTCTCGCGGGTCCTCTAGCACAACCCTCACACGTGCCCCAAGCACCACAGCCGGAAACGTCCTCGGCTATCACGCTAGATCACTCTCAGGTCGGTAAGCTCTGTACCGCTGTCATCTTGAGCTGCTCCAGAAGACCAGTCTCAGGCCTGCACCGTCACCCCTCAAGGGCCGGAGATCCGTTGCCATCTTGAGCTGGCCCCACACACGAACTACCCTCAGGCCGGCATCGGTCACCCCTCTAGGGCCTGAGATCCGTTTCCATCTTGGGCTGACCCGACAACACTCATGAACCACTCTCAGGCCGGCACCGGTCACCCCTCTAGGGCCGGAGATCCGTTGTCATCTTGAGCTGGCTCCACAACACAAAAACACTCAAAAACCGTATCAAACGGTCGAACCAAAACACCAAACCGGTCGACCGAATCCTCTCCATAGGACTGGCCCAACCAACAAAACTGTCAACCGATCGAACGACAAAAGGGTCCCGTACGACCAAATTCGACCAGTAAAAAACTCATTCCACAATAAAAACACCAACGGTCGAACCACACACAATCACCGGTCGACCGAAAACGGCCAGTACCAAAACCAAATCCATCAGAAAACTCCGGTCGACCGAACCATCTCGCGGTCGAACAAACTTAAGTTATTTTAAATCGTCGGTCGAACGAGTCAACTAGGCGGTCGACCGTTTGGATGGTTAACGCCCCAACCGACCTACAACAGTGCTTTCGGTCGACCGGCAAAGAGGTCCCGTTCGACCCAAAACACCCAGAGTCTCCATCCCTCGCTCAAAATGTACTACCGGTCGACCACCACCAAGGTATCGTTCGACCGGTACAAGGGATTGCGTCCAATTTACTCTACGACCAGTCGACCGAACCATGCCACTGGTCGACCGTTCACAGTGCAGAACGCAGCTGCACGGTCCGACGAGCCATCTGGCCTACCGTCGACCACTCCAACACTCACGAAAGCATAAGTGAGCATCAAAGTAAAGCTTGACATACCTTGAAGACTTGAAGAAGCCTTCGAAGACCCAACGACGAGCTTTTCCCTCGAGCCCCACTCCGGCAACTCAACCGAGCAACGATCTACTCCTCTCCGGAGAACGTCCGATCTTCGCCTCGCCTTATGAAAACCACTGCTCGAGCTCCTCCGCACACTGAAGATCTGATCAGAGAGGGAGAGGGTTTGAGCGGGAGAGAGAGAGAGAATACGAGAGAGAGAGAATACCACTCACCAACATATACTCATCTCTTTCAATCTCCACCATCCACCTCATCTCTGCCAAAACAATCCCAGCCCTCCATCTTAAACCACCAATTAAGCACCTAAAAGCAATTAACCAAGTTAATTAGGTTTAGGATATTACAATCCACCCTCCTTAAAAGAATTTTGTCCAGGAAATTAGGACCGAAACTCACCAAACAATTCCAGGAACTCCTTCCAGACCTCTTCCTCAACTTCCCAAGTAGCCTCTCGCTCACTATGGTGCTCCCCACCTGACCTTCACCATCGGAATGGTCCTCCTCCTGAGCTGGTGGTCCATCCGATCCACAATCTCCACAGGTCTCTCCTCAAGACACAAATCCTGACGGATCTCGGGAACCTCTAACTGAATCACGTGAGAAGGATCCGCTACGTACTTCCTCAACATAGAAACGTGGAAGACATTGTGAAGGCCCGAAAACTACGGCGGCAATGAAATCCTGTAGGCAACCTCTCTGATCCGATCGAGAATCTCAAACGGCCCGACGTACCTCGGACTGAGCTTCCCCTTCTTCCCGAACCTCATCACTCCTCGAGATGGTGAAATCTTCAGGAAAACGTGATCGCCTACCTCAAACATCAATGCACGCCTACGCTTATCAGCATAACACTTCTGCCTACTCTGAGCTATCGCTAATCTCTGCCTGATCACATCAACTTTCTCGGCATACATTTGCACAATCTGAGGCCCGATCAGCTGTCTCTCGCCTACATCGCTCCAGCACACCGGTGATCTACAAGGTCTCCCGTACAAAGCCTCGTACGGTGCCATTCCGATACTCGAATGGTAACTGTTGTTGTAGGCGAACTCTATCAGCGGTAGATGCTCATCCCAGTGCCCTGCCCAATCCAGAGCACATGCTCTCAGCATATCCTCCAGAGTCTGGATCGTCCTCTCAGACTGCCCATCTGTCTGTGGGTGGAATGTTGTATTAAACTTCAACCGAGTCACCAAAGCCTGCTTCAGACTTCCCTAAAATTTGGAAGTAAATCTGGTGTCTCGATCAGATATAATACTCACTGGCACACCATCCAATCGAACTATCTCCTCTACAGCCTAGCCAGGTCCTCCAAGGGTAATGTGGTCCGGATTGCCAGAAAATGCGATGACTTGGTCAGTCGATCAACTATCACCCAAATCGAGTCGTGAGATCTCCTCGTCCTTGACAACCCGGTGACGAAATCCATCGTCACATGCTCCCACCTCCATTCGGGCAAAACTATCCTCTGCATCGGTCCTGCGGGTCTCTGGTGCTCAATCTTCACCTGCTGACAAACCAGACATCTGTCAACAAACTCTGCTATCTCAGTCTTCATCCCCTTCCACCAGAAATTCCTCTGAAGATCCTTATACATCTTCGTGCTACCCGGGTGGATGGAATAACAGGACCTGTGTGCCTCCTCCAAGATTTCCTTCTTCAGCTCTCCCCATTGGGTACCCAGACTCGACCCCTAAATCTCAGACCTCCATCAACTCCTATACTTAAATTTGATCCGACTCTGGCAACCAACTGCAACAACCGAGCTAAATCTTCGTCAGCCCTCTGAGCCTGGACAATACTCGTGACCATCTGAGGCTCCACTCTCAGTCCAGCTATCACCTCGCCCTTAGAGTCCGTGGTGAATGACTTCCACTCTGACAATGTCTCGAGCAGCTTCCACTCCTAAATACACAGCCCAACCCCACACCAGAAGCGTCACTATAAATCACGAAACCTCCACTCCACTGGGAAGAGTCAGAACTGGAGCAGTCGTCAACCGACTCTTCAGTTCCTGAAAATTGTCCTTGCACTTCTGGGACCAAACAAACTTCACTCCCTTCTGCGTCAGTGCCGTCAAAGGTTAAGCAAGCCTCGAGAAGTCCTTGATGACTCGACGATAATAACCCGCCAATCCAACATAGATCCTGATCTCTGTCACACTCGTCGGGGCTCTACTGAGTCACTGCCTCCACCTTCGCTGGATCCACTGATATCCCAGCCCCAGATGCTTTGTGACCAAGAAAAGCGACACTGTCTAACCACAACTCGCACTTCGAAAACTTGGCGTACAACTGATGATCTCTCAGAATGCCAAGTACGATTCGCAAGTGCTCCCTGTGCTTCTCCATGCCAGGTGAATATACTAAGATGTCGTCTACAAAGACTACCACGAATCGGTCGAGGTACTGGCTAAACGTCTTGTTCATCAGATCCATGAAAGCTGCAGGTGCGTTCATCAATCCAAACGACATCACTAGAAATTCATAGTGACCGTATCTCGTCCCAAAAGCGGTCTTCTGAACATCTGCCTCTCTGATCCTCAACTGATGATACCCGGATCGCAGATCAATCTTCGAAAATATCTTCGTTGACTGCAACTAGTTAAACAGGTCCTCAATCCTGGGTAAAGGATACTGATTCCTCACAGTAACCTTGTTCAACATCCTGTAGTCGATGCACATCCGCAAAGAGCCGTCTTTCTTCTTCATAAAGAGTACCGGAGCTCCCCAAGGCGAGACACTGGGGCGGATAAACCCAATATCTAACAAATCCTGCAGCTGCTTCTTCAGCTCAGCTAACTCAGCCGGTGTCATCCTATAAGGAGCCTTCGACTGTGGAGTGGTCCCAGCCACCAAATCAATACCGAACTCCAACTCCCTGTGAGGCGGTAGACCAGAAACATCTGAAAATACGTCACCAAACTCCTGGACAATCTCTATGTCCTCCAACGACCTCATCTCTGGATCTGGAACGACTAACGTAGCCACGAAAGCTCTGCAGCCCTGCTCAAGCAACTTCTGTGCCCTCACTGCTGGCACCACAACCCGACCACCTTTGCCATTCTTTCCCCTGATCAACAAATCAGGTAGCCCCTTCCTCAGGATCAGAATCTTCTTCTCTCGGCACAAAACTCGAACATCATACTGGGATAGCCAATCCATCCCCAGTATAACATCGAAATCGTCCATAGGCAACAAGATCAGGTCAGCAGGAAACTCCTGATCTTTCGCAACAATCGTGGCACCAGGGAGGAAGCTCCCCACAAAGCCCACCAGACCCAAGGGTGTGCTGACTTCCAACGTGGCAGTCAACATCGCAGGGGTACGACCCAACACACTCGCAAATCCCTCAGAAATGAACGAATGCGTGGCCCCACAATCAACCAGCACTATGGCTACCAAACCAGCAATAAAGAGCGTACCTTCCACCACAGTGCTGGCGTCCTTCGCCTCCTCTGCCTGAATGGTGAATACCCGTCCGGTCCTCTGTCCCTGCTGAGGTGGTGCAAAAGGACGACGGACTCCGTCTCAACCCGCTACCGGAGGCTTCACTCGAGTACTGGACTCGCCTGGTCCGCTCCTGCAGTCTCTGGCATAATGGCATGGCTGGCCACAACTGAAACAAACTCCAGGACGGCTTCCACACTCTCGACCTGGGTGGACTCTGCCACACTTCCTGCATGACTCAGGCTGGCGTGCACTGCTCCTTTCTATCCGGGGCCTCTTGCCCGGATTTCCTGCCAATGGAACTCCCGCACGTCCACTGCTCTTCCCCTGAGGCCTCCTGGACTCTGCATAATTTTCCTGATAGTCTTGGTCTATGAGAGTCGCGAACTTCACAACATCTGCTAAGGTCTGAGACATGCTGTAAGTTACGCGAGTACGGAGCTGCTTCCGAAGCCCCGAATAAACTTCCTCACCCTCTGAATGGGGGTCACACAAATCTTCGGACAATAACGCTCTAAAGCGTTGAACTTCCGGACGTAATCTGCCAGTGTCATCTGCCCCTGCTCGAGGCTAATGAATTCCTCTCTCTTCCCATCCCTGACGTGCTCTGGGAAATACTGCTCATTGAATTCCCCAAGGAACTCAACCCAACTGATATCAGTCCTGCCAGGAAACACCACTGTAGCCGTGGTTCTCCACCAGTTGGGCGCCTTGCTGCCCAACACATACGTGGCCAAACCCACCATTCTCTCTGGTGGACTCCCAATCGCCTGGAAGATCTCCTGGATCTTAAAGACCTAGTCCTCGGCAGCCTCAGAATCTCCTCTGCCATCAAATGCAAGCGGGTGCTAGCGCATAAACCGGTCGTGCACCGCCCCTGCCCCTACCGTCTCCTCTCGGCCAGACTGATGCTCTAGAAGAACGCCTAGCCTCTGCACAGTGTCGTAGAGCATCCGGAGCTCCTCAGCCCAATCCGTGGCTCCAATCTCCTCACTGGTACTCTGACCACGTGAGGGAAGTCTTACGCGTCTCGGAGGCATCTACACGCGAGACATCAGAATAGAACAAGTCAGATGATTATGCATGCATGCTCTACAATGCATCTATCTAAATGACATCTAAGGTGGCGTCTTTGGACAAGTGCGTCGGAACAGACCGCTCTGATACCAATTTGTAACATCCTCGAAAGTGGAAGAAATTTAAATTTTTAATAAAACACAACACGAGGATATTACCGAAGAAAATGGACAACTGGTGCGCCAACATATATACAATATATATATCTGAGAGTTTTACAAAAGTGTGATTACAACAAAAGATAAGGAAAATATACATGTAATCACTCGGACCTCAAAACAAGGAAAGCAAGATCTGGCCCCGAAAACACTCCTCCTCAGTCACCACCTCCTAAGCGTCGCTCATGACCTGACATAAAACATGAATATGCCTGAGTTTCCCATGAGGAAACCCCGTATGTCAAGCTTCTATCACATAAATGAACTAGACATCTAAAACATGTATGATATGAAGTGCAATAAACATCCACCGTCTCACTGGGCCCCCGGGAAATCTCTCCCTACCACAGTAGACATCAAACAGTGACAGGTCTCGCGGGTCCTCTAGCCCAACCCTCACAGTGCCCCGGGAACCACAGCCGGAAACATCCTCGGCTATCACGCTGGATCACTCTCAGGTCGGTAAGCTCTGTACCGCTGCCATCTTGAGCTGCTCCAGAAGACCACTCTCAAGCTTGCACCATCACCCCTCAAGGGACGGAGATCCGTTGCCATCTTGAGCTGGCCCCACACACGAACCACCCTCAGGCCGGCACCGGTCACCCCTCTAGGGCCTGAGATCCGTTGCCATCTTGGGCTGGCCCGACAACACTCATGAACCACTCTCAGGCCGGCACCGGTCACCCCTCTAGGGACGAAGATCTATTTCTATCTTGAGCTGGCTCCACAACACAAAAACACTCAAAAACCGTACCAAACGGTCGAACCAAAACACCCAACCGGTCGACCGAATCCTCTCCATAGGACTGGCCCAACCAAAAAAACTGTCAACCAGTCGAACGACAAAGGGGTCCCGTACGACCGAATTCGACCAGTAAAAAACTCATTCCACAATAAAAAGCACCAACAGTCGAACCACACACAATCACCGGTCGACCGAAAACGGCCAGTACCAAAACCAAATCCATCAGAAAACTCCGGTCGACCGAACCATCTCGCGGTCGAACAAACTTAAGTTATTTTAAATCGTCGGTCAAACGAGTCAACTAGGCGGTTGACCGTTTGGATGGTCAACGCCCCAACCGACCTACAACAGTGCTTTCGGTCGACCGGCAAAGGGGTCCCGTTCGACCAAAAACACCCAGAGTCTCCATCCCTCGCTCAAAATGTACTACCGGTCGACCACCACCAAGGTATCGTTCGACCGGTACAAGGGATTTCGCCCAATTTACTCTACGACCAGTCGACCGAACCATGCCATCGATCGACTGTTCACAGTGCAGAACGCAGCTGCACGGTCCGACGAGCCATCTGGCCTACCGTCGACCACTCCAACACTCACGAAAGCATAAGTGAGCATCAAAGTAAAGCTTGACATACCTTGAAGACTTGAAGACGCCTTCGAAGACCTAACGGCGAGCTTTTCCCCTCGAGCCCCACTCCGGCAACTCAACCGAGCAACGATCTACTCCTCTCCGGAGAACGTCCGATCTTCGCCTCGCCTTCTGAAAACCACTGCTTGAGCTCCTCCGCACACTGAAGATATGATCAGAGAGAGGGAGAGGGTTTGAACGGGAGAGAGAGAGAATACGAGAGAGAGAGAGAGAATACCACTCACCAACATATACTCATCTCTTTCAATCTCCACCATCCACCTCATCTCTACCAAAACAATCCCAGCCCTCCATCTTAAAACACCAATTCAACACCTAAAAGCAATTAACCAAGTTAATTAGGTTTAGGATATTACAGTAACCATGGCAAAGCTATTCTGTTTGATAAGAGGAAGCAGTCTCTAGAGTTGGAGACTAGCAAGTTAAAGCAAAAGAACAAAGATCAACAAGGTGAAATTTCAAATAAGTAAAAGGAGCTTGATCAACTCAAGGTTTCAATGGAAGACGAGCACATGCGATACTTGCATGTGGAAGCGGCTCTGGAGTCTTTGAAGAAATTGCACTCTCAGTCTGAGGAAGCGCTGCGGGTTTCACAGTTGGAGATCAAAGACAAGATTAAGTTGTTGTGGCAAATAGATGTGAAGAAGCAAAGTTTAGAGAAAGAAATTCAAAGAGTCAGTGAGGAACTCGCGAATGTGGGCAGACAAACTGCAACTTCACGCTCAACTGTCAAAGGCCTGCAAGATGAAATCTCGCACTTGAAAGAAGCAAAAAAGAAACTCGAATGTGAGGCCCAGCAATACATTGATGCAAAGAGAGGTGTAGATGAGGATCTTTGTGCTCTAAAGCAAGAGATAGATGATTTGAAACGGGCCCACAAAAGCATCACTGACCAAATTAAAGTGGTTGGGCTGAATGAAGAATCTCTTCAAGCATCAGTGAAGGATTTGGAAGACGAGAACTGTGAGCTGAAAGACATCTGTAAGAGAAATGAAGAAGAAAATGCACTTCTTATGGAGAAGTTGGAACTGTTGCAAGAGCTTTCTAGTCAAAGCTCTCTTTTGGAAACTTCTCTCTCAGAAGCTAACATTGAGTTAGATGGGTTGAGGGAAAAAATAGAGGCACTAGAAGTATTAAGTCCCTAACCCATGCTTAGGCTAATCCCGGGTTTAGTGGGGGGATTAGCATGGGGAAGAGGAGGTGCATAGTGAGCTGGTGATGGGTGATGGTGTAGGGTTGCGAGTTACTGTTGGTGCAAATTTGGTTTGGGTTTAAGAGAAGAAATCTCTCTCTCTCACTTGATCTCTCTCTCACTTTCCTTCCTTTACATTTCCGGTACAGTGGAGGAGGAGGAGGCTTCGGCGGGCGAAGTGGAGCTCGGATTTGCGGAGGTGCAAGCGTGAGGTGTGCGACACTGGAAGCGACGTGCGCGAGCGAGGCTCCGGCGTCTTCGTCGTGTTCGAAAGGTATGCCGACTTCTTAGTGTGTTTTTGTGGTTCACCGTCGTGGGAGGGTTGTGTTGGTCGGTCGGGGGAGGTCGGAGACCTCTCCAGCGACGTGTTTTGCGTAAATCCTCGGCTGACGCGAGGTTGAAGACGACCAACGTTCGACCGGGTTCCATCGGGCGGTCGACCGATGTAGTGTATTTTATCCGACTTTAACCTTCACCGGTCGAACAATGCCTTGTGGCGGTCGACCGGTAGTGCATTTTGCTGTTGAGTTGGGATTTTCTGTCGTGTTTTGGTCGACTGGTTCCTTGGGTTCGTTCGACCGGAACTTAAGTGTACTGAATAGAAATGCATGCTTATTCGACCGTTTTTGGTTATGAGTTCAATCGTTATATGACTTAGAACTGCTAGGATGCCCTGGTAGTTTTCGGTCGACCGAGACCCTGAGTCGGTCGACCGGTAGTATTGAATTGTTGTTGACCAGACTCCGGATTTTGATCTCGTATCGGTCGACCGGTTTTAGATCTCTGTTCGATGGGACTTAGGTTTTGCGCAGAGAGTTCGACCGTTGTAGACTTTCGGTCGACCGATTTCCTTATGGAAGCGGTCGACCGGGTTGCCTCTTTCGGTCGACCGTTTGTGCACAGAACCGAATTCTCAATCCTTTTTAGGATGCCAACTCTGTCCACGGAAACCCGTGTCCTCGCCTTATGCGTGAGCCGGGAGGTGACGGTGGGCACGTACGCGTGCCTGCCCAGGGACCGCCGTGTGAAAGAGTGTGGGTGTTCGGGACGTGTCACATCCGTGTATGGATCGTGACTTGATGTGATGGATTGGTTTGACTCATTATAGAGTAGCAGGCCTGAGGGATCGTGGATCCCAATGTATGATGTTGTGCGAGCACGCAACTGTCGTTGGGTGAGGTGACTACTGGCCTGGATGGCTACGGAGGTCGCTGCCCTGCTTTTATAGCGGCACGGTTGGTGTTTGCGGCTCGTGGAGCCTAATGACCTGACAGACTTCGGTCTGGAACCGTCCGATGTTGTGCCGGACGTATTGATGGACCACCGATGCTGTGTCGGTGATGCCGCCGATGTTCCGGC
This sequence comes from Triglochin maritima, assembly GCA_963682175.1. Taxonomy (NCBI): domain Eukaryota; kingdom Viridiplantae; phylum Streptophyta; class Magnoliopsida; order Alismatales; family Juncaginaceae; genus Triglochin; species Triglochin maritima. The sequence continues at coordinate 25,255,505 of OY821777.1, forward strand.
GATGATGATTGATGGGCCGATGCTGTTCCGGCTATGTTCCTCAGATGAGCACCTACTGAGATGATGATTGATGGACCGACCGACCGAGCGACGGCTCCGTTGGTGTGGTTTCGACCACGAAGTTACAGATCTGTTTCTTATGGCGCAGACTTAGCGGATGCTCCTTGCCGAACCCCATGATTAGTGTAGCCGCGTGTGGGGAGTGTCACGTCATGTTCCGTTAGACCGTATGTGCCTACTATAGGTCTCTTTGGGGGACCCGATGATGATTGTCGGACTGATGTCCTGTGTTACCCTTCCGGGGAACTGTTTTCCTTACTGTTGATGACATGACATGCTACTAGTAAGATAAGTTCATTTATACTACTGCATGCATATAAGTGAGCTTGGCAGACGGGGTTTCCTTATGGAAACTCACGCATTGTTGTTACATCTTTTTCAGGACCTCAGTAGGTCCAATTGGGTGGTGATCAACGGGCGCGCGCATCTTCGGATCGGATCCTCTCTTTCGGACCACTGAGGTCGACATGATTACTTTTATCTTCCTTTGTTGTTTTGTTGTAATCATGTATCGTTTTAACAAACTCTGATGTAATATGGTGCACCACTTATATGTTTTATGAGAAGTAACAATCCCGTCTTTCGATTATTGGTCTCTGATGTCTTGACAATGATTTTTAAATTTCCGTTGTTTCGGGATGTTACAAGAAGAATCATGTAAAACCCTTCAAGCGGAAAATTCTGCTCTTGAATCGGAGAAAAATGAATTGGTTTCAAGGCTTGGGATAGTGGCGAGTAGAGTAGAGGAGTTATCGGAGAAAAATGCATTGCTGGAGGACTCTTTGTCTGAGGCTGTGGCTGAAGTTGAAGAATTGAGACAAAGTTTGAAAACTCTAGATGAATCATGTCAGTCTCTTCAAGAGGATAAATCCAATTTACAGGCCGAAAATAATACTCTACTTTCTAAGGTAAAAGAATATCAAAGGCAATACTATTTGATCTTTTATCGATCACTTATCGAACCTTGTCATTCACAAATACCTTAATTGCTGCATACGCTGTAGGATTTTAGCCTAATCCTAATCCTAATTGTGCCTTAATCTTGTTTAGGTGGAGATTAGGGGGAGATGGAGATGGATGGCTTGGATTGAATGTGGATGAGGTGAAGGGTTGAGATGGTTTGGAGAGGAGATGAATGGTGGGGATGGAGTGGAGATGGATGGATGGATGGATGAGATTGAAAGGTGAGTGATATTTATGGGTTTCTCTCTCCCTCTTCCTCTCTGTTGCTCTCCCACTCTCACGGTTCTCACTCTCTCTCCCTCAGTTGATCGCCGGTGCGGAGGCGTGGTGCTCCGGCGTGTGGTGGAGGAGTGCTTCGGACTCTTTGTGGTGGCCGGAGGTGAGTGTCTCACGTGTCCTGTGATCGTGGTGGTAGGATTGGTGGAGGAGTTGGAGTGCTCGAGTGTGTCGAGGTGGTGATTGATCGTCGTTTGGACGCGAGAGTCGTCGACGGATCGTTTTTGGGGAGGCGCGCTCGTGGAGGCATCGTCGTGGTTCTTCAAGGGTCTCTTCAGACCTTTAGGTATGTCAAGCTCGCTCACTTAATTACCGTGAGTATTTGGAAGTCCACGGTAGGCCGTTCGGCTCGTCGCGAGTAAACTTGCAGCAGATTTCATTGCCTGATCGGTCGACCGGTTTATGCAAACGGTCGACCGTTCGTGTAGAGAATTCGGGCTCTGCCTCAAATCGGTCGAACGATACCTGTGGGGCGGTCGACCGATCGTGCATAGGAGGCAAGTCTGGAGAGATTCGGTCGACCGGGTCCCCTTTGCCGGTCGACCGTGTGCACTGTCTTAAGTCGGTTGGGGGGCGTAGACTATCTAAACGGTCGACCGCCCTTTGATCTCGTCCGACCGTGACTTAAGTGGACCGGTTTGAGGGTTCGACCGAATGAGGGTTCGGTCGACCGGACTTGTGCGCTGAGCGTGGGAAACGCTCTGGTGGAATTCGGTCGACCGAGGTGAGCTCGGCGTTTGACCGGATTCGTGGCGCATGTGAGGGATACTTCCCTGGGCTGATTCGGTCGACCGAGATGTGCTCGGCGTTCGACCGAATTCGTTCCCTGGTGACTTTCGGTCGACCGGGACCCCTTTGTCGGTCGACCGATTGGTCGTTTTGTTCGTTGGACCGGGAGTTGACCATCTAAACGGTCGACCGTCTCTTGATTTGGGTTCGACCGAACGAGTGTGGTGTTGGGAATCGGTCGACCGATGGAGTGCCGGTCGAAGTGGATTGCCCTGTATTTGCTTGATTCGGTCGACCGGGACTTTTGGTTCGGTCGACCGTTTGTGTCCTGTTTTGCACTATGGAGGTGTTGTGGTCGTGGTTGCCCGTGTGGGGCGAGTCGTGGTGCCGATGTTCTTCCGGCAAGTGTGCGAGGTGCACGAGGGTTGCGGTGGTTGGTTGAAAATAGACCTGGAGCCCCGTAACCGTGTGAGAGCTGTGGTTGGTTGAAAATAGACCTGGAGCCCAACTAGTCTGTACGGAGTTGGTTGAAATTAGACCTGGAGCTCCGTAGTGCATTCGGGTTGGTTGAAATTAGACCTGGAGCCTGAGCAAGGACCGCGTGTAGGGGTTGGTTGAAATTAGACCTGGAGCCCTTATACGTTTGGGTTGGTTGAAATTAGACCTGGAGCCCTTGGTCGTGTCGTGGTAGCTGTGGTTGGTTGAAATTAGACCTGGAGCCCAGCTTGGCGACGAGTGTGAGTCGCGGCGGTTGGTTGAGATTAGACCTGGAGCCCCGTGACTGTGGTGGGTGCGGCGGTTGGTTGAGATTAGACCTGGAGCCCCGTACCAGTAGTGTGCCCTGGCGTTGGGCGTGTCGAGATGCTTTTCTTGTTGAGTAGAACTGCATGATAGGATGATTTATTTTATGCATTTAGAGACTTGGCATACGGGGTTTCCTTCTGGAAACTCAGGCATTGTTGCATGTTTACTTTCAGGTCGTGATAGGCGTTAGGGGGTGGTGACCGAGGAGAGGAGCGCTGCTATCGGATCCAGCTTTCTCTCGGTTGAGGTCGTGTGATTACTGCTTCCTTTGTATATGCTTTTGATGTAATCACAACTTTTGTATACTCTGATGTTCGGATATATATTATATATATGTTGGTGCACCTGTGTCCCTTTTTATTGCGTAATGTCCTCTGTTGATCGAGTGTTTATAAATTTAAAAATTTTCCGCTGTTCTGAGGATGTTAAATACGCTACCATCTTTATCCCTCTATATTTATTTCGTTTAAAATGCATTAAGATTATATTTGGATTATTGCACATAAATCCTGTATTGATTATTAGATATTTATGCTTTTCCTTCTTTGTGTATATGCCTTTTGTAAATCTTTGACATAATAAAAATTTGACGTAATGTTATCGTCCAAGAGTTTGACCTGAAATTATCAAATATGTTATTATTATATAAATATTCGGTAATAGTGATTAGGATGAAAAATTAAACAGGCACCATAAAATTATACCATTGGTTATCATCCATCAACAGTTTCTGGTTATTTGAGAGTTTAGTCATCTACTCGCCTATGCTCATAGTTTATCTATTATTATTATTCCGTTATCAATGTATAAAAGTAGAATAAATTTATAATTTGTCAATGATTAATCCTACTTAGCAAAAAAAAATTTATTCAATCAGTAATCTTTTTCTCCCCAAGATTTAAAACCCAAACACTTCATATAAGTCTACTGGTGTTCATGCATTTACTTTTTGTTATTGTTTACAAACAATTTATAACAGAATTATTTGAAACAACAAAGTTCTAATTCTAAATATTAGTTGATTAACATTTTGTCCTGGACATTGATAGGAGTTTACAACTTAACGATTTTTGTGAGACGATTTTCTAAATTTATTTTTTATAGATTACTAGAATATATGTTGCTACCACTCTTGGTTTACATGCCAAACTAAATGCCAAGCTATATCTTCAGATTTTGAAAGTTGCACATTCACAATTTGTGTATTGATTTTAGTTACATTAATTCACTTACCTGATTCTAGTGTACTAACAACTCCAGGTCGAGTTGATGGGTCACAATTTGGAAGATCTCACGAGAAGGTTTGCAGAATTGAATGGAAAACACTCGTATCTAGAGAAAGAAAGCAACTTCAAAGATGTCCAGCTATCTGAGCTCCAAGATCTTTTCCGAATGAAGAAACAACAGTACGAAGCTTTTACTGACTACAGCAACGCCAGAGTGGCCAGTCTAGAAGACCAAATTCGTAGATTAAATGAAGGTGGCAAGATCAAGGACGAAGAGCTTGAAGATGAGCACCTCCGAGCTCTTGCTACCGAGATGGAGATCTTCATCTTGGAAGCAAGCTTATCCAATCTAAGTGAACGAAATTTGAACCTGTCGAGGGAATGGCAGCGGATGGAGCAATACATTTGTGAACAACAAAAGAAGGAAGAGACTTTAATGGATCAGATTGGGCTTCTTAGGAAAGAACTACATGGAATTTGGTCGGCTTTGAATAACAACGAACAATTAAAAATGGCAAAAGGATCCGAAGAACTGATTTTCCAATTGGTTTTGGGGAAAATTAAAGAGATGCAGCACTCAATCGACACCATGAAAGATGAGAGGAAGGTCTGCTCAATGAGAAATCTGTTTTAGTAAGCCTTCTGCAGGAGCTTGGCCACCAGATGTCGGACCTAAGATCAGACGGGCTCATTTTATGATGACCATAGGTCAAAGAGTGAGGCACTTTCAAGCTTGAAGAGTGAAAATCGGGGTCTTATTGAGAACAATGAGAAGTTGAAGAAAGACTCCGATACTGTATGGCATAGGGAAGAAAAGTTGCAGGATGAAAAGAGGAGTCTCAGCCAACAAGCATTGGAATTGAAAGATGCCCAGTTGAGATCGCAAGCCGAAAACTTCAAGTTGCTTGAGGAAAACGAGTTATTGTTGACAAAGCTTTCTGAATTGAGGGATGAGATTCACACACTTGAAGATGAGTATGCTGCAGTTTTTCTGAAGACCACGGTTTTGGACACACTCTCTTCGATTTTTGAGAAGTTTAAAGATGAAAGAATCATCGATCCGAAGAATTTAGATGATGAGCTGATATTTTCTTGTAAGGTTGGCGATAATTTAGAGAAAGTGCTTGGTGAAATAGCAGAGACGCCAAACACTGCTGAATCCGGAAGGTCACGTCTCAGGGCGTTGGCTATGAAATTGGAGGGATGCAGAGATCAACTGACAGTTTTGGCAGTAGACATGAGCATGGCAAAAACTGTCAACGAGGAATTGAATGAGCAAATTGAGCAGTTGAATCATCTTCTTAAGTGCAGAAAGGAATTGTTGGAACAGAAAGATACCAAGTTGCTTGAAGCGGATGAACAGGTCAAAGTCTTGCTTGAGCAAAATGCAATGCTGCATGGAAATATCGAGGGAATCAAATTGGAATTCAGCGAGGTTAAGTCCATGAGAGACGAGTTGGAGAGAAAGATCACAACATTGTTGGCGATCATGCCCAATAAAGATACAAGACATGCTCATGAAGAAAACAAGATGCCCAACAAGGAATTAGTACTGGACGAGCAAAATGAAGAACTTAGAATGAAGAGACAAGAAATGACATTGTCGTTGTTGAATGAGATTAGTTCATGTGAGGAAGAAGTGGCAGCACTGTGTGCTGAACTTCAAACTGCAAACGTTCGCGCAGCCATTTTTGAAGAGAAGGTGTTGGAGCTTATGCAAGTATGCGAGAGCCTCGAGGTAAGAAACTTGGCCGAAAGGGAGGCTTTCAATGAGAAATTAAATTCGAAAGACGCATTCATCTTGGAGTTGAATGCGAAACTCGAGGGCTTGGAGGGAGCCAATGGACCAATGAAAGTGCAGTTGCGGGAGTACATGAATGTTGTGTCTTCACTTGGACAGAGCATTTCCTCATTGGAAGATTTGATACTTCCTTTGGGAAATCGACGCGAAGTCCAGGTACGCTTATTTCCCTTTGATTTGATGACATTTGTGAAAAATGTTGCACATTTGTTATGTTTGAAACAATATATGCTATTACTCTTAATATTAATATCTGCGCATTTTTAGAACAATTACATGGTCAGAGTTGCATGAAAGAGAGGCAATGTGGGACGGAGAGATGGTCCTTCTGGGATACTGCAGTTGCAGAAATTGCTGGCCAAGGTTGAAGTACTTTGGGAAGTCCTTGTAGAGTCTGGCGGTTCCCGAGTAGGCATTCGACCTGGAAAGATTGTCACAACAACAGAGTCCAAGCCATCAACCAGCAGAGAAGAAGATTTGATGATGAAGGACATCGAACTCGATCATGTGTCAGATTCTTCGAAATTCGACCTGGAAAGTAGTTTATACAGCACTCTTGATGGCGACCATGGGAAGCGATGATCGAATGCCTGAATTATGGGAAGTGCCGAAGAGCAGTAGAGATTTCTTCGAAGATTGGAACAAGGAGGTCATCGGACGGCTTTCTTCTGATGCTAAGAAGTTGGTTGATCTCAAAACAGGTGCGGATGAGCTCAAAATCAAAATGGAGAAATCTGATGGCGACAACTTGCGAAAAGGCTTCGAGTACGACACTTTCAAAATGCAACTCCAATCCGCTGAAGAAAACATTCTGAAGTTGGTCGAGACGAATAAGAAATTGATAAAGAAAGCCGAAAGCATTTCAGCGCGTCCTGTGGGTAACATTGATGAAGCGAATCTCCCAAGGAAGAGACAAGTGACACTACATGTTCGAAGAGGATCAGATAAAATAGGGAGGTTGGAATTGGAGCTACAAAAGATGGAGTATATTTTGCTTAAAATCGAGGAAGATTGCGAAAACCATCGGAAAGAAGCTGCCAAACCAGTCCCTTTGAAGGATTATCTTTATGGAAAGAAAGAAAGGAGGCGAAAGAAAGACCACTTTTGCGGGTGCTTCGGCTCGAAAGAACCAGCCGTTAACGAGTAACTTGACATTCTGCATTTGCTTTCCTCACTTTCCGGTTCCAAGAACGCGTAAAACTCGCCCATGAAACTAACATCGTGGGATTGCCTACTCGTTGAATTGGTGACTAATTTTTGCTTGATTGTTGATCATGAGAGGGATGTGTTTTGGTGCAGTTTACAGGAATTGTACATGTGAGGTTGTAACTAACCAATCGTGACTTGGTGGGTTTCAGCGAGTTCTGTTTGTGCATATCTTTGTTTTCCAAACCATGCAATCTCCACATTTTTATTTGAGGTGGTTGGATTGATTTGTGGGAGTGTTGTGGGGATTGTCATCTGTGAATTGAATTGAAACAATAAATTTGGTTTTGTGAATATGTTGAGATATCTTTGCTTTAAATTTGTAGTTTTGCCGTTTGTGAATGTCGGATACCTTTGCATTAAATTTGTAACTTTATCGGTGGTGAAAACAACACCTCCAAAAAAATACTGTACATGTGTGGATTTTGGCTTCCAAAGTCTACCAAATCGCCAACAAGAAGCATGTAAAAAATAATAATTGGAGGACAATTACTTAGTGTAAGAGAAAATGTACCTCTGGGAAGGTGTAAATGAAAACCTGTTAGAACCCTAACCCTTGATTAGGGTTAATCTTGGATTAGAAGGGGGTTTGCATGGGGAAGTGTGGTGTGCAGGGGGAAGGGAAGGGAGGCGAGCACTGTGGACGTAAGGGGGAGGTGTAAGCTGGTGTGTAGGGTGCTGTAGCGAGGAGATGAGTTTATAATGTGTTTTCTCCCTCTCTCTCTCATTCTCTCCATTTCCTTCTTCTTCTCCTTCATCCAGCTGAGGCGACGATCGGAGGAGGCGAGGACGACGCGCGGGCAGAGGTCAGACGTCCAGAGGAGGCGCAGCGCGTGCTCGAGGTCTACGGGAGGCGACGTGCGTGAGCGAGCTCCGGCGGTTCGTCGTCTTTGCTTGAGGTATGTCGACTCATTAGTGTGGTTTTGTGGTTCCTAACCCTCGTGGGAGGGTTGTGTTGGTCGGACAGAGAGGTCGAAGACCTCTTCGGCATTGTTTCCGTGAGAAACCTCGGTTGGCGCGAGGTGGAAGACGACCAACGGTCGACCGGTCCATTCAGGCGGTGGACCGAATGTAGTGTTTTATCCGACTTTAACCTTCACCGGTCGAACGATGCCTTGTGGCGGTCGACCGGTAGTGCGTATTTGCTGGTGAGTTGGGACTCTCTGTCTGTTGTCGATCGACCGGTGCCTTTGGGTCGTTCGACCGGAACTTAAGTATACAGTTTTTTATGCATGCTTGTTCGACCGTAGTATGTTTGCGTTCGACCGATTATATGACGTAGAATATTAGGTTGACCCTGTCTGTTTCCGGTCGACCGAGACCCCTGAGTCGGTCGACCGATAGTGTTGATTTTGATGTTGACCAGACTCCGGATTTTGACCTTGTTCGGTCGACCGATTTTAGACCTTTGTTCGACCGTTGGGGGATTGTGTTTTTTGCGCAGCGGTAGACCGTGTTAGGCGTACGGTTGACCGATTCCTTACTGGAACCGGTCGACTGTTTGGGCCCAGGACAGAATTCCTGGTTCCCTTTTTGAATGCCAACTTTGTCCACGGAAACCCGTGTCCTCACCTTGTGCGTGAGCCGGGAGGTGACGGTGGGCGCGTGTTGCGTGCCTGCCCAGGGACCGCCGTGTGGAAAAGTGTGGGTGTTCGGGACGTGTCACCTCCATGTATGGACCGTGACTAAGTTGATGGATTGATTGGACTCTTTGTAGTATAGCAGGCCTGAGGGATCGCGGATCCCAATGTTTGATGTTTGTGCGGGCACGCAACTGGCGTTGGGTGAGGTGACTACCGGCCTTCGGGCTACGGAGGTCGCTGCCCTGCTTTTATAGCGGCGCGGTTGGTGTTTGCGGCTCGTGGAGCCTGATGACCTGGCAGACTTCGGTCTGGACCGTCCGATGTTGTGCCGGACGTTTGTGATGGACCACCGATGTTGTGCCGGTGATGCCGTCGAGGTTGTGCCGGCGATGATGATTGTTGGGCCGAGGCTGTTCCGGCTATGTTGATTCCTCGACTGGGCACCTATCGAGATGATGTTGTTATACCTTCCGGGCGACGGCCCCGTTGGTCCCCGTGGCTTCGACCACAGAGATTTGCAGATCTGTATTCTATCGGCCCGCAGGCGTGACAGAGGCTCCCTGCCGAACCCTTGAGTAGTGTAGCCGCGTGTGGGGGGGTGCGATGTCGCGTGCTGTAAGAGTGCATGTGCTGCAGTAGGTCTCCTCGGGAGACCCGATGTTGACTGTCGGACTGATGTCCTGTTTTACCCTTCGGGGGAACTATTTTCCTTTCTGTTGATGCCATGACATGCTACTAGAATGATAGGTTCATTTGCGTAATGCATGCATATAGGTGAGTTGGCATACGGGGTTTCCTTCTGGAAACTTAGGCATTGTTGTTATATATTTTTCAGGACCGCAGTAGGTCCAGTTGGGTGGTGATCGGCGGGCACGCGCATTTTGGAGTTGGATCCTCTTCTCGGACCGCTAAGGTCGACATGATTACGTTTTATCTTCTTTTGTCGTTTTGTTGTAATCATGTATCATTTTGATAAACTCTGATGTAATTTTGGTGCACCGCTATTTGTTTTATGAGAAGTAACAGTCCCGTCTTTGATTATTGAGTTCCTTTGTCTTGATTATAAATTTTTAAATTTCCGTTGTTTCGAGATGTTACAAAACCTCTTCCCAACTATTTTTATTATTATAAAGGAAGAACTTCGAGCTCATAGTCAAACCCAAATCACCACAATATTTGTCTTGAAAATGTGTTTCAAGAGTCCAATTCACTTACGTGTTGTTTGGAAACAACTATAAAAAGTAAAGAAAAAAGAGAAAAGAAATGTATTACATCATATTACTAAAACTTGAAAGAAAGTTGTCTTGAATACACCTTTTATATCAAAAACACTATAATCCATTTTGCATATAAAGTAGCTAGCCAAATAAGAGAGAACTTAGGTTTTTTTTTCTTTTCTATCTGTTTTTCTGGTTGAATTGTATCCAAATAGAACATTAATCGAAATCACGACTTGCTTCAAGTAGATGCACAAAATCCCAGATGAAGTAATATAAGAAATCCAAAAGATGCTCTCCTGTCAAACTGTGTCAAGCAAACATAAAATCTAAGGCCTTTTGCCTACCTGCACCTCAAATATGGGAACGTAATGGAAAGTACATCCGTGTTTCTATATTTGTCTTGAATACACCTTCCGGGTTTTACCGACCGAAGGTATCCGTCGGTGATTATCGTCGTCTGTCGGTGTTAATCTACATCGACGGTAAATGTGTTGGTGTATATCTACTCCGACGGATATATACCATCGGTAGTACTTTAGGCACGATAACTCCGGTCAAATTTTTTCCCTTACTTCCATCGTCATAGAACATTGACTGCCTTTCACCGACGGAATTTCTGTCGGTCTACAACACTGACATACCTATCCATCGGTTACACCGACCAAGTCGTTCTTCGATAGCTGCAGAACCTACACCGACGGATAGGTGTTGTCAGAGCTAATTTTTGGTTACATACATCAACAGATAGTGTCTGTCGTTAGTTTGTAAACGTCAATACTATCACCGACGGACAATATTTTCCAGAACCCAAAAAATCTTGTTTGCTCTTTTGGGTTTCCGGATTCTATGTTCATTCCTCAAACATATTCAAACACATCATTCAACAAGCATTCATACACATCTAATTCAATCATCATTCAACAACAACCATTTATACACATGCAACTCTTTCAACAATAATTCAAACAATCTAAACACAAAAGTTATATATATTAACTTATCTAAAAACAATTCAAACATACAAGTTGTAATTTCATTATAGTTACCATCTGAATTTAGTAAGCACTACAATAGCGTTTAATCAAAAAACTGACAGAAAAAATAAAACACTAAGTTATTAAACCTCTTGTGTCGGTTCTGCCAGATGGATCGTCATCATTATCTCGACTTGATCGTTGATTTAGCGTACAAAAATTTTGCAAGACTAAAACATTAAGTCACTTAAAACATTATAATGTATACAAATTAACTTAGTAAATGTAATATAATTAACTAAACTATAAATACAATACCTAAGGATTAAAACCTCCCATCTCCATCAAAAAGTCGACCATCGACTTATACATCTTGAGGCCGTTTTGCATATTCTATAACTTGTTTTGCATCTCCGCTACATGGCTTAACACCTTCTTCATCTCCTCACCTTTCTCAACCTCCGCTCTAGCACTACTCTATTCTTGAGATGGCGTTCTACGCGGGCCGTACATGTCAGTTGGGGTGACAAGACTTGAATACATCCTCACACGTCCATGCCCATCGCTGAGAATAGTTCCGACCGGATCCTGGGCGTCAACTGCTATATTGAACTATTGATAGACCCCTGGGAACTTGTCTCACCCGATCCTCGCAAAGATTTCATTTGTTCCTTAAAAGAAGAAAACATTATAAATAACAAAGAATGTATCAAACAACACTAGGAATTGAAATCTAATAATAATCTTAAACTTACAATAACGGTCGTAGCTTCAGGGAGGGTCTTGTCATGAAGCTAGATGTACATATCGGTACGATTAGGCTCAGAAACGTCTGAGTTTACTGTAAGGTTTGGGAAGAGGGAGGATCGGGTTTGGGTTGGTGTGGGTGCTTGAAAGGGAGGAAGGCGGCGTCGGAATGGTGTTTCGGGGCTGGGGTCGCGTGGGAAGTGGGATGTTCGAGTTTGGGGTCGTGTGGGAAGTGGGAGGTTCAGGGAAGACAAGACGCGAAGGGGGTTTGGGTTTGGGGCTTGAAGAGGACCGGAGAGGAGACGGCGTGGGGTGGGCGGCTTCGGGTTCGGGGAAGATGAGAGATGCTTATAGTGAGAGGGATCGACGATGCGAGGAAGCGGCGACGAGGGGCAACGGGCGGCGGGTTAAGGTTTTGTTTTAAGAAAAAGGAAAGTGAAGGGGAAAGCCCGAGTTAGTTCCTGATAAAAACCTACACCAATGGAAAATATCCGTCGGTGTTTGTTTTATTATCCATCTCCGTATATAGACGTATTTAGTGCAAACGGTAATATTTCAAATTTTACGCCGATGGACAATATCCGTGGGTGTAGTTAATACACATTGACGACTCTATCCGACGATGTAGGTTTCCCTAGTCGTCAGTGCTTCTATTTCCGTGGAATAAATTCATTTGACAAGAATTTCCGTCGAAGAAGTTGAGTGAGACACCAATGCCTATCTATCCCGTCAGTGAAGGTTATGATAGTCATCGGTGTAGGTTTTCCGCGAAACAAAATTCATTTTGCGTGCATTCGAATATTCACCGACGAACAAATCCGTTGGTGAATGTTTAGGCTATGACGAATACTCTGAAAATGTTTACCGAGAGGGTTATTCCGTCGAGGGTGTCGACCTATTACGTTGGTGGACATTTACACCGACGACTTTTGATATCTGTCGGTGTATGTAAGTGTACACCGACAGATGTATTTTGTTGGTGAAACTTATATTTCTAGTAGTGAAATTTCTTATATACACTTGTTGTTAGTGTGAGTCCCACTTTGACAATGTTGTTATCGATCTATTAAATTTTTGCAAATTAGACATCAAAATAAAAAAAAATTAATGTTAAACAAAAACACACACCATCCACTCCTTCCCTCCCAATCCCTCTTCTCCATCTCTAGTGACTTAACTAATGACTTTTCCGACTCTGAAGACTTCTTTGACGAAACTTGTCCAATTGCACGTCACCACCCTCTGCCACATCACCAAACACCACCCCTCTCCCTCCGCCCCACCCTCTCCATTGCAATTTGTCATCTCCCTCATCCTCCGACAAGGGAGAATAGGGGTCGGCAAGGAGGAGTAAGAGGTGGAGTGGGGGAGAGGGTGAGAAGAACGAGGTGTGGGTGGGCTTCTATTCTTTTTAATTTTTTTGTTTAATGATTGACATCATTTCATGCTCATATTTGTATCTTATATCCATTATCTTACACCTAAGCAATGCTACGTGACGAGTTTTTATGTTTAGTTTTCAGGAATAAAGAGGTTTGAAGAGAAGAGCCATGAAAGGATCCAAAAGCTGGGAAAAAGGACTGAATGGTGAGATCTAGGGACCAAGATGCAAGGGAGAAGGACCTGAATGTAAGACAGAAGGACCTAAGAGCAAAACAGAATACTCCACACCATCATGGGGAGTATTTTACCAATTCTATTCGGGTCGGAGCTCCAACAAGTCGAGTAACCGCATTAAAGACCAACAATACCAGAAAGCAAAGCCCACAACAAATTCCAACACAATCCGACAATTTTGGACCGCTAATTGGCGGTCCATATTGCTCAGGATCCGTCGAAATTTCTCCTGGACTTGTATTAATGTTCGTTTAGGCTATTTTTGGTATTGGTTTAGTCCCACATCGGGGGATTGTCCCGGATTAGCTTTTCCCATGCTTATAAATAGAACTCTTCACCTTCCATTGTAATTACCCATTGTTTGGTGGCATTCTCTCTACTAAGGAGTGAGCCTTGAAGCAATAACTCAAGGTGGAGAAGGATGCTACCTTCAATGTGAGTCATTGTTAATAAAATTTTATTTGTTTCTTTTAAATCTTGTTTTGTTATGTTGTTTGTTTTGTGTGGGTTGTTTTACTTTGTTTAAATTCTTGCTTAGTAATTTTAGTATCTTAGTTAAATATTTTCTTTACTTTGTCTAATCAGTAGTGTAATGAGTAGTGAGTAGTTCCATCCCCATTTGGGGGGTGGAGAAATATGAGATATAATTATGTAGTGTATTAAGTGTGTGTTATTTTTATCCATTGAGCTTTATATGATTTCCATAACCATCTAATGGGTCTCCACTCTTATCTTTGATATGCTAATGCTCTTGAATGAAGCTTAGCTTATGCTTTGATTAGTGGACCTATTTTATGGGGAATGATAAGGTTAGGATATGGATGAAGTTAATGTTGGAAACACAATTTGTAGTGTATGTGCTCTTGTTGCCTTTACCTTAGCTAATGTCTTGTATGTTTTAATGATGTAGTGAAATCTTAATTCATGTAGAGGCATAGTAGGGTATAGTCTTTATACTTGAGTTCATGTAGCTTCATTCCAATTATTGTCTTGTATGTTTTAATGATGTAGTCATATCTTAATTCATGTGGAGGCAAAGTTGGATGTAGTTTTATGATTTCATGCACTACATGTTGTGAGGAGCTTAATGAACACACACACACTTCTTTATGTTCACATTATTTCTCTACCCCCTTTGGGGTTTAGTTTTCTTGCTTCTTTTCCATTTCCATTTGCATCTTAGTGTAGTTTAGTGTAACCAACCTTTCTTCCCTTTCTTTACCTCTCGCCTTCGCACAAACCAAGTGTCGACACACCTCCCAGTGGACGACCCGTATTTGCCACCGCTTCAACGCGGCCGTGCACTTGCGGTAGAAATATAAAACGAGATCAATCAAGTTTTTGGCGCCGCTGCCGGGGAGGTGCTCTGTCCAGACCTTGGTTTGGACGATTCGAGGGGTTTTTAATTTTTCGTTTTCAGTTTTTCTTAGTTTCAGGGAACACTCTGATCACGGGGAGGCCACTGGAGAAGTTTGAGGAAGCAAATCCAAGAACAGACCGCCAATCAGCGGTTTGGAACCGCCAATTGGCGGCCTGGTGAGGGATTCTGTCTTCCAATTTTTTTGTGGTCATTTGTGTTGTACTTTTTGTTATCGGGGAGCCCAATTTTGCATGCTGTGACTTCTTATTTGCTCCCAGATCATTAATCACTCCCCCTTTAATCAACTTGGACCATAAAACTCAAAGCAAAAGATTAGACTTCTTGCCATCTAGGTCATGCACCATTGGTAGACCTTGCATGCATTTGTCTTTTCTTTGTTTTACATTTTGTCGTTGATTGCTGGCGTGAGGTACGTGCACCCACATCCCTCATTCATGCATGTTTCTTTCATGCATTAGTTAGTAAGGTGCATCGGGACAAGAGTGAGAGAGCATTTGATTGGAGCGATTGATTGCTAGATCTAGGATCAAATCGCTACTAAGGAGGGGCTGTCCCATAAAAGATAAGGTGGGGGATTTCATCACCCTTTCCTTGGCCCCAAAAATCACTCTTAATAAAGCCTTAACTAAAAGCAAGTAGACATTGGCCCTAAGGAATTCGGACGCACTAGGAGAGTAATCTAGTCGAGACCGTCATGACCTGATCGGCGTTGCCTACCTTGTCGATAGTAGGAGGTACTGGATCTCCGGATCTGGTATCACTTGCTGGGCATTGTGGTCCTCGTCGTAGGGAGGTGAGGCGTGTCGAGGCTAGTGACCTCGAAGTTAGGCGTCGTCTAGCTTAAGGACCTATTGCCTTACATTGTTTGAGCCGTGCTTGTTAGTTAGGCTTCTTCCTGATCCCACTACCCACGCTAGCTCTAGGGATTCTTCCCTCCTCATCTGAGTCATCTCCTCATCTATTCTCTACGTTTAGTCTCCTCCCCTTTACACTCTCTGTTAGCGTTTTAGGGTCGAGTCGAGCACTTTTTGCGAGCTTAGTCTCGTGGTGGTGAGAGTGGTCGACTCGAGAGTTGTTTGTTGAGATGGATGGTTACATGGGCGACCATTCATATCATTGTTGGGACCAGGATGATTCTCCCTGGTATTCCGGACCCATGCAACCTGGGGTGGCTCAGACGAATACCCCGTACGGTTGGGATGATCTTCATTATGTGACTGAGCAATCTTCATATAGGGGTGATATGAGAGAGGCACCGACGGCTAGATCTCCATCTAGTTATGTTGGATCATACTCTGGGCAACAAACTTTGGCCTCTTTCATGCATGCGGTAGACGACATGAGTGCACCAGTGGCTCCAGTAGCCATACCGTGCGATTGTTGTGGGTTGAGTGGTCATAATATCGGGGAATGTCCTTATGTTCCCCCAGAGCCTGAGTATGAGCATACATTTTCACAAAATGCTCATTATGACCATTACGCATCCGCGTACAATCCGAGAGTGATGGATTCATGGGGTGACAATTCTTATTCAAATTCTTATACTTCATATTCACTCCAGTATCCTCCTCCCGAATACCCAGAATTCTACCAGCACCCCACTCCAAATCATTGGACTCATTCTCAGCCCATCAACACCCAACCCCAAAATTTCCCAAGCTCTGACTTGGACCCCATCGTTGACCGCATACCTGATTCCTTGAAACAAACTCTCCAAACATTCATGGAAACCACACAAAACTTATTGAAGTCCAACTTGAATTCCTTGCAAACCATGGAAATGCAAGTGAGCCAGATGACACAACAATTCCATGAACGTGAGGAGGGTAACTTTTCTTGTCAACATGAGAATTCATCTTTTGATATCGAACCACCACCACATCCACAAATTCAAAGCACAATCTTTCAAAGTCAAACTCCTAGTCAGTCTGAGGGACTTGGGGTTTCAATTCACGATCACTTAGTGGAGGATTCGATTCAAATTGAGAATAACGTGGACCAGTTTCATTATGAGTCGGCACATGATTGTGCCTTATCTTTTTGTCTCGTGGCCCTTGAGCCACATGATCTTCATTTTGTGCCTCTTAAGGACTCACCTCTGGTGGAGCAAGAGCTCCCTAGTACCCGCAATTTCAAACAACCTGATGAGAGTTTGCCTCTCACTATTGTTCCTGATCATCTTGGAAATGATGGAACATCAAACAACTACATTGCTCATGAGGGTATTATGAGTTCCTTGGAGGATACTTTGGGTATGAGACCCACTTCCTGTTCTCCTGGTGAGTTGGACATGCATAACGAGGTGCTTGACCTCGTTCCGACCCACCAACCTGTTGGTTGGAGAGTTTGGATTGATGATCATAACTTCAGTTCCGCAACGGGAGATATTTTTCTTCCGTTGCCCCTTATTTCCCAAACTCTCGAGAGGTTCAAACTCTATCAGTTTGATCCTTTGAATGAGACGCCTTTGCGTCCAATTCATGAACCTCTCATTTCATCTGGTGCTCTTTGTGAAGGGGGCCCACGCATGCGTATTCTGGCCCCGCGTGGTGTCATGTTCCCTTTCCAAGTGCATTGACCCACTCTTGAGGTTCCCATTTGATGTCTTTTGACAAATGAAGATGGGAACTTATGTTTGTACATAGTTATATAAAAAAAAGAAAAAAAAGAAGTACAATAAAAGACTCCTTCAGTGAGCATTGATTGTTGTGAGCCCCAACCCTTGTGTATTTGGGCTCCATTTCTTTCACGTATTTGTATCCCTTCTTTAGCATCTCACAGGTTTTGAGGGAATTCGGGTTATGTCCATCAACATGACCTTGCACTTCCCTTTGTACTTCATGTTGGTGAGATCTCTCCTTTTTATGCATCAATCCATGTAGTATCTTGCTTGCATTCATTGAGGACAATGCATGAAGTAGGTGTGGGGGGGTGTTTTACGTGTGTACATAGTCGAGTCTTTTTCCTTTGATTTTGTTTTCTTTTGTTTGCATTGTTAGGGTCATGATAGTGTGCTGCATTTAATATCGATATATCTGCTTGCCATGATCCTTGGGTGACTTGTCTTCTTTTGCTTGCCTAGTGCTTCAAAATTTTCACATTTCTTTCAAAATCTTCATGTGTTTTCGAAAGAAAATGTTTTGTGGGTTTTGCGTGTGTTTAGCATGTGCAAAACCGTTGAGAGGCAAAGTAAAAAGAAAGCTCCCAAAATTGTCTTGAACTTGATGCATTAGGATATCTAGTACGTGGCTTTAGGATTTATCGAGTCGTTAGGATGCACCCCAGTTTTCCCTTGGGGGTGAGTAATCATAGGGTTTCAGTGCTCAAACATTTAATGAAGTCCACCCTGAACCTAGTGAGTCAATAATTCGTGTCTGTTAACTTAAGGAAGTTTGTTGTAGTCAAGGACCCTCTAAATCCTGTTGTGAGACATTAGTGTAGGGGTTTTGGTTCATGTGTAGATAAGAAATAAGTGAGTAGGTGTTCTCTCTTCTCGCACGGCTCCTATCACTCGGGAAAGTAGGTCTGAGGGGACTTTGTGCCTGGTGCTTTCGAGTCATCTGACTTGGGATGCGCCGACTGAACTCCCGTTACACGGGTGGTAGGGATTGCCCTATGTGGAGATGTGGGGAAAGGTGTACATGATGGTGTAAGTCCTCATGGGCAATGATGCATGGAACCTGACCCTGGGAGAATGAAGCTCCAACTAATAAAAAGTAAAAGAAAAAAAAGTGAAAAGAAACAAAAAAAAAATATGATAATGAAAATAAGAACCTTAATGGACTTTACACTTTGTAGCACTTGAGGATGTTGAGGTTGTCCATGTCTTTCACATAATTCCTTATTTAACTTGCACGAATGGTTCATTAGGGTAGAGGTGTGGACTGATCACCTATATAGAGTCGGCCCGTAGCATTACCGCGTCCATTGATCAACAAAATATTTCCAACGAGTCGAGGTCTAGATTTAATAATGCATCTTGTTCGGATTTTGTGGGTATATCCGCTGAAAACCCTCAGGAGACAACACTCCTCCTCCTTGGCAACAAAGAGGTTTAACGGCTTGTTGCACGTGCTAAGTGCAACCGTGATTCCTACGAAAGTGAGTTAGGATTTCTTGTTTCTCGTTTGTTTTTCTCTTTCTTTGTTTTGCTCGAGACTAGCAAAAACTTAGGTGTGGGGGTATTTGATTGACATCATTTCATGCTCATATTTGTATCTTATATCCATTATCTTACACCTAAGCAATGCTACGTGACGAGTTTTTATGTTTAGTTTTCAGGAATAAAGAGGTTTGAAGAGAAGAGCCATGAAAGGATCCAAAAGCTGGGAAAAAGGACTGAATGGTGAGATCTAGGGACCAAGATGCAAGGGAGAAGGACCTGAATGTAAGACAGAAGGACCTAAGAGCAAAACAGAATACTCCACACCATCATGGGGAGTATTTTACCAATTCTATTCGGGTCGGAGCTCCAACAAGTCGAGTAACCGCATTAAAGACCAACAATACCAGAAAGCAAAGCCCACAACAAATTCCAACACAATCCGACAATTTTGGACCGCCAATTGGCGGTCTTGGACCGCTAATTGGCGGTCCATATTGCTCAGGATCCGTCGAAATTTCTCCTGGACTTGTATTAATGTTCGTTTAGGCTATTTTTGGTATTGGTTTAGTCCCACATCGGGGGATTGTCCCGGATTAGCTTTTCCCATGCTTATAAATAGAATTCTTCACCTTCCATTGTAATTACCCATTGTTTGGTGGCATTCTCTCTACTAAGGAGTGAGCCTTGAAGCAATAACTCAAGGTGGAGAAGGATGCTACCTTCAATGTGAGTCATTGTTAATAAAATTTTATTTGTTTCTTTTAAATCTTGTTTTGTTATGTTGTTTGTTTTGTGTGGGTTGTTTTACTTTGTTTAAATTCTTGCTTAGTAATTTTAGTATCTTAGTTAAATATTTTCTTTACTTTGTCTAATCAGTAGTGTAATGAGTAGTGAGTAGTTCCATCCCCATTTGGGGGGTGGAGAAATATGAGATATAATTATGTAGTGTATTAAGTGTGTGTTATTTTTATCCATTGAGCTTTATATGATTTCCATAACCATCTAATGGGTCTCCACTCTTATCTTTGATATGCTAATGCTCTTGAATGAAGCTTAGCTTATGCTTTGATTAGTGGACCTATTTTATGGGGAATGATAAGGTTAGGATATGGATGAAGTTAATGTTGGAAACACAATTTGTAGTGTATGTGCTCTTGTTGCCTTTACCTTAGCTAATGTCTTGTATGTTTTAATGATGTAGTGAAATCTTAATTCATGTAGAGGCATAGTAGGGTATAGTCTTTATACTTGAGTTCATGTAGCTTCATTCCAATTATTGTCTTGTATGTTTTAATGATGTAGTCATATCTTAATTCATGTGGAGGCAAAGTTGGATGTAGTTTTATGATTTCATGCACTACATGTTGTGAGGAGCTTAATGAACACACACACACTTCTTTATGTTCACATTATTTCTCTACCCCCTTTGGGGTTTAGTTTTCTTGCTTCTTTTCCATTTCCATTTGCATCTTAGTGTAGTTTAGTGTAACCAACCTTTCTTCCCTTTCTTTACCTCTCGCCTTCGCACAAACCAAGTGTCGACACACCTCCCAGTGGACGACCCGTATTTGCCACCGCTTCAACGCGGCCGTGCACTTGCGGTAGAAATATAAAACGAGATCAATCATTTAACATTAAGGTCATTTTCTATTTTAGAAGGTGTAATTTTCACAATTACTAACAATGTTGGACTGAATGAAAACATTGACGAAGTGGAAGCTACACTAATGGTAGGTGTATACATGTAATTTTTTTAATTGAAAGGTGTATTTAAAACAAATTCCAAAACACAGGTGCATATCTCCAACTACATTTTGTTCAAGATGCACGCAAGCAAGAAGTCCTAAAATCTATGTGAATATAATGTTAACCACTACTAGAATCAAAACGAGACTCTTTGTTCAAAAATTGAAATTAATTTCATAGGCTGCAAATATGTGGAAATCCTTTCGCTATTGATTCCTATTATCGTACCCAAATTCCTCACAAATGCCATCAAACTGAAACGCCCATACTTATAGAGGGGCAAAGAACATTCTAGAACGAAAGATACCCTAGAATGTTCCAAAGATATTTTTCTCATTAGAAAAATCCAGAGAAGGCATGAGAGTATTTGAAAGATATGTTGGGAAGATTCCATAGAATATACATGTAGATATTTTGTACATCCAAAATATCAAGGGAATATTCTAGAATAAGAGAATGATTTAGATAAAAGGATCCTCCCCTATAAATAGGGCTCCCCTCCCATCATTTGTACACACTCAACCATTAAGAGCAATCCATAAGCATATTGAGAAAGTCTTCTCAAGTGCCCATTAATGTGTGAGTGTTCTAAATAGCACTCTAGCTATGTTAACAGAAAGGGGGCCTAAGAAGTCCGAGGAACTCAAGGGAGTTAGTACTTGTGACGACATGGTTGCTACTTGAGGAGTTGGTCCATGACAAAGTGGTATTAGAACATTACCTGTGGGTGAAGGGCTTCTATGGGGAAGTACACCGAAAGCAACAAAGGGTTAGTCGTTGAGGAAACTCGTGGTGGGGATGTTGTCTTTACCATGGGAGAGAAGAGCAAACATCGAAGGGATGCCAATAGGGGGTCCGGGGGAAGTTCAAAATCCTTGGAGGAGAATGTGACTATCTGCTATGACACCATGCTCACCATAGGTTCCAAACTCGCAAGTGTAACGCTTGGACATTGTTGATGAGGAGATCAAGTCCTAGCTATGGAGAACAATTAAGATGCTTTGAGAAAAGGTAGAGTTCCTTGAAGTATCAAGAGAAGAGTTCAAAGACAAGTTAACTATTTCCAAGCGAGTCTTGCCAAATGGTGGGGGAGCAAGGGAATCGCCAAAGATAGACATCCCTCGTTCCAACAAATTTGGAGGCCAACGAGACGCAAAAGTAGTGGACAACTTCTTGTGGAGCAAGAAACAATACTTTGTGGGAATGAACATTCAATATGATGCTTAAAAGGTCAATTTTGTCTCTCACTATCTTTCAGACACTGGTTCATTATGGTGGCAACGTAAGATAGAAGATGTTAAGAGCAACTTAAGTAGGCCAATATAAACGTTGGAAGATTTTATGAAGAATTTGAAAAGGCACTTCTATCCCACGAATGAGGTCTATGAAGCAACAAAGAAGTCATTAACACTTAACCATAAATCTTCTATCCGGGAATACAATTCACTACCATATTTCTTTAAATCTGAAGTCTAGACCCAGATGATAAGTTGCTCATTTCATGAATGGTCTCCAAGATTGGGCCAGAGGGGAATTGCAAAGAAGAGTTCTTAAGGACTTGGATGAGGCCATTGAAATGGTTTGGCCCTTCATGGAATATGAAATAAGGGATGCGGGGAAACAAAAGAGCATAAGGATAAAGGTGGGAGACATAAAAGAAAGGATAACTGGTAAAGAGAAGGTCTCCAAGGAGAAGTTTCAAAATAAAAGTTCTGATAGGAACTCCCATTATGATGGGCAAGAAATCCTTTGTTTCCAAAGGGGGGGGGGGGTGCTTTGCTTGCAAAGTCCCTCATCAGTTGAGGAGCTAAGAAGACAACTCAGTAGTTTGTTGGAAGTAGGGCAAATTCGACCATCAAAAACACCATACGTTAGTGTTTTTCAAAAGAAATGTGATGGACCTGCGGTCGAGGTATTATCAAGTCAGAATTGCAGAGGGAGATGAACCAAAGACTACATGTGCCACCAGATATAAGTCCTTTGAGTGGTTAGTCATGCCTTTCAGTCTAATCAACGACCCTACAACATTTTTCACCGTGATGAATAAGAAGTTTCATCCCTACTTGGATCGGTTTGTGGGAGTGTACTTGGATGACATTGTCATCTATTGTAACACCATAGAGGAGCATCTGGAGCACCTAAGAAGGATATTCCAAATGCTCAGGGAAAACAAACTATTTGTTAAGAAGGAGAAGTGCTTTTTTCCAAAAAAAGAACTATCCTTCTGGCCATATTATCAGGAAAGGAAAGTTGGGGATGGATAGTTCAAAGATAAAGGCAATAAAATAGTGGGAGACCCCAACCAAGGTGACGGAACTTTGTTCCTTTTAGGATTGGTAAATTACTATAGAAGGTTCATCAAGGGGTATTCTGCACTAGTCATTCCACTATCCGAGCTGCTTAAGAAGGAGATAGAATGGGAATGGATAGAAAAGTGACAAGAAGCCTTGGAGGGATTGAAGAAGAAGGTTATAGAGGAGCCAGTACTCGTCTTGCCGGATTTCACCAAGGAATTAGAGGTACAAGTTGATGCCTCAGACTTTGCTATAGGAGGGATGCTAATGCAATATATTTTATGAGATGTATTAAATTTCATGTGATATGAAATAATATACATATGGTAAAATGATAAAACTATGTCATAATAACGACATGGTTAGAATAACAAATAAATTTACATGAGATGTATATATATTGTGGGATATGATGTTTTGACATTATATATGATAATATATTACATGATATAATGTGATCAGTAACATTGTAACATGTGAATTTGCTAAAACCCCGAAGCTCAAATTTTGTAGGATATTGATCCAAAATTTGTGGAGGTAAAAATAGAGGAAAACGGTTGACCATTTTCGAGAGCTGGTGGACTGAAATTATCAGGAACTTTCTTGTTAACATAATAGTGGACCGGCGTGGCACGCAGTCCGATCAAAATTTTCAGTAACTTTTAAAGTTCGGAACGGTCGACCGGTGTGGCATTTAGTTTGACCAAAATTACCAGGATCTTTCTTGGTAAGGGAATAGTCGATCAACATGAAACACAGTTCAACCGAAATTATCAGGAATTTTTCTACATAACAGAATGGTCGACCAGTTAGGTATTTTCGTCAACAGTTTGCCCTGCATTTTACCCAAATTAAAAAGAGATTATTGCTGATTAATAGAGGGATGTGACCTATGTTGGTCAATGGAAGTTATAACAAGGTGATGTGTCAAAATGTGAATGGAGTAAAACCTACTATAGATCACGTGTGGATTGGTTTCATGCATGAGGTAGTTATATATAGGGTTTTCTATATACCGTCTCCTTCTCTTTGAGACAACAATTGAAAATACATCCTTTTTATCTTCTCTCCATCCCCCCATTAAAATTCTCTTAATTAATTAAGTGCTAGAGATTTAATTCTTGGTGGCATAGAAGGGGTTAATAGCTAGATTCTAACCTTAGAGTTGATTGGGTAGCTTCAATCACTCTAATCTTGTTTAGAGTTTGGTGAACACTTAGAGAAAGCTATTCCGGCGATTCAACTTGCAAAGAGACTTCGAATCACCGAAAAGGGTTTGACAATCCTTGTAGGTAAGATTCAACTTGTGCATTTAAATATTGTGTATAATACATCTCTATTAAAATGCTTTCTACAGTGTTATACATGAAATTATTGATTAAATATGAAATAGATCTTGCTTGTGTCTCAAAAAAATAAAAAATACACCAAAGCATGAGACAAAATCCTACAATTACATGATTAATTGATATCATAAATCATTAGTTTTTAGGCCTTAGTGATAGGGGGAACATATATTGTTAGATCACTTAATTAAGGGGGATAATTATGTAATTCTAGCCATTCCATCATATGTTTTTTTGTTTGCATTTGATTGATGTCAAATGAGGAGAATGATAAGGATTGCGTTTCAATTAATTCATACTATGCATATTGTTAGGGGGCATTATATACATTTATAGTTTACATATATGAAAGGGGAGAAATCATATAGAAAATTGGAGAAATTAAATTGAAACTCAAGCATTAAGATATAAGTTTGTCATCATCAAAAGGGGAAGATTGTGGGCTTTTTGGTCTTAATCTATATTAAGTTTGACGATTAATCAAATAAATCTTAATCAATCAACATAATCAATCAAAGTGAGCAAATATGATTACATGCATTGCATACATATTTGTATACTTGCAATCATCTTAATAGGTTGATCAAGATTATCAAAGAGAATGAGCATTGGGACAAAGACATCAAGACTCAAGACTTGTAATCAATGCTTTGGACTAAGAGATTTAATTTTATATTTATTGAGTCCATAAGCTTTAATGTAAACTTGACCACTAGGAATTTGTCCCGACCAAGTTCGGACTAGCACACCCCAAACGGTCAACCGAAATCATTCAATAGTAAACCTTAGAATTCTCTCTCGAATGGTCCAGTCGAACGACCGAAGTGCCTCAGACCGGTTTTGGACTTTACTCCAATGGTCGCATTTTAATCAAGCCTTAGAGTCCAATTGACTTGTCTAATTTTGGACGACCGAATGTTTGTTGGTTACCAATTCCTTCTTGGCTTTAGGCGACTGTTGAACGTTTTAATTTAAACCGCAAGTGCACGGCCGCGTTGAAGCGGTGGCAAATACGGGTTGTCCTCAGGGAGGTGAGCAGCCTCTCATTTGCACGAAATCAAGTGGCAAAATATGGAAGAGAGTTTGATTATCCTACTCTACGCTACACTACACTACGAAGTACGAAATGCGAAAGAAAGCAACAAACGATTAACTAAAACCTAACTAAGAACGAAATAAGAGTGCTGGAATTCAGAAATGGAAAACCCCTAAGGGGTGGAGTGAGTGCACACATCCAAAGAGGTGGGTGTTGAACACATTCTTTAAGCACAAATGAAGGTGGTGTTATCATGCATAGGAAGTGTCTAAATGTTATGGCAAAACCTATCAATCCATTTACCAACCTAGTTGGTTAACATTTACATATGCAAGTTGTTTATTTCAGAACCTAAACAAGCATGAGAGGTGTCTAATCATTTTGGCAAAACTCATCAAGTTATAAATTCTATCCTAAACAAGCAAGCATACATTCATGTTTTATCAACACATTGTAAATAAAACATTCATTCCATTCTATAATCCATGTATGAACATCTACTCCACCCCTTAAAGGGGATGGAACTACTCACTACACATTATACTAATTATTAAACTAAGCAAGGAAAGCATATTAACTAAGCTACTAAAACTAATGATATGAAATTAAACAAAGTAAAACAAGCAAAATGAAACTAATAACATAACAAAGAAACTTTTATTAACAAATGACTCACATTTCAAGTAGCATCCTCCTACTTTAGTGTGTGTTTCAAGGCCTCACTTCTAGTAGGAAGAATAACCACTCAAAATATGGAATGATTACATTAGAAGGTGAAGAGTTCTATTTATAGCCATAGAAAAAGGCACTCCGGGACAATTCCCCAATGTGGGACTAAACAAATACCAAAAATAGCCTAAACATCCTCTAATACATGTGCTAGAGAAATTTGAGCGGATCCAGAGTGATCTGGACTGCCAATTGGCGGTCCATACTTTGGATCGGGTTGGAATTTGTTGTGGGTTTTTCTTGCTGGTATTGTTTGTCTTGGATGCGGTTACTTGACATGTTGGAGCTCCGACCCGAATAGAATTGCCAAAATGCTCCCCATGATGGTGTGGAGTTTTCTATTTTGCTCTTTGGTCCTTTGGTCTTACGTTCATGTCCTTCTCCCTTGCATCTTAGTCCCCAGATCTCACAATTCAGTCTTTTTTCCTAGCTTTTGGGTCCTTTTATGCTTCATCTCTTCAAACATATTTATTTCTGAAATTCAAACATAAAACTCGTAACATAACATTGTTTAGGTGAAAGATAATGGTTATAAGATGCAAATATGAGCATGAAATGATGTCAATCAAATACCCCCACAAAACGTTTGCTAGTCCCGAGCAAAACAAAGAAAGGAAAAAGCATACGAGAAAAACAAGAAATCCTAACTCACTTTCGTTGGAATCACGGTTGCACTTAGCACGTGCAACAAGCTGTTAAACCTCCTTGTCGCCAAGGAGGAGGAGTGTTGTCTCCTGATGGTTTTCAACGGATATACTCACAAAATCCGAACAAAGATGCATTAATAAATCTAGCTACACGACTCGTTGGACTCATATTATCGATCATGGGATGCGGTAATACTACGGGTCGACTATATATATGTAATCGGTCTACACACCTAGCCTAATGAATTATTCGTGAAAGTTAGTTAAGGACTTAAGTGAAATACATGGGCAAGCTTAACTTCTGAATGTGATACAATGTGTAAAGTTCATTTTGGTTCTTATTTGACTTTTTTTTTTCTTTGGAGCATTTTATTGGTTGGTGTTTGATTCTCCCAGGGTCAGGTTTCATACATCATTGCCTATGAGGACTTACACTATCACGTACACCTTCCCCCAAATCTCCACATAGGGCGATCCCTACCACCCGTGTAACGAGAGTTCGGTTGGCGCATCCCAAGTCAGATGACTCAAAAGCACCAGGCACAAAGTCCCCTCAGACCTACTTTCCCGAGTGATAGGAGCCGTGCGAGAAGAGAGAACACCTACTCACTTATTTCTTATCTACACATGAACCAAAACCCCTACACTTAATGTCTCACAACAAGATTTAAATGATCCTTGACAACAACAAACTTCCTTAAGTTAACAGACACGAATTATTGACTCATTAGGTTCATGGTGGACTTCTTTAAATGTTTGAGCACTGAAACCCTATGATTACTCATCCCCAAGGAAAAACTGGGGTGCATCCTAACGACTCGATAAATCCTAAAGCCATTGTGCTAGATATCCTAATGCATCAAGTTTAAGACAATTTTGGGAGCTTTCTTTTATCTACATGGGAACCAAAACTCCTACACTTAAGTTTCACAAAAAGCGATTAAGGGCCCTTGACTAGGACAAACTTCCTTATACTAAGAGACACGAATTATTTGACTCACTAGGTTCAGGGTGGACTTCTTTAAATGTTTGTGGGCTGAAACCCTATGATTACACGTCCCCCGAGGGAAAACCAGGGTGCATCCTAACGACTCGATAAGACCTAAAGCCAGTAAACTAGATATCCTAATGCATCAAGTTCAAGAAAATTTTGGGAGCTTTCTTTTTACTTTGCCTCTCAACAGTTTTGCACATGCTAAACACACGCAAAACCTACAAAAACATTTTCTTTCGCAAACACATGAAGAATTTGAAAGAAATGTGAAAACTTTAAAGCATTAGGAAAGCAAAAGAAGATAAGTCACCCAAGGATCATGGAAAGCAGATATATCGATATTAAATACGGCACACTAACATGACCCTAACAATGCACACAAAAGAAAACAAAAATCAAAAGAAAAAACTCGACTATGTACACACGTAAAGCAACCCCCACACCTACTTCATGCATTGTCCTCAATGAATGTGAACAAGATACTACATGGATTTATGCATGAAAAATGAAAGATCTCACCAACATAAAGTGCAAAAGGAAGTTTGTAGTTATGTTGATGGACATAAACCCGAATACCCTCAAAACCTGTGAGATACTGAAGAAGGGAGACAAATACGTGAAGAAATGGGGCCCAAGTACACAAGGGTTGGGGCCCACAACAATCAATGCTCACTCATGGGGTCTTTTATTACTCGCTCTTTTTTTCTTTTTCTTCTTTTTTTTGTTTTTTTAAAAATGATATATACAGCAACAATGATATTCTCATAATCATTTGGTCAAGGAACATCAAATGATTACATCAAGTCATGAGGACCAGAGACTTGCCGGGATGAGCAAACTTCACCGGTACTCTGAGGTGTCATGAGGGGTGAAAGGTCAAAGCTGAAAGGCTCGAACCCCTCATGATATTGGTTGGGTGTGGGCATCATTAATGAATGAAGTTGTGTTGCCTCACTAGGGTTTAGTTGCTCATCGAACAAAACCCTCCAACCAATAGGTGGGTGCATCAGAATGAGTTCCTCAAGCTCCTTCGATTGATGCAGCAGACCAACATCACTAAGAATGAGGCTTCTCCCCAAGTCATCCAACAATGACCTCCCACCATCATTTATATCATCAAACCTAAGCTCGGTCATAGGTGGGTCTTTGTTGGAGTCAATATGAAGCTCAAATGGCTCAATGGCCATGGGACATGAGGTAGAGACACCTTCTGGTATAAGCATATGATGATGTGTCTCATTCTCACTAACACTCTGAACTGAATCATGCAACGAACACTCCTTTTGGACATTTATGTTTGATGCCAACTCACTCTGTTGCATTGCAAAGACATGCAATGAGTTTTTGCCGGCCCCACAAACATTCTCAATGGGTTGCATTGGGGTTAGGGGTGTTCGTTGATTTGGTGGTGCTTTCTCCATTTGGCGGATGAGATTTAGATTTAAAGGTTGATCCATGGGCTCCTGTTGCCTACCAGAGCTGAACACATGAAACTCGGCACTCATGTTACCGAATGAGAGCTTCATGAGACCATTTCTACAATTAATTAAGGCGTTGGAAGTTGCCAGAAATGGTCTACCCAAAATCAAAGGTATTTGAGGGTGGGTGTTCACAACAGGATTGGTATCGAGGACAACAAAATCGACTGGAAATATAATATCTCCAACTTTGATATGCACGTCCCCTTTGGAATACGAATGGATCTATCCGCCAATTGGAGGGTGATCTTAGTTGGTTTCAATTCTCCCAAGTTCAACTGTTGATAAACAGAGAATGGGAGGAGGTTGACCGCCGATCCTAAATCAAGCAATACATTGCTCATTCTAGTGTCCCCTATCGTACACTGAATAGTAGGACACCCAGGGTCCTTGTATTCTGTGTAGGTAGGATTGGACAAAAGTGAGCTGATATTTGCAGCCAAGAATGCTTTCTTAGGAACATTGGTCTTCCTCTTGGTTCTGCAGAGATCCTTCAACACTTTGGCATATTGAGGTATTTGTTGGATGACATCCAACAAGGGGATGTTAACCTTAACTTGCTTAAACACCTCTAATATCTTATCCATTGTGTCACTCTGCTTTTTGGTTAACCTACTTGGATATGGAGCTTTTGGCAGGTAGGTTTTCTACGGTGCCTGAGAAGGAGGCGTTGGTGTATTACCCTCACCCTCAGCCTCTTCTTCACCACCATTCCCACTGAGGGGCTGCATAGATGGTGGTGGTGGTGGTGGTGGCAAGGAAATGTGATTGTCAACCTGCTTTCCATTCCTTAAGGTCACAATGGAATTGACATGGTGAACAGGTTCCTCCACATGGTTCACTTGCCTCCCCCGAGGTACCACATTCTCATTTTGCATGTGTTGTTGTTGGTATATGCGGGGGTTAGCCTCAGGCTGGCTTGGAAAATACACTCTCTCACTTTCATGTACAAATTGAGTCAATTGGCCCATGTGAAGCTCTAGAGATTTGATGGTCTGCTGATTTGAAGTGAGAACTTGACTCGTGGTTGACATAAATTTTTTTATTGAGTTTTCAAGTCCACGAGTCAAGGTCTCAAGCGAATTGAATCGGGTTTCCATATTATTGGAATTTGGGAAACCCGATTGATTGGTGGTTTGTGCTTGGGGTGGCTGATAGGATTGTGCATGCATGGGAGGTTGGTGTGATTGGTAAGGTGGTCTAGAGGAGTTTGGAGGACCACCCGGGGCATTAGTTTGGTTCCATGAAAAATTGGGGTGCTTCCTCCATCCAGGATTATAAGATGATGAGTATGGGTCATTCCTAGCTCTTTCAGATGGCGTTGACATGTTCCATCTCAGGAGGAATGGACGCACACTCTCTTTCTACATGACCTATCCTACCACATGAATGACAGGGAAATGGACCAGATGTGGACCTGTGAGGTGCACCTTGTAGGTTCTGGAGCTTAATCGAATCCATTCGGAGCATTAAGGCCGCCATGCGTGCCTCGGTGGCCGTAGTGGCCGTAGTGGTACCAATTGGCGGTCCCTAAACTTTGGATTGGGTTGGATATTGTTGTGGGCTTTTCTTGCTGGTATTGTTTGTCTTGGATGCAGTTACATGACTTGTTGGGGCTTCGACCCGAATAGAATTGCCAAAATACTCCCCATGATGATGTGGAGTTTTCTGTCTTGCTCTTTGGTCCTTTGGTCTTACGTTCAAGTCCTTCTCCCTTGCATCTTAGTCCCCAGATCTCACAATTGAGTCCTTTTTCCGAGCTTTTGGGTCCTTTTATGCTTCATTTCTTCAAACCTATTTATTTCTGAAATTAAAACATAAAACTCGTAAAATAGCATTGTTTAGGTGAAAGATAATGGATATAAGATGCAAATATGATCATGAAATGATGTCAATCAGCGTCCAACGACTATTTCCACATTGCACTTGACCGTTATACTCAACGACTATTTGAGCCTTAACTATCAGTGTAAAACTCGCACAAACTTTTATCATCTGAAGTATACACGGTCTACCAAACCTGTTTAGTCAGAGCCCAACTATTCTTACCGTCCACCTTGGAACAGTGAACCAAATGCAATTCGGTGAACCAAACTTAAATAAGGTGAAATTGAAAATAGTTACTAGATGTGATCCGAACCCTATTCGGTCAACAGAATGCTTCATTCAGACCAATCCAACTATCTTGTTTCAGACTACCATTCTGTAACAGATGACCAAACCCTGCCTCGAAATCTGCCCGAGCTTAAAGCAATTCTTGCTTGTCGTTGGTCCATAACTTCACCAACTCCCAAACGACAAGTACAACTTGAAGACTTATAAATAAGATCTCATATCTTAGTTTTAGAAGTCTTGAACACTCCCTATTGACCCATACTCTAGTGCCAAATCCTCTAAATCTTCAAGCTCTCATCTTCCTACACTCAAGGCCAAACTTCACCACTTGCATATCCATTCCATATCTATATCCAATTGTTGCCAAGTTAGAGTGTTAGTTAGATTGTGATTCAACTTCCAAATCTAAGAATAACCCAAGTTTTAAAGCTTCGAGGAAACTCCCTCTCGGGTTACGAGAGGAGACATGAGCGAGGTGAGGTTGTTTGCGATGCTCGGTTGTTGTAGAAGGTGTTGATCTCGACCTGGAATGGAGATCGGTTAGTGGAATCGTAAGTGAGACTCGGAGGATCAAGCAAGACTTGAGAGGAGGACTAGGACCGGGTGCGGTGCCCAACCTCTATACTCCGGCGTCGAATTTTGTGGTTTGCTTGTTTATTGCCTAATCTTTTACCTATCAGTTTCATTCCGCATTTATCTAGTGATTAGATGACCATTGATCCTAACAAGTTTATCGGGTAGTTAGTTTTTGTTTTGTCTGGAGTTAGTTCTAATCTGAGATCTAGTTAGTTAATCAGCTAGTTAGTTTTTTCTCTGTCTAGAGTTAGTCGAAATCTGAGATTCAGTTTGTTAATCGGGTAGTTAGTTTTCTGCTTTGTCCATAGTTAGTTTAAATTTGAGATCCAGTTAGTTTTTGGTCTTGCTCGGGTTAACGTATCACCTACGATTTCTTAGTGCGAGACATAGGTCTAGTTAGTTAATCGAGTAGTTAGTTTTTCAGTTGCCTAAAGTTAGTTCAAATCTGAGAACCAGTTAGTTAATCAGGTAGTTAGGTTTTGCTTTGTCTAGAGTTAGTTGAAATTTGAGATGATTCATACAATCGGACCAGAAGGCACACAACGACCGATGGATTCGTGGTACTGAAAAACCTAATTAGAGGAGAAGGTAGTTGACTGGCAGACCCTATCAACTTAATCTGGAAAGGGACCGTGAACTCCGGCGAAAGAAAGGCCACGTACTCCCTGCGGGAGTGAAGTGCTCGGTAGCTGTTTGTTATGATCACAACATAGGGTAGTTGGTTTTTTCTCTGTGTAGAATTAGTTGAAATATGATATCCAATTAGTTAATCAGGTAGTTAGGTTTGGGTTGCCTTGAGTTTGTTGAAATCTGAGATCTAGTTACATTTTGATCTTGCTTGAATTAATGTATCACCTATTCTTAGTGCCATACATAGGTCGACTTAGTGATTTTTTGCATTGGACCACTTAGTGTTTTATCTAGCTTGAGTTAGTTTTGTCTTGTTTGAGTTAATGTTTCAAAAAGATGAATTTCATAATTCATAAAATGCATATTTCACATGATCGACAAATTTATCTTTATATTAATACATTATAACATAACAAGAACACATTCAAAGACCAAAACATCAGCAAAATATCGTATAAATATAATTTCGGTTAATGTAAAAATCGTTGTTTTCTCCAAACGATTGTAAGTCAGTAAACAATAAGACATAGTTATTTAGCAGGATTGATTTAGTTTTTAAAGCATAGATAACTAGCATTTGGGTGATGTTTTGACAAGTAGATTCCAAACCTCCAACTTCCAACAATCATCAAATATACAACAAATTTCATAGTTATTAAGCTATAATAATATATCAAATTAATCGAAAGGAAAACTACATTTTCAGTATTTTTCGAGATATTATGATCATGGGTGCAAAACAATTCACAAAATGAGAAAAATAAACTTAAAAAAGGAGAGAAAGTAACCCTATCCTAGCATTAAACGTTGAATCTCAACATTTTTCCTTCGATGAAACTTTTTTGGGGGATAATGTTTTGGTGGGGACAAGGGAGAAAGTAAAGTGGGGGCTAAATGAGCGAGTTTCTCTCTGATGTAGTCCCAATTTGATGATGATGTCATTTTTGTAATTAGTTAAAAAAGTAAAAGACAACTTTGGAAAAATAAAGATGTCATGACTTAAACAAAAAGTTAAAAAATCTACACATTTATCATTGAAGTTGAAAGATTTATAACTTGGAATTAATTTCCCCCTTGAAAATCCATAAAAGAACTCAGGTCTAAAGCATATCATTGGGGGGATGGAAGTACGAAATGGTAACCGTTTTAAAACGTCTGACTCTGAAATGTAAATACTTATCATCGTTAGTTTTGGAATTTATGTGTCAATCCGTATGATTGATGTACATCTTATGCTTATAAGCAATTCTAGTCTAACTTTGACTTCGATATTGTCGGTTAGAATAGAAACCATATGGGGTCACAGCTCAACCAAACCCGGAAGGTCTCTAGAATTCGGGCTTCTATTGAAAATCCCCTTAATTAAATTTACATGTCATGCTGATGTAATAGTTGACCAATTCCCGCCATCACCTCAACAACCACAAAACAAAGCCATAATATCAAATTCATACTATCCTAAGACCATTTTTTTTTCATTTTCTCCTACGAATCTTTCAACGTCGATCTTTTACTGCATTCAGAAGATTTTATTACATTGAGATAGAAATACGCATCCATAAATAAAATAATAATAAATTCCTTAAGAAATTAGCATATATATGTAAATATATCACAAACCACTCCTAAAATATCTTAATACTCCAACCAACAAATACTTAAAACTTACAAATACGTTGAAATTCAAGAAAACTTCGCACCCACATATCAATATTGAAACGGCGGCGGCGAGGATGACGGTGATGGTCTCCAGACTTTAGGAGGGAAGCACCAGTACTTCGGGCAATGCACCGGCTGCGAGAGGAAGGCGTGGCATTCGTCCTCTGGCCGTTGCAGGGGCCGGTATGGAATGCAATTGTATCTGTCGTTATTGGTTGCAATCCTCGAGCATATCTCGGGTTCATGGTTGAAGTAGTTGTCGTATAAGGTGAAGTTCTTCAATCTTGGTAGCTCGCAAATGCTTGCAGGGATTTCGCCGGACAGCATGTTGTGGGCCACATTCAACTGCTCCAGACTCTTCATGTTTCCGATGCTCTCGGGTAACGGGCCCACAAATTTATTCGAGCTTATATCGAAAACCGTCACGTTTTTTAGGTTCCCTATTTCCTCCGGCAAGCACGAGGATAAACTGTTGTTGGAGAGGAGAACCTCGTGCAAGGTTTCCCTCATGTTGCCAATGCTCCTTGGCAGGCACCCTCTTAGTCCTAGATTCGCTAGAACAAGGACCGATACGGTTGAATTACCGATATTTTCCGGTATGGTGAACTTGAATTTGTTGTTGTTGAGGAAGATTGCGTCGAATTTCATGTCGAATAGCTCCTTTGGAACACCACCCTTGAAATTGTTGTACCTTATCATTATCACCAGAGTACATGTTTATTTGTTAGATTCAACCTCATTTAAAGTGGTTTTTACAAGATTTTATACTTCACAAATTATGAAATAAGTGTTATCTATAACATTTAACTTCACCACTTGAAAGTAATTTGACAAGCATATATAATTTGTCGAAGTAATTACCGAAGATCGAAATACTTAAGAGAAGGCATACGCAAAGGAACCAGAGGGAAAAAACCGGAGAACTGATTGTTGCTTAAGTCAAGCTCATAAAGGAGCTTGAGATCCCCGAAAGTCTCAGGGATCGTACCGCAGAATTTGTTGCTATTTACATGGAAAACAGCAAGATCGGTGAGGAGACCAAGATGGTCCGAGAGAGTCCCGCATATCCCTCCACGGTTCAAATCAATCGAGGCGACAGTTTGCACGCGAGGGTCATCCGGAGCGGGAGCGCAGAACACTCCGGTGTAACTACAAACATGAGGTCCGACCCAGTTGGTGGTGAGTCCGTTGGGATCACAAGTCATGGAGTGCTTCCATGCTTGGAGGGCTATGTAGGCCCTTTCCAACCTCGGGTTGATGGAATTGTAGAAAGGTTTTGAGGCTTGGTGGGAGGAGTGGAGGAGAGAGAAGAAGAAAGAGAAGAGGAGGAAGCTCATGAAATTAGGGTTGGGATTAAGGGTCATTGTGAGGATTGGTTTGAGATGTTTTGGAATGGTTAGAGGTGATTGGGTTATAAAGGGTTTGTCTACTTCATCTACTACTCTCTATTTTATCAAGTGGTTGGCTTGTTGGTCTAACATATATGCGTGCATCCTAGAGGGAGGGAAAAAACAATTTTGGATGTTTTCTCTCTCCATATTATAGAAGTTTCTTAGTACTTGCCATCTTTGTTTTGTTTGGTAGAATTGGCGACCTTGTCAGGGAGTAGGAGACCCATGCTTATCATTTGGTGCTAAAATAAGTCCGACTATGCCTTTTGTTTAATTTAATTTCTTTAGTTTCCTGTTAGGACCTTAACCTTGTTTAGGGGTTAAGTGGGTTTTATGGAGAGGATTAGGTGGGGCCTCAAGTGATGGGAGTATGGTGGGTATCGGAGGGGATGGGGTATGGGGGTGGCTTGATGTGTTGGTATGTGTTTTTGCTTGAAGTAGAGAAACCATAGCCGACGTGGTAGACTCTCTGTCATGTCGGTTTAGTAATGTGCGATGATTAAATCAGTTTAATTACTGCAAGTGCATGACCGCATTGAAGCGGTGGCAAGTACGGGTCAATCCACAGGGAGCATGCCCGAGTCGGATTCACGATACTCAATTGGGAAAGAAAAGAAGATTAAGGTCGAAACTACACTACAATGCATAAGAAATTGGAAAATAAATAATAAAACTAAATCCCTTAGGGGTAGAAAGAGAACATGGAAATGAAAATATGTAGTATGGTGTATGTTCAAATGTGCTCATCAAAACATGTCATACATGAAATCCATAAAACTCAACTCCAACTTTGCCTCCACATTAAATAAGATAAAATCTTATCATTAAAACATACAAGACAATAATTGAAATGAAGCTAATATGTTCACATGCATTATGACTCAAATCCAATTATGTCTCCACAAGAAATAAGATTTATCACAATCATTAAAGCATACAAGACATTAATTAAGATAAAGCCGACATGAACAAATGCATGCACATGTCTTGTTACCTTTTTCCACTCCATCCTTATCCTCACCTCATCATTCCCCATAAAATATGCTCACTAATCTAAGTATGTGCTAAGCTTCAGTCTAGAGTATTAACACATCAAAGATAAGAGTGAAATCTCATTAGATGGTTATGGAAATCATGTAAGGCTCAAAGGATTAAGATTAACACACACTGATCCATCACATGATCAAATCACCTTCTTCTCCACCCCTAATGGGGTTGAACTACTCTCTACTCATCTCTAAACTAAAGAAAGCATAAAAATAATCCCAAAATCACAATGCAAAATTCAGAAAACTAAATGAAGGAAAACAAGCACAAAGAAAATGTCATCAAATGAAAGACAACAAGATAAAGAACAAGACTGTACTATATGAAAATGAAAGCTTACAAAGTTTGCTTCTCTTCTTCTCCTCTACACTACTAAACAAGAAATAAAACCTACTCTACTAAACAAGGAAGAAAACTAACCTAAAGAGGAGAGGGAGGAAGAAGAAGAAGAAAGGAGACATTAAAAGTGTATTTATAGAAGTTTAGAGGGTTTGGATGGATATGGGCATAATCGAACGTTTGTAAATCAGATTTGTAGATCCTATAATGCTCTGACCCGACAACCCAACTCACGGCCAAAATTTGATAGCCAAACACAACCGGATCCACCAGTGGTGGATTTTAATCTTCTCTAATCGACTCTAAATTTTAACCACGACTTTAGTTCACAAAATAACGTGGGGTGCGCCCGGAGCTGTTAGTTCGAGTCCGTTTGGTTTTAATTGTCAAATCACTCCTCAGGTTTTGGAGATTCTGGGCTTTTGCTACCAACTTATTTTTCTTTACACTTAAGTCACTTTGGGTTTTCACTTAGGTCCTTCCTGAGTTACAATCCAGTCCTTGGGCATTACAAACAGGTCCTGAATCTTCCAAATCAGTCTATTCTTCTTGCGTTTAGGTCATTTTCTTTTCATATATTTTCTTTATTGCCTAAACCCTGAAACACATCAAATAAACACTCAAGTAGCACAATATTGGGGTAAAATAAAAGATATATAACATGAATATGATGCATGATATGCTACTAATCAGATTCTATGACCGACGTGGTAGGATTTGGAATATGGATCCTTCCATGTCGGTTTGTTAATAGCCGACGTGGTAGACTCTCTGCCACGACGATTTAGTAATGTCCGACGTGCTAGGGTCAACGTGGTAGTCCTACTTTCCAGCAATGTCATACTGAATTTATTTTTCTTTATTATACGTAAATACCTTTTGAGGTAGAATTATTTATGTACACATTATTCATGTTGCGGAGTCCATCCGTTAATAGTGGTTAGGAAATAGGGTTTCATGTTCATGGCTTTGCTACTGCTAATAGGAGTGTGTATATTTTTCAATGGTCTTCTTTTGCTTTATTTGACTTTGTAGTCTTCTTTTGTATTAATAAATTGTCCTCGTCATTGGTTAGTTGAGAAGAAAGCGTTAATACCTTTTATCTATGTATAATATAATGCGTTCGTTTATTGGTGCAAAGTCTCACATCACCACCCTTTGATCTCTTCTTTTCGTGGCATATATGTACTAAAAGATATTGCCAAGTCTATACAAATTGTAGAAGTGAGCAGATTATTGTGTAATACCCTTTGAGAATAACTGCTCTCACTTTTCATCTTAAAAGTTCAAAATATTCCATTTAGGGTTGTGTAGGGTTTGGTCCAGACCGGATTCGACCGGTCCGAACCCGATCCAAAATCGAAATTTTAATACCAAAAACCCGGTCTGGTCTGGGTTTTTGGACCAATGCTCAACCCTAATTCCATCGATGTCAGAAGCTAAATAGTGTAACTTTTACAACGATGTCAAATTTTTTAATGTACAAGGCGTGATTTAATCATATTCTCTTCAGAAACACAAAATTCAACTTATTCCTGAACTTCAGTATATTTTCTTCCATTTTACTTCCTTCCTTTGAAGTTGGTAGATCACAATAAAGAAGAGAAATTATCATACAATGCAAATGAAGTGACCCAAACATAACTCTGATGATCGACAAAAAACTTGTGTTTTACTTGTCCTAATTGGCTTAAAGTTATATTGATCCAATCATCGTAGAGAGTGTATGTATTATCTTCATCCATTCATGTTATAGAAAGATTTATTTTATCTTGTGCGCAAAAATACATATCCTTACCAAATAATTATTTTTTCTTGAAGTTTTGGTTGAAGATATTTTGATGGTCAATTTTAAAGTTATATATGAAGTTATAGAAATAATTTCCTTGAAGTAGGGATGCACATGGGTCGGTTGAACCCAAAACCAACCCGAACCCGATTGGTCAGGTCGGGTTGGGAAGTGATTCAGGTTGAGTCGGGTTGGAAAATTTTGAAAACTGAATTATCAGGTCGAGTTCGGGTTGAGGGGTCGGGTTGACCCAACCCGCAAATATTTTTATTAAATTAATCCCAATAAAATCTAGACCGTCCAAAATCATTAATCTCCAACCCCAACCGCACCAAACAAATCCACGCCCAAACCCTAAAACACAACCTCCATGCCGAAGATCGTCTCCTCCTACCCCCTCTCCCGCAACCTCCCATCTGTCCTTGCTGTTCTCCGCCTCATCCCCGATGTCTCCAACCACCTCTTAAACTCCCTCGTCCACGCCCTACCCGACCCCTCCCCTTCTTCAAACACATGCTCTCCCCTCCCCCCCGACTCCTTCACCTTCCCTCCCCTCCTAAGATCCGCCCATCCTCCCCTTGCTTCAGTCAAAGTCGTCCAGGCGTGTGTCATCATGTCTTGTGTGGAGTTTGATATCTTCGTGCCGAACTCGCTTCTAGACGCGTACTAGTGGTGCGGGAGGGACGGGGTCGGGGAGGCCTGGAAGGTTTTTGTGAGAATGGGATGAGGGATGTCGTGAGTTGGAACTCGATGATTGCTTGGCGGGTTCGGGCGGGGGATGTCGAAGAGGTGAGGAGAATGTTCGATGAAAATAAACCGGACATTGTTGCTTACAACACTCTCACTATACTTGCTGATGTTGCAAATCTTGGTTCTAAAATATGATTGATCTATATAAGAGAGCTTCGACTTGAATGTTTATGTTTTTTAATTTTTCTACAAAATTCTACTCATCCTGCTCTTCTCTTTCTTTTTGTTTGTGCTCCTGTATGTAAGTACGTTAACACCATATGTTTATGAGATGGCATCACTTGATTTCACTTTACATGTTAGTTTGGTTTTAGGATTCCATTCTGGTTCTATGAAGTTTAATGGAGGAACATGTCTGCACATTGGTTGTTGAGCATTTGGATTGGCAAATTCTGCAAAAATGTGCTTTTCTAAAGTCAATTCAAATTCCCACCTGTTACTATGACTTCGTGTTTTATTATAGATAAAAATGGAGTTTAAATAACGTGCACATCAGCATATCTTAGTTAAGGAATGAGATGACGAGACATGGATAAAGTGGCAAGGCTGAAGGAAGATGGAAGAGGGGTAAGATGGTGTATTAGTGTATAATGACAAATTCGGGTCCAACCCGATCCGACCCAACCCAACCCGAAAATTTCAGGTCGGGTTGGGTTGAACCTGAATCGGTTCGGGTTGGTTTTTTTCAAACCCGAATTTTTCGGGTTGGATCGGGTTCTGGTCCAAACTCGACCCATGTTCACCCCTACCTTGAAGTTATACATATAGGGTTGACGGTTTAGAAGTTAATTAACACTTGAAGTCTATAACTTCACATTTGACATGCTTGTTGAAAAAAGACAGACTTTGACTAGATTTTATTTTTGTTACTGATTTTATCATAAACAATTTGTAATAGAAATGACTCCACCCATTATTATGAAAGTAGTTTTTATCTAATATAATCACTTATCTGGTAGAGGTACTTTTTGGTGAGGACAACCTCAATTTAGGGAAAATGAGGTTGCCCAATAGGAACAATCAGACTTCAATCAAATGGATTTCTTGTGACAGTAAAATTTGGAAGGTATTTAATGTGACAAACCGTTGATCTTAATGCAAAACTTTAAAAGTAGTGTCTTCAATTTGCTTAGATCTGACAATTTACAAAAGCGATGATAATGTCTCCCACACATCAAGGAACATTCTTAATTAATTCATCTTTCACTTTAATAAATATGTGCACTTTAACATGAATATTGAAACGATCGTGGAAAAATGATGGGAATGTGAGATATGGATTTTTTTTATTAAAAATGATTTATTAAAATGCGAATTTAATGAAATCAATAAATACATAACACACACACAATATATATTAATGTAATGGGTTAAAATAATTGCGAAAAAGCATAATCATCCAAAATGAGAAAAGTGCAAATGTAAACAATACAAATACTTAAAAATGCAGATATTAACAACATAATTACTGAAAACATCATTTTCAATCATAGATTTCCGAAAATAAATTAAACAATTTTAATAATAAAAACTTCACAAAGTGCATTTTGTACTTTAACAAGACCCATACAATTATCGACTACAAAACGATATATTTACAAAAATGAAGCAAGAAAGAATAATATATTAATTTTGTATCAAAACAATTACATAACAAAAAGGGGAAGAATGTTAAAACAAATAGAAATCAGAATAAGCACAAAAGGAAAGTACATAAGCGTAGTCAATGAAAGTGAATGACAATCAAATGTACCTCGATAAATAGCAATCATAAGCGTAGTCAATTGTTTGAAGATTCTTTTATTACAATATAACAATTTTTATTATGGGGATTTTAATCTAACAATTCTAACAAGACAACCTCATTCAACCTGAAATGAGGTTAACCTCACCTGAAATACCACCTTCAACTATCCCCAAACATCTAAACTTTCATATTCTGATAAGCATGACAAATTAAGTTTTCGTCCATCGTTTAGCCACATTTGATATTCAAAAAATAATTTTTTTTCTTCTATAAGCCAATTTTTTTGTTGTAATTTTTACTTCAATGTCTTGAGATTTTGCATTGTAGACCTTGCTATAACTTGATTATTATGTTACGAAAATACGTACGTTTATATCTTTAGTCAAAATGCAAAATGTTTGATTCAAGCAATACAAGTGGTTATTGCATTTTATGTATATCTAGAATCTTAACATGGATATTTTCCAATGATATCTTCTGTTTCAAAGAAGCACTCAAATAATGTGAATGTTGTTGGCATTGCAAATTTACTGAACTGTTATTCATCGCCGGAAAACTACTTAAATCGTCTGTACAGATTACCATTTTACCCTTCTACCATTTCTACTTATATAACTCTTCGTTTCACTCTCCTAACACCATTCTCTTCATATTACTCTTATTTTTATCAGAAAAAATGTCTCGGAGGCCGGGAAAAGAACCAGCGGATGCCCCAGATTACTCAAATCTGGTAAATTGTTTTGTTTAGTTTAGTTTGTTTTTTTAATTTTTTTTAGTCGGCCGTCCGCCGGAGCCACCTCCCCCCAACGGTCGACCGTCTACCGCGGACGCCCGAACGAAAGGGGTGGCGTCTGCGGGAGCCGCATCCCCAAAGGGGGAAGCGGCTCCGGCAGACGCCTCCCCGATGGATTGGGCGTCTTTGGTAGACGCCCCAAATTTTATTTATTTATTTTTAATTATTAAAAATGATTATAAATTGTGATAATTGCAAAATAAATTGAATATTATGTTAATAATTAATTAAATTAGTTTAGTAAATCCTTTATTGATTCTAAATTGTGATAATTACTAAATAAACTGACTATTAAGTTAATAATTAGGTTAATTATTTTAGTTAAGAATTATTGATTATAAGTTGTGATAATTACTAAATAAATTGATTATTAAGTTAATAATTAGATGTGGACGATTTTAGTAAAGGATTATTGATTATAAATTGTGATAATTGCTAAATAAATTGATTATTAAGTTAATAATTAGTTTAATTATTTTAGTAAATCCATTAACAAAATTTTATTTTTAAAATTGAATTAATAGTCATCAGGTTACCGTGGAGGGAAAGGGAAATCAATTCCCTAACGCGCGGTACCTAGTATAGCAGATGAGTCAGGTCCTCCTCATCCACATAGATGGGGTATTTCTGCTTCAGTTAGGAGAGAGAGATCTTTTACGTTGTCGTCAGACACCTGAGGATTCATTCAACGACGAGGATGATTCAGATGAGTTGATGAGTCACGACTAGAGTGACGATGGGGGCCAGTATGGCTTGGAGCCACAGGAGGAGGCGATACAACAGTATGGTCGAGGACGGGGGTGACATTGTAGTCCTTCGACTGAGTGGGTCATTAGGAAGGGTCGAGGTGGCCGGTTTGTGACCGGTGATTCGAGTTTGTGTACTGCAGACGCCCGAGCTCAGAAGAAGAAGAGGAGTGAGGACGAGTCTTGGATCGTGACAGATAGGATGCCCGATGGTCCTCTAGATGGCAGCGTCATTCCGAGTTTCAGAGGTCACATCGCCAGACACATCTGTGATGGCAAGGATCGGATGGTTTTGAAGT
Organism: Triglochin maritima; assembly: GCA_963682175.1. Classification (NCBI taxonomy): domain Eukaryota; kingdom Viridiplantae; phylum Streptophyta; class Magnoliopsida; order Alismatales; family Juncaginaceae; genus Triglochin; species Triglochin maritima. Next base: position 25,298,348 of record OY821777.1, read on the forward strand.
GCCATAATCGGCACAAAGCTTGTATTACATTGCAGGCTTGGCGTTCAGTGATGACTGATGTTATGACGGCGACGGTTAGTGACAGTGGATTGAGTCACTTGCCGTATAACATGTTTTCATGCATGGACATGCCGTTGATTTCAACTTTCATGGAGTGGTGGCAACCTGACACCAACACTTTCCACTTGCCGTTCGGAGAGATGACGATCATGTTGCATGACATCTTTCAGATTCTGCACATTTTTGTTGAGGGTCGTATGGTCAGTGCGCAGGCGCCGACGTCTGAGCTGAAGTTATTTGTATCAGAGTTGCTGGGTATCAGCCTCGAGGGTCTTGGGCGGGATAGCTCATTTTGGAGTGGTGGTGGTGTTAGTATCAAGTTTGTTGACGACTGTTGCAGATGGGTGCGACCGCCACGGACTAGGGATACCAAATGACTGCCTACCTCTCCTTACTGCTAGGTTGCGTCTTGTTTTTCGACAAGAGTGGTTGCAGAGTCAGACCACGCGACCTATTGGAGGCGAGGGAGCCAGATACCATTGGTCAGTACTCATGGGGGTCAGCGACGTTGGCACATCTGTATCGCCAGCTGGGTATATTGAATCGTGCTGATTGTTCTGGGATTACATGTTGTCTTACACTGCTGCAGGCTTGGATATATGAGTATTTTCTTGCTTTCCGCCCGCATCGGGAGCGGAAGATTATTGAGCGTGGTCATCCTCGTTCGCGTATGTGGGCTGTTCGGGCCGAGGATAAGAGCGAGGGTCGACTTCTTTCTATTCGTAGACGACTAGATCAGATGACTGCATCACAGGTATATAATGGATATATCATTCACATTTATTTAAATTTAAACTTTATTATTGTTAACGTATAAACGTTTATGTGGAGTGGTTGTCGTATGGTTCTGAGCCTGCTGTAGCTGTGCCGAGGACTACATTTATGAGTGTTATTTGTTATAGGGATATCACAGAGCCTTATTTACCTGATCGCGTGTTACGTCAGTTAGGTTACGTTCAAGTGATCCCGGTTGACATCCCAACGCCCGAGCATGCAGTACGGTCTGCGATTGCGACGACGTACGACGTCAGGCATAGCGTTTCGTTCGTGGAATCGGTTTGGAGGACATTTGGAGAGTAGGACGACTTCACCTGGACGATCTATGTCGTAGCCGCGACCCCTCCACTTGTGATGAAAATTATTTACAGTGGTTCAGTAGGTGCTCACATCCACTTATCGTACGCGGTATCATTCCGAGACCGGAGAGACCACTGGATAGGACATGTGCCGATGCGGTAAGTTTATCTAATTTAATTTGTAATTGTAATGTATATTTTGTTTTTATTGTTAATGTACGCTAATTTTTACGTTACATACAGTGAATGAGTAGGGCTATACGGTATACGCAGCCATTCTTGCGACACAGAGACAGGATGCTGACTGAGGATACGAGACTTGCATGTACAGATTGGGATCGCCTCATCGAGGATTGGAACAACAGTTGGGCATTTCGGACCATGATTCGGATGCTGAGCTCTAGTTGACTTGCTCTTACTTTTGTTTTATTATATGTTGCACTGTTACTACATTTGTTGGTATTTGCTTATGCTTATCTGTGTACTCTTATTATTTATTTTTTACGGACATATCTTCTACTTATTTCTTTAACTATCGTATTTTTAATACTTATTTCTCACGAACATATCTTCTACTTATTTCTTTAGATATCGTATTTTTAATACTTAAATTTAAAATATGGTAAAAGAACAACACGATATAAGTACAAATACACGATATATTATACATTACCAATGCATTACAAATTACAATCAAAATGTACTACGTAATCGGTTCCAATACGTCATCCTACTTTCGTACTGATCCTCCCATCCAACAACACTCTCATCTCGTATTTGATACCACAAGGTCGTTATAGGAGGTACTGGGAAATCATCAGCTAATTCCAAACGAATAAAATGTCTTTAACTCCCTAAATGAGCAATGACCAACTCTTTGACATGCATCGTCATGGCAGACGAACTCTCCCAAGGTAGCACAGTAAGACATAGGAACAACGAATCATCCGTTCCCATTGAGAAATACATGACCGCACACTTGTAAAAATTAGCAATATGGAACATGTCGACCCAAACCTCCATATAATGATCCTCGTCACAAGCTCCCCCGCCCCAATCAATTCGTTGATGAGGTTGCACCACATTGCCAAAATAGACACTCTCGTAAATAGGATGTGCACCTATCTCATTAGAAATCGCACGACGGGCCTACGACAAGTTGTCTTGACTACCATGGAAGATATCGACAACACATCAAAATCGATAGGATCCATTAGTAGGTACGTCGTTCCACCTCTCCAGAAATGGTAAAATGATTCCTGACAATCTATCAACATATGGGAAGTTATCCACGTCAGTCTGTCCGGACACTGTAAGATAGAGAAATATCAATTCATTAAAACAACAAAAGTAGGAGATAATCTATTCACCCCTATCTAGATTAGTGATATATATTAAATAATAACAAATATATCGTCATACCAGATCTTGTGCCCGTGTTCACGGATAATCGAGACGAATTGGAAGACCTACCACGACCCCTGCTCCCACTACTGGCAGACAGACCACGACATCGCTCAGCATACTCGAAGGCACTCGGGTCCCGTGATGCATTGCATACATTGCATCATATGTCTTTCATTTAGATTACTTTTAGATCAATAAATGCTACTAAGGTATGTGTTTAGTCTTATTTACAGAATACAGGGACCTGAATGCAAATTACCCACATCTCGAGCATAAACACGTGCAAAAGACTCATTTCTATCATAAAGACCAAGCTCAAGATTATCGGGTTACAAATGGAAATGTATCCAAGCATAAAAGCATTCAAGACCTAATTACAAAAAGAACAAGGACTTAAGCACAAAAGTAGCCGGGGACTTAATTGCAAAAAGACAAGGACCTAATTGCAATTAAAGCACCAAAATATTATCTTGGAGAAAATCTAAAGAAAAATCAATGTGGATCTCCAAATATATGAAGGAATTAATCCGGAGCTCAAAAGAATGGAAAGAATCAATCCAGACGCGCAAAGGAGGATCAAATCATACCATAAACATTCAACCAAAATCCGGAATTAATCTGTCTATATTGTGCGGCGTTTCCGCCGCACAACACATACACCATGCGGCGATTCCGCCACCCGCCTTGTGATCCGTGTGCTCCAATTTTGTCCAGTCGTGTCTGGACACGTGTACTCTCCAATTCTATACTTAGGTCTCTTGTAACAACTATAAATAGCCCCGAGAACGATGTTAGTCCTTAGTTTGTTGTTTTTATTTTTAGTCTCTAGTTTAGTAATAAAATTCTGTCTTTTATTTCTTGTTTTTAGTTTTCTTTTGTAATTCCTCAAGGACCCCTTCTTCCTCCCTCTATGAGTTTCTAACTCTTTCCAAATGGTGGAGGTGACGGATTTAGGGTGAAGAGAAGATGAATAAATGTTATTATTTTAATTTCGTGATTAGTATATTTTGATTACTTGAGTTTATGTTAAATCATTTATCATGTAATGCTTCATAACTAACATGATTTATTATAAGTTTCTGAATTCTCTAATCTAAACCCTAAATCTAAACCTCCACCCAACGGAATTCACCTCTTTGTTCTTGTTTTTAGTTTTATTTGTTCATGTTTCTTGCTTTAGATAATTAAAACCCAAAAATCTCAAAACCAACTTATTTCTCTCTCTTCCTTCCCTTAATCGAAAATCACTCCTTGTGTTCGACCCGTATTTTCCACGTCTTCATTGACGCCGTGCACTTGCGGTATAAATTTAATTCTCATCATCCCGACGTGTCGACTTTGAAAGGAATGTGTTCTAAAAGTTTTACTTTTATATGTCAATTATTATAAATTGAATGTGCAAGCATTTTGTCCCTTCATTATGGTATTCGTCTTTTGGAAGTGTTAAGCAAGAGACGCTTGATCCTTAACCGTAGAGCTCTAAAATATAATGGTTTACATAAATCAAAAGTTATTCACAATCATGGTAATTAACATGGAACATTAATTACCGAGATAAGATTGTCGTGTTGATCATCAATTGTTGTAGCTCTACAAATAATTGACGACACGAGTATATAAAAGAGGAAAAAAATTACTTATATATATTGAATAGACCTAACAAGTAAAACATTATGAAATTGTGTTTCGTGTCATTAATATTTTTACTGTGTCTTGGATCCAAAGATATGAGACTTATATCTTTTCACTCAAGAAGTGCTTAATTTGATTATTGTCAAAAGCTATCAATGAGTGTAGTGATAAAGGCAATAGTTGGTTGCGCGTGCTGGAGAAGATAAATAGTCAAACGATTATCATTGCCCCTCTTAATTGAGTGATGATATTAGTGAGCTCCTTGATAAAACAAAATTATAATGTGCACAATCTAACTTGAGTTAAGTTACATAGTTATAATTAGCTTAGAGAAATCAAGAAATGAATATAATACAAAGATGACACATTTCTAGTTTGTATATATTCTTAATATCATGAGGCAAGGGACGGACACAAGTGGTGCACTTACATCACTAAATGGATCGTGTTTTGGTTCGGGTGGAACAAAGACATCTATGCTAATTGGGTACTATAATGTGTAGCTAGATACCGCTTATAGTTTGAGATATTAAGTGTTTAATATCGCTGCCAATTTGGCTTAGATCCTCCTATAGGTCACACCACAAAACTGGGAAACAAGAGGCTTGATTTTAAGTTCATATGATGTGTCGGGTTTCATGTGAAAATAGGACACATGTGGTGAATTAATTAAAATCAATATGTCATGAGAATTGACATAATTAGAATCATAATAAATTCATATAGGTGTATATATTATGGGGTGTAATAATTTAATATTACATAGGATAATATATTACGATGTGAATTTGCTAAAAACCCCAAAATATCAAATTTTGTTGGAAATAAATCCAAAATTTGACAAAGACAAAATCGAGGTCAAACACGGTGAACCGTTCATGGTTCGGTCGACCGGGGTATCTTCGGATCAGTTAACCGAATGGGGAACAGGTAAACACAATTGCTTGACCGAGATTGTCTAGAGTGCCTGGACAATCGGTTCGGTCAACCGATTGGAAAAGGTCAACCGAAAAGAGGTATTTTCGGTAGACTGAAGGTGACGCGGTCATCCGATGAATATGCCCAGGAGAGATTCTGGTGGGTCAACGGTTGACTGAGTAAAAGACGTGGTTCATCCGAATTTTTCCAGAGAATTTTTCTCATGCGAATTCGGTTGACCGTCTAGCTCACGGTGCACCGAACACGTGTTTAACCGAACGGTTCGGTTAACCGAGAAAAGTTCTCGGTCAACCGAACAGTACGATTTTTGCCTGAATTATTAAGAGATTAATTAGATCATTGGTGGATTAATTCTAAATTTAATTAAAACGTTTTTTTTTGGGTGCTTATGTGGAAATTAGAGATTAAATTTAGGAGAGAATAAACAAGGGATCATGGCTAAAGAATAACTCTTGATAAAGATGTTTTGGTAGCCTATAAAAGGGCACCTACTCCTACTTGTTTAATAGTAATGCAAAAATTATTTCTCTCATTAATCTCTCCTATAATCACCACGAAATTCTCTTAGTAATTTTGAGTTTAGGAGATAGAAATCTCAGGAGCTCAAAGAGGGGTTATTAACTAGATTTTAAGCCTTATTAGAGATTGATTGGCTAGCTCCTTTCTCTCTAATCTTGTTTAGAGTTTGGTGAACACTCGGAGGCAATGTGACTCCGGATCTTCAAAAGGTTTTAGAGAACCTTTAGGTATGATTCTACATTTGTGGTTTATTTTAATAAATGTAGGGTTGCATGTTATTAGAATAAACACAAAGTAATGTACATAGAAATTGTTGAAAATATGAAAATCGATCTTGTATGTTGTATTAATTTTGTTAAAATATATACATACATAGGGACACAAAATCCTACAGGCTTTCCCCTAGGTCGACCTCGTACCTTAGTATTTTCTACGAGTTCTCCATAGTTCGACTGATCGGGGTGTAACTGTTCGTATAAAATAAGAGAGACATTACGAATTACTGCAGGGTCGCTCTCCGAAATCTCATCAACGAGCTTCCAAAAATGCTCGACGTCTTGTGCTGACTGATCCACAAACTCTGACATCTGGACTCCTTCTCCAATGACAAGTGTTTTCCAGAATGGATGAATCTGCTCTAAATAAATTCCATCACCTGACGCAAAACACTCGTACATGGTACAAGCACAAGGAATCCCATGTGATGTCAGAAAAGCACACCCGCATCGATATTCAACTTCATTACTTAAGTCCTGCATTCTCTTTAACTCCTGAGTCAATAACAACAAGCAGTGATGCGAAACTCGGCCATTTATATGCTGAAACAAATGACCTATGTAGTTTGCCAAATTTCGATACCTCGAATCTTCAAGAAAATTCCGAATATTCGTCAGCTGGATTTCAATAGCCAAGTTCACGCGGTCGAAAAGAGTCTCGAGGCGGCAGTCGATGTAGTGATCCACTCTTTCAGAGCCGAATGTGCACTTTCCACCCTGCAGTTCGTAGTGTTGCCGAAATGAAGAACTTTATTCGTCCAATTCAACACAAACTTTTCTTTATGCACCAACCACGTGTCTTCCACATACTCTCTGAGCACTGGCCATGACTTGAAAGAATCTTTCAGATTACGGACGGATCTATCATAATCCGTATGTGAATCAGAAACCATAAGTCTCCTCCACTTTCTACGCCTAAAACTCACTGCAAGCTTCTTGCTCTTGCCGAATACGTGGTATGCGTAGTTGTACATGTCTTTGTTGATATGCCAGGTGCAAAGTAAATGGGCAGACTCAGGAAAAACCTCTGCCACTGGTCGCATCTGACCCATCTCCTGGTCCGTTATTATTGCAGTCGGGCTAACAATATTCAATAACAGATCTCACAACATCCACTGGTAACTAGACTCGGTCTCATCCTTCAAAATCGCATATCCAACAAGGAAATTCATGTTTGTTGGAGTAACCCCAACCATCTCAAACAAAGGCATCTTGTACTTGTTCGTCTTATACGTCGAATCCATGCAGATTACGAAAGGGTATGTACGCAACAACTGAACTGAAGTCGGATGTGCCAAAAATGCGTGAGTGAGGACATTAGTTTCTTCATCTGCCACAATCCAATGCAAATAGTTATACTGCACTGCCTGACTGAGAAACTACTGAGCGGGATTCCTGTCTTCAGATTTTGTCCTCCTCGTGTACTCTCTGAAGTTATAAATGTGTCTTTGCTTGGAATTATCCTCCGGGAATTTCTCCTTTACTGCCAACAAAATGTTACGTGGTCTTGCTTGTGCCTCAGTCATATCACGAACAATTTGCTTTGCCCCAGGTGCTATTAGAAACAACGACCCATCCATCACGATCCCGTCGCTTGATTACTTTTACCAAAAAACAACAACCACAACCTTTTTTTGTGTTCTTTCGTAGTGCAATACTCGTAGCACGAGAACTCATTTCATGTCTGCGATCACATCTCAGGTAACAATCCACCAGGTTATCTACTTTTTGTTTGTATGATGATATAACAAAAAAAAGGCTCCTATTGCAACTTGTTTCGCCCATTTACAAGCTTCCTCGATTGTTGTAAATATTTGTTTACTATCAAAAAGCTCACTGTAATCTACTCCATTACCACCGAAATCTTGCAACAGAATCTGGAAAAAATTAAGTTAACAGAATGTTAAAAAAAAGTGCGTCTGGCTAAGACGCCTCCATTAATGTAGATGCGTCTTAGCCACACGCCTCCACGTTGGGGGAGGCGTCTCACTAAGACGCCCCTACCATGGTGGAGGTGTCTTAGCCAGACGCCCGAGTCGGGAAAAAAATCCACATTTGTTACCTCGTCGGATCCAGGTGTTTTGCCAGACATTTTCGTGGTGTTGGTACTAGGAATGTGAGTAAAACTGAGTCAAAAACTTTATTTAAAGACAAATGACGAAATTGGTATTAATTAATTTGTTAAGGGAAAAAAATAATTTTTAGGACGATTTAAGTAGTTTTCGGGCGACGAATAGTAGCTCCCAAATTTATCGTAAAAATCTAAGACGTACCGGAAGTCATCCTGGCCAGCGATGATACTTCTCTGTGTCTAACCGACAATGAACTTGAGGTGTCGCGATAAGAGTTGTTGGGTAAAGTAATAGTTTGCTTTCTTTAATTTTGAGATCACTAACAATTTATCCCTTGAGCTATACAAAATTTACACTATGACCCTTAAGCACAACTAATTGTTAAAATTAAACATATCACGAACATTTTGTCCCTTGAGTTATAAAAATTCACACTTTGTCCCTTAAGCACAACTATTCGTTACAATTAAACACTAACTTTAAGATTGTTATGATCTGTAACAATTATGTCGCATGCTTTACAAAGACCTTGCATACAAGAGTGTTGAGGTCATCGACGAATTCTTCTATCAAAGAATGAAGCGTGAAAGGGAGAGGGTTGTTCTTGCCGATTTTGAGTTTCTAAGTAGATATCAGAACAATTTTGGGATCCTAGCTAGCTAGGATAATCATAACAGAATTACAAGAACTAACCTAGGCTTTTTCATATAATTGCTACACATTCGAGGATAATGATGTAAACGCCGCCAAGAAACACATATATAAGCATATATAGCTGAAGTATAGACAATATTGTTCCAGCAACAAGGGGAATCTTAAACCAAAACTTCCAAATCCAACTAGCTACATATTAAATAATAAACCGAGCTATGCTTAATTATCTTCATTAGATGACCTCAAGAAAGGTTTTGACTTAAACAAAGGCTCACAATCATACTTTTTGCGTTTTCTATATTTTCGATGACCACAATTATTATATAATTGTATTATTTGGTTTTGCTAAGTCTTGAGGGTTTGGTATAAGGAGATATTTGGTGATGTTCCACTTTCATGTTATCTTTCTTCTTTTATTTTGAAATTATTTTAAACATGTGGTCTTGTGGGGGTAATTATTTAATAAGATGCTGGTGTGGGCATCAATTGGTGCAACTAGAATTGGTCGTTGTATGATTTTCTACCCTTAGAAAAATAAATTAGATCATTAAGCATTTAACGACAAGATTCCTTAAAATAAAATATTCACATAATTAGAGCATTATTTGTACTGATCATGAGAAGTTCTGTTGGAAAATCTTACCGTCATTAAGTTTTTGGTAAAAAAACGACAAAAAATATACCGATCTTACCCTTACAAAATTCTTGCACATGCATGAGAATTATGTACATTTAGGTCGTATTTGGCTATATATTTTTGATGGTTCAGAGGTTTTGACTGTTTGTTCGTTAGTATTCGTGTTTTAGTGGTGGTTAGGGTTTTGATGTTGCTTGTTGGGTATATAATTGTTCTTTTAGTTGTTAACGTTTCTTGTATTCTACTTTGTAGTGGATTTACTTCGGTATAGGGTTGTATGTTTTTTTTTGTGTTTCTTATAATCCAAAATTTCCAAGCACCCGCCCCCCACTTGGGTTAGGCGGGTTGCGGTTCTAAAGTAGAGGTGGTCCATACCATTTTCAACAGAACGTTTAATATGCGGAGCGGGGATTGGAACCTGAATCTGTTAATACAATTACAAATATATTCATATAATATAGCGGGCTACACATGTCGAATAAATATTACATTAGGATCCAGATAAAGCCAACGTACAAAAACATGTATAAGAAAACAACAAAAGAGGAAGCAGTGATCAGAGACGACCTCAAAGACCGAGCCGTCGGAAGGCAACTTACTTCAGAGAAAATATCGGCCTACATACCAGTGTGTTTGATGGTCTGCCGGTTTTCTCCCAGGATAGAACGGTCACACCGTCGATCGGGCGCACACTGGAGTCGACGGACCACGAAAGCAGCGCGGAACCTCGCAAGAATCGGTCGTCGGAGAACTATGGATTCAGAGACCTAAAATCGCCGGAGAGGGACGATTTTCGTAGAGAAAGGATGAGAATAAAAACGTGTTTTTACAGGAGGAAACCGTGTGATATATATGTATTTAATTTTGTAACCGTCAAGGACTTAATTGCAAAAGGCAATTAACATGAGGTCCAAAAATTAAATACACCCATCACCCTGAGGCTGAAGCCTCTAATTTCCCCCAAAATCCCTACTGCTTCGCCTCGTCTCGCCTCACCACGCCCCGGACCTAAAGGAATGTGTTCTAAAAGTTTTACTTTTATATGTCCATTATTATGAATTGGATGTGCAAACATTTTGTTCCTTGATTATGATATTCGTCTTTTGGAAGTGTTAAGGAAGAGACGCTTCGTCCTTAACCGTAGAGCTCTAAAAGATAATGGTTTACATAAATCAAAAGTTATTCACAATCATGGTAATTAACATGGAACATTAATCACCGATATAAGATTGTCGTCTTGGTCAACGATTGTTGTAGCTCTACAAATAATTGACGACACGAGTATATAAAAGAGGAAAATAATTACTTTTATATATTGAATAGACCTAACAAGTAAAACATTATGGAATTGTGTTTCGTGTGATTAATGTTTTACTGTGTCTTGGATCCTAAGATATGAGACTTATATCTTTTCACTCAAGAAGTGCTTAATTTGATTATTGTCAAAAGCTATCAATGAGTATAGTGATAAAGGCAATAGTTGGTTGAACATGAGTTGTGTTGGAAAGGATAGCTAGTCAAACGATTATCATTGCCCCTCTTAATTGGGTGATGATATTAGTGGTTCCCTTGATAAAGCAAAATTATAATGTGCACAATGTAACTTGAGTTAAGTTACATAGTTATAATTAGCTTAAAGAGATCAAGAAATAAATATAATACAAAGATGACACATTTCTACTTTTTATATATTCTTAATATCATGAGGCAAGGGATGGACATAATTGGTGCACTTATATCACTAAATGGATGGTGTTTAGTTCGATTGGAACAAAGACATCTATGCTAATTTGGTAACTATAATGTGTAGCTAGATACCGCTTATAGTTTGAGATATTAAGTGTTTAATATCGCTGTTAATTTAGCTTAGATCCTCCTATAGGTCATGCCACAAAATTAGGAAACAAGAAGCTTAATTTTGAGTTCATATGATGTGTCGAGTTTCATGTGAAAAAAGGACACATGTGGTGAACGAATAAAATCAATATGTCATGAGAATTGACATAATTAGAATCATAATAAATTCATATGAGGTGTATATATTATGGGGTGTAATAATTTAATATTACATAAGATGATATATTACATAAGATATGAATTTGCTAAAAACCCCAAAAGATCAAATTTTTTTGGAAATAAATCCAAAATTTGACAAAGGCAAAATCGGGGTCAAACACGGTGAACCGTTTAGGGTTCGGTTGACCGAGGTGTCTTCGGAACGGTCCACCGAACGGGAAATGGATAAGCACAATTAATTGACCGAAATTGTCTGGATCGCCTGGACAATTGGGTTCGGTCAACCGAGCGTGAACGGTCAACCAAAAGAAAATATCTTGGGATATTTTCGGTAGACCGAAGGTGACACGGTCGTCCGATGAATGTTCGCCATGAGAAATTTTGGTGGGTCAACGGTCGACCGGAGCAAGACGCGAATCGTCCGAATTTTCCAGAGAATTTTTCTCATGCATATTCGGTCGACCTTCTAGCTCACGGTTCACCAAACATGTGTTAAAACCAAATGGTTCGGTTAGCCGAGAAGAATTCTCGGTCAACCGAACATTACAATTTTTGCCTAAATTATTAAGAGAATAATTAGATCATGGGTTGGATTAATTCCAGATTTAATTAAAACGTTTTTTAGGATACTTATGTGGCAATTTGAGATTAATTTTAGGAGAGAATAAGCAAGAGATCATGACTAAAGAATAATTCTTGATAAAGATGTTTTGGGAGTCTATAAAAGGACCCATCATCCTACTTGTTTATGTTAATGCAAAAACAATTCTCTCATTAATCTCTCCCTTAATCACCACGAAAATCTCTTAATAGTTTTAAGTTTTGGAGATAGAGATCTCAGGAGCTTAAAGAGGGTTTACTAGCTAGATTGTAAGCCTAATTAGAGATTGATTGACTAGCTCTTTTCTCTCTAATCTTGTTTAGAGTTTGGTGAACACTTGGAGGCGAATCTGCAGACGATTCGACGAGCAACGAAACTCCGGATCTTCTGAAAGGTTTAAGAGAACTTTTGGGCATGATCCTCTATTCTTTTTTATTTTAATATGTATAGGAATGCATGATATTAGATTAAACAAATACATCTACGTAAAATCAATGAAAATATGAAATCGATCTTGTATGATTGTATTAAAATTTTAAAAATATATACATACATAGGGACACAAAATCCTACAGTGGTATCAGAGCATTTAGTTCATATTTTCAATGATTAGTCTATATAATTAATTTTAGTTTAACTTCACAATCGAAACAATTCATGTTCTATGTCTTTTTCGAGTTTTCCGATAGTTTTGTTGATTTAATTCTAATTGATTGTTTTGATAGTTTTAAATGTTTTGAAACACATCATGTGAATGTTAGAATTAAAATTTAGACTTATGTCTAATATATAAAATTTTCGTTTTTAATTAAATGATTATTTTATAAGGAATCGACAAAACGAAAAAGGTATATGTTTATCTTTCTTTAAATTTTTATTTTTGGAAATTGGATAAACAGCGGTTCAAATGTTTTGTGTTTTGAACTATGGATGCATAAAATCATTTTTAATGGATTTCAAATGATTTTAGAATTGTTTGATTTTGAGATGCATGATAAACTAAATCGAGTAATATATAGTATATGTACATGGGTTGCTCGAGTTCTCTAATGCAGGGATATGTGAGTTTGTATGTTCCGATGAAGCCATGTGTGAATGAATGAATGTGTATGTTATTATTATTCAATCACAGGGGCTTATGTATATGTGAAAGCCAAATTTCTATTTCTATGTATATGCATGCATATGAGAGGATTTTTACATAGGACTTGCACTAGCCAATTTTCAAAATTGAGAGATTCATGTTTAAATTTTTGCAATATCAACATCCATTGTGCAGGACGAAGACGCAGAAGAAGCGCAAGGATCAAAGGTGCGGGACATATAAATTCACACAATGTGTGTGTGAATGGATATATTTATGTTTGTGTGCTTGACATGTATGTGATTGTATGGATGAATGTTAGGATGTGTATAGATGCTAAATATGCATGATCAACTAAATTCTAAAATCACACATAAATGTTTAAATTATCCAACAAAAAATTAAGAGTATTTTTCTTTCTTATTTCATCCACTAGCACCCATCGATCGAGGGATATTCTGCTCGCCCTTAGCGGGAGATAGCTTCCTCCATCTTTGGGAATAGTGGGAGATATAAGGTTGTCTATTGTTGTGCCATGAATAGATGTACGAGGTGCGATTCACCCTTAGTGGACACCGAGTATATTTGTTTTTGAATACAATGGATAAACGTATCTCGAATCAATTGAAATAAGTTTTCTTAACAAGACCCAGTGCCCTAGCTCGGTTTTGAGAAAAAGAGTTTTTCTTACGAGGATTGGTTAAATTCCCTCTTAATTAAAACGACAAGACTCATAAGAGTTTGAAAATGCAAATGTTGTGATATTTCGAAATGGTTATGATTAGAAAAATATTTTCTTACCTTGATTTTATAATATATCTGATAGCCCTTAGCTAGTTTATGTTATAATTTATAGGATCTTGATTTGCTGCATTTATGGATAATTTTTTTAATTTGCGGTATTGATTTTTAAAACAAAAAATTGACATTAAATCCCAAATTATTTATTTTGTAGAAATGTCGAATATTCAACCTATTGTGCAATCTATGATTGAAAAACATCCTTTGGCAAATGATGGCTTAAACTTCATAAGCTGGCAACTCAAGCTCAATATCGTGTTGAACTTTGAGAAAGAATCTTATATTTTGGATGGTGAAATCCCAAAATTAAATGAGAAGGCAACCGATAGCGGGAGAGAGAGGCAAAAGCCAAGTGGGATCACCAAGAGAACCAAGTTCACGGTCTAATGTTGGCCTCCATGGGTGACTCGCTTCAAGCGAAATACTTGGATTCAAAACCTAAGAAGACCATGGAAACTTTAACAAAGATGTTCATGGATAGTGCTAGAAAAGAGTGCTATAAGACCACCATAGTGCCACATAGCGGAGGGAACATCGGTATCCATGCATTTTCTCACGATGCAAGGATACCTTGAGAAGTTGTCGAAGCTCTCTTTCCCGATGCCCGATGACATTGCGGAAGATTTGATCTTGGCTCTCTAGCCCCATCCTACAAGGACTTCATTATGCACTATCATGTGCGTGAGAAAGGGGTGAGTCTTAAGGAACTTTACAATGCTCTCAAAACGATTGAAGTTGACATGGGCAAGGGTCGGGATAAGCACGTCCTAGCCGTCCATGAGAGGAGCAAGAAGATCACCAAAGGTAAATGCAAATTCACCAAAAATACGTCAATCAAGAGCAAGGGAGTAGGAGGTGCTCGTGTGAGTGCCTCTAGGGGGAATTCTTCGAAATCTTCGACTCCCAACACGGAGTGCTTTCACTGCGGTGAAAAGGGACACATCCGACCAAATTGCCCCAACTACAAGGAAGACCTTGACAATGGAGTGATTGAGCATAAGCGCCTGAAAAATGCCAAAAGTATATTTGTTATTGAGATAAATTTAGCCACCTTTGTCCACGATTGAGTAATTGATACCGGATCTTGTGCTCACATAATTTCTAATGTGCAGCTACTAAAGGATCAGAAGGAACTCGTGAAGAACGAGATGATTTTGAAGGTCGGAAATGGTGCGAGCGTTGCTGCGATTGCACAAGCTTCCGTGGAGCTTCATTTATCTAGTGATTTAAATTTATGTTTAAAAAACGTTTATTATGTGCCTTCGATTAGCAAGAATATTATTTACGTATCATGTTTGGATATGGATAATTTAATATAAATATTTCAAATTCTTGCTTGTCTATATCGAAGAATGGTATTTTCTATGCAAATGCATTCGTGAGGAATGGTCTCTATTTACTTGAATTGAATAATAAACAAATCTTAAACATCAATAACAAAATACTTAAAACTACTCACATGAATGATACACTCTTGTGACACTATCGTCTTGGTCACATAAATGAAAAATGCATCAAGAAATTGCAAGAAGCTAACCTTCTTGGTCAACTTGATTTTAAATCATTGGAGACGTGCGAACCTTGCCTAATGGGAAAAATGACCAAGAGGCCTTTCAAGAAGAAAGGACCGAGAGCGAATGACTTGTTGGATTTGATACATTCCGATGTATGTGGTTCGATGAGTACTAGTGCGAGACAGTTTTAGGTATTTCATTACGTTCACGAATGACTATAGTCGTTATGGCTATATTTATCTAATGAGAAACAAAAGTGAATCCTTGGACAAGTTCAAGGAATTCAAGAATGAAGTAGAGAACCAACTCAACAAGAAAATCAAGTCTCTAAGAACGGATCGTGAAGGTGCGTACTTAAGTACCGAATTTGACTCATTCCTAAAGGAGTGTGGTATTGTACCACAACTCACCTGTCCTGGTACACCTCAGTGGAATGGGGTATCCGAAAGGAGGAATAGGACAATACTCGACATGGTTTGATCAATGATGAGTCAAGATGAATTGCCGCTTTACTTATGGAGTTATGCACTAAAAGATGCGACCTACACACTAAATAATGTTCCATCCATATCCGTAGAGAAAACGCCTTATGAGCTATGGAGTTGTAAAACACCTAAGCTTAATTTTCTCAAGATTTGGGGTTGTGAGGCCTACATCAAGAGATTAATGACGACCAAACTTCAACCAAAAGTGGATAAGTGTTTCTTTATAGGTTATCCTCGTGAGACAAGAGGATGCTACTTTTGGCATATAACCTCCAATTGAGTGATTGTAGAGAGGGATGCCGTATTTCTAGAAAAGGAATTTCTGGAAAGAATAAAAAGTAGTGGGAGTAGAGTTGTGCTTGAGGAGACTCAAGATATTCTACAAGATCATGATATGAATGGTGACATTCAAGATCATCAAGGCCCAACCGAGGTTTCTTTGGTCAGTGGGAGCGTGAGTGAGAGACCCTCGCAAGTAATTGTGAGAGAAACTCAATCTTCCCCACCTAGTGTATGTTCGCGAATCGAACACAAACCAATTTCGCAAGAAATTGTGGAAGAAGTTCGACAAGTACACGTAGAACCAAAAGAACTTAGAAGGTCAACGAGGGAAAGGAAGAAACCCGATATGTATTTGGGACTTCATGAGATCATGGTACTAGATACCGACGATCCCTCGACCTTTCAAGAAGCAATGGAAAGAAAGGACTCCAAACTATGGTTTAAGGCCATGGAATCCGAAATTGAATCCATGTATGATAATCAAGTGTGGAACTTGGTTGACATTCCTCAAGGGAAAAAGGTCGTTCAAAATAAATGGGTTTTCAAGAGGAAGATGGACATGGATGGGAACTTCACAACCTACAAAGCGAGGCTTGTAGCAAAAGGTTTCACTCAAGTTCAAGGAATTGACTATGATGAAACTTTTTAACCGGTTGCCATGTTCAAGTCTATTCGGATTATGCTCGCTATTGCCGCATTTCATGATTATGAGATATGGCAAATGAATGTCAAAACGGCGTTCCTTAATAAGAATTTGGAGGAGGATGTGTACGTGGTACAACCTAAAGGTTTTGAAGATCCAAAGAATAACGAGAAAGTATGCAAGCTTCAAAGATCCATATATGGATTAAAGCAAACATCAAGGAGTTGGAACAAACACTTTGACGAAGAAGTCAAAAAGATCCACTTCGTCCAAAGTAAGGAAGCACCTTGTATATACAAGAAGGTTAGTGGGAGCCACATAATATTCTTGATCTTATATGTCGATGCATACTCCTCATGGGAAATCATATACCTTTGTTTGAGCAAACGAGAAGTTCATTGAAATTTGCATTTTCGATGAAAGATACGAGTGAGGCTCAATACATCTTTGCAATCAAGATATATAGAGATAGATCCCGTAGAGTCATTGGCCTAAGTCAACGTACATACCTTGACAAGGTCTTGGAAAGATTCATCATGAACAATGAAGGGAATGTGTTCTAAAAGTTTTACTTTTAAATGTCAATTATTATGAATTGAATGAGAAATCATTTTGTTCCTTGTTTATGTTATTCGTCTTTTAGAAGTGTTAAGGAAGAGGCTCTTGGTCCTTAACCGTAAAGCTCTAAAAGATATTGGTTTACATAAAACAAAAGATATTCGCAATCATGGTAATTAACATGGAACATTAATTACCGAGTTAAGATTGTCGTGTTGGTCATAGATCATTGTAGCTCTACAAGTGAGTGACAACACGAGTATGCAAAAGAGGAAAATATTACTTTTGTATACTGAATAGACCTAATAAGTAAAATATTATAGAAATGTGTTTCTGTGTCATTAATATTTTACTGTGTCTTTGGTCCTCTGATATGACACTTATATCTAATCACTTAAGGAATACTTAATTAGATCAGTGTCTTGAACTATCGATCAGTGTAGTGTAAAGGCATTGGTTGGTTAAGTACAACTTTTGTTGGAGAAGATAGTTAGTCAAAAGACTATCATTGCCCCTCTTAATTGAGTGATGATATTAGTGGGCCCCTTGATAAAGCAAAGTTATAATGTGCACAATGTGATTTGAGTTAAGTCACATATTTATAACTAGCTTAAAGAGATCAAGAAATGAATACTAATACAAAGATGACACAATACTACTTTGTGTGTATTCTTAATATCATGTGGCAAGGGACGGACACAAGTGGTGCACTCCATCACTAATTGGATCGGGTTTTGGTTTGAGTGGAATTAAGACATCTAACTAATTGGGAGCTATAATGTGTAGCTAGATATTAGTGGGCCCCTTGATAAAGCAAAGTTATAATGTGTAGCTTGTGATATTAAGCTCTTAATATCACTGTCAACTTAGTTTAGATCCTCCCATAGGTCACACCGCAAAACTGGGAAACAAGAAATGGGGATTTTGAGTTCATAAGATGTGTCGGGTTTCATGTAGAAAATATGACACATGGGGTGAACAAGCAAAATCAAAATTATGTTGTGATTAATAACATAATTAGAATCTAAATCAAATTCATATGTGATGTAAATATTATGGGGTGTAATGATTGATCATTACATAGGATAATATGTTACATAAGTTGTGAATTTACTACTAATCCCGAAATGTCAAATTTTGTAGGGGTTAAACCGAAATTTGACAAGTCTGCAGAACAGTGCTCAAACGGTCGACCGGATAGCAGTAAACGGTCGACCGGACGTGTCTCGACCGATAACAGGGAATTTTCATCTGTTTGAACGGTCGATCGAATGTGATCGGTCGGTCGACCGAACATTGCGATGGAATAGTTCGTGTTACGAACGGTCGACCGAGTTATAGAACGGTCGACCGAAACATGGTTCGAGCGGTCGACCGAACCTAGAAACGGTCGACCGGTCCAGACGGTTTTGTGCAGAATTAATTTAAGAATTAATTAGATCATGCATGGAATTGGTCCATAATTGATTTAATTCGTGGCTAATATTATTTATTATTAAATAATGGATGGTTAGATGGAATTTTGCATGAGATCATGGGCAGGGGGTTGCACATGAATAGGTAATTTGGAGAGAGCTTATAAATACAAGCTTATTTCATTACCCAATTAATTTATTCATTATTTCTTGTGCAAAAATTCTCTCTCCATAATTCTCCACGAAAATCACTTAATTCTTAAGTTTAGTTTTAGTTCTTAAGAGATCATCTTCTCAAGATAATTAAAGAGGGGTTAGTAATTGGATTCTAAACCCTATCGGAGATTGAGAGACTAGCTTCCCTCTCCCCGTTCTTGTTTAGAGTTTGGTGAATACTCAGAGGCATCCGGCGCAGCGAGGAGCATCCCCAACATCTCCGAATCTTCAAGAAGTTTTAGAGAACTTCTAGGTATGAATTTCGGAGTCCAAATTTGTTTTAATAAAGTTTTGAAACTAGATATTGAAACAAATTGATGCATGCATGAAATAAATTATAGAAAATTGAAAATTGATCCTTATTATACATAAAAAAATCGAAAATATATATGTATAATTAAACATGAAATCCTACAATGGTATCAGAGCTTAGGGTTCAATTTTGTCATGATTTATGGCTGTAAACAAATTTAGTTTACCATCTAGGATTTAAACAATTCGTTTTACCGGTTTTTCGGTTTTTAAATGTTTGTTGAAATAATTCTTTGTAATAATTCGTTTTAAATGTTTTGAATGTTTAAAACATGTCATGTAATTACTAGAATTATGATTTAGACATAAGTCTAACTTGCAATAATTTCGTTTTAAGTATAAACGATTATTTTGTAAGAGAATCAACAAAACCGAAAAACTGCATTTCATCTTTCCATTGGAAATTGGATGGACAGCGGTTCATAATTAATTTTTGGAACTCTGGATGCATGAAAAACGTTTTTAATGGATTTCAAAATGTTTTTCAAAGAATTGTTTGGGATTCTAGATGCTTGATAAACTAGGTTGGATAGTTTATAGCGATATTGCGTGCATGGATGCTCGAGTTGTTTTGCAGGAATTGTGAGTTTGTATGTTCCAAATCAGCAGCTATGAATGTTTATAATTGTTATAATACAGGGGCTTATGTATGTAAAAGCCAAATTCTCTATTTCCATCTTTTAGATAAATTGCATATGCATATGAGAGGTTTTTTACATAGGACTTGCACTAGTCGTTTTTTTATCGAATGTGAGGAGCATGTTTATTTTCTGTAAAATCTACATCTCCGGTGCAAGAGGAAGTCACCGCTGTAGCGCATCGATCGAGGATCGAGGATCGGGGATCGAGGATCAAGGATCGAAGGGAACATATAAACTCACACGATGTGGATTGTGTGAATGTTTAATTTCTGTTTTTATCTTGCTATGCATGTGATGAATGTGTTGAATGTTAGGATGTGTATAATTAATAATATGCAGGATAACCTAAAATTCTAAATCACATGTTAAATTGTCCAACAAAAATTAAGAATAAATTTCCTTCTTATTTTCATCCACTAGCTCGGTTTTGGGAAAAAGTTTTTCTTACGAGGATAGGTCGTATTCCCTCATAATTAAAACGACAAGAGTTACAAGAGTTTGAAGATGCTAAATGTTGCTAAAATTCAAAAAGGTTGTGATTAGAAAATGTTTTCTTACCTTGATATTGTAATGTATTCGATAGCCCTTAGCTAGTCTATATTACAATTGATGGGATCTTGGATTGTTGCATTTATGGGCAAAATTTTTATTTGCAACATTTACATTTATATATTCGATATATGTATGCATGTGTATTAAAACATAAAATTGGCATTAAAACCTGTATGATTTACTTTGTAGAAAAATGTCGAACATCCAACCTATCGTAAGATCCATGATAGAAAAACACCCTTTAGCAAATGATGGCTCAAACTTCATTAGTTGGCAACTCAAACTCAACATCATGTTAAAGTTTGAGAAACTATCTCACATTTTGGAAGGTCCAATCCCAAAGTGGAATGAGAGATTAACCGATGAAGAGAAAGAGGCTAAAGCCAAGTGGGAAGACCAAGAGAACCAAGTTCACGGTCTTATGCTAGCATCCATGGGTGACTCGCTTCAAGCGAAATACTTGGATTCAAAACCCAAGAAGACCATGGAGGCTTTATCAAAGATGTTCATGGATAGTGCCCGAAAGGAGCGCTATAGGACCACCATCGCACTCACAAGGTGACATATGGCGGAGGGAACATCGGTATCTATGCATTTTCTCACGATGCAAGGATACCTTGAGAAGTTGGCAAAGCTCTCTTCACCAATGCCCGAGGACATTGCTGAAGATATGATTCTTGGCTCTCTAGCCCCGTCCTTTAAGGACTTTGTGATGCACTATCACGTGCGCGAAAAAGGTGTGAGTCTTGAGGAGCTTCACAACGCTCTCAAAACTGCTGAAGTTGACATGGGCAAGGGTAGGGACAAGCAAGTCCTTGCCGTCCATGGGAGGGGCCATAAGATTGGTAAAGGAAAGGGAAAATCTACCAAAAGTGGTTCAATCAAGAGCAAGGGAGTAGGAGGTGCTCATAAAAGTGCCTCGAGGGGGAAATCTCAGAAATCTCCAACTCCCAATACGGAGTGCTTTCACTGCGGTGAAAAAGGACACATCCGGCCAAATTGCCCCAAGTACAAGGAAGACCTTGACAACGGAGTGATTGAACGTCGGCGCCCCAAAAAGGCCAAAGGTATATTTGTTATTGAAATAAATTTAGCCACCTCTGTCCAGGATTGGGTAATTGATACCGGATCTTGTGCTCACATAGTTTCTAATGTGCAGCTACTCATGGATAGGAAGGAACTCGTAAGGAACGAGGTAGAATTAAAGGTCGGAAATGGTGCGAACGTGTCTGCGGGTGCACAAGGTTCTGTGGTGCTTCAATTGTGTAGTGGTTTAAATTTATGTCTAAAGAATGTTTATTATGTACCTTCGATTAGCAAGAATATTATTTCTGTATCATGTCTGGATATGGATAATTTTAATATAAATATTTCAAATTCTTGTTTGTCTATATCGAAGAATGGTGTGTTCTATGCAAATGCGTTCATAAGGAATGTTCTCTATTTGCTTGAATTGGATAATAAACAAATCTTTAATATCAATAACAAAAGACTTAAGACCACTCACGAGAATGATACTCTCTTGTGGCACTATCGTCTTGGTCACATAAATGAAAAGCGCATCAAGAAATTGCAAGAAGCTAACCTTCTTGGTGTACTTGATTATAAATCATTGGAGACGTGCCAACCATGTCTAATGGGAAAAATGACCAAAAAGCCTTTCAAGAAGAAAGGCCCAAGGGCGAGTGGCTTGTTGGATTTGATACATTCCGATGTATGTGGTCCAATGAGTACTAGTGCACGAGATGGTTTCAGGTACTTCATTACGTTCACGGATGATTATAGTCGTTATGGCTATGTTTATCTAATGAGAAACAAAAGTGAATCTTTGGACAAGTTCAAAGAATTCAAGAATGAAGTAGAGAACCAACTCGACAAGAAAATCAAGTCTCTACGAACGGATCATGGAGGTGAGTACTTAAGTGCCGAATTTGACTCATACCTAAAGGAGTTTGGTATTGTACCTCAACTCACCCCTCCCGGTACACCTCAGTGGAATGGGGTATCCGAAAGGAGGAATAAGACATTGCTCGACATGGTTCGGTCAATGATGAGTCATGCGGAATTACCTCTTTACTTTTGGAGTTATGCACTACAAACTGCGGCTTACACACTAAATAATGTTCCATCCAAATCCGTGGAGAAAACTCCTTATGAGCTATGGAGTGGTAAAACACCTAAACTCAGTTTTCTCAAGATTTGGGGTTGTGAGGCTTACGTCAAGAGATTGATGTCAACCGAACTTCAACCAAAAGCGGATAAGTGTTTCTTTATTGGTTATCCTCGTGAGACAAGAGGATACTACTTTTGGCATATCACCTCCAATCGAGTGATTGTAGAGAGGGATGCCACATTTCTGGAAAAGGAATTTCTAGAAAGAGTAAAAAGTAGTGGGAGTAGGGTTGTGCTTGAGGAAACTCAAGATACTCTACAAGATCATGACATGAATGATGACATTCAAGATCATGAAGGCCCAACCGAGATTCCTTTGGTTAGTGGGAGCGTGAGCGAGAGACCATCACAAGAAATTGTGAGAGAATCTCAATCATCCCCACCAAGTGTACATTCAAGAGTTGAACGTGAACCCACTCCTCAAGAAATTGTGGAAGAAGTTCGAGAGACACGAGAAGAACCAAAAGAACTTAGAAGGTTAACAAGGGAAAGGAAGAAACCCGATTTGTATCTGGGACTTCATGAAATCATGGTACTAGATACCAATGATCCCTTAACCTTCCAAGAGGCAATGGAAAGGGAAGACTCCAAACTATGGCTTAAAGCCATGGAATCCGAAATAGAATCCATGTATGATAATCAAGTATGGGACTTGGTTGACCTTCCTCAAGGGAAAAAGGGCATTCATAATAAATGGGTTTTTAAGAGGAAGATGGACATGGATGGGAACTTGAGAACCTACAAAGCGAGGCTTGTAGCGAAGGGTTTCAATCAAGTTCAAGGAATTGACTATGATGAAACTTTTTCACCGGTTGCCATGTTCAAGTCTATTCGGATCATGCTCGCTATTGCCGCATTTCACGATTATGAAATATGGCAAATGGATGTCAAAACGGCATTCCTGAATGGGAACTTGGAGGAGGATGTGTACATGGTACAACCTCAAGGTTTTGAAGATCCAAAGAATAGCGAGAAGGTATGCAAGCTTCAAAGATCCATCTATGGATTGAAGGAAGCATCAAGGAGTTGGAACAAACGCTTTGACGAGGAAGTAAAGAAGCTTCACTTCATTCAAAGTAAGGAAGAACCTTGTGTATACAAGAAGGTTAGTGGGAGCCATGTAGTATTCCTAATCTTATATGTCGATGACATATTGCTCATGGGTAATCATATTCCTTTGCTTGAGCAAACGAGAAGTTCATTGAAATCTGCATTTTCGATGAAAGACATGAGTGAGGCTCAATACATCTTGGGAATCAAGATATATCGAGATAGACCCCGTAGACTCATTGGCCTCTGTCAACGTGCATACATTGACAAGGTCATGGAAAGGTTCAAGATGAACAACTCCAAAAAGGGCAGTGTGCCAATGAGTATGGGTGTGCAACTCAAGAAGTCTCAACGTGCGCAATCACGTAAGGACTTAGAGTACATGAAGGATGTCCCTTATGCTTCGGCAATTGGGTCGATCATGTACGCGATGACTTGCACAAGACCAGATGTCTCGTATGCTCTAAGCGTGACAAGTCGTCACCAATCCAACGCAGGTCCTGAGCATTGGACTGCGGTCAAGAATATCCTGAAGTACCTTAACCGGACTAAGGATAAGATTCTTGTTTATGGAGGACAAAGGGAATTGATAGCTGAAGGTTACTCGGATGCGAGTTTCATGAGTGATCCAGACGATAGAAGGTCGCAATCAGGATACGTCTTCCTTCTGAATGGTGCAGCTGTGAGTTGGCGTAGTTGGAAGCAAAGCACTATAGCCGATTCAACCACTGCTTCCGAAGTAATGGCTGTCGCTGAAGCGAGCAAGGAAGGAGTGTGGATTAAGAAGTTCCTTGAAGAGCTTGGAGTAGTTCCCTCGAGCGAGGGACCAATAGAGCTGTTTTGCGACAATAGTGCATCTATCTCGCAAATCAAGGATCCCAAATCACACCACAAAGTGAAGTACATGGATCGTAAGTACTTCGTGACGCGTGACCTCATCGACGAAGGCAAAATAAATCTTTTATGGGTGGACACCAACAACAACACAGCTGATCCATTCACAAAACCCTTATCCCAAGCCAAGGGCGAAATGCATTTCGAGTCCATGGGATTGAGGAACCATGTAGATTGGCTTGATGATTGATATGTAATGGGGTTTACCCTAGTTATTATTGTTTTATGCATTGCGTATGTATGAGAAAGAAAACTTTAATAACAAGTGGGAGATTGAAGGGAATGTGTTCTAAAAGTTTTACTTTTAAATGTCAATTATTTTGAATTGAATGAGAAATCATTTTGTTCCTTGTTTATGTTATTCGTCTTTTAGAAGTGTTAAGGAAGAGGCTCTTGGTCCTTAACCGTAGAGCTCTAAAAGATATTGGTTTACATAAAACAAAAGATATTCGCAATCATGGTAATTAACATGGAACAATAATTACCGAGTTAAGATTGTCGTGTTGGTCATAGATCATTGTAGCTCTACAAGTGAGTGACAACATGGGTATGCAAAAGAGGAAAATATTACTTTTGTATACTGAATAGACCTAATAAGTAAAATATTATAGAAATGTGTTTCTGTGTCATTAATATTTTACTGTGTCTTTGGTCCTCTGATATGACACTTATATCTAATCACTTAAGGAATACTTAATTAGATCAGTGTCTTGAACTATCGATCAGTGTAGTGTAAAGGCATTGGTTGGTTAAGTACAACTTTTGTTGGAGAAGATAGTTAGTCAAAAGACTATCATTGCCCCTCTTAATTGAGTGATGATATTAGTGGGCCCCTTGATAAAGCAAAGTTATAATGTGCACAATGTGATTTGAGTTAAGTCACATATTTATAACTAGCTTAAAGGGATCAAGAAATGAATACTAATACAAAGATGACACAATACTACTTTGTGTGTATTCTTAATATCATGAGGCAAGGGACGGACACAAGTGGTACACTCCATCACTAATTGGATCATGTTTTGGTTTCAGTGGAATTAAGACATCTAACTAATTGGGAGCTATAATGTGTAGCTAGATACCGCTTATAGCTTGTGATATTAAGCTCTTAATATCACTGCCAACTTAGTTTAGATCCTCCCATAGGTCACACCGCAAAACTGGGAAACAAGAAATGGGGATTTTGAGTTCATAAGATGTGTCGGGTTTCATGTAGAAAATATGACACATGATGTGAACAAGCAAAATCAAAATTATGTTGTGATTAATAACATAATTAGAATCTAAATCAAATTCATATGTGATGTAAATATTATGGGGTGTAATGATTGATCATTACATAGGATAATATGTTACATAAGTTGTGAATTTACTACTAATCCCGAAATGTCAAATTTTGTAGGGGTTAAACTGAAATTTGACAAGTATGCAGAACAGTGCTCAAACGGTCGACCGGATAGCAGTAAACGGTCGACCGATCGGGCGCGGTCGACCGGACGTGTCTCGACCGATAATTGGGAATTTTCATCTGTTCGAATGGTCGAACGAATGTGATCGGTCGGTCGTCCGAACATTGCGATGGAATAGTTCGTGTTACGAACGGTCGACCGAGTTATAGAACGGTCGACCGAAACATGGTTCGAGCGGTCGACCGAACCTAGAAACGGTCGACCGGTCCAGACGGTTTTGTCCAGAATTAATTTAAGAATTAATTAGATCATGCATGGAATTGGTCCATAATTGATTTAATTTGTGGCTAATATTATTTATTATTAAATAATGGATGGTTAGATGGAATTTTGCATGAGATCATGGGCAAGGGGTTGCACATGAATAGGTAATTTGGAGAGAGCTTATAAATACAAGCTTATTTCATTACCCAATTAATTTATTCATTATTTCTTGTGCAAAAATTCTCTCTCCATAATTCTCCACGAAAATCCCTTAATTCTTAAGTTTAGTTTTAGTTCTTAAGAGATCATCTTCTCAAGATAATTAAAGAGGGGTTAGTAATTGGATTCTAAATCCTATCGGAGATTGAGAGACTAGCTTCCCTCTCCCCGATCTTGTTTAGAGTTTGGTGAATACTCGGAGGCATCCGGTGCAGCGAGGAGCATCCCCAACGTCTCCGAATCTTTAAGAAGTTTTAGAGAACTTCTAGGTATGAATTTCGCAGTCCAAATTTGTTTTAATAAAGTTTTGAAACTAGATATTGAAACAAATTGATGCATGCATGAAATAAATTATAGAAAATTGAAAATTGATCCTTATTATACATAAAAAATTCGAAAATATATATGTATAATTAAACATGAAATCCTACAAACAACTCCAAAAAGGACAATGTGCCAATGAGTATGGGTGTGCAACTCAAGAAGTCTCAACGTGCTGAATCACGTAAAGACTTGGAGTACATGAAAGATATCCCTTCTGCTTCGGCAATAGGATCGATCATGTAGGCGATGACTTGCACAAGACCCGATGTCTCGTATGCTCAAAGCGTGACAAGTAGTCACCAATCCAACGTAGGTCCTGAGCATTGGACTGCGGTCAAGAATATTCTGAGGTACCTTGACCTGACAAAAGATAAATTTCTTGTTTATGGAGGACAAAGGGAGTTAATAGCAAGGGCTATTTGGATGTGAGTTTCATGAGTGATCCGGATGATAGAAGGTCGCAATAAGGATACGACTTCCTTCTGAATGGTGGAGCTGTGAGTTGATGTAGTTGGAAGCAAAGCACTATGACTGACTCAACCACCGCTTCCGAAGTAATGGTTGTCGCTGAAGCGAGCAAGGAAGGAGTGTCGATTAAGAAGTTCCTTGAAGAGCTTGAATTGAGTGATGATAAACCAAAATTATAATGTGCACAATGTAACTTGAGTTAAGTTACATAGTTATAATTAGCTTAAAGAGATCAAGAAATAAATATAATACAAAGGTGACACATTTCTACTTTGTATATATTCTTAATATCATGAGGCAAGGGACGGACACAAGTGGTGCACTTACATCACTAAATGGATGGTGTTTAGTTCGATTGGAACAAAGACATCTATGCTAATTGGGTAACTATAATGTGTAGCTAGATACCGCTTATAGTTTGAGATATTAAGTGTTTAATATCGCTGCCAATTTAGCTTAGATCCTCCTATAGGTCACGCCACAAAATTAGGAAACAAGAAGCTTGATTTTGAGTTCATATGATGTGTCAAGTTTCATGTGAAAAAAGGACACATGTGGTGAACGAATAAAATCAATATGTCATGAGAATTGACATAATTAGAATCATAAAAAATTCATATGAGGTGTATATATTATGGGGTGTAATAATTTAATATTACATAAGATAATATATTACATAAGAAATGAATTTGCTAAAAGACCAAAAGATCAAATTTTGTTGGAAATAAATCCAAAATTTGACAAAGGCAAAATCGGGGTCAAACACGGTGAACCGTTTAGGGTTCGGTCGACCGAGGTGTCCTCGGAACGGTCAACCGAACGGGGAACGGGTAAGCACAATTAATTGACCGAAATTGTCTGGAGTGTCTGGACAATTGGGTTCGGTAAACCGAGCGTGAACGGTCAACCGAGAGAAAATATATTGGGATATTTTCGGTAGACCGAAGGTGACACGGTCGTTCGATGAATGTTCGCCATGAGAAATTTTGGTTGGTCAACGGTCGACCGGAGAAAGACGCGAATCGTCTGAATTTTTCAGGAGAATTTTTCTCATGCATATTCGGTCGACCTTCTAACTCACGGTTCACCAAACATGTGTTAAAACTGAATGGTTCGGTTAACCGAGAAGAATTCTCGGTCAACCGAACATTACGATTTTTGCCTGAATTATTAAGAGAATAATTAAATCATGGGTTGGATTAATTCGAGATTTAATTAAACATTTTTTAGGATGCTTATGTGGCAATTTGAGATTAATTTTAGGGGAGAATAAGCAAGAGATCATGACTAAAGAATAATTCTTGATAAAGATGTTTTGGGAGCCTATAAAAGGACCCCTCATCCTACTTGTTTATGTTAATGCAAAAATTCGTTCTCTCATTAATGTCTCCCTTAATCACCACGAAAATCTCTTAATAGTTTTAAGTTTTGGAGATAGAGATCTCAGGAGTTTAAAGAGGGGTTATTAGCTAGATTCTAAGCCTAATTAGAGATTGATTGGCTAGCTCCTTTCTCTCTAATCTTGTTTAGAGTTTGGTGAACACTTGGAGGCAAATCGGCGGGCGATTCGACGAGAAACGTAACTCCGGATCTTCTAAAAGGTTTTAGAGAACCTTTTGGTATGATCCTCTATTCTTTGTTTATTTTAATACGTATAGGAATGCATGTTATTAGAATAAACAAATACATGTACGTAAAATCAATGAAAATATGGAATCCAATAATCCAACAATCCCCCACAAATCCATTGTTGATCGAGCGACCAAACCTTGCAGCCTAGTGCTTTCAGTAATGTTACCTTTCAGGTCTGAATCACGACCCTGAGTCCTTCAACTTTACCCCCACAGAAACTAAGTGAGACGAAGTCTTGAACTTAAACCTTTTGTGTGGAGATGTACATTGAGAACAACACTAAGCATGTTATGCTGCAATCTACAGGGTTGATACTTTACGACCATGCATCCGTATCCTGTTTCACGAATGCTTTCAAGGAATGACCCCCATTCCTCTAATTACGTCCACACAATTGCATTCACATAGTTGGGCTTCTCCAAAGATGCACTGCTAACATCTTGTCTCAAAGACTTGAACCCATTCAAAGTCTACACTCTTACTAAACTTGCAGTTTCAGCAACATATCCATTCTTTGGGGTATTGACATAGATACAATGTATGACCTACAATGTATCACCAATGAGTTGCACTTGACTCACTCAAGAACTTGTTGGAGTCAATATGAAGCTCAAATGGCTCAATGGCCATAAGCTCGGTCATAGGTGGGTCCTTGTTGGAGTCAATATGAAGCTCAAATGGCTCAATGGCCATGGGACATGAGGTAGAGACACCTTCTGGTATAGGCATATGATGAGGTGTCCCACTCTCACTAGTACTCTCAACTGAATCATGCAACGAACACTCCCTTTGGACATTCATGTTCGAGGCCAGCTCACTCTGTTGCACTGCGAAGACAGGCAATGAGTTTTCGCTGGGCCCACGAACATTCTCAATGGGTTGCATTGGGGTTAAGGGTGTTCGTTGATTTTGTGGTGCTTTCTCCAATTGGCGGATGAGATTTAGATTTAAAGGTTCATCCATGGGTTCCTGTTGCTTACCAGAGTTGAACACATGAAACTCGGCACTCATGTTACCGAATGAGAGCTTCATGAGACAATTTCTACAATTAATCAAGGCATTGGAGGTTGCTAGAAATGGTCTACCCAAAATCAAAGGTATTTGAGAGTGGGTGTTAGCAACAGGATTGGTATCGAGGTCAACAAAATCGACTGGAAATATAAAATCTCCAACTTTGATAAGCATGTCCTCGATAATCCCCTTTGGAATACGAATGTATCTATCTGCCAATTGGAGGGTGATCTTAGTTGGTTTCAATTCTCCCGAGTTCAACTGTTGATAAACAGAGAATGGGAGGAGGTTGATCGCCGATCCTAAATCAAGCAATACATTGCTCATTCTAGTGTCCCCTATCGTACACTGAATAGTAGGACACCCAGGGTCCTTGTATTCTGTGTAGGTAGGATTGGACAAAAGTGAGCTGATATTTGCAGCCAAGAATGCTTTCTTAGGAACATTGGTCTTCCTCTTGGTTGTGCAGAGATCCTTCAACACTTTGGCATATTGAGGTATTTGTTTTATGACATCCAACAAGGGGATGTTAACCTTTACTTGCTTAAACACCTCTAATATCTTGTCCATGTTGTCACTCTGCTTTTTGGTTAACCTACTTGGATCGGGAGCTTTTGGCAGGTAGGTTTTCTGCGGTGCCTGAGAAGGAAGCCTTGGTGTATTACCCTCACCCTCAGCCTCTTCTTCACCACCATTCCCACTGAGGGGCTGCATAGATGGTGGTTATTGTGGCAAGGAAATGTGATTGTCAACTTGTTTTCCATTCCTTAAGGTCACAATGGAATTGACATGGTGAACAAGTTCCTCCACATGGTTCACTTGCCTCCCCCGAGGTACCACATTCTCATTTTGCATGTGTTGTTGTTGGTACATACGGGGGTTAGCCTCAGGTTGGCTAGGAAAAGACCCTCTCTCTCTTTCATGTATAGACTTAGCCAATTGGCCCATCTGAAGCTCTAGAGATTTGATGGTCTGCTTAGTGGAAGTGAGAACTTGACTCGTAGTTGACATAAAATTTTTCATTGAGTTTTCAAGTCGACGAGTCAAGGTCTCAAGCGAATTGAATTGGGTTTCCATATTATTGGAATTTGGGAAACCCGATTGATTGGTGGTTTGTGCTTGGGGTAGCTGATAGGAATGTGCATGCATGCGGTCAAAAAGGTCCGTATCCAGTTGAATCTTGTTCTGGGCTTTTCTCTGTGTATTTGGTGGTCTTGGATGCATCTACCTTGTTTATTGGAGCTCCGACCCGAATCCAATTGCTAAAATACTCCCCATGATGGTGTGGAGTATTCTGTTTTGCTCTTAGGTCCTTCTGTCTTGTGTTTAGGTCCTTCTCCCTTGCATCTTGGTCCCCAGATCTCACAGTTCAGTCCTTTTTCCCAGCTTTTGAGTCCTTTTATGTTTCATCTCTTCAAACCTATTTATTCCTGAAAACTAAAATAAAACTCGTAACATAGCATTGTTTAGGTGAAAGATAATGGATATAAGATACAAATATAAGCATGAAATGATGTCAATCAGTGATTAGGGAGAGATTAATGAGGGAAAGAATTTTGCATTAGTTATAAAACAAGTAGGAATAGGTGCCCTTTTATAGGCTCCCAAAACATCCTTATCAAGAGCTATTATTTAGCCATGATCCCTTGTTTTTCTCTCCTAAAATTAATCTCTAAATTCCACATAATCACCACAAAAAAAACGTTTTAATTAAATCTGGAATTATTCCACCCATGATTTAATTAATCTCTTAATAATTCAGGCAGAATCGTTCTTGTTCGGTAGACCGAGAATTATTCCGTCAACCGAACCATTCGGTTATAACACGTGTTTGGTGCACCGTGAGCTAGACAGTCGACCGAATCCGTATGAGAAAAATTCCCTGGCAGAATTCGGACGAACCACGACTTTTACTTATCTATCGTTGACCCACCAAAATCGCTCCTGAGACAAAGTCATCGGATGACTGGGTCACCTTCATTCTACCGAAAATACTACTTCTCGGTTGACCATGCACACTCAGTTAACCGAACCCGATTGTCCATGAACTCCAAAAAATTTCGGTCAACCAATTGCACTTACCCGTTCCCTATTCGGTTAACCGATCCGAAGATACCCCGATCGATCGAACCATGAACGGTTCACCGTGTTTGACCCCGATTTTACCTTTGTCAAATTTTGGATTTATTTCCAACAAAATTTGATCTTTTGGGGTTTTTAGCAAATTCATATCTGATGTAATATTATCCAATGTAATATTTAATTATTACACCCCATAATATATACACCTTATATGAATTTATTATGATTTTAATTATGTTAATTCTCATAACATATTGATTTTAATTAATTCACCACATGTGTCCCATTTTCATAAGAAACCCGACCCATCATATGAACGTAAAATCAAACCTCTTGTTTCCCATTTTTGTGGTGTGACCTATGAGAGGATCTAAGCCTAATTGGAAGTGATATTAAACACTTAATATCTCAGACTATAAGCGATATCTAGCTACACATTATAGTCACCCAATTAGCATAGATGTCTTTGTTCCACCTGAACTAAAGCACGATCCATTTAGTGATGTAAGTGCATCACTTGTGTCCGTCCCTTGCCTCATGAGATTAAGAATATATACAAAGTAGAAATGTGTCACATTTGTATTATATTCATTTCTTGATCTCTTTAAGCTAATTATAACTATGTGACTTAACTCAAGTCACATTGTGCACATTATAATTTTGCTTTATCATGGGGCCCACTAATATCATCACTCAATTAAGAGGGGCAATGATAATCGTTTGACTAGCTATCTTTTCCAGTACAAGTCATGTTCAACCAACTATTGTCGTTATCACTACACTCATTGGTAGCTTTTGACAATAATCAAATTAAACACTTCTTGAGTGAAAAGATATAAGTCTCATATCTTAGGATCCAAGACACAGTAAAACATTAATGACACGAAACGCAATTCCATAATATTTTACTTGTTAGGTCTATTCAATATATGAAAGTAATATTTTCCTCTTTTATATACTCGTGTCGTCAATTATTTGTAGAGCTACAACAATCGATGACCAACACGACAATTTTATCTCGGTAATTAATGT
This sequence comes from Triglochin maritima, assembly GCA_963682175.1. NCBI lineage: Eukaryota > Viridiplantae > Streptophyta > Magnoliopsida > Alismatales > Juncaginaceae > Triglochin > Triglochin maritima. The sequence continues at coordinate 25,331,296 of OY821777.1, forward strand.
TGCATGTTAACTACCATGATTGTGAATAACTTTTGATTTATGTAAACCTTATCTTTTAGATCTCTACGGTTAAGGACCAAACGCCTCTTCCTTAACACTTCCAAAAGACGAATACTATAATCAAGGAACAAAATGTTTGTACATTCAATTCATAATAATTGACATATAAAAGTAAAACTTTTAGAACACATTCCTTTCATTGGCATACGGGGTTTCCTTTTGAAAACTCAGGCATAGTTGCATGTTTACCTTTCATGCGGGAGCATCGTTAGAGGGTAGTGACCGCGGAGGAGCATACCCGGGATCCTGTTTTTTTCCTTTTGGAGGTTGTAGTGATACATATACATTTCTGTATAGCCTTTGATGTAATCACACTTTTGAAACTTTCGGATATATATGTTATATATATGTTGGTGCACCTGGTGTTTGTCTTTCATAATGTCCTCAGTGTATGATTTGAGGATGTTACAAAAGAGATAAAATATAATTTTACAAGGAGAAAGGGTTTATTTATAGAGTTTGTGAACAATAGGAATTTCTATGGTTGTTGCCGCCATTACGAACTAGGTCATAATCAAGTATGAAGACACAAGGAAATTTTGGTTCTGAAATTTGTTAAACCACCTCTTAATTAGCGGACAATTAGTGGGTCTTTTCTATAATTTTGCTTCAAACCTTTATGGAAACTTCTTCTTGCTTAGTAAACATGGAATATGTAACTGGATCTTGGATTCAGCCTCTAGCTCATCCACTAATTGTTGGAATTGTAAATCTTCACGTCTGTTACGATCAGGCACCTCTGTTTTGCAGTTTTATCCTTCATTTACGCTTTAGTGTCTAATTCGTATCGTTTTTAATTTAATCCCTACTATTTCTCAAACCAAATTAAAAAATCTGAATAGCTCTTATTTTGTTAACATAAATCATTTGAAATGGAAGTGATAAATCCATAATATGTTTCGCATCAAATACCCCACAACTAGATTTTGCTAGTCCCGAGCAAAAGAAATGAAAAAAATGGAAAAATATATTTCTGTTGTTAAATGAAAAAGATATGGAGTTTGGGGAAGAATGATGAAGACTTTTCATTGCTATATTCTCCTCCCATTACATGACACAACCTCACACACACACACACACATATAAGTTACAAGCATTCATAGTCTATACTAATTGAAAGATAAATATAGATGTAAATAGAGGAGATGTTACAATACTCAAAAGAGAAGTTACAACAACTTATAAAGGTTGGAAGGGGAATCATCCATTACATGTATAATTTCATAACACTTCCCCTTGGATAATCACCATTTGGTATACGCTTTTCGGTCTGCCTCGTAAAACCTTGCCAAGTAAAACCTAGTGGGACAAAAACTTGGTGAAGGAAAAAAAGAGTGCACAACGTATAATTCTCTCCCTCATTTCAACATATATTTATAATACTGTTGGAGAATAGTGTTATGTTTATGTCACGTTAAAAACTTTGCTACAAAACCTAGTGGGAAAAAATAACTAAAGGAAAAGAGTGCATGACATACGCTAAGACAATTGCACAAGCTACTTCGTTAAAAACCTTGTCAAGTAAAACCCTGTGGGACAAAAACTTGAACAAGGAAAAAAGAGTACAACTACAATCCATCTAGATTTTATCCTTCAGAGATAGTCATCCAACTTGAATTATACTCTTCTGGAGAATGTTCGAACTGCATATCGAAAAATATTTGACTTTTCTCCCGTCATTTATTTCAAAATTTATCATTCAAATATTTTACTATTTTTTAATCACTTTAGGAGTTCCTTTTATGTCATTCTTCGAGATGATATGCACATTCTCTTTGTTTGCTCATGTGGGGATCTTTTTATAAATTATATCACATCTCTTCATTATAATTTGCCTTGGACAATTTAGTCATTCATCGAATCTCATATAAATATCAAGTGACTTAAACAAATTTGCAGTTGCAACATATCTCATATGCTTATCAATATTTATATCATATTGATCAAATAACATAACGTAGTATTATACATTTCAAGAGAATGAGTAACATCATAATGGATGTTGGGTCATGCGAAAAACTCTTGTGTGTACTCTCTTTATAATGTACCACCATGTTATTGTAATGTGATTTCTATTAACATTCTTCAAAAATCAGGACTACATGTCCAAACAATATGTTTATTAAGCGAGTCTAGTTCTAGATTGTTCGTATTCTTTTATTTATTTTGAATTCGAATGTTTCTGGCATTCTTATAATATTATAGGTTATGGATCCAGATTTTCTCTTCAATTAGCATGATACTAAGAAGGCGAATTAGTCGTCGACGATAACTTCAATAATTTTATGTTTCTTTATTGTGTCAACCATTGACTGCATCTTTTATAATAATCAAATCCTCGTTGCTTGATTCCACACTTCTGGCATTGGTTGAGCTCAAATATATTTTACCACATGTATATCTCCACTTTATGTTATGTGTATTATGTCAAGTAATATGAGATTTAGTCACTCCTTTGTGTTCAATTAAAATGTATGACAATTACTTGCTAGATATTACAAGGTAATGATACTTGTACGTCCATTCTCTTATGAACTACAAGTTCAATATAATACATTTTCTTGGCATTCTTTGGGCTTCTGGCTTTCTCCCCCCAATGCCAAAAATATGTGCCTCTATATATATATATTTGTTGGACTAGACAATACAATACATCGCCCTTCGGGGGCTTGAAATATTTAAATGTGATCAGGAATATGAATCCTGCTGAAAAGTCCAATTTAATTTGAGGTCACTAAATTTTGGATGTGGTAATAAAATATTTATATAAAGAAATCACATATGTGAAACATTTCATTCAACAGCGTACAAGTATATAAAATAGGAGAGTATTTATAATATGATCTTGGTCTAATAATAAAAGAAAAATATTGGTAGATATGATCCCAAAATGATCCATCTTAAGAGGTATTTTGTCAATATAGGGACTCTCGTTTTCTTATGCTAATGGGTCAGTACCCATAATACAAGATAGTTGTCGATACTCATAATGAATACAAATGATAACTACGTTTAGGCACTTCTGGGTGGGTATATCAAGTTAACTCGTTTGAGAGTCATTTAAATCATATATTACTTCATATTTGCACAATTTATTTATTTTTATCGTGTATGCCCTTTTCTTTCACGATGCTCTGTAATGTGTGCTTCAAGCACATGATCCAAATACGAGGGTATATATTGTAATTTTGTAATAACTTATGCTTATGACTTCAATCACATGTAATGCATAACATAAGTTATCACATCCCACGAAAAGATAGAGCTCGAAGATACCCACTTAGTTATGAATTTTCTCATTCTTCAGAAGATGGTCATATGAAATTTAAAAGACCATGTACAATAGTGACTTTGGCTTTTCTCATTATTAAATTAGAGAAATACTTATTTCTTAATATAGTGTGCATGACAACAGTACACATGAGGCTTAAATAAAATATGAGACAGGGGAGTATCCATACTCTTCGTTTCAAACCAAATCAAATATTTGTTGCAGATAAATTATTTATGCAACTATTACAAAACAAATTATAAGGTTCTTCCAATGACCAAATATAATCAAAATAAGAACCATACATTAAATCATATCAAGGTCAATCAATTTCAATGTAACTTGGTATGAGTCTTTTAGATAGGAATTATGCATATCAACATATATTATCATACGCATGTGTATTTTGCTATTTTAAGATGATAAATGCAACTATTATCTTTTCTATTGAACAATAAAAGACATATTATAATGATATGCGTAAATAGTCATGACAAACATAAAAATGTTGAATATTGATCAGCTAGCAACATATGCATGTGTATTATTAATATCTAGAAGAATCTCATCGTGAGTGAATAAAAATAATGAGTATGGAAATATATTTGACTAATGAGAGCACTAAACAATATAAAATATATAGTTTCAACTGAACAACAACTAAATAAAAAGCTTAAAGATAATAATTATGAAAATATGATAATGGAATGAACCTCATTTTGATATGCAAATGTGTCAACGAATTTGATTTCATTTCTGTCTGAGTAGTAGAAGTCAATCAAATAATCCAATGAATGAAAAATACATTATCATTCTCACATGATATGCCATACATATATAGCGGTAACTTCTCAGAGGCACTTTTGGGCCTACTTTGCCTTGTTGACCATTTTTAGAGTCATTTGAGTCTCGTAGTTCGTATTTGCACCCTCTTTTCTCCATCGACCATGATTTTTTCTTCTTCCATAACACATTAGCATGCGCTTCAAGCACAACCGCCAGAGACACTAGAGAAAATATTGTGGTCATACAACAACTAATACTCATGTTTTTAGAGCATAAGTAATCTAGGCATATGCGTAAAAAACTTATAACTTTTTTTCCGGCTCTGTACTACTACTGGAGTATCGGATCATTAGCTTGCATGGTGGATAAAGTCGTTTTCATTTTACATCTCAAGTATTTGTGGTCTTCTAGCGACAAAGTTTTATTTGGAAAACAATATGATGGACCACATAAATTTACTCATTAACACATCGTTCTGATATTTATATAAATCTTTTAAGGATTGCTATAAAAGTGTTGTCTTCTTTTACATAATTACTCAGTCTCTAAATTTTTTTACAAAAGAGATATCATATCAATAGTAAAATTTCACTTTCTAGGTGGAAAATGACATCTAATATATCTTCAGTAATATTTCAGCTAAGATCGAACAAGGTCAAGTGCATATTTTCTAAATCATGAGATATACACTAGTGAAGAATAGGCTTTACTCGTCGCCCCATAGACGTCGGTCGTTAGACATACCGACGGAATAAACGTCGGTCGTTACTATGGACGACGTCTATGTGGAACTATAGAGGTCGGCTATTGGAATACTCCGTTTATCCGATGTCTATAGGGTAAAAACGTCCACCCATAGACGTCGGTGTTTTGAATACCCTCTGAAACCGACGTCTATAGGGTATAGACGTCGACCGATAGACGTCGGCCGTAATTGATGGTCGACGTCTATACTCCCTGAATATAAACGTCGAGGTATAGACGTCGAATATCTAGAATATCCGACGTCTATAGGTCTTATAGAAATCGAACAGACGCGTTTTTGTCATTCATTTCAAACAAAAAACCGAACCAAACCCTAGCCGTCCCGCGACCGAATCTCCTCCGCGACCGATCTCCGACCGATCTGCACCGTCTCCGACACCGCAGCGTCGTCCTAAGCTCTCTTCTCCGGCCCTCTTCTCCTCCTTCCTCCGTCTTCCTTCGGCTTCCTCCACATCCTAACTAATGTAAGTGTTAAGTTAGTTTTTGTTGGTTTATTTTTGGATTTTTCTTGTGATAACGATTCTTTTTTATGTTAGTAAACTTCTCCTCTTGTTTATTGTTGGTTAATGCAACATTTTGATTTTTGGTTTTAATCTTGAATATATTCATATTTCGTGATTTGTAGTTAAACTTAACATATTGGTTTTCTATTTGATTTGGTTTTGGTTGATAAATGCATGATATAAATTTATGGTAGAAATTTTAAATGGATTCAAATGTTGATGTTGTTGTTGAAATGTTGCTGTTGAAATGAATTAAAATGTTGCTATTGAAATGGATTAAAATGTTGTTAACATGTTGTTCAAATAGTGTTGTTGAAATTTTAAATGGATCAAATGTTTCTATTTGATTAAAATCCCGAGTTTTTAGTTTCTCACATGTATTTACTTTTTTTAATCTGAATTATCTAAAGTAATTTTGAAACAATTACTTGTAACTTGGATTCAAATGCGACACTAATAAACATTAAATTCTAAATCTTAAACGTTTATTTAGTTACATGTTTATTTAGTTAAATGTTTATTTATGCTTAAGATATTCTTTTATTTAGAAAAGTTTTAATGTTTAACTCATCAACCCCCTTAAGCAACTTGGCCTTTAACAACCCAAAGCAAAAGATTAGACAATATTTGCTAAGTCATTCATCATATAGGATTTGCATTCATCGTATTTATTATACATTTTACGATTTCTGTCGTAGATTGCTGGCGTAAGGTACGTACTATCTGTCACTCATCATTCATTACAAAGCACTCATTAGTTAGTAGGACTTGCATTGGAACAAGAGTGAGGTGAGTGTTTGTTTGGTGTGTTATTTGTTAGATTAAGGTATGAAAAACACTTAGGGGGCAGTCACCTATAGGAGATGAGGTGGGGGATTTCATCACCCTTTCCTTGGCCCTAAAACCACTTAATAAAAGAGCCTTAAAAATCAATTAGACGTTGGCCCCTAGGATTTTCGGACGCATTAAGGAGAGGAAACCGTTTAAGACCGTTATGGCCTGAATGTCGTTGCCCATCTAGTCTCCCTGAGATTTTAGGAACCTCCGGGTTCTTGATTTCCTATAGATTAGTGGTCCTCGATGTTTAAGACTATTTCAGCCTGAACATCGTTGCCCATTTAGTCTCCCTGAGAGATTAGGGACCTCCAGGTTCTTGATTTTCTACAGACTAGTGGTGCTCGGTGGGACCTCGAAGTTAGGCGTCGTCTATGTGGATGAAATTGTGACTATTTGTGAACAAATTTATAGGTCAACGAATTTGGTGCAGCTGTATGTACACGAATACGACGACTAAAAACAATTTCGTCAGATGCTAATTTTTTTTTGTCCAGGTTTAGGAATAGACGACGGCTTTTGTTATTAGCCGACGTCTATTCCTCTGAAGAAAGGAATAGACGTCGGCTTTATGTGGAATCCGACGTCTATCCCTAAAGAATAGACGTCGGTTGTTGTATAGACCGACGTCTATGCGTTAACGAATAAACGTTGACGTCTACGTATAGCCAACGTATATTCGTTAGGTATAGACGTCGGTTATACTATAGCCGATCTCTATGTATAGACGACGCACACATAGACGTCGGATCGGGGAGTGCTTATATCCGACGTATATAGGCCCTATATCCGACGTATATTCCCATTTCTGTAGTAGTGATATATGCATCACATCAAATAAAAGCACACACAAATCACATCTGCTTTACTTATAAATTAATTTCCAATAAGCAAAATGCAACGACAAAACATATATTGAACGTGGTGACTCAAATTTCTTTGCAATATACCATATTATATCACTATTTATGACATAAATAAATCGTATGCGCTCAAGAGATGAATATTCATAATACTAGCAAATGTGATGCATCAAAATATCATAGAAATCTTGCATGGCACAATGTATAATTGCATATATCTTGAAAAAGATATGGAGATTTAGGGAAGAATGTTGGAGACTTTTCATTGCTATATTCTCCTCCCATTACATTACATAGCCTCATATATATACAAGTTACAAGCATTCATAGTCTATACTAATTGAAACATAAATATAGATGTAAATAGAGGAGATGTTACAATACTCAAAAGAGAAGTTACAACAACTTATAAAGGTTGGAAGGGGAATCATCCATCACATGTATAATTTCATAACAATTTCCTTTTGTAGGAATTAGGGTTGTACATAGTACGTGAAACAAGTCGTTAAACCGTCGCATTATCATGTATGAGAATTATCAATGTCAATCAATACACTAGCAAATTCGACTCAATGCAAATCAATATAACTAAACCGTAAATCCAAAATAACTATTTATTAGAAATTTTGGCCGCATATCCCTTACATTTTCATAAATGAAAATTTTGGAAATTCTGCATTGACAAGGAAAAACACATTTGCATTCATATCATTACAAATAATCCAAAATCATAATTACCACAATAATTTGGCCGCCCCCTCACCTCCAACTAATCGAAAATTCAAAATCTAATACTAACTTTAAAATCCAAAAATCAATTTTAAATCCAAAGTAGAATCTTTAATCCAAAATCTAATACACGAACCCCAACCTCCAATTCTCTTATCCTTATAACAAATCTTGTTTCCAACCGAGCATACATGTAATCCTAAATTTTAATTCCAAAACCTATTACAAAATTTTAAATCCAAAATACAATTTTGAATGCAAAATACAATCCTAAATCCTTAATATAGTACACCAACCCCAACCTCCGTTTAATTCTGTTTGATTAAAATTCGGAATTAAACTTGTTCTACTTAAAATTGTATCAATTCTGTTTAATCCTATTAGACGGAATGTTTGATCCTACAAGATAGAGATACTTCTTTGACTTAAAATTCCATTTAATTTTATAGGAGAATCAGATGTGTTATTGATTACAATTTTCTGGCGATTTGTTTTTAAAGTTTCGCAGAACCACCCTTATAAACCGTAAAAAAAATCAAATCCCTGGAGACACAAAAAGGATTCCACAATGCATATAAACATTGCATTTCACATATTGAAACTACAATCAAAATGTATTTCAATTATAATCCAAATATATTTAAAGTTACATTCAAATTTCATTCAAACTATCGAAATCAAACTCAAACTGCATACAAACAAAAATAATTAATCTAAATTTATCAAAAGAAATAATTTATACTATAATTCTAACAATAACATCTTATTGTTAATCTAATCACATATATAGATTAATTTATCAAAACAATTTGACTTTATAACATCCAAATTATAATCTAGATACTTGTTTGGGGTCGGGATGGGTGCTGGTGGCGAGAATGGGGTCGGGTTTGGAACTGTGGGTCGCGTTTCGCGACGAATTTGAGGCTAAGGGGTGAGTTTTGGGGCTGGGGGTTGCATTTGGGGACAGGTTTGGGGCTGACGGTTGCGTTTGGGGAAGGGTTTGGGGCTGGGGGTCTTGTTTGGAAGGACAGAGGGACTGGGTTCGGATTTGGGGAGGGAGGGATCAGTGGGGCGTGGGAGTTATTACCGGTGAGGGAGGGGTCGACGAAGAGGGAAGGGTTGGGGACGGGGAGGGATTGGACAGCGAAGAGGGACGCTTACAGTGTGAGGAAGCACGGCGAGGGGGCGACGACGCGGGGAAGCGGCGGGCGGCGATGGGGAGGCGACGATTGCGATTGAGGTGAGATTAGTTATTGGTAGAGTGAATGGGGAAGTTCGATTGGACTCCTGATAAAAACCTACACCGACGTACGATATCCATCGGTGTTTATTCTACTATTTGTCGACGTATGGTATAGTATTAAGTTCAACGACCATTTTTCGAAATCTACAATGATGGATGCTATCCGTCAGTTCTTTCAACACTAAGCGAAGATTACATTTGTCGTTATAGATTTCCTATCCTTCGGTGGTTGTATTTCTGTGGAAAAATTCATTTAACCGCGGATTCGAACTCTTCACTGACGGATACTATTCGTCGGAGTATATAAGTAAGTCATTGACACCTAGATATCATTCGTTGGAGTAGGTTTTTTCGTGAAAAATTTCATTTTCCCGCGTGTTCGAAATCTTCACCGACGGACCTATCTATCGATGTATATTTCTACTATGATGAATACTACGAAAACATCATCCGATGGCTATTCCGTCGAAGGTATTGACATTATCCGTCCATGGATATGTACACCGACAGACATTGCCATCTGTCGATGTATATAACTATATACCGATGGATGTTTCTCCAACGGATGTATGTCTGTCGGTCAAACCTATATTTCTAGTAGTGCATACACACAATTAACTCATGAGTTCTTAACATGAACTAATAAAACACTAAGTTAACCTTTAGGATTTTCTTTTTATTTTTTGTTATGAGGCCCTTCGATCCATATTACTTCATCACGATCCTCCTGAATAAGTAATTTATTAGCTTTTCTATCATCATCGATTGGTTTCAATTCAAGCATTTGTGTTGAAAATGTGGGAATTTATTCAATATGATTGACATCTTCTTGAGAAATAATATGTTGTTTTCCTTCGAAAATGACCAACCAATGATTATCACAATGGTCTGCTACATAAAAAATATGGTTTACTTAAGATGCCAAAATAAAATGTTCTTTCTTGAATCTTGGTTTGTTAAGGTTGACCAAGGTAAATTCCAACTCATCCACCCGAAGGTCGTTGTTATTGTCCACCAACTTTCATTTAAATATTACCACATCGAATTGGGTGAAGTTCAACACCCATATATCTTTAATTTGACCGTAGTATGACATCTCTGAATATATACGTATTTTATCTTTCGAACTAGAGTTATGCAAAGCTTCAGCAACTAAGCTAACCCCACTGTTTGGCATGGTGCTTTTGTCGTCTTCCATTTTAGTATAGAAGGAGTTTCCATTGACATCAGAACCACTATAAGATGTTACAACAGTATTAGACTTATAGGCCAACCACTTCAAAGTCTCAGAAACATTGCAATTGTACACCATTTTCTTGAACAAATCAATGAATATTTTATTGTGCGCATTAACTCTTTGTTTATCATTCCATTAGGATGTTTTCCTTCATTAGGGATATGTGAACTTCCAGAAAAAGGCTGAACTTCATCGGAATTACACAACACATAAAAATATTCCTTAAAGAGATTATCGCCCTCAAGATTTATCAACTTTGCACCATGTGTACCTTTACCTCCAACCCTATCTTCGTGACGATTCTGAGGATGTCCAATACTTTTTGTATGACTCAGGTACACATTACAGAACTTAATAACCACATGGGCTATGTAGCCAACAACGCTACCATCCAGCCTCCCTCGATTGTTATAATAACCCTTCAACGCACCAATGTACCGCTCGAAAGGATACATCTACCTCCGAAATACCGATCCAACTAATTTAATTTCTCGGACTAGATGAACCACAAAATGCACCATGATATCAACGACTATGCAGTGTATGTTCTTCACTGGATCAAATGCCTCATGCTTGGCGAACATCCAACTGCAGAGAGGGCGTGCAAGTATCTACACCCAGTCAGGGGAAAAATGACAATGTATCTTGTTAAGGAATCCACTTTCAGAATCAAGATTTAAAGACTCTAATAATAAAACGTTTAGTAAGATGTTAAATTCTTTAATATGTTATGTTTGATATGTATAATTGATGATACTTGTGTATAATTGATTGTTATGTTTGATATGTTGAATGTATTGACCTTTCATATTATTTACAATGTTTAATTTTTTAATTATGTGAAGCACATGTCGTTCCCAGGTTGGGACAGGGTTGTCCCGCGAAGGGATGAGTCTGTCCCATGAAGAGATGGATCAGCCTCATGTGGGACTAGGTTGTCTTGTCCCGCTAACCATTTGAGGACCATCTCAAGACGGGATGAGTCTGCACCTCGAAGGGACAGGTTTGTCCAGTTCGGGATGACACTCCCTCAAGATAGTTCTGTACCGTGTAGGGATGGTGTTGTCCTGCGAATTGTCGAGTTTGTCTCGCATGGGATGAAACTGCCCAGAGACAACCTGTCCCGTGGAGGGACATTTTTGTCTCACGAAGGGATGGTACGACATTGTCCCATGGCGAGACAGGGTTGTCCCCAGCAGGACAGGATGGGACTGTCCCTACAATGATAAAACTCTCCTGCAAAGGGACAGGACTATCCTGCGGAGGAACAATTTTGTCGAACGACGGGACGGGCACAACAAGTTCCCATCACTTGTAATTACACATTTATCCACAATAGGCACAGACATAGCATCATAAGTTCAACTAAATAAAAACTCTAAACAATGGCAAGAAAAAAACTACAAGAGTTAAGTCAACAATTAGGTGTCCTACGTCAACTTAAAGCCTTAAATACTCAACTTGTCTTTAACTAGGTAGGCCCTAGTCTTTCCATCAACCACAAGAACAAAAGTTTTGCGCTCCAAGTAGTGCTTGAATATTCTCAACACCATTGCAAAGTTGGTGTTCCTGGCTTCAACCCGCAGTCCACCATGAGGTCGAGGAAAACCTCCACACTAAACCTGTTGCTCCTGTCATAACAATCCTCTTTCCTTGAATTCATATCGCACAAGGCGTCCTTGATCTCAATTAAGTCATTATGAATGGTTGTCGTGGATCAATGCATCCTTGGCTTCTTCCTCGCTCTTGTATTAATGTCAGCCTCAACTACTAGGGTAGGATCAATGCAAACCAATTCAGCGGGTGGTCTGGCTGAAGTCTGCCTTTCTAGCCTAGGCAATTCTAGGAACGATTGTTCCAGTAATTGTCCCTCTTAAGAACTACCGACTACACTTGCATGGGAGGACCTAGAAGTACCTACTAGTAGTCTCTCGGGCACACCTAGTTCTCCAGGGCTGAAATTACATGCTTCGCTTGCCACTCTTCCCTCGAAAAGGAAATCCAGCTCCTCCTCAAACTTCAACCCTTCATTTTTGAAAGCAATGACCGCTTTGCCTATAAATTGAATTAATGCATTATAAAACCATTGCCAACCATTGCATTGTAATTGTTAATACATTATAAAACATTTCCAACGTTATAGTAAACGTTACCATGTTTGCTTTAGTCCACCAGTGTTCATCCGCCGTGAGTGTCCCTTTGACATTGTCCTGACCCAAACCAGTCTGTGACTTGAGCCATTTCCAACAACTGTAACTTGACTTTGTCCTACCAGTGGCCCATAAATTACGCTATTGTGTATGTAACACTTGTGATCTCACCAAACTTCTTTCTAGGTTTGCCTTCCCTTGTTTCCTCAAGAAGGACTCCCTTCTATTGCGGGCGGCCATTTCTTGTACACATAACCGTACCCAAGTTGTGTGTTGGAAGTTATGCCAATTGGTCTTACCAGTCTCGTCTTCACTCCCATTTTTAAAAAAAATTGGCCTAAACTTTTCATTGCTTGTATTTATTGGTCTTGCCTGTATTTATTGGGTTATGGGGGTGGTGGACGTATGGGTGCGATTTCTTTGGTTCCAGAGGAGAACATGTTAGCTTTTGTTCTTAATCTATATTTTGATGATTTAACTAACCTAATCCTAATCAAAATCAAATTTTATGTAGCACACATTATGCATAGAATATATATTGTATTGTGCTAATATCTATAGGTGATCAAGACTCAAGGAAAAATGGAATGAAGTCAAGACATGTAATCAAGCAAATTGAGGACATGTAATTTTACCTTTATTTGAGTCTTAGGAATCTATGTGAACTTGAGCATACAAGAGTAGTAACCTATTCACAAACACAGTAGGTTCCTTGTAGAAGTCACACACCAAATTTGACATCAATTGGACTTCAATAGATCACCCAAACCTAGTCTGAAAATCACTCAAAAAACTTTACCAATCTGTGTCGAACGATTGACCGAAACAAGTTTTTTGTTCAATTGTTTCTATCAGTGAACCGGTACACCAAAGTGATTTTTCCTAGATCTATTGGTCGACCCATTTTGACGTTTCGATCAACCAGTTCACCCGTATTTTTTGGATGACTGTTATGCTTGTCGTATTCTCCAACGGTTGTATTCGTATATATATATTCAGTATTTGACCACCGGTCGATTGTTGGCAAGAAAATAGTCAACCGGATGTAGACAATTTTAAGTGTCAAAACGGTCGATTGTCCCTTGCTTTAGTTCGACCGTTAACTTAAGTTGTAGCCTTGTGGTTCGATAGTATATCTTTAGTTGGTTTGAATGTTTCCTTATTTTTATGGAAACAGTCGATTGTTGAACCCGTGTCGGTCGACCGGTTTAGGAAAGATTTGCTGAACTTAGTTTTTTGTATTGTATATGTTACACAAATCTTTTCTAAATCCTCCCCAACGGTTATCTCTCTAGGAGCTTATAAATAGTGGTCCACACACCTTATTTAGATCACTCTCCAGCTTCAATTTTCCTCCTATATTAGAGAGAATCCTCTCATTCCAAGAATCCCAAAATCTTACAGTCCAAGCTTAAACTTCACCACTTGATCAAATTCATATCCTACTCAAGTGTGCTCAAAGTTAGAGTGTTGATAATCTTGTTCTTGTTGTTGTCAAAGTGTAAGGCTTGATCTCGACCCATAATTGTGATCATCCCTCTCCGGTTGTGAGAGGAAGAAATCAAGCTCGACGAGGATTATTCGAGAGCTTGATTTGTAAAGGCGTTATCTCCCAGTCCGGAACGGGGACAAAATAATGTAGACGTTGTTGGCTTTTTGGCTTTAATCCGTGTTTTGATGATTTAATTAACCTAATATTAATTACAATCAAATGTAGTGTGCTATATATTGTATTGTGCTAACATCTACAAGTGATTAAGACTCAAGGAAGAATGGAATTAAGTCAAGACATGTAATCAAGATAATTGAAGACATGTGATCGATTAAGCTTTAAACCGCAACTGCACGGTCGTGATGAAGCCGAAGTAAGTACGGGTCGAGCCAACAGGGAGGTGTGTTAACTCTTGTTCTTCATAAATAAAATGGAAAATAGAGGGGAGAAAAAGTTTGATTACATGATTGTCATCATTTCATGCTTACATTTGTATCTTATATCCATTATCGTTCACCTAAACAATGCTACATGATGAGTTTTATGTTTGAATTTCAGAAATAAATAGGTTCGAAGAGAAGAAGCATAAAAGGACCTAAAAGTAGGAAAAAGGACTGAGTTGAAAGACTCGAGGAGTAAGATGCAAGATCGAAGGACCAATGAGCAAACAAGAATACTCCATACCATCATGGGGAGTATTTTGTCAATTCTATTCGGGTCGGAACTCCAGCAAGCGGAGTAGATGCATCAAAGACAAACAAAACCATCCAGAAAAGCCCAGAAGAAAATCCAGAGTGATCAAAACCCTGTAAACCGCCAATTAGCGGTCTGGAACCGCTGATTGGCAGTCCGGGTTCCTCCGGATCCGCTAAGATTTATGTGGGTCGTGTATTAGAGCGTATTTAGTCTATTTTTGGTATTTGCTTAGTCCTATACTGGGGCATTGTCCCGGATTACCTTTTTATATGGCTATAAATAGAACTTTTCACCTTCTATTGTAATCACCCATTGCTTGGTGGCATTTTCTCTACTTGGAGTAAGCCTTGGAGCAAAATCTCAAGGTGGAGAAAAATGCTGCTAGTGATGTGAGCCATTTAATAAAATAATATTTCCATTGTTTTGTTCTTATGTTGTTTCTTTATGCACGCTTAGTTTAGTTTTATTTCTTTCATTGTAGGCTAAAGTAGTTAGAATGTTTCTTTTCTTCTTTAGTTTATTTGTTAGAATAATGTGTAGTGAGTAGATCCATCCCCCTTTGGGGGTGGAGATGATGCTCATACATGCATTAAAGAATGGATATGAATGCTTTATATTTTGATTGTTTTGATAAATGTAAATGTATGCTTGCTTGTTAGAGTAGAATACTACACTTGATGGGTTTTGCCACACATCTTAGACACCTCCCATGGTTGTTTAGGTTCTGAAATAACCATCGTGTATATGAATGTTAATCAACTAGGTTAGTGAATGGATTGATAGGTTTTGCCATAACCTTTAGACACTTCCTATGCATGAAAACACTACCTACATTTGTGCCTATAGAATGCATTCTTCACCATCTTTTTACATGCGTGCGCACACTCCACCCCTAGGGGTCTTTCTCTTCTTGATTCCAGCTTAGTTTTACATTCTTTTAGTTTTGATTCGAAGTAATCGTTAGTTGCTTTACTTTGAATTTTTCTTCTTAGTAGTTTAGTGTAGCGTAGATTAGCATAGACAAACTCTTTTCCTTTTTTGTTGCCACTTGATTTTTGAAAAACCATAGTCTACTCACCTCCCTAAGGACCGACTCGTACTTGCCACCACTTCAACGAGGTCGTGCACTTCCGGTATTTAAAACGATTAAACAACTTTTTGGCGTCGTTGTCGGCGAGGTGTCAGTCCAGACTCTGGTTTGGATGATTCGAGTGGATTTAATTTGTGTTTTGTAGTTTTCTTTGTTTCAGGAAGCTCTGGAGCTCAAGGGAAGACATCTGGAGAAATTCGGAGGCAAACAAAAAAAATATTGGTTTGTGTGTGTGCACCTTTGTGCATGCTTGTGTGGCACGAGAGGAGAGTGGCCGTTTGACGAGGCATGTCGTCAACCCTACTTCGGTAGTCAATTTCTCGACGCCTCCCTCCTCTCGTGTCGAACATAGTCCGGGTTCAATGGTTGTTGCTGGACCCACCTGTCCCACCAGTTCTACATGTTCGTCCTGTTGTCGCTCCTATACCTCTCTGTGATCGATACTACCCGAGCCGTACTGCTCTACCCTCATGCATCGTATTGCTAGAGGCAAATGGGAACCACTTTGAGGTTAAGCCTCAGTTTATTTTCATGCTCCCTCACTTCACTGGAAAGGCGACCCCTATATCTTTCTTAGGGAATTTGAGGAGGTTTGTGCAATGTTCAAGATGCAACAACTTAGCACAAACTCGATCCATCTTAGGATAGTCCCTTTTGCACTAAAGGATGATGCCAAGAAGTGGTTGTACAGAAACCAGGCAAATGCCTTTAGCACTTGGGATGAATTTTAATCTGCATTCCTCAAGAAGTACTTTCCAAATCATCGGACTCCAAAATTGATGAACGAAATCAATTCGTTCTATCAACTTGAGACAGAAACATTTCATGCATATTTAGAGAGGTTCAAGGAGCTACTATCCTCATGCCCTCATCATGGCAAATTGTCTACGAGGTCTTCACATCTCGTCCCGAACGCTCCTTGAGTCCATGTGTCAAAGAGAGTTCTTAGGAAAGGATGAAAGGGAGGCATGAGCTTTCCAAGAAGACCTCGCTGAGAAAACCATGCAGTGGGAGAGTGTGAGGGAACCCCCAACATCATCTAGCATAGGAGCGAGGTTCACAAATGCAAACTCGACTAGATCGGGTGCCGCATTTGCTGTCGATACCACTACGGTCACCGAGGCGCGCATGGTGGCCTTAATGCGCCGTATGGATTCGATTGAGCTCCGAAACCAACAAGGTGCACCTCACGCTTCCACATCTGGTCCAGTTCTTTGTCATTCATGTGGTAGGATAGGCCATGTAGGAAGCGAGTGTGCATCCATTCCTCCTGAGATGGAACGTGTCAACGTCATCAATGATAGAGCTAGGAATGACCCATACCCATCGTCTTATAATCCTGGATGGAGGAATGTTTGATCGTTTTATATTTAACCGCAAGTGCACGGCCGCGTTGAAGCGGTGGCAAATACGGGTCGTCCACTGGGAGGTGTTTCGACACTTGGTTTGTGCGAAGGCGAGAGGTAAAGAAAAGGAAGAAAGGTTGGTTACACTAAACTACACTAAGGTGCAAATGGAAATGGAAGAAAAGACAGAAAACTAAACCCCAAAGGGGGTAGAGAAATAATGTGAACATAAAGAAGTGTGTGTTCATTAAGCTCCTCACAACATGTAGTGCATGAAATCATAAAACTACATCCAACTTTGCCTCCACATGAATTAAGATAAGACTACATCATTAAAACATACAAGACAATAATTGGAATGAAGCTACATGAACTCAAGTATAAAGACTATACCCTACTATGCCTCCACATGAATTAAGATTTCACTACATCATTAAAACATACAAGACATTAGCTAAGGTAAAGGCAACAAGAGCACATACACTACAAATTGTGTTTCCAATATTAACTTCATCCATATCCTAACCTTAGCATTCCCCATAAAAGAGGTCCACTAATCAAAGCATAAGCTAAGCTTCATTCAAGAGCATTAGCATATCAAAGATAAGAGTGAAAACCCATTAGATGGTTATGGAAATCACTTACAGTTCAAGGGATAAAGATAACACACACTTAATACACTACATGATTATATCACATATTTGTCCACCCCCCAAGCAATGGGTAATTACAATGGAAGGTGAAGAGTTCTATTTATGAGCATGGAAAAAGCTAATCGGGGACAATCCCCCGATGTGGGACTAAACCAATACCAAAAATAGCCTAAACACATAATAATACAAGTCCAGGAGAAAACTTAGTGGATCTGGGCTTAACCAGACCGCCAATTGGCGGCCTATAAGCTTCAGATCCCATTGGATCTTCTGGTGGGCTTTCCTTGGCATGTTTCTTAGTCTTGGATGCATCTAACTTGTTTAGTGGAGCTCCGACCGGAATCGAATTGACAAAATACTCCCCATGATGGTGTGGAGTTTCCTGTTTTTCTCTTAGGTCCTTCTGTCTTACGATCAGGTCCTTCTCCCTTGCATCTTGGTCCCCAGGTCTCACAATTAAGTCCTTTTTCCTGCTTTTGAGTCCTTTCATGGCTCTTCTCTCCAAACCTCTTTATTTCTGAAAACTAAACATAAAACTCGTCACGTAGCATTGCTTAGGTGTAAGATAATGGATATAAGATACAAATATAAGCATGAAATGATGTCAATCAAATACCCCCACACCTAAGTTTTTGCTAGTCCCGAGCAAAACAAAGAAAGAGAAAAGCAAACGAAAAACAAGAAATCCTAACTCACTTTCGTAGGAATCACGGTTTCACTTAGCACGTGCAACAAGCCGTTAAACCTCTTTGTTGCCAAGGAGGAGGAGTGTTGTCTCCTGAGGGTTTTCAGCGGATATACCCACAAAATCCGAACAAGATGCATTTTTCAATCTAGATACTCGACTCGTTGGACATATTTTGTCGATCAATGGACGCGGTAATCCTACGGGCCGACTCTATATAGGTAATCAGTCCACACCTAGCCTAATAAACCATTCGTGCAAGTTAAATAAGGAATTAAGTGAAAGACATGGACAACCTCAAGATCCTCAAGTGATACAAAGTGTAAGGTCCATTAAGGTTCTTATTTGCAAATTTTTTTCTTTTTGTTTCTTTTCACAATTTTTTCCCTTTTTTTCTTCTTTTTTTTAGTTGGAGCTTCATTCTCCCAGGGTTAGGTTTCGTGCATCATTTCCTATGAGGACTTACACTATCACGTACACCTTTCCCTAAATCTCCACATAGGGCAATCCCTACCACCCGTGTAACGGGAGTTCGGTCGACGCATCCCAAGTCAGATGACTCGAAAGCACCAGGCACAAAGTCCCGTCAGACCTACTTTCCTGAGTGATAGGAGCCATGCGAGAAGAGAGAACACCTACTCACTTATTTTTTTTCTACACATGAACCAAAACCCCTACCCTTAATGTCTCACAACAGGATTTAGAGGGTCCTTGACTACAACAAACTTCCTTAAGTTAACAGACACGAATTATTGACTCACTAGGTCCAGGGTGGACTTCATTAAATGTTTGAGCACTGAAACCCTATGATTACTCACCCCCAAGGGAAAACTGGGGTGCATCCTAACGACTCGATAAATCCTAAAGTCACTGTACTAGATATCCTAATGCATCAAGTTCAAGACAATTTTGGGGGCTTTCTTTTTACTTTTCCTCTCAACGGTTTTGCACATGCTAAACACACGCAAAACCCACAAAACATTTTCTTTCGCAAACACAAGAAGATTTTGAAAGAAATGTGGAAATTTTAAAGCACTAGGCAAGCAAAAGAAGACAAGTCACCCAAGGATCATGGCAAACAGATATATCGATATTAAATGCAACACACTAACATGACCCTAAAAATGCAAACAAAAGAAAACAAAATCAAAAGAAAAGACTCGACTATGTACACACGTAAAACACCCCCCCACACCTACTTCATGCATTGTCCTCAATGAATGTGAGCAAGATATTACATGGATTTATGCATGAAAAAAGGAGAGATCTCACCAACATGAAGTACAAAGGGAAGTTCAAGGCCATGTTGATGGACACAAACCCGAATTCCCACAAAACCTTTGAGATGCTAAAGAAAGGATACAAATACGTGAAAGAAATGGAGCCCAAATACTCAAGGGTTGGGGCCCACTACAATCGATGCTCACTGAAGGAGTCTTTTATAAGCATGGAAAAAGCTAATCGGGGACAATCCCCCGATGTGGGACTAAACCAATACCAAAAATAGCCTAAACACATAATAATACAAGTCCAGGAGAAAACTTAGTGGATCTGGGCTTAACTAGACCGCCAATTGGCGGTTCCAGACCGCCAATTGGCGGCCTATAAGCTTCAGATCCCATTGGATCTTCTGGTGGGCTTTCCTTGGCGTGTTTCTTAGTCTTGGATGCATCTAACTTGTTTAGTGGAGCTCCGACCCGAATCAAATTGACAAAATACTCCCCATGATGGTGTGGAGTTTCCTGTTTTGCTCTTAGGTCCTTTTGTCTTACGATCAGGTCCTTCTCCCTTGGATCTTGGTCCCCAGGTCTCACAATTAAGTCCTTTTTCCTGCTTTTGGGTCCTTTCATGGCTCTTCTCTCCAAACCTCTTTATTTCTGAAAACTAAACATAAAACTCGTCATGTAGCATTGCTTAGGTGTAAGATAATGGATATAAGATATAAATATAAGCATGAAATGATGTCAATCAAGGAACCACCCCAATGTTTCGTGGAACCAAAATAATACCTCGGGTGGTCCTTCAAACTCCTCTCAACCACCTAACCAACTACACCAATCTCCCATGCATGCACAATCTTATCAGTCACCCCAAGCTCAAATCACCAATCAATCGGGTTTCCCAAACTACAATAATATGGAAACCCGATTCAATTCGCTTGAGACCTTGACTCGTGGACTTGAAAACTCAATGAATTTTTTTATGTCAACCACAAGTCAAATTGTCACTTCAAATCAGCAGACCATCAAATCTCTACAACTTCAGATGGGCCAATTGGCTGAGTCTGTACATGAAAGAGAGAGGGACTTTGCCTAGCCAGCCTGAGGCTAACCCCCACATGTACCAGCAACAACACATGCAAAATGTGAATGTGGTACCTCGGCGGCGGCAAGTGAACCATTTGAAAGAACTTGTTCACCATGTCAATTCCATTGTAACCTTAAGGAATGGAAAGCAGGTTGATAATCACATTTCCTTGCCACACCGACCACCATCTATGCAGCCCCTCAGTGGGAATGGTGGTGAAGAAGAGGTTGAGGGTGAGGGTAATACACCCACGCCTCCTTCTCAGGCAACGCAGAAAACCTACCTGCCAAAAGCTCCCTATCCCAGTAGGTTAACCAAAAAGCAGAGTGACACAATGCATAAGATATTAGAGGTGTTTAAGCAAGTGAAGGTTAACATCCCATTGTTTGATGTCATCCAACAAATACCTCAATATGACAAAGTGTTAAAAGATCTCTGCACAACCAAGAGGAAGACTAATGTTCCTAAGAAAGCATTCTTGGCTGCAAATGTAAGCTCACTTTTGTCCAATCCCACCTACACAAAATACAAGGACCCTGAGTGTCCTACTATTCAGTGTACGATAGGGGACACTAGCAAGAGTAATGTATTGCTTGATTTAGGATCGACGGTCAACCTCCTCCCATTTTCTGTTTATCAACAATTGAACTTGGGAGAATTGAAACCAACTAAGGTCACCCTCCAATTGGCAGATAGATTCATTCGTATTCCAAAGGGGATTATCGAGGACATGCTTATCAAAGTTGGAGATTTTATATTTCCGGTGGATTTTATAGTCCTCGATACCAATCCTGTTGCGCACACCCACTCTCAAATACCTTTGATTTTGGGTAGACCATTTCTGGCAACCTCCAACGCCTTAATTAATTGTAGAAATGGTATCATGAAGCTCTCATTCGGTAACATGAGTGCCGAGTTTCAAGTGTTCAACTCTGGTAGGCAACAGGAGCCCATGAACCATCCTTTAAATCTCAATCTCATCCGCCAATTAGAGAAAGCACCGCAAAATCAACGAACACCCCTAACACCAATGCAACCCATTGAGAATGTTTGTGGGCCTAGCGAAAAGTCATTCCCTGTCTTTGCAATGCAACAGAGTGAGCTAGCATCAAACATGAATGTCCAAAGGGAGTGTTCGTTGCATGATTCAGTTGAGGCCACTAGTGAGGGGGACACACCTCAGCATATGCCCATTCCAGAAGGTGTCGTCACCCCGTGTCATAGGGCTATTGAGCCATTTGATCTTCAGATTGACTCCAACAAGGACCTACCTACCACAAAGCTTATGCTTGATGACATAAATGATTATGGGAGGTCCTTGTTGGATGACTTGGAGAGAAGCCCCATTCTTAGTGATGCAGGTCTGCTGCATCCATCGAATGAGCTTGAGGAACTCATTCCGATGCACCCACCTATTGGTTGGAGGGTTTTGTTCGATGAGCAACTAAACCCTAGTGAGGCAACACAACTTCACTCATTCATGTTGCCTACACCCAACAAATATCATGAGGGGTTTGCGCCTTTCAGCTTTGACCTTTCACCCCTCATGACACCTCAGAGTACCAGTGAAGTTTGCCCATCTCGGCAAGTGTTGAACGTTTTAATTAAACCGCAAGTGCACGACCACGTTGAAGTGGTGACAAATACGGGTCATCCTCAGGGAGGTGAGCAGCCTCTCGTTTGCACGAAATCAAGTGGCAAAATAGGGAAGAGAGTTCATTATGCTACGCTACGCTACACTACAAAGTATGAAGTATGAAATGCGAAAGAAAGCAACAAACGATTAACTAAAACTAAACTAAGAACGAAAGGCGAGTGCTGGAATTCAGAAATGGAAAACCCCTAAGAGGTGGAGTGAGTGCACACATGCAAAGAGGTGGGTGTTGAACACATTCTTTAAGCACAAATCAAGGTGGTGTTATCATGCATAAGATGTGTCTAAATCTTATGGAAAAACCTATCAATCCATTCACCAACCTAGTTGATTAACATTTACATATGCAAGTTGTTTATTTCAGAACCTAAACAAGCATGAGAAGTGTCTAATCATTTTGGCAAAACTCATCAAGTTATAAATTCTATCCAAAACAAGCAAGCATACATTCATGTTTTATCAACACATTGTAAATAAAGCATTCATTCCATTCTCTAATGCATGTATGAACATCTACTCCACCCCCAAAGGGGATGGAACTACTCACTACACATTATACTAATTATTAAACTAAGCAAAGAAAGCATATTAACTAAGCTACTAAAACTAATGAAATGAAATTAAACAAAGTAAAACAAGCAAAATGAAACTAATAACATAACAAAGAACCTTTTTTTAACAAATGACTCATATTTCAAGTAGCATCCTCCTACTTTAGTGTGTGTTTCAAGGCCTCACTTCTAGTAGGAATAATAGCCACTCAAAATATGGAGTGATTACATTAGAAGGTGAAGGGTTCTATTTATAGCCATAGAAAAAGGCACTCCAGGACAATCCCCCGATGTGGGACTAAACATATACCAAAAATAGCCTAAACATCCTATAATACATGTGCTGGAGAAATTTGGGTGGATCAAGAGTGATCTGGACCACCAATTAGCGGTCCATAATTTTTGGATCGGGTTGGAATTTGTTGTGGGCTTTTCTTGCTGGTATTGTTTGTCTTTGATGCGGTTACTTGACTTGTTGTAGCTCCGACCGGAATCGAATTGCTAAAATACTCCCCATGATGGTGTGAAGTATCCTGTTTTGCTCTTAGGTCTTTCGGTCTTACGTTCATGTCGTTGTCCCTTGTATCTCAGTCCCCAGATCTCACAATTCAGTCCTTTTTCCCAGCTTTTGGGTCCTTTTATGCTTCAGCTCTTCAAACCTATTTATTCCTGAAAACTAAACATAAAAGTCATTACATAGCATTATTTAGGTGAAATATAAGCATGAAATGATGTCAATTAAATACCCCCACACCTAACTTTTGCTAGCCCCGAGCAAAACAAAGAAAGGAAAAAGCATACGAAAAAAAACAAGAAATCATAACTCACTTTCGTAGGAATCATGGTTGCACTTAGCACGTGCAACAAGCCGTTAAACCTCCTTGTCGCCAAGGAGGAGGAGTGTTGGCTCCTGAGGGTTTTTAGCGGATATACCCACAAAATCCGAACAAGATGCATTAATCAATCTAGCTACACGACTCGTTGGACTTATTTTGTCGATCATGGGACGCGGTAATACTACGGGTCGACTCTATATGGGTAATCAGTCCACACACCTAGCCTAATGAACCATTCGTGAAAGTTAGTTAAGGACTTAAGTGAAAGCCATGGGCAACCTTAACTTCTGAATGTGATACAATGTGTAAAGTCCATTTTGGTTCTTATTTGACTTTTTTTTTCTTTTTCTTTTTCTTTGGAGCAGTTTATTGGTTGATGTTTGATTCTCCCAGGGTCGGGTTTTGTGCATCATTGCCTATGAGGGCTTACACTATCACGTACACCTTCCCCCAAATCTCCACATAGGGCGATCCCTACCACCCGTTTAACGGGAGTTTGGTCGGTGTATCCCAAGTCAGATGACTCGAAAGCACCAGGCACAAAGTACCCTAACTCGTACTTTCCCGAGTGATAGGAGCCGTGCGAGAAGAGAGAACACCACTTATTTATTTATCTACATGGGAACCAAAACCGCTACACTTAAGTTTCACAAAAAGAGATTAAGGGCCTTTGACTACGACAAACTTCCTTATACTAACAGACACGAATTATTTGCCTCACTAGGTTCAGGGTGGACTTCTTTAAATGTTTGAGTGCTGAATCCCTATGATTACACGCCCCCGAGGGAAAACCAGGGTGCATCCTAACGACTCGATAAGACCTAAAACCAGTAAACTAGACATTCTAATGCATCAAGTTCAAGACAATTTTGGGAGCTTTCTTTTTAGTTTGCCTCTCAAAGGTTTTTTTGGAACATGCTAAACACACGCAAAACCCACAAAAACATTTTCTTTCACAAGCACATGAAGATTTTGAAAGAAATGTGAAAATTTTAAAGCACTAGGCAAGCAAAAGAAGACAAGTCACCCAAGGATCATGTTAAGCAGATATATCGATATTAAATGCAGCACACTAACATGACCCTAGCAGTACAAACAAAAGAAAACAAAATCAAAGGAAAAAGACTCGACTATGTACACACGTAAAACACCCCCCCAGACACACCTACTTCATGCATTGTCCTCAATGAATGTGAGCATGATACCACATGGATTTATGCATGAAAAATGGAAGATTTCACCAACATGAAGCGCAAAAAGGAAGTTCGTGGTTATGTTGATGGACACAAACCTGAATGCCCTAAAAACCTGTGAGATACTGAAGAAGGGAGACAAATACGTGAAGAAATGGGGCCCAAGTACACAAGGGTTGGGGCCCACAACAATCAATGTTCGCTTATGGAGTCTTTTATTACACACTTTTTTTCTTTTTTTTTGATTTTTTACATGATATATACAGCAACAACGATATTCTCATAATCATTTAGTTAAGGAACAACAAATGAGAACATCAAGTCATGAGGACCAGAGACTTGCCGAGATGGGCAAACTTCACCGGTACTCTGAGGTGTCATGAGGGGTGAAAGGTCAAAGCTGAAAGGTTCGAACCCCTCATGATATTGGTTGGGTGTGGGCAACATTAATGAATGAAGTTGTGTTGCCTCACTAGGGTTTAGTTGCTCATCGAACAAAACCCTCCAACCAATAGGTGGGTGCATCGGAATGAGTTCCTCAAGCTCATTCGATGGATGCAGCAGACCTGCATCACTAAGAATGGGGCTTCTACCCAAGTCATCCAACAAAGACCTCCCACCATCATTTATATCATCAAGCATAACTCGGTCATATTTGGGTCCTTGTTGGAGTCAATATGAAGCTCAAATGGCTCAATGGCCATAGGACGTGAGGTAGAGACACCTTCTGGTATAAGCATATGATGAGGTGTCTCACTCTCAGTAGTACTCTCAACTGAATCATGCAACGAACACTCCTTTTGGACATTTATGTTTGATGCCAGCTCACTCAGTTGCATTGCCAAGACAGGCAATGAGTTTTTGTTGGGCCCACAAACATTCTCAATGGGTTGCATTGGTGTTAGGGGTGTTCGTTGATTTGGTAGTGCTTTCTCCAATTGACGGATGATATTTAGATTTAAAGGTTGATCCATGGCCTCCTGTTGCCTACCAGAGTTGAACAAATGAAACTCGGCACTCATGTTACCGCATGAGAACTTCATGAGACTATTTCTATAATTAATTAAGGTGTTGGAAGTTGCCAAAAATGGTCTACCCAAAATCATAGGTATTTGAGAGTGGGTATTCACAACAGGATTGGTATCGAGGACAACGAAATCGATTGGAAATATAAAATCTCCAACTTTGATAAGCACGTCCTCGATGATCCCCTTTGGAATACGAATGGATCTATCCGCTAATTGGAGGGTGATCTTAGTTGGTTTCAATTCTCCCAAATTTAACTGTTGATAAACAGAAAATGGGAGGAGGTTGACCGCTGATCCTAAATCAAGCAAAACATTACTCATGCTAGTGTCCCCTATCGTACACTGAATAGTAGGACACCCAGGGTCCTTGTATTTTGTGTAGGCGGGATTGGACAAAAGTGAGCTTACATTTGCAGCCAAGAATGCTTTCATAGGAACATTGGTCTTCCTCTTGGTTGTGCAGAGATCCTTCAACACTTTGGCATATTGAGGTATTGGTTGGATGACATCCAACAAGGGGATGTTAACCTTCACTTGCTTAAACAGCTCTAATATCTTGTCCATTGTATCACTCTGCTTTTTGGTTAACCTACTTGGATAAGGAGCTTTTGGCAGGTAGGTTTTATGCAGTGCCTGAGAAGGCGGCGTTGGTGTGTTACCCTCACCCTCAGATTCTTCTTCACCACCATTCCTACTGAGGGGCTGCATAGATGGTGGTGGTGGTGGCAAGGAAATGTGATTGTCAACCTGCTTTCCATTCCTTAAGGTCACAATGGAATTGACATGGTGAAAAGGTTCCTCCACATGGTTCACTTGCCTCCCCCGAGGTACCACATTCTCATTTCGCATGTGTTGTTGTTGGTACATGCGAGGGTTAGCCTCAGGCTGGCTAGGAAAAGACTCTCTCTCTCTCTCTCTTTCATGTACAGACTGAGCCAATTGGCCCATCTAAAGCTCTAGAGATTTGATGGTCTGCTGATTTGAAGTGAGAACTTGACTTGTGGTTGACATACAAATTTTCATTGAGTTTTCAAGTCCACGAGTCAAGGTCTCAAGCGAATTGATATGGGTTTCCATATTATTGGAATTTGGGAAACCCGATTGATTGGTGATTGGAGCTTGGGGTGGCTGATAAGATTGTGCATGCATGGGAGGTTGGTGTGGTTGGTTAGGTGGTCGAGAGGAGTTTGAAGAACCACCCGAGGCATTATTTTGGTTCCTTGAAAAATTGTGGTGGTTCCTCCATCCAGGATTATAAGATGATGAGTATGGGTCATTCCTAGCTCTGTCATAGATGGCATTGACATTTTCCATCTCAGGAGAAATGGACGCATTCTCTTTCTACATGACATATCCTACCACATGAATGACATGGAACTGGACCAGATGTGGACATGTGAGGTGCACCTTGTTGGTTTTGGAGCTCAATCGAATCCATACGGCGCATTAAGGCTGCCATGCTTGCCTCGGTGGCCGTAGTGGTATCGACAGCAAATGCGGCCCCCGATCTAGTCGAGTTTGCATTCGCGATCCTTGCTCCTCTGATTGATGATGCAGGTGGTTCCCTTACACTCTCTTATTGCATTGTTTTCTCAGCAAGGTCTTCTAGGAAAGCCCATGGCTCCCTTTCATCCTTTCCTAAGAACTCTCCTTGACACATTGACTCAAGGAGCGTTCAGGACGGGATGTGAAGACCCTCGTAAACAATCTGACAAAGACGCCACAACTCAATGTCATGGTGAGGGCATGAGGCTCGAGCAAACAAGGCTCAAGCAATCCTAAGGTCGCTATAGCTCCTTACAGCTAGACGACGCCTAACTGTGAGGTCACACGACCTCAACACGCGTCACCTCCCTACGACGAGGACCACAAAGCCCAGCAAGTGAGCCAAGATCTGGAGATCTTATCTCTCCTACTATCGACAAAGTGGGCAACGTCGATCAGGTCGTGACGGCCGAGACCAGATCACTCTCCTAATGCGCCCGAAATCCTTAGGGCCAATGTCTACTTTATTTTAAAATTTAGGCTCTTGATTAGTGTGGTTTGTGGGGAGAATGAAAGGGTGATGAAATCCCCTACCTTATCTTTTATGGGACAACCCCTCCTTAGTAGCGTTTTGGAGTCCTAATCTAGCAATCAACTCTCCAAACAAACGCTCAACTCGCAATTATTTCAATGCACTTCCTTCTAACTAATGCATGTTCATACGAAATGCATGAATGAGAGTGGAAGGTGTGTACCTCACGCCAGCACTCAGCAACTGAAAATAAAGCTAAAATGAAAGATAATCTATATGCCTAAGTCACATACATGATGCATGACCTAAACAAAAAGAATTCCTAATCTTTTGCTTTGGGTTTTAGGGTCCAAGTTGCTTAAAGGAGGTTTGATTATTGATCTGGGAACAAACCATAAGTCAAAACATGTCAAATCAAGTCCCAGATTACTACTTCAATTATACAAACAGAGCAAAGAAATGAGAGAGCAAACAGAGCTTAACAGACCGCCAATTGGCGATCTCAGGTCGCTGATTGGCGGCCTACAGTGCGACTCCAAGTCTCCAGAAATAAAGAAAAACTAATAAACACAAATTAAATGCACTCGAATTGTCCAAACCAGAGTCTGGACTGACACCTCCTCGGCAACGGCGCCAAAAACTTGTTGAACATTTTAATTAAACCGTAAGTGCACGACCGCGTTGAAGCGGTGGCAAATACGGGTCATCCTTAGGGAGGTGAGCAGCCTCTCGTTTGCACGAAATCAAGTGGCAAAATAGGGAGGAGACTTGATTATGCTACGCTACGCTACACTACAAAGTATGAACTATGAAATGCGAAAGAAAGCAACAAACGATTAACTAAAACTAAACTAAGAACGAAAGACGAGTGCTGGAATTCAGAAATGGAAAACACCTAAGGGGTGGAGTGAGTGCACACATGCAAAGAGGTGGGTGTTGAACACATTCTTTAAGCACAAATGAAGGTGGTGTTATCATAAATAGGAAGTGTCTAAATGTTATGGCAAAACCTATCAATCCATTCACCAACCTAGTTGATTAACATTTACATATGCAAGTTGTTTATTTCAGAACCTAAACAAGCATGAGAGGTGTCTAAATTTTGGCAAAACTCATCAAGTTATAAATTCTATCCTAATCAAGCAAGCATACATTCATGTTTTATCAACACATTGTAAATAGAGCATTCCTTTCATTCTCTGATGCATGTATGAACATCTACTCCACCCCCCAAAGGGGATGGAACTACTCAGTACACATTATACTAATTATTAAACTAAGCAAGGAAAGCATATTAACTAAGATACTAAAACTAATAAAATGAAATTAAACAAAGTAAAACAAGCAAAATTAAACTAATAACATAACAAAGAACCTTTTATTAACAAATGACTCACATTTCAAGTAGCATCCTCCTACTTTAGTGTGTGTTTCAAGGCCTCACTTCTAGTAGGAAGAATAGCCACTCAAAATATGGAGTGATTACATTAGAAGGTGAAGAGTTCTATTTATAGCCATAGAAAAAGGCACTCCGGGACAATCCCCCGATGTGGGACTAAACAGATACAAAAAATAGCTTAAACATCCTCTAATACATGTGCTGGAGAAATTTGGGTGGATCCAGAGTGATCTGGACCGCCAATTAGCGGTCCCAGACTGCCAATTGGCGGTCCATAAACTTTGGATCGGGTTGGCATTTGTTGTAGGTTTGTCTTTGATGCGGTTACTTGACTTGTTGGAGCTCCGACCCGAATCGAATTGCGGAAATACTCCCCATGATGGTGTGGAGTATTCTGTTTTGCTCTTAGGTTCTTCGGTCATACATTGAGGTCCTTCTCCCATGCATCTCAGTCCCCAGATCTCACAATTCAGTCCTTTTTCCCAGCTTTTCGGTCCTTTTATGCTTCAGCTCTTCAAACCTGTTTATTCCTGAAAACTAAACATAAAACTCGTTACATAGCATTATCTAGGTGAAAGATAATGGATATAAGATACAAATATAAGCATGAAATGATGTCAATCAGCAAGTCTCTGGTCATCATAACTCAATTGTTCTCATTTGATGTTCCTTGACCAAATGATTATGAGAATATCTTTGTTGATGTATATATCTTGTAAAAAAGTAATAAAATACTCCATGAGTGAGCATTGATTGTTGTGGGCCCCAACCCTTGTGTATTTTGGGCCCATTGCTTTCACGTATTTGTCTCCCTTCTTCAGTATCTCACAGGTTTTGAGGGAATTTGGGTTTGTGTCCATCACTATATCCATGAACTTCCTGTTGTGCTTCATGTTGGTGAGATCTTCCCTTTTTCATGCATAAATCCATGTAGTATCATGCTCACATTCATTGAGGACAATGCATGAAGTAGGTGCAGGGGGTGCTTAACGTGTGTACATAGTCTAGTCGTTTTTCCTTTGATTTTTTTTCTTTTGTGTGTATTGATAGGGTCATGTTAGTGTGCTGCATTTAATATTGATATATCTACTTGCCATGATCGTTGAGTGACTTATCTTCTTTTGCTTGCCTAGTTCTTTAAATTTTCACATTTCTTTCAAAATCTTAATGTGTTTGCAAAATAAAATGTTTTGTGGGTTTTGCGTATGCTAGCATGTGCAAAACCGTTGAGAGACAAAGTTATAAGAAAGCTCCCAAAATTGTCTTGAACTTGATGCATCTGGATACCTAGTGTACCGGCTTTAGGTCTTATCGAGTCGTAAGGATGCACCCCAGCTTTCCCTTGGGGTGCGAGTAATCATAGGGTTTCAGTACTCAAACATTTAAAGAAGTCCACCCTGAGCCTAGTGAGTCAATAATTCGTGTCGGTTAATATAAGGAAATTTGTTGTGGTCAAGGACCCTTTAAATCTTATTGCGAGACATTACATGTAGGGGTTTTGGTTCATGTGTAGCTAAGAAATAATTGAGTAGGTGTTCTCTCTTCTCGCACAACACCTATCACTCGGGAAATTAGGTCTGAGGGGACTTTGTGCCTGGTGCTTTCGAGTCATCTGACTTGGGACGCACCGACCGAACTCTAGTTACACGGGTGGTAGGGATTGCCCTATGTCGATAATTGGGGAAAGGTGTACGTGATAGTGTAAGTCGTCATTGGTAATGATGCACGAAACCTGACCCTGGGAGAATGAAACTCTAACTAGTAAGAAAAAGAAAAAAAAGTAATGCAAATAAGAACGTTAATGGACTTTACACTGGGAGAATGAAGCTCAAACTAATGAAAAGAAAAGAAAAGAAAAATGAGAAAAGAAACAAAAATAATAAAAATGCAAATAAGAACCTTAATGGACTTTACACTTTGTATCACTTGAGGATGTTGAGGTTGTCCATGTCTTGCATTTAAGTCCTTAATTAACTTTCACGAATGATTCATTAGGCTAGGTGTGTGGACTGATTACATATATATAGTCCGCCCATAGCATTACCGCGTCCAATGATCGACAAAATGAGTCATCGAGTCGTGTAGCTAGGTTGAATAATGCATCTTTGTTCGGCTTTTGTGGGTGTATCCGCTGAAAACCCTCAGGAGACAACACTCCTCCCCCTTGGCGACAAGGAGGTTTAATGGCTTGTTGCACGTGCTAATTGCAACCATGATTCCTACGGAAGTGAGTTAGGATTTCTTGTTTTTCGTATGCTTTTCTCTTTCTTTGTTTTGCTCGGGACTAGTAAAAGTTAGGTGTGGGGGTATTTGATTGTCATCATTTCATGCTTACATTGGTATCTTATATACATTATCTTTCACTTAAACAATGCTACGTGACGAGTTTTATCTTTGAATTTCAGAAATAAATAGGTGATTGATCGTTTTATATTTCTACCGCAAGTGCACGGCCGCGTTGAAGCGGTGGCAAATACGGGTCGTCCACTGGGAGGTGTGTCGACACTTGGTTTGTGCGAAGGCAAGGGGTAAAGAAAGAAGACAAGGATTGGTTACACTAAACTACACTACAATGCTAAACTAGAATGCAAAAGGAAATGAAGATAAGCAATAAAACTAAACCCCAAAGGGGGTAGAGAAATAATGTGAACATAAAGAAGTGTGTGTGTGTTCATTAAGCTCCTCACAACATGTAGTGCATGAAATCATAAAACTACATCCAACTTTGCCTCCACATGAATTAAGATATGACTACATCATTAAAACATACAAGACAATAATTGGAATGAAGCTACATGAACTCAAGTATAAAGACTATACCCTACTATGCCTCCACATGAATTAAGATTTCACTACATCATTAAAACATACAAGACATTAGCTAAGGTAAAGGCAACAAGAGCACATACACTACAAATTGTGTTTCCAATATTAACTTCATCCATATCCTAACCTTATCATTCCCCATAAAATAGGTCCACTAATCAAAGCATAAGCTAAGCTTCATTCAAGAGCATTAACATATCAAAGATAAGAGTGAAAACCCATTAGATGGTTATGGAAATCATATAAAGCTCAAGGGATAAAAATAACACACACTTAATACACTACATGATTATATCACATATTTCTCCACCCCCAAATGGGGATGGAACTACTCACTACTCATTACACTACTGATTAGACTAAGTAAAGAAAACATTTAACTACGATACTAAAATTACTAAACAAGAAATTAAACAAAGTAAAGCAACCCACACAAAACAAGCAACATAACAAGACAAGATTAAAAGAAACAAATAAACTTTTATTAACAATGACTCACATTGAAGGTAGCATTCTTCTCCACCTTGAGTTATTGCTTCAAGGCTCACTCCTTAGTAGAGAGAATGCCACCAAACAATGGGTAATTACAATGGAAGGTGAAGAGTTCTATTTATAAGCATGGAAAAAGCTAATCGGGGACAATCCCCTGATGTGGGACTAAACCAATATCAAAAATAGCCTAAACGAACATTAATACAAGTCCAGAAGAAATTTCGACGGATCCTGAGCAATATGGACCGCCAATTAGCGGTCCAAGACCGCCAATTGGCGGTCCAAAATCTTCGGATCGTGTTGGAATTTGTTGTGGGCTTTTCTTTCTGGTATTGTTGGTCTTTGATGCGGTTACTTGACTTGTTGGAGCTCCGACCCGACTTGAATTGGTAAAATACTCCCCATGACGGTGTGGAGTATTCTGTTTTGCTCTTAGGTCCTTCGGTCTTACGATCAGGTCCTTCTCCCTTGCATCTTAGTCCCCAGGTCTCACAATTAAGTCCTTTTTCCTGCTTTTGGATCCTTTCATGGCTCTTCTCTTCAAACCTCTTTATTCCTGAAAACTAAACATAAAACTCATCACGTAGCATTGCTTAGGTGTAATATAATGGATATAAGATACAAATATGAGCATGAAATGATGTCAATCAATAGGTTTGAAGAGAAGAAGCGTAAAAGGATCGAAAAGCAGGAAAAATAACTAAGTTGAAAAACTCGAGGACTAAGATGCATGATCGAAGGACCAATGAGCAAACAAGAATACTCCACACCATCATGGGGAGTATTTTGGCAATTCTATTTGGATCGAAGCTCCGGCAAGCAAAGTAGATGCATCAAAGACAAACAAAATCATCCAGAAAAGCCCAGAAGAAAATCCAGAGCGATCCAAACCCTGTAGACCGCCAATTAGCGGTCTGGGACCATTGTCTGGCGGTCCAGGTTGCTTCGGATCCGCTAAGATTTATGTGGGTCGTGTATTAGAGTGTATTTAGTCTATTTTTGGTATTTATTTAGTCCCATACCGGGGGATTGTCCCGGATTACCTTTTTCTATGGCTATAAATAGAACTCTTCACCTTCTATTTTATTCACCCATTGCTTGGTGGCATTCTCTCTACTTGGAGTAACCCTTGGAGCAAAATCTCAAGGAGGAGAAGAATGTTTCTAGTGATGTGAGTCATTTGATTAAATAATTTTTCCATTGTTTTGTTCTTATGTTGTTTTTTATGCATGCTTAGTTTAGTTTTATTTCTTTGATTGTAGGCTAAAGTAGTTAGAATGTTTCTTTTCTTCTTTAGTTTAATTGTTAGAATAATGTGTAGTGAGTAGATCCATCCCCCTTTGGGGGTGGAGATGATGTTCATACATGCATTAAAGAATGGATATGAATGCTTTATATTTTGATTGTGTTGATAAATGTGAATGTATGCTTGCTTGTTTGAGTAGAATACTACACTTGATAGGTTTTGCCACACATCTTAGACACCTCCCATGGTTGTTTAGGTTCTGAAATAACCAGCTTGTGTATATGAATGTTAATCAACTATGATAGTGAATGGATTGATAGGTTTTGTCATAACCTTTAGACACTTCCTATGCATGAAAACACTACCTACATTTGTGCCTATAGAATGCATTCTTCACCATCTTTTTACATGTGTGCACACACTCCACCCCTAGGGGTCTTTCTCTTCTTGATTCCAGCTTAGTTTTACATTCTTTTAGTTTTGATTCGAAGTAATAGTTAGTTTCTTTACTTTGCATTTCTCTTCTTAGTAGTTTAGTGTAGTGTAGATTAGCGTAGACAAACTATTCTCCCTTTTTGTTGCCACTTGATTTCTGAAACACCAGAGGCTACTCAGCTCCCTGAGGATTGATTCGTACTTCCCACCGCTTCAACGCGGTCGTGAACTTGCTGTATTTAAAATGATTAAACATTACACTAAACTAGGCTACATCAAACAAGAAATTAACCAACAAGGAAGATGAAAGCACAAGACTAACTAAAACTAACTATGCAACTAACAAACTAGCAAGATGAAATTCAGTAAGGAGAAAACCCCAAGGGGTGGAGTGTGTGTACACATGTGATAAGGTGGTGAAAAATGCATTCAATCACTAACCTAGTTGATTAACATAAGCATAAACAAGTTGGTTATAAAGAACCTAAACAAGCATGGGAAGTACCTAATGGCTATGGCAAAACCCATCAAGTTTAGTATTCTCTTTTAAACAAATAAACATACATTCACATTCATCACATATTGCATAACATAGCATTCATTATCATTCTTTATTACATGTATAACCATCATCTCCACCCCAAAGCTAACAATTGTATTAAGAAAGCAAGACATTCTAACTATTATACTAAGGTTAAGAAAATAAAACTAAGCTAAACATGCAACCATTAAAAGAGACAACATTTGAGTTATTGCTTGAGCAAACGAGAAGTTCATTGAAATCTGCATTTTCGATGAAAGACATGGGTGAGGCTCAATACATCTTGGGAATCAAGATATATCGAGATAGACCCCGTAGACTCATTGGCCTCAGTCAACGTGCATACATTGACAAGGTCATGGAAAGGTTCAAGATGAACAACTCCAAAAAGGGCAGTGTGCCAATGAGTATGGGTGTTCAACTCAAGAAGTCTCAACGTGCGCAATCACGTAAGGACTTAGAGTACATGAAGGATGTCCCTTATGCTTCGGCAATTGGGTCGATCATGTACGCGATGACTTGCACAAGACCAGATGTCTCGTATGCTCTAAGCGTGACAAGTCGTCACCAATCCAACGCAGGTCCTGAGCATTGGACTGCGGTCAAGAATATCCTGAAGTACCTTAACCGGACTAAGGATAAGATTCTTGTTTATGGAGGACAAAGGGAATTGATAGCTGAAGGTTACTCGGATGCGAGTTTCATGAGTGATCCAGACGATAGAAGGTCGCAATCAGGATACGTCTTCCTTCTGAATGGTGCAGCTGTGAGTTGGCGTAGTTGGAAGCAAAGCACTATAGCCGATTCAACCACTGCTTCCGAAGTAATGGCTGTCGCTGAAGCGAGCAAGGAAGGAGTGTGGATTAAGAAGTTCCTTGAAGAGCTTGGAGTAGTTCCCTCGAGCGAGGGACCAATAGAGCTGTTTTGCGACAATAGTGCATCTATCTCGCAAATCAAGGATCCCAAATCACACCACAAAGTGAAGTACATGGATCGTAAGTACTTCGTGACGCGTGACCTCATCGACGAAGGCAAAATAAATCTTTTATGGGTGGACACCAACAACAACACAGCTGATCCATTCACAAAACCCTTTTCCCAAGCCAAGGGCGAAATGCATTTCGAGTCCATGGGATTGAGGAACCATGTAGATTGGCTTGATGATTGATATGTAATGGGGTTTACCCTAGTTATTATTGTTTTATGCATTGCGTATGTATGAGAAAGAAAACTTTAATAACAAGTGGGAGATTGAAAGGAATGTGTTCTAAAAGTTTTACTTTTAAATGTCAATTATTTTGAATTGAATGAGAAATCATTTTGTTCCTTGTTTATGTTATTCGTCTTTTAGAAGTGTTAAGGAAGAGGCTCTTGGTCCTTAACCGTAGAGCTCTAAAAGATATTGGTTTACATAAAACAAAAGATATTCGCAATCATGGTAATTAACATGGAACAATAATTACCGAGTTAAGATTGTCGTGTTGGTCATAGATCATTGTAGCTCTACAAGTGAGTGACAACATGGGTATGCAAAAGAGGAAAATATTACTTTTGTATACTGAATAGACCTAATAAGTAAAATATTATAGAAATGTGTTTCTGTGTCATTAATATTTTACTGTGTCTTTGGTCCTCTGATATGACACTTATATCTAATCACTTAAGGAATACTTAATTAGATCAGTGTCTTGAACTATCGATCAGTGTAGTGTAAAGGCATTGGTTGGTTAAGTACAACTTTTGTTGGAGAAGATAGTTAGTCAAAAGACTATCATTGCCCCTCTTAATTGAGTGATGATATTAGTGGGCCCCTTGATAAAGCAAAGTTATAATGTGCACAATGTGATTTGAGTTAAGTCACATATTTATAACTAGCTTAAAGGGATCAAGAAATGAATACTAATACAAAGATGACACAATACTACTTTGTGTGTATTCTTAATATCATGAGGCAAGGGACGGACACAAGTGGTGCACTCCATCACTAATTGGATCGGGTTTTGGTTTCAGTGGAATTAAGACATCTAACTAATTGGGAGCTATAATGTGTAGCTAGATACCGCTTATAGCTTGTGATATTAAGCTCTTAATATCACTGCCAACTTAGTTTAGATCCTCCCATAGGTCACACCGCAAAACTGGGAAACAAGAAATGGGGATTTTGAGTTCATAAGATGTGTCGGGTTTCATGTAGAAAATATGACACATGATGTGAACAAGCAAAATCAAAATTATGTTGTGATTAATAACATAATTAGAATCTAAATCAAATTTATATGTGATGTAAATATTATGGGGTGTAATGATTGATCATTACATAGGATAATATGTTACATAAGTTGTGAATTTACTACTAATCCCGAAATGTCAAATTTTGTAGGGGTTAAACTGAAATTTGACAAGTATGCAGAACAGTGCTCAAACGGTCGACCGGATAGCAGTAAACGGTCGACCGATCGGGCGCGGTCGACCGGACGTGTCTCGACCGATAATTGGGAATTTTCATCTGTTCGAATGGTCGACCGAATGTGATCGGTCGGTCGACCGAACATTGCGATGGAATAGTTCGTGTTACGAACGGTCGACCGAGTTATAGAACGGTCGACCGAAACATGGTTCGAGCGGTCGACCGAACCTAGAAACGGTCGACCGGTCCAGACGGTTTTGTCCAGAATTAATTTAAGAATTAATTAGATCATGCATGGAATTGGTCCATAATTGATTTAATTTGTGGCTAATATTATTTATTATTAAATAATGGATGGTTAGATGGAATTTTGCATGAGATCATGGGCAAGGGGTTGCACATGAATAGGTAATTTGGCGAGAGCTTATAAATACAAGCTTATTTCATTACCCAATTAATTTATTCATTATTTCTTGTGCAAAAATTCTCTCTCCATAATTCTCCACGAAAATCCCTTAATTCTTAAGTTTAGTTTTAGTTCTTAATAGATCATCTTCTCAAGATAATTAAAGAGGGGTTAGTAATTGGATTCTAAATCCTATCGGAGATTGAGAGACTAGCTTCCCTCTTCCCGATCTTGTTTAGAGTTTGGTGAATACTCGGAGGCATCCGGTGCAGCGAGGAGCATCCCCAACGTCTCCGAATCTTCAAGAAGTTTTAGAGAACTTCTAGGTATGAATTTCGCAGTCCAAATTTGTTTTAATAAAGTTTTGAAACTAGATATTGAAACAAATTGATGCATGCCTGAAATAAATTATAGAAAATTGAAAATTGATCCTTCTTATACATAAAAAATTCGAAAATATATATGTATAATTAAACATGAAATCCTACAAACAACTCCAAAAAGGACAATGTGCCAATGAGTATGGGTGTGCAACTCAAGAAGTCTCAACGTGCTGAATCACGTAAAGACTTGGAGTACATGAAAGATATCCCTTCTGCTTCGGCAATAGGATCGATCATGTAGGCGATGACTTGCACAAGACCCGATGTCTCGTATGCTCAAAGCGTGACAAGTAGTCACCAATCCAACGTAGGTCCTGAGCATTGGACTGCGGTCAAGAATATTCTGAGGTACCGTAACCTGACAAAAGATAAATTTCTTGTTTATGGAGGACAAAGGGAGTTAATAGCAAGGGCTATTTGGATGTGAGTTTCATGAGTGATCCGGATGATAGAAGGTCGCAATAAGGATACGACTTCCTTCTGAATGGTGGAGCTGTGAGTTGATGTAGTTGGAAGCAAAGCACTATGACTGACTCAACCACCGCTTCCGAAGTAATGGTTGTCGCTGAAGCGAGCAAGGAAGGAGTGTCGATTAAGAAGTTCCTTGAAGAGCTTGAATTGAGTGATGATAAACCAAAATTATAATGTGCACAATGTAACTTGAGTTAAGTTACATAGTTATAATTAGCTTAAAGAGATCAAGAAATAAATATAATACAAAGGTGACACATTTCTACTTTGTATATATTCTTAATATCATGAGGCAAGGGACGGACACAAGTGGTGCACTTGCATCACTAAATGGATGGTGTTTAGTTCGATTGGAACAAAGACATCTATGCTAATTGGGTAACTATAATGTGTAGCTAGATACCGCTTATAGTTTGAGATATTAAGTGTTTAATATCGCTGCCAATTTAGCTTAGATCCTCCTATAGGTCACGCCACAAAATTAGGAAACAAGAAGCTTGATTTTGAGTTCATATGATGTGTCGAGTTTCATGTGAAAAAAGGACACATGTGGTGAACGAATAAAATCAATATGTCATGAGAATTGACATAATTAGAATCATAAAAAATTCATATGAGGTGTATATATTATGGGGTGTAATAATTTAATATTACATAAGATGATATATTACATAAGAAATGAATTTGCTAAAAGACCAAAAGATCAAATTTTGTTGGAAATAAATCCAAAATTTGACAAAGGCAAAATCGGGGTCAAACACGGTGAACCGTTTAGGGTTCGGTCGACCGAGGTGTCCTCGGAACGGTCAACCGAACGGGGAACGGGTAAGCACAATTAATTGACCGAAATTGTCTGGAGTGTCTGGACAATTGGGTTCGGTAAACCGAGCGTGAACGGTCAACCGAGAGAAAATATATTGGGATATTTTCGGTAGACCGAAGGTGACACGGTCGTTCGATGAATGTTCGCCATGAGAAATTTTGGTTGGTCAACGGTCGACCGGAGAAAGACGCGAATCGTCTGAATTTTTCCAGAGAATTTTTCTCATGCATATTCGGTCGACCTTCTAACTCACGGTTCACCAAACATGTGTTAAAACTGAATGGTTCGGTTAACCGAGAAGAATTCTCGGTCAACCGAACATTACGATTTTTGCCTGAATTATTAAGAGAATAATTAAATCATGGGTTGGATTAATTCGAGATTTAATTAAACATTTTTTAGGATGCTTATGTGGCAATTTGAGATTAATTTTAGGGGAGAATAAGCAAGAGATCATGACTAAAGAATAATTCTTGATAAAGATGTTTTGGGAGCCTATAAAAGGACCCCTCATCCTACTTGTTTATGTTAATGCAAAAATTCGTTCTCTCATTAATCTCTCCCTTAATCACCACGAAAATCTCTTAATAGTTTTAAGTTTTGGAGATAGAGATCTCAGGAGTTTAAAGAGGGGTTATTAGCTAGATTCTAAGCCTAATTAGAGATTGATTGGCTAGCTCCTTTCTCTCTAATCTTGTTTAGAGTTTGGTGAACACTTGGAGGCAAATCGGCGGGCGATTCGACGAGAAACGTAACTCCGGATCTTCTAAAAGGTTTTAGAGAACCTTTTGGTATGATCCTCTATTCTTTGTTTATTTTAATACGTATAGGAATGCATGTTATTAGAATAAACAAATACATGTACGTAAAATCAATGAAAATATGGAATCCAATAATCCAACAATCCCCCACAAATCCATTGTTGATCGAGCGACCAAACCTTGCAGCCTAGTGCTTTCAGTAATGTTACCTTTCAGGTCTGAATCACGACCCTGAGTCCTTCAACTTTACCCCCACAGAAACTAAGTGAGACGAAGTCTTGAACTTAAACCTTTTGTGTGGAGATGTACATTGAGAACAACACTAAGCATGTTATGCTGCAATCTACAGGGTTGATACTTTACGACCATGCATCCGTATCCTGTTTCACGAATGCTTTCAAGGAATGACCCCCATTCCTCTAATTACGTCCACACAATTGCATTCACATAGTTGGGCTTCTCCAAAGATGCACTGCTAACATCTTGTCTCAAAGACTTGAACCCATTCAAAGTCTACACTCTTACTAAACTTGCAGTTTCAGCAACATATCCATTCTTTGGGGTATTGACATAGATACAATGTATGACCTACAATGTATCACCAATGAGTTGCACTTGACTCACTCAAGAACTTGTTGGAGTCAATATGAAGCTCAAATGGCTCAATGGCCATAAGTTCGGTCATAGGTGGGTCCTTGTTGGAGTCAATATGAAGCTCAAATGGCTCAATGGCCATGGGACATGAGGTAGAGACACCTTCTGGTATAGGCATATGATGAGGTGTCCCACTCTCACTAGTACTCTCAACTGAATCATGCAACGAACACTCCCTTTGGACATTCATGTTCGAGGCCAGCTCACTCTGTTGCACTGCGAAGACAGGCAATGAGTTTTCGCTGGGCCCACGAACATTCTCAACGGGTTGCATTGGGGTTAAGGGTGTTCGTTGATTTTGTGGTGCTTTCTCCAATTGGCGGATGAGATTTAGATTTAAAGGTTCATCCATGGGTTCCTGTTGCTTACCAGAGTTGAACACATGAAACTCGGCACTCATGTTACCGAATGAGAGCTTCATGAGACAATTTCTACAATTAATCAAGGCATTGGAGGTTGCTAGAAATGGTCTACCCAAAATCAAAGGTATTTGAGAGTGGGTGTTAGCAACAGGATTGGTATCGAGGTCAACAAAATCGACTGGAAATATAAAATCTCCAACTTTGATAAGCATGTCCTCGATAATCCCCTTTGGAATACGAATGGATCTATCTGCCAATTGGAGGGTGATCTTAGTTGGTTTCAATTCTCCCAAGTTCAACTGTTGATAAACAGAGAATGGGAGGAGGTTGACCGCCGATCCTAAATCAAGCAATACATTGCTCATTCTAGTGTCCCCTATCGTACACTGAATAGTAGGACACCCAGGGTCCTTGTATTCTGTGTAGGTAGGATTGGACAAAAGTGAGCTGATATTTGCAGCCAAGAATGCTTTCTTAGGAACATTGGTCTTCCTCTTGGTTGTGCAGAGATCCTTCAACACTTTGGCATATTGAGGTATTTGTTTTATGACATCCAACAAGGGGATGTTAACCTTTACTTGCTTAAACACCTCTAATATCTTGTCCATGTTGTCACTCTGCTTTTTGGTTAACCTACTTGGATCGGGAGCTTTTGGCAGGTAGGTTTTCTGCGGTGCCTGAGAAGGAAGCCTTGGTGTATTACCCTCACCCTCAACCTCTTCTTCACCACCATTCCCACTGAGGGGCTGCATAGATGGTGGTTATTGTGGCAAGGAAATGTGATTGTCAACTTGTTTTCCATTCCTTAAGGTCACAATGGAATTGACATGGTGAACAAGTTCCTCCACATGGTTCACTTGCCTCCCCCGAGGTACCACATTCTCATTTTGCATGTGTTGTTGTTGGTACATACGGGGGTTAGCCTCAGGTTGGCTAGGAAAAGACCCTCTCTCTCTTTCATGTATAGACTTAGCCAATTGGCCCATCTGAAGCTCTAGAGATTTGATGGTCTGCTTATTGGAAGTGAGAACTTGACTCGTAGTTGACATAAAATTTTTCATTGAGTTTTCAAGTCGACGAGTCAAGGTCTCAAGCGAATTGAATTGGGTTTCCATATTATTGGAATTTGGGAAACCCGATTGATTGGTGGTTTGTGCTTGGGGTAGCTGATAGGAATGTGCATGCATGCGGTCAAAAAGGTCCGTATCCAGTTGAATCTTGTTCTGGGCTTTTCTCTGTGTATTTGGTGGTCTTGGATGCATCTACCTTGTTTATTGGAGCTCCGACCCGAATCCAATTGCTAAAATACTCCCCATGATGGTGTGGAGTATTCTGTT
Organism: Triglochin maritima; assembly: GCA_963682175.1. Classification (NCBI taxonomy): domain Eukaryota; kingdom Viridiplantae; phylum Streptophyta; class Magnoliopsida; order Alismatales; family Juncaginaceae; genus Triglochin; species Triglochin maritima. Next base: position 25,373,831 of record OY821777.1, read on the forward strand.
TTGCTCTTAGGTCCTTCTGTCTTGTGTTTAGGTCCTTCTCCCTTGCATCTTGGTCCCCAGATCTCACAGTTCAGTCCTTTTTCCCAGCTTTTGAGTCCTTTTATGTTTCATCTCTTCAAACCTATTTATTCCTGAAAACTAAAATAAAACTCGTAACATAGCATTGTTTAGGTGAAAGATAATGGATATAAGATACAAATATAAGCATGAAATGATGTCAATCAGTGATTAGGGAGAGATTAATGAGGGAAATAATTTTGCATTAGTTATAAAACAAGTAGGAATAGGTGCCCTTTTATAGGCTCCCAAAACATCCTTCTCAAGAGCTATTATTTAGCCATGATCCCTTGTTTTTCTCTCCTAAAATTAATCTCTAAATTCCACATAATCACCACAAAAAAAACGTTTTAATTAAATCTGGAATTATTCCACCCATGATTTAATTAATCTCTTAATAATTCAGGCAGAATCGTTCTTGTTCGGTAGACCGAGAATTATTCCGTCAACCGAACCATTCGGTTATAACACGTGTTTGGTGCACCGTGAGCTAGACAGTCGACCGAATCCGTATGAGAAAAATTCCCTGGCAGAATTCGGACGAACCACGACTTTTACTTATCTATCGTTGACCCACCAAAATCGCTCCTGAGACAAAGTCATCGGATGACTGGGTCACCTTCATTCTACCGAAAATACTACTTCTCGGTTGACCATGCACACTCAGTTAACCGAACCCGATTGTCCATGCACTCCAAAAAATTTCGGTCAACCAATTGCACTTACCCGTTCCCTATTCGGTTAACCGATCCGAAGATACCCCGGTCGATCGAACCATGAACGGTTCACCGTGTTTAACCCCGATTTTACCTTTGTCAAATTTTGGATTTATTTCCAACAAAATTTGATCTTTTGGGGTTTTTAGCAAATTCATATCTGATGTAATATTATCTTATGTAATATTTAATTATTACACCCCATAATATATACACCTTATATGAATTTATTATGATTTTAATTATGTTAATTCTCATAACATATTGATTTTAATTAATTCACCACATGTGTCCCATTTTCATAAGAAACCCGACCCATCATATGAACGTAAAATCAAACCTCTTGTTTCCCATTTTTGTGGTGTGACCTATGAGAGGATCTAAGCCTAATTGGAAGTGATATTAAACACTTAATATCTCAGACTATAAGCGATATCTAGCTACACATTATAGTCACCCAATTAGCATAGATGTCTTTGTTCCACCTGAACTAAAGCACGATCCATTTAGTGATGTAAGTGCATCACTTGTGTCCGTCCCTTGCCTCATGAGATTAAGAATATATACAAAGTAGAAATGTGTCACATTTGTATTATATTCATTTCTTGATCTCTTTAAGCTAATTATAACTATGTGACTTAACTCAAGTCACATTGTGCACATTATAATTTTGCTTTATCATGGGGCCCACTAATATCATCACTCAATTAAGAGGGGCAATGATAATCGTTTGACTAGCTATCTTTTCCAGTACAAGTCATGTTCAACCAACTATTGTCGTTATCACTACACTCATTGGTAGCTTTTGACAATAATCAAATTAAACACTTCTTGAGTGAAAAGATATAAGTCTCATATCTTAGGATCCAAGACACAGTAAAACATTAATGACACGAAACGCAATTCCATAATATTTTACTTGTTAGGTCTATTCAATATATGAAAGTAATCTTTTCCTCTTTTATATACTCGTGTCGTCAATTATTTGTAGAGCTACAACAATCGATGACCAACACGACAATTTTATCTCGGTAATTAATGTTGCATGTTAACTACCATGATTGTGAATAACTTTTGATTTATGTAAACCTTATCTTTTAGATCTCTACGGTTAAGGACCAAACGCCTCTTCCTTAACACTTCCAAAAGACGAATACTATAATCAAGGAACAAAATGTTTGTACATTCAATTCATAATAATTGACATATAAAAGTAAAACTTTTAGAACACATTCCTTTCATTGGCATACGGGGTTTCCTTTTGAAAACTCAGGCATAGTTGCATGTTTACCTTTCATGCGGGAGCATCGTTAGAGGGTAGTGACCGCGGAGGAGCATACCCGGGATCCTGTTTTTTTCCTTTTGGAGGTTGTAGTGATACATATACATTTCTGTATAGCCTTTGATGTAATCACACTTTTGAAACTTTCGGATATATATGTTATATATATGTTGGTGCACCTGGTGTTTGTCTTTCATAATGTCCTCAGTGTATGATTTGAGGATGTTACAAAAGAGATAAAATATAATTTTACAAGGAGAAAGGGTTTATTTATAGAGTTTGTGAACAATAGGAATTTCTATGGTTGTTGCCGCCATTACGAACTAGGTCATAATCAAGTATGAAGACACAAGGAAATTTTGGTTCTGAAATTTGTTAAACCACCTCTTAATTAGCGGACAATTAGTGGGTCTTTTCTATAATTTTGCTTCAAACCTTTATGGAAACTTCTTCTTGCTTAGTAAACATGGAATATGTAACTGGATCTTGGATTCAGCCTCTAGCTCATCCACTAATTGTTGGAATTGTAAATCTTCACGTCTGTTACGATCAGGCACCTCTGTTTTGCAGTTTTATCCTTCATTTACGCTTTAGTGTCTAATTCGTATCGTTTTTAATTTAATCCCTACTATTTCTCAAACCAAATTAAAAAATCTGAATAGCTCTTATTTTGTTAACATAAATCATTTGAAATGGAAGTGATAAATCCAAAATATGTTTCGCATCAAATACCCCACAACTAGATTTTGCTAGTCCCGAGCAAAAGAAATGAAAAAAATGGAAAAATATATTTCTGTTGTTAAATGAAAAAGATATGGAGTTTGGGGAAGAATGATGAAGACTTTTCATTGATATATTCTCCTCCCATTACATGACACAACCTCACACACACACACACACACATATAAGTTACAAGCATTCATAGTCTATACTAATTGAAAGATAAATATAGATGTAAATAGAGGAGATGTTACAATACTCAAAAGAGAAGTTACAACAACTTATAAAGGTTGGAAGGGGAATCATCCATTACATGTATAATTTCATAACACTTCCCCTTGGATAATCACCATTTGGTATACGCTTTTCGGTCTGCCTCGTAAAACCTTGCCAAGTAAAACCTAGTGGGACAAAAACTTGGTGAAGGAAAAAAAGAGTGCACAACGTATAATTCTCTCCCTCATTTCAACATATATTTATAATACTGTTGGAGAATAGTGTTATGTTTATGTCACGTTAAAAACTTTGCTACAAAACCTAGTGGGAAAAAATAACTAAAGGAAAAGAGTGCATGACATACGCTAAGACAATTGCACAAGCTACTTCGTTAAAAACCTTGTCAAGTAAAACCCTGTGGGACAAAAACTTGAACAAGGAAAAAAGAGTACAACTACAATCCATCTAGATTTTATCCTTCAGAGATAGTCATCCAACTTGAATTATACTCTTCTGGAGAATGTTCGAACTGCATATCGAAAAATATTTGACTTTTCTCCCGTCATTTATTTCAAAATTTATCATTCAAATATTTTACTATTTTTTAATCACTTTAGGAGTTCCTTTTATATCATTCTTCGAGATGATATGCACATTCTCTTTGTTTGCTCATGTGGGGATCTTTTTATAAATTATATCACATCTCTTCATTATAATTTGCCTTGGACAATTTAGTCATTCATCGAATCTCATATAAATATCAAGTGACTTAAACAAATTTGCAGTTGCAACATATCTCATATGCTTATCAATATTTATATCATATTGATCAAATAACATAACGTAGTATTATACATTTCAAGAGAATGAGTAACATCATAATGGATGTTGGGTCATGCGAAAAACTCTTGTGTGTACTCTCTTTATAATGTACCACCATGTTATTGTAATGTGATTTCTATTAACATTCTTCAAAAATCAGGACTACATGTCCAAACAATATGTTTATTAAGCGAGTCTAGTTCTAGATTGTTCGTATTCTTTTATTTATTTTGAATTCGAATGTTTCTGGCATTCTTATAATATTATAGGTTATGGATCCAGATTTTCTCTTCAATTAGCATGATACTAAGAAGGCGAATTAGTCGTCGACGATAACTTCAATAATTTTATGTTTCTTTATTGTGTCAACCATTGACTGCATCTTTTATAATAATCAAATCCTCGTTGCTTGATTCCACACTTCTGGCATTGGTTGAGCTCAAATATATTTTACCACATGTATATCTCCACTTTATGTTATGTGTATTATGTCAAGTAATATGAGACTTAGTCACTCCTTTGTGTTCAATTAAAATGTATGACAATTACTTGCTAGATATTACAAGGTAATGATACTTGTACGTCCATTCTCTTATGAACTACAAGTTCAATATAATACATTTTCTTGGCATTCTTTGGGCTTCTGGCTTTCTCCCCCCAATGCCAAAAATATGTGCCTCTATATATATATATTTGTTGGACTAGACAATACAATACATCGCCCTTCGGGGGCTTGAAATATTTAAATGTGATCAGGAATATGAATCCTGCTGAAAAGTCCAATTTAATTTGAGGTCACTAAATTTTGGATGTGGTAATAAAATATTTATATAAAGAAATCACATATGTGAAACATTTCATTCAACAACGTACAAGTATATAAAATAGGAGAGTATTTATAAAATGATCTTGGTCTAATAATAAAAGAAAAATATTGGTAGATATGATCCCAAAATGATCCATCTTAAGAGGTATTTTGTCAATATAGGGACTCTCGTTTTCTTATGCTAATGGGTCAGTACCCATAATACAAGATAGTTGTCGATACTCATAATGAATACAAATGATAACTACGTTTAGGCACTTCTGGGTTGGTATATCAAGTTAACTCGTTTGAGAGTCATTTAAATCATATATTACTTCATATTTGCACAATTTATTTATTTTTATCGCGTATGCCCTTTTCTTTCACGATGCTCTGTAATGTGTGCTTCAAGCACATGATCCAAATACGAGGTATATATTGTAATTTTGTAATAACTTATGCTTATGACTTCAATCACATGTAATGCATAACATAAGTTATCACATCCCACGAAAAGATAGAGCTCGAAGATACCCACTTAGTTATGAATTTTCTCATTCTTCAGAAGATGGTCATATGAAATTTAAAAGACCATGTACAATAGTGACTTTGGCTTTTCTCATTATTAAATTAGAGAAATACTTATTTCTTAATATAGTGTGCATGACAACAGTACACATGAGGCTTAAATAAAATATGAGACAGGGGAGTATCCATACTCTTCGTTTCAAACCAAATCAAATATTTGTTGCAGATAAATTATTTATGCAACTATTACAAAACAAATTATAAGGTTCTTCCAATGACCAAATATAATCAAAATAAGAACCATACATTAAATCATATCAAGGTCAATCAATTTCAATGTAACTTGGTATGAGTCTTTTAGATAGGAATTATGCATATCAACATATATTATCATACGCATGTGTATTTTGCTATTTTAAGATGATAAATGCAACTATTATCTTTTCTATTGAACAATAAAAGACATACTATAATGATATGCGTAAATATTCATGACAAACATAAAAATGTTGAATATTGATCAGCTAGGAACATATGCATGTGTATTATTAATATCTAGAAGAATCTCATCGTGAGTGAATAAAAATAATGAGTATGGAAATATATTTGACTAATGAGAGCACTAAACAATATAAAATATATAGTTTCAACTGAACAACAACTAAATAAAAAGCTTAAAGATAATAATTATGAAAATATGATAATGGAATGAACCTCATTTTGATATGCAAATGTGTCAACGAATTTGATTTCATTTCTGTCTGAGTAGTAGAAGTCAATCAAATAATCCAATGAATGAAAAATACATTATCATTCTCACATGATATGCCATACATATATAGCGGTAACTTCTCAGAGGCACTTTTGGGCCTACTTTGCCTTGTTGACCATTTTTAGAGTCATTTGAGTCTCGTAGTTCGTATTTGCACCCTCTTTTCTCCATCGACCATGATTTTTTCTTCTTCCATAACACATTAGCATGCGCTTCAAGCACAACCGCCAGAGACACTAGAGAAAATATTGTGGTCATACAACAACTAATACTCATGTTTTTAGAGCATAAGTAATCTAGGCATATGCGTAAAAAACTTATAACTTTTTTTCCGGCTCTGTACTACTACTGGAGTATCGGATCATTAGCTTGCATGGTGGATAAAGTCGTTTTCATTTTACATCTCAAGTATTTGTGGTCTTCTAGCGACAAAGTTTTATTTGGAAAACAATATGATGGACCACATAAATTTACTCATTAACACATCGTTCTGATATTTATATAAATCTTTTAAGGATTTCTATAAAAGTGTTGTCTTCTTTTACATAATTACTCAGTCTCTAAATTTTTTTACAAAAGAGATATCATATCAATAGTAAAATGTCACTTTCTAGGTGGAAAATGACATCTAATATATCTTCAGTAATATTTCAGCTAAGATCGAACAAGGTCAAGTGCATATTTTCTAAATCATGAGATATACACTAGTGAAGAATAGGCTTTACTCGTCGCCCCATAGACGTCGGTCGTTAGACAGACCGACGGAATAAACGTCGGTCGTTACTATGGACGACGTCTATGTGGAACTATAGAGGTCGGCTATTGGAATACTCCGTTTATCCGATGTCTATAGGGTAAAAACGTCCACCCATAGACGTCGGTGTTTTGAATACCCTCTGAAACCGACGTCTATAGGGTATAGACGTCGACCGATAGACGTCGGCCGTAATTGATGGTCGACGTCTATACTCCCTGAATATAAACGTCGAGGTATAGACGTCGAATATCTAGAATATCCGACGTCTATAGGTCTTATAGAAATCGAACAGACGCGTTTTTGTCATTCATTTCAAACAAAAAACCGAACCAAACCCTAGCCGTCCCGCGACCGAATCTCCTCCGCGACCGATCTCCGACCGATCTGCACCGTCTCCGGCACCGCAGCGTCGTCCTAAGCTCTCTTCTCCGGCCCTCTTCTCCTCCTTCCTCCGTCTTCCTTCGGCTTCCTCCACATCCTAACTAATGTAAGTGTTAAGTTAGTTTTTGTTGGTTTATTTTTGGATTTTTCTTGTGATAACGATTCTTTTTTATGTTAGTAAACTTCTCCTCTTGTTTATTGTTGGTTAATGCAACATTTTGATTTTTGGTTTTAATCTTGAATATATTCATATTTCGTGATTTGTAGTTAAACTTAACATATTGGTTTTCTATTTGATTTGGTTTTGGTTGATAAATGCATGATATAAATTTATGGTAGAAATTTTAAATGGATTCAAATGTTGATGTTGTTGTTGAAATGTTGCTGTTGAAATGAATTAAAATGTTGCTATTGAAATGGATTAAAATGTTGTTAACATGTTGTTCAAATAGTGTTGTTGAAATTTTAAATGGATCAAATGTTTCTATTTGATTAAAATCCCGAGTTTTTAGTTTCTCACATGTATTTACTTTTTTTAATCTGAATTATCTAAAGTAATTTTGAAACAATTACTTGTAACTTGGATTCAAATGCGACACTAATAAACATTAAATTCTAAATCTTAAACGTTTATTTAGTTACATGTTTATTTAGTTAAATGTTTATTTATGCTTAAGATATTCTTTTATTTAGAAAAGTTTTAATGTTTAACTCATCAACCCCCTTAAGCAACTTGGCCTTTAACAACCCAAAGCAAAAGATTAGACAATATTTGCTAAGTCATTCATCATATAGGATTTGCATTCATCGTATTTATTATACATTTTACGATTTCTGTCGTAGATTGCTGGCGTAAGGTACGTACTATCTGTCACTCATCATTCATTACAAAGCACTCATTAGTTAGTAGGACTTGCATTGGAACAAGAGTGAGGTGAGTGTTTGTTTGGTGTGTTATTTGTTAGATTAAGGTATGAAAAACACTTAGGGGGCAGTCACCTATAGGAGATGAGGTGGGGGATTTCATCACCCTTTCCTTGGCCCTAAAACCACTTAATAAAAGAGCCTTAAAAATCAATTAGACGTTGGCCCCTAGGATTTTCGGACGCATTAAGGAGAGGAAACCGTTTAAGACCGTTATGGCCTGAATGTCGTTGCCCATCTAGTCTCCCTGAGATTTTAGGAACCTCCGGGTTCTTGATTTCCTATAGATTAGTGGTCCTCGATGTTTAAGACTATTTCAGCCTGAACATCGTTGCCCATTTAGTCTCCCTGAAAGATTAGGGACCTCCAGGTTCTTGATTTTCTACGGACTAGTGGTGCTCGGTGGGACCTCGAAGTTAGGCGTCGTCTATGTGGATGAAATTGTGACTATTTGTGAACAAATTTATAGGTCAACGAATTTGGTGCAGCTGTATGTACACGAATACGACGACTAAAAACAATTTCGTCGGATGCTAATTTTTTTTTGTCCAGGTTTAGGAATAGACGACGGCTTTTGTTATTAGCCGACGTCTATTCCTCTGAAGAAAGGAATAGACGTCGGCTTTATGTGGAATCCGACGTCTATCCCTAAAGAATAGACGTCGGTTGTTGTATAGACCGACGTCTATGCGTTAACGAATAAACGTTGACGTCTACGTATAGCCAACGTATATTCGTTAGGTATAGACGTCGGTTATACTATAGCCGATCTCTATGTATAGACGACGCACACATAGACGTCGGATCGGGGAGTGCTTATATCCGACGTATATAGGCCCTATATCCGACGTATATTCCCATTTCTGTAGTAGTGATATATGCATCACATCAAATAAAAGCACACACAAATCACATCTGCTTTACTTATAAATTAATTTCCAATAAGCAAAATGCAACGACAAAACATATATTGAACGTGGTGACTCAAATTTCTTTGCAATATACCATATTATATCACTATTTATGACATAAATAAATCGTATGCGCTCAAGAGATGAATATTCATAATACTAGCAAATGTGATGCATCAAAATATCATAGAAATCTTGCATGGCACAATGTATAATTGCATATATCTTGAAAAAGATATGGAGATTTAGGGAAGAATGTTGGAGACTTTTCATTGCTATATTCTCCTCCCATTACATTACATAGCCTCATATATATACAAGTTACAAGCATTCATAGTCTATACTAATTGAAACATAAATATAGATGTAAATAGAGGAGATGTTACAATACTCAAAAGAGAAGTTACAACAACTTATAAAGGTTGGAAGGGGAATCATCCATCACATGTATAATTTCATAACAATTTCCTTTTGTAGGAATTAGGGTTGTACATAGTACGTGAAACAAGTCGTTAAACCGTCGCATTATCATGTATGAGAATTATCAATGTCAATCAATACACTAGCAAATTCGACTCAATGCAAATCAATATAACTAAACCGTAAATCCAAAATAACTATTTATTAGAAATTTTGGCCGCATATCCCTTACATTTTCATAAATGAAAATTTTGGAAATTCTGCATTGACAAGGAAAAACACATTTGCATTCATATCATTACAAATAATCCAAAATCATAATTACCACAATAATTTGGCCGCCCCCTCACCTCCAACTAATCGAAAATCCAAAATCTAATACTAACTTTAAAATCCAAAAATCAATTTTAAATCCAAAGTAGAATCTTTAATCCAAAATCTAATACACGAACCCCAACCTCCAATTCTCTTATCCTTATAACAAATCTTGTTTCCAACCGAGCATACATGTAATCCTAAATTTTAATTCCAAAACCTATTACAAAATTTTAAATCCAAAATACAATTTTGAATGCAAAATACAATCCTAAATCCTTAATATAGTACACCAACCCCAACCTCCGTTTAATTCTATTTGATTAAAATTCGGAATTAAACTTGTTCTACTTAAAATTGTATCAATTCTGTTTAATCCTATTAGACGGAATGTTTGATCCTACAAGATAGAGATACTTCTTTGACTTAAAATTCCATTTAATTTTATAGGAGAATCAGATGTGTTATTGATTACAATTTTCTGGCGATTTGTTTTTAAAGTTTCGCAGAACCACCCTTATAAACCGTAAAAAAAATCAAATCCCTGGAGACACAAAAAGGATTCCACAATGCATATAAACATTGCATTTCACATATTGAAACTACAATCAAAATGTATTTCAATTATAATCCAAATATATTTAAAGTTACATTCAAATTTCATTCAAACTATCGAAATCAAACTCAAACTGCATACAAACAAAAATAATTAATCTAAATTTATCAAAAGAAATAATTTATACTATAATTCTAACAATAACATCTTATTGTTAATCTAAACACATATATAGATTAATTTATCAAAACAATTTGACTTTATAACATCCAAATTATAATCTAGATACTTGTTTGGGGTCGGGATTGGTGCTGGTGGCGAGAATGGGGTCGGGTTTGGAACTGTGGGTCGCGTTTCGCGACGAATTTGAGGCTAAGGGGTGAGTTTTGGGGCTGGGGGTTGCATTTGGGGACAGGTTTGGGGCTGACGGTTGCGTTTGGGGAAGGGTTTGGGGCTGGGGGTCTTGTTTGGAAGGACAGAGGGACTGGGTTCGGATTTGGGGAGGGAGGGATCAGTGGGGCGTGGGAGTTATTACCGGTGAGGGAGGGGTCGACGAAGAGGGAAGGGTTGGGGACGGGGAGGGATTGGACAGCAAAGAGGGACGCTTACAGTGTGAGGAAGCACGGCGAGGGGGCGACGACGCGGGGAAGCGGCGGGCGGCGATGGGGAGGCGACGATTGCGATTGAGGTGAGATTAGTTATTGGTAGAGTGAATGGGGAAGTTCGATTGGACTCCTGATAAAAACCTACACCGACGTACGATATCCATCGGTGTTTATTCTACTATTTGTCGACGTATGGTATAGTATTAAGTTCAACGACCATTTTTCGAAATCTACAATGATGGATGCTATCCGTCAGTGCTTTCAACACTAAGCGAAGATTACATTTGTCGTTATAGATTTCCTATCCTTCGGTGGTTGTATTTCTGTGGAAAAATTCATTTAACCGCGGATTCGAACTCTTCACTAACGGATACTATTCGTCGGAGTATATAAGTAAGTCATTGACACCTAGATATCATTCGTTGGGGTAGGTTTTTTCGTGAAAAATTTCATTTTCCCGCGTGTTCGAAATCTTCACCGACGGACCTATCTGTCGATGTATATTTCTACTATGATGAATACTACGAAAACATCATCCGATGGCTATTCCGTCGAAGGTATTGACATTATCCGTCCATGGATATGTACACCGACGGACATTGCCATCTGTCGATGTATATAACTATATACCGATGGATGTTTCTCCAACGGATGTATGTCTGTCGGTCAAACCTATATTTCTAGTAGTGCATACACACAATTAACTCATGAGTTCTTAACATGAACTAATAAAACACTAAGTTAACCTTTAGGATTTTCTTTTTATTTTTTGTTATGAGGCCCTTCGATCCATATTACTTCATCACGATCCTCCTGAATAAGTAATTTATTAGCTTTTCTATCATCATCGATTGGTTTCAATTCAAGCATTTGTGTTGAAAATGTGGGAATTTATTCAATATGATTGACATCTTCTTGAGAAATAATATGTTGTTTTCCTTCGAAAATGACCAACCAATGATTATCACAATGGTCTGCTACATAAAAAATATGGTTTACTTAAGATGCCAAAATAAAATGTTCTTTCTTGAATCTTGGTTTGTTAAGGTTCACCAAGGTAAATTCCAACTCATCCACCCGAAGGTCGTTGTTATTGTCCACCAACTTTCATTTAAATATTACCACATCGAATTGGGTGAAGTTCAACACCCATATATCTTTAATTTGACCGTAGTATGACATCTCTGAATATATACGTTTTTTATCTTTCGAACTAGAGTTATGCAAAGCTTCAGCAACTAAGCTAACCCCACTGTTTGGCATGGTGCTTTTGTCGTCTTCCATTTTAGTATAGAAGGAGTTTCCATTGACATCAGAACCACTATAAGATGTTACAACAGTATTAGACTTATAGGCCAACCACTTCAAAGTCTCAGAAACATTGCAATTGTACACCATTTTCTTGAACAAATCAATGAATATTTTATTGTGCGCATTAACTCTTTGTTTATCATTCCATTAGGATGTTTTCCTTCATTAGGGATATGTGAACTTCTAGAAAAGGCTGAACTTCATCGGAATTACACAACACATAAAAATATTCCTTAAAGAGATTATCGCCCTCAAGATTTATCAACTTTGCACCATGTGTACCTTTACCTCCAACCCTATCTTCGTGACGATTCTGAGGATGTCCAATACTTTTTGTATGACTCAGGTACACATTACAGAACTTAATAACCACATGGGCTATGTAGCCAACAACGCTACCATCCAGCCTCCCTCGATTGTTATAATAACCCTTCAACGCACCAATGTACCGCTCGAAAGGATACATCTACCTCCGAAATACCGATCCAACTAATTTAATTTCTCGGACTAGATGAACCACAAAATGCACCATGATATCAACGACTATGCAGTGTATGTTCTTCACTGGATCAAATGCCTCATGCTTGGCGAACATCCAACTGCAGAGAGGGCGTGCAAGTATCTACACCCAGTCAGGGGAAAAATGACAATGTATCTTGTTAAGGAATCCACTTTCAGAATCAAGATTTAAAGACTCTAATAATAAAACGTTTAGTAAGATGTTAAATTCTTTAATATGTTATGTTTGATATGTATAATTGATGATACTTGTGTATAATTGATTGTTATGTTTGATATGTTGAATGTATTGACCTTTCATATTATTTACAATGTTTAATTTTTTAATTATGTGAAGCACATGTCGTTCCCAGGTTGGGACAGGGTTGTCCCGCGAAGGGATGAGTCTGTCCCATGAAGAGATGGATCAGCCTCATGTGGGACTAGGTTGTCTTGTCCCGCTAACCATTTGAGGACCATCTCAAGACGGGATGAGTCTGCACCTCGAAGGGACAGGTTTGTCCAGTTCGGGATGACACTCCCTCAAGATAGTTCTGTACCGTGTAGGGATGGTGTTGTCCTGCGAATTGTCGAGTTTGTCTCGCATGGGATGAAACTGCCCAGAGACAACCTGTCCCGTGGAGGGACATTTTTGTCTCACGAAGGGATGGGACGACATTGTCCCATGGCGAGACAGGGTTGTCCCCAGCAGGACAGGATGGGACTGTCCCTACAATGATAAAACTCTCCTGCAAAGGGACAGGACTATCCTGCGGAGGAACAATTTTGTCGAACGACGGGACGGGCACAACAAGTTCCCATCACTTGTAATTACACATTTATCCACAATAGGCACAGACATAGCATCATAAGTTCAACTAAATAAAAACTCTAAACAATGGCAAGAAAAAAACTACAAGAGTTAAGTCAACAATTAGGTGTCCTACGTCAACTTAAAGCCTTAAATACTCAACTTGTCTTTAACTAGGTAGGCCCTAGTCTTTCCATCAACCACAAGAACAAAAGTTTTGCGCTCCAAGTAGTGCTTGAATATTCTCAACACCATTGCAAAGTTGGTGTTCCTGGCTTCAACCCGCAGTCCACCATGAGGTCGAGGAAAACCTCCACACTAAACCTGTTGCTCCTGTCATAACAATCCTCTTTCCTTGAATTCATATCGCACAAGGCGTCCTTGATCTCAATTAAGTCATTATGAATGGTTGTCGTGGATCAATGCATCCTTGGCTTCTTCCTCGCTCTTGTATTAATGTCAGCCTCAACTACTAGGGTAGGATCAATGCAAACCAATTCAGCGGGTGGTCTGGCTGAAGTCTGCCTTTCTAGCCTAGGCAATTCTAGGAACGATTGTTCCAGTAATTGTCCCTCTTAAGAACTACCGACTACACTTGCATGGGAGGACCTAGAAGTACCTACTAGTAGTCTCTCGGGCACACCTAGTTCTCCAGGGCTGAAATTACATGCTTCGCTTGCCACTCTTCCCTCAAAAAGGAAATCCAGCTCCTCAAACTTCAACCCTTCATTTTTGAAAGCAATGACCGCTTTGCCTATAAATTGAATTAATGCATTATAAAACCATTGCCAACCATTGCATTGTAATTGTTAATACATTATAAAACATTTCCAACATTATAGTAAACGTTACCATGTTTGCTTTAGTCCACCAGTGTTCATCCGTCGTGAGTGTCCCTTTGACATTGTCCTGACCCAAACCAGTCTGTGACTTGAGCCATTTCCAACAACTGTAACTTGACTTTGTCCTACCAGTGGCCCATAAATTACGCTATTGTGTATGTAACACTTGTGATCTCACCAAACTTCTTTCTAGGTTTGCCTTCCCTTGTTTCCTCAAGAAGGACTCCCTTCTATTGCGGGCGGCCATTTCTTGTACACATAACCGTACCCAAGTTGTGTGTTGGAAGTTATGCCAATTGGTCTTACCAGTCACGTCTTCACTCCCATTTTTAAAAAAAATTGGCCTAAACTTTTCATTGCTTGTATTTATTGGTCTTGCCTGTATTTATTGGGTTATGGGGGTGGTGGACGTATGGGTGCGATTTCTTTGGTTCCAGAGGAGAACATGTTAGCTTTTGTTCTTAATCTATATTTTGATGATTTAACTAACCTAATCCTAATCAAAATCAAATTTTATGTAGCACACATTATGCATAGAATATATATTGTATTGTGCTAATATCTATAGGTGATCAAGACTCAAGGAAAAATGGAATGAAGTCAAGACATGTAATCAAGCAAATTGAGGACATGTAATTTTACCTTTATTTGAGTCTTAGGAATCTATGTGAACTTGAGCATACAAGAGTAGTAACCTATTCACAAACACAGTAGGTTCCTTGTAGAAGTCACACACCAAATTTGACATCAATTGGACTTCAATAGATCACCCAAACCTAGTCTGAAAATCACTCAAAAAACTTTACCAATCTGTGTCGAACGATTGACCGAAACAAGTTTTTTGTTCAATTGTTTCTATCAGTGAACCGGTACACCAAAGTGATTTTTCCTAGATCTATTGGTCGACCCATTTTGACGTTTCGATCAACCAGTTCACCCGTATTTTTTGGATGACTGTTATGCTTGTCGTATTCTCCAACGGTTGTATTCGTATATATATATTCAGTATTTGACCACCGGTCGATTGTTGGCAAGAAAATGGTCAACCGGATGTAGACAATTTTAAGTGTCAAAACGGTCGATTGTCCCTTGCTTTAGTTCGACCGTTAACTTAAGTTGTAGCCTTGTGGTTCGATAGTATATCTTTAGTTGGTTTGAATGTTTCCTTATTTTTATGGAAACAGTCGATTGTTGAACCCGTGTTGGTCGACCGGTTTAGGAAAGATTTGCTGAACTTAGTTTTTTGTATTGTATATGTTACACAAATCTTTTCTAAATCCTCCCCAACGGTTATCTCTCTAAGAGCTTATAAATAGTGGTCCACACACCTTATTTAGATCACTCTCCAGCTTCAATTTTCCTCCTATATTAGAGAGAATCCTCTCATTCCAAGAATCCCAAAATCTTACAGTCCAAGCTTAAACTTCACCACTTGATCAAATTCATATCCTACTCAAGTGTGCTCAAAGTTAGAGTGTTGATAATCTTGTTCTTGTTGTTGTCAAAGTGTAAGGCTTGATCTCGACCCATAATTGTGATCATCCCTCTCCGGTTGTGAGAGGAAGAAATCAAGCTCGACGAGGATTATTCGAGAGCTTGCTTTGTAAAGGCGTTATCTCCCAGTCCGGAACGGGGACAAAATAATGTAGACGTTGTTGGCTTTTTGGCTTTAATCCGTGTTTTGATGATTTAATTAACCTAATATTAATTACAATCAAATGTAGTGTGCTATATATTGTATTGTGCTAACATCTACAAGTGATTAAGACTCAAGGAAGAATGGAATTAAGTCAAGACATGTAATCAAGATAATTGAAGACATGTGATCGATTAAGCTTTAAACCGCAACTGCACGGTCGTGATGAAGCCGAAGTAAGTACGGGTCGAGCCAACAGGGAGGTGTGTTAACTCTTGTTCTTCATAAATAAAATGGAAAATAGAGGGGAGAAAAAGTTTGATTACATGATTGTCATCATTTCATGCTTACATTTGTATCTTATATCCATTATCGTTCACCTAAACAATGCTACATGATGAGTTTTATGTTTGAATTTCAGAAATAAATAGGTTCGAAGAGAAGAAGCATAAAAGGACCTAAAAGTAGGAAAAAGGACTGAGTTGAAAGACTCGAGGAGTAAGATGCAAGATCGAAGGACCAATGAGCAAACAAGAATACTCCATACCATCATGGGGAGTATTTTGTCAATTCTATTCGGGTCGGAACTCCAGCAAGCGGAGTAGATGCATCAAAGACAAACAAAACCATCCAGAAAAGCCCAGAAGAAAATCCAGAGTGATCAAAACCCTGTAAACCGCCAATTAGCGGTCTGGGACCGCTGATTGGCAGTCCGGGTTCCTCCGGATCCGCTAAGATTTATGTGGGTCGTGTATTAGAGCGTATTTAGTCTATTTTTGGTATTTGCTTAGTCCTATACTGGGGCATTGTCCCGGATTACCTTTTTATATGGCTATAAATAGAACTTTTCACCTTCTATTGTAATCACCCATTGCTTGGTGGCATTTTCTCTACTTGGAGTAAGCCTTGGAGCAAAATCTCAAGGTGGAGAAAAATGCTGCTAGTGATGTGAGCCATTTAATAAAATAATATTTCCATTGTTTTGTTCTTATGTTGTTTCTTTATGCACGCTTAGTTTAGTTTTATTTCTTTCATTGTAGGCTAAAGTAGTTAGAATGTTTCTTTTCTTCTTTAGTTTATTTGTTAGAATAATGTGTAGTGAGTAGATCCATCCCCCTTTGGGGGTGGAGATGATGCTCATACATGCATTAAAGAATGGATATGAATGCTTTATATTTTGATTGTTTTGATAAATGTAAATGTATGCTTGCTTGTTAGAGTAGAATACTACACTTGATGGGTTTTGCCACACATCTTAGACACCTCCCATGGTTGTTTAGGTTCTGAAATAACCATCGTGTATATGAATGTTAATCAACTAGGTTAGTGAATGGATTGATAGGTTTTGCCATAACCTTTAGACACTTCCTATGCATGAAAACACTACCTACATTTGTGCCTATAGAATGCATTCTTCACCATCTTTTTACATGCGTGCGCACACTCCACCCCTAGGGGTCTTTCTCTTCTTGATTCCAGCTTAGTTTTACATTCTTTTAGTTTTGATTCGAAGTAATCGTTAGTTGCTTTACTTTGCATTTTTCTTCTTAGTAGTTTAGTGTAGCGTAGATTAGCATAGACAAACTCTTTTCCTTTTTTGTTGCCACTTGATTTTTGAAAAACCATAGTCTACTCACCTCCCTAAGGACCGACTCGTACTTGCCACCACTTCAACGAGGTCGTGCACTTCCGGTATTTAAAACGATTAAACAACTTTTTGGCGTCGTTGTCGGCGAGGTGTCAGTCCAGACTCTGGTTTGGATGATTCGAGTGGATTTAATTTGTGTTTTGTAGTTTTCTTTGTTTCAGGAAGCTCTGGAGCTCAAGGGAAGACATCTGGAGAAATTCGGAGGCAAACAAAAAAAATATTGGTTTGTGTGTGTGCACCTTTGTGCATTCTTGTGTGGCACGAGAGGAGAGTGGCCGTTTGACGAGGCATGTCGTCAACCCTACTTCGGTAGTCAATTTCTCGACGCCTCCCTCCTCTCGTGTCGAACATAGTCCGGGTTCAATGGTTGTTGCTGGACCCACCTGTCCCACCAGTTCTACATGTTCGTCCTGTTGTCGCTCCTATACCTCTCTGTGATCGATACTACCCGAGCCGTACTGCTCTACCCTCATGCATCGTATTGCTAGAGGCAAATGGGAACCACTTTGAGGTTAAGCCTCAGTTTATTTTCATGCTCCCTCACTTCACTGGAAAGGCGACCCCTATATCTTTCTTAGGGAATTTGAGGAGGTTTGTGCAATGTTCAAGATGCAACAACTTAGCACAAACTCGATCCATCTTAGGATAGTCCCTTTTGCACTAAAGGATGATGCCAAGAAGTGGTTGTACAGAAACCAGGCAAATGCCTTTAGCACTTGGGATGAATTTTAATCTGCATTCCTCAAGAAGTACTTTCCAAATCATCGGACTCCAAAATTGATGAACGAAATCAATTCGTTCTATCAACTTGAGACAGAAACATTTCATGCATATTTAGAGAGGTTCAAGGAGCTACTATCCTCATGCCCTCATCATGGCAAATTGTCTACGAGGTCTTCACATCTCGTCCCGAACGCTCCTTGAGTCCATGTGTCAAAGAGAGTTCTTAGGAAAGGATGAAAGGGAGGCATGAGCTTTCCAAGAAGACCTCGCTGAGAAAACCATGCAGTGGGAGAGTGTGAGGGAACCCCCAACATCATCTAGCATAGGAGCGAGGTTCACAAATGCAAACTCGACTAGATTGGGTGCCGCATTTGCTGTCGATACCACTACGGTCACCGAGGCGCGCATGGTGGCCTTAATGCGCCGTATGGATTCGATTGAGCTCCGAAACCAACAAGGTGCACCTCACGCTTCCACATATGGTCCAGTTCTTTGTCATTCATGTGGTAGGATAGGCCATGTAGGAAGCGAGTGTGCATCCATTCCTCCTGAGATGGAACGTGTCAACGTCATCAATGATAGAGCTAGGAATGACCCATACCCATCGTCTTATAATCCTGGATGGAGGAATGTTTGATCGTTTTATATTTAACCGCAAGTGCACGGCCGCGTTGAAGCGGTGGCAAATACGGGTCGTCCACTGGGAGGTGTTTCGACACTTGGTTTGTGCGAAGGCGAGAGGTAAAGAAAAGGAAGAAAGGTTGGTTACACTAAACTACACTAAGGTGCAAATGGAAATGGAAGAAAAGACAGAAAACTAAACCCCAAAGGGGGTAGAGAAATAATGTGAACATAAAGAAGTGTGTGTTCATTAAGCTCCTCACAACATGTAGTGCATGAAATCATAAAACTACATCCAACTTTGCCTCCACATGAATTAAGATAAGACTACATCATTAAAACATACAAGACAATAATTGGAATGAAGCTACATGAACTCAAGTATAAAGACTATACCCTACTATGCCTCCACATGAATTAAGATTTCACTACATCATTAAAACATACAAGACATTAGCTAAGGTAAAGGCAACAAGAGCACATACACTACAAATTGTGTTTCCAATATTAACTTCATCCATATCCTAACCTTAGCATTCCCCATAAAATAGGTCCACTAATCAAAGCATAAGCTAAGCTTCATTCAAGAGCATTAGCATATCAAAGATAAGAGTGAAAACCCATTAGATGGTTATGGAAATCACATACAGTTCAAGGGATAAAGATAACACACACTTAATACACTACATGATTATATCACATATTTGTCCACCCCCCAAGCAATGGGTAATTACAATGGAAGGTGAAGAGTTCTATTTATGAGCATGGAAAAAGCTAATCGGGGACAATCCCCCGATGTGGGACTAAACCAATACCAAAAATAGCCTAAACACATAATAATACAAGTCCAGGAGAAAACTTAGTGGATCTGGGCTTAACCAGACCGCCAATTGGCGGCCTATAAGCTTCAGATCCCATTGGATCTTCTGGTGGGCTTTCCTTGGCATGTTTCTTAGTCTTGGATGCATCTAACTTGTTTAGTGGAGCTCCGACCGGAATCGAATTGACAAAATACTCCCCATGATGGTGTGGAGTTTCCTGTTTTTCTCTTAGGTCCTTCTGTCTTACGATCAGGTCCTTCTCCCTTGCATCTTGGTCCCCAGGTCTCACAATTAAGTCCTTTTTCCTGCTTTTGAGTCCTTTCATGGCTCTTCTCTCCAAACCTCTTTATTTCTGAAAACTAAACATAAAACTCGTCACGTAGCATTGCTTAGGTGTAAGATAATGGATATAAGATACAAATATAAGCATGAAATGATGTCAATCAAATACCCCCACACCTAAGTTTTTGCTAGTCCCGAGCAAAACAAAGAAAGAGAAAAGTAAACGAAAAACAAGAAATCCTAACTCACTTTCGTAGGAATCACGGTTTCACTTAGCACGTGCAACAAGCCGTTAAACCTCTTTGTTGCCAAGGAGGAGGAGTGTTGTCTCCTGAGGGTTTTCAGCGGATATACCCACAAAATCCGAACAAGATGCATTTTTCAATCTAGATACTCGACTCGTTGGACATATTTTGTCGATCAATGGACGCGGTAATCCTACGGGCCGACTCTATATAGGTAATCAGTCCACACCTAGCCTAATAAACCATTCGTGCAAGTTAAATAAGGAATTAAGTGAAAGACATGGACAACCTCAAGATCCTCAAGTGATACAAAGTGTAAGGTCCATTAAGGTTCTTATTTGCAAATTTTTTTCTTTTTGTTTCTTTTCACAATTTTTTCCCTTTTTTTCTTCTTTTTATTAGTTGGAGCTTCATTCTCCCAGGGTTAGGTTTCGTGCATCATTTCCTATGAGGACTTACACTATCACGTACACCTTTCCCTAAATCTCCACATAGGGCAATCCCTACCACCCGTGTAACGGGAGTTCGGTCGACGCATCCCAAGTCAGATGACTCGAAAGCACCAGGCACAAAGTCCCGTCAGACCTACTTTCCTGAGTGATAGGAGCCATGCGAGAAGAGAGAACACCTACTCACTTATTTTTTTTCTACACATGAACCAAAACCCCTACCCTTAATGTCTCACAACAGGATTTAGAGGGTCCTTGACTACAACAAACTTCCTTAAGTTAACAGACACGAATTATTGACTCACTAGGTCCAGGGTGGACTTCATTAAATGTTTGAGCACTGAAACCCTATGATTACTCACCCCCAAGGGAAAACTGGGGTGCATCCTAACGACTCGATAAATCCTAAAGTCACTGTACTAGATATCCTAATGCATCAAGTTCAAGACAATTTTGGGGGCTTTCTTTTTACTTTTCCTCTCAACGGTTTTGCACATGCTAAACACACGCAAAACCCACAAAACATTTTCTTTCGCAAACACAAGAAGATTTTGAAAGAAATGTGGAAATTTTAAAGCACTAGGCAAGCAAAAGAAGACAAGTCACCCAAGGATCATGGCAAGCAGATATATCGATATTAAATGCAGCACACTAACATGACCCTAAAAATGCAAACAAAAGAAAACAAAATCAAAAGAAAAGACTCGACTATGTACACACGTAAAACACCCCCCCACACCTACTTCATGCATTGTCCTCAATGAATGTGAGCAAGATATTACATGGATTTATGCATGAAAAAAGGAGAGATCTCACCAACATGAAGTACAAAGGGAAGTTCAAGGCCATGTTGATGGACACAAACCCGAATTCCCACAAAACCTTTGAGATGCTAAAGAAAGGATACAAATACGTGAAAGAAATGGAGCCCAAATACTCAAGGGTTGGGGCCCACTACAATCGATGCTCACTGAAGGAGTCTTTTATAAGCATGGAAAAAGCTAATCGGGGACAATCCCCCGATGTGGGACTAAACCAATACCAAAAATAGCCTAAACACATAATAATACAAGTCCAGGAGAAAACTTAGTGGATCTGGGCTTAACTAGACCGCCAATTGGCGGTTCTAGACCGCCAATTGGCGGCCTATAAGCTTCAGATCCCATTGGATCTTCTGGTGGGCTTTCCTTGGCGTGTTTCTTAGTCTTGGATGCATCTAACTTGTTTAGTGGAGCTCCGACCCGAATCAAATTGACAAAATACTCCCCATGATGGTGTGGAGTTTCCTGTTTTGCTCTTAGGTCCTTTTGTCTTACGATCAGGTCCTTCTCCCTTGGATCTTGGTCCCCAGGTCTCACAATTAAGTCCTTTTTCCTGCTTTTGGGTCCTTTCATGGCTCTTCTCTCCAAACCTCTTTATTTCTGAAAACTAAACATAAAACTCGTCATGTAGCATTGCTTAGGTGTAAGATAATGGATATAAGATATAAATATAAGCATGAAATGATGTCAATCAAGGAACCACCCCAATGTTTCGTGGAACCAAAATAATACCTCGGGTGGTCCTTCAAACTCCTCTCAACCACCTAACCAACTACACCAATCTCCCATGCATGCACAATCTTATCAGCCACCCCAAGCTCAAATCACCAATCAATCGGGTTTCCCAAACTACAATAATATGGAAACCCGATTCAATTCGCTTGAGACCTTGACTCGTGGACTTGAAAACTCAATGAATTTTTTTATGTCAACCACAAGTCAAATTCTCACTTCAAATCAGCAGACCATCAAATCTCTACAACTTCAGATGGGCCAATTGGCTGAGTCTGTACATGAAAGAGAGAGGGACTTTGCCTAGCCAGCCTGAGGCTAACCCCCACATGTACCAGCAACAACACATGCAAAATGTGAATGTGGTACCTCGGCGGCGGCAAGTGAACCATGTGAAAGAACTTGTTCACCATGTCAATTCCATTGTAACCTTAAGGAATGGAAAGTAGGTTGATAATCACATTTCCTTGCCACACCAACCACCATCTATGCAGCCCCTCAGTGGGAATGGTGGTGAAGAAGAGGTTGAGGGTGAGGGTAATACACCCACGCCTCCTTCTCAGGCAACGCAGAAAACCTACCTGCCAAAAGCTCCCTATCCCAGTAGGTTAACCAAAAAGCAGAGTGACACAATGCATAAGATATTAGAGGTGTTTAAGCAAGTGAAGGTTAACATCCCATTGTTTGATGTCATCCAACAAATACCTCAATATGACAAAGTGTTAAAAGATCTCTGCACAACCAAGAGGAAGACTAATGTTCCTAAGAAAGCATTCTTGGCTGCAAATGTAAGCTCACTTTTGTCCAATGCCACCTACACAAAATACAAGGACCCTGAGTGTCCTACTATTCAGTGTACGATAGGGGACACTAGCAAGAGTAATGTATTGCTTGATTTAGGATCGACGGTCAACCTCCTCCCATTTTCTGTTTATCAACAATTGAACTTGGGAGAATTGAAACCAACTAAGGTCACCCTCCAATTGGCAGATAGATTCATTCGTATTCCAAAGGGGATTATCGAGGACATGCTTATCAAAGTTGGAGATTTTATATTTCCGGTGGATTTTATAGTCCTCGATACCAATCCTGTTGCGCACACCCACTCTCAAATACCTTTGATTTTGGGTAGACCATTTCTGGCAACCTCCAACGCCTTAATTAATTGTAGAAATGGTATCATGAAGCTCTCATTCGGTAACATGAGTGCCGAGTTTCAAGTGTTCAACTCTGGTAGGCAACAGGAGCCCATGAACCATCCTTTAAATCTCAATCTCATCCGCCAATTAGAGAAAGCACCGCAAAATCAACGAACACCCCTAACACCAATGCAACCCATTGAGAATGTTTGTGGGCCTAGCGAAAACTCATTCCCTGTCTTTGCAATGCAACAGAGTGAGCTAGCATCAAACATGAATGTCCAAAGGGAGTGTTCGTTGCATGATTCAGTTGAGGCCACTAGTGAGGGGGACACACCTCAGCATATGCCCATTCCAGAAGGTGTCGTCACCCCGTGTCATAGGGCTATTGAGCCATTTGATCTTCAGATTGACTCCAACAAGGACCTACCTACCACA
This sequence comes from Triglochin maritima, assembly GCA_963682175.1. Classification (NCBI taxonomy): domain Eukaryota; kingdom Viridiplantae; phylum Streptophyta; class Magnoliopsida; order Alismatales; family Juncaginaceae; genus Triglochin; species Triglochin maritima. The sequence goes on from OY821777.1 coordinate 25,397,635, forward strand.
AAGCTTATGCTTGATGACATAAATGATTATGGGAGGTCCTTGTTGGATGACTTGGAGAGAAGCCCCATTCTTAGTGATGCAGGTCTGCTGCATCCATCGAATGAGCTTGAGGAACTCATTCCGATGCACCCACCTATTGGTTGGAGGGTTTTGTTCGATGAGCAACTAAACCCTAGTGAGGCAACACAGCTTCACTCATTCATGTTGCCTACACCCAACAAATATCATGAGGGGTTTGCGCCTTTCAGCTTTGACCTTTCACCCCTCATGACACCTCAGAGTACCAGTGAAGTTTGCCCATCTCGGCAAGTGTTGAACGTTTTAATTAAACCGCAAGTGCACGCCCGCGTTGAAGTGGTGGCAAATACGGGTCATCCTCAGGGAGGTGAGCAGCCTCTCGTTTGCACGAAATCAAGTGGCAAAATAGGGAAGAGAGTTCATTATGCTACGCTACACTACAAAGTATGAAGTATGAAATGCGAAAGAAAGCAACAAACGATTAACTAAAACTAAACTAAGAATGAAAGACGAGTGCTGGAATTCAGAAATGGAAAACCCCTAAGAGGTGGAGTGAGTGCACACATGCAAAGAGGTGGGTGTTGAACACATTCTTTAAGCACAAATCAAGGTGGTGTTATCATGCATAGGATGTGTCTAAATCTTATGGAAAAACCTATCAATCCATTCACCAACCTAGTTGATTAACATTTACATATGCAAGTTGTTTATTTCAGAACCTAAACAAGCATGAGAGGTGTCTAATCATTTTGGCAAAACTCATCAAGTTATAAATTCTATCCAAAACAAGCAAGCATACATTCATGTTTTATCAACACATTGTAAATAAAGCATTCATTCCATTCTCTAATGCATGTATGAACATCTACTCCACCCCCCAAGGGGATGGAACTACTCACTACACATTATACTAATTATTAAACTAAGCAAAGAAAGCATATTAACTAAGCTACTAAAACTAATGAAATGAAATTAAACAAAGTAAAACAAGCAAAATGAAACTAATAACATAACAAAGAACCTTTTTTTAACAAATGACTCATATTTCAAGTAGCATCCTCCTACTTTAGTGTGTGTTTCAAGGCCTCACTTCTAGTTGGAATAATAGCCACTCAAAATATGGAGTGATTACATTAGAAGGTGAAGGGTTCTATTTATAGCCATAGAAAAAGGCACTCCAGGACAATCCCCCGATGTGGGACTAAACATATACCCAAAATAGCCTAATCATCCTATAATACATGTGCTGGAGAAATTTGGGTGGATCAAGAGTGATCTGGACCGCCAATTAGCGGTCCATAATCTTTGGATCGGGTTGGAATTTGTTGTGGGCTTTTCTTGCTGGTATTGTTTGTCTTTGATGCGGTTACTTGACTTGTTGTAGCTCCGACCGGAATCGAATTGCTAAAATACTCCCCATGATGGTGTGAAGTATCCTGTTTTGCTCTTAGGTCTTTCGGTCTTACGTTCATGTCGTTGTCCCTTGTATCTCAGTCCCCAGATCTCACAATTCAGTCCTTTTTCCCAGCTTTTGGGTCCTTTTATGCTTCAGCTCTTCAAACCTATTTATTCCTGAAAACTAAACATAAAAGTCATTACATAGCATTATTTAGGTGAAATATAAGCATGAAATGATGTCAATTAAATACCCCCACACCTAACTTTTGCTAGCCCCGAGCAAAACAAAGAAAGGAAAAAGCATACGAAAAAAAACAAGAAATCATAACTCACTTTCGTAGGAATCATGGTTGCACTTAGCACGTGCAACAAGCCGTTAAACCTCCTTGTCGCCAAGGAGGAGGAGTGTTGGCTCCTGAGGGTTTTGAGCGGATATACCCACAAAATCCGAACAAGATGCATTAATCAATCTAGCTACACGACTCGTTGGACTTATTTTGTCGATCATGGGACGCGGTAATACTACGGGTCGACTCTATATGGGTAATCAGTCCACACACCTAGCCTAATGAACCATTCGTGAAAGTTAGTTAAGGACTTAAGTGAAAGCCATGGGCAACCTTAACTTATGAATGTGATACAATGTGTAAAGTCCATTTTGGTTCTTATTTGACTTTTTTTTTCTTTTTCTTTTTCTTTGGAGCAGTTTATTGGTTGATGTTTGATTCTCCGAGGGTCGGGTTTTGTGCATCATTGCCTATGAGGGCTTACACTATCACGTACACCTTCCCCCAAATCTCCACATAGGGCGATCCCTACCACCCGTTTAACGGGAGTTTGGTCGGTGTATCCCAAGTCAGATGACTCGAAAGCACCAGGCACAAAGTACCCTAACTCGTACTTTCCCGAGTGATAGGAGCCGTGCGAGAAGAGAGAACACCACTTATTTATTTATCTACATGGGAACCAAAACCGCTACACTTAAGTTTCACAAAAAGAGATTAAGGGCCTTTGACTACGACAAACTTCCTTATACTAACAGACACGAATTATTTGCCTCACTAGGTTCAGGGTGGACTTCTTTAAATGTTTGAGTGCTGAATCCCTATGATTACACGCCCCCGAGGGAAAACCAGGGTGCATCCTAACGACTCGATAAGACCTAAAACCAGTAAACTAGACATTCTAATGCATCAAGTTCAAGACAATTTTGGGAGCTTTCTTTTTAGTTTGCCTCTCAAAGGTTTTTTTGGAACATGCTAAACACACGCAAAACCCACAAAAACATTTTCTTTCACAAGCACATGAAGATTTTGAAAGAAATGTGAAAATTTTAAAGCACTAGGCAAGCAAAAGAAGACAAGTCACCCAAGGATCATGTTAAGCAGATATATCGATATTAAATGCAGCACACTAACATGACCCTAGCAGTACAAACAAAAGAAAACAAAATCAAAGGAAAAAGACTCGACTATGTACACACGTAAAACACCTCCCCAGACACACCTACTTCATGCATTGTCCTCAATGAATGTGAGCATGATACCACATGGATTTATGCATGAAAAATGGAAGATTTCACCAACATGAAGCGCAAAAAGGAAGTTCGTGGTTATGTTGATGGACACAAACCTGAATGCCCTAAAAACCTGTGAGATACTGAAGAAGGGAGACAAATACGTGAAGAAATGGGGCCCAAGTACACAAGGGTTGGGGCCCACAACAATCAATGTTCGCTTATGGAGTCTTTTATTACACACTTTTTTTCTTTTTTTTTTGATTTTTTACATGATATATACAGCAACAACGATATTCTCATAATCATTTAGTTAAGGAACAACAAATGAGAACATCAAGTCATGAGGACCAGAGACTTGCCGAGATGGGCAAACTTCACCGGTACTCTGAGGTGTCATGAGGGGTGAAAGGTCAAAGCTGAAAGGTTCGAACTCCTCATGATATTGGTTGGGTGTGGGCAACATTAATGAATGAAGTTGTGTTGCCTCACTAGGGTTTAGTTGCTCATCGAACAAAACCCTCCAACCAATAGGTGGGTGCATCGGAATGAGTTCCTCAAGCTCATTCGATGGATGCAGCAGACCTGCATCACTAAGAATGGGGCTTCTACCCAAGTCATCCAACAAAGACCTCCCACCATCATTTATATCATCAAGCATAACTCGGTCATATTTGGGTCCTTGTTGGAGTCAATATGAAGCTCAAATGGCTCAATGGCCATAGGACGTGAGGTAGAGACACCTTCTGGTATAAGCATATGATGAGGTGTCTCACTCTCACTAGTACTCTCAACTGAATCATGCAACGAACACTCCTTTTGGACATTTATGTTTGATGCCAGCTCACTCAGTTGCATTGCCAAGACAGGCAATGAGTTTTTGTTGGGCCCACAAACATTCTCAATGGGTTGCATTGGTGTTAGGGGTGTTCGTTGATTTGGTAGTGCTTTCTCCAATTGACGGATGATATTTAGATTTAAAGGTTGATCCATGGCCTCCTGTTGCCTACCAGAGTTGAACAAATGAAACTCGGCACTCATGTTACCGCATGAGAACTTCATGACACTATTTCTACAATTAATTAAGGTGTTGGAAGTTGCCAAAAATGGTCTACCCAAAATCATAGGTATTTGAGAGTGGGTATTCGCAACAGGATTGGTATCGAGGACAACGAAATCGATTGGAAATATAAAATCTCCAACTTTGATAAGCACGTCCTCGATGATCCCCTTTGGAATACGAATGGATCTATCCGCTAATTGGAGGGTGATCTTAGTTGGTTTCAATTCTCCCAAATTTAACTGTTGATAAACAGAAAATGGGAGGAGGTTGACCGCTGATCCTAAATCAAGCAAAACATTACTCATGCTAGTGTCCCCTATCGTACACTGAATAGTAGGACACCCAGGGTCCTTGTATTTTGTGTAGGCGGGATTGGACAAAAGTGAGCTTACATTTGCAGCCAAGAATGCTTTCATAGGAACATTGGTCTTCCTCTTGGTTGTGCAGAGATCCTTCAACACTTTGGCATATTGAGGTATTGGTTGGATGACATCCAACAAGGGGATGTTAACCTTCACTTGCTTAAACAGCTCTAATATCTTGTCCATTGTATCACTCTGCTTTTTGGTTAACCTACTTGGATAAGGAGCTTTTGGCAGGTAGGTTTTATGCAGTGCCTGAGAAGGCGGCGTTGGTGTGTTACCCTCACCCTCAGATTCTTCTTCACCACCATTCCTACTGAGGGGCTGCATAGATGGTGGTGGTGGTGGCAAGGAAATGTGATTGTCAACCTGCTTTCCATTCCTTAAGGTCACAATGGAATTGACATGGTGAAAAGGTTCCTCCACATGGTTCACTTGCCTCCCCCGAGGTACCACATTCTCATTTCGCATGTGTTGTTGTTGGTACATGCGAGGGTTAGCCTCAGGCTGGCTAGGAAAAGACTCTCTCTCTCTCTCTCTCTCTTTCATGTACAGACTGAGCCAATTGGCCCATCTAAAGCTCTAGAGATTTGATGGTCTGCTGATTTGAAGTGAGAACTTGACTTGTGGTTGACATACAAATTTTCATTGAGTTTTCAAGTCCACGAGTCAAGGTCTCAAGCGAATTGATATGGGTTTCCATATTATTGGAATTTGGGAAACCCGATTGATTGGTGATTGGAGCTTGGGGTGGCTGATAAGATTGTGCATGCATGGGAGGTTGGTGTGGTTGGTTAGGTGGTCGAGAGGAGTTTGAAGAACCACCCGAGGCATTATTTTGGTTCCTTGAAAAATTGTGGTGGTTCCTCCATCCAGGATTATAAGATGATGAGTATGGGTCATTCCTAGCTCTGTCATAGATGGCATTGACATTTTCCATCTCAGGAGAAATGGACGCATTCTCTTTCTACATGACATATCCTACCACATGAATGACATGGAACTGGACCAGATGTGGACATGTGAGGTGTTGGTTTTGGAGCTCAATCGAATCCATACGGCGCATTAAGGCTGCCATGCTTGCCTCGGTGGCCGTAGTGGTATCGACAGCAAATGCGGCCCCCGATCTAGTCGAGTTTGCATTCGCGATCCTTGCTCCTCTGATTGATGATGCAGGTGGTTCCCTTACACTCTCTTATTGCATTGTTTTCTCAGCAAGGTCTTCTAGGAAAGCCCATGGCTCCCTTTCATCCTTTCCTAAGAACTCTCCTTGACACATTGACTCAAGGAGCGTTCGGGACGGGATGTGAAGACCCTCGTAAACAATCTGACAAAGACGCCACAACTCAATGTCATGGTGAGGGCATGAGGCTCGAGCAAACAAGGCTCAAGCAATCCTAAGGTCGCTATAGCTCCTTACAGCTAGACGACGCCTAACTGTGAGGTCACACGACCTCAACACGCGTCACCTCCCTACGACGAGGACCACAAAGCCCAGCAAGTGAGCCAAGATCTGGAGATCTTATCTCTCCTACTATCGACAAAGTGGGCAACGTCGATCAGGTCGTGACGGCCGAGACCAGATCACTCTCCTAATGCGCCCGAAATCCTTAGGGCCAATCTCTACTTTATTTTAAAATTTAGGCTCTTGATTAGTGTGGTTTGTGGGGAGAATGAAAGGGTGATGAAATCCCCTACCTTATCTTTTATGGGACAACCCCTCCTTAGTAGCGTTTTGGAGTCCTAATCTAGCAATCAACTCTCCAAACAAACGCTCAACTCGCAATTGTTTCAATGCACTTCCTTCTAACTAATGCATGTTCATACGAAATGCATGAATGAGAGTGGAAGGTGTGTACCTCACGCCAGCACTCAGCAACTGAAAATAAAGCTAAAATGAAAGATAATCTATATGCCTAAGTCACATACATGATGCATGACCTAAACAAAAAGAATTCCTAATCTTTTGCTTTGGGTTTTAGGGTCCAAGTTGCTTAAAGGAGGTTTGATTATTGATCTGGGAACAAACCATAAGTCAAAACATGTCAAATCAAGTCCCAGATTACTACTTCAATTATACAAACAGAGCAAAGAAATGAGAGAGCAAACAGAGCTTAACAGACCGCCAATTGGCGATCTCAGGCCGCTGATTGGCGGCCTACAGTGCGACTCCAAGTCTCCAGAAATAAAGAAAAACTAATAAACACAAATTAAATGCACTCGAATTGTCCAAACCAGAGTCTGGACTGACACCTCCTCGGCAACGGCGCCAAAAACTTGTTGAACATTTTAATTAAACCGTAAGTGCACGACCGCGTTGAAGCGGTGGCAAATACGGGTCATCCTTAGGGAGGTGAGCAGCCTCTCGTTTGCACGAAATCAAGTGGCAAAATAGGGAGGAGACTTGATTATGCTACGCTACGCTACACTACAAAGTATGAACTATGAAATGCGAAAGAAAGCAACAAACGATTAACTAAAACTAAACTAAGAACGAAAGACGAGTGCTGGAATTCAGAAATGGAAAACACCTAAGGGGTGGAGTGAGTGCACACATGCAAAGAGGTGGGTGTTGAACACATTCTTTAAGCACAAATGAAGGTGGTGTTATCATAAATAGGAAGTGTCTAAATGTTATGGCAAAACCTATCAATCCATTCACCAACCTAGTTGATTAACATTTACATATGCAAGTTGTTTATTTCAGAACCTAAACAAGCATGAGAGGTGTCTAAATTTTGGCAAAACTCATCAAGTTATAAATTCTATCCTAATCAAGCAAGCATACATTCATGTTTTATCAACACATTGTAAATAGAGCATTCCTTTCATTCTCTGATGCATGTATGAACATCTACTCCACCCCCCTTTGATTTTTTTTCTTTTGTGTGTATTGATAGGGTCATGTTAGTGTGCTACATTTAATATTGATATATCTACTTGCCATGATCGTTGAGTGACTTATCTTCTTTTGCTTGCCTAGTTCTTTAAATTTTCACATTTCTTTCAAAATCTTAATGTGTTTGCAAAATAAAATGTTTTGTGGGTTTTGCGTATGCTGGCATGTGCAAAACCGTTGAGAGACAAAGTTATAAGAAAGCTCCCAAAATTGTCTTGAACTTGATGCATCTGGATACCTAGTGTACCGGCTTTAGGTCTTATCGAGTCGTAAGGATGCACCCCAGCTTTCCCTTGGGGTGCGAGTAATCATAGGGTTTCAGTACTCAAACATTTAAAGAAGTCCACCCTGAGCCTAGTGAGTCAATAATTCGTGTCGGTTAATATAAGGAAATTTGTTGTGGTCAAGGACCCTTTAAATCTTATTGCGAGACATTACATGTAGGGGTTTTGGTTCATGTGTAGCTAAGAAATAATTGAGTAGGTGTTCTCTCTTCTCGCACAACACCTATCACTCGGGAAATTAGGTCTGAGGGGACTTTGTGCCTGGTGCTTTCGAGTCATCTGACTTGGGACGCACCGACCGAACTCTAGTTACACGGGTGGTAGGGATTGCCCTATGTCGATAATTGGGGAAAGGTGTACGTGATAGTGTAAGTCGTCATTGGTAATGATGCACGAAACCTGACCCTGGGAGAATGAAACTCTAACTAGTAAGAAAAAGAAAAAAAAGTAATGCAAATAAGAACGTTAATGGACTTTACACTGGGAGAATGAAGCTCAAACTAATGAAAAGAAAAGAAAAGAAAAATGAGAAAAGAAACAAAAATAATAAAAATGCAAATAAGAACCTTAATGGACTTTACACTTTGTATCACTTGAGGATGTTGAGGTTGTCCATGTCTTGCATTTAAGTCCTTAATTAACTTTCACGAATGATTCATTAGGCTAGGTGTGTGGACTGATTACATATATATAGTCCGCCCATAGCATTACCGCGTCCAATGATCGACAAAATGAGTCATCGAGTCGTGTAGCTAGGTTGAATAATGCATCTTTGTTCGGCTTTTGTGGGTGTATCCGCTGAAAACCCTCAGGAGACAACACTCCTCCCCCTTGGCGACAAGGAGGTTTAATGGCTTGTTGCACGTGCTAATTGCAACCATGATTCCTACGGAAGTGAGTTAGGATTTCTTGTTTTTCGTATGCTTTTCTCTTTCTTTGTTTTGCTCGGGACTAGTAAAAGTTAGGTGTGGGGGTATTTGATTGTCATCATTTCATGCTTACATTGGTATCTTATATACATTATCTTTCACTTAAACAATGCTACGTGACGAGTTTTATCTTTGAATTTCAGAAATAAATAGGTGATTGATCGTTTTATATTTCTACCGCAAGTGCACGGCCGCGTTGAAGCGGTGGCAAATACGGGTCGTCCACTGGGAGGTGTGTCGACACTTGGTTTGTGCGAAGGCAAGGGGTAAAGAAAGAAGACAAGGATTGGTTACACTAAACTACACTACAATGCTAAACTAGAATGCAAAAGGAAATGAAGATAAGCAATAAAACTAAACCCCAAAGGGGGTAGAGAAATAATGTGAACATAAAGAAGTGTGTGTGTGTTCATTAAGCTCCTCACAACATGTAGTGCATGAAATCATAAAACTACATCCAACTTTGCCTCCACATGAATTAAGATATGACTACATCATTAAAACATACAAGACAATAATTGGAATGAAGCTACATGAACTCAAGTATAAAGACTATACCCTACTATGCCTCCACATGAATTAAGATTTCACTACATCATTAAAACATACAAGACATTAGCTAAGGTAAAGGCAACAAGAGCACATACACTACAAATTGTGTTTCCAATATTAACTTCATCCATATCCTAACCTTATCATTCCCCATAAAATAGGTCCACTAATCAAAGCATAAGCTAAGCTTCATTCAAGAGCATTAGCATATCAAAGATAAGAGTGAAAACCTATTAGATGGTTATGGAAATCATATAAAGCTCAAGGGATAAAAATAACACACACTTAATACACTACATGATTATATCACATATTTCTCCACCCCCAAATGGGGATGGAACTACTCACTACTCATTACACTACTGATTAGACTAAGTAAAGAAAACATTTAACTACGATACTAAAATTACTAAACAAGAAATTAAACAAAGTAAAGCAACCCACACAAAACAAGCAACATAACAAGACAAGATTAAAAGAAACAAATAAACTTTTATTAACAATGACTCACATTGAAGGTAGCATTCTTCTCCACCTTGAGTTATTGCTTCAAGGCTCACTCCTTAGTAGAGAGAATGCCACCAAACAATGGGTAATTACAATGGAAGGTGAAGAGTTCTATTTATAAGCATGGAAAAAGCTAATCGGGGACAATCCCCTGATGTGGGACTAAACCAATATCAAAAATAGCCTAAACGAACATTAATACAAGTCCAGAAGAAATTTCGACGGATTCTGAGCAATATGGACCGCCAATTAGCGGTCCAAGACCGCCAATTGGCGGTCCAAAATCTTCGGATCGTGTTGGAATTTGTTGTGGGCTTTTCTTTCTGGTATTGTTGGTCTTTGATGCGGTTACTTGACTTGTTGGAGCTCCGACCCGACTTGAATTGGTAAAATACTCCCCATGACGGTGTGGAGTATTCTGTTTTGCTCTTAGGTCCTTCGGTCTTACGATCAGGTCCTTCTCCCTTGCATCTTAGTCCCCAGGTCTCACAATTAAGTCCTTTTTCCTGCTTTTGGATCCTTTCATGGCTCTTCTCTTCAAACCTCTTTATTCCTGAAAACTAAACATAAAACTCATCACGTAGCATTGCTTAGGTGTAATATAATGGATATAAGATACAAATATGAGCATGAAATGATGTCAATCAATAGGTTTGAAGAGAAGAAGCATAAAAGGATCGAAAAGCAGGAAAAATAACTAAGTTGAAAAACTCGAGGACTAAGATGCATGATCGAAGGACCAATGAGCAAACAAGAATACTCCACACCATCATGGGGAGTATTTTGGCAATTCTATTTGGATCGAAGCTCCGGCAAGCAAAGTAGATGCATCAAAGACAAACAAAATCATCCAGAAAAGCCCAGAAGAAAATCCAGAGCGATCCAAACCCTGTAGACAGCCAATTAGCGGTCTGGGACCATTGTCTGGCGGTCCAGGTTGCTTCGGATCCGCTAAGATTTATGTGGGTCGTGTATTAGAGTGTATTTAGTCTATTTTTGGTATTTATTTAGTCCCATACCGGGGGATTGTCCCGGATTACCTTTTTCTATGGCTATAAATAGAACTCTTCACCTTCTATTTTATTCACCCATTGCTTGGTGGCATTCTCTCTACTTGGAGTAACCCTTGGAGCAAAATCTCAAGGAGGAGAAGAATGTTTCTAGTGATGTGAGTCATTTGATTAAATAATTTTTCCATTGTTTTGTTCTTATGTTGTTTTTTATGCATGCTTAGTTTAGTTTTATTTCTTTGATTGTAGGCTAAAGTAGTTAGAATGTTTCTTTTCTTCTTTAGTTTAATTGTTAGAATAATGTGTAGTGAGTAGATCCATCCCCCTTTGGGGGTGGAGATGATGTTCATACATGCATTAAAGAATGGATATGAATGCTTTATATTTTGATTGTGTTGATAAATGTGAATGTATGCTTGCTTGTTAGAGTAGAATACTACACTTGATAGGTTTTGCCACACATCTTAGACACCTCCCATGGTTGTTTAGGTTCTGAAATAACCAGCTTGTGTATATGAATGTTAATCAACTATGATAGTGAATGGATTGATAGGTTTTGTCATAACCTTTAGACACTTCCTATGCATGAAAACACTACCTACATTTGTGCCTATAGAATGCATTCTTCACCATCTTTTTACATGTGTGCACACACTCCACCCCTAGGGGTCTTTCTCTTCTTGATTCCAGCTTAGTTTTACATTCTTTTAGTTTTGATTCGAAGTAATAGTTAGTTTCTTTACTTTGCATTTCTCTTCTTAGTAGTTTAGTGTAGTGTAGATTAGCGTAGACAAACTATTCTCCCTTTTTGTTGCCACTTGATTTCTGAAACACCAGAGGCTACTCAGCTCCCTGAGGATTGATTCGTACTTCCCACCGCTTCAACGCGGTCGTGAACTTGCGGTATTTAAAATGATTAAACATTACACTAAACTAGGCTACATCAAACAAGAAATTAACCAACAAGGAAGATGAAAGCACAAGACTAACTAAAACTAACTATGCAACTAACAAACTAGCAAGATGAAATTCAGTAAGGAGAAAACCCCAAGGGGTGGAGTGTGTGTACACATGTGATAAGGTGGTGAAAAATGCATTCAATCACTAACCTAGTTGATTAACATAAGCATAAACAAGTTGGTTATAAAGAACCTAAACAAGCATGGGAAGTACCTAATGGCTATGGCAAAACCCATCAAGTTTAGTATTCTCTTTTAAACAAATAAACATACATTCACATTCATCACATATTGCATAACATAGCATTCATTATCATTCTTTATTACATGTATAACCATCATCTCCACCCCAAAGCTAACAATTGTATTAAGAAAGCAAGACATTCTAACTATTATACTAAGGTTAAGAAAATAAAACTAAGCTAAACATGCAACCATTAAAAGAGACAACATTTGAGTTATTGCTTGAGCAAACGAGAAGTTCATTGAAATCTGCATTTTCGATGAAAGACATGGGTGAGGCTCAATACATCTTGGGAATCAAGATATATCGAGATAGACCCCGTAGACTCATTGGCCTCAGTCAACGTGCATACATTGACAAGGTCATGGAAAGGTTCAAGATGAACAACTCCAAAAAGGGCAGTGTGCCAATGAGTATGGGTGTGCAACTCAAGAAGTCTCAACGTGCGCAATCACGTAAGGACTTAGAGTACATGAAGGATGTCCCTTATGCTTCGGCAATTGGGTCGATCATGTACGCGATGACTTGCACAAGACCAGATGTCTCGTATGCTCTAAGTGTGACAAGTCGTCACCAATCCAACGCAGGTCCTGAGCATTGGACTGCGGTCAAGAATATCCTGAAGTACCTTAACCGGACTAAGGATAAGATTCTTGTTTATGGAGGACAAAGGGAATTGATAGCTGAAGGTTACTCGGATGCGAGTTTCATGAGTGATCCAGACGATAGAAGGTCGCAATCAGGATACGTCTTCCTTCTGAATGGTGCAGCTGTGAGTTGGCGTAGTTGGAAGCAAAGCACTATAGCCGATTCAACCACTGCTTCCGAAGTAATGGCTGTCGCTGAAGCGAGCAAGGAAGGAGTGTGGATTAAGAAGTTCCTTGAAGAGCTTGGAGTAGTTCCCTCGAGCGAGGGACCAATAGAGCTGTTTTGCGACAATAGTGCATCTATCTCGCAAATCAAGGATCCCAAATCACACCACAAAGTGAAGTACATGGATCGTAAGTACTTCGTGACGCGTGACCTCATCGACGAAGGCAAAATAAATCTTTTATGGGTGGACACCAACAACAACACAGCTGATCCATTCACAAAACCCTTATCCCAAGCCAAGGGCGAAATGCATTTCGAGTCCATGGGATTGAGGAACCATGTAGATTGGCTTGATGATTGATATGTAATGGGGTTTACCCTAGTTATTGTTGTTTTATGCATTGCGTATGTATGAGAAAGAAAACTTTAATAACAAGTGGGAGATTGAAGGGAATGTGTTCTAAAAGTTTTACTTTTAAATGTCAATTATTTTGAATTGAATGAGAAATCATTTTGTTCCTTGTTTATGTTATTCGTCTTTTAGAAGTGTTAAGGAAGAGGCTCTTGGTCCTTAACCGTAGAGCTCTAAAAGATATTGGTTTACATAAAACAAAAGATATTCGCAATCATGGTAATTAACATGGAACAATAATTACCGAGTTAAGATTGTCGTGTTGGTCATAGATCATTGTAGCTCTACAAGTGAGTGACAACATGGGTATGCAAAAGAGGAAAATATTACTTTTGTATACTGAATATACCTAATAAGTAAAATATTATAGAAATGTGTTTCTGTGTCATTAATATTTTACTGTGTCTTTGGTCCTCTGATATGACACTTATATCTAATCACTTAAGGAATACTTAATTAGATCAGTGTCTTGAACTATCGATCAGTGTAGTGTAAAGGCATTGGTTGGTTAAGTACAACTTTTGTTGGAGAAGATAGTTAGTCAAAAGACTATCATTGCCCCTCTTAATTGAGTGATGATATTAGTGGGCCCCTTGATAAAGCAAAGTTATAATGTGCACAATGTCATTTGAGTTAAGTCACATATTTATAACTAGCTTAAAGGGATCAAGAAATGAATACTAATACAAAGATGACACAATACTACTTTGTGTGTATTCTTAATATCATGAGGCAAGGGACGGACACAAGTGGTGCACTCCATCACTAATTGGATCGGGTTTTGGTTTCAGTGGAATTAAGACATCTAACTAATTGGGAGCTATAATGTGTAGCTAGATACCGCTTATAGCTTGTGATATTAAGCTCTTAATATCACTGCCAACTTAGTTTAGATCCTCCCATAGGTCACACCGCAAAACTGGGAAACAAGAAATGGGGATTTTGAGTTCATAAGATGTGTCGGGTTTCATGTAGAAAATATGACACATGATGTGAACAAGCAAAATCAAAATTATGTTGTGATTAATAACATAATTAGAATCTAAATCAAATTCATATGTGATGTAAATATTATGGGGTGTAATGATTGATCATTACATAGGATAATATGTTACATAAGTTGTGAATTTACTACTAATCCCGAAATGTCAAATTTTGTAGGGGTTAAACTGAAATTTGACAAGTATGCAGAACAGTGCTCAAACGGTCGACCGGATAGCAGTAAACGGTCGACCGATCGGGCGCGGTCGACCGGACGTGTCTCGACCGATAATTGGGAATTTTCATCTGTTCGAATGGTCGACCGAATGTGATCGGTCGGTCGACCGAACATTGCGATGGAATAGTTCGTGTTACGAACGGTCGACCGAGTTATAGAACGGTCGACCGAAACATGGTTCGAGCGGTCGACCGAACCTAGAAACGGTCGACCGGTCCAGACGGTTTTGTCCAGAATTAATTTAAGAATTAATTAGATCATGCATGGAATTGGTCCATAATTGATTTAATTTGTGGCTAATATTATTTATTATTAAATAATGGATGCTTAGATGGAATTTTGCATGAGATCATGGGCAAGGGGTTGCACATGAATAGGTAATTTGGAGAGAGCTTATAAATACAAGCTTATTTCATTACCCAATTAATTTATTCATTATTTCTTGTGCAAAAATTCTCTCTCCATAATTCTCCACGAAAATCCCTTAATTCTTAAGTTTAGTTTTAGTTCTTAAGAGATCATCTTCTCAAGATAATTAAAGAGGGGTTAGTAATTGGATTCTAAATCCTATCGGAGATTGAGAGACTAGCTTCCCTCTCCCCGATCTTGTTTAGAGTTTGGTGAATACTCGGAGGCATCCGGTGCAGCGAGGAGCATCCCCAACGTCTCCGAATCTTCAAGAAGTTTTAGACAACTTCTAGGTATGAATTTCGCAGTCCAAATTTGTTTTAATAAAGTTTTGAAACTAGATATTGAAACAAATTGATGCATGCATGAAATAAATTATAGAAAATTGAAAATTGATCCTTATTATACATAAAAAATTCGAAAATATATATGTATAATTAAACATGAAATCCTACAAACAACTCCAAAAAGGACAATGTGCCAATGAGTATGGGTGTGCAACTCAAGAAGTCTCAACGTGCTGAATCACGTAAAGACTTGGAGTACATGAAAGATATCCCTTCTGCTTCGGCAATAGGATCGATCATGTAGGCGATGACTTGCACAAGACCCGATGTCTCGTATGCTCAAAGCGTGACAAGTAGTCACCAATCCAACGTAGGTCCTGAGCATTGGACTGCGGTCAAGAATATTCTGAGGTACCTTAACCTGACAAAAGATAAATTTCTTGTTTATGGAGGACAAAGGGAGTTAATAGCAAGGGCTATTTGGATGTGAGTTTCATGAGTGATCCGGATGATAGAAGGTCGCAATAAGGATACGACTTCCTTCTGAATGGTGGAGCTGTGAGTTGATGTAGTTGGAAGCAAAGCACTATGACTGACTCAACCACCGCTTCCGAAGTAATGGTTGTCGCTGAAGCGAGCAAGGAAGGAGTGTCGATTAAGAAGTTCCTTGAAGAGATTGAATTGAGTGATGATAAACCAAAATTATAATGTGCACAATGTAACTTGAGTTAAGTTACATAGTTATAATTAGCTTAAAGAGATCAAGAAATAAATATAATACAAAGGTGACACATTTCTACCTTGTATATATTCTTAATATCATGAGGCAAGGGACGGACACAAGTGGTGCACTTACATCACTAAATGGATGGTGTTTAGTTCGATTGGAACAAAGACATCTATGCTAATTGGGTAACTTATAATGTGTAGCTAGATACCGCTTATAGTTTGAGATATTAAGTGTTTAATATCGCTGCCAATTTAGCTTAGATCCTCCTATAGGTCACGCCACAAAATTAGGAAACAAGAAGCTTGATTTTGAGTTCGTATGATGTGTCGAGTTTCATGTGAAAAAAGGACACATGTGGTGAACGAATAAAATCAATATGTCATGAGAATTAACATAATTAGAATCATAAAAAATTCATATGAGGTGTATATATTATGGGGTGTAATAATTTAATATTACATAAGATGATATATTACATAAGAAATGAATTTGCTAAAAGACGAAAAGATCAAATTTTGTTGGAAATAAATCCAAAATTTGACAAAGGCAAAATCGGGGTCAAACACGGTGAACCGTTTAGGGTTCGGTCGACCGAGGTGTCCTCGGAACGGTCAACCGAACGGGGAACGGGTAAGCACAATTAATTGACCGAAATTGTCTGGAGTCTCTGGACAATTGGGTTCGGTAAACCGAGCGTGAACGGTCAACCGAGAGAAAATATATTGGGATATTTTCGGTAGACCGAAGGTGACACGGTCGTTCGATGAATGTTCGCCATGAGAAATTTTGGTTGGTCAACGGTCGACCGGAGAAAGACGCGAATCGTCTGAATTTTTCCAGAGAATTTTTCTCATGCATATTCGGTCGACCTTCTAACTCACGGTTCACCAAACATGTGTTAAAACTGAATGGTTCGGTTAACCGAGAAGAATTCTCGGTCAACCGAACATTACGATTTTTGCCTGAATTATTAAGAGAATAATTAAATCATGGGTTGGATTAATTCGAGATTTAATTAAACATTTTTTAGGATGCTTATGTGGCAATTTGAGATTAATTTTAGGGGAGAATAAGCAAGAGATCATGACTAAAGAATAATTCTTGATAAAGATGTTTTGGGAGCCTATAAAAGGACCCCTCATCCTACTTGTTTATGTTAATGCAAAAATTCGTTCTCTCATTAATCTCTCCCTTAATCACCACGAAAATCTCTTAATAGTTTTAAGTTTTGGAGATAGAGATCTCAGGAGTTTAAAGAGGGGTTATTAGCTAGATTCTAAGCCTAATTAGAGATTGATTGGCTAGCTCCTTTCTCTCTAATCTTGTTTAGAGTTTGGTGAACACTTGGAGGCAAATCGGCGGTCGATTCGACGAGAAACGTAACTCCGGATCTTCTAAAAGGTTTTAGAGAACCTTTTGGTATGATCCTCTATTCTTTGTTTATTTTAATACGTATAGGAATGCATGTTATTAGAATAAACAAATACATGTACGTAAAATCAATGAAAATATGGAATCCAATAATCCAACAATCCCCCACAAATCCATTGTTGATCGAGCGACCAAACCTTGCAGCCTAGTGCTTTCAGTAATGTTACCTTTCAGGTCTGAATCACGACCCAGAGTCCTTCAACTTTACCCCCACAGAAACTAAGTGAGACGAAGTCTTGAACTTAAACCTTTTGTGTGGAGATGTACATTGAGAACAACACTAAGCATGTTATGCTGCAATCTACAGGGTTGATACTTTACGACCATGCATCTGTATCCTGTTTCACGAATGCTTTCAAGGAATGACCCCCATTCCTCTAATTACGTCCACACAATTGCATTCACATAGTTGGGCTTCTCCAAAGATGCACTGCTAACATCTTGTCTCAAAGACTTGAACCCATTCAAAGTCTACACTCTTACTAAACTTGCAGTTTCAGCAACATATCCATTCTTTGGGGTATTGACATAGATACAATGTATGACCTACAATGTATCACCAATGAGTTGCACTTGACTCACTCAAGAACTTGTTGGAGTCAATATGAAGCTCAAATGGCTCAATGGCCATAAGCTCGGTCATAGGTGGGTCCTTGTTGGAGTCAATATGAAGCTCAAATGGCTCAATGGCCATGGGACATGAGGTAGAGACACCTTCTGGTATAGGCATATGATGAGGTGTCCCACTCTCACTAGTACTCTCAACTGAATCATGCAACGAACACTCCCTTTGGACATTCATGTTCGAGGCCAGCTCACTCTGTTGCACTGCGAAGACAGGCAATGAGTTTTCGCTGGGCCCACGAACATTCTCAACGGGTTGCATTGGGGTTAAGGGTGTTCGTTGATTTTGTGGTGCTTTCTCCAATTGGCGGATGAGATTTAGATTTAAAGGTTCATCCATGGGTTCCTGTTGCTTACCAGAGTTGAACACATGAAACTCGGCACTCATGTTACCGAATGAGAGCTTCATGAGACAATTTCTACAATTAATCAAGGCATTGGAGGTTGCTAGAAATGGTCTACCCAAAATCAAAGGTATTTGAGAGTGGGTGTTAGCAACAGGATTGGTATCGAGGTCAACAAAATCGACTGGAAATATAAAATCTCCAACTTTGATAAGCATGTCCTCGATAATCCCCTTTGGAATACGAATGGATCTATCTGGCAATTGGAGGGTGATCTTAGTTGGTTTCAATTCTCCCAAGTTCAACTGTTGATAAACAGAGAATGGGAGGAGGTTGACCGCCGATCCTAAATCAAGCAATACATTGCTCATTCTAGTGTCCCCTATCGTACACTGAATAGTAGGACACCCAGGGTCCTTGTATTCTGTGTAGGTAGGATTGGACAAAAGTGAGCTGATATTTGCAGCCAAGAATGCTTTCTTAGGAACATTGGTCTTCCTCTTGGTTGTGCAGAGATCCTTCAACACTTTGGCATATTGAGGTATTTGTTTTATGACATCCAACAAGGGGATGTTAACCTTTACTTGCTTAAACACCTCTAATATCTTGTCCATGTTGTCACTCTGCTTTTTGGTTAACCTACTTGGATCGGGAGCTTTTGGCAGGTAGGTTTTCTGCGGTGCCTGAGAAGGAAGCCTTGGTGTATTACCCTCACCCTCAACCTCTTCTTCACCACCATTCCCACTGAGGGACTGCATAGATGGTGGTTATTGTGGCAAGGAAATGTGATTGTCAACTTGTTTTCCATTCCTTAAGGTCACAATGGAATTGACATGGTGAACAAGTTCCTCCACATGGTTCACTTGCCTCCCCCGAGGTACCACATTCTCATTTTGCATGTGTTGTTGTTGGTACATACGGGGGTTAGCCTCAGGTTGGCTAGGAAAAGACCCTCTCTCTCTTTCATGTATAGACTTAGCCAATTGGCCCATCTGAAGCTCTAGAGATTTGATGGTCTGCTTATTGGAAGTGAGAACTTGACTCGTAGTTGACATAAAATTTTTCATTGAGTTTTCAAGTCGACGAGTCAAGGTCTCAAGCGAATTGAATTGGGTTTCCATATTATTGGAATTTGGGAAACCCGATTGATTGGTGGTTTGTGCTTGGGGTAGCTGATAGGAATGTGCATGCATGCGGTCAAAAAGGTCCGTATCCAGTTGAATCTTGTTCTGGGCTTTTCTCTGTGTATTTGGTGGTCTTGGATGCATCTACCTTGTTTATTGGAGCTCCGACCCGAATCCAATTGCTAAAATACTCCCCATGATGGTGTGGAGTATTCTGTTTTGCTCTTAGGTCCTTCTGTCTTGTGTTTAGGTCCTTCTCCCTTGCATCTTGGTCCCCAGATCTCACAGTTCAGTCCTTTTTCCCAGCTTTTGAGTCCTTTTATGTTTCATCTCTTCAAACCTATTTATTCCTGAAAACTAAAATAAAACTCGTAACATAGCATTGTTTAGGTGAAAGATAATGGATATAAGATACAAATATAAGCATGAAATGATGTCAATCAGTGATTAAGGAGAGATTAATGAGGGAAATAATTTTGCATTAGTTATAAAACAAGTAGGAATAGGTGCCCTTTTATAGGCTCCCAAAACATCCTTATCAAGAGCTATTATTTAGCCATGATCCCTTGTTTTTCTCTCCTAAAGTTAATCTCTAAATTCCACATAATCACCACAAAAAAAACGTTTTAATTAAATCTGGAATTATTCCACCCATGATTTAATTAATCTCTTAATAATTCAGGCAGAATGGTTCTTGTTCGGTAGACCGAGAATTATTCCGTCAACCGAACCATTCGGTTATAACACGTGTTTGGTGCACCGTGAGCTAGACAGTCGACCGAATCCGTATGAGAAAAATTCCCTGGCAGAATTCGGACGAACCACGACTTTTACTTATCTATCGTTGACCCACCAAAATCGCTCCTGAGACAAAGTCATCGGATGACTGGGTCACCTTCATTCTACCGAAAATACTACTTCTCGGTTGACCATGCACACTCAGTTAACCGAACCCGATTGTCCATGCACTCCAAAAAATTTCGGTCAACCAATTGCACTTACCCGTTCCCTATTCGGTTAACCGATCCGAAGATACCCCGGTCGATCGAACCATGAACGGTTCACCGTGTTTGACCCCGATTTTACCTTTGTCAAATTTTGGATTTATTTCCAACAAAATTTGATCTTTTGGGGTTTTTAGCAAATTCATATCTGATGTAATATTATCTTATGTAATATTTAATTATTACACCCCATAATATATACACCTTATATGAATTTATTATGATTTTAATTATGTTAATTCTCATAACATATTGATTTTAATTAATTCACCACATGTGTCCCATTTTCATAAGAAACCCGACCCATCATATGAACGTAAAATCAAACCTCTTGTTTCCCATTTTTGTGGTGTGACCTATGAGAGGATCTAAGCCTAATTGGAAGTGATATTAAACACTTAATATCTCAGACTATAAGCGATATCTAGCTACACATTATAGTCACCCAATTAGCATAGATGTCTTTGTTCCACCTGAACTAAAGCACGATCCATTTAGTGATGTAAGTGCATCACTTGTGTCCGTCCCTTGCCTCATGAGATTAAGAATATATACAAAGTAGAAATGTGTCACATTTGTATTATATTCATTTCTTGATCTCTTTAAGCTAATTATAACTATGTGACTTAACTCAAGTCACATTGTGCACATTATAATTTTGCTTTATCATGGGGCCCACTAATATCATCACTCAATTAAGAGGGGCAATGATAATCGTTTGACTAGCTATCTTTTCTAGTACAAGTCATGTTCAACCAACTATTGTCGTTATCACTACACTCATTGGTAGCTTTTGACAATAATCAAATTAAACACTTCTTGAGTGAAAAGATATAAGTCTCATATCTTAGGATCCAAGACACAGTAAAACATTAATGACACGAAACGCAATTCCATAATATTTTACTTGTTAGGTCTATTCAATATATGAAAGTAATCTTTTCCTCTTTTATATACTCGTGTCGTCAATTATTTGTAGAGCTACAACAATCGATGACCAACACGACAATTTTATCTCGGTAATTAATGTTGCATGTTAACTACCATGATTGTGAATAACTTTTGATTTATGTAAACCTTATCTTTTAGATCTCTACGGTTAAGGACCAAACGCCTCTTCCTTAACACTTCCAAAAGACGAATACTATAATCAAGGAACAAAATGTTTGTACATTCAATTCATAATAATTGACATATAAAAGTAAAACTTTTAGAACACATTCCTTTCATTGGCATACGGGGTTTCCTTTTGAAAACTCAGGCATAGTTGCATGTTTACCTTTCATGCGGGAGCATCGTTAGAGGGTAGTGACCGCGGAGGAGCATACCCGGGATCCTGTTTTTTTCCTTTTGGAGGTTGTAGTGATACATATACATTTCTGTATAGCCTTTGATGTAATCACACTTTTGAAACTTTCGGATATATATGTTATATATATGTTGGTGCACCTGCTGTTTGTCTTTCATAATGTCCTCAGTGTATGATTTGAGGATGTTACAAAAGAGATAAAATATAATTTTACAAGGAGAAAGGGTTTATTTATAGAGTTTGTGAACAATAGGAATTTCTATGGTTGTTGCCGCCATTACGAACTAGGTCATAATCAAGTATGAAGACACAAGGAAATTTTGGTTCTGAAATTTGTTAAACCACCTCTTAATTAGCGGACAATTAGTGGGTCTTTTCTATAATTTTGCTTCAAACCTTCATGGAAACTTCTTCTTGCTTAGTAAACATGGAATATGTAACTGGATCTTGGATTCAGCCTCTAGCTCATCCACTAATTGTTAGAATTGTAAATCTTCACGTCTGTTACGATCAGGCACCTCTGTTTTGCAGTTTTATCCTTCATTTATGCTTTAGTGTCTAATTCGTATCGTTTTTAATTTAATCCCTACTATTTCTCAAACCAAATTAAAAAATCTGAATAGCTCTTATTTTGTTAACATAAATCATTTGAAATGGAAGTGATAAATCCAAAATATGTTTCGCATCAAATACCCAACAACTAGATTTTGCTAGTCCCGAGCAAAAGAAATGAAAAAAATGGAAAAATATATTTCTGTTGTTAAATGAAAAAGATATGGAGTTTGGGGAAGAATGATGAAGACTTTTCATTGATATATTCTCCTCCCATTACATGACACAACCTCACACACACACACACACACATATAAGTTACAAGCATTCATAGTCTATACTAATTGAAAGATAAATATAGATGTAAATAGAGGAGATGTTACAATACTCAAAAGAGAAGTTACAACAACTTATAAAGGTTGGAAGGGGAATCATCCATTACATGTATAATTTCATAACACTTCCCCTTGGATAATCACCATTTGGTATACGCTTTTCGGTCTGCCTCGTAAAACCTTGCCAAGTAAAACCTAGTGGGACAAAAACTTGGTGAAGGAAAAAAAAGAGTGCACAACGTATAATTCTCTCCCTCATTTCAACATATATTTATAATACTGTTGGAGAATAGTGTTATGTTTATGTCACGTTAAAAACTTTGCTACAAAACCTAGTGGGAAAAAATAACTAAAGGAAAAGAGTGCATGACATACGCTAAGACAATTGCACAAGCTACTTCGTTAAAAACCTTGTCAAGTAAAACCCTGTGGGACAAAAACTTGAACAAGGAAAAAAGAGTACAACTACAATCCATCTAGATTTTATCCTTCAGAGATAGTCATCCAACTTGAATTATACTCTTCTGGAGAATGTTCGAACTGCATATCGAAAAATATTTGACTTTTCTCCCGTCATTTATTTCAAAATTTATCATTCAAATATTTTACTATTTTTTAATCACTTTAGGAGTTCCTTTTATATCATTCTTCGAGATGATATGCACATTCTCTTTGTTTGCTCATGTGGGGATCTTTTTATAAATTATATCACATCTCTTCATTATAATTTGCCTTGGACAATTTAGTCATTCATCGAATCTCATATAAATATCAAGTGACTTAAACAAATTTGCAGTTGCAACATATCTCATATGCTTATCAATATTTATATCATATTGATCAAATAACATAACGTAGTATTATACATTTCAAGAGAATGAGTAACATCATAATGGATGTTGGGTCATGCGAAAAACTCTTGTGTGTACTCTCTTTATAATGTACCACCATGTTATTGTAATGTGATTTCTATTAACATTCTTCAAAAATCAGGACTACATGTCCAAACAATATGTTTATTAAGCGAGTCTAGTTCTAGATTGTTCGTATTCTTTTATTTATTTTGAATTCGAATGTTTCTGGCATTCTTATAATATTATAGGTTATGGATCCAGATTTTCTCTTCAATTAGCATGATACTAAGAAGGCGAATTAGTCGTCGACGATAACTTCAATAATTTTATGTTTCTTTATTGTGTCAACCATTGACTGCATCTTTTATAATAATCAAATCCTCGTTGCTTGATTCCACACTTCTGGCATTGGTTGAGCTCAAATATATTTTACCACATGTATATCTCCACTTTATGTTATGTGTATTATGTCAAGTAATATGAGACTTAGTCACTCCTTTGTGTTCAATTAAAATGTATGACAATTACTTGCTAGATATTACAAGGTAATGATACTTGTACGTCCATTCTCTTATGAACTACAAGTTCAATATAATACATTTTCTTGGCATTCTTTGGGCTTCTGGCTTTCTCCCCCCAATGCCAAAAATATGTGCCTCTATATATATATATTTGTTGGACTAGACAATACAATACATCGCCCTTCGGGGGCTTGAAATATTTAAATGTGATCAGGAATATGAATCCTGCTGAAAAGTCCAATTTAATTTGAGGTCACTAAATTTTGGATGTGGTAATAAAATATTTATATAAAGAAATCACATATGTGAAACATTTCATTCAACAGCGTACAAGTATATAAAATAGGAGAGTATTTATAATATGATCTTGGTCTAATAATAAAAGAAAAATATTGGTAGATATGATCCCAAAATGATCCATCTTAAGAGGTATTTTGTCAATATAGGGACTCTCGTTTTCTTATGCTAATGGGTCAGTACCCATAATACAAGATAGTTGTCGATACTCATAATGAATACAAATGATAACTATGTTTAGGCACTTCTGGGTTGGTATATCAAGTTAACTCGTTTGAGAGTCATTTAAATCATATATTACTTCATATTTGCACAATTTATTTATTTTTATCGTGTATGCCCTTTTCTTTCACGATGCTCTGTAATGTGTGCTTCAAGCACATGATCCAAATACGAGGGTATATATTGTAATTTTGTAATAACTTATGCTTATGACTTCAATCACATGTAATGCATAACATAAGTTATCACATCCCACGAAAAGATAGAGCTCGAAGATACCCACTTAGTTATGAATTTTCTCATTCTTCAGAAGATGGTCATATGAAATTTAAAAGACCATGTACAATAGTGACTTTGGCTTTTCTCATTATTAAATTAGAGAAATACTTATTTCTTAATATAGTGTGCATGACAACAGTACACATGAGGCTTAAATAAAATATGAGACAGGGGAGTATCCATACTCTTCGTTTCAAACCAAATCAAATATTTGTTGCAGATAAATTATTTATGCAACTATTACAAAACAAATTATAAGGTTCTTCCAATGACCAAATATAATCAAAATAAGAACCATACATTAAATCATATCAAGGTCAATCAATTTCAATGTAACTTGGTATGAGTCTTTTAGATAGGAATTATGCATATCAACATATATTATCATACGCATGTGTATTTTGCTATTTTAAGATGATAAATGCAACTATTATCTTTTCTATTGAACAATAAAAGACATATTATAATGATATGCGTAAATAGTCATGACAAACATAAAAATGTTGAATATTGATCAGCTAGCAACATATGCATGTGTATTATTAATATCTAGAAGAATCTCATCGTGAGTGAATAAAAATAATGAGTATGGAAATATATTTGACTAATGAGAGCACTAAACAATATAAAATATATAGTTTCAACTGAACAACAACTAAATAAAAAGCTTAAAGATAATAATTATGAAAATATGATAATGGAATGAACCTCATTTTGATATGCAAATGTGTCAACGAATTTGATTTCATTTCTGTCTGAGTAGTAGAAGTCAATCAAATAATCCAATGAATGAAAAATACATTATCATTCTCACATGATATGCCATACATATATAGCGGTAACTTCTCAGAGGCACTTTTGGGCCTACTTTGCCTTGTTGACCATTTTTAGAGTCATTTGAGTCTCGTAGTTCGTATTTGCACCCTCTTTTCTCCATCGACCATGATTTTTTCTTCTTCCATAACACATTAGCATGCGCTTCAAGCACAACCGCCAGAGACAATAGAGAAAATATTGTGGTCATACAACAACTAATACTCATGTTTTTAGAGCATAAGTAATCTAGGCATATGCGTAAAAAACTTATAACTTTTTTTCCGGCTCTGTACTACTACTGGAGTATCGGATCATTAGCTTGCATGGTGGATAAAGTCGTTTTCATTTTACATCTCAAGTATTTGTGGTCTTCTAGCGACAAAGTTTTATTTGGAAAACAATATGATGGACCACATAAATTTACTCATTAACACATCGTTCTGATATTTATATAAATCTTTTAAGGATTGCTATAAAAGTGTTGTCTTCTTTTACATAATTACTCAGTCTCTAAATTTTTTTACAAAAGAGATATCATATCAATAGTAAAATTTCACTTTCTAGGTGGAAAATGACATCTAATATATCTTCAGTAATATTTCAGCTAAGATCGAACAAGGTCAAGTGCATATTTTCTAAATCATGAGATATACACTAGTGAAGAATAGGCTTTACTCGTCGCCCCATAGACGTCGGTCGTTAGACAGACCGACGGAATAAACGTCGGTCGTTACTATGGACGACGTCTATGTGGAACTATAGAGGTCGGCTATTGGAATACTCCGTTTATCCGATGTCTATAGGGTAAAAACGTCCACCCATAGACGTCGGTGTTTTGAATACACTCTGAAACCGACGTCTATAGGGTATAGACGTCGACCGATAGACGTCGGCCGTAATTGATGGTCGACGTCTATACTCCCTGAATATAAACGTCGAGGTATAGACGTCGAATATCTAGAATATCCGACGTCTATAGGTCTTATAGAAATCGAACAGACGCGTTTTTGTCATTCATTTCAAACAAAAAACCGAACCAAACCCTAGCCGTCCCGCGACCGAATCTCCTCCGCGACCGATCTCCGACCGATCTGCACCGTCTCCGGCACCGCAGCGTCGTCCTAAGCTCTCTTCTCCGGCCCTCTTCTCCTCCTTCCTCCGTCTTCCTTCGGCTTCCTCCACATCCTAACTAATGTAAGTGTTAAGTTAGTTTTTGTTGGTTTATTTTTGGATTTTTCTTGTGATAACGATTCTTTTTTATGTTAGTAAACTTCTCCTCTTGTTTATTGTTGGTTAATGCAACATTTTGATTTTTGGTTTTAATCTTGAATATATTCATATTTCGTGATTTGTAGTTAAACTTAACATATTGGTTTTCTATTTGATTTGGTTTTGGTTGATAAATGCATGATATAAATTTATGGTAGAAATTTTAAATGGATTCAAATGTTGATGTTGTTGTTGAAATGTTGCTGTTGAAATGAATTAAAAGGTTGCTATTGAAATGGATTAAAATGTTGTTAACATGTTGTTCAAATGGTGTTGTTGAAATTTTAAATGGATCAAATGTTTCTATTTGATTAAAATCCCGAGTTTTTAGTTTCTCACATGTATTTACTTTTTTTAATCTGAATTATCTAAAGTAATTTTGAAACAATTACTTGTAACTTGGATTCAAATGCGACACTAATAAACATTAAATTCTAAATCTTAAACGTTTATTTAGTTACATGTTTATTTAGTTAAATGTTTATTTATGCTTAAGATATTCTTTTATTTAGAAAAGTTTTAATGTTTAACTCATCAACCCCCTTAAGCAACTTGGCCTTTAACAACCCAAAGCAAAAGATTAGACAATATTTGCTAAGTCATTCATCATATAGGATTTGCATTCATCGTATTTATTATACATTTTACGATTTCTGTCGTAGATTGCTGGCGTAAGGTACGTACTATCTGTCACTCATCATTCATTACAAAGCACTCATTAGTTAGTAGGACTTGCATTGGAACAAGAGTGAGGTGAGTGTTTGTTTGGTGTGTTATTTGTTAGATTAAGGTATGAAAAACACTTAGGGGGCAGTCACCTATAGGAGATGAGGTGGGGGATTTCATCACCCTTTCCTTGGCCCTAAAACCACTTAATAAAAGAGCCTTAAAAATCAATTAGACGTTGGCCCCTAGGATTTTCGGACGCATTAAGGAGAGGAAACCGTTTAAGACCGTTATGGCCTGAATGTCGTTGCCCATCTAGTCTCCCTGAGATTTTAGGAACCTCCGGGTTCTTGATTTCCTATAGATTAGTGGTCCTCGATGTTTAAGACTATTTCAGCCTGAACATCGTTGCCCATTTAGTCTCCCTGAGAGATTAGGGACCTCCAGGTTCTTGATTTTCTACAGACTAGTGGTGCTCGGTGGGACCTCGAAGTTAGGCGTCGTCTATGTGGATGAAATTGTGACTATTTGTGAACAAATTTATAGGTCAACGAATTTGGTGCAGTTGTATGTACACGAATACGACGACTAAAAACAATTTCGTCGGATGCTAATTTTTTTTTGTCCAGGTTTAGGAATAGACGACGGCTTTTGTTATTAGCCGACGTCTATTCCTCTGAAGAAAGGAATAGACGTCGGCTTTATGTGGAATCCGACGTCTATCCCTAAAGAATAGACGTCGGTTGTTGTATAGACCGACGTCTATGCGTTAACGAATAAACGTTGACGTCTACGTATAGCCAACGTATATTCGTTAGGTATAGACGTCGGTTATACTATAGCCGATCTCTATGTATAGACGACGCACACATAGACATCGGATCGGGGAGTGCTTATATCCAACGTATATAGGCCCTATATCCGACGTATATTCCCATTTCTGTAGTAGTGATATATGCATCACATCAAATAAAAGCACACACAAATCACATCTGCTTTACTTATAAATTAATTTCCAATAAGCAAAATGCAACGACAAAACATATATTGAACGTGGTGACTCAAATTTCTTTGCAATATACCATATTATATCACTATTTATGACATAAATAAATCGTATGCGCTCAAGAGATGAATATTCATAATACTAGCAAATGTGATGCATCAAAATATCATAGAAATCTTGCATGGCACAATGTATAATTGCATATATCTTGAAAAAGATATGGAGATTTAGGGAAGAATGTTGGAGACTTTTCATTGCTATATTCTCCTCCCATTACATTACATAGCCTCATATATATACAAGTTACAAGCATTCATAGTCTATACTAATTGAAACATAAATATAGATGTAAATAGAGGAGATGTTACAATACTCAAAAGAGAAGTTACAACAACTTATAAAGGTTGGAAGGGGAATCATCCATCACATGTATAATTTCATAACAATTTCCTTTTGTAGGAATTAGGGTTGTACATAGTACGTGAAACAAGTCGTTAAACCGTCGCATTATCATGTATGAGAATTATCAATGTCAATCAATACACTAGCAAATTCGACTCAATGCAAATCAATATAACTAAACCGTAAATCCAAAATAACTATTTATTAGAAATTTTGGCCGCATGTCCCTTACATTTTCATAAATGAAAATTTTGGAAATTCTGCATTGACAAGGAAAAACACATTTGCATTCATATCATTACAAATAATCCAAAATCATAATTACCACAATAATTTGGCCGCCCCCTCACCTCCAACTAATCGAAAATCCAAAATCTAATACTAACTTTAAAATCCAAAAATCAATTTTAAATCCAAAGTAGAATCTTTAATCCAAAATCTAATACACGAACCCCAACCTCCAATTCTCTTATCCTTATAACAAATCTTGTTTCCAACCGAGCATACATGTAATCCTAAATTTTAATTCCAAAACCTATTACAAAATTTTAAATCCAAAATACAATTTTGAATGCAAAATACAATCCTAAATCCTTAATATAGTACACCAACCCCAACCTCCGTTTAATTCTGTTTGATTAAAATTCGGAATTAAACTTGTTCTACTTAAAATTGTATCAATTCTGTTTAATCCTATTAGACGGAATGTTTGATCCTACAAGATAGAGATACTTCTTTGACTTAAAATTCCATTTAATTTTATAGGAGAATCAGATGTGTTATTGATTACAATTTTCTGGCGATTTGTTTTTAAAGTTTCGCAGAACCACCCTTATAAACCGTAAAAAAAATCAAATCCCTGGAGACACAAAAAGGACTCCACAATGCATATAAACATTGCATTTCACATATTGAAACTACAATCAAAATGCATTTCAATTATAATCCAAATATATTTAAAGTTACATTCAAATTTCATTCAAACTATCGAAATCAAACTCAAACTGCATATAAACAAAAATAATTAATCTAAATTTATCAAAAGAAATAATTTATACTATAATTCTAACAATAACATCTTATTGTTAATCTAAACACATATATAGATTAATTTATCAAAACAATTTGACTTTATAACATCCAAATTATAATCTAGATACTTGTTTGGGGTCGGGATTGGTGCTGGTGGCGAGAATGGGGTCGGGTTTGGAACTGTGGGTCGCGTTTCGCGACGAATTTGAGGCTAAGGGGTGAGTTTTGGGGCTGGGGGTTGCATTTGGGGACAGGTTTGGGGCTGACGGTTGCGTTTGGGGAAGGGTTTGGGACTGGGGGTCTTGTTTGGAAGGACAGAGGGACTGGGTTCGGATTTGGGGAGGGAGGGATCAGTGGGGCGTGGGAGTTATTACCGGTGAGGGAGGGGTCGACGAAGAGGGAAGGGTTGGGGACGGGGAGGGATTGGACAGCGAAGAGGGACGCTTACAGTGTGAGGAAGCACGGCGAGGGGGCGACGACGCGGGGAAGCGGCGGGCGGCGATGGGGAGGCGACGATTGCGATTGAGGTGAGATTAGTTATTGGTAGAGTGAATGGGGAAGTTCGATTGGACTCCTGATAAAAACCTACACCGACGTACGATATCCATCGGTGTTTATTCTACTATTTGTCGACGTATGGTATAGTATTAAGTTCAACGACCATTTTTCGAAATCTACAATGATGGATGCTATCCGTCAGTGCTTTCAACACTAAGCGAAGATTACATTTGTCGTTATAGATTTCCTATCCTTCGGTGGTTGTATTTCTGTGGAAAAATTCATTTAACCGCAGATTCGAACTCTTCACTGACGGATACTATTCGTCGGAGTATATAAGTAAGTCATTGACACCTAGATATCATTCGTTGGAGTAGGTTTTTTCGTGAAAAATTTCATTTTCCCGCGTGTTCGAAATCTTCACCAATGACCTATCTGTCGATGTATATTTCTACTATGATGAATACTACGAAAACATCATCCGATGGCTATTCCGTCGAAGGTATTGACATTATCCGTCCATGGATATGTACACCGACGGACATTGCCATCTGTCGATGTATATAACTATATACCGATGGATGTTTCTCCAACGGATGTATGTCTGTCGGTCAAACCTATATTTCTAGTAGTGCATACACACAATTAACTCATGAGTTCTTAACATGAACTAATAAAACACTAAGTTAACCTTTAGGATTTTCTTTTTATTTTTTGTTATGAGGCCCTTCGATCCATATTACTTCATCACGATCCTCCTGAATAAGTAATTTATTAGCTTTTCTATCATCATCGATTGGTTTCAATTCAAGCATTTGTGTTGAAAATGTGGGAATTTATTCAATATGATTGACATCTTCTTGAGAAATAATATGTTGTTTTCCTTCGAAAATGACCAACCAATGATTATCACAATGGTCTGCTACATAAAAAATATGGTTTACTTAAGATGCCAAAATAAAATGTTCTTTCTTGAATCTTGGTTTGTTAAGGTTCACCAAGGTAAATTCCAACTCATCCACCCGAAGGTCGTTGTTATTGTCCACCAACTTTCATTTAAATATTACCACATCGAATTGGGTGAAGTTCAACACCCATATATCTTTAATTTGACCGTAGTATGACATCTCTGAATATATACGTTTTTTATCTTTCGAACTAGAGTTATGCAAAGCTTCAGCAACTAAGCTAACCCCACTGTTTGGCATGGTGCTTTTGTCGTCTTCCATTTTAGTATAGAAGGAGTTTCCATTGACATCAGAACCACTATAAGATGTTACAACAGTATTAGACTTATAGGCCAACCACTTCAAAGTCTCAGAAACATTGCAATTGTACACCATTTTCTTGAACAAATCAATGAATATTTTATTGTGCGCATTAACTCTTTGTTTATCATTCCATTAGGATGTTTTCCTTCATTAGGGATATGTGAACTTCCAGAAAAGGCTGAACTTCATCGGAATTACACAACACATAAAAATATTCCTTAAAGAGATTATCGCCCTCAAGATTTATCAACTTTGCACCATGTGTACCTTTACCTCCAACCCTATCTTCGTGACGATTCTGAGGATGTCCAATACTTTTTGTATGACTCAGGTACACATTACAGAACTTAATAACCACATGGGCTATGTAGCCAACAACGCTACCATCCAGCCTCCCTCGATTGTTATAATAACCCTTCAACGCACCAATGTACCGCTCGAAAGGATACATCTACCTCCGAAATACCGATCCAACTAATTTAATTTCTCGGACTAGATGAACCACAAAATGCACCATGATATCAACGACTATGCAGTGTATGTTCTTCACTGGATCAAATGCCTCATGCTTGGCGAACATCCAACTGCAGAGAGGGGTGCAAGTATCTACACCCAGTCAGGGGAAAAATGACAATGTATCTTGTTAAGGAATCCACTTTCAGAATCAAGATTTAAAGACTCTAATAATAAAACGTTTAGTAAGATGTTAAATTCTTTAATATGTTATGTTTGATATGTATAATTGATGATACTTGTGTATAATTGATTGTTATGTTTGATATGTTGAATGTATTGACCTTTCATATTATTTACAATGTTTAATTTTTTAATTATGTGAAGCACATGTCGTTCCCAGGTTGGGACAGGGTTGTCCCGCGAAGGGATGAGTCTGTCCCATGAAGAGATGGATCAGCCTCATGTGGGACTAGGTTGTCTTGTCCCGCTAACCATTTGAGGACCATCTCAAGACGGGATGAGTCTGCACCTCGAAGGGACAGGTTTGTCCAGTTCGGGATGACACTCCCTCAAGATAGTTCTGTACCGTGTAGGGATGGTGTTGTCCTGCGAATTGTCGAGTTTGTCTCGCATGGGATGAAACTGCCCAGAGACAACCTGTCCCGTGGAGGGACATTTTTGTCTCACGAAGGGATGGGACGACATTGTCCCATGGCGAGACAGGGTTGTCCCCAGCAGGACAGGATGGGACTGTCCCTACAATGATAAAACTCTCCTGCAAAGGGACAGGACTATCCTGCGGAGGAACAATTTTGTCGAACGACGGGACGGGCACAACAAGTTCCCATCACTTGTAATTACACATTTATCCACAATAGGCACAGACATAGCATCATAAGTTCAACTAAATAAAAACTCTAAACAATGGCAAGAAAAAAACTACAAGAGTTAAGTCAACAATTAGGTGTCCTACGTCAACTTAAAGCCTTAAATACTCAACTTGTCTTTAACTAGGTAGGCCCTAGTCTTTCCATCAACCACAAGAACAAAAGTTTTGCGCTCCAAGTAGTGCTTGAATATTCTCAACACCATTGCAAAGTTGGTGTTCCTGGCTTCAACCCGCAGTCCACCATGAGGTCGAGGAAAACCTCCACACTAAACCTGTTGCTCCTGTCATAACAATCCTCTTTCCTTGAATTCATATCGCACAAGGCGTCCTTGATCTCAATTAAGTCATTATGAATGGTTGTCGTGGATCAATGCATCCTTGGCTTCTTCCTCGCTCTTGTATTAATGTCAACCTCAACTACTAGGGTAGGATCAATGCAAACCAATTCAGCGGGTGGTCTGGCTGAAGTCTGCCTTTCTAGCCTAGGCAATTCTAGGAACGATTGTTCCAGTAATTGTCCCTCTTAAGAACTACCGACTACACTTGCATGGGAGGACCTAGAAGTACCTACTAGTAGTCTCTCGGGCACACCTAGTTCTCCAGGGCTGAAATTACATGCTTCGCTTGCCACTCTTCCCTCGAAAAGGAAATCCAGCTCCTCCTCAAACTTCAACCCTTCATTTTTGAAAGCAATGACCGCTTTGCCTATAAATTGAATTAATGCATTATAAAACCATTGCCAACCATTGCATTGTAATTGTTAATACATTATAAAACATTTCCAACGTTATAGTAAACGTTACCATGTTTGCTTTAGTCCACCAGTGTTCATCCGCCGTGAGTGTCCCTTTGACATTGTCCTGACCCAAACCAGTCTGTGACTTGAGCCATTTCCAACAACTGTAACTTGACTTTGTCCTACCAGTGGCCCATAAATTACGCTATTGTGTATGTAACACTTGTGATCTCACCAAACTTCTTTCTAGGTTTGCCTTCCCTTGTTTCCTCAAGAAGGACTCCCTTCTATTGCGGGCGGCCATTTCTTGTACACATAACCGTACCCAAGTTGTGTGTTGGAAGTTATGCCAATTGGTCTTACCAGTCTCGTCTTCACTCCCATTTTTAAAAAAAATTGGCCTAAACTTTTCATTGCTTGTATTTATTGGTCTTGCCTGTATTTATTGGGTTATGGGGGTGGTGGACGTATGGGTGCGATTTCTTTGGTTCCAGAGGAGAACATGTTAGCTTTTGTTCTTAATCTATATTTTGATGATTTAACTAACCTAATCCTAATCAAAATCAAATTTTATGTAGCACACATTATGCATAGAATATATATTGTATTGTGCTAATATCTATAGGTGATCAAGACTCAAGGAAAAATGGAATGAAGTCAAGACATGTAATCAAGCAAATTGAGGACATGTAATTTTACCTTTATTTGAGTCTTAGGAATCTATGTGAACTTGAGCATACAAGAGTAGTAACCTATTCACAAACACAGTAGGTTCCTTGTAGAAGTCACACACCAAATTTGACATCAATTGGACTTCAATAGATCACCCAAACCTAGTCTGAAAATCACTCAAAAAACTTTACCAATCTGTGTCGAACGATTGACCGAAACAAGTTTTTTGTTCAATTGTTTCTATCAGTGAACCGGTACACCAAAGTGATTTTTCCTAGATCTATTGGTCGACCCATTTTGACGTTTCGATCAACCAGTTCACCCGTATTTTTTGGATGACTGTTATGCTTGTCGTATTCTCCAACGGTTGTATTCGTATATATATATTCAGTATTTGACCACCGGTCGATTGTTGGCAAGAAAATGGTCAACCGGATGTAGACAATTTTAAGTGTCAAAACGGTCGATTGTCCCTTGCTTTAGTTCGACCGTTAACTTAAGTTGTAGCCTTGTGGTTCGATAGTATATCTTTAGTTGGTTTGAATGTTTCCTTATTTTTATGGAAACAGTCGATTGTTGAACCCGTGTCGGTCGACCGGTTTAGGAAAGATTTGCTGAACTTAGTTTTTTGTATTGTATATGTTACACAAATCTTTTCTAAATCCTCCCCAACGGTTATCTCTCTAGGAGCTTATAAATAGTGGTCCACACACCTTATTTAGATCACTCTCCAGCTTCAATTTTCCTCCTATATTAGAGAGAATCCTCTCATTCCAAGAATCCCAAAATCTTACAGTCCAAGCTTAAACTTCACCACTTGATCAAATTCATATCCTACTCAAGTGTGCTCAAAGTTAGAGTGTTGATAATCTTGTTCTTGTTGTTGTCAAAGTGTAAGGCTTGATCTCGACCCATAATTGTGATCATCCCTCTCCGGTTGTGAGAGGAAGAAATCAAGCTCGACGAGGATTATTCGAGAGCTTGCTTTGTAAAGGCGTTATCTCCCAGTCCGGAACGGGGACAAAATAATGTAGACGTTGTTGGCTTTTTGGCTTTAATCCGTGTTTTGATGATTTAATTAACCTAATATTAATTACAATCAAATGTAGTGTGCTATATATTGTATTGTGCTAACATCTACAAGTGATTAAGACTCAAGGAAGAATGGAATTAAGTCAAGACATGTAATCAAGATAATTGAAGACATGTGATCGATTAAGCTTTAAACCGCAACTGCACGGTCGTGATGAAGCCGAAGTAAGTACGGGTCGAGCCAACAGGGAGGTGTGTTAACTCTTGTTCTTCATAAATAAAATGGAAAATAGAGGGGAGAAAAAGTTTGATTACATGATTGTCATCATTTCATGCTTACATTTGTATCTTATATCCATTATCGTTCACCTAAACAATGCTACATGATGAGTTTTATGTTTGAATTTCAGAAATAAATAGGTTCGAAGAGAAGAAGCATAAAAGGACCTAAAAGTAGGAAAAAGGACTGAGTTGAAAGACTCGAGGAGTAAGATGCAAGATCGAAGGACCAATGAGCAAACAAGAATACTCCATACCATCATGGGGAGTATTTTGTCAATTCTATTCGGGTCGGAACTCCAGCAAGCGGAGTAGATGCATCAAAGACAAACAAAACCATCCAGAAAAGCCCAGAAGAAAATCCAGAGTGATCAAAACCCTGTAAACCGCCAATTAGCGGTCTGGGACCGCTGATTGGCAGTCCGGGTTCCTCCGGATCCGCTAAGATTTATGTGGGTCGTGTATTAGAGTGTATTTAGTCTATTTTTGGTATTTGCTTAGTCCTATACTGGGGCATTGTCCCGGATTACCTTTTTATATGGCTATAAATAGAACTTTTCACCTTCTATTGTAATCACCCATTGCTTGGTGGCATTTTCTCTACTTGGAGTAAGCCTTGGAGCAAAATCTCAAGGTGGAGAAAAATGCTGCTAGTGATGTGAGCCATTTAATAAAATAATATTTCCATTGTTTTGTTCTTATGTTGTTTCTTTATGCACGCTTAGTTTAGTTTTATTTCTTTCATTGTAGGCTAAAGTAGTTAGAATGTTTCTTTTCTTCTTTAGTTTATTTGTTAGAATAATGTGTAGTGAGTAGATCCATCCCCCTTTGGGGGTGGAGATGATGCTCATACATGCATTAAAGAATGGATATGAATGCTTTATATTTTGATTGTTTTGATAAATGTAAATGTATGCTTGCTTGTTAGAGTAGAATACTACACTTGATGGGTTTTGCCACACATCTTAGACACCTCCCATGGTTGTTTAGGTTCTGAAATAACCATCGTGTATATGAATGTTAATCAACTAGGTTAGTGAATGGATTGATAGGTTTTGCCATAACCTTTAGACACTTCCTATGCATGAAAACACTACCTACATTTGTGCCTATAGAATGCATTCTTCACCATCTTTTTACATGCGTGCGCACACTCCACCCCTAGGGGTCTTTCTCTTCTTGATTCCAGCTTAGTTTTACATTCTTTTAGTTTTGATTCGAAGTAATCGTTAGTTGCTTTACTTTGCATTTTTCTTCTTAGTAGTTTAGTGTAGCGTAGATTAGCATAGACAAACTCTTTTCCTTTTTTGTTGCCACTTGATTTTTGAAAAACCATAGTCTACTCACCTCCCTAAGGACCGACTCGTACTTGCCACCACTTCAACGAGGTCGTGCACTTCCGGTATTTAAAACGATTAAACAACTTTTTGGCATCGTTGTCGGCGAGGTGTCAGTCCAGACTCTGGTTTGGATGATTCGAGTGGATTTAATTTGTGTTTTGTAGTTTTCTTTGTTTCAGGAAGCTCTGGAGCTCAAGGGAAGACATCTGGAGAAATTCGGAGGCAAACAAAAAAAATATTGGTTTGTGTGTGTGCACCTTTGTGCATTCTTGTGTGGCACGAGAGGAGAGTGGCCGTTTGACGAGGCATGTCGTCAACCCTACTTCGGTAGTCAATTTCTCGACGCCTCCCTCCTCTCGTGTCGAACATAGTCCGGGTTCAATGGTTGTTGCTGGACCCACCTGTCCCACCAGTTCTACATGTTCGTCCTGTTGTCGCTCCTATACCTCTCTGTGATCGATACTACCCGAGCCATACTGCTCTACCCTCATGCATCGTATTGCTAGAGGCAAATGGGAACCACTTTGAGGTTAAGCCTCAGTTTATTTTCATGCTTCCTCACTTCACTGGAAAGGCGACCCCTATATCTTTCTTAGGGAATTTGAGGAGGTTTGTGCAATGTTCAAGATGCAACAACTTAGCACAAACTCGATCCATCTTAGGATAGTCCCTTTTGCACTAAAGGATGATGCCAAGAAGTGGTTGTACAGAAACCAGGCAAATGCCTTTAGCACTTGGGATGAATTTTAATCTGCATTCCTCAAGAAGTACTTTCCAAATCATCGGACTCCAAAATTGATGAACGAAATCAATTCGTTCTATCAACTTGAGACAGAAACATTTCATGCATATTTAGAGAGGTTCAAGGAGCTACTATCCTCATGCCCTCATCATGGCAAATTGTCTACGAGGTCTTCACATCTCGTCCCGAACGCTCCTTGAGTCCATGTGTCAAAGAGAGTTCTTAGGAAAGGATGAAAGGGAGGCATGAGCTTTCCAAGAAGACCTCGCTGAGAAAACCATGCAGTGGGAGAGTGTGAGGGAACCCCCAACATCATCTAGCATAGGAGCGAGGTTCACAAATGCAAACTCGACTAGATCGGGTGCCGCATTTGCTGTCGATACCACTACGGTCACCGAGGCGCGCATGGTGGCCTTAATGCGCCGTATGGATTCGATTGAGCTCCGAAACCAACAAGGTGCACCTCACGCTTCCACATCTGGTCCAGTTCTTTGTCATTCATGTGGTAGGATAGGCCATGTAGGAAGCGAGTGTGCATCCATTCCTCCTGAGATGGAACGTGTCAACGTCATCAATGATAGAGCTAGGAATGACCCATACCCATCGTCTTATAATCCTGGATGGAGGAATGTTTGATCGTTTTATATTTAACCGCAAGTGCACGGCCGCGTTGAAGCGGTGGCAAATACGGGTCGTCCACTGGGAGGTGTTTCGACACTTGGTTTGTGCGAAGGCGAGAGGTAAAGAAAAGGAAGAAAGGTTGGTTACACTAAACTACACTAAGGTGCAAATGGAAATGGAAGAAAAGACAGAAAACTAAACCCCAAAGGGGGTAGAGAAATAATGTGAACATAAAGAAGTGTGTGTTCATTAAGCTCCTCACAACATGTAGTGCATGAAATCATAAAACTACATCCAACTTTGCCTCCACATGAATTAAGATAAGACTACATCATTAAAACATACAAGACAATAATTGGAATGAAGCTACATGAACTCAAGTATAAAGACTATACCCTACTATGCCTCCACATGAATTAAGATTTCACTACATCATTAAAACATACAAGACATTACCTAAGGTAAAGGCAACAAGAGCACATACACTACAAATTGTGTTTCCAATATTAACTTCATCCATATCCTAACCTTAGCATTCCCCATAAAATAGGTCCACTAATCAAAGCATAAGCTAAGCTTCATTCAAGAGCATTAGCATATCAAAGATAAGAGTGAAAACCCATTAGATGGTTATGGAAATCACATACAGTTCAAGGGATAAAGATAACACACACTTAATACACTACATGATTATATCACATATTTGTCCACCCCCCAAGCAATGGGTAATTACAATGGAAGGTGAAGAGTTCTATTTATGAGCATGGAAAAAGCTAATCGGGGACAATCCCCCGATGTGGGACTAAACCAATACCAAAAATAGCCTAAACACATAATAATACAAGTCCAGGAGAAAACTTAGTGGATCTGGGCTTAACCAGACCGCCAATTGGCGGCCTATAAGCTTCAGATCCCATTGGATCTTCTGGTGGGCTTTCCTTGGCATGTTTCTTAGTCTTGGATGCATCTAACTTGTTTAGTGGAGCTCCGACCGGAATCGAATTGAAAAAATACTCCCCATGATGGTGTGGAGTTTCCTGTTTTTCTCTTAGGTCCTTCTGTCTTACGATCAGGTCCTTCTCCCTTGCATCTTGGTCCCCAGGTCTCACAATTAAGTCCTTTTTCCTGCTTTTGAGTCCTTTCATGGCTCTTCTCTCCAAACCTCTTTATTTCTGAAAACTAAACATAAAACTCGTCACGTAGCATTGCTTAGGTGTAAGATAATGGATATAAGATACAAATATAAGCATGAAATGATGTCAATCAAATACCCCCACACCTAAGTTTTTGCTAGTCCCGAGCAAAACAAAGAAAGAGAAAAGCAAACGAAAAACAAGAAATCCTAACTCACTTTCGTAGGAATCACGGTTTCACTTAGCACGTGCAACAAGCCGTTAAACCTCTTTGTTGCCAAGGAGGAGGAGTGTTGTCTCCTGAGGGTTTTCAGCGGATATACCCACAAAATCCGAACAAGATGCATTTTTCAATCTAGATACTCGACTCGTTGGACATATTTTGTCGATCAATGGACGCGGTAATCCTACGGGCCGACTCTATATAGGTAATCAGTCCACACCTAGCCTAATAAACCATTCGTGCAAGTTAAATAAGGAATTAAGTGAAAGACATGGACAACCTCAAGATCCTCAAGTGATACAAAGTGTAAGGTCCATTAAGGTTCTTATTTGCAAATTTTTTTCTTTTTGTTTCTTTTCACAATTTTTTCCCTTTTTTTCTTCTTTTTATTAGTTGGAGCTTCATTCTCCCAGGGTTAGGTTTCGTGCATCATTTCCTATGAGGACTTACACTATCACGTACACCTTTCCCTAAATCTCCACATAGGGCAATCCCTACCACCCGTGTAACGGGAGTTCGGTCGACGCATCCCAAGTCAGATGACTCGAAAGCACCAGACACAAAGTCCCGTCAGACCTACTTTCCTGAGTGATAGGAGCCATGCGAGAAGAGAGAACACCTACTCACTTATTTTTTTTCTACACATGAACCAAAACCCCTACCCTTAATGTCTCACAACAGGATTTAGAGGGTCCTTGACTACAACAAACTTCCTTAAGTTAACAGACACGAATTATTGACTCACTTGGTCCAGGGTGGACTTCATTAAATGTTTGAGCACTGAAACCCTATGATTACTCACCCCCAAGGGAAAACTGGGGTGCATCCTAACGACTCGATAAATCCTAAAGTCACTGTACTAGATATCCTAATGCATCAAGTTCAAGACAATTTTGGGGGCTTTCTTTTTACTTTTCCTCTCAACGGTTTTGCACATGCTAAACACACGCAAAACCCACAAAACATTTTCTTTCGCAAACACAAGAAGATTTTGAAAGAAATGTGGAAATTTTAAAGCACTAGGCAAGCAAAAGAAGACAAGTCACCCAAGGATCATGGCAAGCAGATATATCGATATTAAATGCAGCACACTAACATGACCCTAAAAATGCAAACAAAAGAAAACAAAATCAAAAGAAAAGACTCGACTATGTACACACGTAAAACACCCCCCCACACCTACTTCATGCATTGTCCTCAATGAATGTGAGCAAGATATTACATGGATTTATGCATGAAAAAAGGAGAGATCTCACCAACATGAAGTACAAAGGGAAGTTCAAGGCCATGTTGATGGACACAAACCCGAATTCCCACAAAACCTTTGAGATGCTAAAGAAAGGATACAAATACGTGAAAGAAATGGAGCCCAAATACTCAAGGGTTGGGGCCCACTACAATCGATGCTCACTGAAGGAGTCTTTTATAAGCATGGAAAAAGCTAATCGGGGACAATCCCCCGATGTGGGACTAAACCAATACCAAAAATAGCCTAAACACATAATAATACAAGTCCAGGAGAAAACTTAGTGGATCTGGGCTTAACTAGACCGCCAATTGGTGGTTCCAGACCGCCAAGTGGCGGCCTATAAGCTTCAGATCCCATTGGATCTTCTGGTGGGCTTTCCTTGGCGTGTTTCTTAGTCTTGGATGCATCTAACTTGTTTAGTGGAGCTCCGACCCGAATCAAATTGACAAAATACTCCCCATGATGGTGTGGAGTTTCCTGTTTTGCTCTTAGGTCCTTTTGTCTTACGATCAGGTCCTTCTCCCTTGGATCTTGGTCCCCAGGTCTCACAATTAAGTCCTTTTTCCTGCTTTTGGGTCCTTTCATGGCTCTTCTCTCCAAACCTCTTTATTTCTGAAAACTAAACATAAAACTCGTCATGTAGCATTGCTTAGGTGTAAGATAATGGATATAAGATATAAATATAAGCATGAAATGATGTCAATCAAGGAACCACCCCAATGTTTCGTGGAACCAAAATAATACCTCGGGTGGTCCTTCAAACTCCTCTCAACCACCTAACCAACTACACCAATCTCCCATGCATGCACAATCTTATCAGCCACCCCAAGCTCAAATCACCAATCAATCGGGTTTCCCAAACTACAATAATATGGAAACCCGATTCAATTCGCTTGAGACCTTGACTCGTGGACTTGAAAACTCAATGAATTTTTTTATGTCAACCACAAGTCAAATTCTCACTTCAAATCAGCAGACCATCAAATCTCTACAACTTCAGATGGGCCAATTGGCTGAGTCTGTACATGAAAGAGAGAGGGACTTTGCCTAGCCAGCCTGAGGCTAACCCCCACATGTACCAGCAACAACACATGCAAAATGTGAATGTGGTACCTCGGCGGCGGCAAGTGAACCATGTGAAAGAACTTGTTCACCATGTCAATTCCATTGTAACCTTAAGGAATGGAAAGTAGGTTGATAATCACATTTCCTTGCCACACCGACCACCATCTATGTAGCCCCTCAGTGGGAATGGTGGTGAAGAAGAGGTTGAGGGTGAGGGTAATACACCCACGCCTCCTTCTCAGGCAACGCAGAAAACCTACCTGCCAAAAGCTCCCTATCCCAGTAGGTTAACCAAAAAGCAGAGTGACACAATGCATAAGATATTAGAGGTGTTTAAGCAAGTGAAGGTTAACATCCCCTTGTTTGATGTCATCCAACAAATACCTCAATATGACAAAGTGTTAAAAGATCTCTGCACAACCAAGAGGAAGACTAATGTTCCTAAGAAAGCATTCTTGACTGCAAATGTAAGCTCACTTTTGTCCAATGCCACCTACACAAAATACAAGGACCCTGAGTGTCCTACTATTCAGTGTACGATAGGGGACACTAGCAAGAGTAATGTATTGCTTGATTTAGGATCGACGGTCAACCTCCTCCCATTTTCTGTTTATCAACAATTAAACTTGGGAGAATTGAAACCAACTAAGGTCACCCTCCAATTGGCAGATAGATTCATTCGTATTCCAAAGGGGATTATCGAGGACATGCTTATCAAAGTTGGAGATTTTATATTTCCGGTGGATTTTATAGTCCTCGATACCAATCCTGTTGCGCACACCCACTCTCAAATACCTTTGATTTTGGGTAGACCATTTCTGGCAACCTCCAACGCCTTAATTAATTGTAGAAATGGTATCATGAAGCTCTCATTCGGTAACATGAGTGCCGAGTTTCAAGTGTTCAACTCTGGTAGGCAACAGGAGCCCATGAACCATCCTTTAAATCTCAATCTCATCC
The DNA here is from genome assembly GCA_963682175.1 of Triglochin maritima. Lineage (NCBI taxonomy): Eukaryota > Viridiplantae > Streptophyta > Magnoliopsida > Alismatales > Juncaginaceae > Triglochin > Triglochin maritima. The sequence goes on from OY821777.1 coordinate 25,440,498, forward strand.
ACCAATTAGAGAAAGCACCGCAAAATCAACAAACACCCCTAACACCAATGCAACCCATTGAGAATGTTTGTGGGCCTAGCGAAAACTCATTCCCTGTCTTTGCAATGCAACAGAGTGAGCTAGCATCAAACATGAATGTCCAAAGGGAGTGTTCGTTGCATGATTCAGTTGAGGCCACTAGTGAGGGGGACACACCTCAGCATATGCCCATTCCAGAAGGTGTCGTCACCCCGTGTCATAGGGCTATTGAGCCATTTGATCTTCAGATTGACTCCGACAAGGACCTACCTACCACAAAGCTTATGCTTGATGACATAAATGATTATGGGAGGTCCTTGTTGGATGACTTGGAGAGAAGCCCCATTCTTAGTGATGCAGGTCTGCTGCATCCATCGAATGAGCTTGAGGAACTCATTCCGATGCACCCACCTATTGGTTGGAGGGTTTTGTTCGATGAGCAACTAAACCCTAGTGAGGCAACACAGCTTCACTCATTCATGTTTCCTACACCCAACAAATATCATGAGGGGTTTGCGCCTTTCAGCTTTGACCTTTCACCCCTCATGACACCTCAGAGTACCAGTGAAGTTTGCCCATCTCGGCAAGTGTTGAACGTTTTAATTAAACCGCAAGTGCACGACCGCGTTGAAGTGGTGGCAAATACGGGTCATCCTCAGGGAGGTGAGCAGCCTCTCGTTTGCACGAAATCAAGTGGCAAAATAGGGAAGAGAGTTCATTATGCTACGCTACGCTACACTACAAAGTATGAAGTATGAAATGCGAAAGAAAGCAACAAACGATTAACTAAAACTAAACTAAGAACGAAAGACGAGTGCTGGAATTCAGAAATGGAAAACCCCTAAGAGGTGGAGTGAGTGCACACATGCAAAGAGGTGGGTGTTGAACACATTCTTTAAGCACAAATCAAGGTGGTGTTATCATGCATAGGATGTGTCTAAATCTTATGGAAAAACCTATCAATCCATTCACCAACCTAGTTGATTAACATTTACATATGCAAGTTGTTTATTTCAGAACCTAAACAAGCATGAGAGGTGTCTAATCATTTTGGCAAAACTCATCAAGTTATAAATTCTATCCAAAACAAGCAAGCATACATTCATGTTTTATCAACACATTGTAAATAAAGCATTCATTCCATTCTCTAATGCATGTATGAACATCTACTCCACCCCCAAAGGGGATGGAACTACTCACTACACATTATACTAATTATTAAACTAAGCAAAGAAAGCATATTAACTAAGCTACTAAAACTAATGAAATGAAATTAAACAAAGTAAAACAAGCAAAATGAAACTAATAACATAACAAAGAACCTTTTTTTAACAAATGACTCATATTTCAAGTAGCATCCTCCTACTTTAGTGTGTGTTTCAAGGCCTCACTTCTAGTAGGAATAATAGCCACTCAAAATATGGAGTGATTACATTAGAAGGTGAAGGGTTCTATTTATAGCCATAGAAAAAGGCACTCCAGGACAATCCCCCGATGTGGGACTAAACATATACCAAAAATAGCCTAATCATCCTATAATACATGTGCTGGAGAAATTTGGGTGGATCAAGAGTGATCTGGACCGCCAATTAGCGGTCCATAATCTTTGGATCGGGTTGGAATTTGTTGTGGGCTTTTCTTGCTGGTATTGTTTGTCTTTGATGCGGTTACTTGACTTGTTGTAGCTCCGACCGGAATCGAATTGCTAAAATACTCCCCATGATGGTGTGAAGTATCCTGTTTTGCTCTTAGGTCTTTCGGTCTTACGTTCATGTCGTTGTCCCTTGTATCTCAGTCCCCAGATCTCACAATTAAGTCCTTTTTCCCAGCTTTTGGGTCCTTTTATGCTTCAGCTCTTCAAACCTATTTATTCCTGAAAACTAAACATAAAAGTCATTACATAGCATTATTTAGGTGAAATATAAGCATGAAATGATGTCAATTAAATACCCCCACACCTAACTTTTGCTAGCCCCGAGCAAAACAAAGAAAGGAAAAAGCATACGAAAAAAAACAAGAAATCATAACTCACTTTCGTAGGAATCATGGTTGCACTTAGCACGTGCAACAAGCCGTTAAACCTCCTTGTCGCCAAGGAGGAGGAGTGTTGGCTCCTGAGGGTTTTTAGCGGATATACCCACAAAATCCGAACAAGATGCATTAATCAATCTAGCTACACGACTCGTTGGACTTATTTTGTCGATCATGGGACGCGGTAATACTACGGGTCGACTCTATATGGGTAATCAGTCCACACACCTAGCCTAATGAACCATTCGTGAAAGTTAGTTAAGGACTTAAGTGAAAGCCATGGGCAACCTTAACTTCTGAATGTGATACAATGTGTAAAGTCCATTTTGGTTCTTATTTGACTTTTTTTTTCTTTTTCTTTTTCTTTGGAGCAGTTTATTGGTTGATGTTTGATTCTCCCAGGGTCGGGTTTTGTGCATCATTGCCTATGAGGGCTTACACTATCACGTACACCTTCCCCCAAATCTCTACATAGGGTGATCCCTACCACCCGTTTAACGGGAGTTTGGTCGGTGTATCCCAAGTCAGATGACTCGAAAGCACCAGGCACAAAGTACCCTAACTCGTACTTTCCCGAGTGATAGGAGCCGTGCGAGAAGAGAGAACACCACTTATTTATTTATCTACATGGGAACCAAAACCGCTACACTTAAGTTTCACAAAAAGAGATTAAGGGCCTTTGACTACGACAAACTTCCTTATACTAACAGACACGAATTATTTGCCTCACTAGGTTCAGGGTGGACTTCTTTAAATGTTTGAGTGCTGAATCCCTATGATTACACGCCCCCGAGGGAAAACCAGGGTGCATCCTAACGACTCGATAAGACCTAAAACCAGTAAACTAGACATTCTAATGCATCAAGTTCAAGACAATTTTGGGAGCTTTCTTTTTAGTTTGCCTCTCAAAGGTTTTTTTGGAACATGCTAAACACACGCAAAACCCACAAAAACATTTTCTTTCACAAGCACATGAAGATTTTGAAAGAAATGTGAAAATTTTAAAGCACTAGGCAAGCAAAAGAAGACAAGTCACCCAATGATCATGTTAAGCAGATATATCGATATTAAATGCAGCACACTAACATGACCCTAGCAGTACAAACAAAAGAAAACAAAATCAAAGGAAAAAGACTCGACTATGTACACACGTAAAACACCCCCCCAGACACACCTACTTCATGCATTGTCCTCAATGAATGTGAGCATGATACCACATGGATTTATGCATGAAAATGGAAGATTTCACCAACATGAAGCGCAAAAAGGAAGTTTGTGGTTATGTTGATGGACACAAACCTGAATGCCCTAAAAACCTGTGAGATACTGAAGAAGGGAGACAAATACGTGAAGAAATGGGGCCCAAGTACACAAGGGTTGGGGCCCACAACAATCAATGTTCGCTTATGGAGTCTTTTATTACACACTTTTTTTCTTTTTTTTGATTTTTTACATGATATATACAGCAACAACGATATTCTCATAATCATTTAGTTAAGGAACAACAAATGAGAACATCAAGTCATGAGGACCAGAGACTTGCCGAGATGGGCAAACTTCACCGGTACTCTGAGGTGTCATGAGGGGTGAAAGGTCAAAGCTGAAAGGTTCGAACCCCTCATGATATTGGTTGGGTGTGGGCAACATTAATGAATGAAGTTGTGTTACCTCACTAGGGTTTAGTTGCTCATCGAACAAAACCCTCCAACCAATAGGTGGGTGCATCGGAATGAGTTCCTCAAGCTCATTCGATGGATGCAGCAGACCTGCATCACTAAGAATGGGGCTTCTACCCAAGTCATCCAACAAAGACCTCCCACCATCATTTATATCATCAAGCATAACTCGGTCATATTTGGGTCCTTGTTGGAGTCAATATGAAGCTCAAATGGCTCAATGGCCATAGGACGTGAGGTAGAGACACCTTCTGGTATAAGCATATGATGAGGTGTCTCACTCTCACTAGTACTCTCAACTGAATCATGCAACGAACACTCCTTTTGGACATTTATGTTTGATGCCAGCTCACTCAGTTGCATTGCCAAGATAGGCAATGAGTTTTTGTTGGGCCCACAAACATTCTCAATGGGTTGCATTGGTGTTAAGGGTGTTCGTTGATTTGGTAGTGCTTTCTCCAATTGACGGATGATATTTAGATTTAAAGGTTGATCCATGGCCTCCTGTTGCCTACCAGAGTTGAACAAATGAAACTCTGCACTCATGTTACCGCATGAGAACTTCATGAGACTATTTCTACAATTAATTAAGGTGTTGGAAGTTGCCAGAAATGGTCTACCCAAAATCATAGGTATTTGAGAGTGGGTATTCGCAACAGGATTGGTATCGAGGACAACGAAATCGATTGGAAATATAAAATCTCCAACTTTGATAAGCACGTCCTCGATGATCCCCTTTGGAATACGAATGGATCTATCCGCTAATTGGAGGGTGATCTTAGTTGGTTTCAATTCTCCCAAATTTAACTGTTGATAAACAGAAAATGGGAGGAGGTTGACTGCTGATCCTAAATCAAGCAAAACATTACTCATGCTAGTGTCCCCTATCGTACACTGAATAGTAGGACACCCAGGGTCCTTGTATTTTGTGTAGGCGGGATTGGACAAAAGTGAGCTTACATTTGCAGCCAAGAATGCTTTCATAGGAACATTGGTCTTCCTCTTGGTTGTGCAGAGATCCTTCAACACTTTGGCATATTGAGGTATTGGTTGGATGACATCCAACAAGGGGATGTTAACCTTCACTTGCTTAAACAGCTCTAATATCTTGTCCATTGTATCACTCTGCTTTTTGGTTAACCTACTTGGATAAGGAGCTTTTGGCAGGTAGGTTTTATGCAGTGCCTGAGAAGGCGGCGTTGGTGTGTTACCCTCACCCTCAGATTCTTCTTCACCACCATTCCTACTGAGGGGCTGCATAGATGGTGGTGGTGGTGGCAAGGAAATGTGATTGTCAACCTGCTTTCCATTCCTTAAGGTCACAATGGAATTGACATGGTGAAAAGGTTCCTCCACATGGTTCACTTGCCTCCCCCGAGGTACCACATTCTCATTTTGCATGTGTTGTTGTTGGTACATGCGAGGGTTAGGCTCAGGCTGGCTAGGAAAAGACTCTCTCTCTCTCTCTCTCTCTCTCTCTCTCTTTCATGTACAGACTGAGCCAATTGGCCCATCTAAAGCTCTAGAGATTTGATGGTCTGCTGATTTGAAGTGAGAACTTGACTTGTGGTTGACATACAAATTTTCATTGAGTTTTCAAGTCCACGAGTCAAGGTCTCAAGCGAATTGATATGGGTTTCCATATTATTGGAATTTGGGAAACCCGATTGATTGGTGATTGGAGCTTGGGGTGGCTGATAAGATTGTGCATGCATGGGAGGTTGGTGTGGTTGGTTAGGTGGTCGAGAGGAGTTTGAAGAACCACCCGAGGCATTATTTTGGTTCCTTGAAAAATTGTGGTGGTTCCTCCATCCAGGATTATAAGATGATGAGTATGGGTCATTCCTAGCTCTGTCATAGATGGCATTGACATTTTCCATCTCAGGAGAAATGGACGCACTCTCTTTCTACATGACATATCCTACCACATGAATGACATGGAACTGGACCAGATGTGGACATGTGAGGTGCACCTTGTTGGTTTTGGAGCTCAGTCGAATCCATACGGCGCATTAAGGCTGCCATGCTTGCCTCGGTGGCCGTAGTGGTATCGACAGCAAATGCGGCCCCCGATCTAGTCGAGTTTGCATTCGCGATCCTTGCTCCTCTGATTGATGATGCAGGTGGTTCCCTTACACTCTCTTATTGCATTGTTTTCTCAGCAAGGTCTTCTAGGAAAGCCCATGGCTCCCTTTCATCCTTTCCGAAGAACTCTCCTTGACACATTGACTCAAGGAGCGTTCGGGACGGGATGTGAAGACCCTCGTAAACAATCTGACAAAGACGCCACAACTCAATGTCATGGTGAGGGCATGAGGCTCGAGCAAACAAGGCTCAAGCAATCCTAAGGTCGCTATAGCTCCTTACAGCTAGACGACGCCTAACTGTGAGGTCACACGACCTCAACACGCGTCACCTCCCTACGACGAGGACCACAAAGCCCAGCAAGTGAGCCAAGATCTGGAGATCTTATCTCTCCTACTATCGACAAAGTGGGCAACGTCGATCAGGTCGTGACGGCCGAGACCAGATCACTCTCCTAATGCGCCCGAAATCCTTAGGGCCAATGTCTACTTTATTTTAAAATTTAGGCTCTTGATTAGTGTGGTTTGTGGGGAGAATGAAAGGGTGATGAAATCCCCTACCTTATCTTTTATGGGACAATCCCTCCTTAGTAGCGTTTTGGAGTCCTAATCTAGCAATCAACTCTCCAAACAAACGCTCAACTCGCAATTGTTTCAATGCACTTCCTTCTAACTAATGCATGTTCATACGAAATGCATGAATGAGAGTGGAAGGTGTGTACCTCACGCCAGCACTCAGCAACTGAAAATAAAGCTAAAATGAAAGATAATCTATATGCCTAAGTCACATACATGATGCATGACCTAAACAAAAAGAATTCCTAATCTTTTGCTTTGGGTTTTAGGGTCCAAGTTGCTTAAAGGAGGTTTGATTATTGATCTGGGAACAAACCATAAGTCAAAACATGTCAAATCAAGTCCCAGATTACTACTTCAATTATACAAACAGAGCAAAGAAATGAGAGAGCAAACAGAGCTTAACAGACCGCCAATTGGCGATCTCAGGCCGCTGATTGGCGGCCTACAGTGCGACTCCAAGTCTCCAGAAATAAAGAAAAACTAATAAACACAAATTAAATGCACTCGAATTGTCCAAACCAGAGTCTGGACTGACACCTCCTCGGCAACGGCGCCAAAAACTTGTTGAACATTTTAATTAAACCGTAAGTGCACGACCGCGTTGAAGCGGTGGCAAATACGGGTCATCCTTAGGGAGGTGAGCAGCCTCTCGTTTGCACGAAATCAAGTGGCAAAATAGGGAGGAGACTTGATTATGCTACGCTACGCTACACTACAAAGTATGAACTATGAAATGCGAAAGAAAGCAACAAACGATTAACTAAAACTAAACTAAGAACGAAAGACGAGTGCTGGAATTCAGAAATGGAAAACACCTAAGGGGTGGAGTGAGTGCACACATGCAAAGAGGTGGGTGTTGAACACATTCTTTAAGCACAAATGAAGGTGGTGTTATCATAAATAGGAAGTGTCTAAATGTTATGGCAAAACCTATCAATCCATTCACCAACCTAGTTGATTAACATTTACATATGCAAGTTGTTTATTTCAGAACCTAAACAAGCATGAGAGGTGTCTAAATTTTGGCAAAACTCATCAAGTTATAAATTCTATCCTAATCAAGCAAGCATACATTCATGTTTTATCAACACATTGTAAATAGAGCATTCCTTTCATTCTCTGATGCATGTATGAACATCTACTCCACCCCCCAAAGGGGATGGAACTACTCAGTACACATTATACTAATTATTAAACTAAGCAAGGAAAGCATATTAACTAAGATACTAAAACTAATAAAATGAAATTAAACAAAGTAAAACAAGCAAAATGAAACTAATAACATAACAAAGAACCTTTTATTAACAAATGACTCACATTTCAAGTAGCATCCTCCTACTTTAGTGTGTGTTTCAAGGCCTCACTTCTAGTAGGAAGAATAGCCACTCAAAATATGGAGTGATTACATTAGAAGGTGAAGAGTTCTATTTATAGCCATAGAAAAAGGCACTCCGGGACAATCCCCCGATGTGGGACTAAACAGATACAAAAAATAGCTTAAACATCCTCTAATACATGTGCTGGAGAAATTTGGGTGGATCCAGAGTGATCTGGACCGCCAATTAGCGGTCCCAGACTGCCAATTGGCGGTCCATAAACTTTGGATCGGGTTGGCATTTGTTGTAGGTTTGTCTTTGATGCGGTTACTTGACTTGTTGGAGCTCCGACCCGAATCGAATTGCGGAAATACTCCCCATGATGGTGTGGAGTATTCTGTTTTGCTCTTAGGTTCTTCGGTCATACATTGAGGTCCTTCTCCCATGCATCTCAGTCCCCAGATCTCACAATTCAGTCCTTTTTCCCAGCTTTTCGGTCCTTTTATGCTTCAGCTCCTCAAACATGTTTATTCCTGAAAACTAAACATAAAACTCGTTACATAGCATTATCTAGGTGAAAGATAATGGATATAAGATACAAATATAAGCATGAAATGATGTCAATCAGCAAGTCTCTGGTCATCATAACTCAATGTTCTCATTTGATGTTCCTTGACCAAATGATTATGAGAATATCTTTGTTGATGTATATATCTTGTAAAAAAGTAATAAAATACTCCATGAGTGAGCATTGATTGTTGTGGGCCCCAACCCTTGTGTATTTTGGGCCCATTGCTTTCACGTATTTGTCTCCCTTCTTCAGTATCTCACAGGTTTTGAGGGAATTTGGGTTTGTGTCCATCACTATATCCATGAACTTCCTGTTGCGCTTCATGTTGGTGAGATCTTCCCTTTTTCATGCATAAATCCATGTAGTATCATGCTCACATTCATTGAGGACAATGCATGAAGTAGGTGCAGGGGGTGCTTAACGTGTGTACATAGTCTAGTCGTTTTTCCTTTGATTTTTTTTCTTTTGTGTGTATTGATAGGGTCATGTTAGTGTGCTGCATTTAATATTGATATATCTACTTGCCATGATCGTTGAGTGACTTATCTTCTTTTGCTTGCCTAGTTCTTTAAATTTTCACATTTCTTTCAAAATCTTAATGTGTTTGCAAAATAAAATGTTTTGTGGGTTTTGCGTATGCTGGCATGTGCAAAACCGTTGAGAGACAAAGTTATAAGAAAGCTCCCAAAATTGTCTTGAACTTGATGCATCTGGATACCTAGTGTACCGGCTTTAGGTCTTATCGAGTCGTAAGGATGCACCCCAGCTTTCCCTTGGGGTGCGAGTAATCATAGGGTTTCAGTACTCAAACATTTAAAGAATTCCACCCTGAGCCTAGTGAGTCAATAATTCGTGTCGGTTAATATAAGGAAATTTGTTGTGGTCAAGGACCCTTTAAATCTTATTGCGAGACATTACATGTAGGGGTTTTGGTTCATGTGTAGCTAAGAAATAATTGAGTAGGTGTTCTCTCTTCTCGCACAACACCTATCACTCGGGAAATTAGGTCTGAGGGGACTTTGTGCCTGGTGCTTTCGAGTCATCTGACTTGGGACGCACCGACCGAACTCTAGTTACACGGGTGGTAGGGATTGCCCTATGTCGATAATTGGGGAAAGGTGTACGTGATAGTGTAAGTCGTCATTGGTAATGATGCACGAAACCTGACCCTGGGAGAATGAAACTCTAACTAGTAAGAAAAAGAAAAAAAAGTAATGCAAATAAGAACGTTAATGGACTTTACACTGGGAGAATGAAGCTCAAACTAATGAAAAGAAAAGAAAAGAAAAATGAGAAAAGAAACAAAAATAATAAAAATGCAAATAAGAACCTTAATGGACTTTACACTTTGTATCACTTGAGGATGTTGAGGTTGTCCATGTCTTGCATTTAAGTCCTTAATTAACTTTCACGAATGATTCATTAGGCTAGGTGTGTGGACTGATTACATATATATAGTCCGCCCATAGCATTACCGCGTCCAATGATCGACAAAATGAGTCATCGAGTCGTGTAGCTAGGTTGAATAATGCATCTTTGTTCGGCTTTTGTGGGTGTATCCGCTGAAAACCCTCAGGAGACAACACTCCTCCCCCTTGGCGACAAGGAGGTTTAATGGCTTGTTGCACGTGCTAATTGCAACCATGATTCCTACGGAAGTGAGTTAGGATTTCTTGTTTTTCGTATGCTTTTCTCTTTCTTTGTTTTGCTCGGGACTAGTAAAAGTTAGGTGTGGGGGTATTTGATTGTCATCATTTCATGCTTACATTGGTATCTTATATACATTATCTTTCACTTAAACAATGCTACGTGACGAGTTTTATCTTTGAATTTCAGAAATAAATAGGTGATTGATCGTTTTATATTTCTACCGCAAGTGCACGGCCACGTTGAAGCGGTTGCAAATACGGGTCGTCCACTGGGAGGTGTGTCGACACTCGGTTTGTGCGAAGGCAAGGGGTAAAGAAAGAAGACAAGGATTGGTTACACTAAACTACACTACAATGCTAAACTAGAATGCAAAAGGAAATGAAGATAAGCAATAAAACTAAACCCCAAAGGGGGTAGAGAAATAATGTGAACATAAAGAAGTGTGTGTGTGTTCATTAAGCTCCTCACAACATGTAGTGCATGAAATCATAAAACTACATCCAACTTTGCCTCCACATGAATTAAGATATGACTACATCATTAAAACATACAAGACAATAATTGGAATGAAGCTACATGAACTCAAGTATAAAGACTATACCCTACTATGCCTCCACACGAATTAAGATTTCACTACATCATTAAAACATACAAGACATTAGCTAAGGTAAAGGCAACAAGAGCACATACACTACAAATTGTGTTTCCAATATTAACTTCATCCATATCCTAACCTTATCATTCCCCATAAAATAGGTCCACTAATCAAAGCATAAGCTAAGCTTCATTCAAGAGCATTAGCATATCAAAGATAAGAGTGAAAACCCATTAGATGGTTATGGAAATCATATAAAGCTCAAGGGATAAAAATAACACACATTTAATACACTACATGATTATATCACATATTTCTCCACCCCCAAATGGGGATGGAACTACTCACTACTCATTACACTACTGATTAGACTAAGTAAAGAAAACATTTAACTACGATACTAAAATTACTAAACAAGAAATTAAACAAAGTAAAGCAACCCACACAAAACAAGCAACATAACAAGACAAGATTAAAAGAAACAAATAAACTTTTATTAACAATGACTCACATTGAAGGTAGCATTCTTCTCCACCTTGAGTTATTGCTTCAAGGCTCACTCCTTAGTAGAGAGAATGTCACCAAACAATGGGTAATTACAATGGAAGGTGAAGAGTTCTATTTATAAGCATGGAAAAAGCTAATCGGGGACAATCCCCTGATGTGGGACTAAACCAATATCAAAAATAGCCTAAACGAACATTAATACAAGTCCAGAAGAAATGTTGACGGATCCTGAGCAATATGGACCGCCAATTAGCGGTCCAAGACCGCCAATTGGCGGTCCAAAATCTTCGGATCGTGTTGGAATTTGTTGTGGGCTTTTCTTTCTGGTATTGTTGGTCTTTGATGCGGTTACTTGACTTGTTGGAGCTCCGACCCGACTTGAATTGGTAAAATACTCCCCATGACGGTGTGGAGTATTCTGTTTTGCTCTTAGGTCCTTCGGTCTTACGATCAGGTCCTTCTCCCTTGCATCTTAGTCCCCAGGTCTCACAATTAAGTCCTTTTTCCTGCTTTTGGATCCTTTCATGGCTCTTCTCTTCAAACCTCTTTATTCCTGAAAACTAAACATAAAACGCGTCACGTAGCATTGCTTAGGTGTAATATAATGGATATAAGATACAAATATGAGCATGAAATGATGTCAATCAATAGGTTTGAAGAGAAGAAGCATAAAAGGATCGAAAAGCAGGAAAAATAACTAAGTTGAAAAACTCGAGGACTAAGATGCATGATCGAAGGACCAATGAGCAAACAAGAATACTCCACACCATCATGGGGAGTATTTTGGCAATTCTATTTGGATCGAAGCTCCGGCAAGCAAAGTAGATGCATCAAAGACAAACAAAATCATCCAGAAAAGCCCAGAAGAAAATCCAGAGCGATCCAAACCCTGTAGACCGCCAATTAGCAGTCTGGGACCATTGTCTGGCGGTCCAGGTTGCTTCGGATCCGCTAAGATTTATGTGGGTCGTGTATTAGAGTGTATTTAGTCTATTTTTGGTATTTATTTAGTCCCATACCGGGGGATTGTCCCGGATTACCTTTTTCTATGGCTATAAATAGAACTCTTCACCTTCTATTTTATTCACACATTGCTTGGTGGCATTCTCTCTACTTGGAGTAACCCTTGGAGCAAAATCTCAAGGAGGAGAAGAATGTTTCTAGTGATGTGAGTCATTTGATTAAATAAATTTTCCATTGTTTTGTTCTTATGTTGTTTTTTATGCATGCTTAGTTTAGTTTTATTTCTTTGATTGTAGGCTAAAGTAGTTAGAATGTTTCTTTTCTTCTTTAGTTTAATTGTTAGAATAATGTGTAGTGAGTAGATCCATCCCCCTTTGGGGGTGGAGATGATGTTCATACATGCATTAAAGAATGGATATGAATGCTTTATATTTTGATTGTGTTGATAAATGTGAATGTATGCTTGCTTGTTAGAGTAGAATACTACACTTGATAGGTTTTGCCACACATCTTAGACACCTCCCATGGTTGTTTAGGTTCTGAAATAACCAGCTTGTGTATATGAATGTTAATCAACTATGATAGTGAATGGATTGATAGGTTTTGTCATAACCTTTAGACACTTCCTATGCATGAAAACACTACCTACATTTGTGCCTATAGAATGCATTCTTCACCATCTTTTTACATGTGTGCACACACTCCACCCCTAGGGGTCTTTCTCTTCTTGATTCCAGCTTAGTTTTACATTCTTTTAGTTTTGATTCGAAGTAATAGTTAGTTTCTTTACTTTGCATTTCTCTTCTTAGTAGTTTAGTGTAGTGTAGATTAGCGTAGACAAACTATTCTCCCTTTTTGTTGCCACTTGATTTCTGAAACACCAGAGGCTACTCAGCTCCCTGAGGATTGATTCGTACTTCCCACCGCTTCAACGCGGTCGTGAACTTGCGGTATTTAAAATGATTAAACATTACACTAAACTAGGCTACATCAAACAAGAAATTAACCAACAAGGAAGATGAAAGCACAAGACTAACTAAAACTAACTATGCAACTAACAAACTAGCAAGATGAAATTCAGTAAGGAGAAAACCCCAAGGGGTGGAGTGTGTGTACACATGTGATAAGGTGGTGAAAAATGCATTCAATCACTAACCTAGTTGATTAACATAAGCATAAACAAGTTGGTTATAAAGAACCTAAACAAGCATGGGAAGTACCTAATGGCTATGGCAAAACCCATCAAGTTTAGTATTCTCTTTTAAACAAATAAACATACATTCACATTCATCACATATTGCATAACATAGCATTCATTATCATTCTTTATTACATGTATAACCATCATCTCCACCCCAAAGCTAACAATTGTATTAAGAAAGCAAGACATTCTAACTATTATACTAAGGTTAAGAAAATAAAACTAAGCTAAACATGCAACCATTAAAAGAGACAACATTTGAACAAACTAGGAAAGATTATTTTATTGAGAACTCACGTTACAGTAGTATTCTTCTCCACTTGAGTTTTGCTCCAAGACTTTACTCCAAGTAGAGAGAATGGTCACAAATCAATGGTTAGCTTACAAAGGAGGAGGAAGAGTTCTATTTATAGGCATGAAAAATGAAACTGGGACAATCTCTCGTTGTGGGACTAATGAAACATTCCCAGAATCGACATAAACACATATCCGTGCGAAATCAAGTCGGATTCTGATCAAAAGGGACTACCAATGGACGGTCTTGGGCCGCCAATTGGCAGTACAAATTGGTCTAATGGGACTCAATTTCATGTGTCTACTTAAGCTCTTCAATTATGCATGTGGGGTGTGCCCTGGTCAGTCATTTAAGTTTGTACCCGAATATAATTGTCAAATACTCCTCATGATGGTGTGGAGTTTCTTGATTTGCTATTTTGTCCCTCTGACCTTACGTCCAGGTCATTCCCTTTTGCAGTTGGGTCATTGTTGACGCCGGGTAGAGTTGTGATGGACTCTACAAGCGTATGACACCAAGACTACAAAGAAATTGAAGAGATGAACACCAGAATTGAGATAAAACAATCTCAGAATTTGTGTGTATTAATCAAACGAAAATTGGTTCTCTTCTTGACCTACAAGCCAGGTCTTTATAGCTTTAAATCGGTATAGGAATTAGGAAGTTAACCAACAAGGCAACTCCTATGATTTACATCTAAATTAATCAATTAACAACAAAGGAAATAAGTAACTACTGAATTTTGGTCTTAATAGCAACTATTCTATAATCAAAAGCTTCCATAAACCTAATTGGAAATATTAATAATGCAATAAAATATCATGCGGATTGGGGAGGGGAGATTTCTTGCTGCATTGGTAGGTTGGATGGAAGGAAACTTCCTTGTTGTGTTGGCTATTCGGATGGGAGCAAGTTTCCATAAACCAAATCCTTCCATAAGCCTAATTAGCAAGTTTCCATAAGCCAAATTGGTGCAAGGAAACTTCCATATCATGCATATTCGGTTAGTGCAAGGAAACTTCTTTGCTGATTTGGGTAGTCGGTTGCAAGGAAGTTTCCTTGCTGACTTGGTATTGCCCCTTGCTGACTTGGCATCCAAATTTCGGATGGAGTTGGTCTTTGGGACTGAATTAATTTGGGCATGATCCAACGGGCCTAATATCAAGGATCCAATGGCTCCTGCATCAGTCACCCCGGGTTGGAAAGAACTCGTCCTCGAGTTTGCCTCAACTTCCACTTCGTTGCTGAAGTACGGCCTCAGATGCTTACACTCCTTGAGCTTGTTGTATTCTCTCGTAGGAAACAAAGATGCAGATATCTCGTCGTCCGGCGATGGCGGCGGCCGTATCTTGGGTCTGGCGGAAGCCGGCGAAGGCGAGGGCATTTCTGGGCGTGGTTTTGGGGATGGCGACTCTAGGATAAGATCAATTAGGTGTTGGGTATGTCTCAGAGGTGGTAAGCCATGGGTGAGCTCTTTGGAAATCAGGTTGGAGAGTTCTTGCAGAAGTTGCTGGACCTCCTTAGGTATGTCTGAGTTTGAGCCAACCTTGCCTTCATCCCGGGGCAGCCATGCAAAGATCACTTCTTCGTGCTTCATTTCTGCCAGAAAATTGGATAGGGCCAGGAAGTTGTTGGGAGGGGTTGCCAGATTTGAGGGAGTTTCGTCTTGGTGGGGTGCCAAGACAATCTTCTTTCCTTTTATGCTGAGTGAATAGGTGTTCATTCGTCCATCGTGAACGATGCTTCGATCATACTGCCAAGGTTGTCCCAGCAGTAGGTGACAAGCATCCATAGCCACCACATCATGCCAAGCAATGTCAAAGTACTTCTTGCAGATGGAAAAGGACACGAAGCACCTCTTGTGCACCTTTAATTCTGTCTCCTTGCTCAGCCAAGATGATTTGTATGGTTTGGGATGAGAATCGGTCTTCAGCTGCAACTTCTGGACTACCTCTTCGGACACCACGTTCTCAGAACTGCCACTATCGATGATCATCTTGCACACCTTATCCGCGACCGTGCAAGTGGTACAAAAATTATGTTGTCCCAACCACTCATCTCCTGACCTACCTTTAGATGTTAGAAGACTCTTGCGGATGAGTAGAGTTTCTGGTCCATCCCCATACAACATCCCATCTTCGTCCTCATATTCATCAAACACGGGTTCACCATCAACCTCGTCCTCGCTCCCAAGATTATCCTCAATCAGGAGGTTCTTGCCACCTTTGCTGGTGGTTCTCCCACAGCTGGAGGCGATGTGTCCCTCCTCTCCACACCTAAAACACTTCACGCCCGTCTTAGGTCCGCCCTGGAACGGCACTTGCTGAGGGCGCACCTCTGAAGGTCTAGAAGTTCGGTTGGGCTGCTGCTGCTCATGGCTGGTGGTGACTCGCCTTCTTTGCTGCTTCTCCGCTGCGAGGGCTCGCTGATAGGCCTCAGAAACCGTCCATAATGAGTGGAGGCTGAGGGTATCTTGTAGGGATGGTCGTAACCCCCCCAAGTATAGCGCCACCGATTGTTCCTCCGATTCCGATAGATCATTCCGAGCCACCAATTGATAGAACTCCTCCGTGTAGTCATCTACTGATCTTGCTCCTTGTCTCAATGCATGAAGCCTCTGAAACAGGGATTGAGTATATCCGAAAGGAAGGAAGTGCTCCTTCATCTTCTTCTTCATCTTGCACCATTCGGTCAGCTTGGCCTTGCCTTGCCTCTCGCGTGTGCGTCTCATTTGCTCCCACCACGCAGAAGCTCTTCCCTTGAGTCGGACGGCGATTAGCTTAACCTTCATATGCTCCGGGACCTCCTTGTAGTCGAATACTCGTTCGACTTCATTCAGCCAGTCCACGAAGGCATCAGCATGCAACGTACCAGAAAATTCTGGCAGCTCCATCTTGAAACCGAGGTCTCCATGCCGATCACCCCAACCCCGATGTCCTTGACCAGTACCACGATCATGGAACATGTTGTGGAGATTTGAGCTTGTGTCGGAGCCTGGATCTTCAGTCTCTCGATGGTTTAGGTCTTGCGCGGCAAGACGTTGGGTTAAATCAGCAATTTGTCTTTGTAGACCCTCAATCAACTCAGCGTCTTCGTTGCTACGACCATGGTACGGGACTTCCTCAGCTGGAGTAGGCCCACGACGACCACGACCACCACGTCCACCAGCCATCAATGCTGATGAAGAAACAACGAAAAGGGAGGATTCTTTTGGCTCTGGTACCAACTGACGCCGGGTAGAGTTGTGATGGACTCTACAAGCGTATGACACCAAGACTACAAAGAAATTGAAGAGATGAACACCAGAATTGAGATAAAACAATCTCAGAATTTGTGTGTATTAATCAAACGAAAATTGGTTCTCTTCTTGACCTACAAGCCAGGTCTTTATAGCTTTAAATCGGTATAGGAATTAGGAAGTTAACCAACAAGGCAACTCCTATGATTTACATCTAAATTAATCAATTAACAACAAAGGAAATAAGTAACTACTGAATTTTGGTCTTAATAGCAACTATTCTATAATCAAAAGCTTCCATAAACCTAATTGGAAATATTAATAATGCAATAAAATATCATGCGGATTGGGGAGGGGAGATTTCTTGCTGCATTGGTAGGTTGGATGGAAGGAAACTTCCTTGTTGTGTTGGCTATTCGGATGGGAGCAAGTTTCCATAAACCAAATCCTTCCATAAGCCTAATTAGCAAGTTTCCATAAGCCAAATTGGTGCAAGGAAACTTCCATATCATGCATATTCGGTTAGTGCAAGGAAACTTCTTTGCTGATTTGGGTAGTCGGTTGCAAGGAAGCTTCCTTGCTGACTTGGTATTGCCCCTTGCTGACTTGGCATCCAAATTTCGGATGGAGTTGGTCTTTGGGACTGAATTAATTTGGGCATGATCCAACGGGCCTAATATCAAGGATCCAATGGCTCCTGCATCAATTGTGCATGATAGAGAGGTCAATTTTGCTTTATTTTAGTCATTTCTTCTTAAGTTTCAGTCATTTTTATCTTCCCTTCTCTTCTTTATTACCTAATACCTGAAATGAAACAATAAACATTCAAGTAGCACAAAATTGTTGTAAAATAAATGATATATAGTATGAGTACGATGTATGATATGCTACTAATCAAATACCCCCACACTTACTGTTAAACGTTTTATTAATTAACTGTAACTGCACGGCGTCGGTGAAGATGTGGCAAGTACGGGTCGATCCACGGGGAGATGAGTAGCTTCTGGTTGGTACGAAACCAAGTGGCGAATGAAGGGAGAAGAGATTTGAGTATGCTAATCTAAACTTAACTAAGCTAGTAAGAAGAAATGCGAAAGAAAGAAACTAACGAGTGATTCAAACTAAACTAAGAGAAATTAATGCAAAGCTGCAAATCAGGAAGAGAGACCCTTAAGGGGTGGAGTGAGTACACACATGCAATAAGATGGTGAAGAATGCATTCAATAGGCACAAATGTAGGTAGTGTTTTCATGTATAGGAAGTGTCTAATGGTTAAGGCAAAACATATCACTCCAATCACTATCCTAGTTGATTAACATTCACATACACAAGTTGGTTATTTCAGAACCTAAACAAGCATGGGAGGTGTCTAATAGTTGTGGCAAAACCCATCAAGTGAAGTGTTCTACTCTAACAAGCAAGCATACATTCACATTTATCAACACATTTCAATATAAAGCATTCCATTTTCATTGTTTAATGCATGTATGAACGTCATCTCCACCCCCAAAGGGGGATGAAACTACTCACTATTCATTAAGCTAACTATTATATTAACAGAGAAAAACATGTTAACTAAGCCTACTAAATTTAATGAAAGGAAACTAAGCTAAGCATGCAATAAACACAAAAGAGACAACATAACAAAGAAAGTTTAATTTAATTTTAGATTGACAATACAAGTAGCATCTCCCCACTTGAGTTTTTGCTCCAAGGCTTGACTCTAAGTAGAGTGATTAGCCACCAAGCATGAGTAGATTACAATGGAGGAGGAAAAGTTATATTTATAGTGATAGAAAAAGGTAACCAGGGACAATCCCCCGATGTGGGACTAATGAAATATTCTCCGAATAGACATAAATATATAACCCATATCCCGGCGAAAACGGGTCAGATTCTGAGAAAAACAGACCGCCAATTGGCGGTCACTTTTTCCCAGATCTGACCCATTTTCGGATATCTTCTTTGATTCTTCAATTCTTCACATGGGTTGCACTCAGATTGGTTATTGGAGTTTAGGCCCGGATCTAATTGCCCAAATACTCCTCATGATGGTGTGGAGTTTCTTGATTTGCTTATTGGTTATTTGGGTTTATATCCGGGTTCTTCCCTCTTGCATATCAATCCATGAGTCTCCCAATTCATTCTTTTTTCTTGCTTTTAGGTCATTTTTCAGCCTCTTCTTCTCCAACATGTTTATTCCTGAAACTTAAACATAAAACTCGTTACATAACATTGTTTAGGTGAAAGATAACAGATATAAGACACAAATGTATGCATTATATGATGTCAATCACTTACCTTTTGCTAGTCCCGAGCAAAACAATGAAAGAGAAAAATGAAAGAAAGAAAACATACGAAAAACAGGGATCTTAACTCACTTTTGTAGGAATCCCGGTTGTACTTAGCACGTGCAACACTCAATTATTATTTATTATGTACATGGGAACCAAAACCACTACACTTAAGGTTTAACAAGAGGAGTTTAAGGTTCCCTGACTACAACAAACTTCTTTATACATGAATTATTTGACTCACTAGGTTCAGGGTGGACTTCTTTATTTATTTGAGTACTAAAACCCAATAATTACTCTTCCCCCGTAGCCGGGGTGCATCCTTACGACTAGATAAGAGCAAAAGTTGATCTACTCCTAATGCATAATTTCAAGTCAATTTGGGGAGCTTCTTTTTATTTTGCCTCTAAACGGTTTTGCACAAGCTAAACATACGCAAAACCCACAAAACATTTTCTTTTCCAAACACATGAAGATTTTGTAAAAAATGAAAATTTTAAAGCACTAGATAAGCAAAAGAAGGCAAGTCACCCAAGGATCATGGTATCGCAGATATATCAATGTAAATTGCAGCACACTAACATAACCCTAACAATACACACAAAAGAAAACAAGAAACAAAGTGAAAAAGACTTGACTCCACATATATACAAATGTAAAGCTCCATCCACACTTACTTCATGCATTGTCCTCAATGTTTGCAAGCATGATACTACATGTATTTTTAAACGAAAAAGTTATGATCTCACCAAACTTTGAAGCACAAGGAAATTTGCGTGGTCTTGTTGATCGACACGAACCCGAATTCTCCTCGAAACCTGTGAGCTACATAAGAAGGAAGACAGATATGCGAAACAAATGGGGCCCAAATACACAAAGGTTGGAGCCCATAACAACCTATGCTCATTCATGGAATCGTTTTTCTGTTTTTTTCAAATATAACTATGTGTAAAAATAAGTTCTCATCGTCATTTGTCAAAGGACATCAAATGGGAACCTCAAAAGTGAATAAATGCACTTGGAATGGGAACATGACACCACGGGGGGCCAAAATACTCATGTGTGGGCCCCTCTCACAAACTGTACCAAATATCAGGAGAGGTTCATGAACTAGATGCAAATGCGTCTGATTCGAAGGATCAAACTGAAAGATCTCAAACCTCTCAAGAGCTTGGGAAATAGTGCACAACAGAAGAAGATTTTCCTCCATTGCGATTTTAAAATTAAGATCATCAATCCAAACTCTCCTACCAACAAGTTGGTGGGTCGAAACGACGTCAAGAACTTCATTATGCTTGCCCGACACACCAGGAGAACAAATAGTGGTTCTCTTACCAAAGATATCTTCTAAGAAACTCCTAATACCATTATTGCCAACGTAGTTGTTTGGTGTCCTTTCATTTTCAAGATTATCAGGAACAATAGTTAAAGGCAAACTATCACCATGTCGTATGAAATTAAGGGTATCATGGAGCTCTTGGTCCACCATAGGTGATGTAGGATTTCATGTCCTATACTTGTATATCTATTTTTAAAATTTTACAAGCAATTAGGATCAGTTTTCATATTTTTAAACAATTTTATGTACACAATTTCCTAATTGTATTTCAATATATATAATAAACTATTTAATATTGGAATACTTGGATTGGATCATACCTAGGGTATTATCAAATCCCTCTTACCAATCAAAAGTCGGGTTGCACGTCGGATCTCCTCGGAATGACCTTCAAGTGTTCACCAAACTCTAAACAAGATTAGAGAGATCGAATGCTAGTCAATCAATCTCTAATACGAGGTTAGAATCTAGCTAAAAACCTCTTCTATGATCCAAAGAAATTAATCTCTAGCACACAATTAAAACTATGAGAATTTTGGATGGAATGATAGATAAAATTGCAGAGAGAAGAATTTTTCATTGGTGTAAACAACGAAGGTAGGAATGACCTATTTATAGGATTTCCTCTAACCCACATCATGTGCAATTAACTTACACATGATCCCTTGTTAATCTCTCTACTAAACCACATCATGTGCAAATTAATCACTTTGCACATGATCTATCGTTTATCTCTCCACTAAACCACATCATGTGTAAACCACTTTGCCCATGATCTCTTGTTTATTTTGCCACATCATCATCCCATAACTACCTTTGACCATGATGGATTAGATCTAGTCATTAATCAGTAAAAATTCTCTTATATGCAAAAACATGGGCAAACGGTTGGACTATTTTTCACTGTTTTTGACTCCACCAAATTTTGGGTTAATATCCAACAAAAATGGAATTTGGGATTTTAGCAAATTCATATGTTATAATTTTGTAGATCACATTATATCATGTAATATATTATCTTATATAATGTAAAAACATTATACCGCATAATATATATACATCTCATACGAATTTATTTGATATTCTAACCATGTCGTTATTACGACATATTGATTTTATTATTTTACCACTTCTAAATTATTTCATAACACATCAAACTTAAAACATCATATAAAATATAAAATCACATTTCTTGTGTTCCAGTTTTGTGGTGTGACCAATAGCTACACATTATAGTTACCCAAATAACAAAGATGTTTTGCTCACTTAAACTAAACATGATCCAATTAGTGATATGTAATATCACCTATCTATCCATTGCCTCATGATATTAAGAATATTATACAAAGTATAAATGTGTCATCTTTGTATTATATATTAATTTCTTGATCTCTGAAGCTAATTATAAATATGTAACTATACACAAGTTACATTGTGCACATTATAATTTTGCTTTATCAAGGGGCGCAACAATATCATAACTCAAGTCAATAGAGGCAATGATAATCTTTTGACATATCATATTTTCCGGCACATGTCAAGTATAACCAAGTAATACCTTTATCACTATACTCATTCATAGCTTTTGATAATAATCAAATCCTACACTCCTTATGTGAAAAGATATAGGTCTCATATCATAGGATTCAAAGACACAATGAAACATTAATAACACAAACACAATTCCATAATATTTCATTTGTTAGGTCAATTCAAAATATAAAAGAAACATTTTCAATTTCATATACTCATGTTATTAAATATTTGTAGAGCTACAATATCTCTCTTAACAAACATGACAATCTTATCTCGGTCATTAATGTTCCATGTTGATCACCATGATAGGGAATTACTTCTCATTTATGTAAACCATTATCTTTTAGAGCTCTACGGTTAAGGACAAAGAGTCTCTTCCTTAACACTTCCAAAAGACAAATACATTAATCAAGGAACAAAATGTTCAATACATTTAATTCAGAATAAAAGACATTTAAAAGTAAACTTTTAGAACACATTCCTTTCAGGTGAGTCCTCAAGAGGCACAACATCATTAAGATTATGTGGCTCATGGGCTACAAGACAAAAAGGTAAGGCAGCATCATGTGCTGACTCATAATGAAACGTGTCCATACTATTCTCAATTTGAATCGAATCCCCCACCATGTGATAGTCAATTGAAACCCCAAGTCCCTCAGACTGACTAGGAGTTTACTATGAAAGATTGTGCTTTGAATTTGTGGTGGTGGTTTGATATCAAAAGATGAATCCTCATGTTGACAAGAAATATCACCTTCCTCACGTTCACTAAATTATTGTGTCATTTGACTCACTTGCATTTTCAAAGTTTGCAAGGAATTCAAGTTGGACTTCAATAAATTTTGAGTGGTTTCCATAAATGTTTTGAGGGTTTGTTTTAAAGGAATCAAGTTTGGGGTCAACATTAAAATTCACATTTTAATTGTCATAGTTTTTAGGTTGGGTGTCAATAGGCTGAGAATTAGTCCATGTGGTCATGGATGGTGGCTGGTATGGATGTGGGTATTCGGGGAAAATAATGGGGTGGGTATGATGTATCAAATTTTGAATAAATATTGTCTCCCCATGAATCGATCCCTCTAGGATTGTACGCAGATGCGTAAAGGTCACATTGAGCATTTTGGGAAAAGGTATGCTCATACTCAGGGTTTGGGGGAACATAAGGACATTCCCCGATAACGTGATCACTCAACCTGCAACAGTGCCTAATGAATGCATTCTTCCCCCATCTTATTGCATGTGTGAACTCACTCCACCCCTCAAGGGGTCTCTCTTCCAGATTTCCAGATTCCTTTTATTAGACATTTAGTTTAGTTTTATTTCGTCTTGTGCTTTCATCTTTTTTGATTGTTTCATGCTAGCTTAGTGTAGTTTAGTTAGTGTAATGAATTCTTGTCCCCCTCTTTCCGCCACTTGATTTTGTTAAAAACAAAATATACTCACCTCCCCGCGGATCGACCCATATTTGCCGCGTCTTCACTGACGTCGTGCACTTGTGGTATTTTAAGCGATTCAATCAACCTCTCGAAGGACTTTTCCTGACAGAAATTTTGTCGGCAAGTACTATTGCCGACGGAAATGGGGCCTTTTGCCGACATAATCGTCTGTCAGCAAAAGCCCTTTTTGTTGTAGTGTGTCTTTGTTTGTTCTCTCCCTTTTCTTTCTTAAGGAACATTAAGAAGTCTTTTGCAAGGACATCAAGTTCCTCATTTTACTCTTTTTGCCTTGGTTCATCGGAGTTTGCAATGGAGTGCAAAGCCAAGGTAGGTTTCTTTCCAGCGACTTCTTTCTCTTTTCAATAATTCATTTGAAATTCATAAGTCATGAGATTTCCAATCAAGTCCTCCATCTTAGTTGGAAAAATGGTTGTGCTTCTTCAATTGCAAGAACCTTGTCTTCCCATTCATTGTTGAGTGACCGGATAAGATTTGGATCAAGGTGTAGAAGTTTAAGCTCTTAAGTGTAGGATTTGGGATTTGGGAGGTGGAGGATTTATCTCTAGTGTATGTTTGAGTTTGGAGTATGTGACTTGTGTAAATAAGGTGTGTAAACCTCTATTTATAAGCTCCTAAAGTGTTATAGCCATTGGGGATGATTTGGGTATGATTTGTGTAAGATATATAAAACAGAAAGTTAATTTGTGCAAATTTATGCACTATCGGGCGACCGTTTCCATGAAGATAAGGAAACGTTCGAGTCAACAAGACAATGGTCGAATCTAAATGGCTATAACTTAAGTTACCGGTCAAACTAAATGTGGGGGACGGTCGACCAATTAGAGGGTTTGGGCCAGGTAAAAGATTAGTGGTTGAACGCAACAAGGAAGTTCGTCCGACTGAAAATAACAGGCACTTTTGATGCACACAATTGTCTACATCTGGTAGACCGCTGTCAAGGCATCGTTCGACCAGTGGCCAAATGAATTTTAGGGTTATTTAAGAAAATACGAATACGAACGTTGGAGAATACGACAAGTATAACGGTCGTCAGGAAAATATGGGTCAATCGGTCGACCGAAAAGTTAAAATAGGTCGATCGGTGGAGCTAGGTGAAATCACCATTAGGTTAGCCGTTAACTGGTAGAACGGTCGAACTGAAAACTAGTTTCGGTCGGCCGTTCTGCATAGACAGGCAGATGTTTAGATTAAGTGATTTTGAACCTAAGTTTGATTGATCTATTGAAGTCCAAAATATGTGAAATTTGGTGTGTGACTTCTACATGAAACCTAGTGTATTTGGAATAGGTTTTAAATCTTGTATGCTCGAGTTCACAAATATTCCAAAGAAATAAATGAAAATAAGATTACATGTTGATTAGTAGCATATCATACATCGTACTCTACTATATATCATTTATTTTACCACAAGTTTGTGCTACTTGAATGTTTATTGTTTCATTTCAGGTATTAGGTAATAAAGAAGAGAAGGGAAGAAAAAAATGACTGAAACTTAAGAATAAATGACTAAAATAAAGAAAAATTGACGTCTCTGTCATGCACAAGGACCCAGCTGCAAAAGGGAAGGACCTGGACGTAAGGTCAGAGGGACAAAATAGCAAATCGAGAAACTCCACACAATCATGAGGAGTATTTGGAAATTATATTCGGGTACAAACTTAAATGACTGACCAGGGCACACCCCACGTGCATAATTGAAGAGCTTAAGTAGACACACGAAATTGAGTACCATTTGACCAATTTGTACTGCTAATTGGCGGCCCAAGACCGCCCATTGGCGGTCCCTTTTGATCAGAATCTGACTTGATTTCGCACGGATATGTGTTATGTGTTTATGTCGATTCTGGGAATGTTTCATTAGTCCCACAACGGGCGATTGTCCCCAGTTTCATTTTTCATGCCTATAAATAGAACTCTTCCTCCTCCTTTGTAACCTAACCATTGCTTTGTGACAATTCTCTCTACTTGGAGTAAAGTCTTGGAGCAAAACTCAAGTGGAGAAGAATGCTACTGTAATGTGAGTTCTCAACAAAATAATATTTCCTAGTTTGTTCAAATGTTGTCTCTTTTAATGGTTGCATGTTTAGCTTAGTTTTATTTTCTTAATCTTAGTATAATTAGTTAGAATGTCTTGCTTCCCTAATACGATTGTTAGCTTAATGTGTAGTCAATAGTTACATCCCCCTTTGGGGGTGGAGATGATGTTTATACATGTAATAAAGAATGAGAATGAATGCTATCTTATGCAATATGTGATGAATGTGAATGTATGCTTGTTTGTTAAAAAGAGAATACTTAACTTGATGGGTTTTCCAATAACCATTTGGTACTTCCCATGTTTGTTTAGGTTCTTAATAACCAACTTGTTTATGCTCATTTTAATCAACTAGGTTAGTGATTAGAATGATAGGTTTTGCCACAACCATTAGGTACTTCCTATGCTTGAAAACACTACCTACACTTGTGCCTTATTGAATGCATTCTTCACCACCTTATCACATGTGTACACACTCCAACCCTTGGGGGTTTCTCCTTACTGAATTTCATCTTGCTAGTTTGTTCATTGCTTAGTTAGTTTTAGTTAGTCTTGTGGTTTCATCTTTCTTGTTGGTTAATTGCTTGTTTAGTGTAGCCTAGTTTAGTGTAATTAAACTTCTTATTCCTTCTATTTTCCACTTGATTTCGGAAGAACCAGAGTTGACACACCTTCCTGTCGACTCAACCCATACTTGCCATTGCTTCATGGTGGCCATGTACTTGCAGTTTAAAACTTTAATCGAAACATGTTTTTGGCATCGTTGTCGGGGTGTGCGTTGTCTAGACTCATGTTTGGATGATTCGAGTGGATTTGATCTTTGTTGTTTAATTTTGGTTTGTTTCAGGACATTTCATGATCAAGGGGAGGTACCAGGAGAAATTTGAGGGAGGAATAAGCTACTCTGACTATCAATCAGCGGCCTGAGACCACCTGTTGACAGTCTATCTAGTGAGCAACTTTTGATTCCAATTTTCTTCTGCTTATTTATCCTTACAATATAGTTGTCTGGGAGACCAATTTGGTATGTCTGAACATGTAGATTGCTTCCACATTAATTGATAAACCAATCCATCCCTCTTTTTATACAACTTGGACTTGAAAACTGTAAGCAAAAGATTAGATCAATTGCCATCTAGGTTATGCATCATCTGTAGACCTTGCACGCATATTGTCTTTCCTTTGCTGTAATTTCTTGTTGTTGATTGTTGGTGCAAGGTACGTGCACCCGTTGTTTCATTCATGCATTGTTAGAGCATGCATTAGTTAGTAATGTGCATCAGTGGAAGAGTGACTTGAGTGTTTGATTGGTAGTTTAGTAATCAAACTACTCTAAGGGGCACAACCTATAGTCTTCAAGATAAGGTGGGGGATTTCATCACCTCTCCCTTAGCCCCACAAACCACACTCAAGTAAAGTCTTAATCTAAAATCAAGTAGATACTGACTCCTAGGATTTTGGCCCACTTAGGAGACAATCCTTTTCTTGACATCATGGCTGAACATTGTTGTTTGCTTAGTTGCATTGATGCTTTTGGGACCTCCGAGGCTTGACTTTCTCTTTCGGCTTTGTGACCTTCGGCCGAGGGGGTGAGGCGTTCAAGAGTGTAGAGAGTCGCGGTTAGGTGTCGTCTAGTCGAAGGACCCATAGCCAGCCTAAGCTTGTTTGAGTAGTGTTTGCGAGATTAGGCTCTACCATCACCCTTTACCCACGCTAGCTTTAGGGATTCTTCCATTCTCCTCTGAGTCATCTTCTTCTGACTTATTTCTACGGTCTAGCCTTCTCCCCTTTAAACTCTCTGTAAGTGTTTTAGGGTCGAGTCGAGCATTTTTTGCGAGCTTGGCCCCCGTGGTGGTGATAGTGGTCGACTCGAGAGTACAAAGTTGAGATGGATGGTTACATGGATGACCATCCATTTCATTGTTGGGACTAGGACTATTTTCCCTGGTATTCCGGACTCATGCATCCTAAGGAATGGTCTGAGCAATCTTAATTATGAGTTGACCAATCTTCAGATTGGGGTAATATGAGAGAGACACCGACTGCTAAACCACCATCGAGTTCTGTCAGATTATATGTTGGTCAACAAACTGAGACATTACAATAAACTATGGCCTATTTCATGAGTGTGGTAGAGGATATGAGTGCACCAGTGGCTCCTGTATTCATACCGTGTGACTGTTGTGGGTTGAGTGGTCATGTTATCTGTAGCCATACCGTGTGAAATGTAGGTTGTGTTTTCATGTATAGGAAGTGTCTAATGGATATGGCAAAACCTATCAATCCAATCACTACCTAGTTGATTAGTATTTACATACACAAGTTAGTTATTTCAGAACCAAAACAAGTATGGGAGGTGTCTAATAGTTGTGGCAAAACCCATCAAGTGAAATGTTCTACTCTAAACAAGCAGACATACATTCACATTTATCACCACATTTAAAAATAAAGCATTCGTTTTCATTCTTTATTGCATGTATAAACATCTTCTTCACCCCTCAAAGGGGGATGAAACTACTCACACATTATTAGACTAACATGCATATTAAGGAAAGAAAACATGCTAATTAATTCTATGATTAAAACAAAAAAAATTAACTAAGCATGCAAGAATTGAAAAAAGATAATATGAAAAACTACTAAAACATCTTTTATTACTCACTTACATTACAAATAGCCTCTCTCCACCAGAGTTTTGCTCCAAGGCTTTACTCCTAGTAGAGAGGATGGTCACCAAGAGACGATATGTATACAAAGGAATGTGAAGAGTTCTATTTATAGGCATGGAAAAGTAAATCTGGGACAATCCCCCGGTATGAGACTATAAGCATACCAAATATGGACTAAACACAACCTAATCTAACACCCGACCAAGGCATGTGTATTTTGAAGCAATCTTAACCGCTGATTGGCAATCTGTATTTGTCTGATCGGGTCTTGATTTGTTTGGCTTGGTTCTAGCTTGATTTCTTGGTGTTTGATGAACCCGATTTGGTTGTGGATGGTTGGTCCCGGATTTAATTGTCAAGATATTCCTCATTAAGGTGTGGAGCTTCTTGATTTGCTCGATCATTTTGGTTTTACATCCGGGAAATTTCTCTCTTTCATCTCAGTCGATAACTCTTGCAACTTAGTCATTTTCCTTGCTTTTGAGTCATTTTTGAATTTCTTCTTGTCAAACCTATTTATTCCTGAAACTTAAACATAAACTCGTTACATAGCATTTCTTAGGCTAAAAATAAAAGATATAAGACACAAATATATGCATGATATGATGTCAATCAGAGACCATTTTAAAATTTGCTATAAAAAAATATTTTTGTTTACCTAAAAATAAAAAATTGTAATTAAAATGCATCCAGAACTAAAAATAACATTCAATATCCAACTTAACATGAAATACAATGATTAGTAGCATATCATGCATTATATTCATATTATATATCTTTTGTTTTACCCCAATTAATGAAACGGTCGACCAAACTGGGTTACCGGTCGACCGAACTTAAAGTTCGGTCCACCGGTAACTTTGATCGGTTGAACTAAATAATATGGACCGATAGCAGGGATTTTTTGATTGGATCAACCGGTCGACCGGAAAGGGCAAATGGTTCGACCGGTTCTAAAGTATATGGGGGTGTATTTTGTTTTATACGAATATGACCGTTGAAGGAATACGACAAAGGTACGGCCATAATAAAATCCGGGATTGGTCGACCGAAAAGGTAGAACCGGTCGATCGGTAGAGTTCGGTAAAATCACTGTGGAGAGTCTGTTATAAACCGGTCGAACTGAGAACAGGTTCGGTCGACCGGTTCACACAGGAATTTTGGGTTTAGGTTTTAAGTGATTTCCGACTATGGTTTGGGTGATCTAATGAAGTCCAAATGAGGTGAAATATTGTGTGTGACTTCTCTAAGGAACCTAGTGTGTATGTGATAAGTTTTTAGCTCTTGTATGCTCAATTTACACATGTTCCTAAGACTCAAAATAAAATCAAGATTACAAGTCTTCATATAGCTTTATTACAAATCTTGACTTGATTTCCTTCCTTACATGAGTCTTCATCACCTGTAGAGGTTAGCACATGCAATATATATGCAATGCAATATGTGTGCTACTGTACATTACTTATGATTAAGATTAGGTTGATTAAATCATCCAAACAAGGATTAATGGCAAAAAGCCAACAATCTCCTCCTTTTTGATGATGGCAACCTATATCTTAATACTTGAAAATTTTAAGTGTAAACCATGCATATAAATGCTCCCCCTATGGATGCGCATAGTTTTTGTTCAATTTTAACCAATTTTCAAGTAGCTCCCCTTTAATTATCTCTCCCCCTTTGACATCCATCAAAAACAAAAATAATTATGACTTTAAGCATAGAATTTGGATGTCTTGTAATGAAGTTGCTCCCCCTAAATTTTGCACTTCATTACACTAATAAAAGATATAACATTTAAGCTCCCCCTATCAATAAGGCTATATGGAAACTAAGAGTATGATTCAAGTTAAGTTCATTTAAGTTTCTACTCAAGCCTTATTCCAACATCCATTCAAAATTTGACTTTTATAATCAATGGATGTGATATATGATTTGCAATGAATAGGGTTTATGATTTGCAATGAATTAAACCTCTAAAGATATGACAATTAAGCATATAGACTACATTAGAGCTAATTTTTCAGAAAATTCAAAGATAGAAATTTTATACCAAACTTGAATATTGATTAGCTCCAATCTTGACTTGGTGATGCAATCGGATTCGAATTTGACGCTTTGGCTCGTCTGGTCACCACCAATCTCCTCCTCAAGCTCCTACAAGTGTAGATTTAGGTACCCATTTTTGCTTGGGTCCATTAAGTTTAGCTTTTGGTACCCAAATCCAAGTTGATTTTGGTACCTCTACACATACTTTCTTTTTCATGGCAAAATTATGTTTAACATTAATTTGAATAGGAAAGTTTTTACATAAAAATTGTTTGTATTGCCATGTGTGAACTTATGCAATTTATTTGACAAAGTTTCATTTAAGGCATTAAGTTCACTGTTTTTAGTTGCTAGAGATTCATTTAAGCAATTTAGATTTTTAATCATAGAATTATGCTTTTAATCCATGTTAAGTATGTGAATCTCTAAATTTGCAACTTTTCCAGTCATGCAATTCAAGTCATTTAAAAATTTCTTGCTTTCAAGATGAGATTTATCAAGTTTAATAAGCAAGTCAATAGTATCAAATTCTATTATATGCCTATCAAATGCATGAGATGAGGTATTTTTAACATTTAAATTTTCTTCCTTCAAGAATGCATTCTCTAAAGTTAGAACTTAAATTTTAGCAAGCAAATCAACTTTATCATCTAAGATAGATGCATTTTGACATTTAAGATCATGGATTTGCTCATTTGCTACTTGATTAGTCTTGTGAAGTTCTTTATATTTTTCATATAATCTTTGTAATGCATTTTGTAGTTCATTAGAATGATGGGCATTATCTTTTGAACTACTACTTGAAGAGAAACTAGAAGATACCTCATCTTTACTTTCTCCGTCAGATGAGCTTGATGATGATGAAGATGTTGAGTTAATCTCCATTTTCTTTGCTTGAGCTACATCCTTCGGATTTGCTTCTCCCTTCTTCCCGGTTGGTGAATCTCCTTCACCAAAATTCTTTTCTAATGTTTGCCATATAGAATGAGCACTATCACATGAGCAAACAAGATTAAAAAGTTAATCTCCTAATGCACAAAATATGACATTCATAGCCTTAGCATTTAGGGATGCATTTTTCTCATCTTCTAAACTCCATTTACTAATATGACATCTAGGTGATTCATATGGAGTTTGAATCATAAACCACATGTTAATGTTTATGAATTTAATGAACGACATCATTTTACTTTTCCATGAAACAAAATTATTTCCATCAAAATATGGTGGTTTACATGATTCACTAGGTGTGGATGCATTAATAGCCATGTTAATTTATCGGTTAAGAACAAAATTAACGAACGAGGCTCTGATACCAATTGTCGGATCGTGTGGGTTATGGGTCCACAAACTCTAATTAACAATTTAATGCTAATTACCTACTTGCTTAGACAATCAAAGAAATGCAGCGGAAATTAAAACCAAACAAGCAAGTAGAGGAAGATAATGCAAACCACAATGACACGGGGGATTTTATAGAGGTTCGGCACCCCACCTGGGTCCTAGTCCTCTCTTGCAAGCTCCGCGAGCTCCGCCTACGACTTCACTATCCGCTCCCCGTTCCGGGCCGGGAGACAATGCCTTACAACCATCAAACTCGCGAACAACCCTCGCCGAGCTTGGAATCCTCTTCTCCCAATCCGAGAAGGATCACTTCGGGCTCTCACCGAAGTCTATACTTGTGTCTTGGGCTTTCACCAAGACCCTTGCTCTCTTGACAAACAAAAGTAACTTGAGTTGGACTCGCTCTCTAATTGAGCACAACAATTGCTAGACGTTTGAGTGATGAATGATGTGGAAATTAGGCTTCGGGTAGCTAATTTGGAGCTTGGAGGATTGGAGTTTTCTCTCAAATGAATTGGGACAGTTGGAGTTGGAGAGTTCTATTAACAACAGGTCTTGATCCTCTATTTATAAGCTCCTAAGGTATTCTAGCCGTTGGGGATAGATTTGATTGGGTTTTGTGCAAAGATACACAAAGTCAGAAATCGGATTGCAGAAATCTGTCCTGAAACGGTCGACCGAAGAATGGAACGGTCGACTGAACTCTTAAGTTTGTTAATGAAACGGTCGACCGAACTGGGTTACCGGTCGACCGAACTTAAGGTTCGGTAGAAGGAAACTTTGATCGGTTGAACTAAATAGTATCGACCGATAGCAAGGAATTTTTGACTGGATCAACGGTCGACCGGAAAGAGCAAATGATTCGACCGATTCTAAAGTATATGGGGGGTGTATTTTGTTTTAAACGAATATGATCGTTGAAGGAATACGACAAAGGTAACGGCCATAACAAAATCTGGGATCAGTCGACCGAAAAGGTAGAATCGGTCGACCGGTAGAGTTCGGTAAAATCACTGTGGAGATTCTGTTATAAACCGGTCGAACTGAGAACAGGTTCGGTCGACCGGTTCACATAGGAATTTTGGGTTTAGGTTTTAAGTGATTTCCGACTAAGGTTTGGGTGATCTAATGAAGTCCAAATGAGGTGAAATATTGTGTGTGACTTCTCTAAGGAACCTAGTGTGTATGTGATAAGTTTTTAGCTCTTGTATGCTCAATTTACACATGTTCCTAAGACTAAAAATAAAATCAAGATTACAAGTCTTCATATAGCTTTATTACAAATCTTGACTTGATTTCCTTCCTTACATGAGTCTTGATCACCTGTACAGGTTAGCACATGCAATATATATGCAATGCAATATGTGTGCTACTCTACATTACTTATGATTAAGATTAGGTTGATTAAATCATCAAAACAATGATTAATGGCAAAAAGCCAACAATCTCCCCCTTTTTGATGATGGCAACCTATATCTTAATACTTGAAAATTTTAAGTCTAACTATACATATAAATGCTCCCCCTATGGATGTGCATAGTTTTTGTTCAATTTTAACCAATTTTCAAGTAGCTCCCCTTTAATTATCTCTCCCCCTTTGACATCCATCAAAAACAAAAATAATTATGACTTTAAGCATAGTATTTGGATGTCTTGTAATGAAGTTGCTCCCCATAAATTATGCACTTCATTACACTAATAAAAGATATAACATTTAAGCTCCCCCTATCAATAAGGCTATATGGAAACTAAGAGTATGATTCAAGTTAAGTTCATTTAAGTTTCTACTCAAGCCTTATTCTAACATCCATTCAAAATTTGACATTTATAATCAATGGATGTGATATATGATTTGCAATGAATAGGGTTGTTGATTTGCAATGAATTAAACTTCTAAAGATATGATAATTAAGCATATAGACTACATTAGAGCTAATTTTTCAGAAAATTCAAAGATAGAAATTTTATACCAAACTTGAATATTGATTAGCTCCAATCTTGACTTGGTGATGCAATCGGATTCGAATTTGACACTTTGGCTCGTCCGGTCACCACCAATCTCCTCCTCAAGCTCCTACAAGTGTAGATTTAGGTACCCATTTTTGCTTGGGTCCATTAAGTTTAGCTTTTGGTACCAAAATCCAAGTTGATTTTGGTACCTCTACACTTACTTTTTTTTCATGGCAAAATTATGTTTAACATTAATTTGAATAGGAAAGTTTTTACATAAAAATTGTTTTTATTGCCATGTGTGAACTTATGCAATTTATTTGACAAAGTTTCATTTAAGGCATTAAGTTCACTGTTTTTAGTTGCTAGAGATTCATTTAAGCAATTTTTATTTTTAATCATAGAATTATGCTTTTCATCCATGTTAAGTATGTGAATCTCTAAATTTGCAACTTTTTCATTCATGCAATTCAAGTCATTTAAAATTTTCTTGCTTTCAAGATGAGATTTATCAAGTTTAATAAGCAAGTAATTAGTATCAAATTCTATTATATGACTATCAAATGCATGAGATGAGGTATTTTTAATTGGGGATAGATTTGATTGGGTTTTGTGCAAAGATACACAAAGTCAGAAATCGGATTGCAGAAATCTGTCCTGAAACGGTCGACCGAAAAATGGAACGGTCGACCAAACTCTTAAGTTTGTTAATGAAACGGTCGACCGAACTGGGTTACCGGTCGACCGAACTTAAGGTTCGGTAGAAGGAACCTTTGATCGGTTGAACTAAATAGTATCGACCGATAGCAGGGATTTTTTGACTGGATCAACCAGCCGACCGGAAAGGGCAAATGGTTCGACCGGTTCTAAAGTATATGGGGGGTGTATTTTGTTATATACGAATATGACGATTGAAGGAATACGACAAAGGTAACGGCCATAATAAAATCCGGAATCGGTCGGTCGAAAAGGTAGAATCGGTCGACCGGAAGAGTTCGGTAAAATCACTGTGGAGAGTCTGTTATAAACCAGTCGAACTGAGAACAGGTTCGGTCGACCGGTTCACACAGGAATTTTGGGTTTAGGTTTTAAGTGATTTCCGACTAAGGTTTGGGTGATCTAATGAAGTCCAAATGAGGTGAAATATTGTGTGTGACTTCTCTAAGGAACCTAGTGTGTATGTGATAAGTTTTTAGCTCTTGTATGCTCAATTTACACATGTTCCTAAGACTCAAAATAAAATCAAGATTACAAGTCTTCATATAGCTTTATTACAAATCTTGACTTGATTTCCTTCCTTACATGAGTCTTGATCACCTGTAGAGGTTAGCACATGCAATACATATGCAATGCAATATGTGTGCTACTCTACATTACTTATGATTAAAATTAGGTTGATTAAATCATCCAAACAAGGATTAATGGCAAAAAGCCAACAATCTCCCCCTTGTAATGGCAACCTATATCTAAATACTTGAAAATTTTAAGTGTAAACTATGCATGTAAATGCTCCCCTATGGATGTGCATAGTTTTTGTTCAATTTTAACCAATTTTCAAGTAGCTCCCCTTTAATTATCTCTCCTCCTTTGACATCCATCAAAAACAAAAATAATTATGACTTTAAGCATAGAATTTGGATTTCTTGTAATGAAGTTGCTCCCCCTAAATTTTGCACTTCATTACACTAATAAAAGGTATAACATTTAAGCTCCCCCTATCAATAAGGCTATATGGAAACTAAGAGTATGATTCAAGTTAAGTTCATTTAAGTTTCTACTCAAGCCTTATTCTAACATCCATTCAAAATTTGACATTTATAATCAATGGATGTGATATATGATTTGCAATGAATAGGGTTTATGATTTGCAATGAATTAAACTTCTAAAGATATGAGAATTAAGCATATAGACTACATTAGAGCTAATTTTTCAGAAAATTCAAAGATAGAAATTTTATACCAAACTTGATTATTGATTAGCTCCAATCTTGACTTGGTGATGCAATCAGATTCGAATTTGACATTTTGGCTCGTCTGGTCACCACCAATCTCCTCCTCAAGCTCCTACAAGTGTAGATTTAGGTACCCATTTTTGCTTGGGTCCATTAAGTTTAGCTTTTGGTTCCCAAATCCAAGTTGATTTTGGTACCTCTACACTTACTTTCTTTTTCATGGCAAAATTATGTTTAACATTAATTTGAATAGGAATATTTTTACATAAAAATTGTTTTTATTGCCATGTGTGAACTTATGCAATTTATTTGACAAAGTTTCATTTAAGGCATTAAGTTCACTGTTTTTAGTTGCTAGAGATTCATTTAAGCAATTTAGATTTTTAATCATAGAATTATGTTTTTCATCCATGTTAAGTATGTGAATCTCTAAATTTGCAACTTTTTCATTCATGCAATTCAAGTCATTTAAAATTTTCTTGCTTTCAAGATGAGATTTATCAAGTTTAATAAGCAAGTCATTAGTATCAAATTCTATTATGTGACTATCAAATGCATGAGATGAGGTATTTTTAATTGGGGATAGATTTGATTGGGTTTTGTGCAAAGATACACAAAGTCAGAAATCGGATTCCAGAAATCTGTCCTGAAACGGTCGACCAAAAAATGGAACGATCGACCGAACTCTTAAGTTTGTTAATGAAACGGTCGACCGAACTGGCTTACCGGTCGACCGAACTTAAGGTTCGGTAGAAGGAACCTTTGATCAGTTGAACTAAATAGTATCGACCGATAGCCGGGATTTTTTGACTGGATCAACCAGTCGACCAGAAAGGGCAAATGGTTCGACCGGTTCTAAAGTATATGGGGGGTGTATTTTGTTTTATACGAATATGACGGTTGAAGGAATACGACAAAGGTAACGGCCATAATAAAATTCGGGATCGATCGACCGGAAAGGTAGAACCGGTCGACCGGTAGAGTTCGGTAAAATCACTGTGGAGAGTCTGTTATAAACCGGTCGAACTGAGAACAGGTTCGGTCGACCGGTTCACACAGGAATTTTGGGTGATTTCCGACTAAGGTTTGGGTGATCTAATGAAGTCCAAATGAGGTAAAATATTGTGTGTGACTTCTCTATGGAACCTAGTGTGTATGTGATAAGTTTTTAGCTCTTGTATGCTCAATTTACACATGTTCCGAAGACTCAAAACAAAATCAAGATTACAAGTCTTCATATAGCTTTATTACAAATCTTGACTTGATGTCCTTCCTTCCATGAGTCTTGATCACCTGTAGTGGTTAGCACATGCAATATATATGCAATGCAATATGTGTGCTACTCTATATTACTTATGATTAAGATTATGTTGATTAAATCATCAAAACAAGGATTAAGGCCTAAAAGCCAACATTTACCACATCGGTTTTCATCAAAACCGATGTGTTAGGTGTTTTTTAGACTTTAATTTACCACATTATCTCCTTCGTTTCCTCCGCCCTAGTTTTTGTTTCCTCCACCCAGAGCCAAATGCAATTCAAACACATCCCACTCCGACCCAATCCAAATTGCCTCAACCTCAACCCTTGTCACACCCACTCTGACCCGATCCAAACCGCCTCGACCTTGACCCAAGCCGCACGACCCCCCACACTGCACCACCTCCGATCCACACCTCTGATCCAACTCCGATCCACACAACCCAAGTCGACTCCCCACGCTGATCCACCTCCGATCCTTCCCAATTCCTCCAGTCACCAAAAACTCATCGAGCTCCTCCGAACATATCGTGCTCCTCCGACATCGACTCCTCTGACGTGCTCCTCCGACCTCGACTCCTCCAACCTCAAAGTGCAAGGTAACCCTTTGAAGGTCTTAACATATGGTATTAAGAGCTGACAATCTAAATTTAAAATGCCATTGCTTCTAAGTTTTGAGCTTATACTAAAAACTAGTTGAAAACACCTGTGTTGGGCTTTGTGCTTCAATTTTTTGTTGGTAGCCTCAGAAATTACCAAAAGATCACTTGTTTAACATTGTCGTAGACCTTGAAAATATATTTGATTGTACAAACAACCACGTTCTTACTCATTCACAGTTTCTAAAGTGTTTAGTGTTGTTTTTTCTTAAGTATAAAAAAAGTATTACTTTGAAAAATAGTTAATCAAAGTATTACGTTGCTAATGTACCCACTTAAATAAAAATAGTAGTTCTAGTTTTAGAAGGAATAAAACAAGACTATTGGTTTAGATTATGAGAAGATAGAAAATGTGTTTTTGTTAGAATACTCGTGTAGATTGCATTTATATTAGTACTTGTGTTTTCATTGCTAACGCATGAAAAGAGAGTGAGTTTTCATTAACCAACTTGAACCTTGAGATGCTTTAACGTGATAATACATCATTTAACGTGGTTCTTTTGTGCCTTTTTGGTTCCTAAAACTATTGGGAAAAGTTGTGGTGTGTGGGGAAAAGGGTAGTTAATAATTCGAGAGAGAATGGAAGGGGTAGAGTAAAAGGTTTGGTTGGTGTGAGTGTGGTAATTTTGTGTGATACATCCATTACCATGCATTGTACGTTGTCTATGTGATGTTCATGACTTCAAATGGTCTATGTTGAATAAATACAAGAATTGAATTGATTGTGCAAATATATTATGTATAGTCTAGTGTTTGTGTAGGAATGGTTGTATTGAAGTTTTTTGTTATATAGTTGTGGATTGTTTGTGTTTTTTCCCACAGGAAAACGTTTATTAATATGAAATTTAAGGGGAGATTCTGCTGAAATTCAAAAAAATTCATATATATTAGGTTCATTTTGTATTACGATTGTTTGTGTTGTTGTGTAGATAACAATGGATCAAAATTGGATTTTTGCAAGTCGATTGAGTGATGAGTATGAGTACGGAGTTGATAAATTTCTAGAGTTTGCACAAAAGAATGCGTATTTTAGAAACGAAGGAAAGGTCTTATGTCCATGTAGGAAGTGTTTTAACATGTTCTTAAGGGATGTAAAGAGATCAAGGCTCATTTTTAGAAAGGTTTTGACGAAGGATACAAATGTTGGATATGGCATTGTGGGAATGAAATACGTAAGAAGGAAGAAATTGATAGTCCTTCAAATCAAGATGTTAATGATGAAGAACGGTTAGATGATATGATTCGAGATGGTGCCGATAAGTTTGATGATAAACCCCAAGTACTTAGTAGTCTGTTGTTTGATAATGAAAATTTTTTGTATCCGAGTTGCACCAATTTCAATAGATTGTCTGCAGTGTTACGGTTATATACCTTGAAAGCCTCGAACGGTTGGAGTGATGTCAGTTTTACAGTCTTACTTAAGCTGTTAAAGTAAATTCTTCCAAAAAAGAATGAACTTCCAGACCGTACATATAAGGACAAAAAAATCTTTTGTTCGATGCGAATGCAGTATAGGAAAATACATGCATGCCCTAATGATTTCATATTATATAGGGCTGCATATGAAAATCTACATTGTTGTCTGGTTTGTAATGCGTCACCGTACAAACATAAGAAAAGTGGGAGTGGTGATATACCAGTACAAGGACCGCCTGCAAAGGTGTTGTGGTATCTTCCGATAATTCCAAGGTTGAAATGTTTGTTTGCTTATCCTGTGGATTCAAAGAATCTCACATGGCACGAAGATCATGATAAAGTGAATGATCAGATGTTTCGACATCCTGCAGATTCTGCACAATGGAAGAAGACCGATTCAGATTTTACAGTGTTCGGTCAAGAATCCAGAAATCTGAGACTTGTTCTGTGTACTGACGGAACGAATCCTTACGGGAGTTTGAGTAGCCTTCATAGTTCGTGGCCTGTTCTACTGGTTATGACATAGATGTGTATTTGGCTCCCTTGATTGATGACTTGAAGAAATTGTGGAACGATGGTGAGCAAGTGGGTGGTGCCCACCGTCAACAGTCATTTACAATACGTGCGATGATATTTTACACAATTAATGACATCCCCGCTTATGGAAATATGTCTGGCTATTCTGTGAAAAGGCACAAAGTTTGTCCTATTGGTGAAGAAAAGACGTGTTCTTTGCAGGTTGTTCATGGCAATAAGACAGTGTATCTTGGTCATTGCAAATTTCTTCCGATGAATCATCTGTACCGTAAAATGAAAAGGGCTTTTAACGGAAAGCAGGAACTCGAAGAACCCCTTGCAGAAATCAGTGTGAGGCAAGCTGTTGAGCGGGTAAAGTACATCCAATGCGAATTCAGCAAGCCTTACAAATTCAGAAATAATAAGAGTAGTTGGAAGAAAAAATCCATTTTTTAACTTTCCTTATTGGGAGACCTTAGAAGTCAGACATTGTATTGATGTCATGCGTGTCGAAAATAATATTTGTGACAGTTTGTTAGAAACTCTTCTAAACATACCGGCTAAGACTAAAGATGGATATAATGTCAGACTTGACCTACTTGAACTTGGTATTCGAGCAAAATTGACACCAGAGAGTAAAGGTACTCATAAGTATTTACCACCAGCCTGTTACACTCTGTCCAGAAAGGAGAAATTAGCTTTGTATCAGTGTCTACATGGTGTCAAAGTGCCACAAGGGTATTCGTTAAATATTAGAAGTCTTGTTTCAATGAAAGATTTGAAACTAATTGGTTTGAAGTCTCATGATTGTCATATGTTGATGCAGCAATTGTTACCAGTTGCCATTAGATCGATATTGCCGAAACACGTTAGACATGCTATTATCAAATTTTGTTTGTTCTTGAACAAGATTTGTAGCAAAGTAATTGATCCAAAGTATTTCGATAAGTTAAAAAATGAAGTAGTTGTTACGATATGTCAGTTGGAGATGTACTTTCCGCAATATTGTTTTGACATTATGGTTCATTTGGTTGGTCATTTGGTTATAGAAGTCAAGCTACTCGGTCCAGTTTTTTTGAGGTGGATGTATCCTTCCGAGTATTACATGGGTGAGTTGAAAGATTATTGTAAGAATTACCAAAGGCCATATGCGAGCATCGTTGAAGGTTACATTGTTGAAGAGGTAATCAAGTTTTGTAATGAGTACTTAACTCATACTAAGCGCGTGGGACTTCCTAAGAACCGACATGAAGATAAAATTGAAGGTAAAGGTACGCGTGGTCCGAAGATGATAAGTCCAAAAACTAAGGATCTCTTGAAAGAATATTTCTATGTGTTATGCAATTCTGATGAAGTCTAACCTTATTTGGATGAGCACGTGAACATAGTGAGGGAAAAACATCCTTCATGGACTGATCAACAAGTAATTAATGCTCACAATAAGGCTTTCGATGATTGGTTCAGGGAAATTGTGTACAGCCGTAATGTTTCTGAAAAATTGAAATGGTTGGCATACAGACCAAATCCTATAGTGACATCCTATAATGGTTATGATATCAATGGGTTTTCTTTTTATACCAAACTGGAGGACAAGAAAAGCACAATGCAGAATAATGGGATCACTTTGGTAGCTGCATCATTGCACATCTCTAGTTCAAACGATAGAAATCTCATATATGCCAATATGTCTTATTATGATCAGATTGAAAAAATATGGGAGTTGAACTTTACTAAATTTAATGTTGCAGTATTTAAATGTAACAGGGTGGACAACAAAAACGGACTTCAAGTCGATGAGTTGGGGTTTACATTGGTGAACCTTAAAAAAGAAGGTTTGAAAGAAGATGCTTAACTTGGGATGCGCCGACCGAACTCCCGTTACACGGGTGGTAGGGATTGCCCTATGTGGAGATTTGGGGAAAGGTGTACGTGATAGTGTAAGTCCTCATGGGCAATGATGCACGAAACCTGACCCTGGGAGAATGAAGCTCCAACTAATAAAAAGAAAAAGAGGTTTGAAGAGAAGAGCCATGAAAGGACCCAAAAGCAGGAAAACAGACTTAATTGTGAGACTTGGGGACCAAGATGCAAGGGAGAAGGACCTGAACGTAAGACAGGAGGACCTACGAGCAAAACAGGAAACTCCACACCATCATGGGGAGTATTTTGTCAATTTGATTCGGGTCGGAGCTCCACTAAACCAAGTAGATGCATCCAAGACAAAGAAACACTCCAAGCAAAGCCCACAACAAAAACCAACGCGATCTGAAGTTTATAGACCGCCAATTGGCGGTCTTGGACCGCTAATTGGCGGTCCATATGGCCCCAGATCCGCTAAGCTTTCTCCTGGACTTGTATTATGTGTTTAGGCTATTTTTGGTATTGGTTTAGTCCCACATCGGGGGATTGTCCCGTATTAGCTTTTTCCATGCTTATAAATAGAACTCTTCACCTGCCATTGTATCAATCTCTCTCTTTGGTGGCCACCTTCCCTTCTAAGAGTGAAGCCTTGAAGCAAAACTCTGGTGGAGGAAGAGCTACTTGTAATTGAGTGAGTTAATAATAGAAGCTTTCCTTTAATTGTGTTGTTTCTCTCTTAGTTTAATTTCCTTCCATATGCATGTTTGCTTGTTTGTTTTGTTTTATGCTTCTTTATTATTTCTTGCTTGATTAGTATAACTTTCATTTCAGTATTATGCTTTCTTTTGTTAATATAGTTAGTGTAATGAGTAGTGAGTAGTTTCATCCACATTTGGGGGTGGAGAAATATGTGATATAATCATGTAGTGTATTAAGTGTGTGTTATTTTTATCCCTTGAGCTTTATATGATTTCCATAACCATCTAATGGGTCTCACTCTTATCTTTGATATGCTAATGCTCTTGAATGAAGCTTAGCTTATGCTTTGATTAGTGGACCTATTTTATGGGGAATGATAAGGTTAGGATATGGATGAAGTTAATATTGGAAACACAAGTTGTAGTGTATGAGCTCTTGTTGCCTTTACCTTAGCTAATGTCTTGTATGTTTTAATGATGTAGTCTTATCTTAATTCATGTGGAGGCATAGTAGGGTCTAGTCTTTATACTTGAGTTCATGTAGCTTCATTCCAACTATTGTCTTGTATTTTTAATGATGTAGTGAAATCTTAATTCATGTGGAGGGAAAGTTGGATGTAGTTTTATGATTTCATGCACTACATGTTGTGAGGAGCTTAATTACACACACCACACACACATCTTTATGTTCACATCATTTCTCTACCCCCTTTGGGGTGTAGTTTTATTACTTTTCTTCCATTTCGATTTGCATTCTAGTTTAGTTAGTGTAAT
The DNA here is from genome assembly GCA_963682175.1 of Triglochin maritima. Classification (NCBI taxonomy): domain Eukaryota; kingdom Viridiplantae; phylum Streptophyta; class Magnoliopsida; order Alismatales; family Juncaginaceae; genus Triglochin; species Triglochin maritima. The sequence continues at coordinate 25,483,027 of OY821777.1, forward strand.
ACATCTTTCTCTCCCTCTTTTACCTCTCGCCTTCGAACAAACCAATCGTCGACACACCTCCCAGTGGACGACCCGTATTTGCCACCACTTCAACGCGGCCGTGCACTTGCGGTTAAATATAAAACGAGATCAATCAAGTTTTTGGCGCCATTGCCGGGGAGGTGCTCTGTCGAGACCTTGGTTTGGACGATTCGAGGGGTTTTTGATTTTTTGTTTCCAGTTTTCTTAGTTTCAGGGAACCATCGGATCAAGGGGAGGCTACTGGAAAAGTTGGAGGACCAGAAGCTTCAAAAGGACAGCCAATCAACGGTTGGAGACCGCCAATTGGCGGCCTGGTAAGGGCTTCCTTCTTCCAAATTTTTTCTGGTAGTTAGTGCTGTAATTTGTGTTATCTGGGAGCCCTATTGTTCATGCTGTGACTTCTCTTTTGCTCCCAGATCATTAATCACTCCCCCATTAATCAACTTGGACCATAAAACTCAAAGCAAAATATTAGACTCGTTGCCATCTAGGTCATGCATCATGTGTAGACCTTGCATGCATTTGTCTTTTCTTTTCTTTACATTTTGTTGTTGATTGCTGGCGTGAGGTACGTGCACCCAAATCTCTCATTCATGCATTTTTCGATCATGCATTAGTTAGTAAGGTGCATCGGGACAAGAGTGAGAGAGCGTTTGATTGGAGCGATTGATTGCTAGATCTAGGATCAAAACACTACTAAGGAGGGGATGTCCCATAAAAGATAAGGTGGGGGATTTCATCACCCTTTCCTTGGCCCCAAAAATCAATCTTAATAAAGCCTTAACTAAAAGCAAGTAGACATTGGCCCTAGGATTGCGGGCGCACTAAGAGAGTAATCTAGTTGAGACCGTCATGACCTGATCGGCGTTGCCTACCTTGTCGATAGTAGGAGGTACTGGATCTCCGGATCTTGTATCACTTGCTGGGCATTGTGGTCCTCGTTGTAGGGAGGTGAGACGTGTCGAGGCTAGTGACCTCGAAGTTAGGCGTCGTCTAGCCTAAGGACCCATTGCCTTACATTGTTTGAGCCGTGCTTGCTAGTTAGGCGTCTTCCTGATCCCTCTACCCCCGATAGCTCTAGGGATTCTTCCCTCCTCACCTGAGTCCTCTCCTCATCTATTCTCTACGAATAGTCTCCTCCTCTAGTACACCTTCTGTTGAGTGTTTGTTAGAGTCGAGTCGAGCATTTTATGCGAGGTTGGGCTCGTTCTGGTGAGAGCGCTCGACTCGAGAGAGTGCATTCTTCTGAGATGGACGGTCTTGGTGATCGACCATCTCCGCCTCGTGCTCCTTTGGAGCATGAAGCCGAGTCGTCTCGAGGTGACGGGGGAGACCGGGTTCCATACATGGAATACCTCGGTCCGCTTTCGCCACCACGTAGACCTCCTTCTCCTCCTCGTCTGACTCGAGAGGAAAGGAGATTTGGTCAGGATCGAGTTCTTGGTGCACCACCACCTTTATCTCGACATGATAGACTGATGACTTTGTGGGAGCGGACCCATCCTATTCGGGCCGCGCAGCCTTCTTGCATAGTTGTTCCCCCTGCTCGCGGGAACAACTATGAGCTGAAACCTCAATATGTGGGCATGCTTCCAACCTTTACTGCCAATAAGGAGGATCCGTATATCTTTATACGCGAATTCGAGAAAGTATGCTCATTGTTCAAGCTTCAACAGCTTGACGAGGATTCAGTCCGGTTGAGGATGATTTCTTTCGCATTGAAGGATAATGCAAAGAAATGGATGTATAGCCTCCCGGCGAGCTCGATTCGGTCATGGGATGACTTTGTGACCGTCTTTCTGAATAGATTTTTCTCTCAAAGGAAAACTCAATAGATACGGCACCAGATACATCAAATGTATCAAACCGAGACCGAATCGTTTCATGGTTTCTTTGAGAGGTTCAAGGACCTTCTCCAGCAGTGCCCCCATCATGGATTTGAGTTATGGCAGATGTGCCAAATTGTTTATGAGGGCATCAACTACAACACCCGCACATTGTTGGAGTCGATGTGTCAGGGTGACTTCCAAATGAAACCCATCGAAGAGGCATGGGACACTTTTGAGGCTATGGCTGAGCGTACCTTCGAGTGGGATATCATGAGAGTGCCACCAGCCGCCAGGTCTTCTGGTCGAGCTGGATCTTATCAAGTTGACTCATCGATCGCGTCTGAGGCGAAAATGGTTGCTCTCATGCGTATGATTGAGAGTTTAGAGTTGGACCGAGCTCCTGTAGCTCAGGTCGCTACTCCCGAGTGTGGTAGGTATGGATTTACGGGCCATGTTGACTTGGAAAGCGCTTACGCTCCAAGGGATACTGAGCATGCGAATGCAATGTATCAACAGAGGCCCCGTAACGACCCGTACAGTCACTCCAACAACCCGGGATGGCGTAACCATCCTAACTTCTCTTGGGGGCCTAGTGGGGGTCACGGTCAGAGCTCGCACGCTCAACCTCAACCACCACCTTATCAACCTCCACGGCCATGGGCGACCTACCAACCCCCACATCAAAGGTCTCAACACCAAAATTACCAACCTGCTCATGCCTCATCGTCGGGTTATTCCAACCAGACTCCACCACCCCAGCGGGTTGACCCTAAGGGCCCTTGTGATCCGACCTTTCAAGCGTTGCAAAGTATAGTCAAGGCTTTGGAAATGCAGGTTAGCCAGTTGGCTCATCAACTCCATGAATGCGAGAAGGGTCAGTTCCCGAGTCAACCTGAGGTGAATCCTCGGGGTACCCATTCTCAAGGAAGGACACCTTTACCTCATGCCACCTCTCAACCGACCCATCATATTTATGTGATTCATACTTTGAGGTCTGGTAAGGAGGTGGATAACCACATTGGGGTACCTTCTTTGTCATCACCATCTTTGAGGGAGCCGGATCCTGAGGCTCCCTCCACAAATACTTCCAGGAATGAGCCAGATCCTGAGGTTCTTTCTACATTTCCTTTGACAAAGGGGCCGAACCCTGAGGTCCCCTTGTCTCCTCTTGTGTCGAAGGAACCAGATTCTGAGGTCCTCACTCATGTTTCTTTGGACCTGAATTCTGGGGTGCCTTCGCATCCTTATGCACCAAAGGCACCATTCCCTGAGCGCCTTAAAAAGAAAACCTCTGATCAGCATGACAAGATGCTTGAGATGTTTAGGCAAGTTAAGGTGAACATCCCTCTGTTGGAGGTGATTCAGCAAATGCCACCTTATGCCAAGGTTCTCAAGGACTTATGCACCAAGAAGAGAAAAACTCATGTTCCCAAGAAAGCTTTTCTTGTGGCTAACGTGAGTTCCTTGTTGGCACAACCCATGCAAGTCAAGTACAAGGACCCTGGCTGTCCTACTATCTCTTGTGTGATTGGTGATGTGTCCATACATTGAGCCTTATTGGACCTTGGTGCATCTGTTAATCTTCTGCCATATTCTGTCTACGTCCACCTCGGTCTTGGACACCTCAAACAAACAAAGACCACTCTTCAATTGGCTGATAGGTCTATGAAGAAACTGAGGGGTGTGGTGGAAGATGTGCTGATCAAAGTGGGAGAGTTCATTTATCCAGTCGACTTCTTTGTCTTGGATACTGAACATGTGCCAAACCCACTTGGACAAATTCCTGTCATTCTGGGGCGACCATTCCTTGCGACTTCCAATGCATTGATCAATTGTCGCAATGGTCTGATGCGCTTGACTTATGGTAGTCAATGTGCTGATTTTAACATCTTCACCATCGGCAAAAAGCCAGGTGCCTTCAATGACCCTGTTGGGGTAAACCTTATCCAGGGTTTGGATGAGATTGAAGTTGAGGGCACCTTCAAGTACTTCAGAGAATTGTTCGATGAAGCTCCTGAAGGTGGTGAAGATGTTTCACCTGGGCTGGCACAAGAAAGTGCCTTATGTTCGGATCATGTGGCCTCAGTGCCACCTCCTTTTGATCTCGTGGCCCTTGAGCCACATTCTTCTGATCTCGTGGCCCTTGAGCCACATCCTTTTGATCACGTGGCTTTTGAGCCACCAGATACCATTTTTATGGCCTCTAGCCCACATGCTCTTCATTTTGTATCTGCTGAGGACCCCATGTGGGTTAAGAATCAACCACCTGATACCCTTCAACCTGGTAGAGGTTCACCTCTCATTCATGCCTCCTCTTTTGATAACTCTCGAGAGGCATCGAACGACCACAATGCTAATAAGGGTGTCAGGTGGTCAAGCAATTCTATTTTGTATGTTGCGAGCCCATACAGGTGCATTTCTTGCTCGAGAGATGGCGGGTTCCCATTTGATGTCCCTTGATATATGAAGATGGGAGCCCATTGTTGTACATAGTTCAAAAAAAAGAAGAAGAAGAAGAAAGAGAAGACTCCTTCAGTGAGCATCGATTGTAGTGGGCCCCAACCCTTGAGTATTTGGGCCCATTTCGTTCACGTATTTGTATCCCTTCTTTAGCATCTCACAGGTTTTGAGGGAAGTTGGGTTGTGTCCATCAACATAGCCATGAACTTCCTTGTGTGCTTCACATTGGTGAGATCGATTCTGTTTCATGCATACATTCATTGAGGACAATGCATGAAGTAGGTGTGGGGGGGTGATTTACGTGTGTACATAGTTGAGTCTTTTCCTTTGTTTTTGTTTTCTTTTGTGTGCATTGTTAGGGTCATGTTAGTGTGCTGCATTTAATATCGATATATCTGCTTGCCATGATCCTTGGGTGACTTGTCTTCTTTTGCTTGCCGAGTGCTTCAAAATTTTCACATTTCTTTCAAAATATTCATGTGTTTGCGAAAGGAAATGTTTTGTGGGTTTTGCGTGTGTTTAGCATGTGCAAAACCGTTGAGAGGCAAAGTAAAAAGAAAGCTCCTAAAATTGTCTTGAACTTGATGCATTAGGATATCTAGTACTGTGGCTTTAGGATTTATCGAGTTGTTAGGATGCACCCCAGTTTTCCTTTGGGGGTGAGTAATCATAGTGTTTCAGTGCTCAAACATTTAAAGAAGTCGACCCTGAACCTAGTGAGTCAATAATTCGTGTCTGTTAACTTAAGGAAGTTTGTTGTAGTCAAGGACCCTCTAAATCTTGTTGTGAGACATAAGTGTAGGGGTTTTGGTTCATGTGTAGATAAGAAATAAGTGAGTAGGTGTTCTCTCTTCTCACACGGCTCCTATCACTCGGGAAAGTAGGTCTGAGGGGAATTTGTGCCAGGTGCTTTCGAGTCATCTGACTTGGGATGCGCCGACCGAACTCCCGTTACACGGGTGGTAGGGATTGCCCTATGTGGAGATTTGGGGAAAGGTGTACGTGATAGTGTAAGTCCTCATGGGCAATGATGCACGAAACCTGACCTTGGGAGAATGAAGCTTCAACTAATAAAAAGAAAAAGAAGAAAAAAATGTGAAAAGAAACAAAAAGAAAAAAAATATGATAATGCAAATAAGAACATTAATGGACTTTACACTTTGTAGCCTTGAGGATGTTGAGGATTGTCCATGTCTTTCACTTAATTCCTTATTTAACTTGCACGAATGGTTCATTAGGGTAGAGGTGTGGACTGATCACCTATATAGAGTCGCCCCGTAGCATTACCGCGTCCATTGATCGACAAAATATTTCCAACGAGTCGAGTGTCTAGATTGAATAATGCATCTTGTTCGGATTTTTGGGTATATCCGCTGAAAATTCTCAGGAGATAGCACTCCTCCTCCTTTGCAACAAGGAGGTTTAACGGCTTGTTGCACGTGCTAAGTGCAACCGTGATTCCTACGAAAGTGTGTTAGGATTTCTTGTATTTCGTTTGCTTTTCTCTTTCTTTGTTTTGCTCGGGACTAGCAAAAACTTAGGTGTGGGGGTATTTGATTGACATCATTTCATGCTTATATCTGTACCTTATATCCATTTTCTTACACCTAAGCAATGCTACGTGACGAGTTTTATGTTTGATTTTCAGAAATAAAGAGGTTTGAAGAGAAGAGCCATGAAAGGACCCAAAAGCAGGAAAACAGACTTAATTGTGAGACCTGGGGACCAAGATGCAAGGGAGAAGGACTTGAACGTAAGACAGGAGGACCTACGAGCAAAACAGGAAACTCCACACCATCATGGGGAGTATTTTGTCAATTCGATTCGGGTCAGAGCTCCACTAAACCAAGTAGATGCATCCAAGACCAAGAAACACTCCAAGCAAAGCCCACAACAAAAACCAACGCGATCTGAAGTTTATAGACCGCCAATTGGCGGTCTTGGACCGCTAATTGGCGGTCCATATGGGCCCAGATCCGCTAAGCTTTCTCCTGGACTTGTATTATGTGTTCAGGCTATTTTTGGTATTGGTTTAGTCCCACATCGGGGGATTGTCCCGTATTAGCTTTTTCCATGCTTATAAATAGAACTCTTCACCTGCTATAGTATCAATCTCTCTCTTTGGTGGCCACCTTCCCTACTAAGAGTGAAGCCTTGAAGCAAAACTCTGGTGGAGGAAGAGCTACTTGTAATTGAGTGAGTTAATAATAGAAGTTTTCTTTTAATTGTGTTGTTTCTCTCTTAGTTTAATTTCCTTCCATATGCATGTTTGCTTGTTTGTTTTGTTTTATGCTTCTTTATTATTTCTTGCTTGATTAGTATAACTTTCATTTCAGTATTATGCTTTCTTTTGTTAATATAGTTAGTGTAATGAGTAGTGAGTAGTTTCATCCCCATTTGGGGGGTGGAGAAATATGTGATATAATCATGTAGTGTATTAAGTGTGTGTTATTTTTATCCCTTGAGCTTTATATGATTTCCATAACCATCTAATGGGTCTCACTCTTATCTTTGATATGCTAATGCTCTTGAATGAAGCTTAGCTTATGCTTTGATTAGTGGACCTATTTTATGGGGAATGATAAGGTTAGGATATGGATGAAGTTAATATTGGAAACACAAGTTGTAGTGTATGAGCTCTTGTTGCCTTTACCTTAGCTAATGTCTTGTATGTTTTAATGATGTAGTCTTATCTTAATTCATGTGGAGGCATAGTAGGGTCTAGTCTTTATACTTGAGTTCATGTAGCTTCATTCCAACTATTGTCTTGTATTTTTAATGATGTAGTGAAATCTTAATTCATGTGGAGGGAAAGTTGGATGTAGTTTTATGATTTCATGCACTACATGTTGTGAGGAGCTTAATTACACACACACCACACACACATCTTTATGTTCACATCATTTCTCTACCCCCTTTGGGGTTTAGTTTTATTGCTTTTCTTCCATTTCGATTTGCATTCTAGTTTAGTTAGTGTAATACATCTTTCTCTCCTTCTTTTACCTCTCGCCTTCGAACAAATCAATCGTCGACACACCTCCCAGTGGACGACCCGTATTTGCTACCGCTTCAACGCGGCCGTGCACTTGTGGTTAAATATAAAACGAGATCAATCATGCAGCAGTACTTGAACTTAGATCGCTCAAGGACGATGGAACTGTTGACAGCTTACTTATCTGAGATGATCATCATGAAGGAATATGGATCAACGATCCTATGAGTAAGAGAAAAAAGTAAAGTTGCATGCAAGTTAATATCTTACGTTATTTGTATATTATTTCATACTTTATAAGTTGATCTAAACTTTGTTCTTTTATTTATTTGGGGTAGATAGGTATGAAGAAGAAGGACGATCGGCGAAAGCCGGACACTGATGTCCCAAACACTGACGTCAACATTGAAGTTGAAAGTGACGATGAGGATTTAATTACAGCTCAACGACGTGGAGCTACTTTGATGGTGCAACTTCAGTTAGTGGTTAAGAAATGAGGTCCATTGCCTCTCCAGTTTGATGAGGTGTTGGAGCCAATCGGACCAAACCAGTTATACTAGAGAAGTTATTTGGGTAGTCTTGCAAGAACAAAAGTCGACATCTGCGTTGAAAAATGGTCTGCGGTCAACGCTTCACTAAAAAACCAAATTTGGCAAGATGTAATGGTAAGATTCTACTTCCTACATTGTTAGTGATTTTTGTCTTGTATATTTTTTATCTAACTATCGGTTGTTGTTTACTGTAAGAGAAATTTGCTTTTCAGCCCACAAAAATTTTGAAAAATAAATGGATTTCGTTTGTGGGCAATTGGTGGAAAGATTTTCAAACAAAGTTGACAGCCAACTTTATATTTGGGAGTACAAGGATCAAAATCCTTGTTTGATTTAGAACTTTATTACTGCAACAACTTGGGCGTATTTCCTCAAATCAAGACAATCTCCTGAATTTTTGGTATGATTTTAATAGTTTCTTACCAATTGACTTAGATTTTCACAATATGTTTTCACATAATTAACGTTTATTCTCTCGTTATAGGCTCAACGAGAGCTTAATAAAGATCAACAATCCAAAAATAAGCTTATTCATGGATTGTCCCAGAGAGGCTATCGTAAACTTGAGGAGCGAATGATGGCCGAAAGAAGAGCAAAGCAAAAAGAAGATGCTTTGCAGTCTGGTCTAAGCGAACAACAAGCAAGTAATTTGTCTTGGATAGTAGAAATGGCATATTATCCAAGTCTTTGGGTAAAGAAGAGCTTCTGGGACGAGTTCGAGGTGTGGGTAGTTGAATTGGAATTTGTCAGTACTTTGCGTCATCTTCTACCTCTTCAGATCGGGGGGCATACTCGGGAAAATCATGAATTAAGGCAAAGGATGGGAGATTTGGAGAATATGGTGAGAAATCTCTATGCTATGAACAACCTGCCTTGTAACATGCCAACACCTCAGAGCGCGTCAAGTGTTAATCCTGAAGTGGTATTTGTCAAGCCAACCCGTCCAGTACCAACAGAATTGAAGAAACATCAATACTAACGACTGGGAAAAACTAAACAATCGAGGTTTAAAGTTAATTACATTTGTATGTATTGTTAGTGGTTAATTCTAACTTAAATATATTTACAGGATGGTCGCGAATGTGGAATTTTTTTAAGTGATCCCGATTTGCGACATGTAGCTTATGGAAAGGTATATGCGTTGAAGACGTACAAAGGGGCACAAATTGAATCAAATAATGTAGTAGTGTCTTCAGATGTTCCGGTCGAATGTGATGCATTTTTGCCAATACCGGAATCTGAAGTTTATACTGTTGGGGACGCTGAAGGACACGTATTGGAATGACCACGCTCTTTGGTAAAACCGAAAAGAAAAGGAAGGTAATTATTTATTATTTATATATGATTTTTTAATCGTCATACATATTGTTTAAGTAGAAATGTTCTAACAATGTATATTTTAATGTTAAAGGTTAAACCTCCACCATCGAACGGATCCAAAAAGTCTACAAGGTTTGATGAAAATGTGTTTCCTAAGAACTGTTTAATGTTATATAATATCTTAAAATATAAACCCGAGGACGATGTTGTGGAGTTCTTTGGATAAAGAAATCGTAGGCTACACATTGGAAGACGGCTTAGAACCAAAATTGTATGTCATCTTTGGTGATGTCATGCAATTTCTGAAGATGGAAAAATTATGTATATCAATCATTGAAGTTCATATAATGTAAGTCCTTATATATGTTATTTTTCTCGATATTTGTTTGTGTTTAAAGTTTGACATTTAAATCATGTTTATTTATTGTGATATATAGGTCTCTTTACGAAATGCCTAATGGAAAGAGCTTTGGATATTTGTGTCCAACATTGGTCAACCATCCTAGACAAAAAAGTTACAACACCCAAGTGTAAAAAATTGCGAATGTGATGGCTGAGGGGGACAAGATGTGTTATCTTGCACCGTATTAGCAGAGGTATGTTTTTACTTATTTGATTTAATGCATGTAGTAATAAAATTAATTACTTATGTTTTTTAAATGAATGTTGTCTAGTCATCATTAGATGTTAGTTGTTATTCGTCCCGATACAAATACTGGATAATTGTTTGATCCTTAAGCTTCCGACAAACCGAGGAAAGATTTGAAAGACTTGGTACAATTGTAAGTTCTATTAAATTACTATTTTAAACATGAAAATACGTTGTAGTTATTAGATTTTATAACAAATTTCGATATTTATCCATTTCTGTAGAGTTATTGATATATATAAACAATTGGGACGAAACAGAAGCCAAAAAAAGAAAATAACGTGGTATCCTATTAACGTAGGGTAATTAAATTATTTCTGAAATAATGGGTACTATATTTTCAATTAATTTCTTTGTTTAGTAATATACAGTTTGTCTTAATTTTAGTACCATAAAAAACCTGAAATACGGAGTGCGGGTACTATGTCATGAGGTATATGGAACAAATTGTGGAGTTCGAATTGTTGGGGGGAGATTTACCCGAGGTAATATATATTTTTTACACTACATTGAAGTAATATATCTTATTTTGAAAAAGGTGTATGTTTATGGAATTCTTTGTTTAATTTGTAGATCTTTGGACCAACTCTTGAACCATTTTCACAGGAAGAGCTCGACTACACACGTGAGAGATGGGCTTCCTTTTTCATTACACGTATGCTTCTAAGTTGATGACATTAATGTTAGTTACCCGATATTTGTTAACTTGTTAGTTTGCTCGATACATTGAATGCTAGTTAGTTTGCTCGATAATGTTAACTTGTTGGTTTGCTCGATACATTGAATGTTAACTTGTTAGTTTCCTCGAATGGAAATCGAAGACATTGAATGTTAGTTTGAATGTTAAAATGAATTGTGATTGTGATTTAATGACTTGAGTGTCGACACTTAAATTACATTGACTATGTGATTGTGATTGTGAATGTGATGCGATTGTGATTGTGTGAATGTGATGTGATTGTGAATGTGTTTAGTGCAGGGATATATCAATAGATTTATAATAAATAAATATTATTTTTTTCTGAACAGACATATATCACGTCGGTTATAGACGAACTGACGTGATATATGGTATATCACGTCGGTGTTTGACCAACCTGTCGGATTTCGTGTCCCTATGTGTGGGTATATTTTAAAAAAATTAATACAAGAATACATGCTCCATTTCATATTTTCAGTAATTTTATGTACATTGTTTTGTGTTTATTCTAACATCATGCAAACCTACATATATTAAAATAAACAAATAGGAGAGGATCATATTCAAAGGTTCTCTAAAACTTTTTGAAGATCCAAAGTTCCGTTGCCTATCGAATCGCCTGCTGATTCGCCTCCAACTGTTCACCAAACTCTAAACAAGATTAGATAGAAAGGAGCTAGTCAATCAATCTTTAATTAAGCTTAGAATCTAGCTAATAACCCCTCTAGAGCTTCTGAGAATTCAATCTCTAAAAACTTAAATAATTACGAGTAATTTTTGGATGGATTAATGGGGAGGTTAGGGAGTGAGAATTTTTGCAATCACATATTGAAACAAGTAGGTGAGAGGACTTATTTATAGCCTCACAAATCACCCATATCATGAACTGATCTCTAGCCACAATCTCTTGTTTTTCTCACCGTAAAACCAATCACAATTTGCCCCATAATCATCCTCAAAACCGTTTGACCGAGTCTGGAATTAATCCAGCCAATGATCTGAATTATTCTCTTAACCATTCAGGCAAAACTGTATCAAATGGTCGACCGGAACAAACTAACCGGTCGACTGATTGTTAGTTAAACTCGATTTCAGTTGGACCATGAACTCCTTCGGTCGACCCATCACACGCACCAAAAGCTACTGTGATTTTTCGGTCGAACATAACGCATAAATGGTCGACCGATTCAATGCGAGAATCATCTACTGGAAATTTTCGGTCGGACAACGTCACAAGTCGGTCGACTGATCACTACCAAGATCAACATGCGGAATCTTCTGGAAATTTTTGGTCGAACCACGACCCTATTCTGGTCAACCAGTCACTACCAAACACATCCATCCGGTCGACCGTGTAGGATCGTGAGGGTCTCTAATTCTAATCACTTTTAAGCTAATTACCTACTTGTTTAAGAAATCAAGTTATGCGCAGCGGAATTTAAACAAACAAGCAAGTAAGGAAGGAATAATGCAAACCACAATGGACTCGGGGGGTTTTACATAGGTTCAGCCACCACCTACGTCCTGTCTTGCAAGCTCCGCTCGCGTCTTCACTATCCACTCCCTGTTCCGGGCCGGGAGAGAACGCCTTTTACAAAACAAGTTCGACGAACATCCTCATGAGTTTGACTTTCTTCTCTCACAATCCGAGAGGAACACTTCGGGATTTCACCGAAGTCCTTGCTTCTTTACAAACGAATCTTAAGTGGAACAACACTCTCTAAACTTGAGCACACTTGAGTGAGATAGAATTTATGACTAAAGTGTGGAAGGTTTGAGGCTTTGAGTGTGTTGGGTTTCTCTCTAACGTATTGAACAAGTATGTGTGGGAGAGTTGTGTTAAATGTGTTTTACAACTCTTTATATAGGCATTAGAGAGAATATAGCCGTTGGGGTTGATTGGGTGAGTGTTGGTGTAGGATACACAAAACAAAAACTCGTAGGACCCAATTCTGAGGTAATTCGGTCGACCGGATCGGGTCGTTCGGTCGACCGTTTGGCAGTTTAGAACTCAGTTCGGTCGACCGGTTAAGGAACGGTCGACCGCCCAACGCTACGACTTAGGTACACTTAAATGATCGGTCGAACACCGCAAAGGGTTCGGTCGACCGATTCACAACAGGCTCTAAGGGGTTGAAAACTAAGTTATAGTCAGTCGACCGAAACAAGGTACACGGTAACCGAATTCAAACAGGAAGTTCAGGTTTCTCAAGAGACAGATATTTGGTCGACCGAACTAGGTCCTCGGTCGACTGATACATGAAAATGTATTTGGGGTATTTTTGGCTTATACGAATACGACCATTGGGTATATACGACAAAACTAACGGTCGGAAAACAATTGGGACTCAGTCGACCGAACTTAGGCAGTTAAAGACATAACAAAATAATTGATCACTCGGTCGACCGAATGGTTTGTATCGGTCGACGGAATGTGGGCAGACTGTTTGGGTACATGTTTAGTGTTTTCTGGTCTAAGTTTGAGTGATCTATTGAAGTCCAAATTCTGTGAAATTTTGTGTGTGACTTCTATAAGGAACGTAGTGTGTGTTTGAGTTAATTTTAGCTCTGTATGCTCAATTACCCAAAGTTCCTAAGACTCAAAGAAGATACAAAATACATGTCTTCAAAAGAGCTTGATTACATGTATTGACTTGATTTTTCTTTCTTCCTTGAGTCTTGATCACCTGTAGAGGTTACCACAAAGCAATATATATGCAATGCAATATGTATGCTACTCTACATGATTATATCATCAAAAAATAGATTAAGGCCAACACGCCAACAGACCGTTCACATGCTCAACAACTACTGTGAATTTTTTGTCGATCGGTCTCCAAAAAAAGTTTGACCATTATGTCTGATTTTTGTCTTTGTCAAATTTAGGATTTATTTCCAACAAAATTTGATCTTTTGTGCTTTTAGCAAATTCATATCTCATGTAATACATTATCCTATGTAATGTTAAATTATTACACTCTATAATATACACATCTTATATGAATTTATTCATGATTCTAATTATGTCAATTTTAGTGACATATTGACTTTATTGATTAATCACATGTGTCCCTTTTCATATGAAACCCGACACATCCTAGAACTCAAAATCAAGCTTCTTGTTTCTCAGTTTTGTGGTGTGACGTATAGGAGGATCTAAGCTAAATTGACAGCGATATTAAACACTCATTATCTCAAACTATAAGTGTTATCTAGCTACACATTATAGTTACCCAATTAGCATAGATGTCTTGCTCCACTGGAACTAAACACGATCCATTTGGTGATGTAAGTGCACCGCTTGTGTCAATCATTTGCCTCATGATATTAAGAATATATACAAAGTAGAAATGTGTCACTTTTGTGTTATATTCATTTCTTGATCTTTGTAAGCTAATTATAACTATGTAAATTAACTCAAGTCACATTGTGCACATTATAATTTTGCTTTACAAGGGACCCACTAATATTATCACTCAATTAAGAGGGGGAATGGTAATCTCTTGACTAGCTATCTTTTCCTGCATTCACGTTCAACCAACTATTGCCTTTATCACTATACTCATTGATAGCTTTTGACAATAATCAAATTAAACTCTCCTTATGTAAAAAGTATAAGTCTCATATCTTAGGATTCAAGACACATAACACAATTTCATAATGTTTTACTTGTTAGGTTTATTCAATATATAAAAGTAATTTTTTCCTCTTTTGTAGAGCTACAATAATCGTTGACTAACGCGACAATCTTATCTCGGTAATTAATGTTTCATGTTAATTACCATGATTGTGAGTAACTTTTGATTTATTGAAACCATTATCTTTTAGAGTTCTACGGTTAAGGACCAAGAGTCTCTTCCTTAACACATCCAAAAGACGAATACAATAATCTAAGAACAAAATGCTTGCACATTCAATTAATAACAAATGATATATAAAAGTAAAAAATTTAGAACACATTCCTTTCAAACCGAGGTGATATAAATGGTATATCACGTTGGTTTTCAACGAACCAACGTGATATACTTGCTATATCAAGTCCGTTGTCGACGACCGACGTGATGTACTTGGTATATCACGCCAGTTCTCCAAGGAACCGACGTGATATACCCCGTATTTATGTGATAAATATGGGGTATATCACGTCGGTTATCCATGAACAGACGTGACATACCAAGTGCATCACGTCGGTTCGTCTAAAACCAATGTGATATGCAAGTGTATCACGTCGGTTATTGAACCGACGTGATATTGTCCTCCCTTTTACGTCTCCCTTTTATGACGTCGGTATATTGGAACATTACAACCGACATGATATGGGCCAAAAAATTGACGTGAAAAAACCATATTTTCCAACAGTGAAGGGTTGGATCGTAAATCAAGAAGGACCCAAGTGAAAACCCGGAAGGACCTGATGGGAAAGGACAAAATGTTGTGTCACATGAGTTGAATCAAATCAGTATTTCTCCAATTAAAATCAAAGTGATTCGAGCCAGTGAACCAAGACTTCACCTCGCATGCCAAATAAAGAAACAAAGTAGAAGCCAAAATCGCAGCTCGATCAGACAAATTTGATCCGCAACTGGCAGATCAAAAGGGTTCGAAGTACCTCCAATTTTGGACGTAGGTCAGGTATTCGGGTTGGAACATTCTTGGACCATCGGATGTGATTTAGAGCGGTCTGATTATTCCCAGATTAATCCTAACCATGTATTAATCATATACCATTGTAATCCCTCCTCCCCCACTTCTTCTTGCTTCTCCATTCATTTTAGGTTTTTTTTGCTGCTGATAAGTGTAGTTGGAGGAGAAGATGCATACTTTGTAATCTTTTTATTTGCATCAAGTGTGAATTTTGTTCTTTAAATACATGTCTTTCCTTTGATGTAATTTGTTTGACGTTGTTGTTTGTTTAATCTTGTTTTTCTTCCTTTTCCCTTATGATTTCATGTTATTTTTAGGCTTTCTTTAGTGTAGAGATGAGTAGAGAGTAATTCATCCCCATTAGGGGTGGACAAGAATGTGATTTAATCATGTAATAGATTAGTGTGTGTGCTAATCATAATCCTTTGAACTTTACATGATTTCCATAAACATCTAATGGGATTTCACTCTTATCTTTGATGTGCTAATGCTCTTGAATGAAGTTTAGCACTGCTTAGATTAGTGGCCATACTTTATGGGGAATGATGAGGTTCGGATAAAAAGGGAGTGGAAGAAGGGAACAAAGCATGTGCATGCATGTGCTCATGTTGGCTTTATCCTAATTAATGTCTTGTGTTTTTAATGATTGTGATAAATCCTATTTCATGTAGAGACATTGTTGGATTTGAGTCATGATGCATGTCAACATATTAGCTTCAACGCCTTATTTGTCACCACTTCAACGCGGTTGTGTACTTGTGGTATTTTAACTGATGCAATGATAAAACAATATAGATTAATCTACATCCACATGTAAATAATATACATATACATAAATTGCATTTCTAATAATATACATATTTATAATATATCATAGTAATAGATTTGAAAAAAAATCTACTTTCCTAAAAAGAGTGTCAATTGCTAATCTCTGAAGAACAAACAAGATTATGAATGAATTTAAAGAGTATACTTAAATAACAAAGCCTTTAGAATAACGGAGTTGCAGCCCAAATTCAGCCAAGATTGAACCAAAAGGAGCAGCCAAGATTCGACTACAAAATTCAGCCAAGAATGCAAACAAGATGAAGTCGAACTTAACTCCAAGATGAAGCCAAGAACTTCGTATGCAGCCACGTATAGTTCAGAATTCAGCAAAGGTCGACTGTTGAACCCGTCTCGGTCGACTGGTTTAGGACATATTTGCTTAACTTAGTTTTCTGTAGTATTGTATATCTTACACAAATCTTTTCCAAATCTTCCCCAACGATTATATCTCTCTAGGAGCTTATAAATAGAGGTTCACACACCTTATTTAGATAACTCTCCAGCTTCAATTTGCCTCCTACATTAGACATAATCCTCTCATTCCAAGAATCCCAAAATCCTACAATATATGCTTAAACTTCACCACTTGATCAAATTTCCTATCCTACTCAAGTGTGTTCAAAGTTAGATTGTTGATACTCTTGTTCTTGTTGTTGTCAAAGTGTAAGGCTTGATCTCGCCCCGTAACGGTGATCATCATTCTCAGCTTGTGAGAGGAAGAAATCATGTTTAGCGAGGATTGTTCGCGAGTTTGCTATGTAAAGGCGTTATCTCCCGGCCTGAAACGGGGAGAGAATAATGTAGACGTTGTTGGCTTTTTGCCTTTAATCCGTGTTTTGATTATTTAATTAACCTAATCTTAATCACAATCAAATGTAATGTGATATATATTGTATTGTGCTAACATCTACAAATGATTAAGACTCAAGGAAGAATGGAATAAAATCAAGACATGTAATCAAGCTAATTGAAGACATGTGATCGATTAAGTTTTAAACCGCAAGTGCACGGTCGCGATGAAGTTGGAACAAGTATGAGTCGTATGAGTCGAGCCAACAGGGAGGTGTGTCAACTCTGGTTCTTCATAAATCAAGTGGAAAATAGAGGGGACAAGAAGTTTGATTACACTAAACTAGGCTACACTAAACAAGCAATTAACCAACAAGAAAGATGAAAGCACAAGACTAACTAAAACTAACTAAACAACTAATCAAAATACTACTAATCAAATAAAAGATATATAGCATGAGTATGATGTATGATATGCTACTAATAAAATACCCACACACTTACCTATTGCTACTCTCGAGCAAAACAATGAAAGAGGAAAATGAAAAAAAAGAAAAACATACGAAAAACAGGAAAATTTAAACTCAGTTTTGTATGATTCACGGTTGCACTTAGCACGTGCAACAAACCATTAAACCTTCTTGTAGCCAAGGAGGGAGGGTGGTGTCTCCTGAGAGTTTTCAGTGGATATACCCAAAATATCAGGACATTGATCCATTATTCAACCTAACAACACGACTTGAAAGACCTACTTTTGTCGATCATTGGACACGTAATCCTACTGGCTGACTCTTTATATGTATTCAGTCCACACACATATCCTAGTGAATCATTCGTGCAAGTTAAATTAAGGACTTAAGTGACAGACATGACAACCTTAACATCCTCAAATGATACATCGTGTAAAGTCCATTAAGGTTCTTATTTGTATATTTTTCTTTTTCTTCTTTTTTTCATTTTTCATTTTTTTAGTAGTTGGTGTTTATTCTCCTAAGGTTGGGTTTCGTGTATCATTGTCTATGAGGACTTACACTATCACGTACACATTCCCCCAAATCTCCACATAGAGCGATCTCTACCACTTGTGTAACGGGAATTCGGTTGGTGCATCCCATGTCACATGACTCGAAAGCATCAAGCACTAAGTCCCCTCGGACCTAATTTCTCGATTGATAAGAGTCGTAGCAGAAGTGAGAACACGATACTTAATTATTATTTATTATCTACATAGGAACCAAAACCTTACTCTTAATGTTTCACAACAAGAGTTTAAGAGTCCCTGACTATAACAAACTTGTTAGGATGTTATACTAACAGACACGAATTATTCGACTCACTAGGTTCAGGGTGGACTTCTTTATTTATTTGAGTACTGAAACCCTATAATTACTCTTCCCCTGAGAGAAAACCGAGGTGCATCCTTACGACTAAATAAGACCAAAAGTCGATGTACTAGATATCCTAATACATAATTTCAAGTCAATTTTGGGAGCTTCCTTTTTACTTTGTCTCTCAACGGTTTTGCACATCTTAAACATACGCAAAACCCACAAAAACATTTTCTTTCGCAAACACATGAAGATTCTGAAAGAAATGAAAATTTTAAAGCACTAGGTAAGCAAAAGAAGACAAGTCACCCAAGGATCATGGTATAGCAGATATATCAATGTAAATTGCAGCACACTCACATAACCGTAACAATACACACAAAAGAAAAACAAAAGACAAAGTGAAAAAGACTTGACTCCACATATATACATATGTACAGCACCACTCACACTTACTTCATGCATTGTCCTCAATGTCTGCAAGCATGATACAACATTTATTTTTGCATGAAAAAATTATGATCTCACCAAACTTTGAAGCACAAGGAATTTTTTGTGGTCTAGTTGATCGACACGAACCCGAATTCCCCTCGAAACATGTAAGATATTTAAGAAGGAAGACAGATATGTGAAACAAATGGGGCCCAAATACACAAACGTTGGAGCCTATAACAACCTATGCTCATTCATGGAATCTTTTTTTCTTTTTTTTTCAAATGTAACTATGTATAAAAATAAATTCTCATCATCATTTGTCAAAGGCAGTGTATAGGTAGGCGCTCGCCTAGGCAGTAGGTGGACCGCCTAGGCGACGGCCTCCCGGCGTGGTCGCCTGGGTGACCACCGCCTTTCGCCCAGCAAAGCAGGGCAAAATAGGCGGTCGCCTAGGCGATAGCCGTTGGAGACTCTCCAACGGCGACGTAATTTTTGATTTTTTTTATTTTTTATTTTTAAAATTACAAGATTGCCACTACCCCAAATCCTATATAAACCCCTCCAAACCTCTTCATTTTTCACACATCTCTCATTCTCTTCTTCTTCATCAATCTATTCTAATCTTCAAGTTTCCTAATCATCAAGTTTTCGTGATTAAGTCTCTGGTCTGGTGCTTAGTTTTGAAGTTGGAAAGTGAAGTCTCTGATCCGGTTCTTCATTCTTCAACAACCAAAATCAAGTGCAATCTTTCTAACTTCTCTTTAGAATTAATATTTCATTTTCATATCAGTCTAAATTTTTATATTAGTCTAGTTTTAAGATATGGCCTATGTACCCGGCACTAGTCTCCCCATGCATCACAAGAGTTACGATGACCTAAGACCTACCCGTACAAATGACCCCGGTTGGAACTCTGAGTTAGTTAACTACCTTTGTAATCGTACTACTAAGCAATAAATTATATACCTAAGTGTTTAGGTGGGTAGAGGGGATGCCTAGTGAGACATTGGTCGAGGAACTAGGTGTCTTTTTGAAGCCTAAACATGTATGGTATTTTTAGATAACATTTGTGCATTTTTTTCTTATTTTTCCTGATTTTTTAATTATTTTATCAAATTTAATTGATTTAAAAAAAATTAAACAAATGACCGCCCATAGTTGGGTAGTCGCACAATCGCCCAAGCGACGGGACGCACCCGGTCTCCTAGGCGTTGCGTGAACATTGGTCAAAGGACATCAAATGGGAACCTCAAAAGTGGATCAATGCACTTGGAATGGGAACATGACACCACGCGGGGCCAAAATACGCATGTGTGCGCCCCTCTCACAAACTGTACCAAATATGAGGAGAGGTTCATGAATTAGACGCAAATGCGTATGATTCGAATGATCAAACTGAAAGATCTCAACCCTCTCAAGATATTGGGAAATAGTGTACAACAGAAGAAGAGTTTCCCTCATTGTGATATTAAAATTAAGATGGTCAATCTAAACTCTCCAACCAACAAGTTGGTGGGTCGAAACGAGGTCAAGAACCTCGTTATGCTTGCCTAACACACCAAGAGAACAGAAAGTGGTTCTCTTAACTAAGATATCCTCTAAGAAACTCCTAATACCGTTATTGCCAAAGTAGTTGTTTGGTGTCCTTTCATTTTCAAGATGATCAGGAACAATAATGAGTAGCAAACTCTCACCAGGTCGTATTAAATTAAAGGTATTATGGAGCTCTTGCTCCACCAAATGTGATGTAGGATATCATGCCCTATACTTGTATATCTATTTTTAAATTTTACATGCAATTAGGATCGGTTTTCATATTTTTCAACAATTTTATTTACATAATTTCCTAATTGTATTTCAATATATATAACGAACTATTTAATATTTAAATACATTGATTGGATCATACCATGGGAATACATTGATTAGATCATACGAGGGGATTATCAAGTCGGGTTGCACGTCGAATCGCATCGGAATAACCTCGAAGTGTTCACCAAACTCTAAACAAGATTAGAGAGATCGAAGCTAGTCAATCAATCTATAATATGAAGTTAGAATCTATCTAATAACCTCTTATATTCTCCAAAGAAATTAATCTCTGAAACACAATTAAAATTACGAGAATTTCGGATGGAATGATGGAGAAAATTGGAGAGAGAATAATTTTTAATTGGTGTAAACAAGGAAGGGAGGAATGACCTATTTATAGGATTTCCTCTAACCCACATCATTTGCAATTAACTTACACATGATCCATTGTTAATCTCTTTACTAAACCACATCATGTGCAAATTAATCAATTTCCACATGATGTTTTGTTTATCTCTCCACTAAAGCACATCATGTGCAAACCACTTTGCATATGATTTTTGTTTATTTTGCCACATCAACCCATAACTACCTTTGACCAAGATGAATTAAATCCAGTCATTAATCAGTAAAAATTCTCTTATTAATATATTCAAAAACATGGGCGAACGGTTGGACCATTTTTCACTATTTTGACTCCACCAAATTTTGGATTAATATCCAACAAAATTTGGAATTTGGAATTTGGGATTTTGGCAAATTCATATGTTATAATGTTGTAGATCACATTATATCATGTAATTTATTATCATATATAATGTCAAAACATTATACTCTATAATATATATAAACATATATTGATTTTATTAATTTACCACATGTATATTATTTCATAAGCATGTGCTAAGCTTCATTAAAGAGCATTAGCATATCAAAGGATTAAGATTAACACACACATACTAATCCATCACATGATCAAATCACCTTCTTCTCTACCCCTAATAGGGATGGACTACTCTCTACTAATATCTACAATAAAAAAAGCATAAAATAACACCAACCCAGAAGGGAAAAGGAAGAAAAATAAGATTATACAAACAACATCAAAGAAATTACATCAAAGGAAAGACGTGTATTTAAAGAACAAAACTCACACTTGATTGAAATAAAAAGATTACAAAGTATGTTTTTCCTCCAACTACACTAATCAGTAGCAAAACAAAACCTAAAACTAATGGAGAAGCAAGAAGAAGTTGGGGAGGAGGGATTGCAATGGTATATATAGACTAATACATGATTTGAATTAATCTGGAAATAATCGGACTACTCTAAATCACATCTGAAGGTCCGGGAATGTTCTAACCAGAATACCCGACCCCTGTTGGCTTTATCCTAATTAATGTCTTGTATGTTTTAATGATTGTGATAAATCTTATTTCATTTGGAGATATTGTTGGATTTGAGTCATTATGCATGTGAACATATTAGCTTCCTTTTAATTATTATCTTGTATGTATTAATTATAAGGTCTTATCTTATTTAATGTTGAGGCAAAATTGAATTTGAGTTTTATGGATTTTATGTGTCACATGTTTTGATGAGCACATTTGAACACACATTCAACACACATTTTGTATTCACATTCTTTCTCTACCCCATTAGGGGTTTAGTTTTATTGCTTGTTTTCCGATTTCCCAAGCATTGTAGTTTAATTTTGATCGCATCTCTCTTTTCTTCTCCCCCACTCGAGTATCTTGAATCGGACTCACACGTGCTCCTTGTGGACCAACCTGTATTTGTCACTGCTTCAACGTAGTCGTGCACTTGTGTTATTTTAACTAATTAAATCGAGTTTTTGGCATTGTTGCCAGAAGACGTCGTTTTTGTAGTCGAGCTCACCATTTCGGTGGCATTTTTCCTTTGTTTTCCGTTTTATTTTCTCTTTTGGTTACAGGACAGGGCTACAATTGCACAGAATGACCTAACTAAGCATAGGAGGAAGTTGTTGAAGTCTGGGAACCAGAATCCCCAAAAAAGTATAGTTGTATTTAGGTATTTGTTTCAAGTGTCGCTTCCTTTGCCTATTATCAGTTGTTTCCTGTCACTGTTGATGTCATGCATACTTTTTTTAGTCTTAATAATTAATTTGTCTTACATAACCCCTTCTTAAGACAACTTGGATCCTAAAAGTCAAAGCAAAATACTAGACTATTTTTCATCTCGGTCATGCATCATTTGTAGGTCTTGCATGCACATTGTCTTTCATTTGTTTTAAATTGTTGTTCTCGATTGCTGACATGAGGTATGTGCACCCGTTCTCCCATTCATGCATGTTTAAATCATGCATTAGTTAATAAGGTGCATTGTAACAAGAGTGATGTGAGTGCTTGTTTGATGAGTTGTTTGCTAGCTTATGTTTTCAAAACATCTTTAAGGGACACCACCTATAGTCTTCAAGATAAGGTGATGGATTTCATCACCCATTCCTTAGCCCCAACAACCACACTCAAGTGAAGCCATAAATCTAAAATCAAATAAACATTGCCCCTAGGACTCGGGCGCATTAGGAGAGTGACCCGCTGATGCAGGAGCTGCCATGCTGGAGCCATTGCCAAATCATCAAGGAAGGAAACTTCCTACCGACCAGCCAGCTCAGTAAGGAAGTTTCCTTCCAGCCGACCAGCCAAGTCAGCAAGAAGTTTCCACCCCCATTCGCATATGAATTGCTTCCAATTAGGTTTATGGAAGGTTTTGGTTTATGGAAGGTTTCCTGAATTTTAAATAAGTTATTTCGGTAGTTACTTATTTCCTTGTTGTTATTTGTTTTATTTAGATGCAAATCATAGGCGTTTCCTTGTTGGTTAACTTCCTAATTCCTATACTGATTTAAAGCTATAAAAGACTTGGCTTGTAGGTCAAGAGATAACCCAATTTTCATTTGAATTAATAAACAAAAAAATCAGAGATAGTTCTATCTCAACTTGGTGTTTTTCTCTTCAACATTCTTGTAGTTGTGGGTGTCATACGCTTGTAGAATACATCACAATCCTACACGACGTCAGTTGGTACCAGAGCCGAATTCCTCCCTCTAGTTGCTGCTTCATCAGCGTGATGGCTGGTAGACGTGGTGGGTGTGGGCGTCGTGGAGTTAATCCAGAGGAGGGACCCCCGCACCATGGTCGCAACAACAAAGATGCTGAGTTGATTGAGGGGACCTACAAAGACAAATTGCTGAGCTAACCCAACATCTTGCTGCGCAAGATCCAGGCCTTCGTGAAACTGAAGATCCGGACTCCGACTGTTACGCCCCCGATCTCGTGGGTACGCACACTGGGAAAGACTACAAGTGTCGCGATCAGAGACCTTCGCGACGACCGAAGGAGTTACAAAAGACAGACCAAACACGACTCGACAATACGTAGAGATATCATACACGGATGGACTAACATAAAACATAACTGAAAAGTGAGAGAATATCCATATATGGTAAGAAGGTCAAATACATTACATCGAGTTCAATGGGAAATACATCGTAAATAATGCGGAAGCAAAAGACAAACTGAAGAATATGGTCGACGTGTCCCTCGTGTACAAAATCTTCGACTACTCGTCTAGTTCGCCCTGTGGAAACCTAAGTACCTGCAAGCACCGCATTAACAAATGCGTGAGTTTTCAATTAAGAAAACCCAGTATGCCCCTGGCCCAAACAGAGTTATATGGAAGAATGCATGCAATCTATCTACGACAAAAGCATCCGAAACAGAAATAGAAAAGCACATAATGCATCAGAAGGCTACAACTCCATCAGTCGTGCCAAACGGGTAACACCCACAGAAATCCCTCCAAGAAAGCCAGAATACCAACCATGTTGGTCAAAACAAAACAAGAAAAACATCAAATACAACAGAAGGCTACGACTCCATAAGCCGTGTCGGTCAGGCACACCCAAACCATTCCTCGAAAGGAACCAGAACACCAGCCTCGCTGGTCAAAGGCGGTCACTCGACAGTGACCCACCACTGGGCACAAAGCGGTGTGCCTGATAAGTGTCCCAATTCGCGGCAAGTGACCTACATGCTGCCATCGCGAACTTGGGAACACCTACCCTGAGACAGAATGGCAGCGCGCCAGACCATGACTTATCTTACGCCTCGCCTCCAAACGTGAAGGTCTTATGCGAATGGCCTCCGGAACTAGAGGACCCACCCGTGGCCCGTCGGCCCAGAAAACAGAACGTGCCGAGTATTTTTAATCAGATTAGATGAAATGCAAACTACTTAAGCATCTAAAATCTAATGCATCTACAGTGTATGGAACGAGCTCAAGGAAGAGTATCCGGATACCCTCCTAGTAGCCCTGAACCAGCTCGGAAATCAGACTTACCAATCAGGAATCAACCCACACCCACAATAGCAAGCAATCATAACCAGATCGGCAATCAAGATAACAACTCATCGAGTCATCTACGGGTCATGATAAGGATGTTATAAGGTCTGAAATCCTATGCATCATACATACCCACAACACATACTATATAACAGTAACACAACATGTGAAGGAAGTAATGAGACATGTCCAATATTGGGAAGTATTATAAACAAACCACACAAGCAAACTAAATCATGCATCCTGAATTTCAGAACATATGTATATGGTAGGAACTTAGTATTCCAGACTAGATCAGAGATATAATCATGAGATAAAGCATGAACAATGGTCTGAAATCAGTGACTAATCAACAGGAATTTATCTGGGTTTAATCACTAAGCAAGGCTGGCACCTATGGCATAAGATCAGTAAACCCATCATGGAATATAATCTGAACATAGACCTCGACTAACGCATGATTGAGTGACTTATGATCAGCGCAAAATCATGGAACATTATGTGAATGAAATTGAGAAGTAATGCAAGCCTACATGACAAAAAAATCAGAAATCAAGGCATGGAGTATGGTCTGAACATAGTCACCAATTATAGTATGGATACCGATCTATATCAGCCACTATGCCACGAAACATGTCTGACTATAGTCGCTAAGTAACCCCTGAATATATATCTTAAAACCAGCAACATGTCATGGTACAGTCTCCTGATAATGGCCACCAAAACGTGCAAGACATATGGACAAACCAAAACAGCATGAATCAAGCATTATTCTTTGGAAAATTAGCTAGATCACACCTAGATCTAAGATCTGAAATCAAAGGCGATTCCCGAAACTAATAACATTAACAAATCACAAATTCGTGCTAGGAGGAGATGTCATAAATCACTAACACATTCCAGGCAAAGAGAAAACTACAGCAAGATAAAACATAATCACAAAACAACCAACCGATCTCAAGATCAAATCACACGAGTAGGGTTGCAAGTCACGCAATATGCATGCAACAACCTGACCCGATACTCTCCCCACGATCCAGCCTCCCACCCTCTGGTTCCTCCACAAAACCACCAACAAAACAAGGAGCTGGAGATGTGCTAAGGAGAGGGATTCCCGGCATGCTGCTGAAAACCCGAACTTGCACCACAGCCCACCTTATCCGATGGAAGTCAATATGTGCAACCCTAGACATCCGAACCACCTAGCCCCTGGTGTTGTGCATATCTTCGCCCAACACCCAACACTACTTCCTATACTAAGGGCTAGAGGCATACCTGAGCAGCAAGGAGGCACCTAAGCTGGCCGGAGATCTGGTGAAGCTTGCCTAGCTGCACACAAGAAAGTCTTTTGCTTCTTCTTCAATAGCTGTCAGATCTCCACCAGTAGGAAACCAGAAATGATGGTGGTGGTGGTGGTGGAAAGAGTTTGTGGTGTGGAAGGGAGGAGAGGGGGTTGGGGTCGGCTGCTGTAGGGTTCTCCAGCTTTTTGTTTAAAGATACAAACACCAAAAAGGCAATAGAATCATGCCCTTGAAGGCTGAATCAAGACTTACCATAATGCACACAATTCAAATTTGCAAGGATTCTTTGAGATCATCTCCTGCTGACATGGCAACTTGTCCACGTCACCCACATGCCAGCCCACAACAACCAATCCGAGCCCAACCCAAAACTAAGCCCACATGCACACGGTTTACACCCGATTGACCCGATTAAGCCACCGATTGCACAAACCGCTCGATGGGTCGCACCAGACCACAAACCACATAAACTCGCCCAACAAGGAAACTTTACTAAGTCTGAGCACGAAGTCACAAGCATAATAATGATAAATAAGACATCAACAAAGACCACACTGATAAATAAGACTTTAATAATGTGGCAGGAGAGCGGGTCTTACACCGACGCAAGCTCAAACCTCCACAACATGTTCCATGATTGTGGTGCTGGTCAAGGACACCGTGGGTGGGGTGATCATCATGGAGACCTCGAACGAGTGTTTGACTACAAGGAGGTTCCGGAGCATATGAAGGTTAAGTTAATCGCCATCCGACTCAAAGGAAGAGCGTCTGCGTGATGGGAACAATTGAGGCGCACACGCGAAAGGCAAGGCAATGACCAAGATGACCGAGTGGTGCAAGATGGAAAAAATGAAGGAGCACTTTCTTCCCTTCGGCTACACGCAATCCTTGTTTCAGAGGCTTCATACATTGAGGCAAGGCGTGAGGTCGGTGGATGACTACACGGAGGAATTCTATCAGTTGGTGGTCGGAATGATCTATCGGAGTCGGAGGAGCAGTCGGTGGCACGATACTTGGGGGGATTACGACCATCCCTACAAGATGCCCTCAGCCTCCACTCATTATGGACAGTTTTTGAGGCCTATCAGCGGGCCCTCACCGTGGAGAAGCAACAAAGAAGGCGAGTCACCACCAACCACGAGCAGCAGCAACAACCCAACCGGACTGCTAGACCTTCTGAGGCGCGCCCCCAGCAACCACCATTACAGGGCAAGCCTAAGACGGGCGTGAAGTACTATAGGTGTGGAGAGGAGGGCCACATTGCATCCAGCTGTGGAAAAACCACCAGCAAGGGTGGAAAGAACCTCCTGATTGAGTATAACCTTGGGAGCGAGGACGAGATCGATGGTGGGCCCGTGTTTGATGAATATGAGGACGAAGGTGGAATGTTTTTACGGGGACGGACCAGAAACTTTAGTCATCCGTAAGAGTCTTCTAACCCCTAAGGGTGGGTCAAGAGATGAGTGGTTGAGAAATAATATTTTTTGTACCACTTGCACGGTCTTGGACAAGGTGTGCAAGATGATCATCGATAGCGGCAGCTGCGAGAACGTGGTGTCCGAAGAGGCAGTCCAAAAGTTGCAGCTCAAGACCGACTCTCATACCAAACCCTACAAATTATCTTGGCTGAACAAGGAGACGGAAATAAAGGTGGACAAGAGGTGTTTGGTGTCCTTTTCCATCGGCAAAAATACTTTGAAAATGCTTGGTGTGATGTGGTGGCCATGGACGCTTGTCACCTACTGTTGGGACGGCCATGGCAGTACGATCGAAGTGTCGTTCACGATGGACGAAAGAACACCTATTCCCTCAGCATCAGAGGAAAGAAGATTGTCTTGGCACGTCACCAAGAAAAAACTCCTTCAACCCAGGCGACCCTCACAACAACTTGTTGTCTCTATCCAACTTTTTGGCCGAAATGAAGCGAGAAGAGGTGGTTTTTGCGTTGCTTCCCCGGGAGGAAGTCAAGATTGACTCAAGCTCAGACGTTCCTGAGGAGGTCTAGAAACTTCTAGAAGAGTTCTCCGAGCTGATGCCCGTAGATCTCACCCACGGCTTACCACCGTTGAGAGATATTCATCACCAAATCGATCTTATCCCAGGATCGACTCTCCCGAACCGTCTGGCTTATCGTCTCAGCCCTAAAGAGTCTGAGGAATTACAACGACAAGTGGTGGAGCTGCTGGAACAAGGCTAGATCCGAGAAAGCATGAGTCATTGTGCCGTTCCCGCCCTGTTGGTACCGAGAAAGGATGGTTCCTGGCGCATGTGCATCGACAGCCGAGCAATCAACTGTATCACTGTGAAGTACCGGTTCCCGATTCCCCGCTTGGACGACATGTTGGACCAGCTATTGGGATCCAAAATCTTCTCAAAGATCGACCTTAAGAGTTGATATCACCATATACGGATCAGACCAGGAGACGAGTGGAAGACGGCATTCAAAACGCAGCATGAGTTGTACGAATGGTTGGTGATGCCATTTGGACTATCCAACGCGCCCAGCACCTTCATGAAGGTCATGCACCAGGTTCTTCATCCTTTCATGGGGAAGTTTGTTGTCATTTATTTCGATGACATCCTCATCTATAGCAAGACACCCATGTTGCATATGGAACATCTGCGTGCAGTTATTGACAAGCTGAGATCCGAATGTTTGTTTATTAATCAAAAGAAATGTGTGTTCTTCACAACCTCTGTCACCTTCCTGGGGTTCGTGGTGTCTATCGACGGTGTTCATGCTAACCCCACCAAGGTTAGTGCCATTTCTGAGTGGCCCAGGCCAAAGTCGTTGCATGATGTTCGGAGTTTCCACGGTTTGGCTTCCTTCTACCGGTTGTTCATTCGAAATTTCAGCACCGTGATCGCCCCCATCACCGAGTGTCTAAACGGAAGTGATCTCAAGTGGTCTGAGGAGGCAGAGGCGAGCTTCCAGCTGGTGAAACAAAAGATGATCGGAGCTCCAGTTTTAGCAATGCCGGACTTCGAAAAGTTGTTCGAACTAAATTGTGACGCATCTGGAATTGGCATCGGTGGAGTTCTGAGTCAAGGGGGATGTCCAATAGCTTTCTTCAGAGAGAAACTATCTGGATCCAAGAAGAATTATTCCACCTATGATTTGGAGTTCTACGCAATAGTGAAATCTCTGAAGCATTGACGGCACTACTTGGTGCAACATGAGTTCATCCTCTTCACCGACCACGAAGACTTGAAGTACATAAATGGCCAGCACAAACTCAACAGACGTCACGCCAAATGGGTGGCGTATTTGCAGGAGTTCACCTTCTCACTTTGGCACCAATCAGGAAGTCAAAACCGTGTCGCTGATGCCCTTAGCCGCCGCAACACCCTTCTCACGACCATGAGTGATTGATCGTTTTATATTAACCGCAAGTGCACGGCCACGTTGAAGCGGTGGCGAATAAGGGTCATCCACTGGGAGGTGTGTCGACACTTGGTTTGTGCGAAGGCGAGAGGTAAAGAAAAGGAAGAAGGATGTATTACACTAAACTACACTACAATGCTAAACTAGTAAACAAACAAGCTAAAATGAACTAAACAACTAAGCTAATCAACTAATGCAAAAGATAAAATCACAGGAATGAAAACCCCTCAGGGGTGGAGTGTGTGTGTGTGCACATGAAATAAGTGTGATATGAAATGCATACAAGAAGCTCAAGTAGTTAGTGTTGTTAATGCATAAGAAGTACCTAACTATGGCAAGACCTATCATTACAACATTAACTTATGTGCATAATATGAGCAATGCAAGGTTGTTATTAAGACACTTAGACAAGCATGGAATGTACCTAAGCTATGGCAGAAACCATCAAGTAAGGTTCTTAATAATTCAAGCAAGCATACTAATATCAACACAAAACATTCATATAAAGCATTCATACCACCTACATAACATGTACATACATCTACTCCACCCCCAAATGGGATGGAACTACTCACTACTCATTACACTAACTATATTAACAAAAGAGAGCATAATACTGAAATGAAAGTTAACTAAGAAAGCAACAAGTATTAAAGAAGCTTAAAAGGAAATGAAAGACTAAACAAACATGCACAAATTAAAAGACAAGATTAAAAGAAATTAGAAGAATTATTTTATTAACAAATGACTCACATTGAAGGTAGCATTCTTCTCCACCTTGAGTTTTACTTCAAGGCTCACTCCTTAGTAGAGAGAATGCCACCAAGCAATGGGTAATTACAATGGAAGGTGAAGAGTTCTATTTATAATCCTCGAAAAAGCTAATCCGCGACAATCCCCCGATGTGGGACTAAACCAATACCAAAAATAGCCTAAACACATATTAATACAAGTCCAGGAGAAAACTTAGTGGATATGGGCTTAACCAGACCGCCAATTGGCGGTTCAAGACTGCCAATTGGCGGCCTATAAGCTTCAGATCCCATTGGATCTTCTGGTGGGCTTTCCTTGGCGTGTTTCTTGGTCTTGGATGCATCTAACTTGTTTAGTGGAGCTCCAACCCGAATCGAATTGACAAAATACTCCCCATGATGGTGTGGAGTTTCCTGTTTTGCTCTTAGGTCCTTCGGTCTTACGATCAGGTCCTTCTCCATTGCATCTCAGTCCCTAGGTCTCACAATTAAGTCCTTTTTTCCTGCTTTTGGGTCCTTTCTTGGCTCTCCTCTTCAAACCTCTTTATTCCTGAAAACTAAACATAAAACTCGTCACGTAGCATTGCTTAGGTGTAAGATAGCTTGCATGGGTGGTCAGCGTTGTGACTTTCTAATACACGACGGCTACCTATTCCGAGGGACGAAGTTGTGCATTCCGGATTGCTCATTGAGACAACAAATCATCAGCGAATTACATGGCGAGGGACATTTCAGACGGGACAAGACCTTAGCCTTGATCTCCTCTGATTTTTACTGGCCCAAGCTACCTAGCGATGTAGCCCTCTATATGGCGAGGTGCTACGTTTACCAGCGATCCAAAGGTACCCTCACCAACGCCGGTTTGTACACGCCTTTGCCTATTCCTGAAGGTCTGTGGTGTGATGTTAGTATGGATTTCGTGTTGGGGTTACCCCGCACACAACAGGCAGCGGATTCCATTTTTGTGATAGTGGATCGGTTCTCCAAGATGGCACATTTTGTAGCATGTAAAAAAACGATGGATGCAGCCCGGATTGCCCACCTCTACTTCAAAGAAGTGGTGCGTTTGCATGGAGTCTCTCACTCAATTACCTCTGATCGTGACACTAAGTTCATCAGCAACTTCTGGAAGAGCTTATGGGAGAAGTTGGGGACTCGTCTGAATTTCAGCAGTGCATACCACCCTCAGACGGATGGCCAGACTGAAGTAGTCAACCGGAGTTTGGGCAATCTCCTACGTTGTTTGGCGAGCACTAAACCAAAGCAGTGGGACCACTCCTTGCCTCAAGCAGAATTTGCTTACAACCGATCAACAAACAGAACCACTGGGCTGAGTCCATTTGCAATTGTTTATGGGTTTAATCCTTTTGGGGTGCTAGACTTAGCGCCCATTCCTCGTGTTGGTTGTTTGCACCCCAAGGCTGATGAGATGACTGAGCACTTGCAAGACATTCACAAACAAGTGCAGCAAACGCTCCATGAGAACAACACCAAATAGAGGAGCTATGCGGATCGTCGTCGCCGGCAAGTACTTTTTAAGGAAGGTGATTTCGTGTGGGTTGCTCTAACTCGAGACCGGTTTCCCGTGGGAGAATACAACAAGTTAAAGGAGCGGAAAGTCGGACCTTGTGAGATACTTCAGAAGATCAATGATAACGCCTGCAGATTACTCCTACCAAAGCATTTGAAGACTGCTAATGTGTTTAATGTGAAGCATCTGAGCCCGTACTTCGGCAACAAGGGGGACGATGAGGCAAACTCGAGGATGAGTTCTTTCCAACCAGGGGTGACTGATGCAGGAGTTGCCATGCTGGAGCCATTGCCAAATCAGCAAGGAAGGAAACTTCCTACCGACCAGCCAGCTCGGCAAGGAAGTTTCCTTCCAGCTGACCAGCCAAGTCAGCAAGAAGTTTCCTCCCCTGTCCGCATATGAATTGCTTCCAATTAGGTTTATAGAATGTTTTGGTTTATGGAAGGTTTCCTGAATTTTAAATAATTTATTTCGGTAGTTACTTATTTCCTTGTTGTTATTTGTTTTATTTAGATGCAAATCATCGGAGTTGCCTTGTTAGTTAACTTCCTAATTCCTATACTGATTTAAAGCTATAAAAGACCTGGCTTGTAGGTCAAGAGATAACCCAATTTTCGTTTGAATTAATAAACAAAAAAATCAGAGATAGTTCTATCTCAACTTGGTGTTTTTCTCTTCAATTTTCTTGTAGTTGTGGGTGTCATATGCTTGTAGAATCCATCACAATCCTGCACGGCGTCACCCACTCACGACCGTCGTAGCCTGATCGACGTCGGCAACTTTGTCGATAGCAGGAGAGACGAGATCTTCGGATCTTGTCTCACTTGCTGGGTTTTGTGGTCTTCGTTGTAGGGAGGTGAGGCGTGTTGAGATCGTGTGACCTCGCAGTTAGGCGTCGTCTAGCTGTGAGGACCTATAGTGACCTTAGGCTGTTTGAGCCGTGTTTGCTAGACTAGGCTTCTACCCTCACCCACTACCCACACTAGTTCTAGAGATTCTTCTATTTTCATCTGAGTCTTATCCTCTATATTCTTCGTGTAGTCTCCTCCTCTAATTACACCTTCAGTTGTGTGTTGTTTTAGAGTCGAGTCGAGCGTTTTATGTGAGGTTGGGCCCGTTCTGATTAGAGAGCATGACTAGAGAAAGTGCAATTTTCTGAGATGGACGATCAACGTGATCACCCATCTCCGCCTTGAGCTCCTTTGGGGCATGAGGCCGAGACATCTAACGGAGATGGGGGAGACCGGGTTCCATACATGGATTACCTCGGTCCACTCCTACAACCACGTAGACGTCCTTCTCCTCATCCTCTGACTCAGAAGGAAGAGGAATTCGGTCAGGATCGGGGTCTTGGTGCAGCACCACCTTTAGCTCAACGGGATAGACTGATGACTTCGTGGGAGCGGAGTCATCCTTTTCGAGTCGCGCAGCCATCTTGCATAGTTCTCATGCCTGCTAGCGGAAACAAATATGAATGGAAGCCTAAATATGTGAGCATGATTCCTACTTTCACTGCCAATAAGGAGAATCCGTATATCTTTATACGTTAATTCGACGAGGTATGCTCCATGTTCAAGCTTCAACAGCTTGACGAGTATTCAGTCCGGTTGAGGATGATTTCTTTCGCGTTGAAAGATAACATGGAGAAATTGATCTACAGCCTCCCGGCGAACTCGATCCGGTCTTTAGATGACTTCGTGACCGTTTTTTTGAAGAGATTCTTCCCTCAAAGGAAGACTCAACATATACGACATCAGATACATTAAATGTACCATACTAAGACCGATTCGTTTCATGCTCTCTTTGAGAAGTTCAAGGACCTTCTCCTGCAGTGCCATCATCATGGAATTGAGTTGTGGCAGTTGTGCCAAATTGTTTATGAGGACCACAACTACAACCCCCGCACATTGTCGTTGTCAATATGTCAGGGTGATTTCCAACTGAAACACATTGATGAGGCATGGAAGACTTTTGAACGTATCTTTGAGTGGGACATCATGAGAGAGCTGCCAACTGCTAGGTCTTCTGGTCGAGCTGGATTATACCAAGTCGAGTCAACTATCGCGTCTGAGGCGAAAATGGTTGCTCTCATGTGTAGGATTGAGAGTTTAGAGTTGGACTGGGCTCTTCTAGTTCAGGTCGCTACTCCCGCGTGTAGTAGGTGTGGACTTACGGGACATAATGACTTGCAATGTGCTTACGTTGCAAGTGATACTGAGCATGCAAATACGATGTATCAGCAGAGGCCCGGTAACGACCCGTATAGTCACTCCTACAACCCGAGATGGTGAAGCCACCGTAACTTCTCTTTGGGTCATTGTCAGAGCTCACACGCTCAACCTCAACCCCCACCTTATCAACCTCCACGCCCATCGGTGACCTACCAACCCCCACAACAACGGTCTCAACCTCATACTCACCAACATGCTCAGCATCACCATCGGGTTATTCTAGTCAGACTCTACCTCCGCGGGTTGACCCAAAGGACAACACTCTTGAACAAACCATTCATATATTCATGCAAACAATGTTTGCGGCCAATAACACAACGATCAAAGCATTGGAAGCACAAGTTATACAGTTGGCTCATCAGCTCCATGAACGTGAGAATGGTCAATTTCCAAGTCAACCCGAGGTGCACCCTCGAGGTACCCAATCTCAAGGAATGACATTAGTACCTCAAGCTACCTCTGAACTGACCCATCATGTTAATGTGATTCATACTTTGAGGTCTGGTAAGGAAGGAAAGAAGCAAATTAGGTTGCATTCCTTACAATCATCATCTCTTGGTGTCACTAGACATGTGGTGATACCTACATCCATAATGGAGCCGGATCCTGAGGTTCCATCACCAAATACTTCTAAGAAGGAGCTTGAGCCGGAGGATTTTTCTACGTTTATTTCGACAATGGGGCCGAACCCTGAGGTCCTCTTGTCTCATCCTGTGTCGAAGAAATCAGATTCTGAGGTCCGCACTCATGTTTCTACATAACAGAATGCTGAGGTTCCTTCGAAAGACTCATATGCCCCGAAGGCGTCATTCTCTTAGTCCCTTAAAATAGAACTTCAGATCAGCATGACAAGATACTTGAGATCTTTTGGCAAGGTAAGGTGAACATTCCTCTATTAGAGGTGAGTCGGAAAATGTCACCTTATGCCAAGGTTCTCAATGATTTATGCACCAAGAAGAGGAAAATCAATGTTCCCAAGAAAGTTTTTCTTGCCGCTAATGTGAGTTCATTGTTGGCACAACCCACAAGGACTCTTGTTGCCCTACTATTTCTTGTGTGATTGGTGATGTCTCAATACATCGAGCTTTACTGGACCTAGGTGCATCTATCAATCTTCTGTCGTATTCGGTCTACGTCCACCTCGGTCTTGCAGACCTCAAACAAACAAAAACCACTCTTCAACTGGCTCATAGGTCAATGAAGAAATCGAAGGGCGTGCTGGAAGATGTTCTGATCAAAGTGGGTGAGTTCATTTATCCAGTCGATTTCTTTGTTTTGGATATTGAACTTCTGGTAAACCCACTTGGACAAATTCTTGTTATTTTGGGTCGACCATTTCTAGCGACTTCCAATGCCTTGATCAATTGTCATAATGGTCTGATGCGATTGACATATGGTAGTCAGTGCGCTGATTTCAACATCTTTCACATATTGAAGAAGTCAGGTGATTTTGGTGACCCTGTTGAGGTCAACCTTAATCACGGCACAGATAATATTGAAGTCAAAGGCACCTTCAAGTATTTCAGAGAGTTGTTCGATGGAGATCTTGATGGTGGTGAAGATGTTTCACCTAGGATGGCACAAGAAGGTGTCTTATCTTGTGATGATGTGGCCTTTGAGCCACATCATTTCGATTATGTGGCCCTTGAGCCACAAGATACCATTTTTGTGGCTTTTAGGCCACCTATTCTTCACTCTATATCTATTAAGGATCACATGTGGGTTAAGAATCAACGACCTGATACCTTATATTTCAAACAATCAGACAGAGATTCACCTCTCATTCATGTGTCCTATCTTGCTTATTCTCAAGAGGAATCAAACGACCACAATGCTTATAAGGATGTCAGATGGCCAAGAAATTCTGTTTCTGGACTTCGTCATCTGGGTAATAAATCCAAGGTGCCACCTTGTGTGGATGAAATGATCCTGGTGCACCCAAATGTCGGTTGGAGGGTATATATTGATGACTCTCAGATGTGTCATGAAATGGAAACATATTTATTTTCATTTCATTTCACATACCCTGGTTTTGAGAGACATGAATCACCATTCTTGGTTCATAAACCTCTCAACAATCTTTCTGTTTCTAATGTTGCGAGCCCGTGCAATTGCATTTCTGGCTCGACGGATGGCGGGTTTCCATTTGATGTCACTTGACAAATGAAAATAAGAGCCCATTATTAGACATAATTATATTTTGGGAAAAAGACAAAGAAAACGAAGAAGAAAAGACTCCTCAAGTGAGCATTGGTTGTTGTTGGCCCAACCCTAATGTATTTAGACCACCTTTGTTTCACGTATTTGTCTCTCTTGATAAGTATCTCAAACATTTTCAGGAATTCGGATATATGTCCATTTACATAATCATGAACTTCATTTTGCGCTTCACGTTGGTTTTATCGTCACTTTTTACATACAAAAATACATCTACCATATAGTTTGCATACATTGAGGACAATGCATGAAGTAAGTGTGAGGGGTGCATGACGTTTGTATATATGTGTGGTCAAGTCTTTCTAATTTTGTTTTGTTTTGTTTTCTTTTGTTTGTATTGTTAGGGTCATGTTAGTGTGTTGTATTTAATATCAATATATCTGATTGTCATGATCCTTAGGTGACTTACTTTCTTTTGTTTACCTAGTGCTTTAAATTTTTCCATTTCGTTCAAAAAAATTATGTGTTTGCGAAAGAAAAATATTTTGTAGGTTTTAAGTGTGTTTAGCATGTGCAAACCATTGAGAGACAAAGTAAAAATGAAGCTCCCAGAGTTGACATGAACATGATCCATTAGGATATCTAGTATACCGACTTTATGTTTTATCTAATCATTAGGATGCACCCCGAATTTCCTCTCGGGGGGAGAGTAATCATAGGATTTCAGTACTCAAATAAACAAAAAAGTTCACCCTAAACCTAGTGAGTCAAATAATTCGTGTTTGTTAGTATAAGGAAGTTTGTCATAGTTAGGGACTTTTAAACTCCTTTTGTGAAACCGTAAGTGTAAGGTTTTGGTTAATGTGAAGATAAGAAATAAGTGAGTATGTGTTCTCTCTTCTCGTACGGCTCATTTCACTCGGGAAATTAGGTCCGAGTGGACTTGGTGCCTAGTGCTTTCGAGTCATCTGACTTGTGATGTGCCGACTAAACTCCCGTTACACGGGTGGTAGGGATCACCCTATGTGGAGATTTGGGGGAAGGTGTACGTGATAGTGTAAGTCATTGTAGACAATGATGCACGAAACCTGACCTTGGGAGAATTAAACACCAACTTGTGGAAAAAATGCAATGAAAAAAAGGTAATAAAATAAGAACTTTAATGGATTTTACACTTTGTATCACTTGAGGATGTTAAGGTTGCCAATGTTTTTCGGTTAAGTTCTTAACTAACTTGCTCGAATAAATCATTAGGCTAGGTGTGGACTGGATATAGAGAGAATCAGCATGTAGGATTATTGTGTCCAATGATCGACAAAAATATGTCCTGCAAGTCTTGTGGCTAAATTGAATAATGCATTAATGTTCGGATTTTGTGGGTACAATCGCTGAAAACCCTCAGGAAACATCACTCCTCCTCCTTGACAACAAAGAGGTTTAACGGCTTGTTGCACGTACTAAGTGTAACTGTGATTCCTACAAAAGTGAGTTAGAATTTCCCCATTGTTCGTATGTCTTCTTTTCTTTCATTATTCTCTTTCTCTGTTTTGCTTGAGACTATCAAAAGTTAAGTGTGTGGTATTTGATTAGTAGCATATCATTAATCATATTCATGTTAAATATCTTTTATTTTACCTGAATATTGTGCTACTAGAGTTGTTTGTAGTGTTTCAGAAGTTAGGTAATAAAGAAAATGAAGATAGCAAAAATGATCTAAATGTAAAAAGTATGGACTGATTTGAAAGGTTCCAGACTTGTTTGTAATGCAGAATGACTAGATCGCAAATCAGGAAGGACCCAAGTGAAAACTCGGAAGGACATGATGGTAAAGGACAAAATATTGTGTCACATGACTTAAATCAAATCAGTATTTCTCCAATTAAAATCAAAGTGATTCGAGCCAGTGAACCAAGACTTCACCTCACGTGCCAAATAAAGAAACAAAGTAGATGCCAAAATTGCAGCTCAAAAGGGTCCAAAGGCCCTCTAATTTTGGACGTGCGTCAGGTATTCGGGTTCGAACATTCTCGAACCATTAGATGTGATTTAGAATTGTCTTATTATTCCCAGATTAATCCAAAATCATGTATTAGTCTATATATCATTATAATCCATCCTCCCCCACCTCATCTTGCTTCTCCATTAGTTTTAGGTTTTGTTTTGATGTTGATTAGTGTAATTGGAGGAGAAGAAGCATACTTTGTAATCTTTTCATTTCCATCAAGTGTGAATTTTGTTATTTAAATACATGTCTTTCCTTTGATATAATTTGTTTGATGATATTGTTTGTTTAATCTTGTTTTTCTACCTTTTTCCTTATCGATTCATGTTATTTTTATGTTTTCTCTAGTGTAGAGATGAGTAGAGAGTAATTCATCCACATCTGGGGTGGAAAAGAATGTGATTTGCGATGGATTAGTATATATGTTTAAATCTTAATCATTTGAGCATTACATGATTTCCATAAACATCTAATGAGATTTTACTCTTATCTTTGATTTGCTAATGCTCTTGTATGAAGTTTAGCACATGTTTCAATTAGTGAGTCTATTTTATGGGAAACGACGAAATTAGGATAAAGATGAAGTGGAGAAGGAAACAATGCATGTGCTCATGTTGACTTTGTCCTAATTAATGTCTTGTATGTTTTAATGATTGTGATAAATCATATTTCATGTTGAGACATTGTTGGATTTGAGTCATGATGCATGTAAACATATTAACTTCATTTCAATTATTGTCTTGTATATATTAATGATAAAGTTATCTTATTTCATGTGGAGGAAAAATTGAATTTGAGTTTCATGGATTTCATATATCACATGTTTTGATGAGGACATTTGAACACACGACACATTTTGTATTCGCATTCTTTCTCTTCCCGTTAGGGATTTAGTTTTATTGCATGTTTTCCGATTTCCCACGCATTGTAGTTTAATTTTGATTGCATCTCTCATTTCTTCTCCCCACTCGAGTATCGTGAATCCGACTCACACGCGCTCCCTGTGGACCGACCCGTATTTGTCACCGCTTCAACGCGGTTGTGCACTTGCAGTATTTAAACTGATTCAATCATACAACAATATAGATTAATCTACATCCACATGTAAATAATTTACATATGCATAAATTGCATTTCTAATAATATACATATCCATTTGAAAAAAAACTACTTACTTAAAAAAAGTGTCAATTGCTAATCTCCGAAGCCTTATTCCATTACCTATAATTAATAACAAACAAGATTATGAATGAATTTAAAGAGTATACTTAAATGGGTTAATTACAGTTTGACCCCCTGAACTATGCATTGGTATCACTTTGCCCCCCTGAACTTTAATTTTGTAACACTTTGCCCCCCCCCCCCCCCCCCTGAACTTCAAAACTCATTATTTAACACACATTCGACGTTTTTTCCTAATTTTTTTTGTTGTATCCCTAATACACTCCTAAACCTATATTTACGTGAAAGTTTGGATCCAAACGGAAGTCGGATATGGTTGGAATTTGGGTCGGTTTGACACTCAATCCAACCCAAATTTCAACCATATCCGACCTTCATTTGGATCCAAACTTTCACGTCAATGTAGGTTTAGGAGTGTATTATGGATACAAAAAAATTAGGAAAAAACGTCGAATGTGTGTTAAATAATGAGTTTTTGAAGTTCAGGGGGCAAAATGTTACAAAATTAAAGTTCAAGGGAGGTAACTGTTAACTTTGAAAGTTCAGGGGGTCAAAGTGATACCAAGACATAGTTCAGGAGGTCAAACTGTAATTAACCCTACTTAAATAACAAAGCCTTTAGAATAACGGAGTGGAAGCCCAAATTCAGCCAAGATTGAACCAAAAGGATCAGCCAAGATTCGACTACAAAATTCAGCCAAGAATGCAAACAAGATGAAGTCGAACTTAACTCCAAGATGAAGCCAAGAACTTCGTATGCAGCCAAGTATAGTTCAGAATTCAGCCAAGGTTCGAGCACAATTCAGCACCAACGCGGCAACAACATGCACCACAAGTGCAGCCCCAATTTCAGCCAAACTTGCAGCAATAAAAAACAGCCCCAAGTGTAGCACGAATGCAGCACAATTTCAGAGTGAAATTCAACCCAAATGCAGCACAAGTCTTAAGCACAAAATCAGGTCAGAATGCAGCACAAAATTCAGCTAAGTTGCAGCTCAAAATTCAGCACAAAATGCAGCCAAAATCAGCCCCAATTCAGACCAGTTTAAAAATCCGATTTCAGCACAACTAAGATCAGAACTCAGCCCAAGATTAGGCTCAAAGGTTGTGATAAAATTCAGTACATTCAACAAAATTCAGCGCCAACGCAGAAAATTCAGCCAAGATTTAAGCACAGCTTCACCAAGAAATCGTAGGGGTTTATAGGATTAAAATGCAGCCAATTCAACACTAAAATGCAATCAAAATTTGACACAGAATTCAGTGTAAATGCAGCAGCAAATTAGATGTGAATCGGCATAAAAATTCAGCACAAGGGAAGGCACAATAATTCAAGATTAAATCAAGCAAATACCAACTCAAGTGGAGATTATATATTAGCAATTCAAATCAAAATTAGGCAAATTCTGAAGTGTTATGAATCAAGAATTGCAGCATACGAAATTGAAAATCAAATCACACAAACACAAGTCCAAATATACCACAGAAGATATCATACAATGAGACAGTATGAGCTACGATCTACAAAGGAGAAACTATAAATGACAAGTAAACGCCACACTTCACCCCAGATGATCAGAACTACATAGGAATATTTACATACTTGCTCAGCTATCACTTCAAGATCATAACCCAACATCTTTAAAGCATCAGAATATGCATCTGCAATGTCAAGGTTGCCAATAGCATTGGTTAACAACTTAACAGTGATTTAGCATATCTAAACTTGAAT
Source organism: Triglochin maritima (assembly GCA_963682175.1). Classification (NCBI taxonomy): domain Eukaryota; kingdom Viridiplantae; phylum Streptophyta; class Magnoliopsida; order Alismatales; family Juncaginaceae; genus Triglochin; species Triglochin maritima. The sequence goes on from OY821777.1 coordinate 25,524,044, forward strand.
TGCAGTGAAAAAATCACATTTATTGACCATATTTATTGAATTGGCTAATTTTCTGGTTCCATACTTGATGCTACATCACCACTTTATTGATATCACATCCTAAATAAGTAAATTAGTGAATAGGCTGAAGTAAAAACTTGTTAAAAACCATACTGATTCAGAAATTAGAACCAAAGAAGAAAATCAAGTTGAATATAAAAAAAATTGAAAATGAGAAGAAAGATTATCTGCAGAGATTGCCTTCATTTAATCTTTCTCACCACATTCAATGACTCTTTCCCTGAAGAGCTCCTTCAGCCTCTCCTTCTGCATCCAACCAAGAAACTTGCTTAAATTACTGAAAGCTTACAATCCATTAAAAAATCACAAAGAACAAAATTCCAACTTCAAATTCAAGCTGAGCACAAAATTTGGAGATTGACATCAAGCATTCTCCATATGGCAAAGTAAGAAAACAAAGGGTATCCTGTTGAAGGCACAACAATTTTCCAGTGACCAGTTCGAGGTTGGAAAAGCTGCGTACGTAAGCGATTGCGTCAGTCCGGGTCCTTCTGTTTCCAATTCGGTCTCTGCAACGACAGTAAAAGAAATAATTGCTACAATCTGTCATTTTAGCTTACTAGAGAAGGTTGCATCTTCAATAAAAGACTGCAAAAGATATGCTAGAAGACATGATCCAAATATGTAAGATGTATCCAATGGCTACAATTAAAAAAATAAAGGACTTCATGGATGAGAAATCACTTGTACTTAAGCAAATATATTGAAACAATTACAATTAGCACATATATACTACCACATGTTTAAAATTAGCACATATAAAAAATCAACTTTAATACATGTTCAAATTTAACACATTCAAATTTCAATTTAAGCCCAAGTTCAAAATTAGCACATATATTCATCTAATAATCACACATTCATATATGTAATAACCTTAATCTAACCTTAATTAACCTAAACTAAACCTAATTAACCTTAATTAAGCTTGAATAGTAAAGCATGAGGTGGAAGGATTTGATAAGATTTGGATTTTGCTATAAATAGAGATGTTAGGTTAAGAAAAACGTTTTTCTCATTGCTTGAGTTTATCAGAGAGTGAGAGAGGCGAATTGGGAGAAGAGGAAGAAGGAGAGAAGGAGAAGGAGAGGAAGTGAAGGAGAAGAGTTGGGTTAGGTTTGCCAAAGCTTGGGAGGCGTCCACAAAATTCATCAAGGTATGCCAAATCTTCATTATAACTCACATAAGCTTTGTGAGTGTTGGGGATCGACGTTGGTGTCGAATTCCCCGTCGGATTGCAACCTATTCAGAGGTTGAAGACGACGATCGGTCGACCGGTGCCTGTGGGCAGTCGACCGATGCTATTATTATATTGATTTGCACCCGCAAATGGTCGAACGATGTCTGAGGACGGTCGACCGTTATGCCAGATTCGTGTGGGAAAAAGGGTTTAATGTTGTTATCGGTCGAACGGGTCCACTTAGTCGGTCGACCGAAACAATGAGAATAGGTCGGTTGGGGATTTTGACTTATTAAACGATCGAACATCCTTAACCCGGTTCGACCGATCTATTCGATGCTAAGTCGGTTGGGAGGTTTGACCATCAAAACGGTCGACCGCTCTTTAACTTTCGGTCGACCGACGAAGCATTTTAATTAAGAAGTAGAGTGCCTGTGATGTTTCGGTCGAACTGTATCTCAGTTCCGGTCGACCGAATATTACTTAGGCAAAATGTTGAAATCCCTGTTATCGGTTGAACGGCCCCTTGGTTCGACCGGTCGGATATATAAATATTATAAATATGGTATAGCGTCGACCATCCAAACGGTCGACCGCTAGATGACTTTTGTTCGACCGATTGGTCGGTAATTCGGTTGGCGTGGTTTGACTGATACACTTGTTTGTACAGTATAGAGTACTGTGCGGAAGACCGGTCGACCGGTGTGCTTGTAGCGGTCGACCGATCTGCCGCAGGTTGGTGGATTTATCCACACGCGAGCCGTCGAATATAGGTCGACTACCGGCTCCGAGGCAACGGTCGATTACCGGCCTTGAGAGCGACGGATTTCACCTTCGACGAGGGCGTATTATTGTTGGCCTCTCATATCGAGCGGGGTGTGAGAGATGAGTGTCGTAAACCTTGGGTTGTTTGCTGGGGTTTGTCGGTAGGCCGAGGATGTTCCGGCAGGGTGCGCGTCTGGCGGCTCTTGGGAGATCAGCGGCTGTCGTCTGGCCCGAGTTGTGCATTCGGCGGGCTGACTTGCTCCTGGGGTGGCGGCGTAGTGCCAGGGTTCCTTTCTGCGGCTCTTGGGGAGCAGTGGTGCTGACTGACCCATGTGAGGCAGCGGTGGACTGACTTGACCCTCGTGGTGGCAGGAGTGGTTCAGTACCGCGGAGGCGGAGATGGGTATTATTGTGGACCCGAGGCGGGTGATCATGTGCATTGCATTGCATTTTGTATTTTAGGAGGTTTGGCATACGGGGTTCCTGCAGGGAACTCAGGTATGTTTCAATTGTTTGCATTTCAAGTAGCGAGCAGCATTAGAGTCGAGGTGGTGACCGAGGAGGGTGCCCCTGGGATCTGATCTTGTCTTCTTTTGTATCTTTTGTTGAGGTAGCGATTACATGTATATTCCTTTCTGTTGTAATCACAGTTGACTCACATGTATATTTTGACTTCCACGTGGATCTATATCTTTATATATTATATATGTTGGTTTGGTTTCTCATGACGTGCCCTGTGTTGACCGTTGACGGTCTTTATTATTGTTTAAATTTTCCGCTGTTTTCGGGGACGTTACAATTTGGTATCAGAGCATTGATTCCGGCGTACTTGTCCAAAGAAACCGCCTTTGAGTTTGGAATTAGGTCTTAGAGGATCATGCATGCATAATTTATATTGATGATTGTCTTGTTTCATTTGACAGATGCCTCCTAGACACGGGGAAGGTCGTCGCTCATACTCGCGGTGAGAGTGAGACTGCGAGGGATGAGGCTTGGGAGGAGGAGCGTCGGACGTTGTTCGATACGGTCGGACGTCTGACTGGAATGCTACAGCAGCAGACAGCACAGACTGGGTAGACGGGGACTGGCGCTATGCATGACCGGTTTATGCGCCAGCATCCGCCTACCTTTCTGGGGCAGTACGATGCAGAGGTCGCGGAGGAGTGGATCTTCACGATGCGAAAGATCTTCAGTGCTATTGGTTGTCCTCCAGAGGCGAAGGTGTGTCTGGCTACTTATGTTTTGGGCGGTGCTGCGTCCAACTGGTGGAGGTCCACATCTGCAGTGGTGTTTGCGGATAGAGATGATATAGCCTGGGAGGAGTTTGTTGGCGAGTTCAACGAGCAGTATTTTCCGCAGCATGTGCAGGATGCGAAGAGGGAGGAGTTTCTTAGTCTTCAGCAGGGAGATATGACCCTGGCAGGCTACATCGGGAAGTTCAACGCCCTTGAGCGTTACTGTCCCGAGATGTTTATCACGCAGGAGCAGAGGGCTGGGAAGTTCGTCTGGGGACTCCGGAAGCAGTTGAGGGCGAAGGTGCTAACACATATGCCGAGCACGTTAGCCGATGCAGTGAAGAGTGCTACTGTTCTGGATCGTGACTACAGAGAGAACTACCAGGATGAGAGGAGGCCATCGGGTAGGTTCTCTGGGAGGCCGGGAGGTCAGACTGGGGGGAATCTGGGCAAGAGGCCTCGATTTGAGGGAGCAGGAGCTGCAGCACCACGACCTGAGCCTTGTGGTAGTTGTGGCAGGTTTCACTCCGGGCAGTGTTTCACCACTGGAGCTTGTCATGGATGTGGCCAGCTGGGTCACTTTATTAGGAGTTGTCCGAGCCGAGGAGCTGGGCCGAGCAGACCACCGGGATTACCAGCGCCAGGCCGAGGTGGAGGCGGAGGTAGACCACCTTTTAGACCTCAGCAGGGACAGCGCACTGGCAGAGTTTTCACCATCCAGGCAGAGGAGGCTAGGGATGGAGGCGTTGTTGTGGAAGGTACGCTTCTTATTGCTGGTTCAGTAGCTAGGGTACTCTTTGATTGTGGCGCGACAAACTCGTTCATCTCAGAGCGATTTGCGAGAGTGTTGGGTTGTCCCCTTGCGATGTTGACTGCCACTTTGGAGGTCAGCACACCCCTGGGTCTGGTGGGCATTGTGGGGAGATTTGTCCCCGGCACCACAATTGTTTCGGGAGATCAGGAGTTTCTAGCAGACCTGGTCTTGCTACCGATGGAGGACTTTGATGTCATACTTGGGATGGATTGGCTGTCCCAATATGATGTTCGAGTCTTGTGCCGTGAGAAGAAGATTTTGATCCCGAGGCAGGGTTTGCCTGATATTCTGATCAGAGGGGTCAGAAACAGAGGAGGTCGCGTTATTGTATCTGCTATGAGGGCTGAGAGGATGTTACAGCAGGGTTGTACAGCATTTTTAGCGACGCTTGTGGTTGCGGAGGCAGAGTCTCAGACGTTGGAGGACATTGAGGTAGTGCAGGAGTTCGTGGATGTTTTTCCAGCGGAGATTCCAGGTTTACCACCGCACCGAGAGTTGAAGTTCGACATCGAGTTGGCAGCTGGCACTACACCGCAGTCGAAGGCTCCATACCGGATGGCACCTGCTGAGTTGACAAAGTTGAAGAAGGAGTTGCAGGAGTTGATGGACTCTGGATTTATCAGACCGAGTGTCTCGCCTTGGGGTGCACCAGTTTTGTTTGTGAAGAAGAAGGACGGATCCTTGAGGATGAGCATAGACTACAGGATGTTGAACCAGATGACGGTGAAGAATAGGTTTCCTTTACCTAGGATCGAGGACCTTTTCGACAAGCTGCAGTCAGCAAAGGTATTCTCGAAGATTGACCTGCATTCAGGATATCACCAGTTGAGGATCCGAGATGAGGACATCCAGAAGACAGCTTTCAGGACGAGATATAGACACTACGAGTTCTTGGTGATGCCATTTGGATTGACGAATGCTCCAGCATCGTTCATGGATCTGATGCACCAGACATTCAGGGAGTATATTGACAGATTTGTGAATTGTCTTTGTGGATGACATTTTTATCTATTCACCAGATGTGGAGCAGCATAGAGAGCATCTAAGGATTGTACTCAGCATCTTGAGAGCTCAGCAGTTATATGCTAAGTTCTCAAAGTACGAGTTTTGGCTGGACAGAGTGGCGTTCCTCGGACACATTGTATCGGCAGAGGGGATATCAGTGGATCCGACGAAGGTAGAGGCAGTGACACAGTGGAGGACCCCTATGAGCGTGACGGAGATTAGGAGCTTTGTTGGACTGGTGGGTTATTACCGTCGCTTCATCAAAGACTTCTCGAGATTGGCAGCACCACTGACGGCTCTGACGCAGAAGGGAGTCACTTTTGTATGGTCGCAGAAGTGCGAGGACAGCTTTCGGGAGCTGAAGAGGTTGTTGACCACGGCACCAGTTTTGTCATTGCCGAGTGGCACAGGTGGATTTGTGATTTATAGCGACGCTTCAGGTATTGGCTTAGGATATGTACTTATGCAGCACGGGAGGGTGATCGCGTACGTATCCAGACAGCTGAAGGTCCATGAGAGGAATTACCCGACTCATGATTTGGAGTTAGAAGCAGTGGTTCACGCACTGAAGACATGGAGACACTATCTTTATGGCGAGCAGTTTGAGGTGTTTACAGATCATCAGAGTCTGAAGTACCTGTTCTCGCAGAAGGAGCTGAACATGAGGCAGCGCATATGGCTTGAGTTCATTAAGGACTACGATTTCACTATCTCTTACTGATTGATCGTTTTATATTTCTACCGCAAGTGCACGGCCACGTTGAAGCGGTGGCAAATACGGGTCGTCCACTGGGAGGTGTGTCGACACTTGGTTCGTGCGAAGGCAAGGGGTAAAGAAAGGAGAAAAGGATTGGTTACACTAAGCTACACTACAATGCTAAACTAGAATGCAAAAGGAAATGAAGATAAGCAATAAAACTAAACCCCAAAGGGGGTAGAGAACTGATGTGAACATAAAGATGTGTATGTGTGTGTGTTCAATTAAGCTCCTCACAACATGTAGTGCATGAAATCATAAAACTACATCCAATCTTGCCTCTACATGAATTAAGATAAGACTACATCATTAAAACATACAAGACAATGATTGGAATGAAGCTACATGAACTCAAGTATAAAGACTAGACCCTACTATGCCTCCACATGAATTAAGATGACTACATCATTAAAACATACAAGACATTAGCTAAGGAAAAGGCAACAAGAGTACATACACTACAAATTGTGTTTCCAACATTAACTTCATCCATATCCTAACCTTATCATTCCCCATAAAATTGGTCCACTAATCAAAGCATAAGCTAAGCTTCATTCAAGAGCATTAGCATATCAAAGATAAGAGTGGAGACCCATTAGATGGTTATGGAAATCATATAAAGCTCAAGGGATAAAAATAACACACACTTAATACACTACATAATTATATCACATATTTCTCCACCCCCCAAATGGGGATGGAACTACTCACTACTCATTACACTAACTATATTAACAGAAGCAAGCATAATACTGAAATGAAACTATACTAATCAAGCAAGAAACATTAAAGAAGCATAAAACAAAACAAGCATCAAAGCAAAAACATTAAAGGAATTAAACTAAGCAAGAATTAACAAACTAATGAAAACTTTTATTATGAACTCACTCAGATTACAAGCAGCCCTTCCTCCACTAGAGTTTTGCTTCAAGGCTTCACTCTTAGTAGGGAAGGAGGCCACCAAGAGAGAGATGGATACAATGGGAGGTGAAGAGTTCTATTTATAAGCATGGAAAAAGTTAATCCGGGACAATCCCCCGATGTGGGACTAAACCAATACCAAAAATAGCCTAAACGAACACTAATACAAGTCCAGGAGAAGTTGGGGCGGATCTTGCATGATCCAGACCGCCAATTGGCGGCCTATAAAGCCCAGATCCGTCTGGGTCTTCTGGTGGGCTTCCCTTGGTGTGTTTCTTGGTCTTGGATGCATCTAACTTGTTTAGTGGAGCTCCGACCCGAATCGAATTGACAAAATACTCCTCATAATGGTGTGGAGTTTCATGTTTTGCTCTTAGGTCCTTCTGTCTTACGATCAGGTCCTTCTCCCTTGCATCTTGGTCCCCAGGTCTCACAATTAGGTCCTTTTTCCTGCTTTTGGGTCCTTTCATGGCTCTTCTATTCAAACCTCTTTATTTCTGAAAACTAAACATAAAACTCGTCACGTAGCATTGCTTAGGTGTAAGATAATGGATATAAGGTACAAATATAAGCATGAAATGATGTCAATCAAATACCCCCACACCTAAGTTTTTGCTAGTCTCGAGCAAAACAAAGAAAGGAAAAAGCATACGAAAAACAAGAAATCCTAACTCACTTTCGTAGGAATCACGGTTGCACTTAGCACGTGCAACAAGCCGTTAAACCTCCTTGTTGCCAAGGAGGAGGAGTGTTGTCTCCTGAGGGTTTTCAGCGGATATACCCACAAAATCCGAACAAGATGCATTAATCAATCTAGCTACACGACTCGTTGGACTTATTTTGTCGATCATGGAATGCGGTAATACTACGGGTCGACTCTATATATGTAATCAGTCCACACACCTAGCCTAATGAGTTATTCGTGAGAGTTAACTAAGGAATTAAGTGAAAGACATGGGCAACCTTAACTTCTGAATGTGATACAACGTGTAAAGTCCATTTTGGTTCTTATTTGACTCTTCTTTTTTTTTCTTTTTTTTCTTTTTTTTTTCTTTTTCTTTGGAGCGTTTATTGGTTGGTGTTTGATTCTCCCAGGGTCAGGTTTCGTGCATCATTGCCTATGAGGACTTACACTATCACGTACACCTTCCCCCAAATCTCCACATAGGGCGATCCCTACCACCCGTGTAACGGGAGTTCGGTCGGTGCATCCCAAGTCAGATGACTCGAAAGCACCAGGCACAAAGTCCCCTCAGACCTACTTTCCCGAGTGATAGGAGCCGTGCGAGAAGAGAGAACACCACTTATTTATTTATCTACATGGGAACCAAAACCCCTACACTTAAGTTTCACAAAAAGATATTAAGGGCCCTTGACTACGACAAACTTCCTTATACTAACAGACACGAATTATTTGACTCACTAGGTTCAGGGTGGACTTCTTTAAATGTTTGAGTACTGAAACCCTAGGATTACACGCCCCCCGAGGGAAAACCGGGGTGCATCCTAACGACTCGATAAATCCTAAAGCCACGTACTAGATATCCTAATGCATCAAGTTCAAGACAATTTTGGGAGCTTTCTTTTTACTTTGCCTCTCAACGGTTTTGCACATGCTAAACACACGCAAAATCCACAAAACATTTTCTTTCGAAAACACATGAAGATTTTGAAAGAAATGTGAAAATTTTGAAGCACTAGGCAAGCAAAAGAAGACAAGTCACCCAAGGATCATGGCAAGCAGATATATCGATATTAAATGCAGCACACTAACATGACCCTAACAATGCAAACAAAAGAAAACAAAATCAAAGGAAAAAGGCTCAACTATGTACACACGTAAAACACCCCCCACACCTACTTCATGCATTGTCCTCAATGAATGCAAGCAAGATACTACATGGATTTATGCATGAAAAAGGAGAGATCTCACCAACGTGAAGTACAAAGGGAAGTGTATGGCTATGTTGATGGACACAACCCAAATTCCCTCAAAACCTGTGAGATGCTGAAGAAAGGGTACAAATACGTGAAAGAAATGGAGCCCAAATACACAAGGGTTGGGGCTCACAACAATCGATGCTCACTGAAGGAGTTTTTTTTTTTTTTTGTACAACAATAGGCTCCCATCTTCATATATCAAGGGACATCAAATGGGAACCCGCCATCTCTCGAGCCAGAAATGCACCTGTATGGGCTCGCAACATACAAAACAGAATTGCTTGACCACCTGACACCCTTATTAGCATTGTGGTCGTTCGATGCCTCTTGAGAGTTAACAAAAGAGGAGGCATGAATGAGAGGTGAACCTCTACCAGGTTGAAGGGTATCAGGTGGTTGATTCTTAACCCACATGGGCTCCTCAGCAGATATAGAATGAAGATCATGTGGCCCAGAGGCCATAAAAAGGGTATCTGGTGGCTCAAAAGCCACGTGATCGAAAGGTTGTGGCTCAAGGGCCACGTGATCAAAAGAATGTGGCTCAAGGGCCACAAGATCAGAAGGATGTGGCTCAAGGGCCACAAGATCAAAAGAATGTGGCTCAAGGGCCACATGATCAGAACATAAGGCACCTTCTTGTGCCAGCCCAAGTGAAACATCTTCACCACCTTCAGGAGCTTCATCGAACAATTCTCTGAAGTACTTGAAGGTGCCCTCAACTTCACTCTCATCCATGCCCTGGATAAGGTTAACCCCAACAGGGTCATTGAAGGCATCTGGCTTCTTGCCAATGGTGAAGATGTTGAAATCAGCGCATTGACTACCATAAGTCAAGCGCATCAGACCATTGCGACAATTGATCAAGGCATTGGAAATCGCAAGAAATGGTCACCCCAGAATGACAGGAATTTGTCCAAGTGGGTTTGGCACAGGTTCAGTATCCAAGACAAAGAAGTCGACTGGATAAATGAACTCCCCCACTTTGATCAACACATCTTCCACCACACCCCTCGGTTTCTTCGTGGACCTATCAGCCAATTGAAGAGTGGTCTTTGTTTGTTGGATGTCTCCAAGACCGAGGTGGACGTAGACAGAATATGGCAGAAGATTAACAGATGCACCAAGGTCTAATAAGGCTCGATGTATGGACACATCACCAATCACACAAGAGATAGTAGGACAGCCAGGGTCCTTGTACTTGACTTGCATGGGTTGTGCCAACAAAGAACTCACGTTAGCCGCAAGAAAAGCTTTCTTTGGAACATGAGTTTTTCTCTTCTTGGTGCATAAGTCCTTGAGAACCTTGGCATAAGGTGGCATTTGCTGAATCACCTCCAAAAGAGGGATATTCACCTTAACCTGCCGTAACATCTCAAGCATCTTGTCATGCTGATCAGAGGTTTTCTTTTTAAGGCGCTCAGGGAATGGCGCCTTCGGGGCATAAGAGTGCGAAGGAACCTCAGAATCTGGTTCCTTCGACACAAGAGGAGATAAAGGGACCTCAGGGTTCGGCCCCTTTGTGGAAGGAAATGTAGAAGGAACCTCAGGATCTGGCTCCTTCCTGGAAGTATTTGTGGAGGGAGCCTCAGGATCCGGCTCTCTCAAAGATGGTGATGACAAGGAAGGCACCCCAATGTGGTTGTCCACCTCCTTACCATACCTCAAAGTATGAATCACATTAATATGATGGGTCGGTTCAGAGGTAGCATGAGGTAAAGGTGTCCTTCCTTGCGAATGGGTACCCCGAGGATTCACCTCGGGTTGACTCGGTAATTGGCCCTTCTCGCGTTCATGGAGCTGATTAGCCAACTGGCTCACTTGCATTTCCAATGCTTTGACCGAATTGTTGTTGGCCGAAAGCATGGATTGCGTGCTCTGAATGAACGCGTGAAGGGTATGCTCAAGAGTGGAGTCCTTAGGGTCAACCCGTTGGGGTTGTGGAGTCTGGTTAGAATAACCCGACAATGAGGCATGAGCAGGTTGGTAATTTTGGTGCTGAGACCTTTGATGTGGGGGTTGGTAGGTCGCCGATGGGCGTGGAGGTTGATAAGGTGGAGGTTGAGGTTGAGCGTGCGAGCTCTGACCTTGGCCTCCACTTGACCCCCAAGAGAAGTTAGGATGGTTACGCCATCCCGGGTTGTAGGAGTGACTGTACGGGTCGTTTCAGGGCCTTTGTTGATACATCGCATTTGCATGCTCAGTATCCCTTGGAGCGTAAGCGCACTCCAAGTCATCATGTCCCGACAGTCCACACCTAGTATACCCGGGAGTAGCGACCTGAGCTACAGGAGCTCGGTCCATCTCCAAACTCTCTATCCTGCGCATGAGAGCAGCCATTTTCGCCTCAGACACGATAGTTGACTCAACATGATATGATCCAGCTTGTCCAGAAGACCTGGCGGCTGGTGGCTCTCTCATGGTGTCCCACTCGAAGGTACGCTCAGCCATGGACTCAAAAGTGTCCCATGCCTTCTCGATGGGTTTCATTTGGAAGTCACCCTGACACATTGACTCCAACAATGTGCGGGTGTTGTAGTTGATGCCCTCATAAACAATTTGGCACAGCTGCCATAACTCAAATCCGTGATGAGGGCACTGCTGGAGAAGGTCCTTGAACCTCTCAAAGAAACCATGAAAAGATTCGGTCTCGGTCTGATACATTTGATGTATTTGGTGCCGTATCTGTTGAGTTTTCCTTTGAGGGAAAAATCTCTTCAGAAAGACGGTCACAAAGTCATCCCAAGACCGAATCGAGCTCGCCGGGAGGCTATACATCCATTTCTTCGCATTATCCTTCAATGCGAACGAAATCATCCTCAACCGGACAGAATCCTCGTCAAGCTGTTGAAGCTTGAACATGGAGCATACTTCCTCGAATTCGCGTATAAAAATATACGGATCCTCCTTATTGGCAGTAAAGGTTGGAAGCATGCTCACATACTGAGGTTTCAGCTCATAGTTGTTCCCGCGAGCAGGGGGAACAACTATGCAAGAAGGTTGCGCGGCCCGAACAGGATGGGTCCGCTCCCACAACGTCATCGGCCTATCCTGTCAAGCTAAAGGTGGTGGTGCACCTAGAACTCGATCCTGACCGAATCTCCCTTCCTCTCGAGTCAGAGGAGGAGGAGAAGGAGGTCTACGTGGTGGTGGGAATGGACCGAGGTAGTCCATGTATGGAACCCGGTCTCCCTCGACACCACGAGACGACTCGCCTTCTTGCTCCAAAGGAGCACGAGGCGGAGATGGTCGATCACCAAGATCTTCCATCTCAGAAATAAGCACTCTCTCGAGTCGAGCGCTCTCACCAGAACGAGCCCAACCTCGCATAAAAATGCTCGACTCGACTCTAACAAACACACAACAGAAGGTGTACTAGAGGAGGAGACTAAACGTAGAGAATAGATGAGGAGATGACTCAGGTGAGGAGAGAAGAATCCCTAGAGCTAGCGTGGGTAGTGGGATCAGGAAGAAGCCTAACTAGCAAGTACGGCTCAAACAATGTAAGGCAATGGGTCCTTAAGCTAGACGACGCCTAACTTCGAGGTCACTAGCCTCGACACGCCTCACCTCCCTACAACGAGGACCACAATGCCCAGCAAGTGATACCAGATCCGGAGATCCAGTACCTCCTACTATCGACAAGGTAGGCAACGCCGATCAGGTCATGACGGTCTCGACTAGATTACTCTCCTAGTGCGTCCGAATTCCTTAGGGCCAATGTCTACTTGCTTTTAGTTAAGGCTTTATTAAGAGTGGTTTTTGGGGCCAAGGAAAGGGTGATGAAATCCCCCACCTTATCTTTTATGGGACAGCCCCTCCTTAGTAGCGATTTGATCCTAGATCTAGCAATCAATCGCTCCAATCAAACGCTCTCTCACTCTTGTCCCGATGCACCTTACTAACTAATGCATGAAATAAACATGCATGAATGAGGGATGTGGGTGCACGTACCTCACGCCAGCAATCAACGACAAAAATGTAAAGCAAAGAAAAGACAAATGCATGCAAGGTCTACCAATGGTGCATGACCTAGATGGCAAGAAGTCTAATCTTTTGCTTTGAGTTTTATGGTCCAAGTTGATTAATGGGGGAGTGATTAATGATCTGGGAGCAAACCAGAGGTCAAAGCATGCAAAATTGGGCTCCCAGATAACACAAATTTCCAGACTAACTACTAACAAAAATTTCAAGGAAATCAACGCTCACCAGGCCGCCAATTGGCGGTCTTCCACCGCTGATTGGCGGTCTGTTTAGGTCGTCGCTTCCTCAAACTTCTCCAGTAGCCTCTTCTTGACCTTGTGGTTCCCTGAAACTAAGAAAAACTGAAAACAAAAAATTAAAAACCCCTCGAATCGTCCAAACCAAGGTCTGGATAGAGCACCTCCCCGGCAACGACGCCAAAAACTTGGTTGATCGTTTTATATTTCTACCGCAAGTGCACGGCCGCGTTGAAGCGGTGGCAAATACGGGTCGTCCACTGGGAGGTGTGTCGACACTTGGTTCGTGCGAAGGCAAGGGGTAAAGAAAGGAGAAAAGGATTGGTTACACTAAGCTACACTACAATGCTAAACTAGAATGCAAAAGGAAATGAAGATAAGCAATAAAACTAAACCCCAAAGGGGGTAGAGAACTGATGTGAACATAAAGATGTGTGTGTGTGTGTTCAATTAAGCTCCTCACAACATGTAGTGCATGAAATCATAAAACTACATCCAATCTTGCCTCTACATGAATTAAGATAAGACTACATCATTAAAACATACAAGACAATGATTGGAATGAAGCTACATGAACTCAAGTATAAAGACTAGACCCTACTATGCCTCCACATGAATTAAGATGACTACATCATTAAAACATACAAGACATTAGCTAAGGAAAAGGCAACAAGAGTACATACACTACAAATTGTGTTTCCAACATTAACTTCATCCATATCCTAACCTTATCATTCCCCATAAAATAGGTCCACTAATCAAAGCATAAGCTAAGCTTCATTCAAGAGCATTAGCATATCAAAGATAAGAGTGGAGACCCATTAGATGGTTATGGAAATCATATAAAGCTCAAGGGATAAAAATAACACACACTTAATACACTACATAATTATATCACATATTTCTCCACCCCCCAAAGGGGGATGGAACTACTCACTACTCATTACACTAACTATATTAACAGAAGCAAGCATAATACTGAAATGAAACTATACTAATCAAGCAAGAAACATTAAAGAAGCATAAAACAAAACAAGCATCAAAGCAAAAACATTAAAGGAATTAAACTAAGCAAGAATTAACAAACTAATGAAAACTTTTATTATGAACTCACTCAGATTACAAGCAGCCCTTCCTCCACTAGAGTTTTGCTTCAAGGATTCACTCTTAGTAGGGAAGGAGGCCACCAAGAGAGAGATGGATACAATGGGAGGTGAAGAGTTCTATTTATAAGCATGGAAAAAGCTAATCCGGGACAATCCCCCGATGTGGGACTAAACCAATACCAAAAATAGCCTAAACGAACACTAATACAAGTCCAGGAGAAGTTGGGGCGGATCTTGCATGATCCAGACCGCCAATTGGCGGTTCCAGACCGCCAATTGGCGGCCTATAAAGCCCAGATCCGTCTGGGTCTTCTGGTGGGCTTCCCTTGGTGTGTTTCTTGGTCTTGGATGCATCTAACTTGTTTAGTGGAGCTCCGACCCGAATCGAATTGACAAAATACTCCTCATAATGGTGTGGAGTTTCCTGTTTTGCTCTTAGGTCCTTCTGTCTTACGATCAGGTCCTTCTCCCTTGCATCTTGGTCCCCAGGTCTCACAATTAGGTCCTTTTTTCCTGCTTTTGGGTCCTTTCATGGCTTTTATCTTCAAACCTCTTTATTTCTGAAAACTAAACATAAAACTCGTCACGTAGCATTGCTTAGGTGTAAGATAATGGATATAAGGTACAAATATAAGCATGAAATGATGTCAATCACTTACCGAGGCGGGTATTATTGTGGACCCGAGGCGGGTGATCATGTGTATTGCATTGCATTGCATTGTCTTTAATTCCATTTTGTATTTTAGGAGGTTTGGCATACGGGGTTCCTGCAGGGAACTCAGGCATGTTTCAATTGTTTGCATTTCAGGTAGCGAGCAACATTAGAGTCGAGGTAGTGACCGAGGAGGGTGCCCCCGGGATCTGATCCTGTCTTCTTTTGTATCTTTTGTTGAGGTAGTGATTACATGTATATTCCTTTCTGTTGTAATCACAGTTGACTCATATGTATATTTTGACTTCAACGTGGATCTATATCATTATATATTATATATGTTGGTTTGGTTTCTCGTGACGTGCCCTGTGTTGACCGTTGACGGTCTTTATTATTGTTTAAATTTTCTGCTGTTTTCGGGGACGTTACAATATACATCTTCAAAATTAAACCACTTTCAACTAAACAATCCTAAACAAAAATGTTAAATATTAATTTTTGGAAACCTTCAACCGGCAAGGAAGCGAGCAGAGCGACCCAACGTGAACGACTCGCCGAGTAGAAGGACGCGATGAGGGGGAGACACTAGTAGAAGAGACGTCGCAGTGGAGTAGAAGGAGGACGGCGGACGAGGGCAACCAACGATTTCAGCAAACCACAAACAACTTCAACTTCGGATTTGCCCAAAGAAATCCAAAGAAGCCAAAACTCACCTTCCAATCCAAGAAAAAATAAACTCCCACACCAATCCCCAACGGATCAACCCCAAAGCCAAACCTCAAAACCCACCAAACCGTCAAAATACCACAAATTTCCACCAAATCTTATCGCGGTGCCTCTCAGATTGAACCGTCCCTCCCCAATTGCACACCGGAACGACCAAATCGACGAAACCCTTCGAGTCTCGACCTCCGAACCGAAACCCTAGAAAGGAGAGAGAAAGGAAGAATCGAAAGTGTGGTGCTTAATGGGGTGGAGGATGTGAGCATGCCTTGGATGGGACCTTTCAAGGATCGGGGTCTCGAAGACAGCAACTCAGGGTCGGGAAGAGAGGGTTGCGGCTGTGAGGATTTCGGGGAGATGGGTGATGGGTCGTGAGACGGTCTGGGGGATATAGGTCTTTAAGTTTGGGTGAGGGAGGGTTTGGAAGGGAGTTTGCAGTGGAGTTTGTAGTGGAGGAGGGTTCGGGATCTGGAGGCGGGGAAAGTTATGTTGAATTTCAGTTCTTGATTCATATTTTGATAATTTAATCAACATAATATTAATAATAAATAATTTAGAATATCACATATATTGTTTGTGCTAACATCTACATTGATCAAGACTCAAAGGAAAAAAAGAATTCAAGTCAAGACATATGTAATCAAACTATTAAAGACATGTAATTTTGTATTTCTTTTGAGTCTTAGGAACTTGTGTATACTTGAGTATACTAGAGTAAATAACTAATCACATACACACTAGGTTCTTTGTAAAAGTCACACAAAAAATCTCAAATCATTTGGACTTCAATAGGTCACCCAAACTTAGACCGAAAAACACTTAAACCTAAACCCGAACTGTCTGAGCTAAATCGGTCGACCGAACGAGTTCTTTGTTCGATCGATTGGATTAGTTAATCTGTTAGCCAATAGTGTTAAATCGATCGACCGTTTTCAAGATTTTGTTCGACCGTCTATACGTATCATTTGACAATTAGACTTGTCGTATTATACCAACGGTCGTATTCACATTTTTATCCATACCCCAAAAATAAAAGTGACCACCGGTCCACCATGGACCTAATTTCGGTCGACCGAACATAATCGTTTTGTCAACCCCGTAGTGCCAGTTTTGGTCGGTGACTGAATCAACTATTTTGTTTGACCGTTTGTCCCTGGACTTTCCTGTATAATTATTCTGGACTGCCTAATCAGTCGATTGTCTTACTTTTGGTTCGACCGTTCACTTAAGTTATAGCCTTGTTCGTTCGACCAGCCTTTGTTCGGTCGACTGTTTATTTCTGGACTATTCTGGACTCCATGTCTGCACAGAATCCGGTCGACCGTTAGACCCGTTTCGGTCGACCGAACTTGCCCAGAATTGTGCCCTGTGTTTTTCTGCTTTGTGGTTCTTACACAAACCTTTACCTTATTAATCTCAACGGCTATAATCTCTTAGGAGCTTATAAATTGATGTTAACAAGACACAATTCATCAGGTCTTACACTCCATATTGTCATATATATCTAAGAGAAAGCTCCCAAACCTTGAATCCCCAATCATACTCTGCAAGTCAAACTTTCCACACTTTAGATCAATTCCAATCATACTCTAAGAGTGCTCAAGTTAGAGAGTGATTGTTTCACTCAACAATTGTCTGTCAAGAAGCAAGTATTCCCGTGAAAGCCCGAAGTGTTCCCTCTCGGGTTATGAGAGGAAGAAATCAAGCTCGGCAAGGATTGTGCGTGAGACTTGTGGTGTAAAGGCTTAATCTCGGCCTGGAACGAAATTGATAGTGGAGACGTAGACAGAGCTCGCGGAGTCGAGCGGAGCTTGCAAGAGATGAAGTAGGCAGGATGCCGAGCCTCTATAAAAACACCTGAGTTTTTTTTGTGTTTGCGTTGTATTTTCTCTACTTGTTTGTTTGTTTATTCCGCTGCATTTTTTATTGTTTAGGTAGAGGTTAAAGCTTAAAATTGATTAGATTTAGCAATCCATAATGATCCTACAGGTTATGGTTAGAAAGAGAAGGGTATTTTACCCGCATTCGTATTCTTACCGACAGAATTTCCATCGGGAAAGCGTGCTGACGGACGTTCCGTCAGGAAAGCCCAATTTTATAGTAGTGAGAAGAGGAATAAGTGAGAAGGTGGAAGGTGGAAGGAGAAAAGGAGAAGAAAATTGAGAGGAGGGAGAGAATGAGAGAAAAGGAAAAGAGCAAGAGAAAAGAAAAGGAGGAAGGAGCTCACAAAGCAACATGAGATGATTCTTCATCATTTTCATCTTCATCCTCTATGCCAAGTAGAAGAGAGGTTGCCCACGTGTGCTTCATGGCCATAGAAGACAAACACAATGAGTTTCTAACTATTGCTCTACTACATCCTATTCTACTCAAAGCTCTAGCTCTAGTCATGATTCATACACATTTGATTAGCTTAAAAATGCATTTTAGGAATTAGCTGCACAATATTAGATCATTTATGATCAGAACAAAAATGCAAAAGAACTTATAAATATTCTCCAATGCCAAATTGAAACTATCATGAACGAGAAAAATGAGTGCTTGCTAGACATGAAAAATATGTACTAGAACTTGCTAGTTTAAAAGGAACACTCATTGATGTTGAACAACTAGATATTAAGGCATATAATGTTAAACTATGAAAAGATCTAGAAAAGTTCACTAAATGAACAAAAATGTTTGATATGTTTCTAGGTAATCAAAGACAATCATTAGACAAACATTGTATATGATACAATGCAAAATTTAAAAACCATGTTATTCATACTACTTTAAATGGCAAGCATGTGTTTATGAAGCATAGTTCTTCAAGTGTATAGGTTCCAAAGACCAAAATGGTTTGGGTAACAAAGGCTAACATTCAAGGACCCAAAGTTGTTTGGGTACTTAAATCTACACTTGTAGGTACTTAGAAGACGGGAGATTGGCAGTGACCGACTAAAGCTTGCAAAGTCGAATACCAAGCCGGTTGCACTATCAAAAGGAGTTTGGAACCAAAACCTGAGGACTACTAAGTTGGGTAACATCTTTAATGCTCCTAAGCATAAAGAATCGGTTCCAATATGATATTTGAATGCTTAAGTCATATCATTTATCTCATTTATTGATCAATTAGGGATAGCTTAATGTACTTCATTAAGGGGAGACAAATTGAGCCTATTTAATATATTTATTCATATTGATAGGGAGAGATTATTGAATATCATGAATTTCAAAATTAAAGGGGAGCAAATTCATTACATTAGGTATTTCATGATCATAATTTTTTACTTGATTGATGTCAAAGGGGGAGAAGACATCTTGAAATTTGATTTAGATTAAACCTTGAAATTTGAATTAATTGAACAAAAACTATGCATATTCATAGGGAGAGCATTATATATGCATATTTTACATATAGAAAAGTGAAAATCAAAATTTCAAGTATTAAAAATATGTTTGTCAACATCAAAAAAAGGGAGATTGTTGGCTTTTTACCTTAATCTATGTTTTGATGATTTACTAACATAATCTTAATAACAATCAAATGTGTTGGCTTTTTGGCCTTAATCTATATTAATTTTGATGATTAATCAAACTAATCTTAATCAATTAACCTAATCAATCAAAGTATGCAAACACGATTACATGCATTGCATACATACTTGTATACTTGCAATCATCTTACTAGGTTGACCAAGATTATCAAAGAGAATGAACATTGGAACAAAGACATCAAGACTCAAGACTTGTAATCAAAGCTTTGGACCAAGATTTGTAATTTTCTATTTATTGAGTCCATAGGAAAATATGTAAACTTGAGCACTAGAATTGCATTGCACTATGATTCTGTCCCAACCAAGTTAGGTCAACTGAATGGCTAACGGTCAACCAAACTGCCTTGGATTCATTTTGGAGTTTACTCTCTGAAATTGTCCAAACGGTTGACCGAATGGGTAACGGTTGACCAAACTGCCTCGGAACAATTTTGGATTTTACTCCAATGGTCATATTTGAATCTTGCCTCTTTTTATCATCCAAATAGATAACGGTCGACCGAACTAGCAAAAGTTTGAAAACAACTAATCTTTCTTGTCCACCTTAGAACGGTGCACCGAACTCCTTTCGGTAAACTGAAATCTCTATTGGTTGAAACTCTTGCTTCTCATTGGTTCATAACTCCACCAACTCTCCAACGTCTCTATTAGCTTTGAAGCCTATGTAAGCCTCATTCAAGAGACAAACAATAGCTCTACACTCTCAATTCATATATATTATTTGTGCTCTCATTTCCTAAACCTTCAAAACTCCAAATACACTCAAAGCTTCATCTTCACCACTTGCATATCCATTCCATATCAATATTCAAGTGTGCTCAAGTATATAGTGTTAGATTGTGATTCAACTTCCACATCAAAGAATCACCAAGTTGTAAAGCTTCGAGGAAGCCCCCTCTCGGGTTGTGAGAGGTGACACGAGAGAGGTGAGGATTGTTCGTAAGGCTTGGTGTTGTAAACGACGTTGATCTTGGCCCAGAACAGAGATCAGTTAGTGAACCGTAAGCGAGGCTAGGGGGATCGAGCGAGGCTTGCGAGCAGGACTAGGACCGGGTGTGGTGCCGAACATCTCTTACTCCGGTGTCGTCGATTTTGTGGTTTGCACGTTTTTATCTCTTAATCTTTCGATTAATATTTTTAATTCCGCAATTATCTAGTGATTAGAGAGCCTTAGATCTTAACAATTGGTATCAGAGCATTAGGTTGCTAATTTCATTTACTTAATCGTAATTTAGCATGACATCTACTTCTAATCATTGTGAAGGATTATCCACATCTAAGCCACCTTTGTTTAATGGGTTAAATCATGACTTTTGGAAGAAAAGAATGAGGATTTATTTGCAATCAAATGACTTGAAATATTGGACATTCATTTTAAACCCATACACACCTCATAATGGCGATGAAATTGTATCCTTTAACTAAGCCCAAAATTAAGGAAGCGGAGATGAATTCCCGCATTATGAACATCTTGTATTATGGGTTAAATGAAGGGGAATACCATAGGGTAAGAGGTTTTGAAAGTGATTATGACATCCGATGGTTCCCTAAAACTAAGAAAAACTGGAAACAAAAAATTAAAACCCCTCGAATCGTCCAAACCAACGTCTGGACAGAGCACCTCCCCGGCAACGGTGCCAAAAACTTGATTGATCGTTTTATATTAACCGCAAGTGCACGACCGCGTTGAAGCGGTGGCAAATACGAGTCGTCCACTGGGAGGTGTGTCGACAATTGGTTTGTTCGAAGGCGAGAGGTAAAAGAAGGAGAGAAAGATGTATTACACTACACTACACTAATCTAAACTAGTAAACAAGCATGCTGAAATGAAGTAACTAAACAACTAAGCTAAACAACTAATGAAGAAGATAAAAAGACAGGAATGGAAACCCCTAAGGGGTGGAGTGTGTGTGTGTGCACATGAAATAAGTGTGGTGTGGAATGCATACAAGAAGCTCAAGTTAGTTAGTGTTTGTTAATGCATAAGAGGTACCTAATGGCAAAACCTATCATTTACAACACTAACTTATGTGAATAATATGAGCAATGCAAGGTTGTTATTAAGACACTTAGACAAGCATGGAATGTACCTAAGCTATGGCAGAAACCATCAAGTAAAGTTCTTAATAATTCAAGCAAGCATACTAATATCAACACAAAACATTCATATTAAGCATTCAAACCATCTACAAAACATGTACACACATCTACTCCACCCCCAAAAGGGGATGAAACTACTCACACATATTTAAACTAACTACTTTAATAAAATGAAGCATTATACTGAAATGAAACTATACTAATCAAGCAAGAAATATCAAAGAAGCATAAAACAAAACAAGCACCAAAGCAAACACATTAAAAGAAATTAACTAAGCAAGAATTAACAAGCTAAAGAAAACATCTATTATTAACTCAATCAAATTACAAGCAGCTCTTCCTCCACAAGAGTTTTGCTTCAAGGCTTCACTCTTAGTAGGGAAGATGCCACCAAAGAGAGTGAGATAGATACAATGGAAGATGAAGAGTTTTATTTATAAGCATGGAAAGAGCTAATCCGGGACAATCCCCCGATGTGGGACTAAACCAATACCAAAAATAGCCTAAACACACATTAATACAAGTCCATGAGAAAGCTGAGCGGATCTGGGCTGATCCAGACCGCCAATTGGTGGTCTATAAGGCCCAGATCCGTCTGGGTTTTGTGTTGGGCTTTGCTGGACGTATTTCTTGGTCTTTGATGAATCTACTTGGTTTGTTGGAGCTCTGACTCGAATCGAATTGCCAAAATACTCTCCATGATGGTGTGGAGTTTCCTGTTTTGCTCTTAGGACCTTCGGTCTTACGATCAGGTCCTTCTCCCTTGCATTTTAGTCCCCAGGTCTCACAATTAAATTATTTTTCCTGCTTTTGGGTCATTTCATGACTCTTCTTTTCAAACCTCCTTATTCCTGAAAACTAAACATAAAACTCGTCACGTAACATTGCTTAGGTGTAAGATAATGGATATAAGGAACAAATATAAGCATGAAATGATGTCAATCAAATACCCCCACACCTAAGTTTTTGCTAGTCTCGAGCAAAACAAAGAAAGCGAAAACAAACGAGAAACAAGAAATCCTAACTCACTTTCGTAGGAATCACGGTTGCACTTAGCAGGTGCAACAAGCCGTTAAACCTCCTTATTGCCAAGGAGGAGGAGTGTTGTCTCCTGAGGGTTTTCAGCGGATATACCCACAAAATCTGAACAAGATGCATTATTCAATCTAGACACTCGACTCGTTGGAAATATTTTGTCGATCATTGGACGCGGTAATCCTACGGGCCGACTCTATATAGGTAATCAGTCCATACACCTAACCTAATTAACCATTCGTGCAAGTTAAATAAGGAATTAAGTGAAAGACATGGACAACTTTAACATCCTCAAGTGATACAAAGTGTAGAGTCCATTAAGGTTCTTATTTGCATTACCATTTTTTTTTCTTTTTCTTTTCTCATCCTCATTTTTTTCTTCTTTTTATTAGTTGGAGCTTCATTCTCCCAGGGTCGGGTTTCGTGCATCATTGCCCATGAGGACTTACACTATCACGTACACCTTTCCCCAAATCTCCACATAGGGCAATCCCAACCACCCGTGTAACGGGAGTTCGGTCGGCGCATCCGAAGTCAGATGACTCGAAAGTACCAGGCCCAAAGTCCCCTCAGACCTACTTTCCCGTGCGAGAAGAGAGAACACCTACTCACTTATTTCTTATCTGCACATGAACCAAAACCCCTACACTTAGTGTCTCACAACAAGATTTAAAGGGTCCTTGACTACAACAAACTTCCTTAAGTTAACAAACACGAAATATTGACTCACTAGGTTCAGGGTGGACTTCTTTAAATGTTTGAGCACTGAAACCCAATGATTACTCACCCCAAGGGAAATTGGGGTGCATCCCAACGACTCGATAAATCCTAAAGCCACTGTACTAGATATCCTAATGCATCAAGTTCAAGACAATTTTGGGAGCTTTCTTTTTACTTTGCCTCTCAACGGTTTTGCACATGCTAAACACACGCAAAACCCACAAAACATTTTCTTTCGCAAACACATGAAGATTTTGAAAGAAATGTGAAAATTTTAAAGCACTAGGCAAGCAAAAGAAGACAAGTCACCCAAGGATCATGTCAAGCAGATATATCGATATTAAATGCAGCACACTAACATGACCCTAAAATTGCAAACAAAAGAAAACAAAATCAAAAGAAAAGACTCGACTATGTACACACGTAAAACACCCCCACACCTACTTCATGCATTGCACTCAATGAATGCGAGCAAGATACTACATGGAGTTTTGCATGAAAATAATAGATCTCACCAACGTGAAGTACACAGGGAAGTTTCGGGCTATGTTGATGGACACAACCCAAATTCCCTCAAAACCTGTGAAATGCTAAGGAAGGGATACAAATACGTGAAAGACTTGGGGCCCAAATACTCAAGGGTTGGGGCCCACAACAAACGATGCTCACTGAAGGGTTTTTTTTAACAAACCTGAAAGCACAACCACTCATGCAGGAGCATGAATGGTTGAGTGCGAGGGAGGTTCATGAAGGAACATGACCTCCTCGACTTCGGCTGGTGCCCCCTCCAAGTAGGGTTTGAGGCGTTGTCCATTAACTTTGAACACGTCCCCATTCCCTGGGTTCAAGATGTCAACCGCTCCATGAGGATAGACGGTTTGGACAATAAACGGGCCAGACCGGCGACTGCGGAGCTTACCCGCAAACAGATGATGCCGGGAATTGTAGAGCAACACCTTCTGCCCAGCCGTAAACACCTTTCGCCTAATCATGCGATCGTGAAGCATCTTGGCTCGGGACTTATGAATTTTGGCATTCTTGTACGCATCATTGTGTAGCTCTTCTAATTCCACGATGTCAAGCTTACGTTGTACACCTGCTTGATCAAGATCTATATTCAGGTTCTTGATCGCCCAGAAAGCACGATACTCAAGCTCGACTGGTAGGTGGCAAGCCTTGTCGTACACTACCCGATATGGGGACATACCCAAATTGGTCTTGTACGTGGTACGGAAGGCCCACAACGCGTCATTCAACTTGGTTGACCAATCCTTCCTCGAGGAACTAACCGTCTTCTCAAGAATTTGCTTTAGTTGACGGTTAGAGATTTCGACCTGCCCACTAGTTTGCGGATGATATGGGGTCGCAAGCTTGTGGGTGATCGAATATTTCCTCATAAGCGCTTCAAATGAGCGATTACAGAAGTGGGTACCCCTATCGCTGATTATGATACGAGGAGTACCAAATCGCGTAAAAATGTCCCTCAAGAATTTGGTGACCACCTTGTTGTCATTGGTCTTTGTGGGTATAGCCTCAACCCACTTAGACACTTAGTCAACGGCCACCAGAATGTAAACATTCCCGAACGAGTTCGGAAAGGGACCCATGAAATCGATGCCCCACACATCGAAGATGTCGACAATAAGGACATTTTGCAAAGGCATCATGTCACGTCGACCAATCCTGCCAAGGCGCTGGCACCTATCACATTGCTTACAAAAGTCGTAAGCATCCTTGAAAAGAGAGGGCCAGTAGAATCCATTTTGGAGCACCTTGGCAACAGTTTTCTTTGCTCCAAAGTGTCCTCCACATGCCTTGGAATGGCAGAAGTGGACCACACTTTGGAACTCGGTATCTGGGACACACCGCCTGAAAATTTGGTCAGAGCAGTATTTGAATAGGTAGGGGTCGTCCCAGTGGAAGAATCTGACATAAGATCTAAATTTGGTTTGGTCAGATTTTGACCAACCCACAGGAAGTTGCTCGGTCACGAGATAGTTCACGATGTTGGCAAACCAAGGGTTATCTTCGATCGTGAACAACTGCTCAACAGGAAATTTGTCATCAATGATTTGGTCCTGTGGGTTGGTCGTCTCTAGACGAGACAAGTGGTCAGCTACAACATTTTCACACCTTTTTTTGTCCCAAATCTCGAGATCGAATTCAAGGATTTTGCATCTTTCTTCGCCATGAGGTACTTGATGGCTGTGTGATCAGAATAGATAATCACGTGGGAGCCAATCAAGTACCACCGGAATTTCTCCAAAGCAAATATGATCGCTAAGAATTCCTTCTCGGTCACAGTGTAGTTCAATTGGGCATCATTGAGTGTTCTACTGGCATAGTAGATCACATGAGGCATTTTGTCCAATCATTGCCCAAGCAGTGCCCCCACAGCGAAGTCAGATGCATCACACATTAACTCAAAGGGTTCAGTCCACACCGGTGCCTTAATAATGGGAGTTGAAGTCAACTCTTTCTTCAAGGTCAAAAAGGTATGGTGGCAATCCGGTGTGAACTCAAAAATGGCATCCTTAGCCAACAAAGCGGTGAGAGGTTGAGCAATTTTGCTAAAATCCCGAATGAACCGCTGATAGAATCCAGCATGCACCAAAAAGGCGCGGATGTCCTTCACATTACGTGGCGGTGGGAGATTAGCAATGATACCCACTTTGGCAGGATCGACCTCAATTCCCCTACTTGAGACCACATGTCCAAGTACAATCCCTCGCTTCACCATGAAGTGACATTTCTCCCAATTGAGAGCGAGGTTCTTCTCACGACATCACTTGAGGACAAGGCTCAAGTGATGAAGGCACTCATCAAAGGAAGTGCCAAATATGGAAAAGTCGTCCATGAAATCTCAAGGAAACGCTCAACCATATCGGAGAAGATGCTGATCATACACCTTTGAAACGTTGCCGGCGCATTACATAACCCAAAGGGCATGCGACGGTAGGCAAACGTGCCAAAGGGACAAGTAAATGTGGTTTTCTCTTGATCCTCAGGGGCGATAAGAATTTGGTTGTAACCGGAGTATCCATCAAGAAAAAAATAATACTCATGTCTGGCCAACCTTTCCAACATCTGATCAATGAATGGCAACGGGAAATGATCTTTCCGCGTTGCCGCATTGAGCTTGCGATAATTAACGCAAACTCGCCAACCAGTTTCCAGGCGTGTCGGGATATGCTCATTCTCCACAACCGCCACGCCTGACTTCTTGGGAACCACATGGACAGGACTCACCCACGAACTATCAGAGATAGGATAGATTATGCCATGATCCAAGCCCTTAAGAACCTCCTTTCGGATGGCTTCTTTCAGTACAGGATTCAATCTCTGTTGTGGGTCCCTGCAGGGCCTAGAATCCTCTTCCATGTGGATCCGATGCTGAACAATACCAGGGCTAATTCCCTTGATATCCTTCAAGGACCACCCGATTGCCTCTTTGTTTTCAAAGAGTACTCTTTTGAGGGAAACCTCTTGATCTTGTGCAAGATCAGAAGCAATAATGAGTGGCAAGGTCTCATTATCTCCTAAAAAGATGTACTTTAGGTTATCGGGGAGCTGTTTAAGCTCGACCAGAGGTGGGTCCTTGTCGGATTCAGAGTTACTTTCAAGTGGCTCAAGGGCCATGGGGTAAGAGGAGCAAGCACCCAGATGTGCCAATTGGCGGTCCCAGACCGCCAATTGGCGGTCCATAAACTCTGGATCCGGCTGGAATTTGTTGTGGGCTTTTCTGGATTTCTTTGTCCGTCTTTGATACATATACTTTGTTTATTGGAGCTCCGACCCGAATCGAATTGCCAAAATACTCCCCATGATGGTGTGGAGTTTTCTGTTTTGCTCTTTGGTCCTTCGGTCTTACGTTGAGGTCCTTGTCCCTTGCATCTTAGTCCTCGAGTCTCTCAACTTAGTCTTTTTTCCTATCTTGTAGGTTCTTTCATGCCTCTTCTCTTCAAACCTCTTTAGTCTGAAATTCAAACATAAAACTCGTCACGTAGCATTGCTTAGGTGTAAGATAATGGATATAAGATACAAATATAAGCATGAAATGATGTCAATCAATAAACCTCATTCAAGAGACACAAACAACAACTCTACACTCTCAATTCTTCTATAATATTTGTGCTCTTATTTCCCAGACCTTCCAAACTCCAAATACACTCAAAGCTTCATCTTCACCACTTGCATATTCATTCCATATAAATATTCAAGTGTGCCCAAGTATAGAGTGTTAGATTGTGATTCAACTTCCACATCAAAGAATCACTAAGTTGTAAAGCTTCGAGGAAGCTCTCTCTCTAGGGATCGAGCGAGGCTTGCGAGGACGACTTGGACCGGGTGCGATGTCGATCCTCTCTAACTCCGGTGTTGTCGATTTTGTGGTTTGCACATTTTTATCTCTTATTCCTTCGATTAATATTTTTAATTCCGCAATTATCTAGTTATTAGAGGGCCTTAGAGCCTAACAAAATGTAGTGTAGTACACATTATGCATAGAATATATATTGTATTGTGCTAACATCTACATGTGATCAAGATTCAATGAAGAATGGAATGAAGTCAAGACATATAATCAAGCAAATTGAAGACATGTAATTTTACCTTCATTTGAGTCTTATGAATCTATGTGAACTTGAGAATACAAGAGTTGAAACCTCCTAACAAACACACTAGGTTAATTGTAGAAGTCACACACCAAATTTCACATCATTTGGACTTCAATGGATCACCCAAACCTAGTCGGAAAATCACTAAAAAACCTAACTAGTCTGTGCAGAACGATCGACCGAAGCAAGTTTTCTGTTCGACCGTTTCTCTCAGTCAACTGGTATGCCAAAGTGATTTTTTCCAGATCTATCGGTTGACCAATTTTGACCTTTCGGTCAACCGGTTCACCTGTATTTTTTGAATGACCGTTATACTTGTCGTATTCTCCGACGGTCGTATTCGTATATATACACCTAACCCCGATTCAGTATTTGGCCACCAGTCGAATGTTGCTAGGAAAATGGTCGACCGGAGTGGACTATTTTGAGTGTCAAAGTCTCTGTTATTTTTGATCGGACGTATTCCTTTCTTGTGTTCGACCAATTAAACTTTTACCTAGCCAAAACCCTCAAAACGGTCCACCGCCCACTGCTTTAGTTCAACCGTTAACTTAAGTTGTAGCCATCTAGTTCGACCGTATCTTTAGTTGGTTCGAATGTTTCCTTATTTTAATGGAAACAGTCGACCGTTGAACCCGTGTCAGTCGACCAGTTTAGGACAGATTTGTTGAACTTAGTTTTTTGTTTTGTATATCTTACACAAATCTTTTCAAAATCTTCCCCAACAGCTATATCTCTATAGGAGCTTATAAATAGAGGTCCACACACCTTATTTAGATAACTCTCCAACTTCTATTTGTCTCCTACAATAGAGATAATCCTCCCATTCTAAGAATCCTAAAATCCTACACTTCATGCTTAAACTTCACTACTTGATCAAATTCCATATCCTACTCAAGTGTGCTCAAAGTTAGAGTGTTGATACTCTTTTTTTGTTACTGTCAAAGTGTAAGACTTAATCTCAGCCCGTAACGGTGATCATGCCTCTCGGGTTGTGAGAGGAAGAAACAAAGCTTGACGAGGATTGTTCGCGAGTTTGCTTTGTAAAAGTGTTATTGTAAAATCATTATGACCCCTAATTAATGTAATTAAATTCACTTAATTTCTACTTGAATCAATAATATGCAACAAAATTTAAGAATAAAAACAAGTAGATAAAATCAATATGCAAACCACAAAAGATGCAACCATTTTATAGAGGTTCGGATCTACTATCAGATCTTACTTCCTCTCTTGCAAGCTCCGCTCGATTCCACGAGCTCCGCCTACGACTTCACTATCCACTCCCCGTTCTTGGCTGGGAGAGAACACCTTACAAAGCAAGCCTTGTGAACACCCTCGCAAGCTTGGTTTCTTCCGCTCACAATCCGAGAGGGATGCTTTGAGTTTTCACCGAAACCTTTACAATCTTTGACAGCACAAGTAACCAAGAGTATTGACACTCTAACTTTGAGTATGATAGGATTTAGATCAAGAGTGTGGAAGTTAAGCTTGGAGTGTATAGGATTGGGAATTTAGGAGTGGGATAAGTCTCTCTAGTGTATGGAGTAATGTAAGTGTAAGATATGTGTAAATAAGGTGTATGGACCTCTATTTATAAGCTCCTAAAGGTTTGTAGCCTTTGGGGAAGATTTGGTTGAAGATTGTGTAAGATAAATAAAATAGAATTCTAACTTCAGCAATTCTGTCCCCCAACGGTCGACCGATACAATTCGAAAGGTCGACCGTTTCCTTAAGAATAAGGAAACGTTCGAGCCAACTTAAGCTACAGTCGAACCATTTTGAATGTGACTCAAGTGAACAGTTGACTGAAAATGGGACGGTCGACCGTTCTATGGGTTTTGGCCAGGTTAAAGATATATCGGTCGAACACATGAAGAAAGTCCGGTCGACCAAAAATGACAAGCATTTTTGGGCACACAAAATGTCTACATTCGGTCGACAATTTCTAGGTAATCAGGAGACAACACTCCTCCTCCTTGGCGATAATGAGGTTTAACGGCTTGTTGCACGTGCTAAGTGCAACTGTGATTCCTACGAAAGTGAGTTAGGATTTCCCTATTTTACGTATGTTTTTTTCTTTTCTTTCATTTTTCCATTTCTTTGTTTTGCTCAGGACTAGCAAAAGTTTGGTGTGGGGGTATTTGATTGACATCATATCATGCATATATTTGTGTCTTATATCCATTATTTTTAGTCTAAGCAATGTTACGTAACGAGTTTTATGTTTAAGTTTCAAGAATAAACATGTTCGAGAAGAAGAGACTCAAAAAGGACTTAAAAGCACGGAAAATGACTAAGATGCAAGACTTATGGACTGAGATGCAAGAGTGAAGAACTTGGATGTAAAACCAAAAAGACCAATGACAAAATCAAGAAGCTCCACACCATCATGAGGAGTATTTTGACAATTCCTAGTCTAAGCTCCAACCACTTTGGGTGCACCAAACATGACGAAATCGATCCACAAAAGTGTCCACCAAAGCACAACCCGATCAACCCATCCCAGACCGCCAATTGGTTGTCCCAAACCTCCAATTGGCGGTCTATTTGGATCCAAACCCGAAAAGTCTCTGTCGGGTGGGTGTATTAGTGTGTATTTAGTCCATTTATGGCATCTGTTTAGTCTCATACCGAGGGATTGTCCCCGGTTACCTTTTTCTATGACTATAAATAAAACTCTTCATCCTCCTTTGTATTTACCCATTGCTTGGTGACATTCTCTCTACTTAGAGTAAGGCTTGGAGTAAAACTAATGTTACTTGTAATGTGAGTCGTGTAAATAAAATAATTGTTTAGTTTGTTTTAATGTTGTCACTTCTTTTAATTCTTGCATGTCTAGTTTTATTAGTTAGAATGTTTTATCTTCTTAATATGCATGTTAGTCTAATGAGTAGTGAGTAGTTCTACCCCCCTTTGGGGGTGGAGTTGATGTTTATACATGTCATGTAGAATGGAATGAATGATATATGTCATTTTCTGCCATAATCTTTAGGTACATTCCATGCTTATTTATGTTCTTAATAACAAACTTGTTCATGCTCATATTAATCACTTAGATTAGTGATTTGGATGATAGATCTTGCTATGAGGTACTTCTTATGCATAACAACACTACATATTCTTGTGCTCTATTGAATGTATTCATCGCCGCTTATTTCATGTGTACACACACTCCACCCCTTAAGGGATTCCATTCCTGATTTTCAGCTTTCTTGTATTAGTCACTTAGTTTAATTTTATCTCGTCTCATGCTTTCATCTTCTTTGTTTGTTTCGTGCTAGTTTAGCGTAGTTAGTTTAGTGTAATCACAACTTCTTCTCCTCTTTTCCCACTTGCCTTCGAAAGAACCAGAGTCGATCGACACCCCCCATGTGGATCGACCCGTATTTGCCACGTCTTCACCGACACCGTGCATTTGCGGTATTTAAAACGAACAAATCAACATGCATACAAGATCAATTTCCTTATTTTCGACAATTTCATGTACATTATTTTATATTTATTCTAATAACATGTAATCTACATATACATTTAAAAAAAAGATGATCATACCCAAAGACTCTCTAAAACCTTTATGAAGATCCAGAGTTGTGTTGCCCGTTGAATCGTTCGCCGATTCGCCTCCAAGTGTTCACCAAACTCTAAATAAGATTAGAGAGAAAGGAGCTAGTCAATCAATCTCTAAATCAAGGTTAGAATCTAGCTAATAACCCATCTAAAGTTCTTGAGAATTTAATCTCCAAAAACTTGAATAATTAAGAGAATTTTCGGATGGATTAATGTGGTGGTTAGGAAGAGAGAATTTTTGCATTAGTATTAACAAGGAAGGGATGATGGACCTATTTATAGGATTTCCTCTAACCCACATCATGTGCAATTCACTTACACATGATCTCTTGTTTACATCTCCACTAAACCACATCATGTGCAAACCACTTTGCACATAATCTCTTGTTTATTTTGCCACATCATCATCCTATAACTACACTAAACCACTTACACATGATCATCATCATGATCCATTATTAATCTCTCCACTAAACCACATCATGTGCAAACCACTTACACATGATCTCTCGTTTACGTCTCCACTAAACCACATCACGTGCAAACCACTTTCCACATGATCCCACGTCTTCACCGACGGCTGTGCACACCTTTGTGCATATTTGTGTGGACACGAGATCTCTTGTTTATTTTGCACATGATCTCTTGTTTATTTTGTCATATCATCACTCTATAACTACCTTTGACCAATGTCGATTAAATCCAACCATTAATCAGTAAAAAATTCTCCTATTAATATATGCAAAAACGTAGTCAAACGGTTGAACCATTTTTCACTGTTTTTGACTCTACCAAATTTTGGATTAATATTCAACAAAATTTCGACTTTGGGGTTTTAGATAATTCATATGTTATAATGTTGTAGATCACATTATATCATGTAATATATTATCATATATATTGTCAAAATATTATACCCCATAATATATATACATCGCATACAAATTCATTTATTATTCTAACCATGTTGTTTTTACGACATATTGATTTTGTTATTTTACCACATGTATATTATTTCATAACACATGAAAATTGAATACATCATATAAAATATAAAATCATATTTCTTGTTTCTCAGTTTTGTGGTGTGACCTATAGGAGGATCTAAGGTATGTTGGCAATGATATAAAACATTTTATATCATAAACTATAAGCGGTATCTAGCTACATATTATAGTTACTCAAATAACAAAAATGTTTTGCTCACTCGAACTATACACGATCCACTTAGTGGTATGTAAAATATTACTTGTGTCTATCCCTTGCCTCATGACATTAAGAATATTATACAAAGTAGAAATGTGTCACATTTGTATTATATATTCATTTTTGATCTCTTAAGCTAATTATAAATATGTAACTTAACATAAGTCACATTGTGCACATTATAATTTTGCTTTAACAATGGACCCTCTAATATCATTACTCAAGTAAAGAGGGGCAATGATAATCTTTTGACGAACTATCTTTCCCAGCACAAATCGTATTCAACCAACTATTGTCTTTATCACTATTCTCATTGATAGCTTTTGACAACAATCAAATTGAACACTTCTCATGTAAAAAGTCCTAAGTCTCATATCTTAGGATTTAAGATACAGTGAAACATTAATGACACATAACACAATTCCATAATGTTTCACTTGCTAGGTCTATTCAATATATAAAAGTAACTATTTTCCTCTTTTATATGCTTGTGTCGTTAAATATTTGTAGAGCTACAATACTCTTTAACCAACATGACAATCTTATCTCGGTAATTAATGTTCCATTTCAATTACCATAATTGTGAATAACTTTTGATTTATGTAAACCATTATCTTTTAGAGCTCTACGGTTAAGGACCAAGAGTCTCTTATTAAACACTTTCAAAAAACAAATACATTAACCAAGGAATGAAATGTTTGCACATCTAATTCATAATAATTGACATATAAAAGAATACATTTAGAACACATTCCCTTCAATCTCCCACTTGTTATCAAAGTTTTCTTTCACATACATTCTCAATGTATAAAACAATAATAATTAGGGTAACCCTCTCAAATCACTCATCAAACCACTATACAAGGTTCCTCTGACCCATGGACTCGAAATGCATTTCGTCTTTGGCTTGGGATAAGGGTTTGGTGAATGGGCCAACTGTGTTGCTTTTGTGTACACTCATAATAAATTTATTTTGGGGTTTCTTGCTTATGTACCGATCAAAACATCATTAATTGGTGACATACCCATGGTTTGGAGAAAATTGGCATCGTACGTATCAAAAACAATGTAATTGACCTCATACCCATCCGTTATGGTGGGGCCCATCCGTTATGGTTTGGGTCGGGATTTTAAGTTGTAATTGGGGTCGGGTCGGGATACTAATTAGAGTTTTAAGGTGCTGATAGGAGACAAATGTTGATAAATCACGGGACGCCACATAACACTTAAACGTACCAGACGAATATGGCCCCCACCATAACGGATGAGTACGAGGACAATTACATTGTTTTTCATACGTACAGAGTCAATTTTCTCCGAACATTGAGTACGTCGCCAATTAACAATGTTTTGATCGGTACGGAAGCAAAAAACTCGTTGATAAATCACAAGACGTTACGGAAAACATTAACAAATGTGGGTCCCATCGTAACAGATGGGTATGAGGCCAATTACATTGTTTTTGATACGTACATGGTCAATTTTCTTCGAACCATGGGTACATCACCAATTAACGATGTTTTGATCGGTACGGAAGCAAAAAAACCCATTTATTTAGCCTTCGTCGATGAAGTCACAGGTGACAAAATACTTGTTTCCAAGTATTTCACATTGTGATGGGATTTAAGATCCTTGATTTGCGAGATAGACACACAAAATAACTCTTTGGGTCCTTCGCTCGAAGGTACTACTCGAAGCTCTTCAAGGAACTTCATAATCCACACTCATTTCTTGCTCACTTTAGCGACAACCATCACGTCTGAAGAAGTGGTTGAGTCGGTCATAATGGTTTGCTTCTAACTATGCCAACTCACAACTCCACCATTCAGAGTAAAGACATATCCTGATTGAGACATCCTATTGTCTGGATCACTCATGGAACTCGTTTCCATGTAGCTCTCGGCTACTAGCTCCCTTTGTCCTCCGTAAACAAGAAACTTGTCTTTGGTCCGGTTAAGGTACCTCAGAATATTCTTGTGACCAACACGGTAATCTTATTTCGGTAATTAATATTCCATGCCAATTACCGTGATTGTGAATAACTTTTGATTTATGTAAACCATTATCTTTTAGAGCTCTACGGTTAAGGACCAAGAGTCTCTTCCTTAACACTTCCAAAAGACAAATATATTAATCAAGGAACAAAATGTTTGCACATCCAATTCATAATAATTGACATATAAAAGAATACTTTTGGAACACATTCCCTTCACATTAGTCATACGTCTTTGAATAAGTCATACCGTAAGTTGGGTGGGTTAGTGATCCACCAAACTTTGCTAATTCATATCCTTCATCCTATAGTGATGCCAATGAAGGGACGGAGGACCGTGGGTTCATCTTCATACAAAAGTAGAAAAATGGTAACGTGACTCAAAATTGAATTATAGGATTGAAAGCAAAATATAAACAATGAAGAATAACAAGAAATATGGATTCTCATGTTCGTATGTTAAATCCTAATCTAAAGTATGATTGTTACAACAGTTAGCCATAGTGTAAGTTTTTACAATAAACTCTTATAGGAAATAAGACCACATTTACTATTACTGGAAATGAGACCACCGTTATTGAAAGCAAATAGTAAAACAAGACCAAGCTGCATAGAGTGCTTTACATCCACTGAGACTCCGTTATAGAATCACAAATATGATTACGAACCCTAACCATAGAATTGTCATCACCCGAGGAAGTGGGCTGACTTGTGCTACGTTGTTTGGTGAATATTGATCATGAATAAACTCCTCAAGGATTTTGTCCCGCTTATGGTCGATTACGTAGTTGTGCAAAGTCTTGACCACGGCGATAAACATCGTTTGAGTAGGGTTTCCACACGAATATAGGTTGTAATTTCAACAATTTGAAGATATTAGCAGAAACCATATAATGTTTCGACACGGTATAGGTTGAAATGTTTCGACACGAATATAGGTTGAAATTTCAACAATTTCAACAATAGGGTTCGAGACTAACAAACTAAGTATAATGTTTTTGAAGTTCAAGATCCACAACCGGTAGTAAGAGATGAATATAATTAGGTTATTGGCTACGAAAATCTAGATAAAGAAAGTACTGGAACGTAGCGGCGATCATTGATGAAGGTGTGCGACACGACCAAAGCGGTGACCTCAACTTCCACATTCCTAGATGATCCAACCCAGTACTCTGTTGCCTCGCATTGCAACCACAGGCCACCGGACGATGTTGCTAAACTGGAGATGAATGTGGGAAGAAGGGGATGGAGGCGAGTGTTGGAGAAGGAGAAACTTTTCTAAAGCAAAAATAAATAAGCCCACATAATAGCAATGAAATTCAGCTTCAAATTAAGAATGATAAAGTTGTAATTACTTCGACGTAATAATGCTGAATAGTAGGACCATATGTGAAGGATGAATGAGGACATGACATGTCCTTCGGTAAAATTACGGGAGTACCATGATAATTTTCGAAAATAAAATTGTGAATTTGAGCAAAAAACCGTGAGAAAGTTAATAGTTGAGTTTTTTGGTGTAGTGTAATTATGTGTATGGAAAACCGTATCCATCAAGTCGACTAAACTTTAAACATTTTTGTTTGAATGCAACCAACAACTTTAGTGAATCTTGGACCCACTAAATACTACTGAAAATTACATCCAAACCGAATCATAAAATTACATCCAAACGGGATCATAATTCGAAACATTGGTGTCTCGATCTCCCGGAACAAGCGGTACTAATAATTAAATAATAA
This sequence comes from Triglochin maritima, assembly GCA_963682175.1. Lineage (NCBI taxonomy): Eukaryota > Viridiplantae > Streptophyta > Magnoliopsida > Alismatales > Juncaginaceae > Triglochin > Triglochin maritima. The sequence goes on from OY821777.1 coordinate 25,559,935, forward strand.
AAAATAAACGGGCCAACAAGCTCCGTAATTTTTTTACTTAATAAAAAAAATTGAAATTTCGAATTTTAGGAAAAAAAAATTCTTCGAAAAATACTCGGATCGCGGGTGTGACCCGCGATCCGTCCCCCGAAAAAAAAAAATATTTTTTTTTTTGACGGATCGCGGGTTGGAACCGCGATCCGTCATATTTTTTTTTAATTTTTTTTCCATGGATCGCGGTTCCCACCCGCGATCCGTGGAAATTTTTCAAAAAATAAAATTTTTTTAAAGAAAATTTCACGGATCGCGGTTGCCGTGGAATATTTTTTTAAATATTTTTTTTTCTGTTTTAGTGTTATTTTGTTTTTTGTTTTCTTTTTTATTTTAATTATTTGTAATCTTTTTTAAAATCTTTTTTTTTTCAAAATATGTTTTCTAATTAATATTATTTTTTAAAAAGATTTAAAATTGTTTTTAATTTTTTCAAGAATCGACCTTCAAATCACGTCGATAACCCGGCGTATTGAATTGTTAGGGTATTTTATACAATAAAAAAACAAAAATTCTTTGTCAGAATAATAAATTATTTACAACTAAATATTAAACAAACACTAAAATTAATTAAAACAAAAAATTGGAAACATTTTCAAAAATTCGTAGGGTGTACACACATTACAAACATGTTTGGAGGTCGCTACAACAAAAAATTTAAAACACAATTATTTTTTTTTAAAAAATATTAAAAATTACAAAACATATTTTGAAAGCAAATATAATAAAAAACATAGTTAAAACGATTTTAAAACGGTTTTAATTTTTTAAAATCGTTTTAACTATGTTTTTTATTATATTTGTTTTCAAAATATATTTTGTAGTTGTTAATATGTTTAGAAAAAATTTAATCGTGTTTTTAATTTTTTGCTGTATCGACCTCCAAAAGTATTTGTAATGTGTGTACACCCTACGAATTTTTGACAACGTTTCTAATTTTTTGTTTTAATTAGTTTTAAGGTTTTTTTAATATCAGTTGTAAATAATTTATTAATCTGGCTAAGAAATTTTATTTTTTATTGTATAAAATACCATAACATTTCAATACGCCGGGTTATCGAATTGATTTGGAGGCCGATTATTGAAAAAATTAAAAATAATTTTAAAAAATTTGAAAAAATAATATCAATTAGAAAACATATTTTGAAATTTTTTTTTTAAAAAAGATTACAAATAATTATTATAAAAAATAAAAACAGAAATAATAAAATAAAGCTAAAACAGAAAAATAGAAAAAAATTAAAAAAAATTCAGCAAAAAAAAATAACTTTTTATTGTTTTCCACGGATCGCGGTTCGATACAGCGATCCGTCGAAAAAAAATTTTTTTTTTGATTTTTTTTCTTCTTAAATTTCGAAATTTGATTTTTTTATTAATTAAAAAAATTACGGAACAACCTTCCCATCGTCTGTCGGCTGCCCCCAAAACCGCAATCGCCCAAAAACCCTAGAAAGCAGAGGATCGTACCAACGAAGAAGCCAGATTTCCTTGGAAATGACAGAAAGTGGGAGTGGAGCAGCGGGAGCGTCGCTAAAGGAGAAGGGCAACGAGTTGTTCAAATCCGGGAACTACCTCAAGGCCGCTGCCCTCTACACCCAAGCCATCAAGTCCGATCCCGACAATCCCACCCTCTACAGGTATTCTCCTTTCCATTTTTAATGTGGGTTTTCTTTTCTCGTTAGATTTAACCTCGTTTTCATGTGAGTTTTATCTTAGCTTGAGTTTTTTTTTCATTCTTCACTTGGAGCCCTTGTGTGGAAGCTGTAGGTGTGCCATCTTGGGTGGGATTTGAGTTTTGTTTTTTTATGTTAATACTGGGATGTGATACTGATTCGGTAATAGATGTTCATTCAAGAACGTTGGGTACTCGGACTTCTATATTTTGATAAGACATTTTGCAAGTGGAAATCCCATCAAAATAAGAAAGAAGAAGAATGTTATTATGTGCTGTTTTCTATCTAGATTCTGGTGAAACTTATATGTTAAAAGTAGTCCAGGAGGAAGTTCAGATCATATTTATTTCTATTGAATTTTTTGATTTTATGTACTCCACTACACAGTCCCCTTTTAAATCTCAACCTCCCAAACATTAGAATGTGACTGTTGGGATTCGTTCCCTGGACTTGACTATCTAATTTTTTTTCTTTATTTCTGTTGAATGCTAACATACGTTATCACTATGCTGCAAACATTTATGGTTATATATTTATGTTTTTTCGTTTGTATGTTGATATATGTGCATCAAATTGAGTGTCAGGTGTCCAAATACTGGATTCTACTCCACTTGAAAAATATTGATATAAATCTTCACGTTTTTAATCCTCATTTTGTTCTTTATTTTTCATCTATTTGGAATTAAGCAACCGTTCTGCTGCGTTTCTCCATTTGGTTAAGCTAAGCAAGGCACTTGCAGATGCTGAAAAGACTATCTCATTGAATCCTCAATGGGAAAAGGTAGCTTGATGCTTTTGCTTCCCCATTTCTTTAGGAGCTGACCCCCATGGCTCCTATAGTTTAGTGTTACATTCTGTTATTTCCTGTCAACAGATTTCTAATATAATTCTCATTTAGGGTTATTTCAGGAAAGGGTGTGTTCTGGAGGCAATGGAACGATATGACGATGTATGTTCATGTATTTTGCAATGAAATTTAAGTTTCTTGTTCATAAGATCTTCTTTGCTAATATTTTTCTTTGTTTGTTTTATGTCTCACTCCCTCTCAAACAAAATAGTTAAGCCATCTTGACTAAACATTTGTTTTTGAATATCATTTTTATAAACCATCAACCTTATGGCTATCAATGTCATCCTGGTCTCTAGATTAAAGAAAGAGTTTAATCTTTAAAAAAATATGTATTGTTTCAATTGAGCAAATTAGTAGTGGATATATGGTATTATTAATTTATTACCATATACCAATTCTTATATTTAATTAAAGTGATAAAGTCTGTTAGGTGTTGTTAACGAGTTACATTTCTAATCTATCCCAATTAATCAACGGCTTTGTTGATGGTAGGCGTCACCATTATTTGTTTGTAGGTTCGACAGTTTGGTTTTTAATTGCTCTGGTGATGCAGACTATTGGTGCATTCCAAGATGCTTTGCAGCGCAATCCACAGAGTGTAGAAGTCTCTAAGAAGATTAAGAGGATCACACAATTAGCGAAAGACAAGAAGAGAGCTCTTGAATTGGAGAGCATCAAATCCAATGTTGACATGGGAAAATATTTGAATCCTCTAAAATCTGAACTAGTAAGCATCTTGCTCTATCCTAGTTTTTTTTGACAAAGTCTGTGTCTCTATTCTTGCCTTCTACTCTAACCCATTCATGTGCAATAAATGTTAAAATCTAAGTCCTGAAATGTTGTTCTCAGTACTTTCATGCATCGATGATTTAATTGTAATATTTGAGGCCTTGAATCTCTATACTAGAATTTTATATGGTTAAGTGGTTATTTCAGTTTTGAGGTGGTTCTTCGAGTAGTGTAAGCTTAGTCCATTTCATATGTATCAATGACTAAATCACTAAATTGTTAGATAGTGATTCAAATTATAAATTTTTGAGCCTTGAACGTCAATTACATGTAGTGCCACTTGAAGTGGTTGTCGAAGTGGTTTATTGCCCTACTAAGATGGCTCAGGGAGCTTAACGCTTGGGGTTAAACATAAGGGCAGATCTTCCTTATTATATTTATTTAAGTTTCTTCCAGCATAGTTGCTCTTGCTCATTTGAATCGAAAGTCCCATTTAATCATCCAAACAGACCTGAATAATGCATGTAAGATCACATATACGGCCTTTTATGAATTTTTACCTTAGATATCTGATTCAAGAATGTTTTGGTTTCATAACAAAATTATGTATGTTGCAGCTAGTTGGTCTGGACTGCATATGCTGTCTATTCTCCTGTGATTTTGGGATATTGTAAAGTTACATGTATACTTATTTTGATATTTTTCTCTAGATAAGTTCTTTGCAATGCAGGCTATTGTGTGCCTCTTCTTTGAAAATTAACCGTTGTTACTTCATTTTAGGCTCTTTGTCTAGTCCAATAAATTATTTTATGTCAATGTCCTTAATGACCTGCTGGACGGGTTAATGGTGGTGCTCTTTAAGTTGACTGAGTTTAGATTGGCTCTTTGACTTTTTTCAATCCAAAATCTGATTCAAGTGCCTGCCAATTAGCTACAACTGAAACTACTCATTCTATTGATCATGGATAGATGCTGACATGCACGGCTCGTTTCTCAAGTTTACTCTTGGACTTAAATAATATGTTTCTTGCCTATTACCTTTGTTTAGAACTTTATATGTAATTTGATTTTCCTAAAATAATCTATTTGTTCTTATCTATTGCTGAATTGAAATTGCGTTTTTTTCGTATTTGTAGTTTTTGTTTCTCTGAGTTCATTCGTCTTAGGCTCTCAGCTTCGATATTTGTTTTTCTGTAGTCTGACAAGTTTGGTAGTGAAAGATTGAAAGAAATTTTCTCCTTTATCGTTGATGTATTGGAGAAAGGAATAAAAACATGGCACGAGACAGGAAAGGTAGATCCAAGGGTTAATTTTCTCATCGATGTGCAGAAGGCAGATACTGAAAAGTATGCCCCTGTTGTCAACATTGACAAGGTAGTCCTGAACCTGCACTGGAATATATAGTTTTTTCCCCTTTATTTAGATATATATCTTCATTTCCAAGAGCATATTGGTCGTACATTTACTATTGAAGCTTATGTAAGTCTTCCTAGCAGCACTTAAGCATGTTTGTCAAAACGTTAGATAATTCGGTTTTCTCCATATGTGGAAGTTTTAATGTTCGCTTTAATTTGACCTAATAAATGAATTCCAATTTTTCACATGTGCTGATTTTTCGTCTTTTTTATTTCTTTTCTGTTTAGGCATTTGAATCACCTGATACACACAGTAACTGTTTTTCATTTTTGCGGAAATACGCGGAGGATTCACTTTCAAAGGCAGCCTGCCTGGTTGCTCCCAAGAACCTAATATCTTACCCACAGGTACTGTCTCACAACCCTCAACCATGTCTTCCGCATACACCTTTTTCCAGTTTTATCAGCATCTACTCTTTTTTGAGAAATTTGGTTTACCTCGAACAAAGAAAACATGAACTGGAAAAATAATATTTGAGAACAAAAATTAAAAACCGAAAAAGAAACACAAAAACACTATGGAAAACTGATGATTAAGGCTTTGTCACCACCTCCATAATTAGACCCTTTTGTCATCACAAATGCAGCAAGTGGTCTACCAAGCTACTTGTGATTTGGATATTGATAATATCTATTAATGATCTTAAAGAAAACTTATGCACTCTTGAATGCTCTTTTTGCAGGTATGGAAAGGGCAAGGACCCAGAAAATGGAAGCATGGGAACAGTAATGGTTTCTTTGTTCAATTCGAATCCTCCATCTCTCGTAAATTGTGGTTTGTACCTAGTTCAACAGAAAAGGGTCATACACTATGCAGGTGTGTTTATCTGTTCCAACATAACTTTTGTACATGTTATGAAAGCTCTTTCTTGAAACAGCAGTTCTGGTGGAATAATATAGTTCATGATGCATTTATTACTGTAAGTGAATCAGTTTCACGGTCTTAGAACTGACATTCTTTAGAAACACTACTTTGTCGACAAACTATAGTTCTTTATGGTATCCAAACGACCTGTAGTGTCAGTAACTTTCAGATTCTGCATATAGATACATGAGCAACTCTTTAATCAACAGTTCAAAGTGCAATCACTATTATACCCCCATTTTATGCTTTTACATTTTGATAGCATCAGACAATTCCGTTTCTCAAGATGTAACTATACCTTTTCGTCATAAATGAACGCACTGAGCTGGAACTGATAACGATGATAGAATCGAGATGATACCGTGTTGTTATAAAAGCTTTGAGTATGTGCATTAGAAAAACCTTTAGTTTCTCCAACATCCATAATATATAGTTAGAGCCTTATAGGTGGTTTGGTCTATTGTGTGTTGCTTCATGTCCTGATGTTTTGTTAAGTTCATGAAACAATTGATGTGTGTAAATCACTTCATTGTACTTCTTTCAGGGACCCGGAGGTGCTTGACATAAGTGTACATGAATTGCTTCCTCGTCTATTCAGAGAGCACATTTCAAATCGCACTTGATAAACAGTACTAACATTGGAATCATTACTGGAGCATCATCTAGTAGTCAAAGCATTGGTCTTTAAAACTAAGATACATGTGGCTGACAATCGTATGACCGTTGGACGTGTGCTTGACCTACAGATCGACTCACATGGTAGAAATGTAGAGTCTTTGTTTGTATCCTCTATCCACAAATGATGAGGTTGAAGCTCTTTGATATATTACACTCTAGGTCCAGTGCATGATTAGTTTGTGTTTGTTTTTAAGGAAGTGAACGTTGAATGATATATTTCTTTGAGATATGTGGCAATTTGTGGTGCTTAAGTTGTACTAATGTGATGTAATTTCATTTCAGACTTCCTTAACAGAATACTTAGAGGTGCTAAATTCTTTCATTGTTTAGCCATCAAAGCTATCATATTTCACCCCTTTGCGTTTTTACTTCTTGTATGTTTCTGTAGAACAGCTAAATTTGTGTTTTGTTGGTTGAAATCCACATCGGTAATGGAACATGTAATGGATTTCTGACTGAGTAAATCAATTTGTGTTGATTGCGATTGAGAGAGGTTAAGAATGAAAGAATCACGACGAAGCTGTCTAGTGTTCAACTGTCCTACTTGAACTGATAAATGAGCCCTGCAGAGGGGTTTCTGCTTTCAAGAATAGATGCTTAAAAATATTAGAATGAGACTTAGTCTCATTTTAAAAAAATGAGGTTCTAATAAGACCACTAAATTGGAAATCCAACCGTTGGATTGAATTTGTTATGTATATTAAAAATATATATTTCAAATTCAAGTGATTCTAAAACTTACGAGTAGTTATATCATAATTTGAATCAAAATCTTACTTGGGCAATTTTATGTAAGAATTTTCGTCGTTAAACAACATGACGACTTTGTTAGACAACTTTTACGAGTGTGTTTAACATGAATGTAACTTAGTTTAAAAAGAGTGAGATTTAGTTAAAACAATAAATGAATCTCATTTTAATAAAAGGAGACAAATTTCATCCTAACTTCTTGACATATGCCTAAATGAAAAAGAGGGGATACGTACATAGTCTGGCCTTGGAAAACCTTCGGCCCGGATCAGCTGGTATTCACTTGAATGTTCGGATCATGGGGGTTTTATATTTTAAAAAGAATATAACTGCTCTCTTTCAACATTATTAAAGTGGGTCTTTTTATTTTATTAATTTTTTAGAAGTGTTTAGGTGGTTTAAACGTGGCCATTTTTTGGTGATTTTATATATATATATATATATATATATATATATATATATTAATATCTTGTTTATTTGGTCACAGCACGATTTTTATTTTCTAGTACTTTTCATTGTTTTGATTAGGATGAACATGATAATTTCAACTGTACGTGGAAATCAAATTCCAAGTCCACAAGTACCCTTAAGATAAAAAAAAACTTATGGAGTTTGTTTATATCAAAACATGTGGCCATATATCAAAACATCTCATAATAAGTGGTAAAATAATAAGTCTCATGTCAAAACATGTGGCCAGATATCTCATGTACATGTGGTGAGTTTGTCATACGGGGGTTCCTTATGGAAACTTAGGTATTGTTGTTATGTTTATTTTCAGGACCGCTGAAGGTTTTGGCAGGTGGTGACTCAGGGAGATTTCACGTTGGGACAAGATCCTGTTGTCTGCCTATTTTAGTTTATTGTGATTACATGTGTTATGTATTTCGTATTCCGATGTAATCACTCTTTTGGCAAACTCTTATGTAATATGATGCACCACATATATTTGGGTATGTCTTTGAGTAATGTCCCCACTCTTGATGATCTTTATCCGTGGTGTTTCCTTGATTGTAAAAGTTTAATTTTTCCGCTGTTCGGGGATGTTACAATTGGTATCACAACGGTAGCTTCCTGTGCATTCTTTTAAAGAAACCACCATTGCGAGCAGTGTAGCTAGATTTTGCATTAGTTATATGATCATGCATGCATTGCTGATTAGTTTTGATTGGTGTTGCAGATGCCTCCTAGGCGCGTGAGGGGAACGTCGCGTGAGCGCAATGCTAGTGATGCCACTGAGGGCGCCACGTGGGAGAGGTTAAGCGAGTTCCTGGAGTGCCACACAGTTCAGACTGAGCAGATCGGGGCGGGCACGAAGCACGATCGTTTCATCCGCCAGCATCCGCCTAGTTTTGATGGCAGGAGTGACCCTGAGGCGGCTGAGGACTGAATCTTCAAGATGCAGAAGATTTCCGGGCTATCAGATGTGTGTCAGAAAGGAAGGTGGATTTGGACACCCACATTCTGGATGGCGAGGCGGCCAACTAGTGGAGGTCCATATCCGCGTTGGTGTTCGACGACAGAGTGAACATTAGCTGGGAGGAGTTTCTGGAGGAGTTCAACGAACAATATTTTCCTCAGCATGTCAGAGATAGGAATAAGGAGGAGTTCCTTGCCCTTGAGCAGAAGGAGATGTCACTGGCCAGCTACATCAACAAGTTCAACGCTTTGGAGCATTACTGTTCTGAGACTTATGTGACACCTGAGCAGCGAGCGAGGAAGCTCATCAAGGGTTTGAGGAAGCAGCTCCGGTCGCACGTGATCACTAGCATGTCGCAGACCTTGGCGGACGTAATGAAGTTCGCGACCATCATTGACTAGGACCTTCAGGAGAACTATCAGGAACCTCGAACGTAGCAGAGGGAGCTTGAGGGTCGAGCAGAGGACCGTTTCAGAGGGAGTTCGGGCAAGAGGCCTCACACTAAAGAAGGTAGTACCAGCCCACCTGAGGTGTGCGAGCTTGTGGCGGAGTCCACCCCGGGCAACGATGCTTTTTCCATGCTGGCGTTTATCATGGATGCTGTCAGAAGGGACACTTTATCCGAGAGTGCCCTCACAGGCAAGGCGGACCCAGCAGGAGAGCCGGACCCCCAGATGCAGGGAATAACGGAGTCGACAGATCAATTGCACGACCAGAGTAGGATCGGAGAGCTGGACTGGTCTTCACCATCCAAACTGAGGAGGCGAGGGACGCCCCCACTGGGACGGGAGGACCCAGAGGCCTCGCCGGCGACGAGCGGTGGTTGGTGGACCACCAGAGTTGTTTGTCCTTGGCGGACGTCGGGTTAGCTGGCGGTCCGGGCAAGGGTGACCAGGCTTCGTGTAGTGTGTTGCTGGACAAACTGCTAGACTGTTGGACGTGAACATGGACATTTCTGGTCTGCTGGACGTGGACATTTGTGGACGTGGACAAATTCTTGGACGTGTTTATGGACAAATTTCTGGACAGGTTTCTGGACGTGTTTCTGGACAGATTTCTGGACTTGTTTTATGGACAAATTTCGGGACTGATGGCTTGGCAGAGTTGCTAGACTTGGTTGCAAGTATCATCCTTGGTTCCTGCTCTTGTTTATTGTCAACTCTGTCCACGAAAACCCGTGTCCTCGCCTAGCGTGTGAGCTAAGAGGTGATGGTGGGTGCGCTGTTCGTGCCTGCCCAGGGACCCCCGTGTGGAAGAGTTTGGATACTTGGGGCGTGCCACATCTGTGTTGTGGACTGTGGCGTAGTATATGCTTTACTTGACTCATATTAGAGTAGTATACCTGAGGGATCGCGAATCTCAATGCTTTCAATGGGCACACAACTTCCGTTGGGTGAAGTGACTACCGGCCTTGATGGGTACAAAGGCCGCTGCCTTGCTTTTATAGTGGCGGAGTTGGTGTCTGCACGTGGAGTTCATTGACCCCGCAGACTTTGGTTTGGATCTGTCAATTTTTTGGCTCTCTGTGTGGCGGATATGTTCGACAGGCCTTGATAGGCGGTGATTGCACGAGCCCGTGGCATGTATGGCGGCATGGATGTTTGTGTTGTTTTTTTATTGGAGAGAGAACGTAGGAGTTATGAATGAGAAAAAGGGAGTTAGAGAGAGAGGGAGAAAATGAGAGAGTTTGAGAGAGAGTGGAGAGAGAACGTAGGAGAGAGGAGTGAGAAGAAGAGAGTTAGAGAGAGAGTTATTAATAAAATTTATAAGGTGTAATTATCAAAATTTCTAATAGAAAATGTTACTAATAAAATTTATAAGATGTGATGTGCAAAATTTCTAACGGAAAATGTTATTAGAAAAATTTATAAGGTGTGTTTTGAATTTTTTTACTCCAAAACCGTAACTTAGTGGACCTATTAACGATAGAGGTGCACGTAAGTAAAAGATTTGAGTGTTCAGGTGCACCAAACAAATTTCGAAACACACAAGTGCTCACTGCCAATTTCAACCCGGACCAGGTGCACCAAATACTTTCACCCTTGAGTTAATGATATGACATGACACGATAAATTGTTTTTTTTCTTCCAAGGAGAAAATCCACTTTAGGTATAAGGTATTTCCATTGGGTTTATGTTTCCATTAAGAATTGAATAAATCAAATGGCTTATTAGCTCGTAGGATAGGTTGTTGAATGAACTAGAAAATGTAGAATTTGATTGGGGAAACTATGTGTATAAATGTAAGTTATTTTATCTCGTTTGTTGGGTATCCTTCTCATCTTAATATCCGTAATTTCAACATTCACATGAGAAATTTCTGTCATGTTAGGTTGGATATGTGAAGAAATAATAGTTGAAGTGTGTGTAATTATTTAAGGAACAACAAATAAGTGACCGCCGAATGTTAGGTGGAAGTTGGTAGGGTGGTGCCATGTTTACATGAGTGCAATAAAATTCTACATTACTTATCGAACCCCCTTTGTCACGGTGTCTTCCATTTACCTCTAACATGGTGTTTCCCATGTCACACTCGTTGTATCATGTAGGATACTTGGTGATGCTTTATGGCTTCTGTGGCATCATGGAGTGCAACGTCTAGGACCATGAGCTGATTTTGGATCCCATCTTGAGTCAATCGTGAGTTCAGTTAGAGTGGGAGACAAAGATTGAGTGTCGGCCATTTCTTCGTCGTTCGGGGATTGGTCATCATTGGTAGGGCCATCTTCTTCATTTTTGGGAGTATTTTGATTAAGCTTAAACCGCAAGTGCACAATCGTGATGAAGCGGTGACAAGTACGGGTCGAGTCCCCATGGAGGTGTGTCAACTCTGGTTCTTCAGAAATCAAGTAAAAATAAAGGGGATAAATACTAAAACTAACTAACAAACAAGAAAGATAAAAGCTCAAGACTAACTAAAACTAACTAAGCAACTAGCAAAGCAAGATGAAACTCAGTAAGAAAACCCCCCCAAGGGATGGAGTGTGTGTACACATGTGATAAGGTGGTGAAGAATGCATTCAATAAGGCACACACGTAGGTTGTGTTTTCATGCATAGGAAGTACCTAATGATTGTAGCAAAACATACATTCCAATCACTAACATAGTTGATTAACATGAGCATAAACAAGTTTGTTATGAGGATGTTGTATTTAATATTTGTTGTTATGAGTTGATTAACATGATCATAAACAAATTGTTGATTGACAACAATTTGTGTATGATTGTGGATGAATGTGTTTGTTGTGAGGATGAATGTGTTGGCTGATTGTATGACGACGTTGTATTTAATATTTATTTATTTTAATTTGGGAAGGGTATAGACGTCGGTTATTAGATAACCCTGATGTGTAATAGGCCCTATAGACGTTGGTTATTAGGTTACTGTGATGCCTAGTCTTTTTTAAAGGCTTTACACGTCAGCTGTATTGGATAACCGACGTGTATACCCCCCTAAAATAGACGTCGGCTGCGATGTATATCTAACGCGTATACCCCTAAACTAGACGTCGACTGTAAGGTATAACCGACGCGTATACCCCCTAAAATAGACGTCGACTGTGATGTATATCCGACGCGTATACCCCAAGAATAGACGTCAGCCTTTGATGACCGATGTCTAGGTATAGACGACTCATAAATAAATGTCAGATTATGGAACGCAAATAACCAACGTATAGATGCCGTATATCCAACATATATTTCTTTTTTCTGCACTAGTGGTATCATTGTATCAGACTTCTAATTTTTGTTCATAAAATCATGGTTTCTAATTTCAATTAGGTTTGCTTAAGTGTCATCTTATGTGTTGAAGGAGTGAAAAACAGTGAGCTTAACTTGAGGTTGAAAGAGTATACATCCTCGTGAGACTTTGTGGAAATTCTTGTTTTACATTAATAATAACAGGAGTCCAATGCCGTTTTGCGAAATGTGTATGCTAGCAAGCACATGCAACTGATAATGCTATATATATTTTATAGAGGGTGGGGGAAGGTTATTGACACCTATTTTGTTTCTTTTGATGGGTCTTATCTAGAGTAGGTTGATCTTGCCTAGAGTAGGTAGTTATGATTCCATCTTATTCTAACGTAGTAGGGTGTGGTTTGGGGAATATTGGTTGAGCTGATCTTACATATTGTTGAGAGGGTTTTATCATTTAACTATCCTTATGAATGAAAGGAAAGAAGTTTTACTCGGCCCTTTTTTTGTTGGTGGATACCAACTTTTCCCAACTGTTCGTGGGATCCGAGAGTGTATTTCTCTAGTGATTCTGAGACTTTCTTCCATGAATTCCGGACTTATCTTACAGGCTGAAGCGATATTGGACAACATGCATGCTTCTTCTTTGTATTATTATTCCCATCAATCTATCATCTTAGTTTATATATTGTAAATCGCATTAGGTATGAACCTACAAAAATTATACATTTTTTTTGAAAAGGTAGGAGCCAAAACTAAAATAATTGACACTGTTAAGAATTCTAAAGGTTTTGTGGATAATTCACCTTCCTTAACCCCTAATAGCTTAAGTAGATTTTACTCTTATTAATATGGTGTAATTCCATTTATTTTGGTAGTAACCTCTACTACATCCTCACCCTATATATAGGGGCCTATTGTACATATTTGGTGACAATGAAATAAAATACATATCTCTTCCCTCCCCAATCTTTAATCTTTGGTTTGCTTGTTTTATAACACGTTATCAACACGATCACGTCTCTAGCCTAACCAATTGAAGATGATGGTCATGGGAAAATTTTCTCAACTCGTGGATCGACATGATGGAACGGTTGATTTGCGGAACGACTTAGTGCACTAGTGCAGAATTGGCTTTACTCGTCGCCAAATAGACGTCGGCCGTTACAACCACCGACGTCTAGTGTGGAGAGGACAGAATAGACGTCGGTTGTAATGGAAGACGACGTCTATGTGACACTATAGACGTCGGGTTTTGGAATAACACGTTTAGCCGACGTCTATACCCTATAGACGTCGACCTATACACGTCGGTTGTTTGTGTACCTTTTATATCCGACGTCTATAGGGTATAGACGTCTCCATATAGACGTCGGACTTAATGGACAACCGACGTCTATACGTCATCCACATAGACGTCGAGGTATAGACGTCGGCGTTATATAACATCCGACGTCTATAGGTCTTAAAGAAATCAGACAGACGGTTTTCTTTCATTCATTTCAGACGAAACCCACCCAAACCCTAGCCGTCCCGCGACCGAACTCTCCTCCGCGACCAACCTCCGACCGATCTGCACCGTCTCCGGCACCGCAGCGAGCTCCCAAACTCTCCTCCACATCTCCGGCCCTCTTCTCCTTCTTCCCCCGTCTTCCTCCGTCTCTCTCCACATGTAAGTTTTCTTCCATCAACCATTTGTATTTTCTTCCAAAAGAATATCGGGCTTTGTTTGGATCTCCCCTTCCACTTGCGAGTTATTAACTACTATCACAAACAAATGGTGGTATGTGTTTGTATGGAATCCATCAAAGCCCTCATTCAACCCTTTACGTTCATCTTCGATAAGTATGGAGTTTGTTTGACCCTTTGGTTTTGGCAATATTAGGTATTTGTTTTTTGACTCTGTAAGCTCTTCCGCACTGTGTGGTCAATTTTTTTTTGCAATTTCATTCCAAGATCAAATGGTACTTCCAATGTTTATCAGAAGTTTGTTAATTAAATGCTACAACTCTTGCCATTAAGAAATTAAACTATTTATTCTATGTTCTAAGGACAAACAATTAGTATATATGGCTTTGGGGAACACTTTTAAGGTTTATTTGGAACTGTTGGGGTCAAAAATAAATGTCAAAAATTAGAACGAGAATTTCGAGTTCTAACACTTAGGGACAAGTACTTATGTAATGAATCTAGTGTAGAGATCATTTTCTTTCATCTATCATTACCAACTTCTTATCTTCAGATGAGGCTACAAAAGCATACCTAAACAAAAATGTTTAGAAATAATAATATCCCATTAGACGATAATTCCAGAAGATAATCCGAAATCCATCCATTAGATGAGTCAACAGATCATATAATAGATTGTTAAGTTTTCAATTTGTATATATGTGTAGTTTTCTATGGGTTTGCATAAAAAGTGTCCAAATTAGAATAAATCTTTAGTTTAGTGAGTTCATACATTTATTTGTGTTTATTTATGTTTTGTCTAGTTAAATGTTTATTTATGTTTATTTATGCCGAAAAAATGATCTTTCATGTTTATTTATGTTTTGTCTAGTTAAATGTTTATTTATGTTTTGTCTAGTTAAATGTTTATTTACTTTGTTTAGTTAAATGTTTAGTTTATAATAACTCATTGCCCCCTTAAACAACTTGGCCTTTAATAACCCAAAGCAAAAGATTAGACAATATTTGCTAAGTCATTCATCATATAGGATTTGCATGCATTGTATTTTTCGATTATTTACGATTTCTGTCGTAGATTGCTGGCGTAAGGTACGTACTATCTTTCACTCATCATTCATTAGAAAGCACGCATTAGTTAGTAGGACTTGCATTGGAACAAGAGTGAGGTGAGTGTTTGTTTGGTGTGTTGTTTGTTAGATTAAGGTATGAAAAACACTTAGGGGGCAGTCACCTATAGGAGATGAGGTGGGGGATTTCATCACCCTTTCCTTGGCCCAGAAACCACTTAATAAAAGAGCCTTAATAAAATCAATTAGACGTTGACCCCTAGGAATTTCGGACGCATTAAGGAGAGTAAACCGTTTAAGACCGTTATGGCCTGAATGTCGTTGCCCATCTAGTCTCCCTGAGATTTTAGGAACCTCCGGGTTCTTGATTTCCTATAGATTAGTGGTCCTCGATGTTTAAGACCGTTTCGGCCTGAACGTCGTTGCCCATCTAGTCTCCCTGAGATATTAGGGACCTCCGTGTTCTTGATTTCCTACAGACTAGTGGTCCTCGGTGGGACCTCGAAGTTAGGCGTCGTCTATTACTAAGGACCTATAGTGGACTTTAGGTTTGTTTTGGCCTTGATTGTTTAGTTAGATTTCTAACCTTCCTTATTCCACGCTAGATTAAGGACTTCATCTCTTCTCCTCTGAGTCATTCTTTTCTCATCTTAATGTCTCCGAATGTTCTCATCTACGAACACATTCTTTTAAATTGAAATTTTATTTATTTTCTTCAATAATAATTATCATTTTTGCTTCTGTTTAGATTGAAATGGATCGAGAGTGGATAGTTTCAAACAGATTGAGTGATGAGTATGAGAACGGAGTGAATATGTTCTTAGAGGTTGCCAAAAACATTCTAAGAAAATGAAAGACAGCGACATGGCGTATTGTCCGTGCAATAAGTGTCATAATATGTCAGTGTTGACTTTTCGGAAAATGAAAGATCATTTGTTTGAGAAAGGTTTCGACCCAAATTACAGACGGTGGATATGGCACGGCGAAAATGAATCAACATGTAGTCGTTCCAAGAATGATGGAGAAGATGTTAGTGTGGAAGATCACTTAGAGGAAATGGTTCAGGATATGACTGAAAAGTTTTCGTCCAACCCCGATTTACTTGGTAATTTGTTGAGTGACAATGAGAAGCCGTTGTATAAGAATTGTACCAAATTCACTAGATTGTCAGCGGTGTTGAAGTTGTACAATTTAAAAGCTGGAAATGGTTGGTCCGATGTGAGTTTCACATCAATGTTGAAGTTAGTGAAAGAGATGCTTCCAGATGATAATGAGTTGCCAGATAGAACTTATGATGCAAAGAAAGTGTTGTGCCCTATGGGAATGGAATATAGGAAGATACACGCATGCCCGAATGATTGTATATTGTATAGGGGTGAGTTTGAAAACTTACATTCCTGTCCCAGGTGTAATGTTTCAAGATACAAAATGAAACGTAGTGGACCAAACCACAATGAAGAGGCTGATGAGATGACAATCAAAGGACCTCCTACTAAGATTTTGTGGTATCTTCCGATAATACCAAGGCTTAAACGTTTGTTTGCGGGTAAAGAGGATTCCAAGAACATGACATGACATGCTGATCGTGAGAAACCAAATGATCAGTTGCTACGTCACCCTGCAGATTCACCTCAGTGGGCAGTAATTTTGGAAGGGAAGAAAAATATTGTATCAGATGATAGTCTGATCGAGTATGAAGAGACACCACCTTTCTCTAAGCAAGCACCTGAGTTAAACTCAGTAGATGAAGAAATAAATGTTGAGACTTGTATGTTTAGAGATGACCACAATGAAGGTATATGGATTGAAAATCCATTAAGGAAAAAAAACAGTAAAGGTGCAAATTTTCTGTTGTAACACATTGTAATAGACATTTAATCCATGTCTTTACCTTATTTAATTACTTGAATTTATCTTTTATAGTATAATGGCTCCGAAAAAGAAACCCACTTCCTCCGAGTCTGAAGGTTCGAAGACATACAGTACACGAGGTCC
The DNA here is from genome assembly GCA_963682175.1 of Triglochin maritima. Taxonomy (NCBI): domain Eukaryota; kingdom Viridiplantae; phylum Streptophyta; class Magnoliopsida; order Alismatales; family Juncaginaceae; genus Triglochin; species Triglochin maritima. Next base: position 25,576,795 of record OY821777.1, read on the forward strand.
TTGTCTCATGAAAGAATTCGTGGGCAGAAGAACTAGAGACGGTAGAGTTCCAATCCAGTTTGATGACCGTCTTGAGCCCTTAGGCATGCTGTCTGATAATTGGAAAAGTTTTCTGGGTAGCTTAGCGAGGGCCAATGTTGACATTTGTTTATCCAGTTGGGCTGATGTAGATGAGAAGTTGAAGGACACAATATGGGATAATGTGCAGGTAATGGTTCCATTATAGATTTCTATAGTTTTAGTTAAACTTTTGATATATATAAAGTTAACGTGTTGTAGGAATCTTTTGAGTTCCAATCCACTGACAAGTTGAAGAAGAAGTGGATGACATACATGTCAGTTCGTTGGAGGGATTTCAAAACAAATTTAACGAACAAGTACATATTCGGAGACTACCAGGATAGAAATCCATGCGATGTCTATAACTTTATCACTCCGAATCAATAGGAGCTATTCAGAAAATCCAGAGATAGCCCGGAGTTTGAGGTATACTAAGTTTAATTTATAATATAGTAACTGAGTTTCAAAACAAACTTGTTAGTTATTGATTTTAGTGACAATCTAATAAACTTGATTTTAGGCCATCCGAGCAAAAAACCAAAAGATTAGATCTTCTAACAAGTATACCCATCGTATGTCTCGAGCGGGTTACCAGAAGTTAGAAGCACAAATGATGGCTGAAAAAATTGCTCAGAAGAGACAGGAGGCAATTGACTCCGGTATGAGTGAGGAGCAAGCAAGTAACCTATCTCCTCCTTCTCCCGTAGCTCGTTGTGATTCTTGGAAGAGAGCGAGAGTAAACTCCAGAGGGGAGTACGTCACAGACGAGTCACAAGCTATCGGCTCGAAGATAGTAAGTTGCATCACTTATATATATGTTATTAATTCAGAATCATTAATTTTATATTGCTCAAATGATAGTAAATATTGTTTTAAACTTAGGACTCTCTGAAGTTGAGAGAATCTCAAGGCGAATTTGCTTCCGATGGTCGGAATGATATTCTACGCGAGGCCTTGGGAAACGACGAACACTCCGGTCGTGTGCGAGGGGTAGGGAGTAGAGTTGGACTTCGACAATATTATGGGAAGACTCAACGGTCTACTTCGATGACTGGTCATACCAAATGCCAGCAAGAGATCGCAGATTTGAAGAAGTCTTTGCAACTTCTTACGGAGAGATTGGATCGTGATTTGCCTACTTCTCCTACCCGGAGACTACTCCAGTTCCGCCAGTGCTCCACCCTCATCGACATGATGATTTCATGTCTCATTCTCGAGAATTGGCCCTCGTCGACAGTCCCTCGTTTGGAAAGTTCGCGGATGGATCTAGATGTGCTTTATTTGTCGAAGACCCTGATCGAAGATTGGTGGGGCACGAGAAAGTTTATAACATCTCCAGACACCACTTCACAGAGGTAGGAAAGGGAGAATTGAAGGTTGCAGTTGAGAGTTGCTTAGATCCTGGTGCTTTTGTGCCATTTCCGGAAGAAGAGATTGTTACTCTCGGCGATGCTATCGGTGGGTTCGTGCGTTGGCCTAGTTATTTAGTAGAGCTAAACGACAAACATGAGGTATAGTTTAACTTTGAAAGACTTTAAACTTCAAATTTGTTAACAATTGTATTTTAACGGTTCTATACATCTTTGTAAGGTGTCAAGCCCCCAGAGCAAAGGGTCAAACAACCAATCTCCGATCAACATTAATTCGCTTCCAAGTAGGTGCAAAATGTTGTATCAATGTATGGTAGGTAGGGAAGCACAATCCCTAAGTACATTGGACTTGGAGGGGGATAAAGGGTTGCCTCCCGCTTTGTACGTCACCAAAGAGGATATCATGCAGTTCATGGCGATGGATTCGTTGTGTATCATGATTATCGACGTGCAAGTGAAGTAAGTGTTTTTTTGTATACAATGAAAAGTATTGAATAATTTTATCAAAACTAAAATAAATTATAATTTTTATACTTGTAGACATCTTTACGACGCCAGAAGGTCAATATTTCCCGAGGATCAAGTATTTGGATTTAACAGTCCATCTACATATATATACGGGAATGATGATAAATCGGGTCAACTTGGGACATTCTTTAAAGAAGAAGACAAAATATATTATCTGCTCCCTTATCATGAGAGGTAAACTTTGTAATTCAAAGTGAAATTTTATTTTGTAATAAGCTTCTAATTATTTATATAACAGGGCTCATTGGATGCTTGTCGTTGTATGCCCCACGACTAATTCGGCATATTGGTTTGATCCGTTGGGGTCGAATAAACCAAGGGACTCAATAAAGAAACTTCTAAATATGTAAGTTCGTTTAGTTGTGAAAAAAGTAATTCTTGGATTTTTATTAGTATTATTGAATGATATTTTCACTTGTGCTACTCAGGGCAATTAAGGTTTACAGAGCTTTAGGTGGTAGTAGAACAACCACAAAATCTGGAATAACATGGCATGGAATGAGAGTACGTTCTTTCCTATTTTTGTTAATTAAGTTAGGAATAAATATTTAGCGAATTCCTATGTTTGTAGTACCGGAAGCAGGTTGGAAATACGGAATGTGGTTACTACGTGATGAGATACATGGAGGAAATCCTCGATGTGGCAACTCAAGACGTATGTCTAACCGAGGTAATGTAGATCGTTATTCAATTGTATATTCAATTGTAGTTTCAATATTTAGTTATTAATATTCAACACACTTGTATTTTTTTGATAGGTTTTCCCAAAAAGTAGTGATCCATTCTCGCAACAGGAACTCGATGAAACTCGCGACCGATGGGCTCGCTATTTCATCAGAAACATGCTGACGAACTAAGAGGTTCTCCTGCCAATTGTATTTTTTGTAATTTAGTTAACAAGTGCACTTGTATTACAAACCTACACTTTATGCCTTAATATAATCGCCTTAATTTTAGAATGAATTAATTGCAAGTGTGTTGAATGTCAATTGTGTGGTTGTATTTTTGTGTTTGTGTTTGTGCATGTATGCTTGTGGATGTATATGGATGTATGTGGATGTATATGGATGTATGTGGATGAAATTTATAGGTGAACGAATTTGGTGCAGTTGTATGTACACGACGACGATGACTAAAAACAATTTCGTCGGATCCTATTTTTTTTTTGTCCAGGTTTGGGAATAGACGTCGGCTGTCTCTATCAGCCGACATCTATTCCTCTTAAGAAAGTAATAGACGTCGGCTTTCTATGTAATCCGACGTCTATCCCTAAAGTATAGGCATCGTATGTTAGTTACCCGACGTCTATCCCTAAAGTATAGGCGTCGTATGTTAGTTAACCGACGTCTATACATTAAAGAATACACGTCGGATTCTAATTAAAGCCGACGTCTATTCGTTAGGTATAGACGTCGGCGATACTATGGCCGACGTCTATGTATAGACGACGCACACATATACGTTGGATAGGGGTGTGCTTATATCCGACGTGTATAACCCCTTACATCCGACGAATATTCCCTTTTCTGTAGTAGTGGTGGAACACGAAACGGAGGTATGCAATTTAATATGATGTATGTATCATGCATCCTTCAAACAATTATTGTTGATTTGAAGAAGAAAAAGAAAAATGATTTAATATCATAAAATAAAATATCAACAATATGATAGAGAAAAATGTTTATAATACACATAGCTTATGAGTGGTTGTTTTGATGATTTGTTATGCCAATCGAAATCAAGTTTTTATACCGATATTAATTGATTTATTTTCTTCCTGTAGTAGCGTTAGACCTTGATATCAATCATGAATGTACAAATTTCTTTTAGATCTTGTATGCGCTAATTTTATGATGTCATTATCCATGCTGAAAGAATTTTGCATTTGCTACCAACTACGTATTTATACCACCAATCCATAGTTTAGTCTTATAACTGTTCATACATGTATTGATTTCATGTCATGCATCTGTCTTAAAATCCTTGCACTATAGATTCATGATCATAGTGTTAGACACATGAATGTTGAATTTCCTTCGACGATTATTCCATTCTATATTGATTTGTTGAAATAGAAGTGCAAATCTTGGTTTGGAATTTAATATCATGTGACATTTTATAATATGTTAAAAAAAGGTGAAGAAGGAGGAAATGATTTCTATCTCAAGTGGTATTTTATAGATTCACTTGCTTGATATTCATTTTACAAATTGAAATATTGATTTTTAGCATTATTTGTAATATATCCTACCTTGCACATGTTTATGTTGATTAGTATGAAAATACTTACATTATGTGTTAAATTATTATGTTAATATGGAGTTAGTTATCACTGTTTTATCTGCACACACACACATATAATATATATTGCTTGTCATAGTATTTGATTCTATTGAGATCTTTACCGGTTACTACATTGATTGATTATGACGTTGCATGGTGCTTATGTGAATGTTTGTGATGTTAGTTATTGCTATTAGTCATTCAAATTCATAAAACCTTCATCCACGTGTGAGTGACCTTCTCTTGGGCATATATGTTCAAAGATAACTGAGAGTGATTTAAATGGCAAAAGAGTTCAAATTTTTTTGTTTGTTGTTTCAAAACTCAAATATTACTTGATTATCTATTTCTACGGGCCTCTGTTTTACATGTCACATCCTTGAGTTGATTTCCAAGATCATGTGCATATAATAAGTGATGTTCTTTTGATACATGTAATGCATGATCATGATTATGATTATTTTTGTTTTGAAATTTGCACAATATATTCTCAACATTGATATATGATTGAGTATATTCGTGTTTTCTTTTGTGTGAGTTAGCTTGCATGCATAAATGTGCCACAAATGATTTTAGAAGTATTATGATTTAATCTCATGTTTATTTTTGTGGTTGGACAAAACATCGAGTTATTGATCCAAATTTCATGAATTCTCGATCCAAGGAAGCATGAAAAGAAATAGTTACATATTTAGTAGTGCTTCTAAAATTGAATGATATATAACTCATGCAACTTTGTATTGATTCACTTGCTTAGTATAAGTTATATGAATTCTTAGTATCATGTTGATTAAAAGATTATTTGTAAAGTGGTTCAAGCATGTGATTATTACATGTTAATTTTGATGCATCACATGATCATTCACAACCAATACGAGCATTCATCTCGTGAGCACATAATATCCATCTTGATAGATGTATATATATAGTACAATGTGCTACAATATAGTGGAATTTGAATCACCATGTTACAATGTGATCATTGTTATTAAAAGTGACATGCATTTGGCCAGAAGGCGAATATCTTAATATTCATAAAATGCTAATATGCAAAGATTTAGAGATCATTCATTTAAAGAGGGTTATGAAATTTTATGATAATCCCTGAAGGATTCATATGGCCATCTAAACGACGTGCAAATAACTAATTGAGTAAAAATGCACGTCGATCTCTAAATCAAACCCTATGACCAGAAGTTCATAGATATATAGAGATTAGTAGTAAAAGAAAAAATATATATTTTATTGATCACTTTACAAATTAATGACCCAATACTCTTTTGGGTTATGTATTACCGATGATTGAAGGTCATGAGAGTTGTTGGAAAATCACAATACTTTTTATACCTTTTTTGTGTGTGCCAGAAGCACTCACTACAAAGTATCGTGAAAACAAGAGCATAAGCAGTGGGCTAAATTTTGTGCAAATAAATATGAAATAAAGATGACATCAACGAGACGAAACATGCCCAGAAGTGCCTAAATAAAATCATCTCTTATATTAATTATGGATGTCATCATTTGTATTGTTTTTGTAAAGCTTTAGATATTTTTTTTGACTTCTATCACGACCAAAATGAGGTCAAATTTGTCGACCGATTTGCACAACAAAATGAGAGTCCATTTGTTTTTAAAATATCTCTCAATATTGATCATTATGGGCTCTTAAAATTTATAGATGATACATTAATGTGCATATATACCTGCTAATATTATTCATTAATTTGTATGGTTGATATACATCATGTTATGAATATTCCCGTACTTTACTTGTACTGTAACGCCCCGAGCACGGAAAACTGCTCACCCGCCCGAACCCGGTGCGTTAAGATACGATCCACGATCCTGACCGCTGCGCACTCTGATAGTTAAATCCATATGATAGGCCCATAATTAATCTTAAAAATATAATCAACAAATTGTGAGCTCGACAGCCCGCAAGTTCCAACCGTCAATCAATGAGAATCATAATCATGTGGAAAATAATACGGAATATGACACTCAGTCAATAAGCACAATCAAGAGACATGCATCACAAATAAAATACATGCATAACAATCTGGAACCCCCATTCGGATTCGACCACATCCTGTACTTCTGAAATCTATCAATCAGTCAGACGCACACCTGGTAGCTCCACACTAACGACAGGCAGCCCTTTCCTCTCTCAGGTGGCTCCACGCTGTGTGCTAGGCAGCTCTTTCCTAAGTTGCTCTGCCAGAAACATACACACAACCACAGGACATGTCGACCGAAACACCACCATGCAATCATATGCATATCTATAAAATCAACATCAATACTCAGCATGCATGCAACTACGAATATCAAGAGAGACATACATGATACGAAACTGAAGAATAACGAATCAGTACTTGCCTGTCTCGCAACCACAAGATCTCCACAAACTACATCCAAACATGATCAATTTCCTTTATATCTTTTGCACCAGAAAACCCTAATCAAATATAGAGATCATCATCTAAATCATTATATATGGTATTCTTGACCAAATCAGTGAAATTCTAACAAAAATAAGATGAATTAACTCTTTAACTAGGATTAACTCTTACATACCTCAAAACCAACTCAAAACCAAACCTTCTTCACCCAACCTCTACCTCCAAATTTCTCCTTCCGACTTTTCTCCTCTACCTACTGCTTTTTCTTCTTCAATCCGTTCCCTCTCAAACTCACTCTCACTCAACCTCTTTCTTCACGTTTCTTTCTTCTCTCTTAGTTCTCCTCTTCTGATTTTCTCAAGTCTCTCACGTAACCTCTTCATTTATATACTCCACCCAACACCACCGCCTCTCAACTCTCTCTCATGCAAAGGCACATGGAAAGGCTTGGGTAAATTGCATTCACACCCCAGCTTCACCTAAAACCATAAAATCATCCAAACACTTTATTTAATTTCTTCAAAAATTCAGGATATTACATGTACAATAATGAATAAATTATTTTCCTCCTGCGATTTAAAGCTCCGGAAGGGCTAAGTTTTATTGTCCAATCCAATAATCATATATATAGGATGTACATTATCTGGCATTAGGGGGAGAAACTAGAAGCTTAAGAATGTCAAGAAAATGTACTATATTGAACCTGAAGTTCATAAGAGAATATACGTACAAGTATGATTGAACCTGAAGTTCATAAAATCATTATCTTGCAATATCTAGCAAGTAATTGTCATACATTTGTATTGATCACAAAAGAGTGACTACACCTTATATTACTAGACATAGACCACATAATATAAAGTGAAGATCTTCACATGATAAAATATATTTGATCTCACCAACGCCAGAAGCATGGACCAAAACATATATTATTTGTGGAAATAAAATAAAAGTTAGTCACTCTCATTGCACCTCATGAAGAGGTTATCCCTGAAGAATATAAACCCGTAAAAATAAATGCAGCTGCTAAACAAAAGATTAATGAAATTACGGGGATACAGAATGGTCAAATCCTAAAATTTTGGGAAACGATGAGGATTTGATTATTATTGACGTAAAACTTGCAATCAACTATATATGTTGATACGAGAGATATTAAATAATTATTAAAATTATTGTCGACAATTCATTCACCTTCTTAATAGCATGATATCTCAAGAAAGAAAAATGGATCCAAAACCTATGATATTATAAGAATGCCAGAAGCATTTGTATTTGATATAAACAAAAGAAGGCGAACAATATATAATAAACTCATTGAATAAATATACTATTTGGACCTGTAGTCCTGATTTCTGAAATTATATCCCTGAAGGATAAAAATATAAATCCTTGATGTGACAGGACCTCCATCAGAGTTTTTGAAAACTCATGAAATATTTAATGGACAATTTTTGGAATAAATGACCATAGAAAACTCAATTATTTTTCGACCTGAAGTTCAAACATTCTGTGGAAGAGAATTTGTACAATGATCCAATTGTAGAAAGTGAATGTTGTAGAAAAAATATAATCTACTTAATACTCACATTGAAATGACACTAAGAAAGGACATCTATTGTATATCAACAAAGATCCAATTGTAATAGGACATGAAGTTCCTTATCAAAATGTCATGAACATTTTCTTATAACTTGAAACCTAATAAGGTTCACAGGAAATGTTTTATCTAAGCATAATGTTCATCTGAAAATATTTAGACGACATTCAAGGATCTACCAATTTCTAGTCATGCGATAAAGATTTACGTTAGCAATGTTTCTTATATGTCCGATCCACATCAATTACTATCACAAAATTTTGGTGTCATTGCGTGGAGTTATTACAATTTTATGCAACTTGGTGAATCAATTATTGATTCTTACATTCTCGTATCGCTAGGACATCAATATAATTATGAGACATATTTAAATTGTCCATAAGTAATATCTTTTGAGGTAACATATTCATATCAAAAGTTACCACAATTTGTATTACTCCCATCATATTATTTGAGAAAAATTGCGCAAACATATTTCACAATCTTATTATCTAAGTGAAATATAGTAAATATTCATTAAATCTGTTAAACTATCATGTATTTGTTTATTGAATCCCCATGCAATTTTGTGTTTAAGGACTTCGTAAAATATATTCGTAAGTTTGGTAAACTACGAATAAGGGGAAGCGGATTTGTATTTATCGTCCCTGAAGCACGGATATCCCTGAAGGATAAAGCCCGGAAGGCTTGTAGTTGCACTCTTTTTCCCTTTTTCCATTTTTTGTCCTAAAAGGTTTTATTGGTTAAAGGTTTTTAATGAGCCAACTTGTGCAATTTTGTCAGCGTATGTTATGCACTATTTCCTTAGCTACTTGTTCCCACAGGGTTTTGTAGCAAGATTTTCAACGACATAAACATAACGCTTATTATCTAAGGAAGTGTTATAAATGTATGTTGAATTGAGGCAGCAAATTATACGGTGCACTCTTTTTCGTTCACCAAGTTTTTGTCCCATAGGGTTTTACTTGGAAAGGTCTTAATGAGGCAGAAAGATCAAGTGACAACTGATCAGATCCAATCAAGCGAGAATTTGGCGGATTTATTTACAAAGTCATTGCCCACCAAAGTCCTTAAGAAGTTTGTCTTCAAAATTGGTGTTCAATGTATGTTGAAGTGGGGCGGAGCATCATACGCGTTGCACTTTTTTTTTCCTTCACCAAGTTTTTATCTCATCAGGTTTTTCTTGGTATGGTTTTTAACGAGGTTGCATCCTTAACGTATAAAGGCGATCATCCAAGGAGGAGTGTTGAGAATTCCAAAGGTTTTGTGGATGATTCACCTTCCTTAACCCGTAATAGCTTAAGTAGATTTTACTCTTATTAATATGGTGTAATTCCATTTATTTTGGTTGTAACCCCTACTACATCCTCACCCTATATATATGAGACTATTGTACATATTTTGTGACAATGAAATGAAATACATATCTCTCCCCTTCTCAATCTTTATCTTTGGTTTGTTTGTTTTATAACAGATACGTATATGACAAAAAATTGTATTTTATAATAATGTTCTAGTCTCTTTCCTAGTTCCATGGGGCCTACAAATCTCATATATATGTATGTTAGTGGCCAGGCACCAAACAACCTAACGGAGAATCAAAGCGAAAACGCCGAGGCAATGAAATTGGTGGTGACGAAGTCCGAGCCATCACTTGATGCACAAGCAACGGAGACCCCTAAGGGTCTCCACTTCCTATCAAACCTGGACCAGAATCTCGACCTCGACTTGGTCACAATAGTTCACGCTATCTACATCTTCAAGTCGGAGGAGAAAAGGAGCGGGATCGCAGTCGAGGTTATAAAGGAGGCCTTGGGTAAGGTTCTTGTCATTACTATCCGCTGGCCGGACGCCTTGTGTTTACTTTGAATGGGAAGTAAATTTTTGATTGCACTGAAGAAGGTGCTTTGTTTGTTGAGGCAGAGGTGGACTGCGAATTGAAGGAGATTGAAGACATGACCAAGGAAAACATACCAACATTTGAGAAGCTTCTATACAAAGTTCCGAGAGCTAAAACTCACATGGACTACCTATAATATCCTAACCCTTCCTTATTGTGCTAATTGTGTTTAGGGGTGGATTAGTGAGGATTGAGATGGACAGCTGAGATCGTTTCGGGGAAGAGTATATAAAAGGCTTGGTTTTCTCTCTCCCCATTCTCTCTCACTCGCGCCTTTCACTCTCTCACTCGCCTCTCTCCCCCTCAGTCGCGGCGGCAGTGTTGGTGGAGGCTAGGGAGTTCCGGTTGGAGTGTTGGAGTCGCCGGAGTCGTCGTAGAGATCGGGTTCGAGGAAGTTCGCCGGAGTTGGAGTTGGATCGTGGATCGCTCGCCGTCGTTTCTTCGAAGGCTTCTTCAAGCCTTAAGGTATGTCAAGCTTGCTTTCAAGCTCACCAATTATTAGTCTGGGAGTGGGAGCGGTCGACGGTAGGCCATTTTGGCTCGTCGGACCTGCACAACGGTTTCTGAACTTTAAACGGTCGACCGGTGTTGGGGCTCGGTCGACCGGTTATAGTGTATTTTGAGCGAACTCCCTCGCACCGGTCAAACGATACGTTCGTGGTGGTCGACCGGTGGTACAATTCTTTCGAGAGATTGAGGCTCTGGGTATTTTCGGTCGAACGTGTCCCCTTTGCCGGTCGAGCGAAAGTACTGTTGTAGGTCGGTTGGGGCGTTGACCATCCAAACGGTCGACCGCCCGTTTGACTCGTCCGACCGACGACTTAAGTTAACTTACTGTCCGGTCGGGCGGAAGTGTGGTTGCGGTCGACCGTGTTGAATGGTTTGTTAACGTATTTGTTCTGATAGTTTTCGGTCGACCGCTGGTGTTGTTTCGGTCGACCGTGTTATGTGGTTTGTTGGTGAGTTGTACTGGAGGTTTTCGGTCGACTGATAGTGTTCGGTTGTTTGACCGTTGGAGTTTGGTTTGCGAAAATGTTTTCTTACTGGTGCTTTTCGGTCGACCGGGCCCCCTATGTCGGTCGACCGTTTGGCGGGTTTTTCGGTTGGGCCACTTCTCTAGGTGAGGATCGGTCGACCGTTAAACAGTTTTCGTTCGACCGTTTCTACCGTTTTTGGTGGATTCGTGGTTTTATGAGTACACTTGAGGGTGCCTCGTCTTTCCGGCCTCACGGGGGGCAACAGCACGGACTGACGCCCGATAGTGGTGTGCTTGTACGCTTGAAAGTGGCTCGTCTCTCCGGCCTCTTGGGCAACGACACGGACTGTCGCCCGATGGTTGTACGAGTGTTGCGGGGTTGGGGTGAGAGGACCCTTGAGACCCGGTGGTGTGGCCGTGATTGTACTAGCGGTGCCGTGTGTGCACGTGCGTTGTGGGGTTGGGGTGAGAGGACCCTTGAGACTCGGTTGTGTGGTCGTGTTTGTGCCGGCAGTGCCTTGTGTGCACGGGTGTGGTGTGTTGGGGTGAGAGGACCCTTGAGACCCGGTTGTGTCGGATTGTGCTATTCATTATTCATTGCATTTTCATTATTGTCCATATATGTGTTAGGGTTTGGAATACTAGGTTTCCTTCTGGAAACTCAGGCATTTTCTGTCTGCTTTCAGGCCGTGAGCAGCGGTAGAGGGCGGTGCCTACGGAGGAGAGCTTCTGGGACCAGATCCTGCTTCCCCCTCTTTTTGAGGTTGTTGTGATTACATTGTATATTTCACCTTATAGCTTTTGATGTAATCACCTCTTGTTGTAAACTCAGATCTGTATATTTATATATATACTCGGTGCACCTTGTGTCTATCTTGGTAATGTCCTCCATTGATTGTATGTTTTAAAATTTTAAATTTTTCCGTTGTTCGAGGACGTTACAATTTGGTATCAGAGCGGTCGGTTCCTAAGTCTTTGTCCAAAGAAACCACCCTTAGGAGTTGAGTCTGCATTTTAGTAGATCATGCATGCATTATCATTGCTGAGTCGAGCTCTTTTTTCTGCAGATGGATCCAAGACGGGTGAGACCTCATACGCGCTATCGCAGTCCCATTGAGGAGTCTGGTGGAGCTGCTGAGGCGGAGGAGAGGCCGTCTGAGCCAGTGACACTAAGATGTTAGGCGAGCTTCTGGAGAGTCACGCCGACCAGACTGGCGTTATGCACGATCGCTTTATGCGTCAGTATCCGCCTGTTTTCAGTGGCACTGGTGACCCTGAGGCAGCAAAGGACTGGGTCTTCAGGATCCAGAAGATCTTCCGTGCTATTGGAGTGACACCAGAGAGGATGGTGGGCCTGACCACCTATGTTTTGGACGGGGAGGCGTCCAACTGGTGGAGGACCACGTTGGCAGTCGTGTTCGACGACAGTGATGATGTGAGTTGGGAGGACTTCCTTGCGGAGTGCAACCAACAGTACTTTCCGCAGCACCTTCGTGATCGGAAGAGAGAGCAGTTTCTGGCCCTTGAGCAGAGGGATATGACTCTGGTTGCATATATTAGCAGGTTCCATGCCTTGGAACGATACTGCCCGGAGATTTATGTGACCCAGGAGCAGAGGGCTCGGAAGTTTGTGCGGGGTCTGAGGCCGCAGTTTAGGGCTCGTGTCACCACCAGTATGCCACAAACTTTAGCTGATGCTGTGAAGTTTGCGACCATCATGGACCAGGATAGTCAGGAGATCCTGGAGGATGGTAGGAGGTTGCAGGTGAAACCTGCAGGGCGTCTAGGAGGACAGTTACAGGGGAATCCGGGCAAGAGGCCCCGGATGGACGTAGGTGGAGCACAACAGAGTGGGCCGTGTAGGCAGTGTGGCAGGGATGCCAGCGTGGTAGTGGAAGTTACGCTGCTAGTTGATGATTTGGTAGCTAGGGTGTTATTCGACTCTGGGGCCACACACTCGTTTATCTATGAGCAATTTGTGAGCGTGTTGGGCCGTACCCCTGCGATGTTGACTACCACTTTGGAGGTCAGCACACCCTGTGTTTGGTGGGCACTGTGGGGAGATTTATCCCCGGCGCCACGATTGCTTTGGGAGACCAGGAATTTCCGGCTTCCCTGGTCTTGCTACCGATGGTGGACTTCGATGTTATACTTAGGATGGATTGGTTGTCCCAGTATGACGTTCGAGTCTTTTGCAGTGATAAGAAGATTTTTATTCCGAGGCGAGGTTTGCCTGATCCTCTGATCAGAGGATTGAAGGACCGCGGAGCGCGGTTGATTGTTTCTTCAGTTAGATCTCGGAAGTTGATTCAGCAGGGTTGCAGGGCTTTTGTAGCCACCTTGGTAGTTCCAGATCCGGAGTTGAGGAGGCTGGAGGACATCGAGCTTGTTCAGGATTTTCCTGAGGTGTTTGCTAATGATGTCTCCGGTCTACCACCTCACAGAAAGATAGAGTTCGGCATTGATCTGGTAGTTGGGACTACACCGCAGTCGAAGGCTCCGTACAGGATGGCGCCTGCAGAGTTGGCGGAGCTGAAGAAGCAGTTGCAGGATCTGATGGATACTGGGTTTATCCGACCTAGTGTATCACCGTGGGGTGCGCCGATTCTTTTCGTGAAGGACGGTTCGTTGCGGATGTGTATAGATTACCGGATGCTGAATAAGGTTACCGTGAGGAATCAGTATCCTTTGCCCAGGATCGAGGACCTGTTTGACCAGTTGCAGCCAGCGAAGGTGTTCTCGAAGATTGATCTGCGATCCGAGTATCATCAGTTGAGGATCAGAGAGGCAGATGTTCAGAAGACAGCTTTTCGGACGAGGTACGAACACTTTGAGTTTCTTGTTATGCCTTTCGGGTTGACGAACGCGCCTGCAACATTTATGGATCTGATGAATAGGACATTCAGTCAGTATCTCGACTGTTTCGTGATTGTCTTCGTGGACGATATCTTGGTTTATTGACCAGATATGGAGCAGCATCGGGAGTATCATAGGATTGTACTTGGCATTCTGAGAGATCAACAGTTGTATGCCAAGTTTTCGAAGTGCGAGTTCTGGCTTCACAGTGTGGCATTTTTGGGGCACATAGTATCGAGAGCTAGGATATCAGTGGATCCAACGAAGGTCGAGGCAGTGACACAGTGGAGAGCCCCGACGAGTGTGACTGAGATTAGGAGTTTTGTTGGATTGACGGGTTATTACTGTCGGTTCATCAAAGACTTCTCGAGACTTGCTTCACCCCTGACAGCGCTGACGAAGAAAGGAGTGAAGTTTGTTTGGTCCTAGAAATGCGAGGACAATTTTCGGGAACTGAAGAGTCGGTTGACGACTCCTCCAGTTCTTACCCTTCCCAGTGGTAGCGGAGGTTTTGTGATTTACATCGACGCCTCAGGTGTTGGTTTGGGTTGTGTACTGATGCAGCACGTGCAGGTAGTGACATATGCTTCGAGGCAACTGAAGGTGCACGAGAAGAATTACCCCACTCACGATTTAGCGTTGGCAGCCGTGGTTCATGCTCTGAAGATTTCGCGTCACTATTTGTATGGTGAGCGGTTCAAAGTCTTCACTGATCATCAGAGTCTGAAGTATCTGTTTTCACAGAAGGAGCTGAACATGAGACAACACAAATGGCTCGAGCTGATTAAGGATTTTTATTTCACCATCTACTATCATCCGGGGAAGGCGAATTCAGTTGCAGACGCGCTGAGCAGGAAAGTGGAGGTGTCAGCTGCGAGTTTGTGCATTCGGGAGTGGAGGCTACTCGAGACATTGTCTGAGTGGAGGCCATTCACGGAGAGCTCAGAGGGGGCAGTGATTGTGGGACTTCGAGTGGAGCCGCAGACCGTCAGTCGAGTTGTTCAGGCTTAGCACAGTGATGAGGAGTTGACTAGTCTGCTACGGTCACCTGCCAGGGATGGATCAGACTTCACTGTGGGAGTGGATGGAGGTCTGAGGTTCAAGAGTCGGATCTGGGTGCCGAGGGTCGATGGGTTGATAGATGACTTCATGGAGGAGGCACACAGAGCGAGGTATTCCAATCACCCAGAGAGTACGAAGATGTATAAGGATCTACAGAGGAACTTCTGGTGGAGAGGGATGAAGCGTGATGTGGCTGATTTTGTGACTAGGTGCTTGGTTTGCCAGCGGGTGAAGATCGAGCATCAGAGACCAGCGGGACCGATGCAGAGTATAGAGCTACCTGAGTGGAAATGGGAGCATGTGACGATGGACTTCGTCACCGGTTTGTTGAAGACGAGGAGATATCACGACGCGATTTGGGTTATAGTCGATCGACTGACCAAGTCGGCACACTTTCTGACTATCCGGACTACTTTACCTTTGGAGGGTCTGACGAGGTTGTATTTTGAGGAGATCGTCAGACTACATGGGGTGCCAGTGAGTATCATTTCAGATCGAGATCCGAGGTTCACTTCCAGATTCTGGGGGAGTTTGCAGCAGGCTCTGGGAACTCGTCTGAAGTTCAGTACAACATTTCATCCGCAGACAGATGGTTAGTCTGAGAGGACTATTGTCCTTGTCACATTTGTTTTATTTTGCCTTTGACGTATTTTTCGAGAGTTCCAATTTTTTCGCAAAACAAAGTTTCTTTCAAAAACCCTGGAAGTCCTTATAAAAGTGTAAAATATCAAATACTACATATTAGTCGCCCGGAAACAACATTTTAAGTCCAGATTCCTTAGACACGAGCACACTCACGGTCTGGATAAACAGTAGCATTTCTAGTTTGCATTAGTAGGATCATGTAGCCATAAAAAAGAAACAACAAATCACGAACCAGTAGTTGTAAACATAATTTATGTCTCTGAGCCGAATTGTCTAAACCAAGACCTCGCATGTCTGAACACATTAAGGAATTTGAGCTCAACAAATGAGTCACTCTAATGGATAGACGCATGGTACACATGATTCAAAGGACGGAGAGATTACAAAGGCAACTCAAAGCTTGCCCGAATAGAGGGAGTCACTACGTCAAAGTCCCAAGAGTGTGGATAATTTGGAGCAAGTCGAGTACAGGATTGGAGAAAACTTGCAACGTAACCAAAGGCTCGAGAGGTTAAATCGCGTGGTGGAAGCCATGAGGCAAGTACTAAGTGACATCACTCATATCACCAACCTCAAGAACCTAACTCACATCCCTAGAGTAGCACTTCCTTTAGACTTCAGAATCTCAAAATTCCACAAATAAGACCAACACGGCCACCCAATGTTCCATCTCACAAAGCAATCTTTGGCGACCTTGACAATAGCAACCTGCCAGATCTAGCATACATCGGGCTATTTTGAAAGAGCTTAACCGGCCTTGCCCATATGTGTTTCACCTCCTTGAGAGCCCAAAACATGCCAAGCTGGCAGAACCTGAGCCAGAGCTTCATTAAACAACACTAGTGGAAGTTAGACGTGCTCCATAAGAAAGAGCAATTGAAGGATCTTAAACAAAGGAAGAACAAGTCATTCAGTGACCACGTAGAAAATAGTGAGCGATGGCATCACAACTACGCGACAAATCTCCAAAAGCGAGGCGATCGAGATGGCAATAGTTAACTCATCTCCTAAAATCTTTGGTTATGTCGCCATGGTCTCATTCCCAGCCTAGCTTCCCTCGTCGATGTGGGTTTGAGGATCAAAAGAGTCATCCACAACAGGAACTATCTTCTAGCTCTACTCATCGAGCTCCCAATCATGTTTACATAGTCATAACATATATGTTCTTACAATTAAGAGGTTTCAACCATGTTTGGATAGTAAAAAATAATGCACTTATGAAGAGAAAAAATGTTTTTTCAAATAATATGGATCTCAAACCTACAACTACAAGTGTGTTGGGATGAATCCCAACTAATGCATTATAAAGACGTTGTTTTGCATTGAAATTAGACTTCTCAAACATGCTGTGCCTCTGGTTTCACCTCATTTTTTGTGAATGATAATATTTAAAAAACTACATATTTTTATCCAAACACATCCATAAACGCAATAACATTTTTCAAATTACATTTCTTTAATTGGATACTAAGTATATTTCAAAGTAAAGTTTCAAAACTTTTAGTTTTTGAAAGGTCAATCTCAAAGATTGAAATTTAAAAGGATAAAATATTCAAAGAATTGAAATCCTTAAAGGTTTTTATAAAGTAAGAAAAATACAAAATCCCAGGAATCAGATCCCTGATGGTTCTTAAGAAGTAGGCTAAATTTCAAATCCAGATAATAATACCTGGGTACTGGGTCGAATCGGCTTGGCCCGGCACGATAAGGGTCACATGCCCGGTCCGGTCCTAACAATTATATAGTCGCTATTTTTTTAAAAAATTACAAAAATGCCACTACAAAAATCTATATAAAACTTATATTCCATTCATTTTCTTCACACCAATTTTTCTCCATCTCTTCTAAGCTTCTTTGTTAAGCTCTTCAATCTTTCACTAAGTCATCCTTAATTGTGTTCGAAGCGGGTCGACAAGTCGAGTTTGAGCAAAAGCCTAAAGCTACAGGTAGATTACCCGATTTGTCTAATTAGTTTATTTATTAGAAATAGTTTATTTTCGTTAAATTTAATTTAGTTAATTATCATGACATTCTCATTGTTTAAAAAAAATTAGATTTTTGTTTGCATATTTTTTAATTTTTGTATCATCTGAACCCTCGATTAATAAATCACCTGAGGGGATCGTAATCCCCCGTTAGTGCATCAATTAGACAATCCAAAGACAAAAGTACTAGAAAAAATAGCCTTGTTTTGGTAGATTTCAAGCTAGGCCAAGATAAAAATGGTAGAGTCGTCGCCAAATGTAAAATATGTGCTACACAACTTACTACACCTAGAAGCCGTGAAACTGTTCAACAAAACATTCATGCCGAAAAATGTAAACGCAAGGATGTTAGATCATGTAGTTCGCACCAAAAAAAAAGATTCTAGTAGTGAAAATCTAAAAATTAGGAAATACGATCCAATTAAAGGCAGAGATGTAATTTGTGAATATATAATTAGAGATGAATTTTATTAAGTCAATGTGAATCTCCAAACCTTAGAAAAACATTTAGTTACCGTAACCCACAATTTCAATCATTTTCCTAGCGCACATTTAATAATGTTGCAAGTAAAATATATGATACCGGAAAAATGGACTTAATTAATACATTTGTATCAATGACTTATAAGATAACATTAACTAGCGATGTTTGAACCACTCCTAATCAATTCCCATATTGTTGCGTAACTACTATTTTTAAGATAATTCTGGGTTTTACATAAAGAATTTTTTTTGTACCGATTTTGCACTCACACATTACTATGGTTATATATAACCAGATAAGATATATATTGCAACCTTATTCAATAGAAAATAAAATGTGTGCAATTTCTTTTGACAAGGCAACTAATAACTTTGTAGCAATAGAATTACATAAAAGATTATGCAACCCACTCTTAGATCGATGATATTATTTTTCATGTTAGATGTGTTTGTCATGTTTTAAACTTAGTTGTACAAGATGAGATTGAAATAATAAAATCCTATTTAACAAGTGTTAGATATGTTATTGGCTTTATAGGTAGTAATAGTACATATAGATATCAAGAATTAAGGAATTATGCTCTACTAGTGATGTAAACCAATAAATTTAAATTAGATGTCGCTTATATTTGAAACTCTACTTATGAAATGTTGAAATGTTTTTATCCATATAGTACTTTAATTTTAGCCTTTCATAATGAAAAACTACAAAACGAAAATTGTTTAAGTAATCTTGATTGCGAAAATTGTAGAATTAGGTTAGATTTTTTGAAACTTTATTTCAACTTCACTAAGGCATTAAGTGGAACTTAATACACAACTACTAACATAATTATATCTGAATTACTTCCAATTACTGAAGTTTTTATGAAATATAGGAGTAATGCTAGTTTTTTTGAAATTTTAAATGTAATGGAAGCCAAATTTAATAAATATAGGACACCTCCACCATTAAATTTTTATTTAGCTTTTGTTATGGATCCTAGATTTAAAATAAGCAGTTTACAAATTTACTAAGTAATTATTTGTGAAAACATGAATTATAGAAATTTCGAAGATTATTTAAAAGAAATCAAATATATTCAAACATTGCTAATTCATCTTCGTCCCAACAACACCTATTTATGGATCAAGATGAAGACGATGAGAGCTCTCGATGGAATTGGTTAAACAATTTTTTTTTAAAATTAGAACAAAATGAAACATATAACGAATTAACTGGATATTTAAATATTGAAATGTACTTAACTCCTGCATAAGCAAAATCTTTTGATGTTTTAGGCGGGTGAAAATCTAACTCTAGTAGATTTCCAATAGTTTCTTTGTTAGCACATGATTTATTAAGTTTTCCGGTATTAACTGTGACGTCAGAGTATGAATTTAACATATGTAAACGAGTCTTGACCGACAAAAGACACAACACGTCTGACATATCACTTGAGACAAACATTTGCGTGATGAACTGGTAAGACGTGGCAGTTAGAATGCAGAACATGCAAACAAACGAGAGCATTGACAAAAAAATGAACTATTCATAATTGTATGTAATTTGCAATTGTTATACTTAATACATTAGAAATTGTATGTAATTTGTAAACTTATTGGACTAAAATTTCACTATCAGTTTGGATGTGTACACAGGGTAGTCAGTGAGGCAATGACGTTAATGAATAGATTATTTTGCTGAAATCCTAATTTAATAGTGTTTTTCATTTAATCTTTGTAAGTTCTATCTGAACATATCCGGTAAAAAATAGACCTGCAAACACGACCAAAAATAACCTGAATCCAACCCGACACCGAACACGAGAAGGCCAACGGGCCATCGGGCCCGACCCGGTACTCAGGTCTACAGTTGATGCAATTTACCCTATTTTATCAAAATGGTGCAATTTCTAGTTGTTAGCTAGGATGTTATAAAGTGAAAAGAGATCTTCAACCTTCCGTAAATTTGAACATTTTCCATATGTATATTCTTCTATGCACAAAATGATCAAACTGTCTAAAATAAACCTAAGCACGATTGAACATGATTGTGCAGGAATGTGGAAATCAACGTTTAAATGTAAAACACGACTCGTGAAACTTTAAATACTAGCAAGGTTGATATTTTAACATTCCACTACATATTACCTTAAAAGTAAACTTCAACAGTGAGTGACGATCGATGATAAAGTGGTATAGATTGGAACTTCTAGAATTCAAGTTTACAAAGTGTAACAGAACCATAGTAAAAGTGCAAATTGCAATTTAACGATTTATGTTTGTTTCTTGCAGTAGGGGTGGCAACGGGTACCCGGAATCGGTCACACTGAACCAAATCTGGTGGTATCGAATCGGGGCAAAATGGATAGGGGTCGAATCTGGTTATCCAATTTCAGAACCGACTCGGTTCCGATTCTAGCCACTGAACCTGGAACTGCTCTCATAGATGAAAATATTTTCTAAAAAAGTTGTCCCTAATGAGATTCGAACCTGCACAACAAGAGATAATATAGATGAACTTTACTACTCCATCGACTCATGTGAATTGTCGATTAATGTGCTACTAAATAGATATTGTTTTGTTAATGCGATTGAAGTGTGGGAAATTTAGTCCCACATGGGAAAAACTGAATTTCCCCTCCCATTCCAACCTATATAACCTCACCATAGAAAATTGAGTTGAATCATTCTTTTGTTATGGGTTTTCCCGACCGGATAAACAAAGAACCTATCGAAAAATACAAGTATTGTACTGGATCCGGTTCTGGGTACCTAAGTTGGAAACTGACCAGGATCTGGTTCTGTTCTGGGTATCCATGTAGAATATGGATCCGCTTCCGGTTCTCCTAGTACCCGAACCAAAATCGATCCATTGCCACCCCTACTTGTAGAGATACGAGTTTACTGTATATCAATCAATTGATCGGATTCGGGGGGTTGTGCATAGGGAAAATAAAGGAAAAGAAAATAAATTACCTTTGACTAGATCATTTCCAGGTGCTTGTGTCAATTCATGAAAACAAAATATTTCCCTCGTTTTCCCAATGAAGTCATGAATGTATAGGAAAGATTTTCCCTCTAATTCTCATACCGGCAAGGAAACCAAGGGACGAATGCGCTTGAAACATTGATTTGCGTGGAAAAAGATAGGAAAGTTACGAATTAAGTATAAACATGTCATATATCTTATACATGTTACATAAAACTTTTACTAACAGAAAAACTATTTTTGAAAAATAAAAACACATTATATTTATTATTTATAAACAATCATAATGATATATAACAAAATTATATGATTGCACCAGAAATTACTCACTAAAATTCACCTTAAACTTAGTATTATCTTGTTCATAAACCTTAGTTAAATAATTAAATCTTTAAATTTTCCAAGAGCTTCAAGTAGCAAGCACATTATCAAAAGCTTGGTGAAAGGTAAAATAAGTTCGTTGTTTTTATGGGAAATAAATTAAAGGGCCAAAGCACGGTGTCCAAATGTTTCATAAGGCCAATCAGTGTAGGGGTTCTTTTTAAGGCTAGAGAATTAATATTTTATAATGCATCTTAACTTTGTATGTCCAAAATATCTGAACGATTTCCAAACAAAAAATATATAATTGCACCAGAAATTACTCACTAAAATATTTTATAATCCTTAGATCCTTTAATCAACCACAAAATCCCCAACTCTGACGAGGAACAACCCACCACCTCCAGGCTCCAAGTTGTATACGAGTTGTAAAAATCACCAAATAAGCTGGCTTATTTGGCACAACAACTTCGGTTGTCCGGTCGAAACAACCTTGTTTGAAAAAGCTTGTTTAACCAAATGACCAAACAATCTGGGTCGTTCGGTCAAAACGACTTGGGTCCTTCGACGAAACGAGTTGGGTCGTTCTGTCGAAATGACCTTGGTTGTTCCACCAAATGAGATGAGTCGTTTGACCAAATGAGCTGGGTCGTTCGACCGAACGAGCTGAGTCGTTTCGACTTAACTAACAACTTAAAAAATGTACTTCTCTAAAGGACATGAAATAACTTGTCCAATCTGAGACAACTTAATTCTAATATATCCAATTGCAAATGATTGTTGTTTTTTAGTGTTAGACTATTAATGTGTAGTTCAATTTACTATGTTCCACGGATGATTGTTTTCCGATGATAGACCATTAACATGTAATTGTGTTTAATTGTTAAGTGAACTCCTCTAAGGACAAGGTTATCCCGCATAAGAACGATTGTCACGCTTGGGACACACCTATCCCGCACAGGACTACTACGTCCCGCATATGGACGCGTCTGTCCCGCTTGGGATGCAAGTGTGAAGTGACCTGGGTCATTTGACCAAATAAGCTGGATCATTTTGACTTAATTAACTACTTGCATAGTTTTAAAAAATCTCTCTAAGACGTGAAACAACTTGTCCAATATGAGACAACTTAATTATAGATGGTAGAATTGAATCGAGATAAACGAGCTCTAAAAATCACCAAATGACCTGGATTCTTCGACCAAACAATCTAGGTCGTTCGGTGGAAACGACCTGGTCGTTTGGCCCGAGTCGTTCTACCAAATTTGTTGGATCGTTCGACCAAACGGGTTGGGTCATTTCGAATTAACTAATTTTGCCATGTTCGGGACGATTCAGTCCCACAACTGTTTAATTCTAATCATGCAACGCCAATATATAAAATCAATTGAAGGTTGTTTGCTTCAATTCCATCCAAACAACGGTTCTCAAGACAAAACGACGATCCGCACATCCCAATCTGACGACAAGGTTTTGTAGTTTTTGTAAAAATATAATGTTTTTTCAATTGCATATGTTGTTAATCAAAGTGACACGAGTCGACACAACTTGATTTGACGGAACGACCTAGCTTGTTAATTAGGTTCTATCAATTGTTACATTAATTTCCACTGTTAGTGCCCGTCCTGAGTAGGTCCCTTCCTGGTGAGGTCCTGTCCTGGTCAGGTCCCGTCCCTTCCCGGGAATGTCC
Source organism: Triglochin maritima (assembly GCA_963682175.1). Classification (NCBI taxonomy): domain Eukaryota; kingdom Viridiplantae; phylum Streptophyta; class Magnoliopsida; order Alismatales; family Juncaginaceae; genus Triglochin; species Triglochin maritima. The sequence goes on from OY821777.1 coordinate 25,599,930, forward strand.
CGTGTCGTCCCGGGAATGTCCTGTCCCGTCCCAAGCACTAATAAGGTCAACATTTGCCGTTTTCCGTTTCTTTTCTTATTTTTATTTAAAAAATCAACAAAGAGGATTATTTTGCAAAATGGTGAGAAGGTGAGCGGGTTTTTTTGTGGTTTGAACAGGTGTGTTAAACTGGGTGAGTTAGGCGGTTTTCTTGAGATAAATAAGTTGGGTCGTATTTTAAAACTATTCCACGAACATAAGCTTCCAAGTAATGAAATTCCATTGAGTACAATAACTTTCCATATAACATTCCATTGAAAAATTCAACATTACATGTTCCACGAACAAAAACACAAACACAAACAAAACTAATATGCACACAATATTATTAATAACTTCCATGTTCCAAGTCAATTGGAAGAGAGTGGTCTTGTCAGCTGTCGCCTGCAAGCCCAAAAGATGGTTTTGTTCATCTCCTGGGTTTGGGTCAACTTTGCAAGCGTCCATAGAAGCTTCCAAATGGTAGGATTGAATATGATGAAATGAGCTCTAAAAATGACTAGACGAGTTGGGTCATTTGGTCAAAATAAGCTGCGGCGTATGACCAAACAACCTGGGTCGTTCGACCAAATGACCTAGGTCGTTCCGACCTAATTAACAACTTGCCTAGTTTTAAAAAAAGAAATATACTTCTCTCCCAAAATAGGGTTGTTGTGTATGTGTAAATCTGGTCATAATTCGGACTGACTATAGTCGTTCGTTCACTATTCTCATTTGTGGACACATTCTGGACACACTTGGACAAATTCTGGACACTCTCTGGACTGGCTCGTGCCCAGGTTTTGCATGTCCAGAATGTGTCGAGATTGTGTCCATTCGCAATCAAATTCTAGACACACACTGAACAAGCTCTTGGCATAATTGGATTGCTTCTGGACACGATTTAGACACATTTTGGACACACAAAACCATTACACGAGCCAATTGATAATTAGTCCAGAGTCCAAAATATGTCCAATCTAGAGACATTCCGGACACACTCAGACACATTCGAATTCGAAAACGAACACGAATCATTATCAAATGGACTACAAATATCAATTGGCAACATATCGTTGATACAGGAAGTCGACAATAAACAAAGTAGCATCCTTTATGAGAGTGATGTAGTTTGATCCACAACTTGTGAAGTTAGAATGTAAGCTTTTTTGGGGTATGCACAGGAATTAGGCTCTGGTTTATACAGTCAACGGGCATGACATGCGGAAAACGTAAGCTCAACAAAAATTGAGTAATGTAACTGGCAAAATAGTTTAAAACCCAACAATGAACTCAACATTAGCTCGGACAAGTAATGGAAAATAATGTACCTAGACCAAGTCATCGTTCTGGAGGACTTCCACTACGACCTCAGACACGAACTTGGTGATGGAATTGTGGGGCAACAATGACAGAATGGGAAATAGGAAAGAGTGCGTCGGGGTCCTCGGAGAGAAATGGGAAAGAGGATGGGGATGGGGATTGTTTATTAAAAAATATCACGTGGAAATGCGCTGGGATTCGATGGGGGTGGAAATATCGTTTAGTTAAGGGACTGTCCCGTCCCACTAGGGGGCTGCCTTGTTCCGCGAGAGGACAACATGTCAACTTGAGAGTCTTCAACTTCAAATGACACAGCTATTAGCTTGTTAGTGAATTTTCAATTATTGTCCCTCCGTCAGACTGAGTATCCTAGTGATCTAGTGAGGTGACTATCCCATCCCACTAGGGGACTGCTTCGTCCCATGAGAGAACAACACGGTCAAATTGAGACTCTTCAGAAGTCTGTGTCAGAAGTTCTCTTATGAATTGCCAAACGTTTCCTGGCATGGAGGCACACAATAGTTTCTTGCATGATCTGTGTATGAAACAGTTGAGGGACTTAATCGTCCCGAACATAGGAGACGCATCCCGAACATCGCAGGGTCGTCCCGAAAGGGAATGCCTAGTACATATTTGGGATGATCTTGACCATGGCAGATTCACGAACATCGGGAACATGGATGATTCGTCGCACTAGGGAACTGACCCGTAGATACCGGGGACTAAGTTCTCCCAATGCAGGACTATATTTAATTTGTTTCAGCAATTCATTCATTCATTCAATTCAACCCCAAAGATACATAAAATATATTCAACGACAAGATAATAACATTTTGGTTACACGAAACTTGATTGTTTGGTTACTCAAGGCTGACTTACTCGTCCACACATGGCATGGTTTAAATGTAAGAATCGTGGGATCGAATCGTCTCGAACTCTAGAACTTGGAAGTTTCGTCACGAACGGGACAAACTCGTCCATATTCGGGACTGACTCGATCATATGGGTACGAGGACTCACTCATCCTGTCATCTACACATGGGACTGACCCATCGTGAGACGAACTGAATTGTCACGTCACGAGACTAACTCGTCCCGAGGTTGGCAGATTCGTGCCAAACATGGCAGAATCATCACGACGTGGGAGTGAGCCGTCCGTTGCGGGAGTGAGACGTCCCGTATACTGGCCCATTTTGTCAAAGAATTCAAAGACAACATTGCAATATTAAAATTTAACAATACCAATAATTTAACATATCCAAAGCAGTACAAACAAAACATTCCAACGAAACCTATAACAAAACGTCTTGTCCTCTCTCTTTCTTCTTTAGGTTTCATTACTCTTTCCTCATAGTTTGGATAAAGTTTCTTCTTTCGGCCATCTGATATTCGATCCAACACTATAATGAAATTCCATTGAACACTATATGCTTCCGTGTTTGAAAATTTCCATTACATATCCGAAGAGATAGAAACAAAACATTCTAGTGAACACTATAAGCTTCCATATAACATTCCATTGACTAATTCAACATTACATGTTCCATGAACAGAAACACAAACATAAATAAAAACGCAAACACTCACAAAATCATCTTGTTTAACAAAGATGGTGATCCTAACTGATTTCTAAATGTGTGGATTAGGTTGGTGGTAGAAACACAACGCTTAATGATTTTGTTGCGCGAAAATGGCCTATGGTCACCCAACAACATAAATCACCTTCACGCAACAAAATCATTAATCATGTTTAGATGAAAAACAACTTGATTAACAACATATCCAATTGCAAATAAAGAAACTTCTTACATGGTAGGATCAAATCAAGATAAACATGTTGGGTCGTTCAATGGCAAATTCACGAACACCGGAACATAGATGATTAATCCCAAACATGGCACAATAGTTCCTCCACGGGAATAACCCATCCCCCTGTGGGACTGACCCGTAGATACCGGGAATAGAGTTCTCCCATCGCGGGACTGTATTTAATTTGTTTCAGAGATTCATTCATTCCATTCGACCGAAAAAATTAAATAAATTTGATGACAACATAATAACATTTTGGTTACATGAAACTTGATTGTTCAAAACAAAAAAATGTGACAAAACAATACGTCAGTTACACAAATCTTGAATGTTCAAACAAAAAACGATGGTCTAAAATGTAGACCCCTTGTCGGAAGCATTCTTGGCAAACCATGGATCCACCCGAATGGGATTGACGTTGTGGGAAGGCTCATGCATGGCAGTTGAGTCTTCATCAACGAAACACTGAACCTGGTGTGTGATTGAATCAGTTATAATAACCGCAAGTGCACGACCGGATTGAAGCGGTGGCAAATATGGGTCGATCCTCTGGGAGGTGTGTCGACTTTGGTTAGTTCGAAGGCAAGTGTGAAACAAAGGGGAGAAGAGATTGATTAAACTAAACTACACTAAACGAGTAAGCAACAAAGAAGGAAATGGAAGCGAGACAAGAAATGAAAGTAAGTGGCTAATAGAAGAAGATAGAAATCAGGAATGGAAAATCCCTAAGGGGTGGAGTGTGTGTACACATGAAATAAGTGTGGTGAATGCATACAATAAGCTCAAGTATAGTTAGTGTTTGTTATGCAGAAGAAGTACCTAATGACAAGACCTATTAATTGACATAATTTCATGCTCATATTTGTATCTTATATCCATTATCTTACACCTAAGCAATGCTACGTGACGAGTTTTATGTTTGAATTTCAGAAATAAATAGGTTCGAAGAGAACAGCCATGAAAGGACTCAAAAGCCGGAAAAAGGACTTAATTGTGAGACCTGGGACTAAGATGAAAGAGAGAAGGACCTGAACGTAAGACCGAAGGACCTAAGAGCAAAACAGAAAACTCCACACCATCATGGGGAGTATTTTGACAAGTCGATTCGGGTCGGAGCTCCAATAAACAAAGTAAAGGCATCCAAGACTAACCAATACATCAAGCAAAGCCCAACATGAAAACCAGACGGATATGGATCTTATAGACCGCCAATTGGCGGTCTGGGACCACTAATTGGCGGTCCAGATAGCTCTGGATCCGCTAAGATTTCGGGCGCACGTCTATTAGTGTATGCTTAGTCTATTTTTGGTATTTGTTTAGTCCCACATCGGGGGATTGTCCCGGATTACCTTTTTCTATGGCTATAAATAGAACTCTCCTTCCTCTCATGTATCCCATCTCTCTCTTTGGTGGCCATCTTCCCTACAAAGAGTGAAGCCTTGAAACAAAACTCTGGTGGAGGAAGGGCTACATGTAATTGAGTGAGTTCATAATATACGTTTTCCTTTAATTGTGTTGTTTCTCTCTTAGGTTAATTTCCTTTAATGTGCTTGCTTTGATGCTTGTTTTGTTTTATGTCATTTCAGCTTCTTTAATATTTCTTGCTTGATTAATGTAGTTTCATTTTAGTATAATGCTTCATTTTGTTAATGTAGTTAGTGTAATGAGTAGTGAGTAGTTCCATCCCAATTTGGGGGTGGAGAAATATGTGATATGACAATGTAGTGTATTATGTGTGTGTTATCTTAATCCCTTGAGCCTTATATGATTTCCATAACCATCTAATGGGATTTCACTCTTATCTTTGATAGGCTAATGCTCTTGAATGAAGCTTAGCTTATGCTTAGATTAGTGAACCTATTTTATGAGGAATGATAAGGTGAGGATATGGATGGAATTAATATTCGAAACACAATTTGTAGTGTATGTACTCATGTTGCCTTTACCTTGGTTAATGTCTTGTATGTTTTAATGATATGTGTTATCTTAATTCGAGTGGAGGCATAGTAGGGTCTAGTCTTTATACAAGAGTTCATTTAGCTTCATTCCAATTATTGTCTTGTATGCTTTAATGATATGATCTTATCTTAATTCATGTGGAGGCAAAGTTGGATTTAGTTTTATGATTTCATGCACTACATGTTGTGAGGAGCTTAATTAAACACACACACACACACACATCTTTTATATTCAAATTATTTCTCTACCCCCTTTGGGGTTTAGTTTTATTGCTTAGCTTTCAATCTTTCTCTCCTTTCTTTACCACTCGCCCTTCGCACAAACCAAACGTCGACACACCTCCCAGTGGATGACCCATATTTAACACCGCTTCAATGCGGTCGTGGACTTGCGGTTAATATAAAACGAATCAATCAAGTTTTTGGCGCCGTTGCGTGCGAGGTGCTCTGTCCAGACCTTGGTTTGGACGATTCGAGTGGTCTTAATTTTTTGTTTGTAGTTTTACTTGGTTTCAGGGATCCTAGAGCTCAAGGGGAGGCCACTGGAGAAATTTGAGGCATAGAAGCACCAAACAGACCGCCAATTGGCGACCTGGTGAGCGTTTCTTGTTCTCTGTTTTGATCTGGTAGTTGTCTGGTTCATTGTAGTTATCTGGGAGCACTATTTTGCATGTTGTGAATTCTAGTTTGCTCCCAGATTTAATTTCAATCCCCTTTAATCATCTTGGCCTTAAAATTCAAAGCAAAAGATTAGGCATTTGCTATGTTTAGGTCATGCATCATCTAGTAATGACTTGAGCATGTTAATTGTCTTCTCTTAGTTTTAATTTTTGTCGTTGATTGGTGGAGTGAGGTACGCATTCCTTAACACTCATTCACACATTAGGACATCCATTAGCGAGTAAGGTTTGCATCGAAACAAGAGGGAGGTGAGTGCTTGCTTGGTGAGTTGCTTGCTAGCCTAAGAGTTCAAAACATCTTTAAGGGGCATCACCTATAGTATTGAAAGATAAGGTGGGGGATTTCATCACCCCTCCCTTATCCCCAAAAAGCACACTCAAGTAAAGCCTTAATCTAAAAGCAAGTAGACATTGGCCATTACGACTTGGGCGCATTAGGAGAGTGATCCCGTCACGACCGTCATAGCCTGATCGGCGTCGCCCACTTTGTCGATAGTAGGAGAGATGAGATCTCCGGATCTTGGCTCACTTGCTGGGCATTGTGGTCTTCTTCGTAGGGAGGTGAGGTGTGTTGAGGCCGTGTGACCTCGCAGTTAGGCGTCGTCTAGCTGTAAGGACCCATAGCCAGCCTAAGCTTGTTTGAGCCGTGTTTGCTAGACTAGGCTTCTATCCTCACCCTTTACCCATGCTAGCTTGAGGGATTCTTCCCTCCTCATCTGAGTCCTCTCCTCATCTATTTTCTACGCGTAGTCTCCTCCTCTAGTACACCTTCTGTTGTGTGTTCTTTTAGAGTCGAGTCGAGCATTTTTATGCGAGATTGGGCATGTTAGTGTGCTGCATTTAATATCGATATATCTGCTTGCCTTGATCCTTGGGTGACTTGTCATCTTTTGCTTGCCTAGTGCCTTAAAATTTGCACATTTGTTTCAAAATATTCATGTGTTTGCGAAAGAAAATGTTTTGTGGGTTTTGTGTGTGTTTAGCTTGTGCAAAACCGTTGAGAGGCAAAGTAAAAAGAAAGCTCCCAAAATTGTCTTGAAGTTGATGCATTAGGATATCTAGTACAATGGCTTTAGGATTTATCGAGTCGTTAGGATGCACCCCAGTTTTCCCTTGGGGGTGAGTAATCATAGGGTTTCAATGCTCAAACATTTAAAGAAGTCCACCCTGAACCTAATGACTCAATAATTCGTGTCTGTTAACTTAAGGAAGTTTGTTGTTGTCAATGACCCTTTAAATCTTGTTGTGAGACATTAAGTGTAGGGGTTTTGGTTCATGTGTAGATAAGAAATAAGTGAGTTGGTGTTCTCTCTTCTCGCACGGCTCCTATCACTTGGGAAAGTAGGTCTGAAGGGACTTTGTGCCTGGTGCTTTCGACTCATCTGACTTGGGATGCGCCGACCGAACTCCCGTTACACGGGTGGTAGGGATTGCCCTATGTGGAGATTTGGGGAAAGGTGTACGTGATAGTGTAAGTCCTCATGGGCAATGATGCACGAAACCTGACCCTGAGAGAACGAAGCTCCAACTAAAAGAAAAAAAAGAAAAAAAAGAAAATAATAATAATAAGAAAAGAAACAAAAAGAAAAAAAATGCAAATAACAAACTTAATGGACCTTACACTTTGTAAAACTCGAGGATGTTGAGGTTGTCCATGTCTTTCACTTAATTCCTTATTTAACTTACACGACTGATTCATTAGGCTAGGTGTGTTGACTGATTACCTATATAGAGTCGGCCCGTAGGATTACCGCGTCCATTGATCGACAAAATTTGTCCAACGAGTCGAGTGTCTATATTGAATAATGCAACTCGTTCGGATTTTGTGGGTATATCCGCTGAAAACCCTAAGGAGACAACACTCCTTCTCCTTGGCAACAAGGAGGTTTAACGGCTTGTTGCACGTGCTAAGTGCAACCGTGATTCCTACAAAAGTGAGTTAGGATTTCTTGTTTCTCGTTTGTTTTTCTCTTTCTTTGTTTTGCTCGGGACTAGCAAAAACTTAGGTGTGGGGGTATTTGATTGACATCATTTCATGCTTATATTTGTATCTTATATCCATTATCTTACACCTAAGCAATGCTACTTGATGAGTTTTATGTTTAGTTTTCAGGAATAAATAGGTTTGAAGAGATGAAGCATAAAAGGACCCAAAAGCTGGGAAAAAAGACTGAATTGTGAGATCTGGGGACTAAGATGCAAGGGAGAAGGACCTGAATGTAAGACAGAAGGACCTAAGAGTAAAACAGAATACTCCACACCATCATGGGGAGTATTTTAGCAATTCGATTCGGGTCGGAGCTCCAACAAACCATGTAAATGCATCCAAGACCAAAAAATATACCAAGAAATGCCACAACAAAGTCCAACTTGATCCAAAGTTTATGGACCACCAATTGGCGGTCTGGGACAGCTAATTGGTGGTCCAGATCACTCTGGATCCGCCCAAATTTCTCTAGCACATTTATTAGAGGATGTTTAGGCTATTTTTTGTATCTGTTTAGTCCGACATCGGGGGATTGTCCCGGATTGCCTTTTTCTTTGGCTATAAATAGAACTCTTCACCTTCCTTGTACATATCTCTCTCTTGGTGGCATTCTTCCCTACTAAGAGTGAAGCCTTGAAGCAAAACTCTGGTGGAGGAAGGGCTGCTTGTAATTTGGAGTGAGTAATAATAGAAGTTTTGTAGTTAATTGTTGTTTGCTTTAGCTTTTACATTGCTTAGTTAATTTCAATTTACATGTCTTGCATGTTTCTTTAGCCTCATGTTCTTTTAGTCTCTTTAATGTTTATTGCTTGCTTAGATTAATTTCATTTCAGTATTATGTTTCATTTTGTTAATGTAGTTAGTGTAATGAGTAGTAAGTAGTTCCATCCTCATTTGGGGGGTGGAGAAATATGTGATATGATCATGTAGTATTAAGTGTGTGTTATCTTAATCCCTTGAGCTTTATATGATTTCCATAACCATCTAATGAGTTTTCACTCTTATCTTTGATATGCTAATGCTCTTGAATGAAGCTTAGCTTATGCTTTGATTAGTGAACCTATTTTATGGGGAATGATAAGGTTAGGATATGGATGGAATTAATATTGGAAACACAATTTGTAATGTATGTACTCTTGTTGCCTTTACCTTAGTTAATGTCTTGTATGTTTTAATGATATTGGGTTATCTTAATTCATGTGGAGGCATAGTAGGGTCTAGTCTTTATACATGAGTTCATTTAGCTTCATTCCAATTATTGTCTTGTATATTTTAATGATGTAGTCTTATCTTAATTCATGTAGAGGTAAAGTTGGATGTAGTTTTAAGATTTCATGCACTACATGTTGTGAGGAGCTTAATTGAACACACACACACACACATCTTTATATTCACATTATTTCTCTACCCCCTATGGGGTTTAGTTTTATTGCTTATCTTAATTTCCTTTTTGCATCTTAGTGTAGTTTAGTGTAACCAATCTCTCTCTCCATTGTTTACCACTCGCCTTCGCACAAACCAAACGCCGACACACCTCCCAGTGGACGACTCGTATTTGCCACCGCTTCAACGCGGCCGTGTACTTGCGATTTAAATAAAACGATCAATCACTCAGGTCGCTACTCCCGGGTATTGTAGGTGTGGACTTACGGGCCATGATGACTTGGAATGCGCTTACGCTCCAAGGGATACTGAGCATGCAAATGCGATGTATCAACAGAGGCCCCGTAACGACCTGTACAGTCACTCCTACAACCCGGGATGGCGTAACCATCCTAACTTCTTTTGGGGGCCTAGTGGGGGTAACGGTCAGAGCTCACACGCTCAACCTCAACCTCCACCTTATCAACCGCCATGCCCATCGGCGACCTACCAATCTCCACATCAAATGTCTCAGAACCATAATTACCAACCTCCTCGGACCGAATCGTCGGGTTATTCTAACCAGACTCCACTAACTCAACGGGTTGACTCGAAGGACCCCACTCTTGAACAAACCCTTCATTCGTTCATTCAGAGCACACAATCCTTGTTTGCGGCCAGCAACAATTCGGTCAAAGCATTGGAAATGCAAGTTAGCCAGTTGGCTAATCAGCTCCATGAACGCGAGAAGGGCCAATTACCGAGTCAACCCGAGGTGAATCCTCGGGGTACCCATTCTCAAGTAAGGACACCTTTACCTCATGCTACCTTTGAACCGACCCATCATATTAATGTGATACATACTTTGAGGTCTGGTAAGGAGGTGGACCACCACATTGGGGTGCCTTCTTTGTCATCACCATCTTTGACGGAGTCGGATCCTGAGGCTCCCTCCAAATTTACTTCCAGGAAGGAGCCAGATCCTGAGGTTCTTTCTACATTTCCTTCGACAAAGGGCCCGAACCCTGAGGTCCCCTTGTCTCCTCTTGTGTTGAAGGAATCAGATTCTGAGTTCCCCACTCATGTTTCTTTGGACCAGAATTCTAGGGTTCCTTCGCACCCTTATGCCCCGAAGGCTCCATTCCCTGAGCGCCTTAAAAAGAAAACCTCAGATCAGCATGACAAGATGCTTGACATGTTTAGGCAAGTTAAGGTGAACATCCCTCTGTTGGAGGTGATTCAGCAAATGCCACCTTATGCCAAGGTTCTCAAGGACTTATGCACCAAAAAGAGAAAAAGTCATGTTCCAAAGAAAGCTTTTCTTGCGGCTAACGTGAGTTCGTTGTTGGCACAACCCATGCAAGTCAAGTACAAGGACCATGGTTGTCCTACTATCTCTTGTGTGATTGGTGATGTGTCCATATATCGTGCCTTATTGGACCTTGGTGCATCTGTTAATCTTCTGCCTTATTCTGTCTATGTCCACCTCGGTCTTGGAGACCTCAAACAAACAAAAACCACTCTTTAATTGGATGATAGGTCTATGAAGAAACCGAGGGGTGTGGTGGAAAATGTGCTGATCAAAGTGGGAGAGTTCATTTATCCAGTCGACTTCTTTGTCTTGGATACTGAACCTGTGCCAAACCCACTTGGACAAATTCTTGTCATTCTGGGGCGACCATTTTTTGCGACTTCCAATGCCTTGATCAATTGTCGCAATGGTCTGATGCGCTTGACATATGGTAGTCAATGTGCTGATTTCAACATCTTCACCATCGGCAAGAAGCCAGGTGCCTTCAATGACGTTGTTGGGGTCAACCTTACCCAGGGTTTGGATGAAATTGAAGTTGAGGGCACCTTCAAGTACTTCAGAGAATTGTTCGATGGAAATCCTGAAGGTGATGAAGATGTTTCACCTGGGTTGACACAAGAGGGTGCCTTATGTTCTGATCACGTGGCCTCAGTACCACCTCCTTTTGATCTTGTGGCCCTTGAGCCACATTCTCCTGATCTTGTGGCCCTTGAGCCACATTCTTCTGATCATGTGGCCCTTGAGCCACTTCTTTTTGATCACGTGGCCCTTGAGCCACATCATTTTGATCACGTGGCTTTTGAGCCACAAGATACTATTTTTATGGCCTCTGGGCCACCTGCTCTTAATTCTGTATCTGCTGAGGACCACATGTGGGTTAAGAATCAACCACCTCATACCCTTCAACCTGATAGAGGTTCACCTCTCATTCATGCCTCCTCTTTTCCTAACTCTCAAGAGGCATCGAACGACCACAATGTATATAAGGGTGTCAGGTGGTCAAGCAATTCTGTTTTGTATGTTGCGAGCCCATGCATGTGCATTTCTGGCTCGAGAGATGGTGGGTTCCCATTTCATGTCCCTTGACATATGAAGATGGAAGCCTATTGTTGTACATAGTTATAAAAAAACTCCTTCAGTGAGTATCGATTGTTGTGGGCTCCAACCTTTGAGTATTTGGGGCCCATTTCTTTCACGTATTTATATCCCTTCTTCAGCATCTCACAGGTTTTGAGGGCATTCAGGTTTGTGTCCATCAATATAACCATGAACTTCCCTTTGCGCTTCATATTGGTGAGATCTTTCCTTTTTCATGCATAAATTCATGTAGTATTTTGCTCACATTCATTGAGGACAATACATGAAGTAGGTGTAGGGGGTGTTTTACGTGTATATATAGTTGAGTCTTTTGTGTGCATTATTAGGGTCATGTTAGTGTGCTGCATTTAATATCGGTATATCTCCTTGCCATGATCCTTGGGTTATCTGTCTTCTTTTGCTTTCCTAGTGCTTCAAAATTTTCACATTTCTTTCAAAATATTCATGTGTTTGCGAAAGAAAAATGTTTTGTGGGTTTTGCGTGTGTTTAGCATGTGCAAAACCATTGAAAGGCAAAGTAAAAAGAAAGCTCCCAAAATTGTCTTGAACTTGATGCATTAGGATATCTAGTACAATGGCTTTAGGATTTATCGAGTCATTAGGATGCACCCCAGTTTTCCCTTGGGGGTGTGTAATCATAGGGTTTCAGTGCTCAAACATTTAAAGAAGTCCACCCTGAACCTAATGAGTCAATAATTCGTGTCTCTTAACTTAAGGAAGTTTGTTGTTGTCAATGACCTTTTAAATCTTGTTGTGAGACATTAAGTGTAGGGGTTTTGGTTCATATGTAGATAAGAAATAAGTGAGTAGGTGTTCTCTCTTCTCGCACGGCTCCTATCACTTGGGAAAGTAGGTCTGAGGGGACTTTTGTGCCTGCTGCTTTCGAGTCAATTGACTTGGATGCACCGACCGAACTCCCGTTACACGGGTGGTAGGGATTACCCTATGTGGAGATTTGGGGAAATGTGTACGTGATAGTGTAAGTCCTCATGGGCAATGATGCATGAAACCTGACCCTGGGAGAATGAAGTTCCAACTAAGAAAAAGGAAAAAAGAAGTAGAAAAGAAACAAAAATAAAAAAATGCAAATAAGAACCTTAATGGACTTTACACTTTGTATCACTTGAGGAGATTGAGGTTGTCCATGTCTTTCACTTAATTCCTTATTTTACTTGCACGAATGGTTCATTAGATTAGGTGTGTGGACTGATTACCTATATAGAGTTGGCCCGTAGCATTACCGCGTCCAATGATCGACAAAATTTATCCAACGAGTCGAGTGTCTAGATTGAATAATGCATCTTGTTCGGTTTTGTGGGTATATCCGCTAAAAACCCTCAGGAGACAACACTCCTCCTTGGCAACCAGGAAGTTTAACGACTTGTTGCATGTGCTAAGTGCAGCCGTGATTCCTACGAAAGTTAGTTAGGATTTCTTGTTTATCGTTTGTTTTTCTCTTTCTTTGTTTTGCTCGGGACTAGCAAAAACTTAGTTGTGGGGGTATTTGATTGACATAATTTCATGCTCATATTTGTATCTTATATCCATTATCTTACACCTAAGCAATGCTACGTGACGAGTTTTATGTTTGAATTTCAGAAATAAAGAGGTTTGAAGAGAAGAGCCATGAAAGGACTTAAAAGCAGGAAAAAAGACTTAATTCTGAGACCTGGGGACTAAGATGCAAGAGAGAAGGACCTGAACGTAAGACCGAATGACCTAAGAGCAAACAGAAAACTCCACACCATCATGGGGAGTATTTTGACAATTCGATTCGGGTCGGAGCTCCAATAAACAAAGTAAATGCATCCAAGACCAACCAATACATCAAGCAAAGCCCAGTTTGAAAATCAGACGGGTCTGGATCTTATTGACCGCCAATTGGCGGTCCACATAGCTCTGGATCCGCTAAGATTTTGGGCGCACATGTATTAGTGTATGCTTAATATATTTTTGGTATTTGTTTAGTCCCACATCGGGGGATTGTCCCGGATTACCTTTTTCTATGGCTATAAATAGAAGTCTCCTTCCTCTCATGTATCCCATATCTCTCTTCGGTGGCCATCTTCCCTACTAAGAGTGAAGCTGATTGACATCATTTCATGCTTATATTTGTATCTTATATCCATTATCTTTCACCTAAACAATGCTATGTTACGAGTTTTATGTTTAGTTTTCAGGAATAAATAGGTTTGAAGAGATGAAGCATAAACTGACCCAAAAGCAGGGAAAAATGACTGAATTGTGAGACCTGGGGACTAAGATGCAAGGGAGAAGGACCTGAACGTAAGACCAAAGGACCAAAGAGCAAAATAAAAAACTCCACACCATCTTGGGGAGTATTTTGACAATTAGATTCGTGTCATAGCTCCAATAAACAAAGTAGATACATCAAAGACCGACAAAGAAATCTAGAAAAGCCCAGAACAAATTCCAGCCGGATCCAGCCTATATAGACCGCCAATTGGCAGTCCAAGAGTGCTAATTAGTGGTCTGTTTTGGCCCAAATCCTCTCATATTTTGGTGGGTCGCGTATTAGTGTGTATTTAGTCCATTTCTGCTATTTGTTTAGTCCCACATGAGGAGCTTGTCCCGGATTGCCTTTTTCTATGACTATAAATAGAACTCTTCACCTTCCATTGTAATGACTTCATATTTTGAGTGGCTATTCTTCCTACTAGAAGTGAGGCCTTGAAGCACACACTAAAGTAGGAGGATGCTACTTGAAATGTGAGTCACTTTAATAAAAGTTTCTTTATTATGTTGTTTGTTTTATGTTTCTCGTTTTACTTTGTTTAATTTCATTTCATTAGTTTTAGTAGCTTAGTTAATATGCTTTCCTTGCTTAGTGTAATAGTTAGTTCAATGTTTAGTGAGTAGTTACATCCCCTTTAGGGGGTGGAGTAGAAGTTCATACATGCAAATGAGATATGAATGAATGCTTTATTTACAATGTGTTGATAAAACTTGAATGTATGCTTGCTTGTTTAGGATAGAATTTGTAATTTGATGAGTTTTGCCAAAATGATTAGACATCTCTCATGCTTGTTTAGGTTCTGAAATAAACAACTTGTATATGTAATTGTTAATCAACTAGGATGGTGAATGGATTGATAAGTTTTGCCATAACATTTAGACACTTCCTATGCATGGTAACACCACCTTTATTTGTGCTTAAAGAATGTGTTCAACACCCACCTCTTTGCATGTGTGCACTCACTCCACCCCTTAGGGTTTTTTCCACTTCTAAATTCCAGCACTCTTCTTTCGTTCTTAGTTAAGTTTTAGTTAATCGTTTTTTGCTTTCTTTCGCATTTTGTATTTCGTAGTGTATTGTAGCGTAGAGTAGCATAATTAACTCTCTTCTGCATTCTTTCGCCACTTGATTTCGTGCAAACGAGAGGCTGGTCACCTCCCTGAGGACGACCCGTATTTGCCACCGCTTCAATGCGGCCGTGCACTTGCGGTTTAAATTAAAACGTTCGACAAGTTTTTGGCGCCGTTGCCGGGAGGTGCCAGTCCAGACTCTTGTTTGGACGATTCGAGTGGATTTAATTTGTTTTGTGTAGTTTGTCTTTGTTTCAGGAGACTTGGAGTCGTCAGGAGGAATATCTGGAGAAATTTTGAGGCAACCTGGCACTGTAGACCGCCAATCAGCGGCCTGAGACCGCCAATTGGTGGTCTGGTGAGACTTGTTTACCTTCTTATTTCTTTGTGTTGTTACCATAATTGATGTAGTGATTTGGGACATGATTTGGTATGTTTTGACTTATAGTTTGTTCCTAGATCAATAATCCTCCTTTAAGCAACTTGGACCCTAAAACCCAAAGCAAAAGATTAGGTATTCCTTCTTGTTTAGGTCATGCATCATGTATGTGACTTAGGCATATAGATTGTCTTTCATTTTAGTTTTATTTTCAGTTGCTGATTGCTAGCGTGAGGTACACACCTTCTACTCTCATTCATGCATTTTTCTTGAACATTCATTAGTTAGTAGGAAGTGCATTGAAACAAGTGTGAGTTGAGTGTTTGTTTGGAGAGTTGATTGTTAGATTTAGACTCTAAAACGCTACTAAGGAGGGGCTGTCCCATAAAAGATAAGGTGGGGGATTTCATTACTCTTTCCTTCGCCCCACAAACCACACTAATAAATAGCCTAATTTTTAAAATCAAGTAGACATTGACCCTAAGGATTTCGGGCGCATTAGGAGAGTGATCCGGTCCCAACCGTCATGACCTGATCGGCGTTGCCCACTTGGTCGATAGTAGGAGAGACGAGATCTCCAGATCTTGGCTCACTTGCTGGGCTTTGTGGTCCTCATCGTAGGGAGGTGGGGTGTGTTGAGGTCGTGTGACCTCGCAGTTAGACGTCGTCTAGCTGTAAGGACCTATAACGACCTTAGGATTGCATGAGCCATGTTTACTTGTGTGCTTCTACCTGTACCCATCCGCCGTAGCATAAGGACTTCTTCCCTTCTCTCCTGAGTCATTCTTTCTCTCCTGTGTCCCCCCGTCTTCTCCTCTACGCACATTCTTTGTAAAAAAACGTTTTGGTGTGTGTGAACCTTTGTGCATGCTTTCGTGGACACGAGACGAGAGTGGTCGTTTGACGAGGAGCGTTGTCAATCCGGCTTCGGTAGTCGATTTCTCGACGCCTTCCTCCTCTCATGTCGCACACAGTCCGGGTTCAATGGATGCTCATTTCCGTGAGGAGGAGCAGTTGCTGGACCTACCTGTTCCATCTGTGCTTCCAGTTGTCGCTCACATACCTCTACGTGATAGATGCTACCCGAGCCGTACCGCTCTACCCTCATGCATCGTATTGCCAGAGGGAAATGTGAAACATTTTGTGGTTAAGCCTCAGTTTATTTCCATGCTCCGTCACTTCACTGGGAAAGGTGACCCCTATATCTTTCTCAGGGAATTTGAGGAGGTCTGTGCTATGTTCAGGCTGCAACAACTTAGCACAGACTCCATCCATCTTAGGCTTGTCCCCTTTGCGCTGAAGGATGACGCTAAGAAGTCGTTGTACAGCAACCAGGTGAATGCCTTTAGGACTTGGGATGAGTTTCAATATGCTTTCCTCAAGAAATACTTTCCAAATCATCAGTCTCAAAAATTGAGGAACGAAATCAATTCGTTCTATCAACTTGAGACCGAGACATTTCATGCATATCTAGATAGGTTCAAGGAGCTACTATCCTCATGCCCTCAACATGGCATTGAGTTGTGGCGTCTTTGTCAGATTGTTTACGAGGGTCTTCACATCCCGTCCCGGACGCTCCTTGAGTCCATGTGTCAAGGAGAGTTCTTAGGAAAGGATGAAAGGGAGGCATCGGCTTTCCTATAAGACCTTGCTGAGAAAACAATGCAATGGGAGAGTGTAAAGGAACCACCTGCATCATCCAGCATAGGAGCGAGGATCGCGAATGCAGACTCGACTAGATCGGGTGCCACATTTGCTATCGATACCACTACGACCACCGAGGCACGCATGGCGGCCTTAATGCGCCGTATGGATTCGATTGAGCTCCAAAACAAACAAGGTGCACCTCACATGTCCACATCTGGTCGAGTTCCCTGTCATTCATGTGGTAGGATAGGTCATGTAGAGAGCGAGTGTGCGTCCATTCCTCCTGAGATGGAACATGTGAACACCATCTATGACAAAGCTAGGAATGACCCGTACTCATCATCTTATAATCCTGGATGGAGGAACCACCCCAATTTTTCATGGAACCAAAATAATGCCCCGGGTGGTCCTTCAAACTCCTCTCGACCACCTAACTAATCATACCAACCTCCCATGCATGCACAATCTTATCAGCCACCCTAAGTTCCAATCACCAATCAATCAGGTTTCCCAAATTCTAATAATATGGAAACCCGATTCAATTCGCTTGAGACCTTGACTCGTGGACTTGAAAACTCAATGAATTTTTTTATGTCATCCACAAGTCAAGTCCTCACTTCAAATCAGCAGACCATCAAATCTCTAGAGCTTCAGATGGGCCAATTGTCTCAGTCTGTACATGAAAGAGAGAGAGTCTCTGCCTAGCCAGCCTGAGGCTAACCCCCGCATGTACCAGCAACAACACATGCAAAATGATAATGTGGTCCCTCGGGGGTGGCAAGTGATCCATGTGGAGGAACCTATTCACTATGTCAATTCCATTGTGACCTTAAGGAATGGAAAGCAGGTTGACAATCACATTTACTTTCCACACCCACCACCATCTATGCAGCCCCTCAGTGGGAATGGCGGTGAAGAAGAGGTTGAGGGTAATATACCAACACCTCATTCTCAGGCACCGCAGAAAACCTACCTGCTAAAAGCTCCATATCCAAGTAGATTAACCAAAAAGCAGAGTGACACAATGGACAAGATATTAGAGGTGTTTAAGCAAGTTAAGGTTAACATCCCCTTGTTGGATATCATCCATCAAATACCTCTATATGCCATAGTGTTGAAGGATCTCTGCACAACCAAGAGGAAGACCAATGTTCCTAAGAAAGCATTCTTGGCTGAAATGTAAGCTCACTTTTGTCCAATACCGTCTACACAAAATAAAAGGACCCTGGGTGTCCTACTATTCACTGTACGATAGGGGATACTAGCATGAGTAACGTTTTGCTTGATTTAGGATCATCGGTCAACCTCCTCCCATTTTCTGTTTATCAACGGTTAAATTTGGGAGAATTGAAACCAACTAAGATCACCCTCCAATTGGCGGATAGATCCAC
The DNA here is from genome assembly GCA_963682175.1 of Triglochin maritima. Taxonomy (NCBI): domain Eukaryota; kingdom Viridiplantae; phylum Streptophyta; class Magnoliopsida; order Alismatales; family Juncaginaceae; genus Triglochin; species Triglochin maritima. The sequence continues at coordinate 25,618,221 of OY821777.1, forward strand.
TCGTATATCAAAGGGGATTATCGAGGACGTGCTTATCAAAGTTGGAGATTTTATATTTCTAGTCGATTTTGTTGTCCTCGATACCAATCCTGTTGCGAACACCCACTCTCAAATACCTTCGATTTTGGGTAGACCATTTCTAGAAACTTCCAACGCCTTAATTAACTGTAGAAATGGTCTCATGAAGCTCTCATTTGGTAACATGAGTGCCGAGTTTCATGTGTTCAACTCTGGTAGGCAACAAGAGCCCATGGATTAACCTTTAAATCTCAATCTCATCCGCCAATTGGAGAAAGCACCACAAAATCAACGAACACCCCTAACACCAATGAAACCCATTGAGAATGCTTGTGGGCCCAACGAAAACTCATTGCCTGTCTTTGCAATGCAACAGAGTGAGCTGGCATCAAACATAAATGTTCAAAAGGAATGTTCATTGCATGATTCAGTTGAGAGTACTAGTAGAAGTGAGACACCTCATCATATGCCTATACCAGAAGGTGTCTCTACCTCATGTCCCATGGCCATTGAGCCATTTGAGCTTCATAGTGACTCCAACAAGGACCCACTTATGACCGAGCTTATGCTTGATGATCTAAATGATGGTGAGAGGTCCTTCTTGGATGACTTGGGGGAAGCCCCATTCTTAGTGATGCAAGTCTGCTGCATCCATCGAATGAGCGTGAGGAAGTCATTCTGATGCACCCACCTATTGGTTGGAGGGTTTTGTTCGATGAGCAACTAAACCCTAGTGAGGCAACACAACTTCATTCATTCATGTTGCCTACACCCAACCAATATATGAGGAGTTCGAGTCTTTCAGCTTTGACCTTTCTACCACATGACACCTCAGAGTAGCGGTGAAGTTTGCCCATCTCGGCAAGTCTCTGGTCCTCATGACTTGATGTTCTCATTTGATGTTCCTTCATGATTAATTCATTTTATATTAAACCGCAAGTGCACGACCGCGTTGAAGCGGTGGCAAATACGGGTCGTCCACTGGGAGGTGTGTCGACTATTGGTTTGTTCGAAGGTGAGTGGTAAAGAAAGGAGAGAATGGTTGGTTACAATAAACCACACTAAGATGCAAAAGGAAATGAAGACAAGCAATAAAACTAAACCCCATAGGTTGTAGAGAAATGATCTGAATATAAATATGTGTGTGTGTGTGTGTGTTCAATTATGCTCCTCACAACATGTAGTGCATCAAATCATAAAACTAAATCCAACTTTGCCTCAACATGAAATAAGATAAGACTATATCGTTAAAACATACAAGACAATAATTGGATGAAGCTAAATGAACTCATGTATAACGACTAGACCCTACTATGCCTCCACATGAAATAAGATAACCCAATATCATTAAAACATACAAGGCATTAACCAAGGTAAAGGCAACAAGAGTACATACACTACAAATTGTGTTTCCAATATTAATTCCATCCATATCCTCACCTTATCATTCCCCATAAAATAGGTCCACTAATCTAAGAATAAGCTAAGCTTCATTCAAGAGCATTAACATATCAAAGATAAGAGTGAAATCACATTACATGGTTATGGAAATCATATAAGGCTTACAGGATTAAGATAACACACACCTAATACACTACATGATCATATCACATATTTCTCCACCCCCCAAATGGGGATGAAACTACTCACTAATCATTACACTACCTACATTAACAAAATGAAACATTATACTGAAAGGAAATTTAACTAAGCAAGAAAGGAGCATTAAAGAAGCTTAAAAGGAAAGGAAAGACTAAACAAGCATGTACAAATTAAAAGACAAGATTAAAAGAAACTAGAATAATTATTTTATTAACAATGACTCACATTGAAGGTATCATTATTCTCCACCTTGAGTTTTGCTTCAAGGCTTACTCCTTAGTAGAGTGAATGCCACCAAACAATTGGTGATTTACAATAGAAGGTGAAGAGTTCTATTTATAGCCAAAGAAAAAGGCAATCTGGGACAATCCCCCGATGTGGGACTAAACAAATACAAGAAATGGACTAAATACACACTAATACGCGACCCACCAAAATCTTAGTGGATTTGGGCCAAAACAGACCGCTAGTCGCGGTCTTGGACCGTCAATTGGCAGTCTATATGGTCCGGATCACGCTGGATTTTATTCTGGGCTTTTCTGGATGTCTTTGTTGGTCTTTGATGCATCTACTGCACTCTTTGGAGCTCCGACCCGAATAGAATTGCCAAAATACTCCCCATGATGGTGTGGAGTTTTCTGTTTTTCTCTTTGGTCCTTCGGTCTTACATTCAGGTCCTTCTCCCTTGCATCTTAGTCCCTCGGTCTCACAATTAAGTCATTTTTCCCTGCTTTTGGGTCCTTTCATGCTTCATCTCTTCAAACCTATTTATTTCTGAAATTCAAACATAAAACTCGTCATGTAGCATTACTTAGGTGTAAGATAATGGATATAAGATACAAATATACTCATGAAATGATGTCAATCACTTGACCAAATGATTATGAGAATATCGTTGTTGCTGTATATATCATGTTAATAAAAAGAAAAAAAAAGTGTAATAAAAGACTCAATGAGCGAGCATTGATTGTTGTGGGCCCCAATCCTTGTGTACTTGGGCCCCATTTCTTTTTACGTATTTGTCTCCCTTCTTTAGTATCTCATAGGTTTTGAGGGAATTCGGGTTTGTGTCCATCGCTATAACCATGAACTTGCTGTTGCACATCATGTTGGTGAGATCTTCCCTTTTTCATGCATAAATCCATGTAGTATCATGCTCACATTCATTGAGGACAATGCATGAAGTAGGTGGGGGGGGGGGGTGTTTTACGTGTGTACATAGTTGAGTGTTTTTCTTTTGATTTTTTTTTCTTTTGTGTGTTTTGATAAGGTCATGTTAGTGTGCTGCATTTATTATCGATATATCTGCTTGCCATGATCCTTGGGTGACTTGTCTTCTTTTGCTTGCCTAGTGCTTTAAAATTTTCACATTTCTTTCAAAATCTTCATGTGTTTGCAAAAGAAAATGTTTTTGTGGGTCTTGCGTGTGTTTAGCATGTGCAAAACCGTTGAGAGGCAAAGTAAAAAGAAAGCTCCCAAAATTGTCTTGAACTTGATGCATTAAGATATCTAGTTTACTGGCTTTATGTCTTATCGAGTCGTTAGGATGCACCGCAGTTTTCCCTTGGGGGTGAGAGTGCTTAAACATTTAAAGAAGTCCACCCTGAACCTAGTGAGTCAAATACTTCGTGTCTGTTAGTATAAGGAAGTTTGTCGTAGTCAAGGGCCCTTAATCTCTTTTTGTGAAACTTAAGTGTAGGGGTTTTGATTCCCATGTAGATAAATAAATAAGGGGTGTTCTATCTTCTCGCACGACTCCTATCACTCGGGAAAGTAGGTCTGAGGGGACTTTGTACATGGTGCTCTCGAGTCATCTGACTTGGGATGCACCGACCGAACCCCTGTTACACGGGTGGTAGGGATCACCCTATGTGGAGATTTGGGGGAAGGTGTACATGATAGTGTAAGTCCTCATAGGCAATGATGCACGAAACCTGACCATGGGAGAATCAAACACCAACCAATAAAATGCTCCAAAGAAAAAGAAAAAAAAGAAAGAAAGTCCAAGAAGAACCAAAATGGACTTTACACATTGTATCACATTCCGAAGTTGTGGTTGCCCATGTCTTTCACTTAAGTCCTTAACTAACTTTCACGAATAATTCATTAGGCTAGGTGTGTGGACCGATTACATATATAGAGTTGACCCGTGGTATTACCGCGTCCCATGATCGACAAGATAAGTCCAACGAGTCGTGTAGCTAGATTGATTAATGCATCTTGTTCGGATTTTGTGGTTATATCCGCTGAAAAGCCTCAGGAGACAACACTCCTCCTTCTTGGCGACAAGGAGGTTTAACGACTTGTTCCACGTGCTAAGTGCAACCGTGATTCCTACGAAAGTGAGTTAGGATTTCTTCTTTTTCGTATGCTTTTCCTTTCTTTGTTTTGCTCGGGACAAGAAAAAGTTAGTTGTGGGGGTATTTGATTGACATCATTTCAAGCTTATATTTGTATCTTATATCCATTATCTTTCACCTAAAGAATGCTATGTTACGAGTTTTATGTTTAGTTTTCAGGAATACATAGGTTTGAAAAGATGAAGCATAAAAGGACCCAAAAGCAGGGAAAAAGGACTGAATTGTGAGACCTGGGGACTAAGATGCAAGGTAGAAGGACCTGAACGTAAGACCGAAGGACCAAAGAGCAAAACAAAAAACTCCACACCATCTTGGGGAGTATTTTGGCAATTAGATTCGGGTTGGAGCTCCAATAAACAAAGTAGATGCATCAAAGACCGACAAAGAAATCCAGAAAAGATCAAAATAAATTCCAGCCGGATCCAGACTATATAGACCGCCAATTGGCGGTCTGTTTTGGCCCCAATCCTCTCATATTTTGGTGGATCGCGTATTAGTATGTATTTAGTCCATTTCTGGTATTTGTTTAGTCCCACATCGGGGGATTGTCCCGGATTGCCGTTTTCTATGGCTATAAATAGAACTCTTCACCTTCCATTGTAATGACTTCATATTTTGAGTGGCTATTCTTCCTACTAGAAGTGAGGCCTTGAAGCACACACTAAAGTAGGAGGATGCTACTTGAAATGTGAGTCACTTTAATAAAAGTTTCTTTATTATGTTGTTTGTTTTATGTTTCTTGTTTTACTTTGTTTAATTTCATTTCATTAGTTTTAGTAGCTTAGTTAATATGCTTTCCTTGCTTAGTGTAATAGTTAGTTTAATGTTTAGTGAGTAGTTCCATCCCCTTTGGGTGGTGGAGTAGAAGTTCATACATGCAAATGAGAATGGAATGAATGCTTTATTTACAATGTGTTGATAAAACATGAATGTATGCTTGCTTGTTTAGGATAGAATTTATAACTTGATGAGTTTTGCCAAAATGATTCGACACCTCTCATGCTTGTTTAGGTTCTGAAATAAACAACTTGTATATGTAAATGTTAATCAACTACGATGGTGAATGGATTGATAGGTTTTGCCATAACATTTAGACACTTCCTATGCATGATAACACCACCTTTATTTGTGCTTAAAGAATGTGTTCAACACCGACCTCTTTGCATCTGTGCACTCACTCCACCCCTTAAGGGGTTTTTCCACTTCTGAATTCCAGCACTCTTCTTTCGTTCTTAGTTAAATTTTTGTTAATCGTTTGTTGCTTTCTTTCACATTTTGTATTTCGTAGTGTAGTGTAGCGTATAGTAGCATAATCAACTCTCTTCTCCATTCTTTCGCCACTTGATTTCGTGCAAACGAGAGGCTGCTCACCTCCCTGAAGATGACCCGTATTTGCCACCGCTTCAACGCGGCCGTACACTTGCGGTTTAAATTAAAACGTTCAACAGAAGACTTGAAGCAAAACTCTAGTGGAGGAAGGGCTAGTTGTAATTGAGTGAGTTCATAATATATGTTTTCCTTTAATTGTGTTGTTTCTCTCTTAGGTTAATTTCCTTTAATGTGTTTGCTTTGATGCTTGTTTTGTTTTATGTCATTTCAGCTTCTTTAATATTTCTTGCTTGATTAGTGTAGTTTCATTTCACTATAATGTTTCATTTTGTTAATGTAGTTAGTGTAATGAGTAGTGAGTAGTTCCATCCCCATTTGGGGGGTGGAGAAATATGTGATATGATCATGTAGTGTCTTAGGTGTGTGTTATCTTAATCCCTTGAGCCTTATATGATTTCCATAACCATCTAATGAGATTTTACTCTTATCTTTGATAGGTTAATTCTCTTGAATGAAGCTTAGCTTATGCTTAGATTAGTGAACCTATTTTATGGGGAATGATAAGGTGAGGATATGGATGGAATTAATATTGGAAACACAATTTGTAGTGTATGTACTCTTGTTGCCTTGATCTTGGTTAATTTCTTGTATGTTTTAATGATATGTGTTATCTTAATTCATGTGGAGGCCTAGTAGGGTCTAGTCTTTATACATGAGTTCATTTAGCTTCATTCCAATTATTGTCTTGTATGCTTTAATTATATGATCTTATCTTAATTCATGTGGAGGCAAAGTTAGATTTAGTTTTATGATTTCATGCACTACATGTTGTGAGGAGCTTAATTAAACACACACACACACACATCTTTTATATTCACATTATTTCTCTACCCCTTTGGGGTTTCGTTTTATTGCTTAGGTTTCATTTCCTTTTGCATTCTAGTATAATCAATATTTCTCTTCTTTCTTTACCACTCGCCCTTCGCAGAAACCAAACGTCGACACACCTCCCAGTGGACGACTCGTATTTGCCACCGCTTCAACGCGGCCGTGCACTTGCGGTTAATATAAAACGAATCAATCACATGTCATTCAAAGCACTAACCTTGGTGATTAATATAAGCATGACAAGTTTGTTATTAAGAACCTAAAAAAGCATGGAATGTACCTAAATTTTATGGCAGAAGCCATCAAGTTAAGTATTCTCTTTGATTCAAACAAGAATACTAACATTTCTCATATACAACAATATTTAGCATTCATTCCATCTACATAACACGTATAAACATCAACTCCACCCCCAAAGGGGGATGAAACTACTCACACATTAAACTGTAAACTACATGAAGAAAAGAAGACATTCTATTTATACTACTATAAAGAAAACAAAACAAACTAAACAAGCAAGCATCAAAATAAAGACAATACAAAATTAATAAAACTATGAAGAATTACTTTATTTAAATGACTCACATTACAAGTAACATTCTTCTCCACCTTGAGCTTTTGCTTCAAGGCTTTTACTCCAAGTAGAGAGAATGCTGATGCATTGCATACATTGCATCATATGTCTTTCATTTAGATTACTTTTACATCAATAAATGCTACTAAGGTATGTGTTTAGTCTTATTTACAGATTACAGGGACCTGAATGCAATTTACCCACATCCCGAGCATAAACGCATGCAAAAGACTCATTTCTATCATAAAGACCAAGTTCAAGATTATCGGGTTACGAATGGAAATGTGTCCAAGCATAAAAGCATTCAAGTCCTAATTGCAAAAAGAACAAGGACATAAGCACAAAAGTAATCAGGGACTTAACTGCAAAAAGTCAAGGACCTAATTGCAAATCACGAGTAGCTTTTATTCTCTTGGAGAAAATATATAGAAAAATCAATGTATATCTCCAAATATGTGAAGGAATTAATCCGGAGTTCAAAAGAATGGAAAGAATCAATCCAGACGCGCAAAAGAAGGATCAAATCATACCATAAACATTCAACCAAAATCCGGACAAAATCAAGCCAGATTGTGCGGCGTTTCCGCCGCACCACACATGCAATATGCGGCGTTTCCGCCGCCCAAGCTTCGATCCGTGTGCTCCAATTTCGTCCAGTCGTGTCTGGACACGTGTACTTTCCAATATTATACCTAGATCCCTTGTAGCAACTATAAATAGACCCGAGAACGATGTTAGAAGGGTCCTTAGTCTTTGGTGGTAGTTTTTATTCTTAATCTTAGTTTTGTATTCTTCTTTTCATTAATAAAATTCTGTCTTCTATTTCTTACTTTTAGTTTTCTTTTGTAATGTCTCAAGGACCCCTTCTTCCTCCCTTCATGAGTTTCTAACTCTTTCCAAAGGGTGGAGGTGACGGATTAGGGTGAAGAGAAGATGAATGAATGTTATTATTTTAAGTTCGTGAGTAGTATATTTTGATTACTTGAGTTTATGTTAAATCATTTATCATGTAATGCTTCATAACTAACATGATTTATTATAAGTTTCTGAATTCTCTAATTTAAACCCTAAATTTAAACCTCCACCCGACGGAATTCACCTCTTTGTTCTTGTTTTAGTTTATTTGTTCTTGTTTCTTGCTTTAGATAATAAAAAACCCAAAAAGCTCAAAAACCCAATTTATTTCTTCTCTCCTTCTTTCCCCCAATCGAAATCACATTAATAACAAATCTCTCCCTCCTTGTGTTCGACTCGTATTTGCCACGTCTTCATTGACACCGTGCACTTGCGGTATAAATTTAATTCTTCATCAAGTTTTTGGCGCCGTTGCCGGGGAGGCGACGCAGATTTTGTTGTTTTTGTATTTCGATTTTATCCTGTTTATCTTGTGCGCGATCTAAGTATTTGGATTTGTGTTTCTGGAGACAACAGAGTGCACGGCGAAATCTGAGCACCATCTGTGCTAAAGGAGCGGCGAAATCGCCGCACCTGAAGAGTAACTTGCGGCGAATCTGTCGCACACTTGGAGCTTCTGGGCTTCAAATTTTTCTGGGACGCGACTCATCTCTGGGTGGACGCGTGAAGCTACTGAAATTGTGAGAGCGGGCGGCGAACCCGACTGAGCATTGCGTAGGTAACGTTTGTTGCCTTTTTCCTCGTAATTTCTAGTTTCAGAAAATTTCCTTTTATTAGAATTGCACGTGTTAAGTTTAAAATTCCATAATTGGCAATATTTCAACTCTGACCTAAAATTCGCAAAATTAGAAAGACCTTAGTGCATGCATCATATAATGTTTTGTTTGCATTATTCTTGCTAAATTCTTGCAAATTAATTCTTGTTGAAGAGTGCTGGAGGCAAGGTACGTATCGCGGTTTTTAACGATTGCATTTAAGCATATAATTTAAGTTGCATACAACCTTGCAATTGCCCCCATTAAAAAGACCATTGTTTGACTATCTTTGTTAGATCTAAGTTAAACTATCTTAAGGGCAACTACGTAGGAAAAGATACGGTGGGGATTTCATCACCCTTCCGTGGCCCACAAATCACAATCCTAAAGTGTCACCCAAGCCTTAAATTTAAAATCAATTAGACATTGGCCCCTAAGGACGCGGACTCAATTAAGGAGGAGTTTGGTTTGACTTGCTATGACCTGAAGCTAATTGAATTCAATTTGGTGTCTAGAAAGTGTTTTTGTGTTGACGAAAGTCTTCCAAGCGACGTGGTTGTCTAATTGGCACCGACTCTGTCGGAAGCGCCCCCACTAGCTATACACTGACTGGCCAACTTGGTTTGATTGGTGAGGGAGGTGAATCAAGCGAATCAATTCGACTCAACCAGTTAGGAGTTGTCTAGATTTAAGTGACACTAGGTCTAGGATTGTTTGAACCGTGCTTCTTCAGGAAATTTCTGGCCAACCCTTGAATTTACCTTTTAGAGTTAAGTTTCCCTTCTAGTCTGAGTCTTCTTTCCCTTCTCATCTTTACCTTTCTATTGTTTGTTTCCATTTTTATTATATAAAAAAAAACGAAAAAAAAATTGTAATTAATTCTTGAAATTAAATTTGGAATTTAAATTTGGAATTTGAATTCAAAAATTGATTCAACCCGGTGCACTCAGATTTGGATTCGGGATTTGAGTAATCGACTCTCACGAGTTCATCTAGATTCCAGTCTGGAACTTAACCCCAATCCACATGTTGCACCACCTCACCCGGATCCAATGGGTGAGAACGTAGTGGACCCGCCTGTTGCACAACCTATAACTCTGAGGGATCGATGCTATCCAGCGATGGCTGCCCAGCCATCGTGCATCGTTATGCCCACCATACCGGGTCGCGACTTCGAACTTAAGGCACAATACATGAGTATGTTGCCTAAGTTCACCTCTAGGGAAGATCCATATCTCTTCCTTAGAGAATTTGAGGAAATCTGCTCTCTTATGCAATACCAGCATATCCCTGAAGAGGCAGTGCGTCTGAAATTTGTGCCTCTGGCACTAAAGGATGATGCTAAGAAATGGCTATATAGTCTAGCCGAAAGATCTATTAGGAGTTGGGCTGAGTTTGTTCAAGTATTTCTAAAAAAATATTTCCCCAACCATAAGACTATGAGGATTAGGAATGAAATTGTTGCATTCGTTCAGTCTGAGAGCGAGCCATTCTATTCCTATCTAGAAAGATTTAAGAGTGTTCTGACCCAATGCCCTCATCATGGAATTCCGAGATGGCAATTATGCCAAATTATTTATGAGGGATTGACACCCACATCTAGAGTTATGGTAGAATCCGTAAGCCAAGGGAATTTTATGTCGAAAAATGAAAATGATGCCTGGACTTTCCTTGAGGATTTAGCTGAAAACAGTATGCAGTGGGACAATGCTAGAACACTGCTTAACCCGAGTATTGGATCTAGAATAGCAAGTCAACCCAGACCAGGTGTCTTAGCTGTTGATGCCAACATAGCGGCTGAAGCAAAACTAGCTACCCTTATGCGCAGAATGGAAAGTTTAGAGCTACAAGCCCAAAATCGAGTGAATCAAGCCTCAACTATCCCATGCTCTAGATGTGGTCAGACTGGTCATGTAATGGAGGATTGTGCGGAATGGGACCAAGTTAACGCCATGTATAACCATGCTAGAAATGACCCATACGCATGAACCTATAACTCGGGTTGGCGTAATAATTCCAATTTCTCATCAAACCAACAAGGTCAACCTCCTAGACAACAACCAAACCCGTATAACCAAAATAATACATCATTTGGGTTTAGTAACAATAACGATCATGTGGTTAGGTTGACAAGCTTGGAAAATTTGATGAAAACCTTTATACAAACAACCAACCAGACCTTCCAAAGGCTAGAGACACAAGTCAGTCAACTAGCACAAATAGTAGGTGAAAGAGAAAAGGGTCGGTTTCCAAGTCAACCTGAGGTGAACCCTAGATCGAATAATTCCTATCCCTCCTACCAAGCACCTTCAGGAAATAACAACCCTAGACCGGTTCAAATGGTTAATGAGGAAGGACCGTTCCAACAAATAAATGTTGTAGTATCATTACGGTCCGGAAGACAAGTTGATAACAATGTGGTAAATCCTAGAGTGTCCAATCAATCTAGCCATCAAGCACCCACATATGACCTGACCATTGAACCTGACGTCCAATCTGAAACGCCCAACCCACCTACTCAATCTGAACCCGTAGCTCAACCTGAACCTGAGCGAGTCTATGTTCCCAAAGCCCCATTTCCCAATAGACTCAAAAGAACTCAAGTGCACAAATAGAGAAAATCTTGGAAGTATTTAAGCAAGTTAAGGTGAACATTCCACTCTTACATATGATTCAACAAATACCTGCTTATGCTAAATTCTTAAAAGATTTGTGCACTAAAAAGAGAAAAACGAACGTACCAAAGAAGGCATTCTTAACTGCAAACATAAGTTCTATATTGTCCAACACATCTCCTATAAAATATAAGGATCCTGGGTGTCCCACAATTTCATGTTCAATAGGAGATACTTTTATCAACAAAGCCCTTCTAGACCTTGGTGCTAGTGTTAACCTACTCCCGTACTCTGTCTACGAGCAACTCAACCTTGGTCCATTAAAACCCTCTAAGACAACCCTTCAATTTGCTGATTGCTCTACTAAGAAACCAAGAGGTATAGTCGAGGACGTTTTGATCAAGGTGGGTGACTTCATTTACCCAGTGGATTTTGTCGTACTAGATACCGCACCTGTTGTAGATCCTAAGAGACAAATCCCTGTAATACTAGGCAGACCCTTTTTAGCCACTTCTGAAGCATTGATAAACTGTCGAAATGGGCTCATGCAGTTATCTTTTGGGAACTTAAAAGCTGAATTTAATATCTTTCATATTGATAGTGAGCCAGAAATAACATGCAATCAAAGTGATGTTGTGATGAAATCACGTATCTATAATATTTCTGAATCGTCACAAAATAAAAAAGGAAGTAAGAGAAAAGGGAGGAATTCATCTACACACCCACCGTCACTCGAGCAAATAAGAGAACCAATTTATGTGAGGGGTGTGGAACTTGTAACTCAAGACGCTCATTGCAACATGAGGAACAATTCAACTAGATACATGCACCAATATGGTGTCATTCAATCCAGTTCTGACTATGGTTGACTTTGAGCAAATTTCATCCTTCCACCGCAGTTCACCAAGGTAATAAGTGCATTTGCTTTATATTTGCATACATTGAGGACAATGCATGATTTAGGTGTGGGGGGGTGTTTATGTATATATTTATCTATATAATCTGTCTTTTATTTCTTAAAAATAAATAAATAAATTAATGTTTCATGACATAGCTTAAGATTGAACTGCTAAAACCCGTGTACAAATTGCATTGAGTTTTTGTTCCTTATTATATAGTTCTGCTTGTAGAAATTGTGACATAAATCTAAGTTCCAAAGAAATAATCCATTGCCCTTTAAGACATGTATGCACTTAAATTGGATGAATCAAATCTTTGAAGTGGTTGATAAAAAGCAGAGGTTGAGGAAAATATACCGGGAAGTGTGGACATCTAATAGCAATTAAGCCTTGAGGAAAATAAAAATAAAAATAAAGGAATAAAGTGAAGAAAACACATTTTGCAAAATGATTACAAAAGCCCAAGCCTTTGAGTCACTGGTCCGTAGGGGTATCTTGAAACCCGGTAACTTGAGTCTACCAGCTCGGGATTATCGACCAAACTCGCTACACGAATGCAAAAAGGGTAAAAGTGTCAAAAAGCAAATGTGTTGAATCACGGAAGAAAAGAAAAGAAAAGAAAAAAATAATAATACTCAAGGCCCAAAGCTAAAAGAATGATCCATACCATGGTTGATCCGAATGATACTTCACCACCAGAGGAGGCGTGCAAAATAATTCAAGTGATAAACATGTGTAGAAGGGTTAGTGGTGTGAATGTTGGCGGAATAAAGACCAAGTCATATTTTTAATGAGTTAGATTCATATAATGAGCATACAAGAATTCTAAGTGAGATGTATAAGGTTAAGGTGGAGATATTAAGAGCTATTAATGGAAATGTTGATTTAAGACTTTGTGGGTGTGTCAACTGAAAACCCTCACGAGACAAAACTCGTCCCCCTTGGCAACAAGGAGGTTTAAAGGCTTGTTGCACATGCTAAGTGCAACCGTGATTCCTACGAAAGTGAGTTAGTATTTCCCTGTTTTCATTTTTTCTTATATTCTGTTTTGCTAGGGACTAGCAAAAACTACGTGTAGGGGTATTTGATGCATTGCATACATTGCATCATATGTCTTTCATTTAGATTACTTTTACATCAATAAATGCTACTAAGGTATGTGTTTAGTCTTATTTACAGATTACAGGGACCTGAATGCAATTTACCCACATCCCGAGCATAAACGCATGCAAAAGACTCATTTCTATCATAAAGACCAAGTTCAAGATTATCGGGTTACGAATGGAAATGTATCCAAGCATAAAAGCATTCAAGTCCTAATTGCAAAAAGAACAAGGACATAAGCACAAAAGTAACCAGGGACTTAACTGCAAAAAGTCAAGGACCTAATTGCAAATCACGAGTAGCTTTTATTCTCTTGGAGAAAATATATAGAAAAATCAATGTATATCTCCAAATATGTGAAGGAATTAATCCGGAGTTCAAAAGAATGGAAAGAATCAATCCAGACGCGCAAAGAAGGATCAAATCATACCATAAACATTCAACCAAAATCCGGACAAAATCAAGCCAGATTGTGCGGCGTTTCCGCCGCACCACACATGCAATATGCGGCGTTTCCGCCGCCCAAGCTTCGATCCGTGTGCTCCAATTTCGTCCAGTCGTGTCTGGACACGTGTACTTTCCAATATTATACCTAGATCCCTTGTAGCAACTATAAATAGACCCGAGAACGATGTTAGAAGGGTCCTTAGTCTTTGGTGGTAGTTTTTATTCTTAATCTTAGTTTTGTATTCTTCTTTTCATTAATAAAATTCTGTCTTTTATTTCTTACTTTTAGTTTTCTTTTGTAATGTCTCAAGGACCCCTTCTTCCTCCCTTCATGAGTTTCTAACTCTTTCCAAAGGGTGGAGGTGACGGATTAGGGTGAAGAGAAGATGAATGAATGTTATTATTTTAAGTTCGTGATTAGTATATTTTGATTACTTGAGTTTATGTTAAATCATTTATCATGTAATGCTTCATAACTAACATGATTTATTATAAGTTTCTGAATTCTCTAATCTAAACCCTAAATCTAAACCTCCACCCGACGAAATTCACCTCTTTGTTCTTGTTTTAGTTTATTTGTTCTTGTTTCTTGCTTTAGATAATAAAAAACCCAAAAAGCTCAAAAACCCAATTTATTTCTTCTCTCCTTCTTTCCCCCAATCGAAATCACATTAATAACAAATCTCTCCCTCCTTGTGTTCGACCCGTATTTGCCACGTCTTCATTGACACCATGCACTTGCGGTATAAATTTAATTCTTGATCAAATGCCACCAAGCAATGTGTCAATACAAATGAGGAGAAAGAGTTCTTTTTATAGCCATAGAAAAAGGTTATCCAGGACTGATTGAATCAGTTATAATAATCGCAAGTGCACGGTCGCGTTGCACGGTCGCGTTGACGCGTTGGCAAATACGGGTCGATCCTCAGGGAGGTGTGTCAACTTTGGATAGTTCGAAGGTGAGTGGAAAACAAAGTGGAGAAAATATTGATTAAACTAAACTACACTAAACTAGTAAGCAAGAAAGAAGGAATGAAAGCACGAAATGAACTAAAACTAAACCAAGCAACTACTAATAAGAAAGATGAAATTCAAGAATGGGAAAACCCCCTAAGGGGTGGAGTGTGTGTACACATGAAATAAGTGTGGTGAATGCATACAATAAGCTCAAGTGTAGTTAGTATTTGTTAATGCATAAGAAGTACATAATGGCAAGACCTATCATTCAAAGCACTAACTTAGGTGATTAATATGAGCATGACAAGTTTGTTATTAAGAACATAAACAAACATGAAATGTACCTAAACATTATGGCAGAAACCATCAAGTAAGAGTTCTTATTAACTCAAACAAGCATACTAACATTTCTCACATACAACAATGTTTAGCATTCGTTCCATCTACATAACATGTATAGACATCTACTCCACCGCCAAAGGTGATGGAACTACTCACACATATTTAAACTAACATTCATACTAAGGAAAGAAAACATGCTTAAACTAATTCTAAGAAGACTAAAACAAACAAGTTAACTAAGTCTGCAAGAATTGAAAAGAGGAAATATAAAGAAAACTTAACAAAACATCTATTATTACTCACTCAATTATAAGTAGTCTCTCTCCACCAGAGTTTTGCTTCAAGGCTTTACTCCTAGTAGAGAGGATGGCCACCAAGAGAGGAGATATGATACAAAGGAGGAGGAAGAGTTCTATTTATAGCCATAGAAAAAGGTAATCCAGGACAATCCCCCAGTATGGGAAGCTCTTTCCTGGAAGTATTTGTTGAGCGAACCTCAGGATCCGGCTCCCTCATAGTTGCAGGTATCACCGCAGCTCTGGTGACACCAGGAGATGGTGATTGCAATGAAGGCACCCCAATATGGTTGTCCACCTCCTTACCAGACCTCATTGTATTAATGACATTAATATGATGGGTCAGTTCAGAGGTAGCATGAGGCACTGGTGGCCTTCCTTGAGAATGGGTACCCTGGGGATTCACCTCGGGTTGACTTGGCAACTGACCCTTCTCACATTCATGGAGCTGAAGAGCCAACTGGCTAATTTGCATTTCCAATGCTTTGACCGAATTGTTAGTGGCTGCAAACATGGTTTGTGTGCTCTGTATGAACGTTTGAAGGGTTTGTTCGGCAGTGGGGTCCTTCGGGTCAACCCTCTGGGGTAGTGGAGTTTGGTTAGAATAATCCGACGATGAGGCCTGAGGAGGTTGTTAATTATGGTGCTGAGACCTTTGATGTGGGGGTTGGTAGGTCGCCGATGGGCGTGGAGGTTGATAAGGTGGAGGTTGAGGATGAGCGTGTGAGCCCTGACTGTGACCCCCACTATGCCCCCAAGAGAAGTTAGGATGGTTACGCCATCCCGTGTTGTAGGAGTGACTGTACGGGTCGTTACGGGGCCTTTGTTGATACATCGCATTTGCATGTTCAGTATCCCTTCGAGCGTAAGCACATTCCAAGTCATCAGGTCCTGTATGTCCACACCTACTACACGCGGGAGTAGAGACCTGAGCTACAGGAGCTCAGTCCAACTCTAAACTTTCAATCATACGCACGAGAGCAACCATTTTTGCCTAAGACACGATAGTTGACTCAACTTGATATGATCCAGCTCGACCAGAAGATCTGGTGGCTGGTGGCTCTCTCATGGTGTCCCACCCAAAGGTACGTTCAACCATTAAAATTCAAAAGTGTCCCATGCCTCCTCGATGGGTTTCATTTGGAAATCACCTTGACACATTGACTCCACCAATAGGCGGGTGTTGTAGTTGAGGCCTTCCTAAACAATTTGGCACAACTGCCACAACTCAATTCCATGATGAGGGCACTGCAAGAGAAGGTCCTTGAACCTCTCAAAGAAAGCATGAAACAATTCCGTCTCTGTATGATACATTTGGTGTATCTAGTATCGTATCTGTTGAGTCTTCCGTTGAGGGAAGAATCTCTTCAGAAAGACAGTCACGAAGTCATCCCAGGACCGAATCGAGCTCGTCGGGAGGCTGTACATCCATTTCTTCATGTTAGCCTTCAATGCAAAAGAAATTATCCTCAACCGGACTGAATCCTCATCAAGTTGTTGAAGCTTGAACATGGAGCATACCTCCTCGAATTCACGTATAAAAATAGACGGATCCTCCTTATTGGCAGTGAAGGTAGGAAACATGTTCACATATTGAGTTTTCAGCTCAAAGTTGTTCACACGAGCCGGCGGGAGAACTATGTAAGAAGGTTGCACGACTCGAACAGGATGGGGCCGCTCCCACAAAGTCATCGGTCTATCCCGTCAAGCTAAAGGTGGTGGTGCACCAAGAACTCGATCCGGACCAAATCCCTCTTCCTCCCGAGTCAGAGGAGGAGGAGAAGGAGGTCTACATGGTGGTGGGAGTGGACCAAGGTAATCCATGTATGGAACCCGGTCTCCCCCATCCCCACGAAACGAGTCAGCCTCATGCTCCAAAGGAGCACGAGGCAGAGATGGCTGATCATCTAGACCGTCCATCTTAGAAAAATGCACTCTCTCAAGTCGAACGCTGTCACCGGAAGAAGCCCAGCCTTGCATAAATGCTCGACTCAACTCTAAAACAATACACAACAGAAGGTGTAATCATAGGAGGAGATAATAACAAAGAATATAGAGGAGGAGAAGACTCAGATGAGGAGGGAAGAATCCTTAGAGCTAGCGTGGGTAATGGGTGAAGGTAGAAGCCTAATCTAGCAAGCACGACTCAAACAACTTATGGTTATCGGTCCTTAAGCTAGACGACGCCTAACTTCGAGATCACTAGTCTCGACATGCCTCACCTCCCTACAACGAAGACCACAATGCCCAGCAAGTGATACCAAATCTAAAGATCCAGTACCTCCTACTATCGACAAGGCAGGCGACACAGATCAGGTCATAACGGTCTCAACTCGATCACTCTCATAGTGTGTCCGAAATCCTAAGGCCAATGTCTACCTACTTTTAGAATTAAGGCTTTGATTAAGAGTGATTTTTGGGGCAAAGGAAATGGTGATGAAATCCTCCACCTTATCTTGTATGGGACAACCCCTCCTTAGTAGCATTTTGAGTCCTAATCTTGCAATTAACTCTCCAAACAAATGCTCACCTCACTCTTGTCTCGTTGCATCTTACTAACTCATGCATGCTTAAACCATGCATGAATGAGAGAATGGGTTCACATACCTCACGCCAGCAATCAACAAGAATGTAAAGAAAAGAAAGACGAGTGCGTGCAAGGTCTACAAATGATGCATGACCTAGATGGCAGTCAATCTACTCCTTTGCTTTGAGTTTTAAGGTCCAAGTTGATTAAAGGGACTTGATTGTTAATCTGGGGTCAAACCACAAGTCAAAACATGCCAAATTGAGCCCCAAGATGACCTAGTGAATGTAGAAATGACTAGAAAAAATTAGAGACAATTTGGAGCATACCAGGCCGCCAATTCGTGGTCCAGAACCGTTGATTGGCGGTCTGTTTGCTCCTACTTCCCTCTCGACTTCACCTGGTAATGTCTCCTGATTCTTAGAGCCTCCTGAAACAAAACACAACTACAAAAAAAAATTAAAAACCACTCGAATCGTCCAAACCAAAGTCTGGACAGAACACCTCCCTGGCAACCCCGCCAAAAACCATATTGATTCAGTTAAATAACCGTAAGTGCACGGCAACGTTGAAGCGGTGGTAAATATGGGTCGATAATCTGGGAGATATGTCAACTTTAGTTAGTTCGAAGGCGAGTGCGAAACAAGGTGGAGAAAAGATTGATTAAACTAAACTATACTAAACTAGTAAGCAATAAAGAAGAAATCAAAGCACGAAATGAACTAAAACTAAACTAAGAAACTACTAATAAGAAAGATGAAATTCAGGAATGGGAAAACCCCCAAAGGGTGGAGAATGTGTACACATGAAATAAGTGTGGTGAATGCATACAATAAGCTCAAGTGTAGTTAATGTTTGTTAATGTATAAGAAGTACACAATGGCAATACCTATCATTCAAAGCACTAACCTAGGTGATTAATATAAGCATGACAAGTTTGTTATTAAGAACATAAACAAGCGTGGAATGTACCTTAACATTAAGGCAGAAAACATCAAGTAAGAGTTCTTATTAATTCAATCAAGCATATGAACATTTCTCATATACAACAATGTTTAGTATTCGTTCCATCTACATAACATGTATAGACATCTACTCCACCCCCAAAGGGGATGGAACTACTCACACATATTTAAACTAACATTCATACTAATAAAAGAAAACATGCTTGAACTAATTCTAAGAAGGCTAAAACAAACAAGTTAACTAAGTATGCAAGAATTGAAAAGAGGCATTAGAAAGAAAACTTAACAAAACATCTATTATTACTCACTCAATTACAAGTAGCCTATCTCCACCAGAGTTTTGCTTGAAGGCTTTACTCCTAGTAGAGAGGATGACCACCAAGAGAGGAGATATGATACAAAGGAGGAGAAAGATTTCTATTTATAGCCATAGAAAAAGGTAATCCGGGACAATCCCCGGTATGGGACTAAACGTATATCAAACATAGACTAAATACAACCTAATACATGATCCACCAAAGTCTTAGCGGATCCAGACCAAAACCGACCGCCAATTGGCGATCTATATTGTCTGGATGCGACTTGATTTTGGAGTGTGGTTGTCTGGCTTCATGTGTGATGCATCAAAATAGGTTTTTGGAGCTCAAGACCAAATCGAATTTCCAAAATACTCCTCATGATGGTGTGGAATTTCTTGATTTACTCATTGGTCCTTTGAGCTTACATCCGGGTCCTTCCCTCTTGCATCTCAATCCCCATGTCTTTAAACGCAGTCCTTTTCCTTGTTTTTGAGTCCTTTTTGTGCCTCTTCTCCTCAAACCAGCTTATTCCTGAAACCTAAACATTAAACTCGTTACGTAGCATTGTTTAGGTGAAATATAACGGATATAAGACACAAATGTATGCATGATATGATGTCAATCAAATGCCGCCACACCTAACTTTTGCTAGTCCCGAGTAAAACAAAGAGAGGGAAAAATTAAAGAAAAGAAAAATCATTCGTAAAATAGGGAAATCCTAACGCACTTTTCTAGGAATCACGGTTGCAGTTAACACGTGCAACAAGCCGTTAAACTTCCTTATCGCCAAGGAGGAGGAGTGTTGTCTCCTGAGGATTTTGAGCGGATATACCCACAAAATCCGAACATTGATGCATTATTCAATCTAGAACATGACTCGATGGACTCATTTTTGTCGATCATTGGACATGGTAATCCTACGGGCCGACTCTATATATGTATCCAGTCCACACACTTAGCCTAATGAATCATTCGTGCAAATTAATTAAGGACATAAGTGAAAGACATGGACAACCTTAACATCCTCAAGTGATACAAAGTGTAAAGTACATTAAGGTTCTTATTTGCATTACCAAATTTTTTTCATTTTTTTTCATTTTTTTCTTCTATTTTTTTCTAGTTGGTGTGTAATTCTCCCAGGGCCAGGTTTCGTGCATCATTGCCTATGAGGACTTACACTATCACGTACACCTTTCCCCATATATCCACATAGGGCAATCCCTACCACCCGTGTAATGGGAGTTCGGTCGGTGTATCCCAAGTTAGATGACTCGAAAGCACCAGACACAAAGTCCCCTCAGACCTAATTTCCCAAGTGATAGGAGCCGTGCGAGAAGAGAGAACACCTACTCACTTATTTCTTATCTACAGATGAACCAAAACCCCTACACTTAATGTCTCACGACAAGATTTAAAGGGTCATTGACTACAACAAACTTCCTTAAATTAGCAGACCGAATTATTGACGCACTAGGTTCTGGGTGGATTTCTTTAAATGTTTGAGTACTGAACCCTATAATAACTCGCCCCCCGAGGGAAAATTGGGGTGCATCCTTACGACTCATTAAGACCTAAAGCCGGTGTACTAAATATCCTAATGCATCAAGTTCAAGACAATTTTGGGACCTTCTTTTTAGTTTGCCTCTCAACGGTTTTAAACATGCCAAACACCCACAAAATCCACAAAACATTTTCTTTCGCAAACACATGAAGATTTTGAAAGAAATGTCAAAATTTTAAAGCACAAGGAAAGTAAAAGAAGACAAGTCACCCAAGGATTAAGGGAAGCAAATATATCGATATTAAATGCAGCACACTAACATGACCCTAACAATACAAACAAAAGAAAATAAAACAAAAGGAAAAGACTTAACTATGTACACACGTAAAACATCCCCCTCCACAGTTACTTCATGCATTGTCCTCAATGAATGTGTGCATGAAACTACATCGAGTTATGCATGAAAAAGAAAAGATCTCACTAACGTGAAGCACAAGGGTAAGTTCATGGTTATGTTGATGGGCACAACCCGAATTCCCCTCAAAACCTGTGAAATACTAAGGAAGGATGACAAATACATGAAAGAAATTGGACCCAAATACACAAGGGTTGGGGTCCACAACAATCAATGCTCACTGAAGGGGTCTTTTGTCTTTTCTTTTCTTTCTTTTATTTGTTTTATTTGTTTTTTTTGAATATAACTATGTACAAAAACAAGTTCTCATCTTCATTTGTCAAAGGACATCAAATGAGAACCTCAAAAGTGGGTCAATGCACTCGGAATGGGAACTTGATGCCACGCGGGGTCAGAATACTCATGAGTGGGCCCCACACAAAAAGCAAAAGATGAAAGGAGAGGTTCATGAAGTAGACGTAAATGTGTCTTATTCAAAGGATCAAACAGAAAGAGCTTGAACCTCTCAAGAGTTTGGGAAATATGGGGCAACGGAAGAAGAGTTTCTCCCATTGCCGTACTGAAGTTATGATCGTCAATCCAAACTCTCCAACCAACAAGCTGGTGGGTCGGAACGAGGTCAAGAACATTGTCTTGCATGTCCGACTCACCAGGCAAACAGAATGTGAGTCTCTTACCCAAGGTATCCCCGAAAGAACTCCTAATACCCTCATTAGCAATGTAGTTGTTTGATGTTCCATCATTTCCAAGATGATCAGGAACAATAGTGAGAGACAAACTCTCATCAGGTCATTTGAAATTAAGGGTACTAGGGAGCTCTTGCTCCACCAGAGGTGTCTCCTTGAGAGGCACAACATGAAGATTATGTGGCTCAAGGGTCACGGGACAAAAAGATAAGGCACAATCATGTGCCGACTCATAATGAAGCTGGTCCCTCACCATGTGGTCGTGAATTGAAACCCTAATTCCCTCAGACTGATTACGAGTTTGACTTTGAAAGATTGTGCTTTGAATTTATGGATGTGGTGGTGGTTCGATATCAGAAGATAAATCCTCATGTTGACAAGAAATGTCACCATCCTCACGTTTACTTAAATGTTGTCTAATTTAACTCACATACATTTCCATAGTTTGTATGGAATTTTGAGTGGAGTTCATTACATTTTGAGTGGTTTCTATGAACGTTTGGAGGCTTTATTCTAAAGAATCAAGTCTGGGGTCAACTGTGAGGCTAAAGTTAGAATTTGGGAAATTTTTGGGTTGGGGTTGATAGGCTGAGAATGAGTCCAATGATTCGGAGTAGGGTGTTGGTAGAATTCTGGGTATTCGGGAGGAGGATACTGGGGTGAAAATGATGTATAAGAATTTGAATAAGAATTGTCTCCCCACGAATTCATCTCTCTCAAGTTGTACGCGGATGCGTAAAGGTCATATTGAGCATTTTGGGAAAAGATATGCTCATACTCAGACTCTGGGGAAACATAAGGACATTCCCCGATAACATGACCACTCAACCTACAACAAACACACAGTACGGCTACTGGAGCCACCGATGCACTCATGTCGTCTACTTTTAATTATAACCACAAGTGCACGACCGTGTTGAAGCAGTGGCGAATACGGGTCGACCACAGGGAGGTGTGTCGACTGTAGTTTGTTCAAAGGCGAGTGGGAAAGAAAGGAGAGAAATGAGTTATGGTCAAACTACACTACAATGCAAAAAGGAAATGGAAGATAAGCAAATAAAACTAAACCCATAGGGGTATAGAAAGAGTGTGAATAAAAAGATATGTGTATTTTTGTGTGTGTGTGGTCAATTATGCTCATCACAACATGTTGTGCATGAAAATCATAAAACTAAATCCAACTTTACCTCCACATGAAATAAGATAACCCAATATCATTAAAACATACAAGACAATAATTGGAATGAAGCTAAATGAACTCATGTATAAAGACCAAACCCCACTATGCCTCCACATGAAATAAGATAGCACATTATCATTAAAACATACAAGGCATTAACCAAGGTAAAGGCAACAAGAGCACATGCAACTACAAGTCATGTTTCCTTCATCAATTCCTTCCATATCCTCACCTTATCATTCCCACTAAAATAGTTCCACTAATCTAAGCATAAGCTAAGCTTCATTCAAGGGCCTTAGCATATCAAAGGCAAGAGTGAAATCCCATTAGATGGTTATGGAAATCATATAAGGCTCAAGGGATTAAAATAACACACACCTACTACATCACATAATCATATCACATATTTCTCCACCCCAAATGGGGATGAAACTACTCATTAATCATTACACTACAACATACATTAAAATGAAACATTGTACTGAAATGAAATTAACCTAAGTAAAAAGAAAGCTCCCAAAATTGTCTTCAACTTGATGTATTAGGAATTATCTAGTCGTTAGGATGCACCCTAGTTTTCCCTCGGGGGTGAGTAATCATAGGGTTTTAGTGCTCAAACATTTAACGAAGTCCACCCTGAACCTAGTGAGTCAATAATTTGTGTCTGTTAATTTAAGGGAGTATGTTGTAGTCAATGACCCTTTAAATCTTGTTGTGAGAGATTAAGTGTAGGGGTTTTGGTTCATGTGTAGATAAGAAATAAGTGAGTAGGTGTTCTCTCTTCTCGCATGACTCCTATGACTCGGGAAATTAGGTCTGAGGAGACTTTGTGCCTGATGCTTTTGAGTCATCTGACCTGGGATGCACCTACCGAACTCCCGTTACACTGGTGGTAGGGATTGCCCTGTGTGGAGATTTGGGGAAAAGTGTACGTGATAGTGTAAGTCCTCATGGGCAATGATGCACGAAACCTTACCCTGGTAGAATGAAACTCCAACTAATAAAAAGAAAAGAAGAAAAAAAAGATAGAAAAGAAACAAAAAGAAAAAAAAATGGTAATGCAAATAAGAACCTTAATGGACTTTACACTTTGTATCAATCGAAGATGTTGAGGTTGTCCATGTCTTTCACTTAATTCCTTATTTAACTTGAACGAATGGTTCATTAGGCTAAGTGTGTGAACTGATTACCTATATAGAGTCGGCCCGTAGGATTACCACATCCAATGATCGACAAAAATTTGTCCAACGAGTCGAGTGTCTAGATTGAATAATGCATCTTGTTCGGATTTTGTGGGTATATCCGCTGAAAACCCTCAGGAGACAACACTCCTCCTCCTTGGCCACAAGGAGGTTTAACGGCTTGTTGCACGTGTTATGTGCAACCGTGATTCCTACGAAAGTGAGCTAGGATTTCTTGTTTCTCGTTTGCTTTTTTCTTTCTTTGTTTTGCTCGGCACTAGCAAAAACTTAGGTGTGGGGGTATTTGATTGACATCTTTGATGCTTATATTTGTATCTTATATCCATTATCTTACACCTAAGCAATGCTACGTGATGAGTTTTATGTTTGAATTTTAGAAATAAAGAGGTTTGTTGAGAAGAGGCATGAAAGGACCTAAAAGATAGGAAAAATGACTGAATTGTGAGACATGGGGACTAAGATGCAAGGGAGAAGGACCTGAACGTAAGACCGAAGGACCAAAGTGGTATCGACAGCAAATGCGGCACCCGATATAGTTGAGTTTGCATTTGCGATCCTCGCTCCAATGCTAGATGATGCTGGTGGTTCCCTCACACTCTCCCACTGCATTAGAATTTGAAGATGAGATGAGGATCGTCTTCGAGTCAGGTTTGGCCAATGAGTGGGTCCCATTCGATCCCCTAAAAAGAATGCTAGGGAAGGACTATACATTAGGATAAGTTGGTCCTCTCATAACAACAACCGTGAAGCAGATAAGGATGGCGAGGGATCACGAGAATCTGATGAATGGACAGTAACACTCCCGCATTCGAACCTCGCAATCCAAAAAACAATGTAAATAGGAAGAAGCCCTAAATCACTATTCTATATGACCATTATTTGGGTGATCCCAACAAGGGATCTAATGGAGCAGTTAAAGACAGGGCAGGTTTTCAAGCCGACATTGCCTATCTTCTTATATTATGCATGCAATTGTTCCGGGAGTGCGGCTTCTGTCACGGAACAAAGGAGTGGGTGGATGTTGCATGTATGTTTGAAATGTACTCCAAAAGGGAAATATTCATTGTTGATGGAGATACAGAGAGTCATTTGCTTTGGCTCACCCGGGAGCTTAACAAGAGTGACAAGTACAACTAACTTCAACTAATCCTAAACTCCAAACATTGTTGGAAGATGTGTGTTTTTAGATCTTTCAAACATTTGTTTTCCATTATACAAGATATGTAATGAGAACCAATATGAAATGTGATGTGTATCAATATGATGCGATACAAGCATCAAGCAGAATGAAATCCAATGGATGAACAAGACAAAATCATCCTGAGAGGGATGCTTACGTCGTATGTTAAAACAATTTAAATATTTAATTAACAACTTGGCGCTCGGGACGCATGTTTATCCCGCCCGAAACGCACGTGTCACCAATAACATGTAACAACTAGATCAACCTATATGTTAATTAGTTATCATTAATGTTGGGTACTTAAAAGTTTCAAGTCTTCTATACAAAAGGAGGTTGCCCAACATAACATTTCTCTATCACAACCAAACTACAATGGCATGTAGTGTCTAAATATGTTAATCCAAATTTTCATTCTTCAATTTTCTACTGAAGCAGGGAAATGTCAGCTTCAGAGGTCTATGTCCAAGTTACCCGGGTCGATTTTCGTACTTGATGGAATGTCCACCACAGTCCCTAATAGTTTCCATGTTGTTTAAATTTGTCACCTTATCTGTCCTGCAAATTAAGCTCCTTATGTTCTTTAAAAGAGTGTAGTGAAAATACATTACAATAAAAAATCACGTTCTACACTCCAATAGTGTTCTACGGTCTAAAACGAAACAATACGTAAATAGAATGCAAAAACACTATGGTGTCGAAAAATTGGGTCGGGTGTATGTCTAACTAGCTTACATTAGAGTCAAGTGTGAGTCTAAAGGGTTAGGCCTGACTAGTGTGAGTCTAATGGGGAAAGGTTTGGGTCGGGTGAGTGTAACGACTAATTAGGACTAAATGAGTATAAACAAGTAATCAAAAGCGTGCGCTGCGATTAGTAGTTAACAACAAAATGAAATAATAAAACAACTCATTTTGTCTAACGACCCAGCTCATTTGTCTCAATTCAATCCCTCCATGTAACGATGTTCATGTGCATACAAGTTAACTTGTAACAAGTTGGTTTGTGATGTTTTCAATGGTGCCATCATAATGTTTCAAAAGAGGTGATTTTCCCTAACAACACAAATAATTCACAAATGGAACATTAGAAGTTCACTTAAGAAATAAAATTGAACTAGATATTAATGGTCTAACAGTAAAAAAACATTTGCAATTGGATTTGTTGTTAATTAAATTGTCTCATGTTGGACAATTTGTTTCATGTCTTAGAGAGTCGTAATTTTTTTAAGTTCACTTAATTATTTTTCATCTAAACACGATTAATTTTTCAATTTGTGCTATAAACGATAATGCAAAATCCAAACATTACTGGCAAACTGTCTGGCACGATAGTACACGAAGAAGACACAATTGACATGTCATAACCTTACATTGCAGGGTATGCAAAGAGATGCAACCTCTCATTACAGGGGCTTTAAAAAATCATCCGTTGTTAAAGTAAGAACCTGTTGGGATAAGACATTAGTGGATTAATTGAATCCATACATCCAAACAAGGAGAGATTTGTCCAATCAAATTTCAGAACGGGAGCACAATCCAAGAAAGAATTTTGAATATCTTGTGGAAGCTTATGCAGTCCACAAAAAGAAAGAGTTGTAACGCACCAGGGGACAACCCAAGATTTTTCGTGAAATGAAAACAACACACATCGCATTACAAACCCCATGCAACGGCTACATACCAAGAACATATTTTGCTACAATTGATAAAACTACACAAGCAACAACTCTAGACCAAAATTTCTTCTACTGCGATCTCCCTTCCATCTGACCAACAACGATTTCTTACATTTTTCTTCAAGAATTTCAACATTTAAAGCCATGAAGGACTCCATTCTTTGCATCTCACAAGTCAAAGTGTTGTCCAGTAAGGGTGCACCGGTCATCCACTCGAAAAACCCACAACCTCCCTTGTTCTAAAATAAGTAAAAAAGTTAGGCATTTTATAATAAACCAAGTTATTTAGAAGAGAGAAAAATGCTTACTCGGAAGTGGCGGCAATGAAAGAACTTCTTCCCCAAGCTTTTGGTCTTCCCGGAAGTGAACACAACGGTGGGCACCCCACAACAATAGACCGGCATACTAGTGTTCGAGAGAGTGGAGTCGCTGCTGCCTTCGGTCTGCTTCATAGGGCTACCCATCAACTTCAGACTGAGGGATGGAAGGAGATGGGTGAGGAAACAAAGAGAAATGAGTGGAACCCTATGGCCAAACGTAGTAGGTGGGAAATTTGGCTGGAAATATAGAGGGAATAGAGGATGGTAATTGGCAGGGGAGTTGGGATTATTAAGGACTAATGGTGGTAGAGACGACGTTAGTGAAGAATGGGGGTTGTGATCTTTAAAATAGGATCACTCTGAGGATGGCCTTAAAGAAGAAAATTATTCGTTTGGAGTACATCCTGCTAGGCATAAGTCATAGGATTCTCATCTGCTCACTTCATATTACTTAAACAATAAATTCAATTATTTGAGATAAGGACTTGTAACAAGTTGGTTTGTGATGTTTTTAATGGTGGAATCAGAATGTTTCAAGAGAGGTGATTTTCCCTAACAACACAAATAATTCACAAATGGAACATTAGAAGTTCACTTAAGAAATAAAATTGAACTAGATATTAATGGTGTAACACTAAAAAAATCATTTGCAATTGGATATGTTGTTAAATAAAATTGTCTCATGTTGGACAATTTGTTTCATGTCTTAGAGGGTCGTAAATTTTTTAAGTTCACTTAATTATTTTCATCTAAACACGAT
Source organism: Triglochin maritima (assembly GCA_963682175.1). Lineage (NCBI taxonomy): Eukaryota > Viridiplantae > Streptophyta > Magnoliopsida > Alismatales > Juncaginaceae > Triglochin > Triglochin maritima. The sequence goes on from OY821777.1 coordinate 25,646,033, forward strand.
TAATTTTTCAATTTGTGCTACAAACGATAAGACAAAATCAAAACATTACTGCAAAACTGTATGGTATAATAGTACAGGAAGAAGGCACAATTGACAGGTCATAACCTTACATTGTAGGGTATGCAAAGAGAAGCTTTCATTACAGGGTCTATAAAAAAATCATACATTGTTAAAGTAAGAACTCGTTGGGATAAGACATTAGTCGATTAATTGAATTCTTACATCCAAACAAGGAGAGATCTGTCCAATCAAATTTCAGTACGGGCGCACAATCCAAGAAAGAATTTCGATTATCTCATGGAAGCTTATGCAGACCACTAAAAGAAAGAGTTGTGACACACTAGTGGACAACGCAGGATTTTTCGTGTAACGAACAACACACATCACATTACAAACCCCATGCAACTGCTATATACCAAGAACATAGTTTGCTACAATTGATAAAACAACACAAGCAACAACTCTAGACCAAAATTTCTTCTACTACGATCTCCCTTCCATCTGACCAACAACGATTGCTTCCATTTTTTCTTCGAGAATTTTAAAATTTGAAGCCATGAAGGACTCCATTCTTTGCATCTCACAAGTAAACCTGTTGTCCAGTAAGGGTGCACCAGACATCCACTCGAAAAACCCACAACTTCCCCTGTCCTAAAATAAGTAAATAAGTTAGGCATTTCAAAATAAACCAAGTTATTTAGAAGAGAGAAAAATACTTACTCGGAAGTGGCGGCAATGAATGAACTTCTTCCCCAAGCTTTTGGTCTTCCCGGAAGTGAACACAAAGGCGGGCACCCCACAACCATAGACCAACATACTAGTGTTCGAGAGAGTGGAGTCGCTGCTACCTCCAGTCTGTTTCATAGGGCTTTCCATCAACTTCAGACCGAGGGATGGAAGGAGATGGGTGAGGAAACAAAGAGAAATGAGTGGAATCTTAAGGCTGAACGTAGTTGGTGGGAAATTTGGCTGGAAAATATAGAGGGAATAGAGGATGGTAATTGGTAGGGGAGTTGGGATTATTAATGACTAATGGTGGTAGAGACGACGTTAGTGTAGAATGGGGGTTGTGATCTTTAAAATAGGATCACTGCTGAAGATGGCCTTAGTGAAGAAAATAATTCGTTTGGAGTCCGTCCCGCTAGGCCTAAATCATAGGATTCTCATATGCTCACTTCATATTAACAACAAATTCAATTATTTGAGATAAGGATTAAAAATTTATAAAAAAATCACAAGACTACAACAAATGCAATTCTCTTATGGCTTACATCCTTTATCATGCTTTCATCATGAGTCCCAATAAACAACCTTTAATTGTGTCTTATAAATAGGCCATCCCACGTCAGCCTTACCATTTCATTATAGCTAGGTTTTGTTCATTAAATGATGATACATGTTTTGGCGGCTTATTGCATTGGGAGTCGTTACGAAGGGAGACAACCTTTCAGTTCACATAGTATGAATAGAGACTCAATTGGCGGTCTCCAACCGCTGATTGGCGGTCTTTTTAGGTCTTCTGTTCCTCAAATTTGTCCAGCAGCCTCCCCTTGATCTAGTGGTTCCCTGAAACTAAGAAAAACTGGAAACAAAAAATTAAAAACCCCTTGAATCGTCCAAACCAACGTCTGGACAGAGCACCTCCCCGGCAACGGCGCCAAAAACTTGATTGATCGTTTTATATTTAACTGCAAGTGCACGGCCACGTTGAAGCGGTGGCAAATACGGGTCGTCCACTGGGAGGTGTGTCGACACTTGGTTTGTGCGAAGGCGAGAGGTAAAGAAAGGGAAGAAAGGTTGGTTACACTAAACTACACTACAAAGCTGAAATGAGATGGAGAAGAAACGATAAAACTAAACCCCAAAGGGGGTAGAGAAATAATGTGAACATAAAGAAGTGTATGTGTGTGTGTTCATTAAGCTCTTCACAACATGTAGTGCATGAAATCATAAAACTACATCCAACTTTCCCTCCACATGAATTAAGATTTCACTACATCATTAAAACATACAAGACAATAGTTGGAATGAAGCTACATGAACTCAAGTATAAAGACTAGACCCTACTATGCCTCCACATGAATTAAGATAAGACTACATCATTAAAACATACAAGACATTAGCTAAGGTAAAGGCAACAAGAGCTCATATACTACAACATGTGTTTCCAATATTAACTTCATCCATATCCTAACCTTATCATTCCCCATAAAATAGGTCCACTAATCAAAGCATAAGCTAAGCTTCATTCAAGAGCATTAGCATATCAAAGATAAGAGTGGAGACCCATTAGATGGTTATGGAAATCATATAAAGCTCAAGGGATAACAATAACACACACTTAATACACTACATGATTATATCACATATTTCTCCACCCCCCAAATGGGGATGGAACTACTCACTACTCATTACACTAACTATATTAGGAAAAGAAAGCATAATACTGAAATGAAAGTTATACTAATCAAGCAAGAAATATTAAAAAGCATAAAATAAAACAAGCAACAAAGTAAACATATGAAAGGAAATTAAACTAAGAGAGAAACAACACAATTAAAGGAAAACTTCTATTATTAACTCACTCAATTACAAGTAGTTCTTCCTCCACTAGAGTTTTGCTTCAAGGCTTCACTCTTAGTAGGGAAGATGGCCACCAAAGAGAGAGATGGATACAATGGGAGGTGAAGAGTTCTATTTATAAGCATGGAAAAAGCTAATCCGGGACAATCCCCCGATGTGGGACTAAACCAATACCAAAAATAGCCTAAACACATGATAATACAAGTCCAGGAAGAAGCTTGGCTGATCTGGGCTTAACCAGACCGCCAATTGGCGGTTTCAGACCGCCAATTGGCGGCCTATAAGCTTCAGATCGGTCTGGATCTTCTGGTGGGCTTTCCTTGGATTGTTTCTTGGTCTTGGATGCATCTAACTTGTTTAGTGGAGCTCCGACCCGAATCGAATTGACAAAATACTCCCCATGATGGTGTGGAGTTTCCTGTTTTGCTCTTAGGTCCTTCTGTCTTACGATCAGGTCCTTCTGTCTTGCATCTTGGTCCCCAGGTCTCACAATTAAGTCCTTTTTCCTGCTTTTGGGTCCTTTCATGGCTCTTCTCTTCAAACCTCTTTATTTCTGAAACTAAACATAAAACTCGTCACGTAGCATTGCTTAGGTGTAAGATAATGGATATAAGATACAAATATAAGCATGAAATGATGTCAATCAGTGGTAGTTTCACGATTGTCAATGGTTTTAAGGTATATTTAGCTTATTTTTTGTTAATGTTTTACTTGATTAGTTTGTATTTGTGTGGATTAGATTGTTAAGGTTTGATTTGGATTGAATTGATTGGTGTTTGTTTGATGAGTTTAGACTGTTTTGGTTTGAAAATGAGTTGATTGAGAAAGTATTAAACTCTAAATAGTTATATAATGTTGGGAATTTGTTTGATTGTGAATCATGTACTTTATGTTTAGATTCGACTTGGTTTGAAATTGTGTGTATTGGTAATAATGTATTGAAATGTAAATGTAAATATTTTTATAATGTTTGAAATATTTTTATAATGTTTGAAATTGAGTGTATTGGTAATAATGTATTGAAATGTTAATATAATATTTTTTTTGGTTTATTTTGTTTCAACAGTTGCAAAAATGACAAATTCACACGATTGTAATGGTCCTGTTGATCCTGTAGTCCTAGCATTACAAAAAGATCATAGATCATCTTTGATTCTCAAAAATGTAAGTGTTTGGGTTTTCAATTTAAAAAAATTGTGTATTGGTTTATATTAGACCTTAAGTAATTAAATATCTTTTCAGGAGCAATTGATGGCTATTAAGTGTGTCGAGCATGCCATTAAGTTCAACACGTGGAATGTGGAAGATGGAAGAGTGTGGGATTTGTTAGAGATTGCTGGATTTGGTGCCATGTCTCATTTTCAACGACTGCAGTTCGATTGGAATCTGATCCATGTTGTTGTGGAGAGGTGGAGGCCTGAGACACACACATTCCATTTTAGACATGGGGAGATGACCATCACACTACAAGACGTAGCTATGCTTAGTGGTCTTCGTGTTCACGGTTTGGCGGTTTGTGCAACCTTAGATCATGATTGGCCTGAGGTTTGCATGAATTTGTTGGGTGCAATGAAGAAGCGACAACTACAATGAAAGGTGGATACATGTCATTCCAGTGGTTGCAGTAAAATTATCAAGTTGTGGCGCCATATGCAAGAGATGAGGAGGTGATGCAGCACACGAGGGTGTACATTTTATTTCAGTTAGGATCTGGGATAGTAGGTGATAATAGTGGAAACAAAGTTCACATTAGATATTTACTGTTGTTGGAGAATATATTTGAAAGTGGAAACTACAGTTCGGGAGCGGCATCATTGACTGTTCTCTACAACTATATGGATTAGGCATGTCTGAAGAATGGGAAACAAGTAGTGTATGCAACAATCTTCTAAGTTATCGTATTCAGTGTATGCAGCAATACGTCCATCGACATTTCCAATGACTGGATCTTCAATCCAGTTCTCGTTAGGCTCTTTGTCTGGCAAGTGCCTCAAATCTAGTAGTATTGGCAATGACAACAATTCATTACTAACGATGGCGACATATACGTTGTTAGCAGGTTCTCGATGAACTGCATTTACCATATGATGAAACATGTTCTGCAGCTCTGGAAGTGGGGTTGAATCTACATCAACAATGTCTATCTCCTCACCATTCATCTGACCATCTGTCTCATCAACATTTGTCTCATCACTACATCTTCAGCTTGTCTTCCTTGAGAATGTAACCGAACTACATATGCTTCATAATTACTAATATCCATTGGTGTGTGCTCATATGGTTCTAACAAAGACTGAGGAACTACTGACGATGGACCTGCTTCATTTTGGCTATATGTTATGTCATTGGTTGATAATCTTCAGTCAACTGACTTTGGTGCACAATAGTGTAGTGCTTGGGTTGTTTCTGAAAAAACAATACAACCGCATTCATGAAGTTAAATAAAGATAACATTGTAGTCGTGCTCTAATCATCAAAAACTTCAAAATAAGTATACTTTTCATACGGTGGCCATTTGCAGGTTAAATTCATATCAAACTCCCCTTCTCGGAGATCACAAACTCGACAAGTTATTTCACAAAGATCATCATATCGCATTTCAGTATTAACATTAAGCATCCGTCTGTAATCACCTTCATATTCAAGTACCACATCTACGAATGTAATAATTCCATAGAAAAACCCATAACCAATCCGGTACCGGAGGTCAGTACTTCGAGTGTACAAAATATACATTTCATACATGAAAATAACAACAATACATTAACTATACATGCATTATATTTCATATCGAAATCCAAAAAACCAAAAAACAAAATGAAACCCCAACCTGAACAATGATTGCTGCTGGAGAGAGGGAGTAATGGGTAGTGGGGAATAATGTGGGTGTGGGAGAAGGAAGATGGGGGCTGGCGAGCCTCTCTTTAGCCTGAAAATGGCATCACTATGCCGTTTTCCAGATGTCCAGAATCATGTCCAGAAACAAATTATCTGGACATGTTTAGGGTAAAAACGACATTTGTGGTGTCGTTTTTAGTTAATGAAAATGACACCTCAGGTGCTATTTTTAATGTACATAGTTTGACAAATAAGTTTCGGATGTGCATGTTCTAGTCATTATTTTGAAAATTTTCCCAATAACTTTCAATTCCAGCACAGTTACATTCAAGGCATGTCCGTTCCATCTTTTTCCTTCGGATTCATTCTCACGAAAATATTCGAACTCACTTTCACTTCTCGAAGTGATTTTGGGCTTTGGGGGTTTCAGCTCTGGAGGTGGAGTGGAGTGTTCTCCTATTCCAAATCGAACCCACATTTTCCCCCCACAAAAGTCTCTTCTTTTCTCAGTGGAATTTCCGAGATTCGGAGAAAACCCTCGAACTCAAAATCCGCTTTGCGGCTGTTTCTACTCTTTTTCGATATGGATCTGAAACCAATGTCGAGATGTCTTAGCAGCAAAGAGGTTTTCGTTAGAGCCGATAAGGTTGACCAGAAGAATCTGGACTACCAATTCGAGAGGAATCTCACCAAGAATCTGACCAAGGAGAATAGGGTGACCCCCTCCGGCCGAGGGAGTAGTGGGAGATCCATGTAAGCAAGCTCGAGATGACGAGGTTGATCGCCCGCGGGACGTACAATACTGTGTATCGCGGCAAGTATGATGGAAAGATGTCACAGGTAGTGAGTGATACAGTTTGGATTTGTTCTAATGCTAATGTAGGTTGCGTGTTTACTAATTAGTTGATTGATGGTGACCACTAATGTTTTGCAGATTGTGACTTTTGGATATATGTTTTTGTTTAGAGTTTGGTCACTTTCAACTATTAATTCTGGTGACTTAAGATTTCTTAGGCTTTTCTTTGGTATCATGCAATGGTAATTTCTCTTATAATTGTTTTTTCAATTTGGATGAGGGGAGTCTTGCTGTGTGGATGGCAGTGAATCATTTGTTCTCTGTCTCTTTCTCTGTCATGTTTTAAGTTCAAAACTTATCCTAGACAAAGATAGTGATTTGAGTAAAATATTTTCCTTAATTAGATGCCACAAAGCTTAAATCGATCTCCAGTAACTAAAGATGGACAATAGAAATGAATTCAATACTACATGCCCAAGAAGCCGATATTTTGCTCTTTCGTTGTTACAACGTGACGATGAATATTAACATACTATGTATTTTATTGTTGTGGTTGCCAAGTTAATTCTCAAATCCATTTGATATTATACTTACATTAATTGTCACCATTGGTCAGACAATGAAGTGTTTCCCATGTTGCAGTGAAAATATTGGAATGGGGAGAAAATAGTGTAAGCACGACAGTTGAAGCTTCTGCTTCCCAGACATTTTAAGCATAAAGTTGTAGTTTGGCAAAAGCTTAATCACCCAAATGTGACAAAGTCATAACTATTCTATTTATGAAAATCAACTCTCAGTTTCGTTTTGAATTCTCATTTTCTATCTACCCAAATGTAAAAGGAATAAAATACCATTGTTGAAAACATCATAAAATTCATTCCTTTTGAACTTCATCACTTCCTACGTTTGTAGTTCAGTGTGTGTTTTTTCATAATAGTTTTCCGTTACAGTAGTATGCACAATTTGGAACAAAACATACTCCCTTTTTCAGTCGTCGTTCCCAATAGATCCTCAGTTTAAGATACTTTTTTAAATCTCTGAACAATAAGATGATTGCTTTTTTTTTCTAGTCATATGAAATGTTAAGAATTTTACTATTTCTTGCATATACATTTTTCTCATATTGTTTTCATGTGGAAAATTGCATGTCCAAAACCATTTACGTTTCCTGGAGATAAGATGATTTACCTTTGTATCTATTTGAACACAATTATTTTGATATCGCAGCACACAAGTAGTTTTGGTCAGGGTCTAACTTGTACTCAGCAAGTAATTATAAATATTTTTGAGTTTGGAGCATACCTGGTTCTAGTATCTAGTTAAAACTTTCCTTCAACATGCTTTGTGTGCCCATTGTTCAAGTTTAATTTAAGTTTGTTGGGGCTTCAATGGGAACTTCAGAGCTCAAGATTCCGCAAGAGAATTCATCTAGCACTGGTTCCAACTCCCTCACAATAGAGCATGTTGTGTTGTGGTTGAGTATCTTGCTGGTGGAACACTGAAGAACTATCTGATAAAGAACATGAGGAGGAAGCTCACATTCAAAATTGTGATCCAACTAGCATTGGACCTCTCCAGAGGGTAAGGTTCATCTAGACAAATCCTAATATTTCTTAATCGAGTTAAACATCTTTAACGTGAAAGAATTGTTTGGTTGCAGGTTATGTTATCTGTATTATGAGAAAATCGTTCATCGCGTTGTTAAAACTGAAAACATGTTGCTAGATACCCAGAGGACAATAAAAATTGCTGATTTTGGTGTTGCACGTGTTGAGGCCCAAAACCTAAAGGATATGACTGGCGAAACCTGCACACTTGGATACATGGCCCCAGAGGTTCTTCCCTTTCTTTTAACTCATTTAATTCAACAATCATCTTTCTTTCTTTCTTTCTTTGGTAAATTTTGGACAACTTGAAGCATGATGTAAATTCGTTATGTCCCCAGAGGCCCAGAGGTTCTTCTCTTTCCATAAATTCATTAAATTTACACTCATGCAAGTTTTCTTAACTTAGTAAAATTTCTGTATTTTTCCACGGAATTAATGATATTTCTAATTTTCTATCATTACCAATACACAATCCCCTTACATATCATATTGATTGACATCATTTCATGCTCATATTTGTATCTTATATTCATTATCTTACACCTTAGCAATGCTACGTGACGAGTTTTATGTTTGAATTTCAAGAATAAATAGGTTTGAAGAGATGAAGCATGAAAGGACCCAAAAGCAGGGAAAAATGACTTAATTGTGAGACCTAAGGACTAAGATGCAAGGGAGAAGGACCTGAACGTAAGACCGAATGACCTAAGAGCAAAACAGAATACTCCACACCATCATGGGAGTATTTTAGCAATTCGATTCGGGTCGGAGCTCCTACAAGCAAAGTATGCATCCAAGACCAGCAAATATACCAAGAAAAGCCCACAACAAATTTGAGCGTGATCTGGATTCTGTAGACTACCAATTGGCGGTCCGGATCTTCCCGGATCTGTTGAATTTTCTGGAGCATGTGTATTAATGTTTGTTTAGGCTATTTTTGGTATCTATTTAGTCCCAAATCGGGGGATTGTCCCGGATATCCTTTTCTTTGGATATAAATAAAACTCTTCACCTTCCATTTTAACTACCTATTGCTTGGTGGTATTCTCTCTACTAAAGAGTAAGCCTTGAAACAAAATTTAAGGTGGAGAAGAATGTTACCTTCAATGTGAGTCATTGTTAATAAAATAATTATTCTTAATTTCTTTTAATCTTGTCTTTTAATTCTTGCATGTTTCTTTAGTTTATGTTCCTTTCAATTAGCTTCTTTAATATTCCTTTCTTGCTTAGTCTAATTTCATTTCAGTAGAATGTTTCATTTTAATGTAGGTTGTAGTGTAATGATTAGTGAGTAGTTTCATCCCCATTTAGGGGTGGAGAAATATGTGATATGATTATGTAATGTAGTAGTGTGTGTTATCTTAATCCTTTGAGCCTCATATGATTTCCATAACCATCTAATGAGATTTCACTCTTATATTTGATATGCTAATGCTATTGAATGAAGCTTAGCATATGCTTAGACTAGTAGACCTATTTTACGAGGAATGATGAGGTAAGGATAATGATGGAATTAATATAGGAAACATGACTTTTAGTGTATGTGCTCTTGTTGCCTTGACCTTGGTTAATGCCTTGTATGTTTTAATGATATAATCTTATCTTAATTCATGTGGAGCCTGTAGGATCGTGTGGGTTATGGGTTCACTAATCACCTTTTTAATCTAATCACCTACTTGTTTAAGCAATCGATATGCGCAGCGGAAATTAAAAACAAAACAAGCAAGTGTAGGAAATATGCAAACCACAAATTGACTCGGCGTTTTTATAGAGGTTCGGCACCCCACCCGGGTCCTAGTCCTCTCTTGTAAGCTCCGCTCGACTCCGCGAGCTCCGCCTACGTCTTCACTAACCACTCCCTATTCCGGGCCGGGAGAGAACGCCTTTACACCACAAGCAACGCGAACAACCCTCGCTTGCTTGAATTCTTCCTCTCACAATCCGAGAGGGACACTCCGGGCTTTCACCAAAGTCCTTGCTTCTTTTGACAACACTTGTAACTGAGTGGGATTCACTCTCTAATTGAGCACACTTTGAGTAGGATGAGTAATTGATCAAGTGTGTGAAGTTTAGGCTTATAGAGTGTAGAAATGGGAACTTTGAGGATTGAGGTTTCTCTCTAATGAGTTGGGACAATTGGAGTTGGAGAGTTGTGTTAACAACAAGTCTTGATCCTCTATTTATAAGCTCCTAAGGTATTCTAGCCGTTGGGGATAGATTTGATTGGGTTTTGTGCAAGATACACAATGCAGAAAATCAGGCTACAAATCTGTCCAGAACCGGTCGACCGAAACTAGTAAACCAGTCGACCGTTAACTTGATTTCAAAGAGAACGATCGAACAAAAGAATATTCGGTCGGACAAACGAGCTAGAACTTAACTCTACTTAAGTGAATCGGTCGAACCAAAGTATGGGGCGGTCGACCGAGAAGGGTATTCGGTTGAGACAAAGGTCAATCGGTCGAACGAGAAATGTGTCGACCGATAGCAGGGAATTTGGTTTCTGAAAATATGTTCAACCGGTCGACCGAACCAAGGTCTTCGTTCGACCGGTTACCGAATGTATTTTGGGGTTTAGTTTTGTTTCATACGAATACGACCGTTATAGGAATACGACAAGAAAAACGGTCATATTAAAATCCGGGATCGGTCGACCAAAAAGGTAGAACCGGTCGACCGGTAGAGTTCGGTAAAATCACTGTGGAGAGTCTGTTATAAACCGGTCGAACTGAGAACTGGTTCGGTCGACCGATTCACACAGGAAATCTGGGTTTAAGTTTATAAGTGATTTCCGACTAAGGTTTGGGTGATCTAATGAAGTCCAAATAAGGTGAAATTTTGTGTGTGACTTCTCTAAGGAGCCTAGTGTGTATGTGATTGGTTTTTAACTCTTGTATGCTCAATTTATACATGTTCCTAAGACTCAAAATAAATCAAGATTACATGTCTTCGATTTAGCTTTAATTACATGTCTTGACTTCATTTCCTTCTTTCTTGAGTCTTGATCACCTGTAGAGGTTAGCACAATACAATATATATGCAATGCATAGTGTGTGCTACTATAATTTAGATTCGGTTGATTAAATCATCAAAACATAAGATTAAGGCCAAAAAGCCAACAATCTCCCCCCTTTTGATGATGGCAACCGATATCTTAATACTTGAAAATTGTATATGTAAACTATGCATATAGATGCTCCCCCTATGGATGTGCATAGTTTTTGTTCCATTTTTATCAAGTTTTTCAAGTTACCCCCTTAATTATCTCTCCCCCTTTGACATCCATCAAAAACATTGATAATTATGTAAGTCAAAAGGATGTCATCGTAATGAAGTTGCTCCCCCTAAATTTTGCACTTCATTACTCTAATAAAAGATATAACATTAAAGCTCCCCCTATCAATAAGGCTAAATGGAAACAATGAGTATGATTCAAGTTAAGTTCATTTAAGTTTCAACTTAAGCCTTATTCTAACATCCATTTAAAATTTGACATTTAGAATCAATGGATGTGATAAATGATTTGCAATAAATAGGGTATTTGATTTGCAATGAATTAAACTATATGATATGTCAATTAAGCATATGAAGCTAGATTAGAGCTAATTTAACATGAATTGTATAGATAGGAATTTTATACCAATGTTGAATTCGAATTTTGCTCCAATCTCATTTGGTGATGCAACCGGATTTGAATTTGACTCTTGAGCTCACCCGGTCACCACCAATCTCCTCCTCAAGCTCCTACAAGAGTAGATTTAGGTACCCAAACAACTTTGGGTCCTTGAATGTTAGCTTTGGGAACCCAAACCATTTTGGTTTTGGGAGCCCACACACTTGAGGAACTATGATTTACAACTAAGTGCTTTCCATTTAGAGTAGTGTGAGATACATGGTTTTTCAATTTTGCATTGTATCCTAACCCATGTTTTTGCAAAGATTGTCTTTGACTACCTAATAGCATGTTTAGCATCTTAGTTCCATGTGTGAATTTTTCTAGATCTTTTCTTAATTGCACATTGCAAGCTTGAAGATCTAATTGTTCACAATCTATAGGTGTTGCTTTTAATTTATCAAAATTTGATGCATAATTTTCTAGTTTAGCAACCACCTCATTCTTCTCATTCATGCATGTTTCAATTTGGCTTTGGAGATCTTTGATTAACTTTCTAGCATTCTTGTTTTTATCACAAATGATCTCATATTGTTTAACTAAGTCATGGAATGCATTTTGAAGCTCATCATGTGTATAATTTTCATTATTTGCACTAGAGTTTGAGCTATCACTATAATAGGACTTAGTTGAGCATGAATTACTAGAACAAGTGTTAGAATCTACCTCACTTTGATCTTCAATAGCCATGAAGCATGAATGAGCCACTTCTCTTCTACTTTGCAAGGAAGAAGACGATGATGATGGTGATGAAGAATCATCCCATGTAGCCTTGTGTGCTTCCTCCTTCCTTTCTCTTCTCTTGCTCTTCTCCTTTTCTTTTCTCCTCTCCCTTCTCTCCTTTTTCTTCTCCCCTTCTCTTCCCTCATTTTCACTCTCCTCCCTCTCTTTTTCTTTTTCTCTTTTCTCACTTCTTCTACCTCTTCTTTCATTCTTTTCTCCCTTATCCCTCTTGAGGTATTTGAAGAAGTCTTGGGCAAGGACCTCAATGTCCTCTTCTTCCACCCTCCTTGGCTCATCAAAATTTGCATGTAATGCCACCATGGAGTTTTTCTTTGAAGCTTCCTTCTCTCTTTGATGACTCAATTGGAGCTCATAGGCCATGAGATTTCCAATGAGTTTCTCCATCTTCAATTTTGAAAGATCGTGCGATTCTTCGATTGCCACGACCTTGTCTTCCCAATCGTTGCTCAATGACCGGAGGAATTTTCGAGTCATCTCTCCTTCATTTATCCTTCTTCCAAGAATCAAAAGAGAGTTAGTGATATCGGTGAAGCGAGTGTTCATGTCGCTTATGTTCTCACCGATTTGCATAGAAAATATTTCATATTTATGCATGAGGAGACTTATCCTAGTTTCTTTGGTTTTGCTATCACCCTCATGATGCATTTGTAACCTATGCCATATTTCATTTGCACTTTCACATCCCCTAATTCTATTGTATTCTCCCTCATTAAGGCCACAATAAAGAATTTTCATAATTTTTGAATTCATTTCAATTTCTTTCATTTGAGCCCTAGATAGAGAATCTAAATCATCTTCATTTGGGGGTATGTATGGATTTTGAATAAACTTCCAATACTTAAGGTCATTTGATATTAAAAAGATTTTCATTCTATTTTTCCAATAATCATAATTTGACCCATTAAGCAAAGGAGGCCTTGTGGTGCATAAACCCTCTAAGTGATTAGATGTGCTAGCCATGCTAAAAATACGATTAAGTATAGAATTTAGCTAACAAGGCTCTGATACCAAATGTAGGATCGTGTGGGTTATGGGTTCACTAATCACCTTTTTAATCTAATCACCTACTTGTTTAAGCAATCGATATGCGCAGCGGAAATTAAAAACAAAACAAGCAAGTGTAGGAAATATGCAAACCACAAATCGACTTGGCGTTTTTATAGAGGTTCGGCACCCCACCCGGGTCCTAGTCCTCTCTTGTAAAGAATCTGAACATTAATTTTTTTTAAAAAGTGGTTCTTCAACTAAAAGGTTTCACGAACATAAACAGGGAAAATCAGAAAACGTCGGCCTCCTCCTTACAGGGACATCAAGGTCACCGCACATTAACACGGAAGAGGTTGCGGTGGAGGTTACCTTGCCTACAATGAATCCACTTAAAAAATGGAGACATGGACGTCAATGGAGACACTCTGCTGGCCGTCAATGAGGAACGCAAATGTTGGGAAGGAGGGAACGAAAAAGAATGGTTTTTATGAGGATGGCGTAAACGGAGGTTATGAATGTAATTACGGTTTGAAAAATGGTTTGTGTTATGGGTTACAACTAAATTCATGTTACAAAATCAAGTATACGAAGAAACCTATTTTTGTAGAAATTCAGGAAAACAGAAGGGACATCTCCATACATCCAAATAAAGCTTTTATGGACTCAAACAAGCACTTAAAACATGATATGAAAAATTTGACAGTCATATTATCATTTGGTTTCAATGGTTATTGATTCCGACAACTGTGCGTTCTGGAAAGTTAAAGGTGGGGGCCTATATTGTGTTTATATGTCGACGACATATTATTGTTTGGCTCAAACCTTGATAGAATACATGAAACAAAGTCCTTGTGTACTAACTTTGAAATGAAGGACATGGGTATTGCAAATGTGATCTTGGGCCTCAAACTGACTAAGTCGGTTGAGGGTATTTTTCATATCTCAATACCAATATGTTGAGAAGGTTCTTGAGCGATTTTGCCACACAAACTGTAGATCTATGAAACGTGCGGCCATATGCTTCATCAAAACTTTTGTATAAGAACAAGAGTGGTGTACCAGTTTAAAAGTTGAGATATTCTCAAATCATTGGTAGCTTGATATATCTTGCAAATTGTAGATATTTCTTTCTTGGTGAAAAAGTTAAGTAAATACACAAGTTGTCATGATCAAACTCATTAGGTGGCTTTGGATAGAGTACTAAGGTACTTGAAGGGTACATATACCATTGCGTTGCATTATGGGAAGTTCCCAACTATACTAGAAGGATATAGTGATGCAACCTGGATATCCAAAAACTCTGGGAGTAATAGTATTACCAGGTATGTTTTTACTCTAAGTGGAGGTGCAATCTCCTAGAGGTCTACAAACATATTGTCTCGATCTACGTTTAAGGTTGACTTTGTGCTTTGGACACAAGTGGAATGAAAGTTGAATGGTTGAGAGAACTACTCTCTGAATTGCAAATGACTAGCAAACAAATTCTTGCAATATCTTACATTATGATAGACTACATTGCAAAGTTGAGAAGTTCAAAGTATAATTAAAAGCAAAGACGCCACATCCAAGTTAGATTGAAGTCTATAAGGGAGTTGGTCTTGGAAAGGGTGATAGTTGATTTTGTTGGTAGCAAAGAAAATATAATCCTTTCACTAAAGGACTTGATTTAGCTCAAGTTCAGAAATCCAAGTTGGGGATGGAACTGAGACCCATACTATGACTCATCTAGAACGACAACCCAATCAAGAGTCAGAGGATCCATAGTACTAGCGGAACTGAATTGTTTCTCCAACCACATGCCAATTTGAGTGGAGATCGCACTAACTTGGTTCAATGTAGTAATAACAAGTTCTTGAGTTAGTTGAATGCAACAACATGATGATACATTGTATCTGTATCGTTTCCCCAAGGAATGGATATGTTGCTGAAAATAAAAAATTAAGTAAGTCTGTAGACTCTAAATGGGTTCAAGTCTTTAAGACAAGATGTTAGCAGTGCATTTTTGGAGAAACGATAATATGTGAATGCAACTATGTGATCTCAATTAACATTCATGTAACATGATACATATGCACGATCATAATGTATCAACCCTGTAGATTGCAGTATAACCTGCTTGGTGTTGTTTGTAATGGACATCTCCATAACAAGTTCATGATTTCATTTCACTTAGTTACTGTAGGGGTAAAGTTGAAGAACTCAGGTTGTGGTTCAAACCCAAAAGGTATCGTTGCTGAAAGCACTAGGCTGCAAAGGTTTCGTTGCTTGATCAACAATGGATTTGTTGGGGACTGTTTGAATATTAAATCCAATGTTTGGATTTAGTTCCACATTAGAAGTTGTGAGATGGGGGGAAATGTTTATAACCTTTTCCCTTCTTTATTTTTCAGAGGAGTAGAAAGAGTGGAGGAGTGGATGGACATATCACATACGCACACCCACACACTCGTTCACGCATCCCGTTCTGGTCTGATGGACATATCACACACGAACACCGACACACGCGTTCGCGCGTCCCATCCTGCTCGTGGGTGTTGGAATTGGTCTCATGCTTATGTGTATATTTAAAAAAAAAATATACATGCAAGCAAGATCGTTTTTATATTTTCAACAATTTTACGTACAAGACGTCCTAATTGTATTTCTATATATATATATTGTATTCTATATAACACAATATATATCTGATCATACATAAAGGATTGTCAAATCCTTTTAACCAATCAGAAGTCAGGTTCTGCCTCGAATCGCCTCCGAATTTCCTTCAAGTGTTCACCAAACTCTATACACGATTAGAGAGAATCAGTCAAACCTTGATAATTTATGTCAAACCACGTTTCACGCCGGTCGATCATTCTCTTACCAAGAAAGTTCTTGATAATTTCGGTTGAATCATGTGTCCATCTGATCTCCATCTGGTCGATCGTTTCTAATATTTTGGTCGATTGGTCACAAAACGGTCTACCGTTTTGACCTGTTTTTGCCTTCACAAATTTTGGATAATATCTAACAAAATTTGAGTTTTAGGGTTTTAGCAAATTCATTGTTATAATATTACGGATCACATTATATTATGTAATATATTATCATATATAATGTCAAAACATTATACCCCATAATATCTACGTCTCACACAAATTTATTTTATTCTAACTATGTCATAATCACGACAAATTAATTTTTTTATTCTACCACATGCATTTAATTTCAATACAGCATATAAAATACAAAATTAAATTTTGTTTCCCTTTTTATGGTGTGACCTATAAAAGGATCTAAGTTATGTTGGCAAAGATATAAAACACTTTAAATCATAAAATATAAGTGGTATCTAACTACACACTATAGTTACCCAAATAACAAAGTTGTCTTGCTCATTTGAACAGAACACAATCCATTCAGTGATACGTAATAATATCATTTGTGTTTATCCATTGCCTCATGATATTAAGAATATTATACAAAGTAGTAACGTGTCATTTTTGTATTATATATTCTTTTCTTGATCTCTTAAGCTAATTATAAATATGTAACTATGGATAAGTTACGTTGTACACATTATAATTTCGCTTTATCAAGGGACCATTAATCATCACTCAAGTTAAGATGGGCAATGATAATCCTTTGACATAACATATTTTCCAGCACAAGTCATATATAACCAACTAATATCTTTATCACTATACGTAATGATTGTTTTTGATAATAATCACATTATATACTTCTCAAATGAAAAGATATAGGTCTCATATCTTAAGATTCATAGTCACAATGAAAACATTAATGACACAAACACAATTCCGTAGTATTTTCATTTATTAGGTATAATCAATATATGAAAGAAAATATTTTCTATTTCATATACTCATGTTGTTAAATACTTGTAGAGCTATAATATCCTTTAACCAACATGATAATCGTATCGCAGTAATTAATACTACATGTTAATTACACTAGTGCAGAATAGTCTTTACTCGTCGCCCAATAGACGTCGGTTGTTCTAACGGCCGACGTCTATTTGGGCGAAGATAGAATAGACGTCGGTCGTTCTAATGGCTTACGTCTATGGGAAAGTATAGAGATCAGTTGTGGGAATACCCATTGAATCTGACGTCTATACCCTATAGACGTCAACCTATAGACGTCGGATGTTATGTACAACCGACGTCTATACCCCCATGCATATAGACGTTGGAGTATAGACGTCGTCTGTACAAAACATCCGACGTCTATAGGTCTTAAAGAAATCGAACAGTTACATTTTCTGTCATTCATTCTAGACAAAAACCCAACAAAACCCTAGTTGTTCCGTGACCGAACCCTTCTCCGCGACCAATCTCCGACCAATCTACAATAATATCCGACACCGCAGCGACGTCCCAACCTCTCCTCTCGTTCTCCGGCCCTCTTCTTTCGTCCTCCATTATCTCCTCGACACTTCTTCTTACGGTAACACTTCTTCTTCTTCTTGGACATTGTTTTTTTAAACAAAACATGGTTTTAGGTTGTTTGATATCGTTTCTTAGAAATCAATACATTTGGGTAACCAAAGGTTCCGGAAATTTGATTTCTCAAGTTGTCATCCAATTCGAATAATGTATCTTTTTATATTTGAAAATGACGATTTTGGATGAAAATTATGGTATTGTTAAATTTTTAGGGATGAAGCAGAGACAATGTAACTCTTTTTTTGAAAAATGTATTTTCAAAAACGCAAAAGTAATGTATATTTTAGGTTATTGAAACACCATTTTAGGTTTTAAAATTTTATTTTTTGAAAATAAAGCTTTTGTCAATTTTCTGAAAATTGTGGTTTTCTGAAAACACCATTTAGGTTTAAAACAATTGAGTTGTTTGGTTCGGTGGGGTTATGTTGTTTGGGATACATTATTGAGTAAATTTGAATGCAAATAAACTAACGTTCTTCATGGATCTCATACATGTGTATTTCAAGATGAGTGGATTTGTAATGTGAATGTGATGTAGTAGAGAAATACATGATGTGAATGTGAGTAGATATACATTTTTCTTGTTAATTACAGGATTTGAAGAATTTTACATATAATATTTTAAGGAGAGGTTCTGTCAAAATTTTGAATAAAGTTTATTCCCAATCGTTATAAATAACATGATATTTTGTGTTTAAAATGTTTTTCTGTCAAACAAAGTAATTAATTTTAATATTTTAAATGTTTATTGTCTTTCTTTTTTGAATTTTCAATATTATGATAATAACTCATTACCCTCCTTAAGTAACTTGGCTTTTAACAACCTAAAGCAAAAGATTAGACAATATTTGCATAAATCATTCATCAAATAGGATTTTCATTCATTGTATTTATTATTTATTCTACAATTTCTGTCGTAGATTGCTGGTGTAAGGTACGTAATCTCTTTCACTCATCATTCATTAGAAAGCACACATTAATTAGTAGGACTTGCATTAGAACAAGAGTGAGGTGAGTGTTTGTTTTGTGTGTTGTGCTACTCAAGGCAATTAAGATTTACAGAGCGTTAGGTCGCAAGAGAACAACCACAAAAGTAGAAATAACACGACATGGAATGAGAGTACGTTCCCTCCCATTTTTGTTATTTAAGTTAGGAACATATATTTAGCAAATTTCTATTTTTGTAGTACTGGAACTAGGTTGGAAATACGGAATGTGGTTACTACGTGATGAGAAACATGGAGAAAATCCTCGAATTGGCTACTCAAGACGTATGCCTATCAGAGGTAATATAGATCGTTATTCACTTGTATAATTCTAGTTTCAATATTTATATATTAAAAAAATTACTTGTATTTTGATAGGTCTTCCCAAAAAGTAGTGATCCGTTTGCGATGATAGACCTATGGGCTCGCTATTTTATCAGAAACATGTTGAACTAAGAGGTTCTCCTGTCACTAGCATTTTTTGTAATTTAGTTAACAAGTTTACTTGTATTACAAACATACAATTTATGCCTGAATATAATCACCTCAATTTTAGAATGAATGACAAGTATTTAGGTATGAATTAATTCCAAGTGTGTTGAATGATTATGTATGGTTGTATGTATGTGTTTGTGCATATATTTTTCTATATTTGTGTTTGTGCATTTATGCTTGTATGTTTGTGCATGTATGCTTATATATACATGTGGATGAAAGTGTGTATCTATTTGTGAACGAATTTGATGCAGGATGTATGTACATGTGGATGAAAGTGTGTTTGATATTTTTTTTGTCCAGGTTTAGGAATAGGCGTCGGATGTCTGTATTAGCCGACGTCTATTCCTCTGAACGTCGGATGTACGTATCAAGCGACATATTTTCCTAAAAAATAGATGTCGGCTGTTATTTAACCGAGGTCTAGGCTTTAGGTATAGACGTCGGTCCTGTCTAAGAGCCGGCGTCTATGCTTTAAGTATAGACGTTGGCTGATACGTACATCCGACGTCTATTCGTTAGGTATAGATGTCGGATTTTGCACGACCGACGTCTATGTATAGACGATGTACACATAGACGTCGGATCTGGGAGTGCTTATAGCCAACGTATATACCCCCGTACATTCGACGTATATTCCCTTTTCTACAGTAGTGTTACCGTGATTGTGAATTACTTTTCATTTATGTAAACCATTATATTTTTAAAGTTCTACGGTTAAGGACCAAGAGTCTCTTCCTTAACACTTCCAAAAGACGAATACATTAATCAAAGAAAAAAATATTCATACATTCCTTTCATAATAAATGACATATAAAAGAATACGTTTAGAACACACATTCCTTCCAGTGGGCTCATGGTTGTGGGTCATGGGTTCAATTTTTTCTTATGCCATATTATACTACAAAACGAATGCACTGCATTCATAATACAATATAGACAATACATAGAAGTTTTGTCTCTCTCTCCGCCACAATCTCCCTACTACGATATTGAAAGTGCTCTTGTGGGTCCTGTTATGTTCTCGTGGTTCGGCAGAGTCGCAATGCGATGGCAAAGACGTTGCAATCACACTAGTACGTGAGGGCAATAATTTCTCTAAGGGGTCTGAAAAGGCAGCTCGTTGAGGTGTTCTCCATACTTATCTTTGTTGGTTTTTGTTGTTTTGTTGGCATGGAATTGTTAATTGGCATGTGTACCCTATTGGTATGCATGTTAATTGTAATTTTAACAACAAACCCTAAGCCCCAAATTCGACGGAAGTGAACACAAGATGTTGCAGTTGCTGACCTCAAATTTGATGGAAATGGGAACGAATAGAATGGGAAGTGTGAGTGTTGAAGAGCAATAACAATGGTTTTAAATCCGAATAAAATAACTCCAGCAAAAGCTTGAGCTTTTGAGATATACATACATAGATATATATATGTATATATATATATCCATTTCAACCACTTCCGATTAGTTCTTTTCAATGAAAATATATGCGTGAGATGTACTATATATAAAGAACATGTAGTAAAAGTTTGAGATCAAGTGGACCATTGTAGACATTGATTCGAAAACTTTGAAATTCAGTAAATTTCAGTTATTCAAATATGGGCATTTTAGATCAACAGTGAAATTAACTTGGATTGACTTAAAATTTTAACATGTTATACATTAAGAGATAAGGATACATGTGATTCAGTTGGATTTACAAAAATCGATTTTAATATGCCTTAACTATAAGTGACACCGCCAAGGTGACTATAATCACTCACACAACCACATTTTTTCCATATATATATACAAGATAGGTCTTGTTCATTTGTAATGTATCTCGAAATTGCTCAATTTCATCACCGAAAAATGGTGCCATGTATTTATAACCCCTTGAAGATACAAATCTTAACAATTTATCTTTAAAAGTGACATTAAGATGTTGAAACATCAACATGCAAAACAATAAAATGCTATTATATAGAAAAACAATAAGTATATGATCTTTAATAACTCATCGACAAGTAACAATATCTACATGAAACTAATTATACAGTGTCACACAAAATTACATATATTCAGTAAAAGAAGAACTTTAACTTTTACTGCCCATCAAATTATTTTGTCGCTCATCATTTGATTCAACGTGTATGGTCTTGGCACCGTAGCCATCTCATATTAGTACTACATCAAAAAAATACTATGATTAGAAATCTTTGTAAGCAACTAAAAATTATCTAAACCAAACAACAAAAAACACAATGCATGGCATACATTTCACATATATTTCTATATAAATCTAAAACATTAGTGCAAGTATATGAGATTTTGTATTTAAGAATAGCCAATCAAAAATTTCCTCCAAGAATGATTATGTATTTTAATACATTAGTTGAAATTAAAGAGGCAAGGGGAATACATGTTTAACTTATATGGTACCTTTTCAATCTATTCAGTTGATTCAATCTGAGTATTTATAAGAAGGAACCATGAATACCATTTTCTTGCAAATAAATGATGAGTGTCATACAATGGAATAATATCCCTCATTATCATATTCAACAAACATAGGTAACCCATGGTATGAGTAATTAGTGGTGTTGCAATTACAGCGTATATCATGTGCAGAAAAATATAAATGGCTCTATATGGTGAGCTAATTAGTAACTTTGAAGAAAGTACAGCTCACTGTAAAAAATGGATTTTTTTCAAAATAAAATAGAACTCGGCAACCACCATAAACATGTCCTCGACAACCAAAGTGCCGAGTTCTATAAAAAGATCGGATAAGACCCGAAATCCGACCGATGTCAGTGGTTTAAGTCCGCTTGGAAAAAGATTCTCACCAAGGACGTGGCAAACCATCATGATCAATAGCGAGATAATTGATTCTTCGCTTCAAGTCTGAGAAAATTCTAGAAACCTCATGATCGAGTTGATTCCATGATTATAAGTTCATAAGCCCAGATCCTCCTATTGTATGTAGAACTTGAACTCGACAAGCATGGTGCAAAGTTCATTGTTACAGAACTCGACAACCCAAGTGTCTAGTTTTGTTTAGATAGATTTGGATTCCGATCATTCTTTCGGCGATAAGTCATTCCTGTTAAAAAACAATCAAAGACATGCACCAAATGAAAATCACAGAAGTAAAACTCAAATTTGAAAGATATATGTTTAAACGTTTTATTAATTACCACAAGTGCATGGCCGCGATGAAGCGATGTCAAGTACGGGTCAATCCACAGGGAGGTGAGTAGTCTCTGCTTTGTCAGAAATCAAGTGGCGAATAAAGGGAGAAGGAATTTGGTTATGCTAAGCTAAACAATACTAAACTAGTAAGTAAGAAATGCGAAAGAAAGCAACGAAAGATTGAAATCAAGAAGAGAAACCCCTAAGGGTGGAGTGTGTGCACATATGAAGTGAAATTAGTGATGAATGATG
Source organism: Triglochin maritima (assembly GCA_963682175.1). Lineage (NCBI taxonomy): Eukaryota > Viridiplantae > Streptophyta > Magnoliopsida > Alismatales > Juncaginaceae > Triglochin > Triglochin maritima. Next base: position 25,668,616 of record OY821777.1, read on the forward strand.
TATGTAAGCATGTATGTTTGTGTGTCGTGTGTGTGTTGTCATGCATAGGAAGTGTCTAAAGATGTGGCAAAACCTATCAATCCATTCACACAATGTATCGACAATTACTACTTGATTATCATAAGATTAGGCTCAGCATGAGAAGTGTCTAAAGATATGGCAAGACTCATCAAAAACCATAAACTCATGTGAAGAACAAAGCTAAGTATGGGAGGTGTTTAAATCTTATGGCAAAACCCATCAAAACAATGTTTCTTCAATCAATCAAGCGAGCAACTACAAATACAAACACTTAACTAACATGTAGAAAATTTAACAGGAAATTTCAGTCAATAAACATGAGGAAACTAAGGATGGGAAGTGATTGACATCATATCATGCATATATTTGCGTCCTATATCCTTTATTTTTAGCCTAAGCAATGCTACATAACGAGTTGTATGGTTATGTTTCAAGAATAAATAGGTTTGGGAAGAAGAGACTCAAAAAAGACTCAAAAGCAAGGAAAATGACTAAGTTGCAAGATGGACTGAGATGAAAGAGAGAAGGACTCGGATGTAAAACCAAACGGATCAATGAGCAAATCAAGAAGCTCTACACCATCATGAGGAGTATTTTGACAATTAGATTCGGGCCCAAACATCAACAACCAAATTGGATCCACCAAACATGAAGAAATCAAGCCACCCAAAACTAGACCCGATCAGGTCCATCCAGAACACCAATTGGATGTCCCAAACAACCAATTGCCGGTCCATTTGGCCCCAAATGACACGTGCTTCAGTCGGGTGTTAGATTAGGTTGTATTTAGTCCATATATGGTATGCGTTTTAGTCCCATACTGGGGGATTATCCCCGGTTACCTTTTTTCATGCCTATAAATAGAACTCTTCCTTCTCCTTTGTATTCACCAATTGCTTGGTGGCATTCTCTCTACTTTGAGTAAGCCTTGGAGAAAAACTCAAGGTGGAGAAGAATGCTACTTGTAATGTGAGTCATGTAAATAAAATAATTTTTCATAGTTTGTCTTAATGTTGTCTTTGTTTTAATGTTTGCTTGTTTAGCTTGTTTTGTTTTCTTTATCATAGTATAATTAGAATGTCTTCTTTTCTTAATGTAATTTATAGTTTCATGAGTAGTGAGTAGTTCCATCCCCCTTTGGGGGGTGGAGATGATGTTTATACATGCAATAAAGAATGGAAATGAATGCCTTAATTTGAAATGTGTTGATAAATGTGAATGTATGCTTGCTTGTTTAGAGTAGAACACTTCACTTGATGGGTTTTGCAACAACTATTAGACACCTTCCATGCTTGTTTAGGTTCTGAAATAACCAACTTGTGTATGTGAATGTTAATCAACTAGGTTAGTGATTGGATTGATATGTTTAGCCATAATCATTAGACACTTCCTATACATGAAAACACTACCTACATTTGTGCCTATTGAATTCATTATTCACCATCTTATTGCAATTGTACACACACTACATCCCTTAGGGGTTTCCATTCCTGATTTCCAACTTTCTTGTATTAGCGTATTGAATGCATTCTTCACCATCTCGTATCATGCAATTGTGCACACACTCCATCCCTTATTGAATGCATTCTTCACCATCTCGTATCACGCTTTCATCTTCCTTGTTTGTTTCGTACTAGTTTAGCGTAGTTGGTTTAGTGTAGTCACAACTTCTTCCCATCTTTGCCCACTTGCCTTCGAAAGAACCAGAGTCGACACACCTCCTTGTGGACATGACCCGTATTTGTCACGTCTTCACCGACGTTGTGTACTTGCGGTAAATATAAACGATTAAACAAGATTTTTTGGCACCGTTGCCGGGGAGGTGCTCTGTCCAGACTCTGGTTTGGACGATTCGAATGGGTTTAATCTTTTGTCTTTAGATTTTGGTTGTAGCAAGGACTTGGCAGCATCAAAGGGAGGCAATAGGAGACGTTTGTAGGAAAATAGAGATAAACAGACCGCCAATTAGCGGTGGTGGACTGTCAATTGGCGGCCTGGTGAGCTCAGGTTGCTCTCTCCTTTCTTCTGATTGTTTCTGGTTCTAGTATAGAGGTCTGGGGCTCAATTTGGCATGTTGTGACTTGTAATTTGCCCCCAGATCAATAATCAATCCACATTTTAAGACAACTTGGACCATAAAACTCAAAGCAAAAGATTAGACTAATTGTCATCCAGGTCATGCACCACTTGTAGACCTCACATGCACATTGTCTTGAATTTGCTTTAAATTCCTGTTGTTTATTGCTGGCGTGAGGTACATGCACCCATTCTCTCATTCATGCATGGTTAGAGCATGCATTAGTTAGTAAGCTTCATTGTAACAAGAGTGAGGAGTGTTTGTTTTGTGAGTTGCTTGCTAGCCTAAGATTTCAAAACATCTTTAAGAGGCATCACCTATAGTCTTCAAAGATAAGGTGGTGGATTTCATCACCCCTCCCTTAGCCCCATAACGCACACTCAAGTAAAGCCTTAATGTAAAAGCAAGTAGACATTGGCCCTAGGAATCAGACGCATTAGGAGTAGGGTTGGCAACAGATCGGTTTCGGTCCAGGTATTGGGAGAACCGGAACCAGACCCGTTTTATAAATTTGGACCCATAACCGAACCGGATCCGGGTCGGTTCCCAACTTGGGTGCCCAGATCCGGATCTGGTATGCAAACTATGTATTTTTCTTCTACTTCCTAAATTTACATGTATTATAATCAATTTACCTAAATTTCCCCAACAACTTTACTGAAAGTCTGAACTTGTTAAAACCTAATTGCAATTAATAAATTAAACTTGCAATCATACATGTCATTTGAACTAAAAAATATATGATTAGAGTTAGTCTTATTTTAGATTTGCAAACAAGATGTCATAACCCAGCAGACCGATTTGAGCACCAAAACAAAGTTGCAAATTAAGAATTTAACAAGCAAACTCTTAAATACAACCTCCAAAATAGAAAATGAAATCAGACATTTCAACATAACTGGTGTTTAGCCATGTTTGCGACAACTACAACAAAATACAACCAAATACAAACTATAATTTATACAAGAGAACATTAAGCAAATTAAACCTTAGTTTCTATACTCTCTTCTCAAGGATGTCAACATCCATGATATTGTTGCATATTGAAGCACACTTATCTCTGAAAACGCAGCTTCAATGTCAAAAACAAATAAGAAATGAATTAAAACAGATAACAAGACAATAACTAGATTTGGACAGATAAAAAAGTTATCTGAAAGGCAAATTATTACAGAGGTCATTCTTCTTCACCATGCTCGAATTACATCAAATCATCAATACGTGCTGCTAAATTCACAAAAACTAATGGAGCTTGTGACTATATCATGCAAGATGACGATATCATTGCTTATAATGACAAAAAAAGTCATAACAGAAAACATTCCAAACACACCTGCAGTTTGGATTAGGAAGCACCACTCTGCCCAGCAGGTAGCCGTTTGGCAATGTTAGTCCTCTTTGTAGCAAGTACAATCCAAGAATCTCCATTTGCCCAGAAACCTCTTCTACCTGTACAAATTCACGAAAAAGTACAAGATAATAGCACTTCACCACATTTCCAGAATAACGACCTTCAATGTAATAAACCTTTTTTCCAATCTGTCCTTAATGAAATCATGAGGACTACCCTCATAATCATCACCTTCAATTCTTGCAAAACTTGGTTCCACACCTCTCCAATGCGCACGTACATGAAAGGTAGTAGATCCAACTGTGTTATATATTCTCTTGGGTGTGTTGATGAACCACATTTTGATTTTTGACAACCACATTTCAATTCTCAAAACTCAAGAATAAAATGTGTTTCACGGGTTCAGATTGGAAATGGTAAAAGTTACATAAGTCATTCTTACAAGAAAATCTTTATTTTTCAAGATTCACACTAATAATCCAATTGACATTCTACAAATAACAGAATTGCAGAATCCCAACGAACTCAACAACTAAAAAAAACCAAATAATTAAAGAAAATCAAAGAAAAAAATGAAAGAAAATTAAACCAGGAAGCGACAACCTGATTCTTCCCCAACGACATGAGTACATCGGTAGCTCTAGTAGTTGTACCATGTGAGTATTACAGGTTGAGTGGTCATGTTTTTGGGGAATGTCCTTATGTTCCCCCAGAGCCTGAGTATGAGCACACATTTTCCCAAAATGCTTAATGTGTCCCTTACGCATCTGCGTACAACCTGAGAGGGATGGATTCGTGGGAGACAATTCTTATTCAAATTCTTATACATCATTTCCACCTAGTATGCTCCTCCCGAATACCCAGACGTCTACCAACACCCTTCTCCAAATCATTGGACTCATTCTCAGCCTATCAACACCGAAACCAACAATTTCCCAAATTCTGATTTGAGCCTCACAGTTGACCCGAGACTTAATTCTTTAGAACAAACCCTCCAAACGTTTATGGAAACCACTCAAAATGTAATGAAGTCCACTCAAAATTCCCTGCATACTATGGAAATGTATGTGAGTCAAATTACACAACAATTAAGTAAACAGGAGGAGGGTGACATTTCTTGTCAACATGAGGATTTATCTTCTAATATCGAACCACCACCACATCCACAAATTCAAAGCACAATCTTTCAAAGTCAAACTCCTAGTCAGTCTGAGGCACTTGGGGTTTCAATTCACGATCACATGGTAGGGGATTCGATCCAAATTCAGAAGAGCATGTACCAGTTTCATTATGAGTCGGCACATTATTGTGCCTTAGCTTTTTGTCTCGTGGCCCTTGAGCCACATGATCTTGTTGTCGTGCCTCTTAAGGATTCACCTATGGTGGAGCAAGAGCTCCCCAGTACCCTTAATTTCACAAGACCTGATGAGAGTTTTCCTCTCACTATTGTTCCTGGTCATCTTGGAAATGATGGGACATCAAACAATTACATCGCTAATGAGGGTATTGGGAGTGTCTTAGAGGATACCTTGGGTAAGAGACCCATCTTCTATTCGCTTGGTGAGTCGGACATGCATAATGAGTTTCTTGACCTTGTTCCGACCCACTTGCATGTTGGTTGGAGAGTTTGGATTAACGATTATAACTTCAATTCTGCAACAGGAGAAACTCTTCATCCGCTGCATATTATGTCCCAAGCTCTTGAGAGGTTCAAGCTCTTTCAGTTTGATCCTTTGAATGAGACGTCTTTGCGTCTAATTCATGAACCTCTTCTTTCAACTTGTGCTCTTTGTGAGGGGGCCTACACATGAGTATTCTGGTCCTGTGTAGTGTCATGTTCCCATTCTAAGTGCATTGACCCACTTTTGAGGTTCACATTTGATGTCCCTTGACAAATGAAGATGGGAACTTATTTTTGTACAAAATTATATTTTAAAAAAAATACAATAAAAGGCTCCGTGACCGAGCATTGATTTTTGTGGACCCCAACCCTTGCATACAATAAAATGCCCCATTTCTTTCACGTATTTGTATCCATTATTTAGTATTTCACAGGTTTTAAGGGGAATTTGGGTTGTGCCCATCAACATAACCATGAACTTCCCTTTGTGCTTCACGTTGGCGAGATCTTTTCTTTTTCATGCATAAATCCATGTAGTGTCATGCTCGCATTCATTGAGGACAATGCATGAAGTGTGGGGGGGGGGGTATTTTATGTGTGTACATAGTCGAGTCTTTTCTTTTGATTTTGTCTTCTTTTGTGTGCATTGTTAGGGTCATGTTAGTGTGCTGCAATTAATATCGTTATATCTGCTTGCCATGATCCTTGGCTGATTTGTCTTCTTTTGTTTGCCTTGTGCTTTAAATTTTCACATTTCTTTCAAAATCTTCATGTGTTTGCGAAAGAAAAAAAATTGTGGGTTTTGCGTGTGTTTAACATGTGCAAAACCGGTGAGAGTCAAAGTAAAAAGAAAGCTCCCAAAATTGTCTTAAACATGATGTATTAGGATATCTAGTATACTGACTTTAGGTCTTATCGAGTCATAAGGATGCACCATGGTCTTCCCTCGGGGGTGAGTAATCATAGGGTTTCAATACTCAAACAAATAAAGAAGTCCACCCTGAACCTAGTGAGTCGAATAATTCGTGTGTATTAGTATAAGGAAATTTGTCGTAGTCAGGGACCTTTAAAATCTTGTTGTGAAACTTTAAGTGTAGGGGTTTTGGTTCCCATGTATATAAGAAATAAATAAGTGGTGTTCTCTCTTCTCTCACGGCTCCTATCACTCGGGAAATTAGGTCCGAGGGGACTTAGTGTGTGGTGCTTTTCAGTCATCTGACTTGGGATGCACCGACCAAACTCCCGTTACACGGGTGGTAGGGATCGCCCTATGTGGAGATTTGGGGGAAGGTGTACATGATAGTGTAAGTCCTCACAGGCAATGATGCACGAAACCGGACCGTGGGAGAACAAAACACCAACCAATGTAATTCTCCAAAGAAAAGAAAAAAAATGATGAATGAAGAAAAAAAAAAGTCAAATAAGAACCATAATGGACTTTACACTTTGTATCACATGAGGATATTAAGCTTTCCCATGTCTGTCAATTAAGTCCTTAACTAACTTTAACGAATGGTTCATTAGGCTTGGTGTGTGGACTAATTACATATATAGAGTTGGCCAAAAGAATAACCGTGTCCAATGATCGACGAAAATGAGTCCAGCGAGTCATGTTGCTAGGTTGAATAATGCATCTATGTTCGGATTTTGTGGGTGTATCCGCTGAAAGCCCTCAGGACACAACACTCCTCCTCCAGGGCGACAGGGAGGTTTAACGGCTTGTTGCACATGCTAAGTGCAACCGTGATTCCTACAAAAGTGAGTTAGGATTTTCTTGTTTTACGTATGCCTTTGTCTTTCTTTCATTTTTCCTTTCTTTGTTTTGCTCGGGACCAGCAATAGTTCTGTGTGGGGGTATTTGATTGACATCATATCATGCATATATTTGTGTCCTATATCCTTTATTTTTAGCCTAAGCAATGCTACATAATGAGTTTTATGGTTATGTTTCAGGATTAAACATGTTTGGGAAGAAGAGACTCAAAAAGGACGCAAAAGCAAGGAAAAATACTAAGTTGCATGACTTATGGACTGAGATGAAAGAGAGAATGACCTAGATGTAAAACCAAAAGGATGAATGAGCAAATCAAGAAGCTCCACACCATCATGAGCTGTATTTTGGCAATTAGATCTGGGCCCAAACATCAACAACCAAATTAGATCCACCAACCATGAAGAAATCGAGCCAGAATCAAGCCACCCAAAACCCGATCAAGCCCATCCAGACCGCCAATTGGCTCTCCCAAACCGCCGATTGGTGGTCCATTTGTCCCCAAATGACACGCGCTTCAGTTAGGTGTTAGATTAAGTTGTATTTAGTCTATATATGGTATGCGTTTTATTCCCATACCAGGGGATTATCCCAGGTTACCTTTTTTCATGCCTATAAATAGAACTCTTCCTTCTCTTTTGTATTCACCCATTGATTGGTGGCATTCTCTCACTTAGAGTAAGCTTTGTAGCAAAATTCAAGGTGTAGAAGAATGCTACTTGTAATGTGAGTCATGTAAATAAAATAATTTTTCATAGTTTGTCTTAATGTTGTCTTTGTTTTAATGTTTAGCTTGTTTTGTTTTCTTTATGGTAGTATAATTAGAATGTCTTCTTTTCTTAATGTAGTTTATAGTTTAATGAGTAGTGAGTAGTTCCATCCCGCTTTGGGGGTGGAGATGATGTTTATACATGCAATAAAGAATGGAAATGAATGACTTATTTTGAAATGTGTTGATAAATTTGAATGTATGATTGTTCATAGTAGAACACTTCACTTGATTTGTTTTGCCACAACTATTAGACACCTCCCATGCTTGTTTAGGTTTTGAAAAACCCAACTTTTGTAGGAATCACGGTTGAACTTAGCATGTGCAACAAGCCGTTAAACCTTCCTGTCACCAAGGAGGAGGAGTGTTGTCTCCTGAGGGTTTTCAGCGTATACACCCACAAAATCCGAACAAAGATGCACTATTCAACCAAGTAACACGACTCGATGGGCTTATTTTCGTTGATCACCGGACACGGTAATTCTTCGGGCTGACTCTATATATGTAATCAATCCACACACCTAGCCTAATGAACCATTCGTGCAAGTTATTTAAGGACTTAAGTGACAGTCATGGGCAACCTTAACATCCTCAAGTGATACAAAGTGTAAAGTCCATTAAGGTTCTTATTTGTCTTTCTATTTTTTTCTTTTTTTCATTCATTTTTCTTCTTCTTTTTGGAGCATTATGGATTACACTAGTTGGTGTTTGCTTCTCCCTGGGTCGTGTTTCGTACATCATTGCCAATAAGGATTTACACTATCACGTACACCTTCCCCCAAATCTCCACATAGGGCGATCCCTACCACCCGTGTAACGCGAGATCGGTCTGTGCATCCCAAGTCAGATGACTCGAAAGCACCAGGCACTAAGTCCCCTCAGACCTAATTTTTCGAGTGGAAGGAGCCGTGCGAGATGAGACAACACCACTTATTTATTTCTTATCTACATGGGAACCAAAACCCCTACACTTAAAGTTTCACAACAAGATTTTAAGGGTCCCTCACTACGACAAATTTCCTTATATTAACAGACACGAATTATTGGACTCACTAGGTTCTGGGTGGACTACTTTATATTTGGAGTACTGAAACCCTATGATTACACGCCCCCCTGAGGGAAAACCGGGGTACATCCTTACGACTATATAAGACCAAAAGTCGGTATACTAGATATCTTAATGCATCATGTTCAAGACAATTTTGGGAGCTTTCTTTTTTACGTTGCCTCTCAACGGTTTTGCACATGCTAAACACACGCAAAACCCACAAAACATTTTCTTTCATAAACACATGAAGATTTTGAAAGAAATGTGAAAATGTTAAAGCACTAGGAAAGCAAAAGAAGACAAGTCATCCAAGGATCATGACGGGCAGATATATCAATATTAAATGCATCACACTATAATGACCCTAACAATACAAACAAAAGAAAGAACGACAAATGAAAAAGACTCGACTCCACTTATATACAAATGTAAATCACCCCCCACACTTACTTCATGCATTGTCCTCAATGAATGTGAGTATGAAACTACATCGATTTATTCATGAAAAAGAAAAGATCTCACCAACGTGAAGCACAAGGAAAGTTTCATGGTCACGTTGATGGACATAACCCCAAATTCCCAAAAACCTGTGAGATACTTATGATGGGTGACAAATACGTGAAACAAAATCGGGCCAAATACACAAGGGTTGGGGCCCACAACAATCATTGCTCACTGGTGGAGTCTTTTATTGCTCTCTTTTTTCTTTTATTTTCTTTCTTCTTTATTTTCTTTTTCTTTGTTTTTTTCTCTTTTTTTCTAAACAAGATATATACATCAACAAAGATATTCTCATAATCATTTCGTCAAGGAACATAAAACTAGAACATCAAGTCTTGCAGACTGGAGATTTTCCAAGAACGACCCGCTTCATTGGTACTCTAAGGTATCATGATGGATGAAAGGTCAGAACTGAAAGGCTCGAACCCCTCATGATATTGGTTGGGCGTAGGCAACGTAAATGAGTGGACTTGCGTTACCTCACTAGGGTTTAGTTTCTCGTCAATCAAAACCCTCCAACCAATAGGCGGTGCATCGGCATGAGTTCCTCAGGCTCATTCGAAGGATGTGACACACCTGTCGCACTAAGAATGGGGCTTCTCCCCAAGTCATCCAACAAGGACCACCCAACCTCCTTTGTATTATCAAGCATCAGCTCGATCGCAGGTGGGTCCTTGTTGGAGTCACTATGAAGCTCAAAAGTCTCAACAATCATGGAACATTGGGTCGACACACCTTCTGGTATGAGCATATGCTGAGGCGTGTCCCCCTCACTAACAATCTCAACTGAATCATCCAACAAACACTCACTTTGTACGTTCATGTTTGATGTCAGCTCACTCTGTTGCATTGCAAAGACAGGCAATGAGTTTTCGCTGGGCCCACAAACATTCTCAACGGGTTGCATTATTTTTAGGGGTGCTTGTTGATTTTGCGGTGCTTTCTCTAATTGGCGGATGAGGTTGAGATTTAAAGGTTGGCACATGGGCTTCTGTTGCCTACCAGAATTGAACACATGAAACTCGGCACTCATGTTACCGAATGAGAGCGTCATGAGACCATTTCTACAATTAATTAAGGCGTCCGAGGTTGCCAAAAATGGTCTACCCAAAATCAAAGGTATTTAAGAATGGGTGTTCGCAATAAAGTTGGTATCAAGGATGACAAAATCTACTAGAAATATAAAATCTCCAGTTTGATATGCATGTCCTCAATAATCCCCTTTTGGATACGAATGGATCTATCCGCCAATTGGAGGGTGATCTTTGTTGGTTTCGATTCTCCCAAGTTCAACTATTGATAAACAGAAAATGGGAGGAGGTTGAGTGCTGATCCTAAATCAAGCAGTACATTACTCATGTTAGTCTCCCATATCATACACTGAATAGTAGGACACCCAGGGTCCTAGTACTTTGTGTATGTAGGATTGGACAAAAGTTAGCTTACATGTCAAGTGAGGAAGCATGGAGATAAATTGAGGCTGTATTTGGAAGTGGTTCCCATTCACCTTTGGCAATACGATGCACGAAGGTAGAGAAGTACGGCTCGGGTAGCATCGTTCACATAGAGAAATGAGAACAAGCCCAGGTGGAACATGTGATACAGGTGGGTCCAGCAACTGCTCCTCGTGGTAATGAGCAGCCTTGGAACCCAGATTGTGTGCGACATGAGAAGGGGAAGGCAATGAGAAATTGACTACCGAGGTAGGATTGACGACATGCCTCTTCAAACGGCCACTCTCGTCTCGTGCCTACACAAGCATGAACAAAGGTGCACACACGAACCCTTTTTTTACACCTAAAGAAGAATGTGCGTAGAGGAGAAGACGAGACGACATAGAAGAGAGGGAATGACTCAGGAGAGAAGGGAAGAACTCCTTATGCTACGTCGGGTAGGTACTGGTAGAAGCACACAAGCAAGCAAGGCTCAAACAACCTAAGGTCACTATAGGTCCTTACAGCTAGACGATGCCTAACTGCGAGGTCACGTGGCCTCAACACGCATCACCTCCCTACGATGAGGACCACAAAGCCGAACAAGTGAGCCAAGATCCGGAAATCTCGTCTATGTTACTATCGACAGAGTGGGTGATGCCGATCAGGCCATGACGGACACGACTGAATCACTCTCCTAATGCGCCCGAGATCCTTAGGGCCAATGTCTACTTGATTTTAAAATTAGGCTCTTGATTAGTGTGGTGTTTGGGGCAAAGGAAAGGGTGATGAAATCCCCCACCTTATCTTATATGGGACAGCCCCTACTTAGTAGCGTTTTGGAGTCCTAATCAAGAAATCAACTCTCCAAACAAACGCTCAACTCACACTTGTTGCAATGCAATTCCTACTAACTAATGCATGGTCATACCAAATGCATGAATAAGTTTAGGAGATATGTACCTCACGCCAGCGCTCAACAACTGAAAGTAAAGCTAAAACAAAAGACAACTACGTGCATTACCTTAATAAGCAAGAATGCCTAATCTTTTGCTTTGGGTTTTAGGGTCGAAGTTGCTTAAAAGGGGATTGATTATTGATCTGGGGGCAAACTACTAGTCAAAACATGCCAAATTGAGCCTCATACCACTATGTTGAAACAAAAAACAACCACAAGAAAAAAAAGTGTAATCAAAGCTCACCAGGCCGCCAGTTGGCAGTCCACCACTGCTGATTGGCAGTCTATTTTGCTATGTTTTCCTCCCAACTTCTTGTGGTTCCTTCCTTTGATCGTTAGAGCTTCCTGAAACAAAGAAAAACTACAAAACACAAATTAAATCTGCTTGAATCGTCCAAAGCAGAGTATGGACTGACACCTCCTCGGCAGCGGCGCTAAAAACTTGTTTAAACGTTTTATTAATTACCGTAATTACACGACCGTGATGAAGTGGTGGCAAGTACGGGTCTAACCACAGGGAGGTGAGTAGCCTCTGGTTTGTCAGAAATGAAGTGGCGAATGAAAGGGGAAGCAGTGGCAACTAAACTAAACTAGTAAGTAAGAAATGCGAAAGAAAGCAATGAAAGATTGGAAATCAAGAAGAGAAACCCCTAAGGGGTGGAGTGTGAACACATATGAAAAGAAATTAGTGATGAATGATGCATGTAAGCATGGATGTGTGTGTGTCGTGTGTGCGTTGTCATGCATAGGAAGTGTCTAAATATGTGGCAAAACCTATCAATCCATTCACACATTCTATCGGCAATTACTACTTGATTATCATAAGATTAGGCTCAACATGTGAAGTGTCTAAAGATATGGCAAGACTCAGCAAAAACCATAAACTCATGTGAAGAACAAAGCTAAGTATGGGAGGTGTCTAAATCTTATGGCAAAACTCATCAAAACAAAGTCTCTTCAATCAATCAAGCAAGCAACAAATACAAACACATAACTAACATGTACATATTTAAGAGGAAATTTCAGTCAATGAACATGAGGAAACTGAAGGGAATGTGTTCTAAAAGTTTTACTTTTATATGTCAATTATTATGAATTGGATGTGGAAACATTTTGTTCCTTGATTATGGTATTCGTCTTTTGGAAGTGTTAGGGAAGAGGCGCTTGGACCTTAACCGTAGAGTTCTAAAAGATAATGGTTTACATAAATCAAAAGTTAGTCATAATCATGGTAATTAACATGGAACATTAATCACCGAGATAAGATTGTCGTGTTGGTCATCGATTGTTGTAGCTCTACAAATAATTGACGACACGAGTGTATAAAAGAGGAAAAGATTACTTTTATATATTGAATAGACCTAATAAGTAAAACATTATGGAATTATGTTTCGTGTCATTAATGTTTTACTGGGTCTTCGATCCTAAGATATGAGACTTGTATCTTTTCACTCAAGAAGTGCTTAATTTTGTTATTGTCAAAAGCTATCAATGAGTATAGTGATAAAGGCAATAGTTGGTTGAACATTACTTGTGCTGGAAAAGATAGTTAGTCAAACGATTATCGTTGCCCCTTGAGTGATGATATTAGTGGGCCCCTTGATAAAGCAAAATTATAATGTGCACAATGTAACTTGAGTTAAGTTACATAGTTATAATTAGCTTAGAGAGATCAAGAAACTAATATAATACAAAGGTGACACATTTCTACTTTGTATATATTCTTAATATCATGAGGCAAGGGCTGGACACAAGTGGTGGACTTACATCACTAAATGGATCGTGTTTAGTTCGAGTGGAACAAAGACATCTATGATAATTAGGTAACTATAATGTGTAGCTAGATACCGCTTATAGTTTGAGATATTAAGTGTTTAATATCGCTGCCAATTTGGCTTAGATCCTCCTATAGGTCACACCGCAAAACTGGGAAACAAGAAGCTTGATTTTGAGTTCATATGATGTGTCGGGTTTCATGTGAAAAAGGGACACATGTGGTGAACGAATAAAATCAATATGTCATGAGAATTGACATAATTAGAATCATAATAAATTCATATGAGGTGTGTATATTATGGGGTGTAATAATTTAATATTACATAGGATAATATATTACATAAGACATGAATTTGCTAAAAACCCCCAAAAGATCATGTTTTGTTGGAAATAAATCCAAAATTTGACAAAGGCAAAATCGGGGTCAAATTCGGTGAACCGTTTAGGGTTCAGTCGACTGAGGTGTGTTCGGAATGGTCAACCGAATGGGGAACGAGTAAGCACAATTGGTTGATCGAAATTGTCTGGAGTGCGTGGATAATTGGGTTCGGTCAACCGAGCATGAACGGTCAACCGAGAGAAAATATCTTGGATATTGTCGGTAGACCGAAAGTGACACGGTCGTCCGATGAATGCTCCCCAGTAGAAATTTTGGTGGGTCAACGGTCGACCGAGCAAGACGCAGATCGTTTGAATTTTTCCAGAGAATTTTTCTCATGCATATTCGGTCGATCGTCTAGCTCACGGTCCACCGAACATGTGTTATATCTGAATCGTTCGGTTAACCGAGAAAAATTCTCGGTCAACCAAACAGTGTGATTTTTGCCTGAATTATTAAGAGAATAATTAGATAATGGGTTGGATTAATTTCAGATTTAATCAAACGTTTTTATGGGTGCTTGTGGCAATTTGAGATTAATTTTAGGAGAGAATAAGTAAGTGATCATGACTAAAGAATAGTTCTTGATGAGGATGTCTTGGGGGCCTATAAAAGGCCCCTCATCCTATTTGTTTATGTTAATGCAAAAATTATTTATCTCATTAATCTCTCCCTTAATCACCATGAAAATCTCTTAGTAATTTTAAGTTTTAGAGATAGAAAATCTAATTAGAGATTGATTGGCTAGCTCCTTTCTCTCTAATCTTGTTTAGAGTTTGGTGGACACTTGGAGGCGAATCGGCGGGCGATTCAACGGGGAACGCGACTCCGGATCTTCGAAAGGTTTTAGAAAACCTTTGGGTATGATTCTCTCTTTGTGATTTATTTTAATATATGTAGGATTGCATGATTTTAGAATAAACACAAAGTAATGTACATAAAATTGTTGAAAGTATGAAATCCATCTTGTATGTTGTATTAATTTTTAAAAATATATACATACATGGGGACACGAAATCCTACAGTGGTATCAAAACATTTTGTTCATATTTTCAATGATTAGACTATATAATTAATTTTAGTTTACCATCTACAATTGAAACAATTCATGTTCTATGTCTTTTTCAAGTTTTCCGATAGTTTTGTTGATTTAATTCTAATTTATTTTTTTGATAGTTTTAAATGTTTTGAAACACGTCATGTGAATGTTAGAATTAAAATTTAGACTTATGTCTAATGTATAAAATTTTCGTTTTTAATTAAATGATTATTTTATAAGGAATCGACAAAAGGAAAAAGGCATATGTTTATCTTTCTTTAAATTTTTATTTTTGGAAATTGGGTAAACAACGATTCAAACGTTTTGTGTATAGTAAACAATGATAAACTAAATCGAGTAATGTATAGTATATGTACATGCGTTGCTCGAGTTCTCTAATGCAGGGATATATGAGTTTGTATGTTCCGATGAAGCCATGTGTGAATGAATGAATGAATGTGTATGTTATTATTAGTCAATAACAGGCGCTTATGTATATGTGAAAGCCAAATTTCTATTTCTATGTATATCCATGCATATGAGAGGATATTTATATAGGACTTGCACTAGACTATTTTCAAAATTGAGAGAGACATGTTTATATTTTTGCAATATCAACATCCATGGTGCAAGAGGAAGACGCTAAAGAAGCGCAAGGATCAAGGATGCGGGAACATATAAACTCACACAATGTGTGTGTGAATGGATATATTTATGTTTGTGTGCTTGACATGTATGTGATTGTATGGATGAATGTTAGGATGTGTATAGATGATAAATATGCATGATCACCTAAATTCTAAAATCACACATAAATGTTTAATTTTTCCAACCAAAAATTAAGATTATTTTTCTTGCTTATTTCATCAACTAGCAGCCATCGATCGAGGGATATTCTACTCGCCCTTAGCGAGATATAGCTTCCTCCATCTTTGGGAATAGTGGGAGATATAAGGTTGTCTATTGTTGTGCCATGAATAGATGTACGAGGTGTGATTCACCCTTAGTGGACACCGAGTATATTTGTTTGTGAATACAATGGATAAACGTATCTCGTATCAAATGAAATAAGTTTTCTTAACAAGACCCGGAGCCCTAGCTCGGTTTTGAGAAAGAGAGTTTTTCTTACGATGATTGGTCAAATTCCCTCTTAATTAAAACGACAAGAGTCATAAGAGTTTGAAAATGCAAATGTTGCAATATTTCGAGTCATAAGAGTTTGAAAATGCAAATGTTGCAATATTTCGAAATGGTTATGATTAGAAAAAAGTTTTCTTACCTTGGTTTTATAATATATCTGATAGCCCTTAGCTAGTTTATATTATAATTGATAGGATCTTGAATTGCTGCATTTATGGACAAATTTTTATTTTCCGGTATTGATTTTTAAAACATAAAATTGACATTAAATCCCATATAATTTATTTTGTAGAAATGTCGAATATTCAACCTATTGTGCGGTCTATGATTGAAAAACATCCTTTGGCAAATAATGGCTCAAACTTCATAAGCTGGCAACTCAAACTCAATATCGTGTTGATGTTTGAGAAGCTATCTCATATTTTGGATGGTAAAATCCCAAAATTAAATAAGAAGGAAACCGATAACGAGAGAGAGGCAAAAGCCAAGTGGGAAGACCAAGGGAACCAGGTTCACGGTCTAATGTTGGCTTCCATCGGTAACTCGCTTCAAGAGAAATACTTGGATTAAAAACCCAAGAAATACTTGGATTCAAACTCACCTTTTTCTTTGACTATAATTAGAACTCCTCCTCCCTTGTAATATACCCTGCTTGGTGGCCATGCTCTCTACTTTGATTAGTGAGTAGTTCCATCCCCATTGGGGGTGGAGAAAAATGTGATATGATTATGTGATGTATTAGGTGTGTGTTATCTTAATCCTTTGAGCCTTACATGATTTCCATAACCATCTAATGAGATTTCACTTTTGTCTTTGATATGCTAATGCTCTTGAATGAAACTTAACATATGCTTAGATTAGTGTGCCTATTTTATGGGGAATAATTAGGTGAGGATAAGGATGGAGTTGATAATGGAAACATTACTTGTAGTTTCATGTACTCTTGTTGCACTTACCTTGATTACTGTCTTCTATGTTTTAATGATTGTGTAAATCTTATTTCATGTGGAGACAGAGTGGGGTTTGGTCTTTATGTAGGAGTTCATTTAGCTTCATTCCAATTATTGTCTTGTATGTTTTAATGATATTGTGTTATCTTATTTCATGTGGAGGCAAAGTTGGATTTAGTTTGATAGTTTTCATGTACTATCTGTTGTGACGATCACAATTGAGAACACACACATACACATATTTTTGTATTCACATTCTTTCTCTACCACCTTTGGGGTTTAGTTTTATTGATTGTTCATTCCTAGTTTAGTGTAGTGTAACCAAACTCTTTCTCTCTAATTTTTTCTGGTCGTTTCTACATTCACTAGGTCATCTGGGAGCTCAATTTGGGATATTTTGACTTGTAGTTTTCCCCCAAATTAACAATCAAGTCCCTTTTATCAACTTGGACCTGAAAACTCAAAGCAAAAGAGTAGATCGATTTTCATCTCGGTCATGTATCATTTGTAGACCTTGCACGCACTCGTCATTCTTTTCTTTACATTCCTGTTATTTATTGCTGGCGTGATGTACGTGCACCCATTCTCTCATTCATGCATGGTTTATGCATGCATTAGTTAGTAAGATGTACCGGGACAAGAGTGAGGTGAGCGTTTGTTTGGAGAGTTGATTGCTAGGTTAAGACTCAAAACGCTACTAAGGAGGGCATGTCCCATACAAGATAAGGTGGGGGATTTCATTACCTTTTCCTTTGCCCTAAAAATCACTCTTAATCAAAGCCTTATTTCTAAAAGCAAGTAGACATGGGCCTTAGGATTTCGGACGCACTAGGAGAGTGATCGAGTTGAGATCGTCATGACCTGATCGGCGTCGCCTGCCTTGTCGATAGTAGGAGGTACTGGATCTCCAGATCTGGTATCACTTGCTGGGCATTGTGGTCTTCGTTGTAGGGAGGTGAGGCGTGTCGAGACTCGTAATCTGGAAGTTAGGCGTCGTCTAGCCTGAGGACCCATAGCCATAAATTGTTTAAGTCATGCTAGCTAGATTAGGCTTCTACCTTCACCCACTCCCCACGCTAGCTCTAAGGATTCTTCATTTCTCATCTGAGTCTTCTCCTCCTCTATATTTTTTGTTATAGTCTCCTCCTCTAATTACACCTTCTGTTGTGTGTTGTTATAGAGTCGAGTCGAGCGTTTTATGCGAGGTTGGGCTCGCTCTGGTGAGAGCGCTCGACTTGAGAGAGTGCATTTTTCTGAAATGGACGGTCTAAGGGATCAGATATCTCCGCCTCGTGCTCCTTTGGAGCATGAGGCCGAGTCGTCTCGTGGGGATGGGGGAGACCGGGTTCCATACATGGATTACCTCGGTCCGCTCCAACCACCACGTAGACCTCCTTCTCCTCCTCCTCCTCTGACTCGAGAGGAAGAGGGATTCGGTCAGGTTCGAGTTCTTGGTGCAACACCACCTTTAGCAAGATGTGATAGACCGATGACTTTGTGGGAGCAGACCCATCCTGTTCGTGCCGCGCAACCTTCTTGCCTAGTTCTCCCGCCGGCTCACGGGAACTACTAAGAGCTGAAACCTCAATATGTGAGCATGCTTTTTACCTTCACTGCGAATAAAGATGATCTGTATATTTTTATGGAATTGGGTTGTGGCAGTTGTGCCAAATTGTTTATGAGGGCCTCAACTATAACACCCGCACATTGTTTGGGTCAATGTGTCAAGGTGATTTCCAGATGAAACTCATCGATGAGGCATGTGACACTTTTGAATTAATGGTTGAACGTACGTTTGAGTGGGACACCATGAGAGAGACACCAGCCACCAGGTCTTCTGGTCCAGCTGGATCATATCAAGTTGAGTCAACTATCGCTTCTAAGGCGAAAATGGTTGCTCTCATGCGTCAGATTGAGAGTTTAGAGTTGGACCGAGCTCCTGTAGCTAAGGTCTCTACTTCCAGGTGTAGTAGGTGTGCATTTACGAGACATGATAACTTGGAATGTGCTTATGCTCCAAAGGGTACTGAGCATGCAAATGCGATGTATTATTAGAGGCCCCGTAATGACTTGTACCGTCACTCCTACAACCCGGGATGTCGTAACCATCCTAACTTCTCTTGGGGGCCTAATAGGGGTCACGGTCAGAGCTCACACGCTCAACCCCAAACTCCACCATATCAACCACCACGCCCATCAGCAACCTACGAACCTCCACATCAAAGTTCTCAGCACCATAATTACCAACCTCCATAGGCCTCTTCGTCAGGTTATTCTAACCAAGCTCCATTACCCCCAACGGGTTGACCCAAAGGACCCCTCTACTGATCAAACCCTTCAAACGTTCATTCAGAGCATGCAAAGTTCTTTCAAAGCTTTGGAAGTGCAAGTTAGCCAGTTGGCCCATCAGTTTCATGAACGTGAGAAGGGTCAGTTGCCAAGTCAACCCGAGTTGAATCCCCGGGTACCCATTCTCAAGGAAGGCCACCAATGCCTCATGCTACCTCTAATCTGACCCATCATATTAATGTGATTCATACTTTGAGGTATGGTAAGGAGGTGGACAACCACATTGGGGTGCCTTCCTTGCAATCACCATCTCTTGGTGTCACCAGTCCTGCGGTGATACCTGCATCTATGAGGGAGCCGGATCCTGAGGTTCCCTCAACAAATACTTCCAGGAAGGAGCTTGATCCTATGGTTCCTTCTACATTTATTTCCACAATGGGGCAGAATCCTGAGGTCCCCTTGTCTCATATTGTGTCCAAGGAATCAGATTCTGAGGTCCCCACTCATGCTTCTTTGGACCAGAATTGTGAGGTTCCTTCGAAAAAACTTTATGCCCCGAAGGTGTCATTCCTTGAGTGCCTTAAAATGAAAACTTTGGATCAACATGACAAGACTCTTGAGATCTTTCGGCAAGTTAAGGTGAACATCTCTCTGTTGGAGGTGATTCAGCAAATACCATTTTATGTCAAGGTTCTCAAGGACTTATGCACCAAGAAGAGAAAAACTCATATTCCAAATAAAGTTTTTCTTGCAGCTAACGTGAGTTCTTTGTTGGCACAACCCATGCAAGTTAAATACAAGGACCCTGGTTGTCCTACTATCTCTTGTGTGATTGTTGAGGTGTCCATACATTGAGCTTTATTGGACCTTGGTGCATCGGTTAATCTTCTGCCGTATTCAGTCTACGTCCACCTTCGTCTTGGAGACCTCAAACAAACAAAAACAACTCTTCAATTGGCTGATAGGTCTATGAAGAAATCGAGGGGCGTGGTGGAAGACGTTCCGATCAAAGTGGGAGAGTTCATTTATCCAGTCGATTTATTTGTTTTGGATACTAAACCTGTGGCAAACCCACTTGGACAAATTCTTGTGATTCTGGGTGACCATTTCTAGCGACTTCCAATGCCTTGATCAATTGTCGCAATGGTGTTATGTGCTTGACGTATGGTAGTCAGTGCGCTGATTTCAACATCTTCACCATCGGAAAGAAGTCAGGTGCCTTCGATGACCCTGTTGGGGTCAACCTTATCCAGGTCATGGATGATATTGAAGTTGAAGGCACCTTCACGTATTTTAGGGAATTGTTCGATGGAGATCCTGAAGGTGGTGAAGATGTTTCACCTGGGCTGGCACAAGAAGGTGTCTTATCTTGTGATCACGTGGCCTTTGAGCCACAACCATTCGATCACATGACTCTTGAGCCACAAGATACCATTTTTGTGGCCTATGGGACACATGCTCTTCACCAGACAGAGGTTCACCTCTCATTCATGCCTCCTATCTTGCTTACTCTCAAGAGTCATCAAACAACTACAATGCTTATAAGGGTGTTAGGTGGTCAAGTAATTATATTTTTGGACTTCGCCATCTGGGAAATAAGTCCAGTGTGTCACCTTGTGTCGGTGAAATGATCCCGGTACACCCAAATATCGGTTGGAGGGTATACATTGATGACCCTCAACTCTTTCGTGGAGTGGAAACATTTTTATTTCCATTTCCATTCACTGACCCTAGTTTTGAGAGGCATGAACCACCATTCGTGGTTCATAAACCTCTAAACAATCGTCCTGTTTTGTATGCTGCGAGCCCATGCAGGTGCATTTATGGCTTGAAATATGGTGGGTTTTCATTTGATGTCCCTTGACATATGAAGATGGGAGCCATTTTTGTACATAGTTATAAAAAAACTCCATTAGCGAGCATTGATAGTTGTGGGTCCCAACCCTTGTGTATTTAGATCCTATTTCTTTCACGTATTTGTATCCCTTCTTTAGCATCTCCCAGGTTTAAGGGAATTCGAGTTTGTGTCCATCAACATAACCATGAACTACCCTTTGTACTTCATGTTGGTGAGATCTCTTCTTTTTCATGCATAAATCCATGTAGTATCTTGCTCACATTCATTGAGAACAATGCATGAAGTAGGTGTGGGGGTGTTTACGTGTGTACATAGTCGAGTCTTTTTCCTTTGATTTTGTTTTCTTTTGTGTGCATTGTTAGGGTCATGTTAGTGTGCTGCATTTAATATCGATATATCCGCTTGCCATGATCTGTGGGTGACTTATCTTCTTTTGCTTGCCAAGTGCTTTAAAATTTTCACATTTCTTTTACAATCTTCATGTGTCTGCGAAAGAAAATGTTTTGTGGGTTTTGCGTGTGTTTAGCATGTGCAAAATCGTTGTGACGCAAAGTAAAAAGAAAGCTCCCAAAATTGTGTTGAACTTGATGCATTAGGATATCTAGTACAGTGGCTTTAGGACTTATCTAGTCATTGGGATGCACCCTGGTCTTCCCTCGGGGGACGAGTAATCATAGGGCTTTAGTACTCAAACAATGAAAAAAGTCCACCCTGAACCTAGTGAGTCAATAATTCATGTTTGTTATATAAGGAAGTTTGTTGTAGTCAAGGACCATCTAAATCCTATTATGAGACATTAAGTGTAGGGGTTTTGGTCCATGTGTAGATAAGAAATAAGTGAGTAGGTGTTCTGTTTTCTCGCATGTCTCCTATCACTCGGGAAATTAGGTCCGATGGGACTTTGACCTGGTGCTTTCGAGCCATGTGACTTGTGATGCACCGATCAAACTCCCGGTACATGGGTGGTAGGGATTGCTGATTGATTCATTTTAAAATAAACCGCAAGTGCACGGCCGCGTTGAAGCAGTGGCACATATGGGTCGATCCATAGGGAGGTCTGTCGACTTTGGTTAGTTTGAAGGCGAGTGAGAAACAAAGGAGAGGAAGTTGTGATTACACTAAGCTAAGCTAGGAAAGAACATTCTATAAAACAAATCCCCATAGGGGGTAGAGAAAGAATGTGAATACAAAAATATGTGTGTGTGTTCACTTGTGCTCGTCACAACATGTAGTGCATGAAAATCATAAAACTAAATCCAACTTTGCCTCCACATGAAATAAGATAACACAATATCATTAAAACATACAAGACAATAATTGGAATGAAGCTAAATGAACTCATGCATAAAGACCAAACCCCACTATGTCTCCACATGAAATAGGATAACACAATATCATTAAAACATACAAGACATTAATCAAGGTAAGGGCAACAAGACCACATGCAATTACAAGCCATGTTTCATTTATCAACACCATCATTATCCTCACCTCATCATTCCCCATAAAATATGTCAACTAATCTAATCATATACTAAGCTTCATTCAAGAGCATTACATATCAAAGACAAGAGTGAAATCCCATTAAATAGTTATGAAAATCATATAAGGCTCAAGAGATTAAGATAACACACACACCCGATACATCACATAATCACATCACATTTTTTCCACCTCAAATGGGGATGGAACTACTCACAAATCGTTACACTACAACTTATATTAACAAAATAAAATATTCTACTGAAAGAAAATTAAACTAAGCAAGAAAGAAATATTAAAGAAGCGAAATGAAAGAAAATTAACCTAAAGAAGCATGCAAGAATTAAAAGAGAAGATAATATTAAAAGAAACTAAGAAAAAATATTTTATTTGCATGACTCACATTACAAGTGGCATTCTTCTTCACCTTGAGTTTTTGTTACAAGGCTTTTAGTCTAAGTAAAGAGAATGCCACCAAGCAATGAGTGAATACAAAGGAGAAGTAAGAGTTCTATTTATAGTGCTAGAAAAAAGTAATCAGAGACAATCCCCCGATATGGGACTAAACGCATACTTTAAATGGACATAAAACAACACAATACAAGACCCAACGCAACCATGAAACATTTGTACCAATTGGGACCGCCAATTCGCGGTCCAGATTGCTTGGATTGAGTCTGGATTTTGGTGGTTCGTTTCTGGCTTGATTTCTTGATGTTTGATGAACCCGATTTGGTTGTTGATGTTTGGACTCAAATCTAATTGCCAAAATACTCCTCATAATGGTGTGGAACTTCTTGATTTCATGATTTGTCATTTTGGCTTTACATCTAGGTGCTTCTCTCCTACACCTCAATCCATAAGTCTTGCAATTTAGTCATTTTCTTGTTTTTATGTCCTTTTTTAGTCTCTTCTTCTCAAACTTGTTATTCCTGAAACATAAACATAAAACTCGTTACATAGCATTGTTTAGGTTCAAGATAATGGATATAAGACACAAATGAATGCATGAAATGATGTCAATCAATTGCCCTATGTGGAGATGTGGGGAAAGGTGTACGTGATAGTCTAAGTCCTCATAGGCAATGATGCACGAAACCTGACCCTGGGAGAATCAAACACCAACTAGATAGACATAAAAGGAGAAAAAAAGAGAAAAAGAAAAAGAAATGGTAATGCAAATAAGAACCTTAATGGACTTTACACTTTGTATCACTTGAGGAGGTTAAGGTTGTCCATGCTTTCACTTAAGTCCTTAATTAACTTGCACGAATGATTCATTAGGCTAGGTGTGTGGACTGGATTCATATATAGAGTCGGCCCGTAGGATTACCGTGTCCAATGATCGATAAAAATGAGTCCATCGAGTCGAGTTTCTAGATTGAATAATGCATCTATGTTCGGATTTTGTAGGTATATCCGCTGAAAACCCTCAGGAGACAACACTCCTCCTTGGCAACAAGGAGTTTTAATGGTTTGTTGCATGTGCTAAGTACAATCGTGATCCCTACGAAAGTGAGTTAGGATTTCCCTGTTTTTCGTATGCGTTTTCCTTTCTTTCATTTTTCTCTTTCTTTGTTTTGCTCTGGACTAGCAAAAGTTAGGTGTGGGGGTATTTGATGTACATCATATCATGCATATATTTGTGTCTTATATCCTTTATTCTTAGCCTAAGCGATGCTGCATAATAAGTTTTATGTTTAAGTTTACAAAAAAAATAGGTTTGAGAATGAGAGACTCTAAAAGGACTTAAAAGCAAGAAAAAGGACTAAGTTGCAAGACTTATGGAGTAAGCTGCAAGAGAGAGGGACCTGAATGCAAAACCAAAGGACCAATGAGCAAATGAAGAAACTCCACACCATTATGAGACGTATTTAAGCAATTGGATTCGGCTCGTAAGCTACACAACCGATTAGGGTGCATTGGACATAAAGAAATCAAGCCAGACAATCACACTCCAAAACACAACCCGATCCAGACCTTATAGGTCGCCAATTGGCGGTCCAAGACCGCGGATTAGTGGTCTGTTTTTCTCCAGATTAGATACACCTTCGTCGGGTCATGTATTAGAGTGTTTTATGTCTATTTTTAGTAGTGTATTAGTACCATATCGAGGGATTGTCCCTGATTGCCTTTTTCTTTGACTATATATAGAACTCCTACTCCTCCCTTGTAATATACACATTCTTGGTGGCCATGCTCTCTACTTGAAGTGAGCCTTGGAGCAAAATCTCAAGTAGGGATAGGCTACTTGTATTGTGAGTTTGAAATTAATAAAGATTTTTCTTTTGTTATGTTGCTTCTTCCTTTAGTTTACTTTCCTTTGATTTAGCTTCTTTAATATTGTTTGCATGCTTCTTTAGTTTAATTTCCTTTCATTTAGCTTGTTTAATATTTCTTGCTTGCTTAGTTTAAATTCCTTTCATTAATGTTAGTAGGCTTAGTTAATATGTTTTTCTATACAATAGTTAGTGTAATGATTAGTGAGTAGTTCCATCCCTATTTGGGGTGGAAAAAAATGTGATGTGATTATGTGATGTATCAGGTATGTGTTATCTTAATCCTTTGATAAAGGAAACATTACTTGTTGTTACATGTACTCTTGTTGCCCTCACCTTGATTAATGTCTTGTATGTTTTTATGATTGTGTAAATCTTATTTCATGTGGAAACAGTGGGTTTTGGTCTCTATGCATGAGTTCACTTAGCTTCATTCCAATTATTGTGTTGTATGTTTTAATGATAATGTGTTATCTTATTTCATGTGGAAGCAAAGTTGGATTTAGTTTGATGGTTTTCATGTAGTACTTTTTGTGACGAGCACAATTGAACACACACATAACACATATTTTTGTATTCACATTCTTTCTCTACCCCATTTGGGGTTTAGTTCTATTGATTGTTCATTTCTAGTTTAGTGTAGTGTAACCAAACTCTTTCTCTTGTTTGTTTCCCACCCACCTTCGAACTAACCAAAGTCGACACTCCTCCCTGTGGATTGACCCGTATTTGCCACCGCTTCAACACGGTCGTGCACTTGCAATTATTATAACTGATTCAATCATAAGGATACCTTGAAAAGTTGGCAAAGCTCTCTTCCCCGATGCCCGATGACATTGTGGAAGAATTGATATTGGCTCTCTAGCCCCATCCTACAAGGACTTCATTATGCACTATCATGTGCCTGAGAAAGGGGTGAGTCATGAGGAACTTCACAATGCTCTCAGAATGGCTGATGTTGACATGGGCAAGGGTCAGGACAAGCACGTCTTAGCCGTCCATGAGAGGAGCAAGAAGATCACCAAAGGTAAAGGCAAATTCACGAAAAAGACGACAATCAAGAGCAAGGGAGTAGGAGGTACTCATGGGAGTGCCTGGAGGGGGAATTCTTCAAAATCTCTGACTCCCAATACGAAGTGCTTTCACTGCGGTGAAAAGGGACACATCCGGCCAAATTGCCCCAAGTAAAGGAAGTCCTTGACAATGGAATGATCGAGCGTAACCGCCCCAAAAAGGCCAAAGCTATATTTGTTATTGAGATAAATTTAGCCACCTTTATCCATTATTGGGTAATTGTTACTGCATCTTGTGCTCACATAATTGGTAATGTGCAGCTACTGAAGGATAGGAAGGAACTCGTGAAGAACGAGATGATTTTGATGGTCGGAAATGGTGTGAGCGTTGCTACGATTGCACAAGGTTCTGTGGAGCTTCAAGTATCTAGTGGTTTAAATTTATGTTTAAAGAATGTTTATTATGTGTCTTTGATTAGCAAGAATATTATTTCTGTATCGTTTTTAGATATGGATAATTTTAATATAAATATTTCAAATTCTTGCTTGTCTATATCGAAGAATGGAATTTTCTATGAGAAATGCATTTGTGAGGAATGGTCTCTATTTACTCTAATTGAATAATAGACAAATCTTAAACATCAATGAATTTGCTAACCTTCGTGGTACTTTCGTCTTGGTCACATAAATGAAAAACGCATCAAGAAATTGCAAGAAGCTAACCTTCTTGGTCAACATGATTTTAAATCAATGGGGACGTACGAACCTTGCCTAATGGGCAAACTGACCAAGAGGCCTTTCAAGAAGAAAGGTCTGTGAGTGACTAACTTATTGGATTTGATACATTCCAATGTAAGTGGTCCGATAAGTATTAGTGCAAGAGACTATTTTAGGTACTTCATTACGTTCACGGATGACTATAGTCGTTATGGCTATATGTATCCAATGAGAAATAAAAGTGAATCCGTTGACAAGTTCAAGGAATTCAAGAATGAAGTAGAGAACCAACTCAACAAGGAAATCAAGTCTCTACGAACAGATCGTGGAGGTGAGTACTTAAGTACCGAATTTGACTCATTCCTAAAGGAGTGTGGTATTGTACCACAACTCACCCCTCCCGGTACACATCAGTCGATTGGGGTATCCGAAAGGAGGAATAGGACATTACTCGACATGGTTTGATCAATGATGAGTCAAGCTGAATTGTCGCTTTACTTTTAGAGTTATGAACTAGAAGTTGCGGCTTACACACTAAATACTGTCCCATCCAAATCCGTAGGGAAAACGCCTTATGAGCTTTGGAGTTGTAAAACACCTAAGCTTAATTTTCTCAAGATTTGGGGTTGTGAGGCCTACGTCAAGAGATTGTTGTCGACCAAACTTCAACCAAAAGTGGATAAGTGGTTCTTTATAGGTTATCCTCGTGAGACAAGAGGGTACTACTTTTGGCATATAAGCTCCAATCGAGTGATTGTAGAGAGGGATGTCGTATTCGTAGAAAAAGAAATTTTGGAAAGAATTAAAAGTAGTGGGAGTAGAGTTGTACTTGAGGAAACACAAGACATTCTACAAGATCATGATATGAATGGTGACATTCAAGATCATGAAGGCCCAACCGAGGTTCCTTTGGTTAGTGGGAGCATGAGTGACTGACCCTCGCAAGCAATTGTCAGAGAAACTCAATCATCCCCACCTAGTGTACGTTCGAGAATCGAGCACAAACAAATTCCACAAGAAATTGTGGAAGAGGTTCAAGAAGTGCAAGTAGAACCAAAAAAACTTAGAAGGTCAACAGGGGAAAGGAAGAAACCCGATATGTATTTGGGACTTCATGAGAT
This sequence comes from Triglochin maritima, assembly GCA_963682175.1. NCBI lineage: Eukaryota > Viridiplantae > Streptophyta > Magnoliopsida > Alismatales > Juncaginaceae > Triglochin > Triglochin maritima. Next base: position 25,696,209 of record OY821777.1, read on the forward strand.
CATGGTACTAGATATCGATGATCCCTCGACCTTTCAAGAAGCAATAGAAAGAGAGGAATCCAAACTATAGTTTAAAGCCATGGAATCCGAAATAGAATCCATGTATGATAATCAAGTGGGGAACTTGGTTGACCTTCCTCAAGGAAAAAAGGTCGTTCAAAATAAATGGGTTTTCAAGACGAAGATGGACATGGATGGAAACTTGACAACCTACAAAGCGAGGCTTGTAGCAAAATGTTTCACTCAAGTTCAAGGAATTGACTATGATGAAACTTTTTCACCGGTTGCCTTGTTCAAGTCTATTCGGATTATGGTCGCTATTGCCGTATTTCATGATGATGAGATATGGTAAATGGATGTCAAAACAACGTTCCTTAATGGGAACTTGGAGGACGATGTGTACATGGTACAACCTCAAGGTTTTGAAGATCCAAAGAATGGTGAGAAAGTATGCATGCTTCAAAGATCCATTTATGGGTTGAAGCAAGCATCAAGGAGTTGGAACAAGCGCTTTGACGAAGAAGTTAGAAAGATTCACTTTGTCCAAAGTAAGGAAGAGACTTGTATATACATAGTGTTCTTGATCTTATATGTCAATGACATACTCCTCATGGGAAATCATATAACTTTGCTTGAGCAAACGAGAAGTTTATTGAAATCTGCATTTTCAATAAAAGACATGGGTGATGCTCAATACATCTTTGGAATCAAGATATATAAAGATAGATCTCGTAGACTCATTGGCCTAAGTCAATGTACATACATTGACATGGTCTTGGAAAGGTCCAGCATGAACAACACCAAAAAGGGCAATGCGCCAGTGAGTATGGGTGTGCAACTCAAGAAGTCTCAACGTGCTGAATCACGTAAAGACTTGTAGTACATGAAATATATTCCTTGTGCTTTGGCAATAGGATCAATCATGTACGCCATGACTTGCACAAGACCCTATGTCTCGTATGCTCTAAGTGTGACAAGTCGTCACCAATCCGATGCAGGTCCTGAGCATTGGACTGCAGTCAAGAATATTATGAGGTACCGTAACCGGTCCAAAGATAAATTTTTCTTTCTGGAGGACAAAGGGAGTTGATAGCCGAGGGCTATTTGGATGCAAGTTTTATAAGTGATCATGATGATAGGAGGTCGCAATAATGATATGTCTTCTTTCTGGAAGGTGGAGCCATGAGTCAGCATAGTTGGAGTCAAATCACTACGGCCGACTCAACCACCGACGAAGGCTGAATAAATTTATTGTGGGTGTGGTGTACACAAACAACAACATAGCTGATCCATTCAACAAACCCTTATCCCAAGCTAAGAGTGTAATGCATTTCGAGTCCATGGGTCTGAGGAACCATGTGGATTGGCTTGATGAGTGATTAGAGAGGGTTACCCTAGTTATTATTGTTTTATACATTGAAAATGTATATGAAAGAAAACTTTGATAAGAAGTGGGAGATTGAAAGGAATGTGTTCTAAAAGTTTTACTTTTATATGTCAATTATTATGAATTGGATGTGCAAACATTTTATTCTTTGATTATGGTATTCGTCTTTTGGAAGTGTTAAGGAAGAGGCATTTGGTCCTTAACCATAGAGCTCTAAAAGATAATGGTTATACATAAATCAAAAGTTATTCACAATCATTGTAATTAACATGGAACATGAATTACCGAGATAAGATTGTCGTGTTGGTCATCGATTGTTGTAGCTCTACAAATAATTGACGACACGAGTAAATGAAAGAGGAAAAGATTACTTTTATATATTGAATAGACCTAACAATTAGAACATTATGAAATTGTGTTTCGTGTCATTAATGTTTTACTATGTCTCGGATCCTAAGATATGAGACTTGTATTTTTTCACTCAAGAAGTGCTTGATTTGATTATTGTCAAAAGCTATCAATGAGTATAGTGATAAAGGCGATAGTTGGTTGAACATGACTTGTGCTGGAAAAGATAGCTAGTCAAATGATTATAATTGCCCCTCTTAATTGAGTGATGATATTAGTGGGTCCCTTGATAAAGCATAATTATAATATGCACAATGTAACTTTAGTTAAGTTACATAGCTATAATTAGCTTAAAGAGATCAAGAAATGAATATAATACAAAGGTGACACATTTCCACTTTGTATATATTCTTAATATCATGACGCAAAAGACAGACACAAGTGGTGCACTTACGTCACTAAATGGATCGTGTTTAGTTCGAGTGGAACAAACACATCTATGCTAATTGGGTAACTATAATGTCTAGCTAGATAGCGCTTATCGTTTGAGATATCAAGTGTTTAATATCGCTGTCAATTTAGGTTAGATACTCCTATAGCTCACACCACAAAACTAGGAAAAAAGAAGCTTGATTTTAAGTTCATATGATTTGTCGGGTTTCATGTGAAATGGAACACATGTGGTGGATCAATAAAATCAATATGTCATGAGAATTGACATAATTAGAATCATGGATAAATTCATATAAGGTGTATATATTATTGGGTGTAATAATTTAATATTACATAGGATAATATATTACATAATATGAATTTGCTAAAAAACCCGAAAATATCAAATTTTGTTGGAAATAAATCCAAAATTTCACAAATGCAAAATAGGGATCAAAATGGTAAACCGTTTTGGGTTCGGTCAACCGAGGTGTCTTCCAAACGGTTAACCGAACGGGGAACGGATAAACACAATTGGTTGACCAAAATTGTCTGGAGTGCCTTGATAATTGGGTTCGGTCAACCGAGCATGAACGGTCAACCGAGAGAAAATATCCAGGAGCTATCTTGGAATATTTTCGGTAGACCAAAGGTGACATGGTCGTCCGATAAGATTTGACCAGGAGAAATTTTGGTGAGTCAACGGTCGACCAGAGCAAGACACAGATCGTCCGAATTTTTCCAGAGAATTTTTCTCATGAATGTTCGGTCGACCGTCTGGCACACGGTCAACTGAGCGTGTGTTAAAACTGAATGGTTCGGTCAACCGAGAAGAATTCTAGGTTAACCGAACAACACATTTTTTGCCTGAATTATTAAGAGAATAATTAGATCATGGGTTGGATTAATTCCATATTTAATCAAACGTTTTTTAGGATGCTTATGTGGCAATTTGGGATTAATTTTAGGAGAAAATAAGCAAGAGATCATGACTAGAGAATAGTTCTTGACAAGGATGTTTTGGGAGTCTATAAAAGGACCCCTCATCGTACTTGTTTATGTTAATGCATAAATTCTCTCTCTCATTAAACTCTCACGATTGCTCTTAGCATGTGCAAATAAGCCGTTAAACCTCCCTGTCGCCAAGGAGGAGGAGTGTTGTCTCTAAAGGGTTTTCAGCGGATACACCCACAAAATCTGAACATTGATGCATTATTCAACATAGCAACACGACTCGCTGGACTCATTTTCATCGATCATTGGACACAGTAATTCTTCGGTCCGACTCTGTATTTGTAAGCACTCCACCCACCTAGCCTAATGAACCATTCGTGCAAGTTAATTAAGAACTTAAGTGCAAGACATGGACAACCTCAACATCCTCAAGTGATACAAAGTGTAAAGTCCATTAAGGTTCTTATTTGCATTTTTATTATTTTTGTTACTTTTCTCATTTTTCTTTTCTTTTCATTAGTTTAAGCTTCATTCTCCCAGTGTAAAGTCCATTAAGGTTCTTATTTGCATTACTTTTTTTTCTTTTTCTTACTAGTTAGAGTTTCATTCTCCCAGGGTCAGGTTTCGTGCATCATTACCAATGACGACTTACACTATCACGTACACCTTTCCCCAAATATCGACATAGGGCAATCCCTACCACCCGTGTAACTAGAGTTCGGTCGGTGTATCCCAAGTCAGATGACTCGAAAGCACCAGGCACAAAGTCCCCTCAGACCTAATTTCCGGAGTGATAGGTGTTGTGCGAGAAGAGAGAACACCTACTCAATTATTTCTTAGCTACACATGAACCAAAACCCCTACACGTAATGTCTCACAATAAGATTTAAAGGGTCCTTGACCACAACAAATTTCCTTATATTAACCGACAGGAATTATTGACTCACTAGGCTCAGGGTGGACTTCTTTAAATGTTTGAGTACTGAAACCCTATGATTACTCGCACCCCGAGGGAAAGCTGGGGTGCATCCTTACGACTCGATAAGACCCAAAGCCGGTACACTAGGTATCCAAATGCATCAAGTTCAAGACAATTTTGGGAGCTTTCTTATAACTTTGTCTCTCAACGGTTTTGCACATGCCAAACATACGCAAAACCCACAAAACATTTTATTTTGCATTACCATCCTAAAGTGACACAAAAGATTTTATAAGTGAAAGACAATGGCAACCTTAACATCCTAAAGTGACACAAAGTGTAAAGTCCATTAAGGTTCTTATTTGCATTACCATTTCCTTTTTCTTTTTCTTTTTCTTTTCTGTTTGTTCCTTTTTTCTAGCTGGTGTGTAATTCTCCCAGGGTCTGGTTTCATGCATCATTGCCTATGAGGACTTACACTATCACATACACCTTTCCCTACATCTCCACATAGGGCGATCCCTACAACCCGTGTAACGGGAGTTCGGTCGGTGCATCCCAAGTCAGATGACTCGAAAGCACCATGCACTAAGTCCCCTCGGACCTAATTTCCCAAGTGATCGGAGTTGTACGAGAAGAGAGAACACCACTTATTTATTTCTTATCTACATGGGAACCAAATCCCCTACACTTCAAGTTTGACAACAAGTTTTAAGGGTCCCTGACTACGACAAACTTCCTTTTAGTAATATACACAAATTATTTGACTCACTAGGTTCAGGGTGGACTTCTTTATTTGTTTGAGTACAGAAACCCTATGATTACTCACCCCCCGAGGGAAGACCAGGGTGCATCCTTACTACTCGATAAGACCTAAATCCACTATACTAAATATCCTAATGCATCATGTTCAAGTCAATTTGGGGAGCTTCTCTTTCGATTACCTCAAAACAGTTTTGCATACGCTACAAACATACACAAACCCCACAAAACGTTTTATTTTACAAACACATCATATTTTTTTAAGAAATAGGAAATGAAAGCACTACGGAAAACAAAAGACAACAAGCACCCAAGGATCATGGCAAGCAGATATATCGATATTAAATGCAGCACACTAACATGACCCTAGAAAGGTAAACAAAAAAGAGAAATAAAAAAAGACACACAAAATATGTACATACGTGAAAACAACCCGCCCCACACACACACACCTAATCCATGCATTGTCCTCAATGTATGGCAGAATGGCATCAATGCATGGATAGGGTGTACCAGACTAATGATGGCGGCCAGAGGTGCTCGAAGAAGCACCTCGCTTAAGCGCCAATAACTTCCTACAAATCTTCCGATTTTACTTGGCCAAAAAGACATTTTGCTGCTCTGCTATCTCAGATATGTCTGTGTTGAAGAGCATTCCCGAGCTCACAGATGAGTTTAGGGAACTGACTCTAACATCCTCCTCCATGTAATCAGGCACCCATGCCTCCTGAAAGCAATGGAGATATGACGGGGTCATCTTCGTAACCTCGAGGGCGAAGCCTTGGCGCTGCAGCAAGCGCTCAAACCGTGGGATGTCCAACTTTCCACACAATTTGGTCACCAGAGTAGGGAAACAATATATTTCTTTAAGTTTGGCGTTCACCAACACATCGAACAACGTTCGACAAATGCAATGAGGTGAACCATCCATGAGACTATACACTATTCGCCAACTAGGTGTGAAGAATGTGGAGGTCCGCCCTTGGCCCAACACATTCCTACACACCCAGCTGGGTACAATGTGCACATTGTAGTAGATGTGCACATTGGGTATTCCCCCATTAGATGAAATTGATTGCCCACGCCCAAGCATAGATCGGTAAAAATTAATGTCACGAGTAGGAGCGAGATCATTGACTAAGGGGATCCCATTCGCGTCGGAGGTAAATTGGGGTGTCACGGTGTGTTTCACCCCTCTAAAAGTGACACTAAACTCGAGTTGTCTGGTTTTATCATACTTGAGTTTAGAATAAAACTCACGTACGAGAGGTTCTACGTACATGGTTTCATCACCCTCATACATCAAATGACTCCACCTTTTTGCTATGATTCTATCGTAGATGGGTTCTCCAAAATCGTGAATTAGGGAGGCCAAATTAAGTTCTGGAATTAAATGTGGGCTGGTCATACTTGTACCTACCTTGGCAAGCTTTAACGGAGGAACAAGCAGTGGTGGTGATGAACACGACGCTCGAGAGGTGGAGACTGAGGCACGTCAACGCATGCAGTACCAATCCTTAAAACCAACCGAAACTGACTCCCCACAACAATATCAACTCCCAACCAAAAATCCAGGAAGAGATCGGCACAGCAGACCGTGGATCGACGGTTGGAGACCGCTGATTGGCGATCTGTTCGACAGATCTGGCAACAAACTTTCTTTGGGTGGTGGTCAGAAAAAGAAAACACGGTTTGGTTGGGGTGGATGATGGGTAGGGTAAAGAACACATGTTTTTAACAAAGAAGCATGGAAAATATCAAAATGCACTTCTATTTTTTCCTTTTCTTTTTCTTGGTTTTTTTAAGATATGTACAACAAAATGAAAGGATGAATCACGTCAAGTGATCACATCCTCGGGAAGTTTGAGTAAAGACACGACTTCCGCCTCGACCTCCGTCATGGTCCCCTCCAAGTACGGTTTTAGCCGGTGTCCATTAACTTTGTACATGTCGTTGGTACTTGGGTTCTGAATCTCAACCGCTCCATGAGGGAAAATGGTTAAAACAATAAAGGGTCCAGAGCAACGACTCTGAAGATTCCCCGGAAACAAGTGGAGGCGAGAGTTGTACAACAAGTCATTTTGTCCCATCGTGAAGGTTTTGATTCTGACCAAGCGGTCGTGGAAAATTTTAGTGCGAGACTTGCAGATCTTGCCATTCTCATAAACTTCGTTTCTCAACTCCTCCAACTCATTGAGGTCCAGCTTGCGATTGGCACCAGAAACATCAAGACTCATGTTAAGATGTTTTATTGCCCATAATGCCCGGTGCTCAAGCTCTATCGGAAGATGGCAAGCTTTGCCATAAAATAGTCGGTAGGGGGACATGCCAAGGTCAGTTTTAAGTGCAGTGCGGAAGGCCCACAATGCATCATTAAGCTTAACCGACCAATCTTTCCGCGAAGCATTAACCGTTTTCCCTAGAATTTCCTTGAGTTGATAGTTGGAATTTTCCACCTGGCCACAAGTATGAGGATGGTAAGGTGTGGCCAACTTGTGTGATGGAATATTTCCTCAACACTGCCTCGAGGGATAGGTTCACAAAGTGTGTTCCCCGATCACTTATGATACAACGAGTTGTTCCAAACCTCGCAAAAATGTGTTCTTTCAGTAATTTGATTACAACCTTGTGATCATTAGTGTGAGTAGGGATTGCTTCAACCCACTTTGACACATAATCAACCACCACCAGAATGTAGGTGTGACCATGGACATGGGGAAATGGCCCATGAAGTCAATTCCCTAAACATCAAAGATGTTGACCATTAGGATAGGATTAAGTGGCATCATATCACGTCTTCCAATATGGCCCACACGTTGACACCTATTGCATTCTTTGCAAAATGCAAAAGCGTCTTGGAACAACGTGGGTCAGTAAAAACCGCATTCGAGTACTTTGACAGCGGTTTTCTTGGCAACGAAGTGCCCACCACATGCCTCCTTATGGCATGTAAAAGACAAGACGCTCTAAATCTCATTGTTAGGAATGCAGCTTCTTACGATTTGATCGACACAGTACTTAAACAAGTAGGGATCATCCCAGTAGAAGTGCTTGACTAACGCCTTGAATTTGTCTTTCTCATTTTGTGTCCAATGAGCCGATACCTCCCCGGTAGCTAAATAGTTCACATTGTCAGCGAACCAGGGAGTTGAGGCCATTGCCATAAGGTTCTCGTCATGAAAGAACTAGTTCACCGGTGGATCCGATGAAAGCTCAACTGGAAAGCGAGAAAGGTGATCTACCACGACATTCTCGTATCCCTTCTTATCCTGTATCTCAAGGTCAAATTCTTGCAACAAGATCCAACGAAGGCAACGGGGTTTCGCATCCTTTTTGGACAAAAGGTAACGAAGAGTTGAGTGATCAGTGTAGATAATGACATGCAACTCAATGACGTACTGATGAATTTTTTCCAACGCAAATATGATCGTGAGGAACACTTTCTTAGTAATGGAGTAGTTAAGTTGGGCGTCGTTGAGAGTACGACTTGCATAATAGATCACATGAGGCAATTTGTCTACTTTCTGACCCAACACTGCTCCTATCGCCTAATCAGATGCATCACACATCAACTCGAAAGGTAGAGTCCACACCAGTCCCTTAATAATAGGAGTGGAGGTCAACTCACGCTTCAAAAACTCAAAATAAGTCATGCACTCAGGTGTGAACTCAAAAGATGCACCTTTAGCAAGCAAGTGAAAGGAATGTGTTCTAAAAGTTTTACTTTTATATGTAAATTATTATGAATTGAATGTACAAACATTTTGTTCCTTGATTATAGTATTCGTCTTTTGGAAGTGTTAAGGAAGAGGCGTTTGGTCCTTAACCGTAGAGCTCTAAAAGATAATGGTTTACATAAATCAAAAGTTATTCACAATCATGGTAATTAACATGGAACATTAATTACTGAGATAAGATTGTCGTGTTTGTCATCGATTGTTGTAGCTCTACAAATAATTGACGACACGAGTATATAAAAGAGGAAAAGATTACTTTTATATATTGAATAGACCTAACAAGTAAAACATTATGGAATTGTGTTTCGTGCCATTAATGTTTTTACTGTGTCTTGGATCCTAAGATATGAGACTTATATCTTTTCACTCAAGAAGTGTTTAATTTGATTATTGCCAAAAGCTACCAATGAGTGTAGTGATAACGGCAATAGTTGGTTGAACATGACTTGTGCTAGAAAAGATAGCTAGTCAAACGATTATCATTGCCCCTCTTAATTGAGTGATGATATTAGTAGGCCCCTTGATAAAGCAAAATTATAATGTGCACAATGTGACTTGAGTTAAGTCACATAGTTATAATTAGCTTAAAGAGATCAAGAAATTAATATAATACAAAGGTGACACATTTCTACTTTGTTTATATTCTTAATATCATGAGGCAATGGACGGACACAAGTGGTGCACTTACATCACTAAATGGATCGTGTTTTAGTTCAGGTGGAACAAAGACATGTATGCTAATTGGGTGACTATAATGTGTAGCTAGATACCGCTTATAGTATGAGATATTAAGTGTTTAATATCACTGCCAATTAGGCTTAGATCCTCCCATAGGTCACACCACAAAACTGGGAAACAAGAGTTTGATTTTAAGTTCATATGATGTGTCGAGTTTCTTGTGAAAATGGGACACATGTTGTGAATTAATTAAAATCAATATGTTATGAGAATTAACATAATTAGAATCATAATAAATTTATATGAGGTATATATTATGGGGTGTAATAATTTAATATTACATATGATAATATATATAGGATGTGAATTGCTAAAAACCCCAAAAGATCAAATTTTGTTGGAAAAAAATCCAAAATTTGACAAAGGTAAATTCGGGGTCAAACACGGTGAACCGTTCATGGTTCGGTCGACCAGGGTATCTTCGGATCGGTTAACCGAATAGGGAACGGGTAAGCGCAATTGGTTGACCAAAATTGTCTGGAGTGCCTAGACAATCGGGTTCGGTTAACCGAGTGTGCACGGTCAACCGAGAAGTAGTATTTTCGGTAGACCGAAGGTGACCCGGTCATCTGATGACTATGTTCCAGGAATGATTTTAGTGGGTCAAAGGTAAACCGATTACAAGACGTGGTTCGTCCGAATTATTCTTGGGAATTTTTCTCATACAGATTCGGTCGACCGTCTAGCTCACGGTGCACCGAACACGTGTTATAACCGAATGGTTCGGTTGACCGAATAATACTCGGTCTACCGAACAAGAACGATTCTACCTGAATTATTAAGAGATTAATTAAATCATGGGTGGAATAATTCCAGATTTAATTAAAACGTTTTTGTGGGTGATTAAGTGGAATTTAGAGATTAATTTTAGGAGAGAAAAACAAGGGATCATGGCTAAATAATAGCTCTTGATAAGGATATTTTGGAAGCCTATAAAAGGGCAACTATTCCTACTTGTTTTACTACTAATACAAAATTCTTTCTCTCATTAATCTCTCCCTAATAACCACGAAATTTCTCTTAGTAAAATTAAGTTTGGAGATTAGAATCTCAGGAGACTTTAAGATGGGTTATTAGCTTGATTCTAAACCTTGTTAGAGATTGATTGGCTAGCTCCTTTCTCTCTAACCTTGTTTAGAGTTTGGTGAACACTCGGAGGCAATACCGTGGGCGACACGACGTGCAACGTGACTCCAGATCATCAAAAGGTTTTAGAGAACCTTTAGGTATGACACTCCTTTGGGGATTATTTTAATAAATGTAGGATTGCATGTTCTTAGAATAAAACACAAATAGATGTACACAAATAGATACATGAAACCTGACACACCATATGAACTCAAAATCCCCATTTCTTGTTTCCCAGTTTTGTGGTGTGACCAATGGGAGGATCTAAACTAAGGTGGCAATGATATTAAGAGCTTAATATCACAAGCTATAAGCGGTATCTAGCTACACATTACAGCTCCAAATTCGTTAGATGTCTTAATTCCACTCGAACCAAAACTCGATCCATTTACTAATGGAGTGCACCACTTGTGTCCGTCCCTTGCCATATGATATTAAGAATACACACAAAGTAGTATTGTGTCATCTTTGTATTAGTATTCATTTCTTGATCTCTTTAAGCTAGTTATAAATATGACTTAACTCAAATCACATTGTGCACATTATAACTTTGCTTTATCAAGGGGCCCACTAATATCATCACTCAATTAAGAGGGGCAATGATAATCTTTTGACTAACTATCTTCTCCAACGAAAGTCATACTTAACCAACTAATGCCTTTACGCTACACTCATCGATAGCTCAAGACACTAGTCTAATCAAGCAATTCTTAAGTGATCGGATAAAAGTCTCATATCAAAGGACCAAGGACAGTAAAATATTAATGACACAGAAACACATTTCTATAATATTTACTTATTAGGTCTATTCAGTATACAAAAGTAATATTTTCCTCTTTTGTGTACCCGTGTTGTCACTCACTTGTAGAGTTACAATGATTTATGACCAACACGACAATCTTAACTCGGTAATTAATGTCCCATGTTAATTACCATGATTGCGAATATCTTTTTGTTTTATGTAAACCAATATCTTTTAGAGCTCCACTGTTAAGGACCAAGAGCCTCTTCCTTAACACTTCTAAAAGATGAATAACATAAACAATGAACAAAATGATTTCTCATTCAATTCATAATAATTGTCATTTAAAAGTAAAACTTTTAGAACACATTCTCTTCAATCTCCCACTTGTTATCAAAGTTTTCTTTAACATACATTCTCAATGTATAAAACATTAATAACTAGGGTAACCTTCTCAAATCACCTATCAAGCCAATCCACATGGATCCTCGGATCCATGGACTCGAAATATATTTCGCCTCTTAGCTTGGTATGAAGGTTTGTTGAATGGATCAGTTGTGTCACTGTTGTGTCCACCCATTTATTTATTTTGACTTTCGTTGGTGGTTGAGTTAGCCGTAGTGATATTACTCCTAACTATATTAGCTCATACCTCCACCTTTGATAATGATGACGCATCATCATTCCAACCTCCTATTGTCAAGAATCCCTATGAGAATTGCATCAAAATAGCCCTCGGTTATTTTCTCCTTTGTCTTCCATAAACAAGAACTTTATCCTTAGTCCGGTTAAAGTACTTCAGAATATTCTTGAACGCAATACTACAAGAAGGACCTGCGTTGGATTGGTGACTACCTGTCACGCTTAGAGCATACGAGATATCGAGTCTTGTGCAAGTCATTGTGTACATGGTCCTTCCTTTTGCTGAAGCATAAGGGATACCTTCATGTACTCCAAGTCTTTACGTCATTGGGCACGTTTGAGACTTCTTGAGTTGCAAACCTATACTCGCACTTATTGGCACATTGTCCATATCAGAATTGTTCACCCTGAACATTTCCAAGACCTTGTCAATGTATGCACATTGACTGGGGCCAATGAGTCTACGGGATGTATCTTAACGTATCTTGATTCTCAAGATGTGTTGAGCCTCATCCATTTCTTTTCATTGAAAATGCCGATTTCAATGAAATTTCTCGTTTGCTAATGCAAAGGTATATGATTGCTCATGAGCAATATGTCATCGACATATAAGATCAGAAGTACTACACGGCTCCCACTAATCTCCTTATATCAACAAGGTTTTCCCTTACTTTGAATGAAGTGAATCTTCTTCTCCTCTTCGTCAAAGCGTTTGTTCCAACTCCTCGATGCTTGCTTCAATCCATAAATGGATCTTTGAAACTTGCATATCTTCTCGTTATTCTTTGGATCATCAAAACCTTGAGGTTGTACCATGTACATATCCTCCTCCATGTTCCCAATAAGGAACGCCATTTTGATATCCATCTTCCATATTTCACAATTGTGAAATGGGGCAATAGTGAGCATAATCCGAATAGATTTTAACATGGCAACCTCTCAAAAATTTCATCAAAGTCAATTTCTTGAATTTGAGTGTAACTTTTGCTACAAGTCTTTCTTTGTAGGTTGTCAAGTTATTATCCATGTCTATCTTCCTCCTAAAAGCTCATTTATACTAAATGACTCTCTTGACGAAGGCAAATCAAGTTCCATACTTGATTGTCATACATGGATTCTATTTCGGCTTTCATGGCCTTAAGTCATAGTCTGGAGTCTTCCCTTTCCATTGCTTCTCGTAAGGTCGAGGGATCTTTGGTATCTAGTACCACGATCTCATGAAGTCCCGCATACTTATTGGGTTTCTTTGTTTCCCTCGTCGACCTTCTCTATTCTTTTGGTTCTTCTCGTGTCTCTCGAACTTCTTCCACAATTTCTTGAGGAATAGGTTCACGTTCGACTCTCGAACGTACACTAGGTGGGGATGATTGAGATTCTCTCACAATTTCTTATAAGGATCTCTCGCTCATGCTCCCACTAACCAAATGAATCTCAGTTGGGCCTTCATGATTTTGAATGCAACATTCACATCATGATCTTGTAGAGTATCTTGAGTTTTCCCAAGCTTAACTATACTCCCACTACTTTTCTCTCTTTTCCAGAAATTCTAGAAAAACCATATCTCTCTCTACAATCTTTCGATTGGAGGTGATACACCAAAAGTAGTATCCTCTTACCACACGAGGATAACCTGTAAAGAAGCACTTATCCAATTTTGGTTGAAGCTTGGTCGACATCAATTCCTTGACGTAGACCACACAACCCCAAATCTCGAGAAAGTTGAGCTTAGGTGTATTTCAACTCCATAGCTCACAAGCCATTTTCTCCACAGATTTGGATGGAACATTATTTAGTGAGTTCGTCATTTCTTGTAGTGCATAATTCCAAAAGTAAAATAGGCAATTTAGATTGACTTATCATTGATCGAACCATGTCGAGCAATATCCTATTCCTACTTTCGGAATGAGTCAAATTAGGTATCCTAAGTACTCACCCCTACGAACCTTTCATAGAGACTCGATATTCTTGTTGAGTCAGTTCACTACTTCATCCTCGAATTCCTTGAACTTGTCAAAGAATTCACTTTTGTTTCTAATTAGACAAATATAGCCATAATGACTATAGTTATCCGTGAACAAAATGAAAAGTACCTTAAAACGTCTCTTGCACTTGTACTCATTAGACCACATAAATTGGAATGTATCATATCCAATAAGGCACTCGTTTTCGCTCCTTTCTTCTTGAATGGTCTCTTGGTCATTTACTTGACCAATCCGATAGTGCTACAGGAATGAATCATTCTCGTGAGTTATCTTAGTTTCCTTTTGTTATTGTTTGTTTGAGTTTGTTTATTATTCATTTCAAGCAAATAGAAGTCATTCCAAACGAATGTATTTGCATAGAGAATTCCATTCTTCGATATAGACAAGCAAGAATTAGAAATATATATTAAGCTATCCATATCCAAAACATGATACAGAATAGTTCTTATTAATCGAAGGCACTTAATAAACATTCTTCAAAACATAAATTTAAATCATTAGACTATTGAAGTTCCATAGAACCTTGTACAATCGCAGCTATGCTTGTACTATTTCCGATCTTCAATATCATCTCGTTCTCCACGAGTTCCTTCCTATCCTTCAATAGATGCACATAAAAATTATGTGAGCACAAGATCTGGTAACCATTACCAAATCGAGGACAGAGGTGATTAAATTTATCTCAATAACAGACATACCTACGGCGTTTCTCGGGCGCCTACGTTCAATCATCCCATTTTCAAGGTCTTCCTTGTACTTGGGGCAATTAGGTCGGATGTGTCCCTTTTCACCGCAGTGAAAGCACTCCGTGTTGGGAGTTGGAGATTTGAAGGATTTCCCCCTTGAGGTACTCCTATGAGCACCTCCTACTCCCTTGCTTTTGATTGACGTATCTTTGGTAAATTTGCCTTTACCTTTGTTGATCATTTTGCTCCTCTCATGGACGGCTAGGACCTGATTGTCCCGACCCTTGCCCATGTCAACTTCTACCGTTTTGAGAGCGTTGTGAAGCTCCTCAAGACTCACCCCCTTTTCACGCATATGATAGTGCATCACAAAATCCTTAAAGGACGGGGCTAGAGAGCCAAGAATCAGATCTTCGGCAGTGTCATCGGGCATTGGAGAAGAGAGCTTCGACAATTTCTCAAGGTATCCTTGCATCGTGAGAAAATGCACGGATACCGATGTTCCCTCCGCCATGTGGCACCTTGTGAGTGTGATGGTGGTCTTATAGCGCTCCTTTCGGGGACTATCCATGACCATTTTTGTTAAAGCTTCCATGGTCTTCTTGGGTTTTGAATCCAAGTATTTCGATTGAAGCGAGTCACCCATGGATGCCAACATTAGACCGTGAACTTGGTTCTCTTGGTCTTCCCACTTGGCTATTGCCACTTTCTCATTACCGGTTGCCTTCTCATTCAATTTTGGGATTTCACCATCCAAAATATGAGATAGTTTTTCAAACCTCAACACGATATTAAGATTGAGTTGCCATTTCATGAAGTTTGAGCCATCATTTTGCAAAGGATTCTTTTCGATCATAGATCGTACAATTGGTAGGATGTTAAACATTTCTACAAAATAAATTATACAGGATTTTAATGTCAATTTTATGTTTTTAAAATACATACATATATATCAAATATAAATGTAAATACTGCAAATAAAATTTTGCCCGTAAATGCAGTAATCCAAGATCCTATCAATTGCAATATAGACTAGCTAAGGGCTATCGAATATATCACAATATCAAGGTAAGAAAAATTCTTTCTACTCGCAACCTTTTTGAATTTTAGCAATATTAGCACCTTCAAACTCTTGTGATTCTTGTCGTTTTTAATTATGAGGGAATATGACATATCCTCGTAAGAAAAACTTTTTCCCAAAACCGAGTGAGGGCTCTAGGTAATGTTCAGAAAACTTATTTTTATTTGATACGAGATACGTTTATCCATTGTATTCACAAACAAACGTACTTGGGGTTCACTAGGGTGAAACGCACCTCATATATTTAATAGTGGCACAACAATAGACAACCATTATATCTCCCACTATTCCCAAAGATGAAGGGAGCTATCTCCCACTAAGGGCGAGCAGAGTATCCCTCGATCAATGGCTGCTAATGGATGAAATAAGAAGAAAAATTACTCTTAATTTTGTTGGACAATTTCATATATTAACACGTGATTCGGAATTTTAGGTTCTCATGCATATTATCATTCATACACATCCTAACATTCAATCAATTCATCACATGCATAGCAGAAATTAAAAACAGAAATTAAATCATTCACACAATCCACATCGTGTGAGTTTATATGTTCCCTTTGATCCTTGATCCTCGATCCCTGATCTGCAATCCTCGATCGATGCGCTACAGCGGCGACTTCCTCTTGCACCGGAGATGTAGATTTTACAGAAAATAAACATGCTCCTCACATTCGATAAAAACCGACTAGTGCAAGTCCTATGTAAAACCTCTCAAATGCAATGCAATTATCTAAAGATAGAAAGAGAGAATTTGTCTTTTACATGTAAATAAGCCCCTGTATAATAATTATTACAAACATTCATAGGCGCTGATTTGGAACATATAAACCCACAATTCCTGCAAAAACAACTCGAGCATCCATGCACGCAATATTGCTATAAACTATACAACCTAGTTTATCAATCATCTAGAATCCCAAACAATTCTTTGAAAAACATTTTGAAATCCATTAAAAAGGTTTTTCATCCATCCACAAGTTCAAAAACAATTTTGAACCGCTGTCCATCCAATTTCCTAAAAGGAAAGACGAACCGTAGTTTTTCGGTTTTGTTGATTCTCTTACAAAACAATCGTTTATGCTTAAAACGAAATTATTGCAAGTTAGACTTATGTCTAAATCATAATTCTAATAATTACATGGCATGTTTTAAACCACTTAAAACATTCAAAATGAATTATTACAAAGAATTATTCCAACAAAACATTTAAAAGCCGAAAACCGGAAAATCGAATTGTTTGAACCCTAGATGGTAAACTAAATTTGTTTATAGTTTCAAATCATTAAAAAATTGAACCCTAAGCTCTGATACCAATGTAGGATTTGTAGTTTAATTGCACATATTTATTTTCGAAATGTTTATGCACAATAAGGATCAATTACAATTTTTCTATGATTTGTTTCATGCATGCATCAGTTTGTTTCAATAACTAGTTTCAAAACTTTATTAAAACAAACATGGGCTCCGAAATTCATACCTAGAAGTTCTCTAAAACTTCTTGAAGATCCGGAGACATTGAGGATGCTTGTCGCTGCGCCGGATGCCTCCGAGTATTCACCAAACTCTAAACAAGATTGGAGAGAGAAGAGCTAGCCTTTCAATCTCCAATATGGTTTAGAATCTAATTACTAACCCCTATTTAGTTCCCTTGAGAAGAAAATATCTGAAAACTAAAACTAAACTTAAGAGTTAAGGAAATTTCATGGATAATTATGGATAGAGAAGTTTGCACAAGAAGATAATGAATTAATTAATGAGGTAATGAGATAAACTTGTATTTATAAGTTCTCTCCAAATTACCTATTCATGTGCAACCTCTTGCCCATGATTTCATGCAAACTTCCATCTAATCATCCATTATTTGCTAACAAATAATCTTAGCCACGAATTAAATCAGTTATGGACCAATTCCATGCATCATCTAATTAATTTTTAAATTTATTCTGCAGTAACTGTCTGAATCGGTCGACCGTGTTAAGGGTTCGGTTGACCATTTTGACCAAGTTTCGGTCGACCGTTTATAACTCGGTCGACCGTTCGCTACAAAAATTATTTCATCGCAATGTTCGGTCGACCAAAAACGAACAAACGAAATTCTTGCAGCGATCGAGACACATTCGGTCGACCGTGAAACATTTCGGTCGACCGTGCAACATTCGGTCGGTCGTTTACCATTTAGCGGTCGACCATTTTTGCATAGTGTTGCAGATTTGTCAAATTTTGGTTTAACTCCTACAAAATTTGACATTTCGGGATTAGTAGTAAATTCAATACTTATGTAACATATTATCCTATGTAATGATAAATCATTACACCCCATAATATTTACATCATATATGAATTTAATTTAGATTCTAATTATGTTATTAATCACAACATAATTTTGATTTTGCTTGTTCACCACATGTGTCCTATTTCTACATGAAACCCGACACAGCTTATGAACTCAAAATCCTCATTTCTTGTTTCCCAGTTTTGTGGTGTGACCTATGGGGGATCTAAACTAAGTTGGCAGTGATATTAAGAGCTTAATATCACAAGCTGTAAGCGGTATTTAGCTACACATTACAGCTGCCAATTAGTTAGGTGACTTAATTCCACTCGAACCAAAACCCGATCCATTTAGTGATGGAGTGCACCACTTGTGTCCGTCGCTTGCCACATGATATTAAGAATACACACAAAGTTGTATTGTGTCATCTTTGTATTAATATTCATTTCTTGATCTTTTTAAGCTAGTTATAAATATGTGACTTAACTCAAATCACATTGTGCACATTATAACTTTGCTTTATCAAGGGGCCCACTAATATCATCACTCAATTAAGAGGGGCAATGATAATCTTTTGACTAACTATCTTCTCCAACGGAAGTCATACTTAACCAACTAATGCTTTTACGCTACACTCATCGATAGCTCAAGACACTAGTCTAATCAAGCAATTCTTAAGTGATCGGATAAAAGTCTCATATCAAACGACCAAGGACACAGTAAAATATTAATGACACAGAAACACATTTCTATAATATTTTACTTATTAGGTCTATTCAGTATTGATGAACGTTTTATTTTAAACCGCAAGCGCACGGCCGCGATGAAGCGGTGGCAAGTACGGGTCGTCCTCAAGGAGGTGAGTAGTCTCTTGCTTGTACGAAATCAAGTGGCAAAAAATAGGGGGAGAAAGATGTTTATACTATTCTACACTAAACTACTCTTAGAAGTATGAAATGTGAAAGAAACAAACAAACGATGAAATAAGAACTAAGCTAAGAACAAAATAAGAATGCTGGAATTTCAGGAATGGAAAACCCCTAAAGGGTGGAGTGAGTGCACACAAGCATAGAGGTGGGTGTAGAATACATTTTTTAAGCACATGAAGGTGGTGTTTATCAAGCATAGGAAGTGTCTAAATGTTATGGCAAAACCTATCAATCTATTCACCAAATTGGTTGATTAACATTTACATATGCAAGTTGTTTATTTCAGAACCTAAACAAGCATGAGAGGTGTCTAATCATTTTGCCAAAACTCATCAAGTTATAAATTCTATCCTAAATAAGCAAGCATACATTCATGTTTTATCAACACATCAAAAATAAAACATTCATCTCATTCTCTAATGCATGTATGTACATCTACTCCACCCCCAAAGGGATGAAACTACTCACTAAACATTACACTAATTATTAAACTAAGCAAAGAAAGCATATTAAAACTAAACTAGAAATAAAAGACGATTAAACTAAAACATGCACAAACAATAAAAGAAGCATAAACAAACAATGAAAGAAACACAAAACTTTATTGATAAAATGACTCACATTAAAAGTGGCATCCTCCTACTTTAGTGTGTGCTTCAAGGCCTCACTTCTAGTAGGAAGAATAACCACTTAAAATATTGAGTGATTACAAAAGGAGGTGAAGAGTTCTATTTATAGGCATGGAAAAAGCTAATCCGGGACAATCCCCCGATGTGGGACTAAACCAATACCAAAAATAGCCTAAACAAACATTAATACACGTCCAGGAGAAAACTTGGTGGATTTGGGCCAAAAGTGACCGCCAATTAGCGGTCAAAAAGATCAGGATCCAGTTGAATCTTCTTCTGGGCTTTGCTTTGTGTATCTGGTGGTCTTGGATGCATCTACTTCGTTTATTGGAGCTCCGACCCGAATAGAATTGCCAAAATACTCCCAATGATGGTGTGGAGTTCTCTGTTCTGCTCTTAGGTCCTTCTATCTTGCGTTCAGGTCCTTCTCCCTTACATCTTGGTCCTCAGATCTCACAATTCAGTCCTTTTTCCCAGCTTTTGGGTCCTTTTATGCTTCATCTCTTCAAACCTAATTATTCCTGAAAACTAAACATAAAACTTGTAACATAGCATTGTTTAGGTGAAAGATAATGGATATAAGATACAAATATAAGCATGAAATGATGTCAATCAAATACCCCCACACCTAACTTTTGCTAGTCCCAAGCAAAACAAAGAAAGAGAAAAGCATACGAAAATAAGAAATCCTAACTCACTTTCGTAGGAATCACGGTTGCATTAGCACGTGCAACAAGCCGTTAAACCTCCTTGTCGCCAAGGAGGAGGAGTGTTGTCTCCTGAGGGTTTTCAGCGGATATACCCACAAAATCCAAACAAGATGCATTAATCAATCAAGCTATACGACTCGATGGACTCATATTGTCGATCATGGGACGCGGTAATACTACGAGTCGACTCTATATATGTAATCGGTCCACACACCTAGCCTAATGAGTTATTCGTGAGAGTTAGTTAAGGACTTAAGTGAAAGACATAGGCAACCTTAACTTCTGAATGTGATACAATGTGTAAAGTCCATTTTGGTTCTTATTTGACTCTCTTTTTTCTTTTTTTTTCTTTTTTTTTTCTTTTTCTTTGGCGCAGTTTATTGGTTGGTGTTTGATTCTCCCAAGGTCAGGTTCCGTGCATCATTACCCATGAGGACTTACACTATCACGTACACCTTCCCCCAAATCTCCACATAGGGCGATCCCTACCACCCGTGTAACGGGAGTTCGGTCGACGCATCCCAAGTCAGATGACTCGAAAGCACCAGGCACAAAGTCCCCTCAGACCTACTGTCCCGAGTGATAGGAGTCGTGCGAGAAAAGAGAACACCACTTATTTATCTACATGGGAACCAAAACCCCTACACTTAAGTTTCACAAAAAGAGATTAAAGGCCCTTGACTACGACAAACTTCCTTATACTCACAAACACGAATTATTTAACTCACTAGGTTCAGGGTGGACTTCTTTAAATGTTTGAGTACTGAAACCCTATGATTAGACGCCCCTGAGGGAAAACCAGGGTGCATTCTAACGACTCGACAAGACCTAAAGCCAGTAAACTAGAAATCCTAATGCATCAAGTTCAAGACAATTTCGGGAGCTTTCTTTTTACTTGGCCTCTCAACGGTTTTGCACATGCTAAACACACGCAAAACTAACAAAAACATTTTCTTTCGCAAACACATGAAGATTTTGAAAGAAATGTGAAAATTTTAAAGCACTCGGCAAACAAAAGAAGACAAGTCACCCAAGGATCATGGCAAGCAGATATATCAATGTTAAATGTGGCACACTAACATGACCCTAGCAGTACAGACAAAAGAAAATAAAACCAAAGGAAAAAGACTCGACTATGTACACACGTGAAACACCCCCCACACCTACTTCTTGCATTGTCCTCAATGAATGTGAACAAGATACTACATGGATACATGCACGAAAAATGAAAGATCTCACCAACATGAAGTACAAAGGGACGTTCAGGGTCATGTTGATGGACACAAACCCAAATTCCCTCAAAACCTGTGAGAAGCTGAAGAAGGGAGATAAATACGTGAAGAAATTGGGGCCCAAGTACACAAGGGTTGGGGCCCACAACAATCGATGCTCACTGAAGGAGTCTTTTATTATTATTATTTTTTTTTGTTTTTTTTACAAGATATATACATCAACCAAGATATTCTCATAATCATTTGGTCAAGGAACATCAAATGAGAACATCGTGTTTTGAGGACCAGAGACTTGCCGAGATGGGCAAACTTCACCGGTACTCTGAGGTGTCATGAGGGGTGAAAGGTCAAAGCTGAAAGGCTCGAACCCCTCATGATATTGGTTGGGTGTGGGCAACCAAGAATGAAGTTATGTTGCCTCACTAGGGTTTAATTGTTCATCGAAGAAAACCCTCCAACCAATAGGCGGGTGCATCGGAATGAGTTACTCGGGCTCATTCGATGGATGCAGCAGACTTGCATCATTAAGAATTGGGCTTCTCCCCAAGTCATCCAACAAGGACATCCCACCATCATTTAGATCATCAAGCATAAGCTCGGTCATAGGTGGGTCCTTGTTGGAGTCAATATGAAGCTCAAATGGCTCAATGGCCATGGGACATGAGGTAGAGACACCTTCTGGTATAGGCATATGATGAGGTGTCTCACTCTCACTAGTACTCTCAACTGAATCATGCAACGAACACTCCCTTTGGACATTCATGTTCGAGGCCAGCTCACTTTGTTGCATTGCGAAGACAGGCAATGAGTTTTTGCTGGGCCCACGAAAATTCTCAATGGGTTGCATTGGGGTTAGGGGTGTTCGTTGATTTTGTGGTGCTTTCTCCAATTGGCGGATGAGATTTAATACACGTCCAGGAGAAAACTTGGTGGATTTGGGCCAAAAGTGGCCGCCAATTAGCGGTCTTGGACCGCCAACTGGCGGTCAAAAAGATCAGGATCCAGTTGAATCTTCTTCTGGGCTTTGCTTTGTGTATTTGGTGGTCTTGGATGCATCTACTTCGTTTATTGGAGCTCCGACCCAAATAGAATTGTCAAAATACTCCCCATGATGGTGTGGAGTTCTCTGTTTTGCTCTTAGGTCCTTCTGTCTTGCGTTCAGGTCCTTCTCCCTTGCATCTTGGTCCCCAGATCTCACAATTCAGTCCTTTTTCCCAGCTTTTGGGTCCTTTTATGCTTCATCTCTTCAAACCTAATTATTCCTGAAAACTAAACATAAAACTCGTAACATAGCATTGTTTAGGTGAAAGATAATGGATATAAGATACAAATATAAGCATGAAATGATGTCAATCAAGTATACAAAAGTAATATTTTCCTCTTTTGTGTACCCGTGTTGTCACTCACTTGTAGAGGTACAATGATCTATGACCAACACGACAATCTTAACTCGGTAATTAATGTCTCATGTTAATTACCATGATTGCGAATATCTTTTTGTTTTATGTAAACCAATATCTTTTAGAGCTCTACTGTTAAGGACCAAGAGTCTCTTCCTTAACACTTCTAAAAGACGAATAACATAAACAAGCAATAAAATTATTTCTCATTCAATTCATAATAATTGACATTTAAAAGTAAAACTTTTAGAACACATTCCCTTCAGTTCATACATGCATTAGAGAATGGAATGAATGCTTTATTTACAATGTGTTGATAAAACATGAATGTATGCTTGCTTGTTTATAATAGAATTTATAACTTGATGAGTTTTGCCAAAATGATTAGACACCTCTCATGTGTTGTTTAGGTTCTGAAATAAACAACTTGTATATGTAAATGTTAATCAACTAGGTTGGTGAATAAATTGATAGGTTTTTCCATAACATTTAGACACTTCCTATGCATGATAACACCATCTTCATGTGTGCTTAAAGAATGTGTTCAACACCCAACTCTTTGCATGTGTGCACTCACTCCACCCCGTTAGGGATTTTCCATTTTTGAATTCCAACACTCTTCTTTCGTTCTTAGTTAAGTTTTAGTTAATCGTTTGTTGCTTTCTTTCGCATTTCATACTTCGTAGTGTAGTGTAGCGTTGCATAATCCACTCTCTTCTCCATTTTTTCGCCACTTGATTTCGTGCAAACGAGAGACTGCTTACCTCCCTAAGGACGACCCGTATTTGTCACTGCTTCAACGTGGTCGTGCACTTGCGGTGTAATTAAAACGTTCAACAGAATCTGAACTGTCATTGCACAATACTAGGTGTGTGCAAAATTTTCTAAGTATTAGAAGTTAGAACTCAACAATTGAGAGGCCGAGTTCGTTTATGCACAACTCGGCACTTGAAACGTTGAGTTCTTTAAACAAATTTAATCATACAGAACTTGCCGTCTGATGACAGCGGGTTTAGTTTGGAAGATATTTTTCAAATGTCTAATTTGAAGGAAAAAAAAATAGAATAATTTTAGTTCGAAAAAGTTTCCTTAAAAAAATTAAAGTTATTACATTACAGGCACACTACATATTAACTTTTATAGATGGTGTGTGGTTGTATATATGCATATGATACGGAGAAAAGAAGATTTAGCTCAATGAACTCATTGTGGCAAATAAGCAAACACGTGATGTGCATGGAGGCATGACATGTTAGTTGGTTCCCAGTTTTCTACAGCTGCCCCCAAATGCTTGCCAACATCAAAAATCATTCATAAACAACCAAACTCACTTCTATGTAACATGCATTCAACCTCACATTAATAACAAACAACTAAACACGACCAAAGCTTCTACAAACCAAAAGGTTCACCCAAAAACGTATACTCGCAATATCAGCACTATCAGAAAATTTCAAAAAAAATAAATCGGAAAATAAGTTTCACATTTATTATTACTTGTTAGAAAACTTTGAAATTTGGACGCCTCTTCCTTGCGTTCAGTAAGACCTTACCGGAGTCGTTTGGGAAATGCGATGGAGATAAGATAAAAAGGTTATGACCAACCTTAATTGATTTGTCAAGCGTAAATCTAAATTTTACTTGTTTTAGACAAATAACTAATCTTGCCAACCTTAGATGGCATCAACCCTTCTGCCGTATTATAATCGGAAAGGACATATTAGACTGTCAGTTTCAGAATTAGTAATCTCACTTGAAACATACTGATTTTTCTCCAACCATTTTGTTATCCATTTTATTATTAATTATATTAGAGCATATGATCCATTTTATTGGGTACATACGATCACGAATCCATAATGGGCAGGGAAAAAATGGAAAGCAACGGAAAGTTCACATTCTTTCCTCCTATTTTGATAAATTTGAGGAAATTTGAGATTTTTCTTGCACAAGAAATTGTATTGGTAAACTTATTAAGATAATCACAAGTTTTACCAAACCCACAAAAATACTCAAGTTGACTGTTGAGTGGTAATTCTGGAATAACTGATCTGCGGAGCTATTTTTAAAAAGAGAATTTGCACAGGAAACTCACTACTTATTTCACTTCTCACATTCTTTACTTCTATCCAAACAAAAGAAACGAGATTACGCTTCTAGTTGCTCTTCATTCCACTCTTTTTTCCATCTTAAATTGCTCTCAGCAAATGCAACGTCAATTCATTTGCTGCCCACAACCAAAATACACCACACCCAAATCCCTTTGGCATTTGAGAGAGAATTTTGTTAGGATTACAAACAAAATATCACAATCGCATAATGGATGTCTTATCAACAGAATTCATTGATGCCTGCTATGATCACACCAAGCAAAAACATAAATGTCAGCAAACCATCATCGAATTGAGTTTCTACTCAAATGTAAATTTCCGGTTGCATATCATTTGCTTAACTAACATCAGATTTTTGGAATATCACTATCAACAAATGTGTAATACATCGTATCAGATGCCCACAGTTTGGCCAAGTGATGGTGTGAGGTGGTAAGCCTGTGTACCTCCTCAGTAAGCCAGATAAGTGCTTCAGCTTTGGAAGGATGAATGATGGCGTCTAAAGGTTGCCATTCATCATGTGACTCGACCCTCAATTGGTCCCAATGCTTCAAAAGAATGTTTGTGAGGTAGTGCAAAGGCTGCTCGTACTTTTGTTTCATCGATTTTCCTAGTGCTTGCCATGATAAGTAAGGGATTACAGATGCTCCTTGACGGGGAACTGGTAGGCGACTCATGTGATCTTGATATATCCTAGCGCTTCGAAGTAATTTACCTGAAATATATGATTAAGTAGACTCAGTTTAAAGAAATTATTTCTCATCAGAAAAACCAACACCTACTTGCACGTAATGTAAAGGAGAGGAAAACAGATTTGAAAATTCAGGGTTCCTTGAGTAACGTTTGCCCATATCAAATAATGTCACAAAATTCAGGGTTCCTTGAAAATTATCTACACATGCCCATATCAAATAATGTCACAAAATTAAAGGTTTCCTTGAGTAACGTGTTGGATCTTGTGAACTGGTAACACAAGTCATTTTCACATTACAGAACAAAGAAAATAACTTAATGATAATTAGTTGCACCGAGGTAGCAAAATAAGCTGATTGTGTTCCCCAACAAAAGGTGAAGTCAATTCCCAGCAAGATAAAATAAACTTACAAGAATCTATACCAATGACAATGTGGATAGTAATTGTGTTTCAGGTCAGTTGACCAAATGATATGACGCAAATACTATGTGATATTTGTCCACTTTGGAATTGTATCATCAAGTAAACATCCTGATCTTCTTATGCTTGCTTTACACTATTATTCACACCTTGCATCCCTTGTTTTCATCATTCTTTCTTGAATCCGTATTAAGATATCATCGGGCTTATTGTTCTTCAATGTTTGTCAAATTGTTCACAAAGACAACTTTTTACATGTCCGAAAGAGACTACTATAAATCCATGTCTCAATCCCTAAGGTAGTATTCACTTGTTCAGCTTTTAAGGAGCCCTGGTGCTATAACTTGCAACATGACTATCACATGTTCACAACTCCATGCTTCGAAAATCCATGTTTAGTTGGGATCCCATCAAAATTCAAAATAAACAAACAAACTGAGTTATAAGAATATACATCATTTTAATCACAACAGGGTTCATGACAACTTGCGTCACATAATATGATAATCATATCAAATCAAGCAAGAAAAAGAATATGTTATGTTTTGTACTTTTGTTTGAAGCCAGGTCAATTTCTGAAGCACTTGAAATGATGTGTATTTTCAGAAGTATACATTTCCAAGGTCCATTTTGTAACAAAATAAAGGTAATATCTTTATTCTGATATTAAAAGCACTCACAGAAACTCAGTTACAGAATGAGAAGGAAGACAAGTAAAATGGTTATTTGTTAACGATATGAGTATCTCCAGGATACGGAAATTCAAAAGGCTCATAAACAAACCTTCCGGTGTATCATCCTCCACGGAGAAGTCAGCCTCAAGTTTCCGTTTCATGCATCCTAAACCATTGCTCTTTGACTCCGTATCCGAATCATCAGAAGATATTGTATAAGGCTCCAGTTGACCAACGCTCTCCATTTTGCAAAATATAGTCGACCAGAAGTATGAGGATTCACATCAAGGCAGAAAAATCTAAAGCAAGGGCTTTATCCTATGACATGAACAAATGATTAGATAAAATTATTAGCTTACGATAACAATCAAGAAATCACATGAAGTATTAATCATTGAACTGATTAGGTGTCCTTTCAAATTTTTAATTAAGTGAAGGAGATCACAAGCATAAGCATATGCTTAACTTTGAAATCAGATATTAGCAAACAGGGTACTATTTACAATCAATAATCAGTTTCCTGATATTTACCAAAATTTAAACAACACACCTATTGGGTTTTTAAGGTCACAAAAAGAAACAATAAAACCATAAAAACGGTTTACCGAATGAATACTACACCGCCCAACATTTTTTTCCCTACAAAACATTTGTTCTCATCTAAAAAGCTCGCGGCAAGTAACCAAAAGAAGACATCATCAAGTTTCGTACAGTAGCTATTGATCATGGTTCTGAAATCCAGATCGGACACCGAACCAGCCCAAGTACCGAGCCACCGGTCATGACGTTATAAATATATTAAATCAGTAAAATGTCACAAATTGAGGGCCTAAAAACCAATTTTTTAAAAACCAAACCGAAAAGTAAACCGGAAACAACTCGATTTGGTTTAAAGTGGTTCAACCGACGGTTCAATCTGGTCCAACCGATGATGACATCAGAAATTTGTGAACCGAGGGTTGAAACGAACCGAACCGATGATGACATCAGCAGTTTGTGAACCGAGGGTTGAAACGAACCGAAGGCGGCGATTGAACTAGCTTTTCATATTATTTTTTTTAGCAAAATAAAGAAGTGCCTAAAGTACTAAACAAGGAATAATTCAACAAAATTGATGCATCTATAAAATAATTTAATTAAAACCTGTAAACAATATTGAAGTGATCAACGTAAATATTTGACTGCAAACATAAAACCTAAAATTTAAACATACGAATAATAATTAACTGAGATTATCATTTAACTATGTTTAATTGTTCAACAAGTAGCCAACAACAAAATACTCTAAACCCGGTGGATGCTGGTCGATGCAGTCGAGGTGGGGGTGGAGGCAGGGGGTGGAGTCGAGGTGGGGGCGGAGGCGGGTGTGAAGACGCGGATCGAGGGCTGGGTGCCGGGGTGGAGTCGAGGGTGGACTGTGGAGGCGCGGGTGGAGGACTGGAGGCCAAGCCGCCGGGGTGGAGTCAAGGGTGGGAGGCGATGGTAGGGGAGGAGTTGGGCTCCGGTGGTAGTCTGTGGTGGAAAGTCGAAGCAACCCTAAATTGGGTAAAGTTTCTTTGTAATATTTGTTTAATGGAAAACGATACGTTGACGTGGTGCGTCCCGGACTCCGAAGTAGTTAATCGAGCGAAAAATAAAAATTAATTAAATTACATAATATTTATTTATTTTGTTTCACATGACACACATGTTAAATTATGTGATATTTGGTTTCCACCATACATATCTCCTCAAAACCTTACATTATCCCCAAACCTTCTATTCTCCATCATTTTCACCCGTTGCAAAGACCCGTCGCAACTTTTGACGAAGTGTCGATGCCGGAGTGGGTCTTGAGGGAGGTAGGACGTCGCAGTGAAGTTGGCCGACGAGGAGGAGGAAATGGTTGGCGTTGGAACCCGTCCTGAGGCGAGGAGGAGAAATGTTGTTCTTTGTAACTGATTTGAGTTTTTTGCGTAGTTTTTTTGGGAAATTTTGGGTTTTTGTGGTTAATTTGAAATTTTTGTTTTTTTCTGACGGATCGGTCATGATTTTTTGGAATGTGGTTCTTTGTTGTTGATTTGAGTTTTTTTGTGGAGTTTTTTGGCAAAAGTTTGTTTTTTTGCGGCTGATTTGATGTTTTTGGTTTTTTTTGTGATGGTTCGATCTTGATTTTTTGATGTTATTTTGGAAAGTTTGGTTCTTTGTAGCTAATTTGAGGGTTTGTGGTGATGATTTTTTTGGGTTGTTGGTGTTTGTTTTGAAAGTTTGGTTCTTTTTTTTATTTCGGTTTGTGGTGTTATTGTCTAAAGTTGGTTTGTCTTTGATATTAGTGTTTTGGGAGTTTCTGATTTGTTTTCATGGATTTGGGTTTGATTTTGTGTCCTTGTTTGCTAATTTCTACTTGGGTTGTTAAGAACAAACTCATATAATAAAAATGACAAACACACTGATAAAAAGAACAAACTCATACTTAAAAAGTACATCCTCAACATAAAAATGACAACCCACCAATATAAGAAGAATTGACCCAACTGTTAAAAAGGATAAAACCATACTTAAAAAGAACAAACCACCACTTAAAAAAGATAAAACCTCAACATAAAAAGGACAACCCACAAATGTAAGAAAGATCAACCCAACTGTTAAAAATGACAAAATCATACTTAAAATGACAAACCTACACTAAAAAGGACAAAACCATACTTAAAAGGTACAAACTGGTATTTAAAAAAAATAAACCCTCACTTAAAAAAGACAACCCATCAATATAAGAAAGGACAAACCTACACTAAGAAAGACAAAATCATACTTAAAAGGTACAAAGTGGTACTTAAAAAGAATAAACCCTCACTTAAAAAAGACAACTCATCAATATAAGAAAGAACGACCCAACTGTTTAAAAAAGACAAACAACTACTTAAAAAGGACAAAACCAAACATAAAAAGTACAAACTCATATGTTAGAAAGGACAAACGCAGATGTCAAAAAAGACAAACATATATTTAAAAGGACAAAACGCATGTTGTAAGGTTTTTTCATTTTACATGAACTCTTCATTCTACTTTTGTATTCGAAGATTACATGGGGAAACCAAAGGTTGCGTTGGGAAAGTAAATGTTGCATGTGGAAACCAAATGTTTGACTTTTGCTGACTGGACTGACACATCAAATGCGTTCAGGACACCGCGTTCGTGTATAAGAACCATTGTTCAATTTAAAAAACTGGTCAACTGCGGTCCTATCAAACCCAAAAAAATGGACGATTCGATCGGTTTTGTCCGTTTTTCTTAGTTCGCACCGGTTTCAAGAACGATGTGTTTTTTGTGTGGACCGATCGGTCTGCTTTCGGTTCCCTGTCCGACCTCCACTTCCGTCTTGTTTTAAAACAGAGCTAAAAACACATATATGGTAAAACTAGTTTTTAGTTAAAGTTCGTAAGAGTTAAAACGGAGAAAACTAAAGTATCAGAAAGAAGAATGAAAACAAAGAGCCGAAATGAAGAAAAATAGGACGTACGATTTGACGGGGTAGGCCACGCCGGTCGTGGTTACCAGGCGACCGTGAGAGATGGTGAGGAGTAGGGTTTGTAGTAGGAGAAGGTGAGCGAGAGAATAGAAGGTTATTGGGTATTTGGATCTTCTTAGTCGGGTACCATTTATCCCAATCAGGTTAAAGAACTATACCTTTTGTTCTTTTTCCTTCATAACTCACTCAGATAAGTTGATGATGTCTTCTTGTCTCCCCAAACCTAGGGTTGCATATTAAATTTTCATCCATATTTAATTAGACAAAACTTGAAAATATTATAAGAGTTTTTTGCCTAGGTATACTTGCAAAAATGTGTGTTTTGCAACACAAATCCAAAAGACATTTGGCCAACAATGGTTTCAAATGAGGTAACAATCGTTATCGCTTAGAGGTGATGAACTACAAGTTAGGGTGTAGACCCGCTCTCCTGCTATAATAATAATAAGTCCACTCTTCGCGGTTATGCATAATTGACTTCTTGGAATGTCAAATTGTGTTATGACATGCTTGTTTGGGTAGATTTGATCGGATTTCTTGTTGGTCGATCGGGTGCGACACATCGGGCGAGCGCGCAGTTGTTTGACTCGATCGACTCAATTTGGGTCCGAGTGAGTGTAGGGTCGGTTTTGGACTAAAACCGTGTTTAAGTGGCATGGAATTGGAAGGGTTGCATTAGGGTTTGGATGTGCATTTTCGTGGCTTTCGGGATGTCTTTGTTGATGTCATTTTTGGTATGTGTTGAGGTGGCTTGATTAGCCATGAAGGCTTGGAAATTGAAGAGTCCTAGCAAGCTAACAAAAAGCCTCTCCCACCAGCCAATCCTTTCACACCTCTTCACCTCCCACATTTCTCCTCCACCTCTTCCACTCATCAGCCACGTGCTCAAGCCACTCAGGTGGTGCTCTAGCAAACTTCAAATCCAGCGAGGGTAGAAGCAACGTCTAGTGCAACCTGTGGTGTGGCTAGAAGTTTGGTGGGCAGAATCTCTAGCTAATTTCAGGCAACTTCCTTGCTAATCAGGTATGCCCCTGACCCTTGAAGAGTTGTATGGGAGGGGGTGTTGGCTGGAGGGCCGGCCGACACCATGTTGGTGGTTTGTGCAATCGGTTGCACCATCAACCGAGTTGTCTCTAGCGTGCGCATGGTGCATGCGCTAGATGGGGCTGGCTGTGGGACAACCAGAGGGATCGGGCCTCTGGCGAGCTCTGGTGAGGTCCAACCAGAGGTGAAGGTGTTCCTTCTGGGCTTAGTTTGAGGGTTGCCACAGATCTAGTTGGGTGTGGCTGGTGCACACAAGATCCAACTAAGGTTTGCCTTCAACCTTTTTGACTCCTAGCTTTGGATGGCTGGCTGGTGCAGCCATTCCAGATGGTGGCTGGGGTCAGGAGGGGGGTGGGGATGGACCATAGGGAGGCTAGGGGTGAGAGGAGTCGGATTGGTTTGTTTGGTCTGAGCATGGTGCGCTAGAGTGATGTTAACCATGACGTTGGTGCATCTTGCGCGCTTCTTGCTCGGTTGCTGGACCAAACAACTTAGACAGACTTCCTCTGACCTTCTCCCACCTTAGACCGACTGGGAAGGATGCTCTGATATGCATGGATGTGAGCTTTGTATTTTTCCGTGATTTATCTGATGCTTTCGGTTGCATTGTGTGCGATGGTTGTTGGGATTCGTGGTCTGAGTCATTTCTGGTCCAGTAGCACATATGATACATTCATGATCTGATTTCGGTTATATTCTCTGATATATTTTATATGCATGCACTCAGGAACTAAATTGGACTCCTTCTTGTTATATGTTATTCATATTATATCTTAATGCAACACATGCTTTCGAATGTACGCATAGATAATAATATTGGATAGATTGAGCCTTCTGATATTGTGTGCATGTTTCACCATGTTGTATTACTGATATATAAGCTATTTAATGCCCACATATGATTTGATCATATTCTGAGATTTTAATTCAATTCCATGTATGGTCTGAATTTGATAATTCATATCGTTGATTGTAGTTCCCATTAGCCTATGGTAATACGATGCATGAGGGTAGAGCTGTACGGCTCGGGTAGCATCGATCACGTAGAGGTATGGGAACGACAACTGGAAGCACTGGTCGAACAGGTGGGTCCAGCAACTGCTCCTCCTCACGGAAATTAGCAGCCATTGAACCCGGACTGCGTGTGACACGAGAGGAGGAAGGTGTCGAGAAATCGATGACCGAAGCCGGATTGACAACGCTCCTCGTCAAACGACCACTCTCGTCTCGTGTCCACGAAAGCATGCACAAAGGTGCACACACAAACCACAACTCTCTTTTTTTCTTTCAAAGAATGTACGTAGGGGAGAAGACGGGGGAACACAGGAGAGAAAGAATGACTCAGGAGAGAAGGGAAGAAGTCCTTATGCTACGGCGGATGGGTACAGGTAGAAGCACACAAGCAAACAAGGCTCAAGCAATCCTAAGGTCGCTATACGTCCTTACAGCTAGACGACGCCTAACTGCGAGGTCACACGGCCTCAACACGCCTCACCTCCCTACAACGAGGACCACAAAGCCCAGCAAGTGAGCCAAGATCCGGGGATCTCGTCTCTCCTACTATCGACAAAGTGGGCAACGCTGATCAGGTCATGACGGTCGGGGCCGGATCGCTCTCCTAATGCGCCCGAAATCCTTAAGGCCAATGTCTACTTGATTTTAAAATTAGGCTCTTGATTAGTGTGGTTTTTGGGGCGAAGGAAAGGGTGATGAAATCCCCCACCTTATCTTTTATGGGACAACCCCTCCTTAGTAGCGTTTTGGAGTCCTAATCTAGCAATCAACTCTCCAAACAAAATGCTCAACTCACACTTGTTTCAATGCACTTCCTACTAACTAATGCATGTTCATATGAAATGCATGAATGAGAGTAGAAGGTGCGTACCTCACGCCAGCTCTTAGCAACAGAAAATAAAGCTAAGATAAAAGACAATCTAAATGCCTAAGTCACATACATGATGCATGGCCTAAACAAAAAGAATGCCTAATCTTTTGCTTTGAGTTTTTAGGGTCCAAGTTGCTTAAAGGAGGTTGATTATGGATCTGGCAACAAACTATAAGTCAAAACATGCCAAATGAAATCCCAGATCATTACATCAATTATGAAAACCAACTAAAGAAATAAGAGACAAAAACGAGCTTACCAGACCGCTAATTGGCGGTCTTAAATGCTCAGATTCACTCCAAACTTCTCCAAGCGTTCCTCCTGATGACTCCAAGTCTGCTGAAACAAGGAAAAACTACAACACACAAATTAAATCCACTTGAATCATCCAAACAAGAGTCTGGACTGGCAGTTCCCCGGCAACAGCGCCAAAAACTTGTTGAACGTTTTAATTAAACCGCAAGTGCACGGCCGCGATGAAGCGGTGGCAAGTACGGGTCGTCCTCAGGGAGGTGAGCAGCCTCTTGTTTATCAGAAATCAAGTGGCAAAATAAGGAAGAGAAAGATTGATTATGCTAACCTACGCTACACTACGCTAAGAAGTATGAAATGTGAAAGAAGCAAACAAACGATGAAATAAGAACTAAGCTAAGAACAAAACAAGAATGCTGGAATTTCAGGAATGGAAAACCCCTAAGGGGTGGAGTGAGTGCACACATGCAAAGAGGTGGGTGTAGAATACATTCTTTAAGCACATGAAGGTGGTGTTTATCAAGCATAGGAAGTGTCTAAATGTTATGGCAAAACCTATCAATCTATTCACCAACTTAGTTGATTAACATTTACATATGCAAGGTGTTATTTCAGAACCTAAACAAGCATGAGAGGTGTCTAATCATTTTGGCAAAACTCATCAAGTTGTAAATTCTATCCTAAACAAGCAAGCATACATTCATGTTTAATCAACACATTGAAATTAAAGCATTCATCCCATTCTCTAATTCATGTATGTACATCTACTCCACCCCCCAAAGGGGATGGAACTACTCACTAAACATTACACTAATTATTAAACTATGGAAAGAAAGCATATTAAAACTAAGCTAGAATTAAAAGACGATTAAACTAAAACATGCACAAAAAAGAAGCATGAAACAAACAATGAAAGAAACACAAAACTTTATTGATAAAATGACTCACATTAAAAGTAGCATCCTCCTACTTTAGTGTGTGCTTCAAGGCCTCACTTCTAGTAGGAAGAATAGCCACTTAAAATATGGAGTGATTACAATGGAAGGTGAAGAGTTCTATTTATAGCCACGGAAAAAGGCAAACCGGGACAATCCCCGATGTGGGACTAAACAGATACCAAAAATAGCCTAAACATCCTCTAATACATGTGCTGGAGAAATTTGAGCGGATTTGGGCCAAAATGGACCGCCAATTAGCGGTCTTGGATTGCCAATTAGCGGTCTATATGGTTCAGATCCTGCTCATTTTTGTTTTGGGCTTTTCTTTCTGGTATTGTTGGTCTTTGATGCGGTTACTTGACTTGTTGGAGCTCCGACCCGAATCGAATTGGTAAAATACTCCCCATGATGGTGTGGAGTATTCTGTTTTGCTCTTAGGTCCTTCTGTCTTGCAATCAGGTCCTTCTCCCTTGCATCTTGGTCCGCAGATCTCACAATCCAGTCCTTTTTCCTAGCTTTTGGGTCCTTTTATGTTTCATCTCTTCAAACCTATTTATTCCTGAAAACTAAACATAAAACTCGTGACATAGCATTGTTTAGGTGAAAAATAATGGATATAAGATGCAAATATGAGCATGAAATGATGTCAATCACATGGTTTCTGCCCATTCTCTAGGTTTATCTTCTCAGTGAGCCATACCTTCATCAACATTATGCATATTTCGATTACTGTATTGGGAATTTGGTACTTCGGTTTAGGTGCTCAATGAACAAGAAATCATATGTCCCAGTCGGAACGTAGAAGTACCTTGGGACAATATGGAAATCTCTCCAGACATAAATGTCCAGGACGGGACGCAGGTGACCCGCTCGAGATGAAGGAGTCTCGGGGGGGATAATGCAAAAACAAGAAGAATATGATAAAAATCTAACCTGGAGTATGGCGATGCACTGTTAATGTAGCTTGTTCTCTTCTTTGTAATGGCGTCACTGTATTTTCTCAGTTAAATCTCTGTTTGTCTTTTCAATATCAGCACTCAAGTATTCGTAAACCGCCTCCGCCTACGAATAATTTTTCATTTCCCTAGGTTTTTGATCTGAGGAGTGTACCAATCCTTTGCTCTGTCCGTACCATCGTAGAATAGTAATCTACTAAAAAGCAGACAAAGCAGGACCTTCACAAACTCTTCGTCGTCACCTTTTTCATGCAAATGTTGTAGATGTACTGCAACATCTCCATTTTCAGAAGCACCCCTCCTCATTTGATTGTCTTATTTTTACCTAGAAATGGAACTTCTGCCCATGGCAGACAAAATATCACTACCACGTCAGAGACCTTCAGTCTCAGCACTTTGTTGCGAAATTTGAACCCCTTTTCTTTATCGTCGTAATTCAAGACGAGGAACTCCATGATGTCATTCTCCACCGATGACATTTGTGCAGTATCTAGGAAGTGCGTGAAGGGGGTCCTTCAAAATACCACCTTCTGGACATCAGTCATTCCTATTCTCACTTTTTTCGAATAATCAAGCTCTATACGATGTGGGTTGGAAGTAAAACTTTGGTTTCTGAAACTAGATAACGTCAGATAACAATGCTAGGGAAGAAATAGTCCTCCGGGGGAACACCTCGGGGCTATCTTTTTGGTGTGTATCGATTACACGATCTATGAATGCAATAGGATTTAGGGTTTACGAACCATAAATGGAATACACTATAATGTATGATTTTATAGACCCTGTAATGAAGGGTTGAGTCTCTTCGTATACACTGTAATTTGTATTTGTGTCTCTTTGCGTAATAATGAAAGGTTGTGTCCTGTACGGAAAAGTTGTGTGCTTCGCATAATAATGATTCGT
Organism: Triglochin maritima; assembly: GCA_963682175.1. Taxonomy (NCBI): domain Eukaryota; kingdom Viridiplantae; phylum Streptophyta; class Magnoliopsida; order Alismatales; family Juncaginaceae; genus Triglochin; species Triglochin maritima. The sequence goes on from OY821777.1 coordinate 25,732,307, forward strand.
CCCTAGCTGAAGTGAAATGTCCCATCATGGGACGTTTGACTTTGAATCGTCCCAGACTTGTCCCAACGCAAGCCTCGCATGTCTTGGCACGGTACTGACTCGTCCTGAATTGAGACTCAATCGTTCCGAACAGACGTCCATATGTCAAGACCCTTTGCGTCTCAAGCAAGACAAACTCTACAGTTGTTAGTAACATCTAAAATTCTCTAGGTAATGAGTTCCCATAGTGTTTTGAGAGAAATGTGATAAATTCAATGAAATGGGCAGGTGACCATGTGTCACCGCCACTGACTTAAATTTACCAAAATTTTGTTCACAAATTTTAAGTAAATAAATTGTTATCTAAGGAATATTAGTGCACAATATAATCTCGCATTTGCTTCGATACAAAAAATCATCAATGTCGGACTCGACTACTTTATGTTATGTTAAAGGAATGCAAGAGCCATGCAGGGTATCAACCTTTCCACGTTTTGAGGAGGGAACTTCATTTGATTATCCCCATCCAAAATTTTAACGATATAGTTGCATACATAAGCTCCACAAGTGGTATTAGTAACATTTATCATTATCATTACACACACATGTAGTATGACTCAATAAATGAACTACACTTGGAAATAATTAAAGTTACTTGTTGGTGCTTCTACCTGTACCCATCTTCCCTTCTCTCCTGAGTCATTCTTTCTCTCCTGTGTTCCCCCGTCTTCTCCCCTACGTACATTCTTTGAAAGAAAAAAAAGAGAGTTGTGGTTTGTGTGTGCACCTTTGTGCATGCTTTCGTGGACACGAGACGAGAGTGGTCGTTTGACGAGGAGCGTTGTCAATCCGGCTTCGGTCATCGATTTCTCGACACCTTCCTCCTCTCGTGTCACACGCAGTCCGGGTTCAATGGCTGCTAATTTCCGTGAGGAGGAGCAGTTGCTGGACCCACCTGTTCGACCAGTGCTTCCAGTTGTCGTTCCCATACCTCTACGTGATCGATGCTACCCGAGCCGTACAGCTCTACCCTCATGCATCGTATTACCATAGGCTAATGGGAACCATTTTGAGGCTAATGTGTAGCTAGATACCGCTTATAGCTTGTGATATTAAGCCTTTAATATCACTGCCAACTTAGTTTAGATCCTCCCATAGGTCACACCACAAAACTGGGAAACAAGAAATGGGGATTTTGAGTTCATAAGATGTGTCGGGTTTCATGTAGAAAATATGACACATGGGGTGAACAAGCAAAATCAAAATTATGTTGTGATTAATAACATAATTAGAATCTAAATTAAATTCATATGTGATGTAAATATTATGGGGTGTAATGATTGATCATTACATAGGATAATATGTTACATAAGTTGTGGATTTACTACTAATCCCGAAATGTCAAATTTTGTAGGGGTTAAACCGAAATTTGACAAGTTTGCAAAACAATGCTCAAACGGTCGACCGGTTAGCAGTAAATGGTCGACCGGTAGGGCACGGTCGACCGGACATGTCTCGACCGATAACAGGGAATTTTCATCTGTTCGAACGGTCGACCGAAAGTGATCGGTCGGTCGACCGAACATTGCGATGGAATAGTTCCTGTTACGAACGGTCGACCGAGCTAGTGAACGGTCGACCGAAACTGGTTCGAGCGGTCGACCGAACCTCCAAAAACGGTCGACCGGTCCAGACGGTTTATGCAGAATTAATTTAAGAATTAATTAGATCATGCATGGAATTGGTCCATAATTGATTTAATTCGTGGCTAATATTATTTATTAATAAATAATGGATGGTTAGATGGAATTTTGCATGAAATCATGGGCAAGAGGTTGCACATGAATAGGTAATTTGGAGAGAACCTATAAATAGAGGTTATCTCATTGCCTTCCTACATCTTAATTAATATTGCTTTTCATGCAAAATCTCTCTCCTTAATTCTCCACGAAAATTCCACAAATTCTTAAGTTTAGTTTAGTTCTTAAGAGATCATCTTCTCAAGGGAATTAAAGAGGGGTTAGTAATTGGATTCTAAACCCTATCGGAGATTGAGAGACTAGCTTCCCTCTCTCCGATCTTGTTTAGAGTTTGGTGAATACTCGGAGGCATCCGGCACAGCGAGGAGCATCCCCAACGTCTCCGAATCTTCAAGAAGTTTTAGAGAACTTCTAGGTATGAATTTCGGAGCCCTTGTTTGTTTTAATAGAGTTTTGAAACTAGATGTTAAAACAAACCGATGCATGCATGAAATAAATCAAAGAAAATTGTAATTGATCCTTATTATACATAAAATCCAGAACATGGGTTATGTGTTTATGTGTATTATGGGAAGGTTTATTAGTCCCGCATTGGGGAATTGTCCCCGATTACCTTTTTCTATGGCTATAAATAGAACTCCTCCTTTTGTATTCACCCATTGCTTGGTGACATTCTCTCTACTAGGAGTAAAAGCCTTGAAGCAAAAAGTCAAGGTGGAGAAGAATGCCACTTGCAATGTGAGTCATGTTAATAAAATATTTTTTCTTAGTTTCTTTTAATATTGTCTTGTCTTTTAATTCTTGCATGCTTCTTTAGTTTAGTTTCTTTTCATTTAGCTTGTTAATATTTCTTGTTTGCTTAGTTTAATTGCCCTTCATTCGAATGTATTGTTTTGTTAATGTAGTTTGTAGTGTAATGATTAGAGAGTAGTTCCATCCCCCTTTGGGGGTGGAGATGATGTTCGTACATGCATTAAAGAATTGAAATTAATGCTTTATTTTGGAATGTGTTGATAAATGTGAATGTATGCTTGCTTGTTTAGAGCAGAACACTTCACTTGATGAGTTTTTCCACAAATATTAGACACCTCTCATACTTGTTTAGGTTCTGAAATAACCAACTTGTATATGTGAATGCTAATCAACTAGGTTAGTTAATGGATTGATAGGTTTTGCCATAACCTTTAGACACATCCTATACATGAAAACACTACCTACATTTGTGCCTATTGAATGCATTCTTCACCATCTTTTTACATGTGTGCACACACTCCACCCCTTAAGGGTTTTCCATTTCTGATTTCCAGCTTTCATCTTATTTGTTTGTTTTGTGCTAGCTTAGCGTAGTTACTTTAGTGTAGTCACAACTTCTTCCCCTCTTTTCCCACTTGCCTTCGAGCAAACTAGAGTCGTCACACCTCCCTGTGGATCGATCCATATTTGCCACCGCTTCAACGCGGGCGTGCACTTGCAATTATTAATAAAACGTTTAAACAAGTTTTTGGCAACGTTGCCGGGGAGGTGCCTGTCCAGACTCTAGTTTGGATGATTCAGGTGGATTTAATTTTTGTGTTGTAGTTTTGTTTCTTGCAGGAGACTAATATTAGGAAGGGAAAGCATCTGGTGAAGTTTGGAGGCGATCTTAGACATCAAGACCGCCAATCAGCGGCCTGAGACCACCAACTGGCGGTCTGGTAATCTCATTTCACCTTGTCACTTCTTTGCCTTGTTGCCATAATTGATTTAGAAATCTGGGACTCAATTTTGCACGTTCCGACTATTAGATTGCTCCCAGATTAATAATCAATCTCCCTTTAACAAACTTTGACCCTAAAACCCAAAGCAAAAGATTACGCATTCTTTCTTGTTTAGGTCATGCATCATGTACTCGACTTAGCCACGTAGATTGTCTTTTATTTTAGTTTTACTTTCAATTGTTGAGTGTTGGCGTGAGGTACGCATTTCCTACTCTCATTCATGCATTTCGTATGAACATGCATTAGTTAGTAGGAATTGCATTGCAACATGTGTGAGTTGAGCATTTGTTTGGAGAGTTGATTGCTAGATTAAGATTCAAAAACACTACTAAGCAGGGGTTGTCCTATATAAGATAAGGTGGGGGATTTCATCACCCATTCCGTCGCCCCAAAAACCACAATAATTAAGAGCCTAATTTTAAAATCGATTAGACATTGGCCCTAAGGATCTCGGGCACATTAGGAGAGTGATCTGGTCACGACCGTCATGGCTTGATCGGCGTCGCCTACTAGTTCGATAGTAGGAGAGATGAGATCTCCAGATATTGGCTCAAATGCTAGGTTTTGTGGTCCTTGTAGTAGGGAGGTAAGACATGTTGAGGCCGCGTGACCTTGCAGTTAGGTGTCGTCTGGCGAGAAGGACCTCTAGCGACCTTAGGATTGTTTGAGTCTTGTTTGCTTGTGTGCTTCTACCTGTACCCACCCGTCGTAGCATAAGGACTTCTTCCCTTCTCTCTATTCTGTGTCCTCCCGTCTTCTCCTCTACACACATTCTTTATTTTAAAAACAAATTGGTTTGGGTGTGTGTACCTTTGTGCATGCTTGTGTGGGCACGAGACGAGAGTGGCCTTTGACGAGGCGTGTCGTCAACCCTGCTTCGGTAGTCAATTTCTCGATGCCTCCCTCCTCTCGTGTCGTACACAGTCAGGGTTCAATGGCTGCTTATTACCACGAGGAGGAGCAGTTGTTGGACAAACCTGTCCCACCTGTTCCACATGTTCGTCCGGTTATAGCTCCCATACCTCTCCGTGATCGATGCTAGCCGAGCCGTAGCATTCTACCCTCATGCATCGTATTACCAGAGGCAAATGGGAACCACTTTGAGGTTAAGCCTCAATTCATTTCCATGCTCCCTCACTTCACTGGGAAGGGTGACCCCTATATCTTTCTCAACGCTTTTAAGGAGGTTTGTGCTATGTTCAAGCTGCAACAACTGAGCACATACTCCATCCATCATTGGCTAGTACCTTTTGCACTAAAGGATGATGCCAAGAAGTCGTTGTACAGTAACAAGGCGAATACCTTTAGAACTTGGGATGAATTTCAATCTACAATCCTCAAGAAGTACTTTCCAAATCATCGAACTGAAAAATTGAGGGACGAAATCAATTCGTTCTATCAACTTGAGATCGAAACATTTCAGGCATATTTAGAGAGATTCAAGGAGCTACTATCCTGATGCCCTCACCATGGCATTGAGTTGTGGCGCCTTTGTCAGATTGTCTACGAGGGTCTTCACATCCCCTCCCGAACGCTCGTTGAGTCTAAGTGTCAAGGAGAGTTCATAGGAAATGATGAAAGGGGGCATGGGCTTTCCTAGAATACCGATATGAAAAACCCATGCAGTGGGAGAGTGTGAGGGAACCCCCAACATCATATAGCATATGAGCGAGGCTCGCAAATGCAAACTCGACAAAATCGGGTGCCACATTTGCTGTCGATACCACTACGGCCATCGAGGCACGCATGGCGGCCTTAATGCACCGTATTGATTCGATTGAGCTCCAAAACCAACAAGGTGCACCTCACGTGTCCACATCTGGTCTAGTTCCCTGTCATTCATGTGGTAGGATAGGTCATGTAGGAAGCGAGTGTGCGTCCATTCCTCCTAAGATGGAACGTGTCAACGCCATTTATGATAGAGCTAGGAATGAGCCATACTCATCGTCTTATAATCCCGGATGGAGGAACCACCCTAATTTTTCAAGGAACCAAAATAATGCCCTGGGTGGTCCTTCAAACTCCTCTCGACCACCTAACCAACCAAACCAACCTCCCATGCATGCACAATCTTATCAGTCACCCCAAGCTCAAATCACCAATCAATCGAGTTTCCCAAATTCCAACAATATGGAAACCCGATTCAATTCGCTTGAGACCTTGACTCATGGACTTGAAAACTCAATGATTTTTTTTATGTCAACCACAAGTCAAGTTCTCACTTCAAATTAGCAGACCATCAAATCTCTAGAGCTTCAGTTGGGCCAATTGGCTCAGTTTGTACATGAAAGAGAGAGAGGGACTCTGCCTAGCCAGCCTGAGGCTAACCCTTGCATGTACCATAAACAACACATGCAAAATGAGAATGTGGTACCTCGGGGGCGGCAAATGAACCATGTGGAGAACATGTTCACCATGTCAATGCCTTTGTAACCTTAAGGAATGGAAAGTAGGTTGACAATCACATTTCCTTGCCACCACCACCATCTATGCATCCCCTCAGTGGGAATGGTGGTGAAGAAGAGGCTGAGGGTGCAGGTAATACACCAACACCTCCTTCTCAGGCACAACAGAAAACCTACCTGTCAAAAGCCCCCTATCCTAGTAGCTTAACCAAAAATCAGAGTGACACAATAGATAAGATATTAGAGGTGTTTAAGCAAGTGAAGGTTAACATCCCCTTGTTGGATGTCATCCAACAAATACCTCAATTTGCCAAAGTGTTAAAAGATCTCTGCACAACCAAGAGGAAGACCATTGTTCCTAAGAAAGCATTCTTAGCTGCAAGTGTATGCTCACTTTTGTCCAATCCCACATACACAGTACAAGGACCCTGGGTGTACTACTATTCAGTGTACAATTGGGGACACTAGCATGAGTAATGTATTGCTTTATTTAGGATCGACAGTCAACCTCTTCCCATTTTCTGTTTATCAACAGTTGAACTTGGGAGAATTGAAACCAACTAAGATCACACTCCAATTAGTGGATAGATCCATTCGTATTCCAAAGGGGATTATCGAGGACATGCTTATCAAAGTTGTAGATTTTATATTTCCAGTAGATTTTATTGTCCTCGATACCAATCCACTAGCCGCCAATGCGGAAGGATGCCGCCGAAAAGAATGGAAGGTTGCTTCGCTCTGCTGGATGCGTCGGATCCTAGAGGATAAGCTTTGTTGTGAAAACCAACTCTCAAATACCTTTGATTCTGGGTAGACCATTTCTGGCAACCTCCAACGCCTTAATTAATTGTAGAAATCGTCTCAAGAAACTCTCATTTGGTGACATGAGTGCCGAGTTTCATGTGTTCAAATCTGGTAGGCTACAGGAGCCCATGGACCAACCTTTAAATCTCAATCTCATCCGCCAATTAGAGAAAACACCGCAAAATCAACGAACACCCCTAAAACCAATGCAACCCATTAAGAATGTTTGTGAGCCCAACGAAAACTCATTGGCTGTCTATGCAATGCAACAGTGTGAGCTGGCATCAAACATGAATGTACAAAGGGAGTGTTCGTTGAATGATTCAGTTATGACCATTAGTGAGGGGGACACACCTCAACATATGCCCATTCTAGAAGGTGTCGTCACACCGTGTCCTAGGCTATTGAGCCCTTTGAGCTTGATATTGACTCCAACAAGGACCCAACTACGACCGATCTTAAGCATGATAATATACAGGAGGTTGGGTGGTCCTTGTTGGATGACTTGGGGAGAAGCTCCATTCTTAGTGAAGTAGGTGTGCAACATCCCTCCTATGAGACTGAGGAGCTCATTCTGATGCTTCCACCTATTGGTTGGAGGGTTTTGTTGGATAAGTGATTGACATCATTTCATGCTTATATTTGTATCATATATCCATTATCTTTCACCTAAAAAATGCTATGTAACAAGTTTTAAGTTTAGTTTTCAATAATAAATAGGTTTGAAGAGATGAACCATAAAAGGACCCAAAAGCTGGGAAAAGGGACTGAATTGTGAGATCTGGGGACTGAGATGCAAGGGAGAAGGACCTGAACGTAAGACCAAAGGACCAAAGAGCAAAATAGAAAACTCCATTTTCTCCCAGAAAGAACGACCAATCACTTCTTGAGAGATTTTTCGCAACATTAAAGAATGAGTGCTTAATGATGGAATTTTCTATCCAGTTGTCAAGGTTGAAATTATCGAGAAGTTCAATCAAACTGGGAACCATGTCGTTGTTTACAACTACGTCATCAACAACGACGTTGTCTTGTCAGTTTATCGATTGACCCATCACACATATAACATCTTGTGTCTCAAGAACTGTTAGATCCCAACCCTTCTTATGTGCTAATTGTGTTTAGGAGAGGATTAGTGATGGATTGAGATGGACGGCTGAGATCGAGTCGGAGAAAAGTATATAAAGGTTGGTTTCTCTCTCTCTCTCTCTCTCTCTCTCTCTCTCTCTCTCTCTCTCTCTCTCTCTCTCTCTCTCTCTTTCTCTCTCATTTGCATCTCTCTCTCACTCACTCTCTCTCTCTAGACTCGTCTCTCTCTCTCTCCCTCTGTGGTTCTTCGGTGTTGGCGTTGGCGAGGATCGGAGTGTTGGATTCGCCAGAGTCGTCGTAGAGATCGTTGTGTTCGCCAGAGTTTGGGTTTATCACAGAAAAGCTCGCCGTCGTTCTTCAAAGGCTTCTTCAAGCCTTAAGGTATGTCAAACTTGCTTTCAAGCTCACCTATTGTTAGTGTGGGAGTGGGAGCGGTCGACGGTAGGCCGTTTCGGGCTCGTCGGACCTGCACAGCCGTTTCTGAACTATAAACGGTCGACCGATGTTTTGGTTCGGTCGACCGGTTGTAGTGTATTTTGGGCGAATCCCTCGCACCGGTCGAACGATACCCTTTGGGCGGTCGACCGGTTGTTGCAATTTTAGCGAGAGAAAGATGTCATGTGTATTTTAGGTCGAACGGGACCCCTTTGCCGGTCGACCGAAAGTACTGTTGTGTCGGTTGGGGCGTTGACCATTTAAACGGTCGACCGCCTGTTTGACTCGTTCGACCGACGTTTAAGTTAACTTAGTGGCCGGTCGACCGGAAGTGTGGTTTCGGTCGACGGTGAAGTGAGGACTCTGGGTGAGTTCTACTGGTTGTTTTTGGTCGACCGATAGGGTTCGGTTGTTCGACCGTTCTTCTATTGATTGCGAAAAATGGTTTTCTACAGGTGCTTTTCGGTCGACCGGGACCCCTTTGTCGGATGACCATTTGGCGGGTTTTTCGGTTGGGCCAGTTCTCTGGGTGAGGATCGGTCGACCGGAAGCCAATTTTCGTTCGACCGTTTTGCACTGTTTTTGTGTGTGTGTGTTGCTATTGATTGGCTAGAAGGCAACGGGTCTCCGGCCCTTTTGGGGCGACGACACAGACATTCCGGCCCTATAGCAATTAGTAGTGACACGTGGAGATGGATTGTGATATTGTGGTTGTGGCTCCGGCGAATGAGGCAAAGCCGTGGCTCCGGCGAATGATGCAAAACCGTGGCTCCGGTAACATTGATGCAAAACCGTGGCTCCGGTAACACTGAGGCAATGAGGGGGTTGTTTGGCCGTGATTTGGACCGGCGGTGCCTTGTGTGCACGTGTGTTGGTGGGTTGGGGTGAGAGGACCCTTGAGACCCGTGTGGTTGGGCTATGGCCGGGAGAGAGGTCCCGGGAACTTAGCGGGTGTATCTGTTGTGGTGTTTTACGTTTCTTTGCATATTTCATTCTGTACATATATGTGTTAGGGTTTGGCATACTGGGTTTCCTCCTGGAAACTCAGGCATTCATTGTCTGCTTTCAGGCCGAGAGCGACGTTAGGTGGGTGGTGACGGCGGAGGGAGCGCTCGAGACCTGATCCTGCTTCCCTATATTTTGAGGTCGTTGTGATTACTTGTGTATATTTCATGTATATGATCTTTTGATGTAATCACATTCTTTTGTAAACTCGTTCACATATATATATTATATGTTGGTGCACCAGTGTGTGTATTTCTTTTCGTAATGTCCTCGTTGATTGTATGTTTTAAATTTGAAATTTTCCGCTGTGTTTGAGGACGTTACAACTTGGTATCAGAGCGGTCAGTTTTAGTGTCTTCGTCCAATGGAACCACCCTTAGAGTTGTGTCAATCATGCATGCATTGTTCTCATTCATGTTTTGTGTGTCCTCTGTAGATGGCTCCGAGGTGTGTGAGACCTTCTCCCCGAGACCGTAGCACCAGTGATGAGGTGGGTGAGGGGAGTAGAGGAGAGGAGCTGAGGGCGCTCCAGGTCACGTTGGGTAGATTGGGCGAGATTCTCGAGCGCCAATCTGCCCAGACTGAGCAGGGAGGAGCGGGCGCAGTGTTGGATCGGTTTATGCGTCCGCATCCCCCATCCTTCGATGGTAGCGGCGACCCTGAGGCAGCAGAGGACTGGGTCTTTAAGATCCAGAAGATATTTCAGGCGATTGGGTGTCCTCTTGAGAGGAAGGTGGATCTGGCCACTTACGTGTTGGACGGCGGCGCAGCCAACTGGTGGAGATCCACTTCTGCTGTGGTGTTCGAGGACAGTGAGGAGTTGAGCTGGGAGGAGTTCCTGGTGGAGTTCAACCAGCAGTACTTTCCGCAGCACGCCCGCGACAGGAAGAGAGAGGAGTTCCTGGCTTTAGAGCAGAGGGACATGACTCCGGCTGCCTACATCAGCAAATTTCACGCTTTGGAGCGATATTGTCCAGAGATTTATGTGACGCAGGAGCAGAGGGCTCGGAGGTTTGTTCGCGGTCTGAGGCCGTAGTTCAGGGCCCGTGTTACCACGAGCATGCCACAGACTTTAGCGGACGCTGTGAAGTTCGCGACCATCATGAATCAGGATAGCCAGGACATTGAGGAGGCTAGGAGGTCGCAGGTGAAGACCAGAGTGCGTCCGGGGAGTCAGTTGTCAGGGAATCCGGGCAAGAGGCCTCGGATTGACGGAGGTGGACCACCGCAGGCTGGGCAGTGCAGGCAGTGTGGTGGAGTTCATCCGGGACGCGGTTGCGGACCCCGTTATGGCGTGTGTCATGGTTGTGGCCAGCTGGGTCACTTTGTTCGTTCTTGCCCGAGTAGGCCGAGTGGGCCTATTGTTCGACCGGGATCATCCCCAGCTGGTGGAGCTAGTCCGAGTCGTTCTGCAGCACCACCCCAGCAGGGGAAGAGAGCAGGTCGCGTGTTCACTATCCAGTCGGAGGAGGCTAGAGATGCCAACACGGTGGTGGAAGGTACGCTACTTGTTGCTGATTTGGTAGCTAGGGTGTTGTTCGACTCTGGGGCCACACACTCGTTTATCTCTGAGCAGTTTGCGAGCGTGTTGGGTCGTACCCCTGCGATGTTGACTGCCACTTTGGAAGTCAGCACACCCCTGGGTTTGGTGGGCACTGTGGGGAGATTTCTTCCCGGCGCCACGATTGCTTCGGGAGACCAGGAATTTCCGGCTGACCTAGTCTTGCTACCGATGGTGGACTTCGATGTTATACTCGGGATGGATTGGTTGTCCCAGTACGATGTCCGAGTCTTGTGCCCTGATAAGAAGATCTTGATTCCGAGGCGAGGTTTGCCTGATCTTTGATCAGAGGATTGAAGGACCGCGGGAGTCGGTTGATCGTTTCTTCAGTTAGAGCTCAGAAGTTGATTCAGCAGGGTTGCAGGGTTTTTGTGGCCACCTTGGTAGTTCCAGACCCAGAGTTGAGGTGGCTGGAGGACATCGAGATTGTTCAGGATTTTCCCGAGGTGTTTGCTGATGATGTCTCCGGTCTACCACCCCACAGAGAGATTGAGTTCGGCATTGATTTGGTAGCTGGGCTACACCGCAGTCGAAGGCTCCGTACAGGATGGCGCCTGCAGAGTTGTCGGAGCTGAAGAAGCAGTTACAGGTTCTGATGGATACAGGGTTTATCCGACCGAGCGTCTCACCGTGGGGTGCGCCGATTCTTTTTGTGAAGAAGGACGGCTCGTTGAGGATGTGTATAGATTACCGGATGCTGAATAAGGTTACTGTGAGGAATCATTATCCTTTGCCCAGGATCGGGGACCTGTTTGACCAGTTGCAGTCAGCGAAGGTGTTCTCGAAGATTGATCTGCGCTCTGGGTACCATCAGTTGAGGATCAGAGAGGCAGATGTTCAGAAGACAGCTTTTCGGACGAGGTACGGGCACTTTGAGTTTCTGGTGATGCCGTTCGGGTTGACGAACGTGCCTGCAGCATTTATGAATCTGATGAATAGGACTTTCAGTCAGTATCTCGACCGTTTCGTGATTGTCTTCGTGGACGATATTTTAGTCTATGCACCAGATATGGATTAGCACCGGGAGCATCTGAGGATTGTACTTGGCATTCTGAGAGATCAGCAGCTGTATGCCAAGTTTTCGAAGTGCGAGTTCCGGCTTCACAGTGTAGCATTTTTGGGGCATATCGTGTCAGGAGCTGGGATATCAGTGGATCCAGCGAAGGTCGAGGCAGTGACGCAGTGGAGAGCCCCGACGAGTGTGACTGAGATTAGGAGTTTTGTTGGATTGGCGGGTTATTACCGTCGGTTCATCAAAGACTTCTCGAGACTTGCTTCACCACTGACAGCGTTGATGAAGAAAGGAGTGAAGTTTGTTTGGTCCCAGAATTACGAGGACAGTTTTCAGGAACTGAAGAGTCGGTTGACGACTGCTCCAGTTCTGACTCTTCCCAGCGGTAGCGGAGGTTATGTGATTTACAACGACACCTCAGGTGTTGGTTTAGGCTGTGTACTGATGCAGCACGGACAGGTGGTGGCGTATGCTTCGAGGCAGCTGAAGGTTCACGAGAAGAATTACCCCACTCACGATCTAGAGTTGGCAGCCGTGGTTCATGCTCTGAAGATTTGGCGTCACTATTTGTATGGTGAGTGGTTCGAAGTCTTCACGGATCATCAGAGTCTGAAGTACCTGTTTTCATAGAAGGAGCTGAATATGAGGCAGTGCTGGTGGCTTGAGCTGATTAAGGATTTTGATTTCACCATCTCCTATCATCCGGGGAAGGCGAATTCAGTTGCAGACGCGCTGAGCAGGAAAGTGGAGGTGTCAGCTCCGAGTTTGTGTATTCAGGAGTGGAGGCTACTCGAGACATTGTCAGAGTGGAGGCCGTTCACCGAGAGCTCGGGGGGAGCAGTGATTGCGGGTCTTCAAGTGGAGCCGCAAACCGTCAGTCGAGTTGTCCAGGCTCAGCACAGGGATGAGGATTTGATTAGTCTGCTACAGTCAGCTGCCAGAGATGGGTCGGATTTCACTGTGGGAGTGGATGGAGGTCTGAGGTTCAGGAGTTGGATCTGGGTGCCGAAGGTCGATGCGCTGAGAGATGACATCATGGAGGAGGCACACCGAGCCAGATATTCCATTCACCCGGGGAGTACGAAGATGTATAAGGATCTGCAACGGAACTTCTGGTGGCGAGGTATGAAGCGTGATGTGGCTGATTTTGTGGCTAGGTGTTTGGTTTGCCAGCAGGTGAAGATCGAGCACCAGAGACCAGCGGGACCGATGCAAAGTATAGAGCTACCTGAGTGGAAGTGGGAGCACGTGACGATGGATTTCGTCACTGGTTTGCCGAAGACGAGGAGCTCTCATGACGTGATTTGGGTTATAGTCGATCGACTGACCAAATCGGCACATTTTCTGGCCATCCGGACTACTCTACCTTTGGAGGGTCTTGCGAGATTGTATATTGAGGAGATCGTCAGACTGCATGGGGTGCCAGTGAGTATCATTTCAGATCAAGATCCGAGGTTCACTTCCAGATTCTGGGGGAGTTTGCAGCAGGCTCTGGGTACTCGTCTGAAGTTCAGTACAACATTTCATCCGCAGACAGACGGTCAGTCAGAGAGGACCATTCAGACGTTAGAGGACATGCTGAGAGCGTGCACTCTGGATTGGGCAGGGCACTGGGATGAGCACTTGCCGTTGATCGAGTTCGCCTACAACAACAGCTACCATGCGAGTATTGGGATGGCGCCGTACGAGGCTTTGTACGGGAGGTCGTGCAGATCACCGGTGTGCTGGAGTGAGGTAGGCGAGAGGCAGTTAGTCGGGCCTGAGATGATACAGACGTATGCTGAAAAGGTTGTTGTGATCAGGCAGCGACTAGCGACAGCTCAGAGCAGGCAGAAGAGCTACGCGGATCGGTGTAGGCGAGTGTTGACTTTTGAGGTTGGCGATGATGTCTTTTTGAAGATTTCACCGTCGCGAGGGGTGATGAGATTTGGGAAGAAAGGGAAGCTCAGTCCGAGGTACATTGGGCCGTTCGAGATTTTGGACCGAGTTGGAGAGGTCGCCTACCGGATTGCGTTGCCGCCATTGTTTTCTGGTCTTCATAACGTCTTCCACCTTTCGATGCTGAGGAAGTACGTGTCAGATCCTTCTCATGTGATTCAGATTGAGGTTCCAGAGATCCAGCAGGATTTGTCTCTCGAGGAGAGACCGGTAGAGATTGTGGATCAGATGGATTACCAGCTCAGGTGGAGGACGATTCCTATGGTTAAGGTCAGGTGGCAGCATCACTCTGAGCGAGAGGCTACTTGGGAGGTTGAGGAGGAAGTTCGCAAGTCGTATCTGGAGCTGTTTGGTAAGCACTGGATTTAATTTCGTGGGCGAAATTCTTTTAAGGAGGGAGGATTGTTAGATCCTAACCCTTCTTATGTGCTAATTGTGTTTAGGAGAGGATTAGTGATGGATTGAGATGGACGGCTGAGATCGAGTCGGAGAAAAGTATATAAAGGTTGGTTTTTCTCTCTCTCTCTCTCTCATTTGCATCTCTCTCTCACTCACTCTCTCTCTCTAGACTCGTCTCTCTCTCTCTCCCTCTGTGGTTCTTCGGTGTTGGCGGAGGTGAGGATCGGAATGTTGGATTCGCCGGAGTTGTCGTAGAGATCGTTGTGTTCGCCGGAGTTTGGGTTTATCGTGGAAAAGCTCACCGTCGTTCTTCAAACGCTTCTTCAAGCCTTAAGGTATGTCAAACTTGCTTTCAAGCTCACCTATTGTTAGTGTGGGAGTGGGAGCGGTCGACGGTAGGCCGTTTCGGGCTCGTCGGACCTGCACAGCCGTTTCCGAACTATAAATGATCGACCAGTGTTTTGGTTCGGTCGACCGGTTGTAGTGTATTTTGGGCGAATCCCTCGCACCGGTCGAACGATGCCCTTTGGGCGGTCGACCGGTTGTTGCAATTTTAGCGAGAAAAAGATGTCATGTGTATTTTCGGTCGAACAGGACCCCTTTGCCGGTCGACCGAAAGTACTTTTGTATGTCGGTTGGGGCGTTGACCATCTAAACGGTCGACCGCCTGTTTGACTCGTTCGACCGACGTTTAAGTTAACTTAGTGGCCGGTCGACCGGAAGTGTGGTTTCGGTCGACCGTGAAGTGAGGACTCTGGGTGAGTTCTACTTGTTGTTTTCGGTCAACCGATAGGGTTCGGTTGTTCGACCGTTTTTGTGTTGATTGCGAAAATGGTTTTCTACTGGTGCTTTTCGGTCGACCGGGACCCCTTTGTCGGTCGACCGTTTGGCGGGTTTTCGGTTGGGCCAGTTCTCTGGGTGAGGATCGGTCGACCGGAAGCCAGTTTTCGTTCGACCGTTTTGCACTGTTTTTGTGTGTGTGTGTTGCTATTGATTGGCTAGAAGGCAACGGGTCTCCGGCCCTTTTGGGGCGACGACACAGACATTCCGGCCCTATAGCAATTAGTAGTGACACGTGGAGATGGATTGTGATATTGTGGTTGTGGCTCCGGCGAATGAGGCAAAGCCGTGGTTCCGGCGAATGATGCAAAATCGTGGCTCCGGTAACATTGATGCAAAACCGTGGCTCCGGTAACACTGAGGCAATGAGGGGGTTGTTTGGCAGTGATTTGGACTGGCGGTGCCTTGTGTGCACGTGTGTTGGTGGGTTGGGGTGAGAGGACCCTTGAGACCCGTGTGGTTGGGCTATGGCCGGGAGAGAGGTCCCGGGAACATAGCGGGTGTATCTGTTGTGGTGTTTTACGTTTCTTTGCATATTTCATTCTGTACATATATGTGTTAGGGTTTGGCATACTGGGTTTCCTCCTGGAAACTCAGGCATTCATTGTCTGCTTTCAGGCCGAGAGCGACGTTAGGTGGGTGGCGACGGCGGAGGGAGCGCTCGAGACTTGATCCTGCTTCCCTATATTTTGAGGTGGTTGTGATTACTTGTGTATATTTCATGTATATGATCTTTTGATGTAATCACATTATTTTGTAAACTCGTTCACATATATATATATATATTATATGTTGGTGCACCAGTGTGTGTATTTCTTTTCGTAATGTCCTCGTTGATTGTATGTTTTAAATTTGAAATTTTCCGCTGTGTTTGAGGATGTTACAAGAACTACTTCAGTCATAGAAACATCTTCAATCTCATCCTCTATAGGAAATGGTGTACTGTAATTCCCTAAATCCCCAGTGTCATCCTCTCCATCACTATGCGTCTCTAATTCATGGCAATCCTCAAATGACCTTTCGATTTCTAGCCAACAACACTAAATTGAGTCAACTAGTGGCAAACCAAGGCTAAAGGAGAGATATGAACTTAATAGTCTAGCTCTATCATGAAACCCATCATTGTTGTGGTCCACTACCCATATGGAAGTACTGCGATTGGAAGAAAATGAACTTTTTGCTATGCTGGAACATGGGTAGTAAGATTTAGATATATATTCAAATTTTTTATGTTAACCTAACCAGTGGACCCAATTGTACCATACACACGAACATGAAGGTTGGTTGCCAATGTAGGGTCAGACATTTTGATTTTAGCTTCTACATACACTCCAACAACGAACATCCGGTTAAACATGTGCATCATTCCCTAAACTGACTTATTATCTTTTAATGAAGCATATGTCTGATCGTTATTTAAAGGCAACTTCATTGTCAACTGGACATCAAACATATAATCTGGATAATAACATTCAAATCTAATCACATTCAATAAATCTACATATTTGATATTCAACGGTAAAACTACTAATTTGCCATATATTCCGCCACATATCTCATACATTCTAATTTCACATCATACATGATCAACAAAGATTCATCATCATCCTTATCCATTTCTAACCTCTATAAATTAAATTTTAAAATTTGTTCAAATGAAATGGTTTTTCTTGTAGTACTAATTAATCAAAAATTCAAAAATACTGCAAGGATTTGGAAATTACCTCGGTCGTGTGTCAAAATAAACGCCTTTAAATGTACAATAATCTTTCAAACAAAATCAACTACATTACAACAATAAATAGCATAACGAATAAATAAATGATTATGAAAAAATACTTTTTACATTCAATTTGAATATCCGTGATGCGAGCGTTCAACAAACATTTCCCTTACACTATTATTCACACCTTGCATCCCTTGTTTTCATCATTCCTCCTGCATGCCTTGTTTTCATCAGACTTCTTCTTCTTCAATGTTTGTCAAATTGTTCACGAAGGACCACTTTTTACATGTCCAAAAGAGACACTACTATAAAGACATGTCTCAATCCCTAAGGGTAGTATCCACTTGTTCAACTTTAAAGGAGCCCTGGTTAAAAAATTGCAACATGACTATCAAAAGTTCACAACTCCATGCTTTGAATATCCATGTTTAGTTGAGATCCCATCAAAATTCAAAATAACTAAATAAAAATGCAAACAAACTGAGTTATAAGAATATATATCATTTTAATCACAACAGGGTTCATGACAACTTGCGTCACATAATATGATAATCATATCAAATCAGGCAAGAAAAAGAATATGTTATGTTTTGTACTTTTGTTTGAAGCCAGTTCAATTTCTGAAGCACTTGAAATGATGCATATTTTCAAATTAAATGTAATATCTTTATTGTAACATCCCGATACAGCGGAAAATTTAAAAATTCATAATTAAGACAAAGAGCACAATAATCAAAGGCGGGACTGTTACTTCTCATAAACAAATAGCGGTGCACCAGAATGCATCAGAGTTTGCCAAAATGAATACATGATTACAACAAAACGACAAAGGAAGATAAACGTAATCATGTTGACCTCAGTGGTCCGACTAGAGGATCCGACTCCAAATGCGCGCGCCCGCCGATCACCACCCCACTGGACCTACTGCGGTCCTGAAAAAGATGCAACAACAATGCCTGAGTTTCCAGAAGGAAACCTCGTATG